>CM060400.1:146190695-147673831 GCA_030545235.1 Helianthus tuberosus
AATTCATAAAACGCTCAATTTTCGTCAAAAAAATGCGATTCCAGTGGGGTTTTAAAGATATTTCCTGGAATAACATTTTAGACTTAAGAAACACATGTTTTTGTCATGTTTGTCCATGTTACAGCCAATACAAGTCGGCTGTAAATTCTGATCAAGAGCTGTTTGAATTCAGCTTTCAATTAAAGCATGTTCTTGACATCATAACACTATTTTTTAGTAATCAAAACCCTAAAAGCATCTCATACATGAATTTAGGGGTGTTCATCGAATCGAATATCGAATTTTCGAATTATTCGAATCGAATTGTTCGAATAATTTTTATTTTTCCTTGAATTCGTATTCGATTCGAATTCGTATTCGAATATAAAACCCAATTCGTATTCGATTCGTATTCGATTAAAGTTTCGAATTCGAATCGAATTCGAATAAATTCGATTTAATTCAGATTCTTTAAAACATGTAAAAAACTATCAAAATGAAACATAAATTTTAAAACAGCCATAAAGCACGATATCACATTAAAAGGTTTCAAATAAAGTACCACAAGTCTAAAATTCAAAACGAGAAGTGGGGAATAATCACTCCACATTACAAGTTAATATTTTTATGGTTAGAAATCTATTGAAAGAACTTAGGTTTTACTTATGGGTCATGTAGTGGGTTTGGTAATAGGTAATTTTAATACTTGAAAAAAATTTAAAAATAATTTATTGTATAGCTTAAAAGTTATATATGTATTATATATAAAAATAATAAATAAAAATAAGTTCGAATAATTTAAAAATAATTTTTATTCGAATTTCGAATCGAATCGAATTTGAAATTATAAATTCGTATTCGATTCGTATTCGATTTACTTGACTCGAATTGAATCGAATTCGAATTCTTATAATCGAAACGAATTCTTGATAGTCGAATCGAATTTAAACGAATTTCGAATTTTTCGAATTCGAAACGAATCCTGAACACCCCTACATGAATTTAGCATCAACAAAATCTGAATTTACTTGAGTTAAGCATGATTTCAATATATACTTGTCTAGGGTTTAAACCTAAACACTACAATGTTCCTATTTCATCCATATAACAAGCATGCATCAAATTTTTTTGAATTCTCTAGGTTCATCCAAAAATTTAGATGGAAATTTTATACAAAATTTACATACCTTATGATCCCTTTTCAGAGGAGATCACCAATCTATGCTCAGATTTTGTTTTGGAACCGATTTGTGCCTTCAATTTGTTGATTCTGTTGAAATTAGGGTTAGACCCCTTTTCTCCTGCTCTGGTCGATCGACCCACACACCAGTGTGTGTTTTTCCTTTTTTTTTATATAAATCTTTTAATTAAAACACTTTCCTAGTTTCCCACCTTTAGTCCCCCATGTTAGAGGTTTCATAAAAAGGAGTTAGTAATCTTTGATTTTTATTTTTTTTACCCATTCTCTTAATTACCCATTTATAACTAAGCTAATTATTTCTAGTTAACTTAGTAGGTTCCGGGAGTTATAATCCGTTTATTTTAAGTCCCGTTAACTCGGGTCCCTTTTTTTATAAACTTTGTCTTCTCAAGTCGTTTGCTCTCTTTTTATTTATTATTAGGCTTATTTATTTAAATCCTAATAATTTCCGGGTAAACCTTTACCGCTAACGGCATTTTACCCGCTCTTTAGTATTAACGGGGTTTAATTACCAAACCCGTTTTCGGGGTGTTACAAGTCTACCCCCTTAAAGAGGTTTCGTCCCCGAAACCTTATTTACGTATTCCTTTTAATTCAGACTAAACGAACTTGGTTTCGTTTTCAAGACATTCATTCGTTCTTTTCGAACTAACATTTTCATTTATATTGACGCGTACGTCCTTCACGTGTAAGGCCTCGCAAGCCGTTATTTTAGCTTATATCCATTATCCTTATTAACCGAGTTGTCACTTGGCCACTTAGTCTCATTAGTCTGTTAGCATGTTTATCTCGCGCTTGTCTTATGTTAACAAGCGCTTTGTATTTGTCATGACATTTTCCTAACTTTGAATAGCTTTATCGGCTAGACTAATTAGTCGCCGTCACTTCATACCCCGTCATCCGGGTATACTATTTTGCCATCTCTGGCCTTATGTGTGTTTAAGATTTTTTATTTCCCCTCATACTACTTATGTTCGTTAAAACGTTGCTTTTGACTATAAACTAAATTTTTAGTTTATGTTTCCTTTTTGTCTCACATCTTTCTCTCATTTCTAGGAATGTTACTTCCGAGGATCTATTCCTTTCCGTTATTATTTAATGCGGGGAATTATAACCAATTCCCACGCTTAACCCATATGACCCGTAGGTTCTTTCACTTAGCCTCGTAGGCTATTTATTTAGATTTTCACCTTTTTACCCCTTTAAGGTGAGACCCCTACAATTCGTTTCTTTCTATTTGTGACCCGAAGGTCTTTTTGGTCCCGTAGACTTTAACACTATTTATAATCCCATAGGTTATGATGATCTCGTAGATCATCTTTTATTTGTGTCTTTACTTAACTGTATATATATTTATGGTGTCAAGGTACCATTTTTATGTTTAGAATCATTTACTTTTGCTTTTTGGATTTCATTTGACCTTGACCGTAGTCTAAGGCTTCATTTGTTTTCTTTCGAATTATCTCTCCGACTTTATGATTTCTAACGTCATTTACACGTCAGTTTGTCCTACGCTTACCATTATCCGGTTCTTACCTGTACTTCTTTACAACCCGTTACCCGGGTTCTTTATCTTAATGTTTTTAACATTCTTGTTTCGCTAGTTTGCGTTTTTCCTATCTACATTCCTTTACGAGCCATCACATAGGTTCATTAATATTTCGCGCTTCTGTTATTCGGTTTGCGCCTATTTGTACTACCAATTTCTTATACTTTATTTGTCTCGATTGACTTATTCGTGTGAGGTTTTATCACTTATGAACGTTAAACTTCGTTCTTTATTCGACCCATTCAACTCTAGAATAGTTGAACATAATTATCAAAATTTCTGTTTGCAAATTCTCACCGTCTTTTAGTCATGACTCATATTCCGAGTCTTTTGACTTTCTTTTTCGTGTTCCCGTCTCTCGGTTTACGCATTCACCCACAATCCTTCCCGTCCATCGGGTATCTTTACCGAAGTCGTCGTCAAGTAACCATTCTTATATGGTTTTAGACATCATCTTAATTTATTTGATCGTCTTAGCGAAATCCATCGCTTTTATTTAGTCATGTCCTTTATTCTTTTATTCTACTCCTTTAACTTGTCTGTGTGAATTTCATCATTTATGATAGTCAAACTTTATCCCTTATGCCTTAGCATTCACATAAGTTGGTTTGTATTTTCATTTACTTTAATCTTTGTCCCTTCTTTCGGGCTCGTTATTCTAACGTAATACGCTCCCTGTCATCCGACTTGCGTTTACGTTTACTATCAAACATCTTACTTGTTTGACTCATTTGGGTACCATTTAAATTAGTCCCATTCACCCCGTCCTTACTACATTGGACGTAAATGTGTCCGCTACAAGAAGTTCATGGTATCATATGCCACTACTTACTTGGCCAGAGTAAGCGATCAACACATGATACACATGACCTTTTTGTAGTTTTCACATCACACCCCATGTAAGTAACGCCCCTATTTATTTCATATCTCTGATTTCATTTTAGTAAAACTTTATTTAATTGCAAAACAACAATCATTAGTTTTACTAGTTTTGCTTTTGTACATATAAAATGTTTTTTCTTTTCTATTGAACTATTATATAATCACATTCGTTAATGTGATCGCTACTATTCTCAATAGCATTATATTGAGAGTTTTCCACTTGGATAATTACCCCCCGTCCAAGTTGCCATATGAACTAATCCTATTATTTCTTTGTTATTCCTCATCGTGAATAGCACATGTTTCTATTAAACTTCTCTTGGAAACATCATCCTGAATAGATATCCTATTCAGGTTTTATTAGATATATGCAACCGTCTTTCCCTACGTGTTTCTTGTATATTACTACTTATGCGATTAAATTTAAAAGAATGCACCTGGTAATGCTTGCCCTTACGGGCTTCTCTTGCCGTTAACTTTGTTCGCGATCGTCGCGCGATTTAGGTCCTTAATGAGTATGCTCTGCTCGTCATACCTCGGGACCGTTCCACCATCATATCCACAATTCGCTCAACTCTCGTCATCTTTATATGCGAGTGTCCTTCAACTAAACATTTACAAAGGTTAGTAATTCCAACATTAATAAACGGCTGTATTGTAATACAAGGCCATTTTTTTACTGTACGTGTCAACGCACGTGATTTCGTTAACTATACCTATCGTTTTCATTGGGGTAACGTGTATTACACAATAACCCTATGTGTTGTTCACAACACTTTAATACTACTAAACCATTAACATACTTGTACTTACCGGGTTTGCGATTAAGCCTCGAACCGAACACACTTACTCTTTTAACCTTGAGCTCTGATTACCAACTTGTAACACCCTTGTTATTATTTTAAAGGTTTTCGTATATATAACGAAAATAAACATATAAATACGATTAAGGATCCTTAGAAAATACGAGTAATTTAAAACTTTTACAACTTAAAAGTTTACAACATAATGTAATTACGTTCGTCATTTAAAAGTAACAACGAAACGTCATGCGGAAACTCGTTTCTTGATCGTGTTCGGTTCTTCATTGAGCTTGATCGTCCTCGGGTTCTAGAAATTTACCTACAACTCATAAAACATGAGTTAGATTAGTCATACGTAGCTTAAAACATATTTAAACGGGTTCGCAATGCGTATACTATTAAAATGAACATTTTTTATGGAACCCGTCGCATCGCGCGACGGCTCCTTGCTTTTGCCGTCGCGTGGCGCGACGCCCTATTTTGTCCAGAATTGTTTGTTGTTGAACTGCAGATTCTCAGCTCAAAAACTCAAACTTAGAATTCACGAAAACGTGCATAACTTTTGTTCTACTTATCTGATTCGCGTGATTCTTTTTCTCACGCGATCGTAATGTAATTATTTATCCTATGGAGTTAAAACCTAATATAAAACTACTTAAAAATTCAGAATTTCAAGCTCTCGGCTTGAAATTCCTGTTTAACACTTTTGACCCAATTCGCTTGTTTAACTATAATCTTATTCATACGTGCCTGGCTCGGATCAACACAATGACCCGTTTTTAATACCTTGTCTCGCTAAATTGTTATATCATAGCATTGATAAATCGTAAGCTCTTTTGTCCTATAAGCATAAGACTCGACAAACACTTATTAGTCGTAAATTGTCAAGTGGTGTCAACATCACCATTTAACCCGTTTGGACTCAAGAAACACATGTTTTTGTCAAATTTTGTCCATGTTACAGCCAATACAAGTCGGCTGTAAATTCTGATCAGGAGCTGTTTGAATTCATCTTTCTATTAAAGCATGTTTTTGACATCAGAACACTATTTTTTAGCAATCAAAACCCTAAAAGCATCTCATACATGAATTTAGCATCAACAAAATCTGAATTTACTTGAGTTAAGCATGATTTCAATATATACTTGTCTAGGGTTTACTCCTAAACACTACAATGTTCCTATTTCATCCATATAACAAGCATGCATCAAATTTTTTTGCATTCTCTAGGTTCATCCAGAAATTTAGATGGAAATTTTCTACAAAATTTACATACCTTATGATCCCTTTTCAGAGGAGATCACCAATCTATGCTCAGATTTTGTTTTGGAACCGATTTGTGCCTTCAATTTGTTGATTTTGTTGAAATTAGGGTTAGACCCCTTTTCTACTGCTCTAGTCGATCGACCCACACACACCAGTGTGTGTTTTTCCTTTTTTTATATAAATCTTTTAATTAAAACACTTTCCTAGTTTCCCACCTTTAGTCCCCCATGTTAGAGGTTTCATAAAAAGGAGTTAGTAATCTTTGATTATTATTTTTTTTTACCCATTCTCTTAATTACCCATTTATAACTAAGTTAATTATTTCTAGTTAACTTAGTAGGTTTCGGGAGTTATAATCCGTTTATTTTAAGTCCCGTTAACTCGGGTCCTTTTTTTATAAACTTTGTCTTCTCAAGTCGTTTGCTCTCTTTTTATTTATTATTAGGCTTATTTATTTAAATTCTAATAATTTCCGGGTAAACCTTTACCGCTAACGGCATTTTACCCGCTCTTTGGTATTAACGGGGTTTAATTACCAAACCCGTTTTCGGGGTGTTACAAGCATGTGCACCCTAAGGTGAGTTCACTACTTCTTTTACATACGCTTTCTCGGTAGGAAACTAAAATGATAC
This sequence comes from Helianthus tuberosus, assembly GCA_030545235.1. Taxonomy (NCBI): domain Eukaryota; kingdom Viridiplantae; phylum Streptophyta; class Magnoliopsida; order Asterales; family Asteraceae; genus Helianthus; species Helianthus tuberosus. The sequence goes on from CM060400.1 coordinate 146,197,008, forward strand.
GCTTTACTAGGAGGAAACAGTTGAGCAACTTTTTAGATAAATAAAAACGTTGTGTTTTCCTGAGAGGAAACACTTAATCGACTTCTTAGATCATTGTAATTCATTTATATCACATGTTTACTAAAAGCTACACATATCATGAAAGTCCTTACACACCTGAACCGTTAATATAGGCAGTTAGCGAGGTAATATTGAGTAGTACTACTGGGTTCGACAAACCTCACCCGGGCTGGTCGCGCCAGCATGACTGGGAGTCAATGGGTGTAACATTGACGTAACATTGCACCATTGTTTGTGATAGTCGTGGTGGAATGCACAGACTCTTTCAGTTTCCTTTGGTTCAAAACTTTTAGTAAAATGGAACAAGCTAGCTACTTAAGATATAATTGGAATTTACTTTATCTTGTAACTCTATTTATTTCAATAATTTTTGTGAACTCACCAACCCCGTGTTGCCACTTGTTAGCATACTTTCGCAGGTCGCTAGGTAATGCATGCGGTTAGGGACATTCATGAAGTCGCATCATTAAATCTTTGAACTTATTTTTATACAATATTGCATGACTTTTTGGGTGTTTTTGTTTTGCGCATTTGGTTAAACTTTACTTTACGCTTCCGCATTTTACATAAACATTTCAAAATAGGTGTTTTTGCATTTAATTAAGCAACACTGTTTTCTAAATATCATCTAGAGATCGTTTAATGTAACTAATGGCAATGATTCTGGTTTATCACGTACCTCGCGGTAAAAACCTTGCATATGGAAATTGAGGGTGTGACACCGTACTTGTGCCAGCATTCGCCGGCTACAATGGACTTCACGACTGCGATTAGGGCAGGGAGTTTGTCGTTGACGGTTTCAAGTTCAAGGGGAACTGATGACAACTTGCCAAGGAAGAAAGATGCTTTTTAAGTTTTCAGATTGAGAAATAAATTATTTCCTAATTCTTTTTTATTGAAGTGAATAATATTAGGGTAAAATGGCTAAAAACCTTTATATGGGATCCATTTGGTCAGATTTGACTATGAAAATTAACTGAATTAGGGTCAAAGGACATAACATGGAATGGTTTAAAAACATAAAGTATGTCTTTTTTATAATTTTTGAGAATAAAGAACATAGTTTGCAATCTGTTGTAAACATAAAGTAATTTTGTTTTGTAATTTACTCGACAAACTATAAACGAGTATGGGGTGGGCTCCGAGTCGGTTATATCCAAATTTATAGGGAGTTATTTACAACCTACTCCCCAAAGTTTAATCTTAAACATTTTTAATACTTATACTTCATGTAACTCATCAAACCCCAGCGCAGCAAGTTATGCTCGTTTTTAACTGATTCATTTTCATCTCAGTTGCATGTATTCAATTGGTTCAAGTATTAGTTCGTTAGCTCGAAATCAGCTCCTTATCATTTAACCTTACTTTTTTTACCCTTGTATTTTTTTTTTTAAAGGTGTGAATTATTCGCGAATGTCGGGAGGTCTAGCATACATTGTGTTAACCGGGTCCGCGCTAGAGAGCCCCCTCGCACAATAGATCCCCATTTTAAACCCCTCAATGAGAAACCCCTATCACACAGACTCGAACTTGAGACCTGGAGGAGAAAACTCATCCGGACCCACCATAGGTGGAACTAAAATACACGTGTCCACCACTAGAGCACTAGTGATGGTTTTTTACCCTGTATTTAACTACTAATGAACAAAAATTAAAAAAAAAAAGCTTTGTTGGATTCTGTTTGTTTGGTGGGGCTCCTCTTAGCTGCTTGCTAAGGGAGTTCTTCTTTTGGGGTTATATAAGCTTCTGTTGGCCAAAAAAAAAAAAAAAACAAAAATTAAAAAAGTAATGTGAACAATGTAAATAAGACGGAGACATTTATGCATATAATATTAAAAAAGGGGGGCAAAAAAATCATAAGAGTTCTATCAAAGATGAGGTATCATTTCATAACCGAATATAATATGGTTTATTGATTGATGGGATCTTGGAGACAAAGATGAAAATTGTTTAAATTGTCGTCTTAAGCTTGGGTCAATCGAAAAATTTAAATCAACTTAATTGGATATATGCTAGTTTTCTTAACTTTTACGCTAAAAATAAGTATTGTCAATTTTAAATGTATATGATAATGCACTTCAGCATGTAACATAATAGGTTTGGCTTTTTTTATTCCTTTAGTGGTGTATCATATCCAATAATTGTCAAGTATTAGTGTTTTTAACATGAAGAATGCTGAATACACTGTTTAAAAAAAATGAATATTTTGCCAATTGTTTAACACATAAGTTTATGTAAAAGAAAATTTATAAAAGAAGAGTTTAAGTGAGAATAAATTGCTACAACATTATATTTTGTGTTTGTTTATTTTTTATTTTTTGTTATTTGATTTCTTTAGAAGTATATGCTATAAACAGATATCATATAACTTGAGAAGAAAAAAGTTGTAAGAAGTTTAGTCAACAAGACTTTCATTTCATTCATCTATCTTTTATAAAGTGTTTTTATTTAAACGTCTCTTTAAACCAGTAAAAATTAATGTTATAACGTCTTACTGTTAAGATCACTTTTTCTAACAAGCCAATAGAAAGATGTCTCATGAACATCACAAAATTTTGAAACATGGTATCATAACTTAAAATTTGGATATATCGCAAGTCTCATAAGGTTTTATATCTTTATTAAGACCCACTATAAATACCCTTAATGCAAGTTAGCGCTAAGGACCAAGTGTGTTACAACTGTGAGAAGTGTGATTTCTCCTATGTATTGGCCAAAACCACACTATGAACATACCACATGGACTAGCCGTGTACTTTTTCCAACATATAATATTAAATTGACTCGTCCTTTTAGAGAGGGTTAATTTCTTTTACATGTAAACATATATAGGTCATGTTTACTTTGAACCAGCCAATTAGAGCCCGCGGACCCAACTCGAATCTAGAAGCATAAGCCACAGAAAATGACAGCGTTTTTGTCTGATTTCCTTCATGTTTCTTTGCATCTTCGTAATTATGTCTTGAATGTAATTGACAAATCTGTAGCTACATCATGTGATGTAATAGTTGTATAATGTATATTAATATATAAATATAAATATAATCTACAAAAATCAAATAGATTAAAAGAAGTTGTGTTCTCATGAACTCTCTTCTAAAGCAATAGGCATCTCCAGTGTCTCAGTACCCCTCTGTATCTTTAAAATGACCTTATCTCCCACATTATATTCATCTAATGCTTTTAAAAACTCTGCTTTGTTCTTTACCTGATTCCATAAAATCAAATGTAGCACCATTAGCGTTCGTCAATAATTAACAACCCCTTTAATATAGGAGAAAACTCACAGGCTTGTTGTCGACTGCTACGATGATGTCACCAAGAACAATATTACCGGCAAATCCCCTCGAGGTGGGAAGAAGACCAGCTTTTGCTGCTGGGCTATTCGCAGGAACCTAAATACATTTAAGCAAAAATCGTCAATTTTGATCTAGTTTTATTAATAACGGGTCGAATGAGTAAAACTATGATGATAATAACGGTTTAAAACTCGCCCAAAATATTCTAAAAGGTTTACAACCTCCTAAATGGTTTTTAGTAAAAAAAATGATCATCGTATCAATAATAGTTTTTGTAACCACATTTAATATAATTTATTTAAAAAATGGAGAAAGATGTTTGAAAAGAAATTTTAAAAATTTAAACGATCTGAAGAATTGACCCGGTTCAACTTATTACCCAAACATGCTTGTGTTCAAGCTATAACAGAGCAATAAACATGTACTTAAGTGACAAAACAAAAAAGGAGTACTAGTTACAACGATCATATTACCTGGAGAACAAGAGCTCCGTTTCGAACATTAAGTTGATTTGCAATAAGATCAGGCGCAATCTCAAGAGTTAGACCAGCTCTAACAACCTAACATCCATGATGCACAATATTACTTGCGCGGAAATTAACCCAAATTAGGTTATACGTATGCCAGTTTAACTAATAAGTAATAATTAATCGTGACAACTAACAGACAAAATCAATGCAGCAAAAATCTCAAATACTAAAATCAAAGATTAGCAGGGGAAATTTCAATAAATACATACGAGTCAATTTAACTTACATTCTACTCCTAACAAGTTAAAAAGTAAAATTTACAAAAGAGTTAACTGTCATTTTCGTTCATGTGGTTTGTCCAGTTATGCCTGTCCTGGCCAAATTTCAAATTTGTACCATTTTCGTCCCTGACGTTCTTGAAACATGCCAATTCCGTCCAAAAAACTAAGGTTGAATCGAATAATTGGACAAACCATATGGACGAAAATGACAGTTAACTCGTGTTTTTTTGGACGGAACTAACATGTTTCAAGAGTGTCAGGGACGGAAATGGTACAAATTTGAAATTTGGCCTGAACTGGCATGATTGGACAAACTACAGGGACAAAAATGACAATTAACTCTTTACAAAATTAGCTATGATTTGAATTTAGAAGAATAATTTCTTGATAACCTGCTAGCATAAATTTGAATGTGAAAAGGCGAATAACTTACTTTGCCGAACTGAATCAACTGAGGTACTATCTTAACCACAGTTGAGGAAGGGATAGCAAATCCCACGCCTGCTGAAGTCCCTGTGACATAAACATTACAATGTGAATAATGTGCCATTGGTAGCGTTCAAATTTCAGCCTATTTGCAGATTATTTATTACATCAACCGATTTAAAAAAATTAAAAAAAAAAATACCTGTTTGAGTGAATATGGCAGTGTTGATCCCAATTAGATTTCCCTTAGAATCCAACAAAGGTCCTCCACTGCCAAAGTCAAAATATTTTAGATTCTTGATAGTGTGCTCATATTACAAACTATTCAACCATAAAATGATAAAAGTGTGATTTATAAAAAGTGATAAAGAAAAGATACCTGTTTCCAGGGTTGATGGCAGCATCTGTCTGAATACCGCCACCAATTGTGACTCCCGTTTGACTAAATATGTCTCTGTTAAGCCCACTAATAACCCCCACTGTGAGCGTATGATCAAACCCGAATGGGTTTCCAATGGCTAAGCACTGCTGGCCCACTTTTAAGAAAGAAGATTGACCCACCTTCATCGGCCTTAGCAGATCCACAGGTGCTTCCACCTACATCAACGATAACAATAACAGGTACAATCAAAAATCCCACAAAGCGTATTATGAATTTTTTTTTGAAAAAGTAAAGAGATAAATACCTTCAAGACGGCAAGGTCCTTGGAACGATCTGCACCAATTAACATTCCTTCGAAATTCTTTTGTACCCTTTCAATATGTTACACACAAGAAACGAGGTGAGGCGGTACTATATATAAATTACTAAAAATAATGGAATGTTACGTACCAATCTTACCCTTCTGATGCAAGAATATTAACGCGAGCAACAACTTGTCCAGGTTTTGGATTTCTCGACAAAGAATTGCCGATAACTGAACAACCATACGAGTCGTTTAGTCTTTTATAACGATAATCATCTCATATATTGATTATAAGAAAAAGAAAAAAAATGCATGACTATTTGTTTTTTTTTTTTACCATGGTAATTTGTGACAATGTGGCCTTCGTCATCCCAAACAACGCCAGAACCATTTCCTTCAGGAATCTGCCAATAATCTACAAATCAGATAAAACTACCCCTTACCAAATATTAGCAATAATACCAAGCACCTAAATGTATACATAAATGAAAATAAGCTCATCCGCAATTACCTCAACTACCCCCGTAACATTAAGCTGAGGCCGTAAAGTTACATCAAATATATTGACTACAGAGTAAGTGTTGTTCTCAAAAAGATTGACGATTCTTTCCTGCCAAGCATACACATATCAATTTACCTGCCATAAACATACATTATAAAGGGTAGATTATACAGGAGTCTGACTTTAAAAAGACTCTAAAACACAAAAGGCGTGAAGTGGGAACAGTTTATACAAACCTCAGGCGGAAAAAGTGGCCCAGACGGAATTACAACAGGTGTTACTTGTTCAATTGTCACAGAAGGGTTGCCTAACGCATTAGCTGCACAACCAATGTTCATATAAAAAAATGAAGACAAATAAAAAAAAGGTGTTAAGGAAAAATGGATGGATTGTTGGAACCTGACGAGTATCTTGATGGGGGATAACATAATGACATTAATAAACTTGCTAACAGCGTTCTGCGTGTTGTAGGGAACCCCTTTGTAACCTCTCCCAAATCTTTAAATGTTTTTTCACCAACTCTATAAACATGGAAGGGAATACATAAATACTTGAGAAATATTAGAAATATTGAAAATGCAACTCAAAAACAAGAAGGAGCAGAAGCTTGCAATACACATGGCAACGCAAGTTAGCCTGGTATAAGGGGATGTTTGGATAAGTGTTGTAAAAGTCTATATTAATTGGCAATTCAATTTGTCATTGGGAGTTTACCGATTAAATTTCACCTAGACGGACCTAAAATCAGAAATCAGTTAAACGTGGTCAAAACCGGTCAAGTTTTGGTAATCGGTCAAAATCAGTCAGAATTGGTCAAAACCTTTGAAGTATTTGAAAACTACACTTATTAATCCAATCCGCTCAATAAGTTTAAAAAATTATATATAAATTTTTTGAAAAAACTTTGTATATAATAAGTTTGAAAAATTACACATAAAATTCCACTCCGATTAATCCCTATTATTCCCGATTCCCGATTAATCACTAGTCAGTAGCGCCTAGTGATCACTGCCACCTGAAACATCATAATCAAATAATCAAGCACCCAGACCGTGGGGTATGGTGGGGCGTGGGTTGGGGGCATGGTGCGACACGTGGACTATGGGACACCCAAGACCAAAAGCCAATTTCAAAGGGGTATGGTGGGGCGTGGCTTGGGTGGTGTGGAAAAAAAACCAATTTCAAAGGGCTAGTGCTCTTGGCCAATGAGGTTCCACCATGTCATGTGGTAGCCCCGCCCCACGCCCGGCCTTTAACTCCCGCCCAAGGGGCCACGCCCAAACCCAAGCCCACCCGGGGTGGTGACTTGGGCGTTTCTCTCCAACCCACGCCCCAACCCCCGCCCCATACCCCATAGTCTCAATTTAAATAACAGTCACATAAGACCATGCGTAGTGGATGAAAAAATGGGCGTTTTTTTCATGAAGCACGCCCGACATCGGCTCCCGTGGGCGTTTTTTTGCGAAAAAATGCTTGGAGCGTGCTTTATTCCACGCCGGATGGGGATTGAATTCAACCAATCACATTTAATCTTCTTTTTCTTGTCCAATAGTTTTTTTTGTTGGTTTATTTTATTTTATTTAACTTTTACACCCCTTTAAACATAATGCCCCACAATGCCCACATCCCCGCTACACCCATTTTAGAAAACGCCCATAATGCCTCATTGCTGACTGTCTGTCACACATGGCGCAAAACGCCCAAGGGTGGGGTGTTAACCACTACACATGGTCTAATCTCACCCTAAATTTCATCATTTTGAAGGCATAATAACTCAAATCCAAACACAAGTTAGCTAAAGGTAGTGAGGCCAGTCACCATGCTACCTATACCAATTAGGGTTTCAAAATTCTAAAATTCCCCCCAATTCCCCCTTGCATTAGGTTTTTTCTCAAAAACAAATCCCCAAACCAATCAATTTCACAATTCAGAATCACAATCATAACAGTAAGAAATCAATCATCAAATAGCAATTGTAAGTAATTAAGGAGTACGTATATGGTTATTACGTGTTGATGAAAACGCGATGACGACGTGAAACGGAGGTATCCTGGTGATGTGTGCCTGAGGAAGTACAGACCGACGAAATTCCGTCAAAACAGAGTTTCCGGCGACCCACAAACCGCCGTGCGGGAGCAATATCCGTTTGAGGAGGAAGCATGTAACCATTCCAAGCCATTACCATCCCCATTTTCTTCTATACACTACACCAAACTTGCTCAAAGTTAGGCTTTATCAGTTTATCGGAATTGCTTCAAAAATATCTTTAAATCGGTAAAAACATAACGGTTTTTGGTCGACCTTAAAAACATGTTTACCTTGTTTATTTACTAGATCACTAATGTGGTATTAGTTAAATTCGTTATGATAATGATATGCGTTAAAGCAACCGAAATAAAAGAAAATTAAAATCATGATATGTTTAAAAGATATCGACACGTATTTTACATCAATCGAAAACCATAACAACGAATACTGGAACTGGTTCTGATTATATTGATACCGATGCTGATATTGTTCATTCAAAATCATTTCAGTTAGTCATGATATTGGCACGGCATTAACATTCATCAAGAAAAAAAAAATAAACACAACAGCGTATTCATTACTTAAAAAAAAAGTTAATAAGCATAAGTTATTGAAGAAAAATTAAATAAAATAAGAATTAATTGGGTTAAAAATGTATTGAAACTTATAGAAGTTTTAGAAATGGGTAATAACATACAAGTATACAACATGCATGAATTATATAAACTATTTAAAATAATGAGTTAAAAGATAATATATAGGGCTAACAATAGATATATGTATAACACACGATTAGACCTGTTTACTGAAAAAATACACAGTGTGATTTTTTACTTTTTTTTAAAATAAATAAAATTATGATGTTAGAATCCATCATTTCTTTTTCTTGCTACATAAAACGTAAAATTGTGTTATAGACATGAGATATCAAGTAGTTAAACGAGTTGTATTCACATTTAATACTTATGTTATACGCGTCGTCAGAGACCTGTTAAACTCGATAAAACACGATTTGCCAGCCCTAATAATATAGTTGATCATGTTGTTCCTTAAGTGTATGTTATTAAAGTTATCTTGTATATGTATATACAACTTTTATGCATAAATAGACACTACTGGTTTTTACCCGCGTGTTACGGCGGGGATCCAGTATGTGTAAAATGTGTGACAACAACAATAGTTTCTTGGACCGTATGGTAAGTTCATTAAAATTTTGAGGTAACAAAGTAAATTAGTAGTGGGTAATTACTCTAGCTCCACGAGGGGTTAAAATGTAGATAAAAATAAGCAAGACGTAAAGATTGGTAAAAAATAATGCATAACATTTTGTTATTAAATTTTTAAAAGCGAAAATCTAAGGATTGGTTCAAAAAGAAAAATATGGTAACTTTATTAAAGTTAAGGAAAAATAAAATAATTTACTTACAGGAAAAAATAACGTGGTAAATGTAAATTTTAAAATATTGGAAATAGCAAAGTAATAATAATAAGTTAGTTAAAAAAGTAAGAATAACTTAAATAGAATGTAGGGACAAATATTATTTCAAAGTATAGAGAAGGTTTATGAGGGAAAACTTTTATGGTCAAAATGTAACATATAAAAGTTTAGTAGCTCAGTTATAAAATATTAAATTTTAAAAAGCGAAATCTAAGGGTTGATTCAAAATGAAAAATATGGTAACTTTATTACAGTTAAGAAGAGCAAAGTAAATTGCTTAAACGAAAAAATAACTTAAACAAAATGTAGTGGTAAATGTAATTTCAAACTATTGGAAATAGCATAGTAACAATAATAAGTTAGTTAAAAAAGGAAAAATATAACTTAAATAAAATGTAAGGATAAAGGTATAATTTCGAAGTATAGAAGAGGTTTATAAGGAAAAACTTTTGTGGTTAAAATGTAACATATAAAAGTTTAGTAGCTCAGTTATAAAAACTTATAACTATACTATTACTTAATATTAAATTTAGTTTTTGAATAAGGGTCGTATTATTGGCACACTTTGCCAAATTAAATCGATACCACCAATACGAGTCGAATAGGCCTATACGACCCGTATTAGGGATAAGGAGCTGTTTGTTTACCTCTTAATGAGGCTCTTAATGGTTCAGACCTCTTACTGGTTCAACACTTAATGGTTCAGACTGTTTGTTTCACGAGCAGATGTCTGAATGGTTCAGACATTTGCCTCTGAATGGTTACGATTTATACAGAGTTTGAATGGTTAAGACCTCTAATCTGAATTAGTCAGACATTTGCCTCTGAACGGTTAAGCATTATACAGGCTCTTAATGGTTCAGACATCTTACTTGTTCAGCACTTAATGATTCAGACCTCTTACTAGTTCAGCACTTAACCATTCAGATGTTGCCAAACAGCCCCTAACTTCAATTTCCAAGGTCAGTCAAAGGCTGACACTGTCTTCACATGCTCTCCTAATACGCATCATTTAGGGTTATACGATGCGTATTAGTAAAAAGTTGTCTATCAACTCTGACAGATAGGGTTCACATGCAAACCCTATATGGATCGTATATGCCTATACAATCCGTATCAAGTACGATGTTATTTTCTGTCACTCAACAGTGACATAAAGTTATTGAAAGGAACAGTACGCCAGCCCTATACGGGTTGCTATATTGAAAGACTGATAGCTATTAAAGATTCGAAGGTGAAATACTTACGTAACAAAGCCATTAAACAAGTATTAATGCAATGGCAACATAGAAAGGGGTCTCATCTTACATGGGAATTGGAAGAAGAAATGCGAGATCATTCCCGTCCTTATTTGGTACGTATTCAGGTTTCGGGGACGAAACCTTCTTTAAGGGGGGCGGAATTGTAACACCCAAAAAATGCGTAATTTATTTATTGTGCCTTTAAATATTTTAGTATGTAAAATAATAACTTTAGTTGATTAACTAAGTTAAGTAGAATGACTCTTGTGTAGAAGGGATGAAAGATTGTGCTTGAATAAATAACAAATGAAACTATAGAGGCTGAAAGTGTATCACTAAATGAAAGTCTAAAAAAAGTGCAGTGTGTGTGTATATCGTACAAGAGAGAAGGAGAAAACCTTCTCCTTCAACAACAACAAGAAATTCAGCAAATCAAAGAGGTTCTAGGGCTGAAATTGAATGCATGTATTGAGATTCTTGAACATCTAAGTGTCTCTAACATAAGGTGAGTTGAATTAGTTGATTTGATGATCTTTCATGAAGTGGGTTGTAATCAATCCGTGAAATTATATGGAAATAAGCATGCATATCAGTTGGAATTATCATGTAGGAGATGAATTATGCTTGATTTTGGTTGTCTTGATGATTTGGAACAAAACCCACTTGTAGTGATAGCATGATGAAGTATGATGATCATGTAGGTGCAAAATTAGTAAATGTTGATGTATGAATATGTATGTAGTAGAATATTTGATAAATGAAATTGATATAGAATGAATGTTATGTTAGCTTAGTTGATTTGATGATCCAATATGTGAATTAGAAAGAATGTGCATAGAATACTTGTACATTATGCTTTGCTAGTGGTACGCACACCAAGTGCTTGATGAAATGCCTTGAATAAAGATTTTTATATGACAAAGACAATCTCATGTGTATATAATGCTAGATGGTTAGAATTGGTAAATGATAGATTGTTAACTCAATTATGTTGAGAAAAGAATGGAAACGAAGACATGAGATTAAAGTATATCGATTAATTGTAGGAGTGAATGAAGAAGACACAAGCCATTCCGGGTTACAAGTGAAGCACGACAAAGGTAAGTTCTTATACTTACAAGTACTAGTAATTATAATGTTTATGTTACATTTTTATGTTAAGAATATAAGTTTGTATTTTGTTAAATGAAAAATACATGGAAGTTCGATTCGTGCATACGGGTCGAATAAGTAAGAATGACATATGTATGAATTGGGAATTGGTGTCAAACCGGATATAGAAGATTCAAGGAATTCGACATCAAGACTCGCTAGAAAGTATGATTGAATGAATGTAAATGAAAGGATTATTATCACGTTCGATGGAAGGTTCGAATTCTATGTTAGTTTATTACGATGTAACTAATTTGTTTGGTATGGTTGTAGGTAGTTCGTCGTGTTAGGTGGCGCCAAGCTTGGAACGAACACATCACCCGCATATCATTCTTCCGCATTTTCATTTCAAACGGGTTAAAACATTTTGTAGTTATGTTTAAGTTAGTCGTACGATTGTAAATTGTGTTTAAAACTTATCATGTTAGTATGTTATCTGCTAGTAACTTTTTGGTAAGCAGGTTTTGATTGTAAATGTTGGGTGTCTACATGTTAATGAATGGCAAAAGCTTTTGTTAAATGTTATTACGTTTATATTATGCGTCTTTAGACCCGTGTACGAATGGGCGTTACACACATGGCATCCATCTAGGGCCTCTATTCTCTATTTTCCCGCCAAAAATCACTAGAAATTCCTTTGGTGTATCCTATTTGGACTATCCACTTGACTAAAACGGGTTAAAATTGCTATCATATAAACTAATAACCCGACTCATTTCATTTTTTACCTCACAATCTCACCCCGCCGATTAGGATTTCTCTCTTTCTCTTTCAATCAAACAATCCGAAGGTATATGTTTCTCAAATAATGTTCCGATTTCGGTTAACTTCTTCAATTTTTTGTATTAAACATCTTGATTTCATCATCCTGTTTGTCGATCTGTGTTTATATTTCAACTGATATGCTATTTTGATGTAATATGTGGTTTAGGTTTTGAATTTGCAATCAGTTCCATCAAGGTATGTAATATGTATCATCTTACAATTTTTTTTGTTGTTCCATAGATTTCCTCTTTGTATGGTAAAAAATTTGTATCGACTGATTCTTTTTTAGGGTTTGTAAGTTTGTATACATTGATTCTTTTTTAGGATTTTTAAACACCTTTGTTGTTTCAATAAATCTTAATATGTTGTATATGGTTTTTTTTCGATTGAATCTTACTTTTGATCTTTATTCTTCCTTTCTGTTTTTGATTCATTAAGTTATCTTGAATATGTTATATATTAATGATCTGTCGTAATAGATATGATTTATAAAGTTTTTCTTTGCATGTTGTGTTTTCATCAAACTTTACATGTTTTTGTATTATTTATTGAATTTTATGTTTGATCCTTTACTCTTAACATGTTATGTGAATTAATTATGTTCTTATGTTAGTCAATATGATTTATCCTGCTTGGTGTAAACATATGAGACGAGTTGATGAGGTTATGCTGGTAATTGATATTTTTATTATATTGTTTTTTCTAGAAATCTTAAAAATCTACTCGATTTATGTTATTGACATAAACAATTTCACAGCATGGGTCCACCCGTGTAATGCATGTTCGTTATAATTGATTTTTCTTGTGAATGTTGTTTTTGAGCTTAAGGATTTAATATTGTGATTGATCATCGGATTATAATTGTTGTGTTTGTAATTTGTTGTTAGGCGAGATAAATTTGTGTTATTTAAAAGTGTTTGATTGTTTTTTTTATTTCATTATGTTGTCGAATCTTTGCTCCACCTTTCTATTGTTTTGTTTGAAGATTGGTTGAATATCATATGTGTTCTTTGTTTTGACAATTGAATTTCAGATCATGATAATGGTTCGGTACTATCTATCTTTTGTTACAAAATTATTATTGTTAATTAGTATTTCCTTATTTAGATGATAGATAATAACTTGATTTTAGATTCAAATTTTGATTTGGAGGATAATATGGAAGGGCCAATGAGCTTGTGGTGGAGTGGTAAGGAAGAGACTTGGGTTTTCAAGAGACCCAAGTTCAATTCCTGGTTCTCCCCATTAGTTTTCAACGGCACCTGGTGATGTTGGGAGACTAGGCGAGTAGGCGGCGATCGCTAGTTCGATCCTTGAACTGAATGGGTTTTACCTCACCGCACTATAGTGCATTTGGGTGAGTGTTCACGGGCTTCTGCCCTAGGTGAGGGTTTTCCCCAGTTCGGAGATGAGTGTATCCTGAAGTAGTGAATTTCGCCAGTAGCCCATTTGGAGAATTCGTTGGCCGTTCAAAAAAAGGATAATATGGAAGTCAACGATTTGGAGTAAATAACGTTAATTGGATTTTTTTTTTTTGTGAGTTCAATGTAGCTAGACATGTTAGTTGTTCAAAATTTATAATTTTATATATAACTTTTGATTAAATTCTTCCAGAATATTATAGTAATTTTAAATTTAAAGTCTATTTGACTTATTTTTAAATAAAGTTATCTGAAATAGAATTTGACTAAATTCATTTTTTATAATTGCTAATTATCCTAATTTTTAATAACCTCTAATCAACAATTATTGGTCTCTATATAAGTAATTAGATTCAAATTATTCAACTATCATTTTAAAAACATTTATTGGTTGTTACCATATATGCTTTAAATCATTAAAATAATAGATACGGAATTGACTTTTGAACTTTCAGTCTATTTTAAATGATTTTGTCCCTCAATATGTTAGCATTGGTTTGTTTTCTAATATCATTTTAATTATTAGAAGTCTGTTTTAAGAATATATTAATATTCATAAAAAGAATAAAAAATGTGTTTTTAAGATTTTTGGCTGATAATAATAACTAAATATGAAGTATATTAAGATCCTTGACTGAGATGAATGTAGCTTATAATATTAAGTATTATCCCTGATTTTGGAAAATATAAATCATTCAGTGTACACTTTTGTTTGCCTTACATTGTTTTGACTTAGGTGCATCTATCTTCGATTGTTTAACAGTGAAATAAAAGTTGCAGCACAAATTTTCTATCCGGTCTCTTATCATTTTCAAACTTAAATGGATCATTTAACATGACATAATAGTGTAAATAACACTTTAGGATGCTTGCATCAAGTTAATTGTCTCTTAGGCAACACTTATGATGATACGAGAACAACTGATGCGTGTGTAGTGTGATAGGTTTTTATGTATATTTTTAGCCCTTTTTACACTTTAGTCAAGTTTTAAATTTATAAAACACGATATTTTACTAACACTAAACACACATATGGGCAAGTGCATCCATCGTGAGCGTAGTATAGCGTTGGTAAGATACCGAGGTCGTCCAAGGACACAAGAGCTTTTAGTACCGGTTTATCCTCAACGTCTAATCAAATCAAAAATTTAGAAAAAGGTTTTTAAACAAGAAAATAAAACTAACTAAAAATACTGAAAATAAAAATAAAAATAAAAACAGATAGACAAGATGAATCACTTGGATCCGACTCGCCTTTAGTGTAACCTTTGATTATTTCCGCACTTTTGCACTTTTTAAGAGATTATCTTAGTTATAGTAGTAGGCCACTCTTTTGAAGGTGACGTTACCCTCAACCCAGTAGTTTGAGTCAGCAAGGATACAATCCTAAAGGGTTGGATTATTGAAAGATAATTAATTAAGTTATTAATGCGTAATGTGGTAGGCCCCTCTTTTGAATGTGACGTTATCCTCGGCTAAGTAGTTTGAGTCAGCAGGGATACAATCCTAAGTAGTCGGGTTAATGTTTTAATAGTACTTTACATATGAGGGGATTAAGAAATTCAAACCCCCACCATCCAATACCAGTGGGTATTGAAGGAGGTCCTACTAAGCTTGACCCAGGTCCTTGCAGGATCTATACACTGGACAAGGCAAGACGCTTACCAAACCATTCCCTTAACCCCCGACCAGGTAGCCAACATATCTCCATATAGATTGTGGAGATATGAATGGTGTAAATCTTTTATTTTATATAGACAATAAAATAACGCCAAGACACCACGGACTGTAGGATCGTTTTGTGACCCAAACGAGTCGTTCAGAAGAGATTTATCAGTTTCAGATGCGGAAAATAAGAAACTGACGACGAAACAGCTTGTTTAACGCTTTAATCCTCTTATGTATTGATATAACAGCGTTTACAAACGAAAGGAAAACCGGCAGCACCTCGGTATCTCTTTCTGGCAAATGTTACAAATGAAATGACAATTGGCCTATTTATACTATTCAGCTTTCGCTTGAAGCATACATGTTGGCTTTAAGCGAAACCTCCTAAATATCTTCAAGCGAAACACATACAAATCTACACATTCAAGCGAAACATTCAAACTAATTTGTCTTCTTGTGTGGTGATGTCATTGATGATGTCATCATGATATCATGTTTGAACAAAAACCGCAACGAACTCGAGACTCGATATAAGACTAAGTCAACAGATGACTGCACCAACAGACTCCCCCTCAGATGTTGACGAGTCTTAAGTGTCGAGTCTTCAATGTCTTCAGTCTTTATCAGTCTGAACTCTCTCTGAAATATCTTACATTGTAAGCATCCTCAAACTTTATCTCTTTCTCTTCTTCAGCATTAACAGACTCCCCACGAACAATCTCTCGGATGTCTTCAGACTCCCCCGTTCGATATGATGGGATCGCAGTCTGGCATGTTGAAATCACAGAGTCTTCAGGTATCGGAACCTGGCAATCTATCTTCAAGTTCAAGATCAAAACCTGGCTACACCTGCACATTCTTAACCCAGAAATAAATTTCCTGATAACCACTTGTAAAGCATATTTTAAAATGATTCAACATTTATAGTCTCTGATGAACCATTTGCAGAAATATCATTTTCATTTCAAACACAACACACTCTCCCAAACCATTTGTTCATCATGTTTAGCACTTGGAATTTTGAAAATCAGCTCTTCAACACCAGTTGTCGAAAATCTTTTTGTATTTTACAAAATTTATACTAAAACACACTAAAAATCTTTTTGGATTTTTTAACAAAATGAAATGCAATAAAGAAATGTTTACAGACAATATTTTTGTGAGATTGTGTAAGAGGATCATATCAGTTTATGAGACAAATCACCAACACCATTAAGCTTTAAACATTTTAAGTTCTAAACGATTCACTTAGATTGTCAGTATACTGGTCCACTTAATTTTCACACAAAGTTCAACTGCTTCGAGATACGAGATTAATGTCTTAAGCACTTAAACTCAATCGCGTGTCCCACCTCAGAATATACTCCCGTATCCAGATCCCAATATTCAGTCTTACAGGTAATTATAACACAAATGATATCTGTAAGGGGTTAATAAACTATGAAGAATCATGAGAGCTCAGGTCAGAACTACCGTTCAGCAGAGAGATCATGACTCAACTTTTGGGTGTGTCCCCTTTAGAGGATCTTTTTTACAACAGCATTGCTAAGCAATTTTATTGTCTTATCATATATGCTGAGGGTGATGCTATGTTTCAAGCATTTGCAAAAAAATATTATTCGAGGACTAGGTCAGAACTACCGTTCAGCAGAAGTCCTGGAATAATACCCCAGACATCACTGAGTATAAAAACCTAGTATATCAGATTATGAGACCTTTCAAACGAGATTTCGGGGGTTACCCATATATCCGAGAGATGTTTCCCCACGATATAAACAAGTTTGAAATTTAGATTTATATCTCGTCACAATCTACTAAATGTGCAAAAATCTACTGGCACATCATCAGTGAGACCGTTTATCACATTTTTACTTTCCAATTCTTTAGCATGCTGTGATCGTCCACTGAAGTACTATCATTTCCTCTTTTATACAACAAAACTCATTTTTTATTTTATCATGTTTTTGGCTTTTTCAAATTTTCTAATGTTTTTTGGATTTTCTGAAAACTTCTACTCCCCCTAAAATGCAAACACATTTTAGGAAATTTGAAAATAAACTGTACAAAAACTTGACAACCGATATCAAATTGCCTCAAATCGCCATCCACTTGGCATAAACAATCAGAACTCCCCCTGTCACAAAACTATTTTCTCATTATGATTTCAAAACACTTAAGTTTGTTTTAACCAAAATGATTTTTCAGGAAAATAAGTTTTGTTGATTTAACCACTTGTAGGTTCGGGGTGTGGTTCATCACATTGTCTACTTTTAACCACTTGTAGTAGATCAAGTACAACTTAATGTCCCTGATTTACCACTTGCATGTATGCAACCTCTGTACCTCTTGCAAAATATATTTACAACATATAAGCCTATGTAGGAATAAACCTCTACACAAACCATTTTACCAATCAAGATGCCGATTCCTGCTTCACACTTACCAACCTGGAGGCTCCGGCAATTCACACTTATCCTGTAAAAATTAAACACATTTAAAAATCTTTCACAAAATCTATCTTAACAAGAATGATGCCGATTCCTGATCCACGATTACAAACTTGGGATCTCCGGCATAGTCCTAAGACTTCAAGGGAAACAGACTTCCATCCAAGTCTTTTCAGACTTGATGGCTTTTAGTTCTTGCGCAGTAGGGTTGTAAGTTGCCTTTTTAGTTGCATAAAAATCTTTAACCCCCTTTGCTTTCCCATTTAACATTTTTCCAAAAATTTTCTTAACACTTCCATTGAATGTTTTCTCGACATCAAATTCATTTTTTTCTTTGTAAAACTGATTCGAGATTTCAATTTTACCAACTTTCTTTTTAACCTCCTCAAATTTCAGTGATGGAAACTCATCATCATTTACTGAAATTTTCACCTCACCTTGTGGCTCTTCTGGCTTTGTGGAACCAGATTCATCGCCAACATTCACATCAACTTTCTTAACAACCCACACTTGATTGTCATTCTCTTTCTTTTTATAAAAATTCTTTTTAGAACACTCACCAACCTCATAAGTTGAATTTTCAAACATTTTAAGTCTGTCGGTTGGTGGTTCAACATCAACAACCTTTTCTTTCAATTTCTGAGAAACTCCCTGTTTTGTTTTGGCATTTTTCTGACAGTTCCATGCAATGTGACCAGTTTCATTGCACTTGTAACAGGTACGAGTCTCTCTTTGATAAAACAATTCAGTTCCATTCTTCTTCTTTTCAGCAAGAAACTCTTGATTTGACTGTCTCCAGAATGGTTTCTTTTGTTCCTCTTCTGCACTTCCACCTGACACAAATTCTGTTTTTGTTTTAGAATTTTTCAAATTTTTATGATTTTCTGGTGGAATAAATCCAAGACCTTTCTTTTTGTAGCTATGATTTTGGTTTTGTTTCTTTTGAAAACCAGAACCAGAATTGTAACCCTTTTTCTTGTTTAACCGTTGTTGAACTCTTGAAGTGTACTTTTTAGGTTTTTCAGTAAGATTTAAATCTTTTATTTCAGAAATATTAATTTCTGTCATTTTGAAAACCTTTTTGATCATATCAAAACGAACACTTCTTATTGGAAACTCTTTGTCAGAGTATAATTTGTCAGAATCATTTAAAGTGTATGCGACTTCAAATGTTTCATCATCCAAATTTGCTTTTGATAATAAAAATTCTTTACTGTAAGACCGTTTAACCGACGACTTTTGACTGTTGACTGACGAATTTGACCCTCCAGACTCAGACTTTGACTCAGACTCCTCCTCAGTATCCAACACCTGATCGACCACCTTTTTTATTAACTCAGACTCATGATCAGTATCAGACGAGGTAAACGTGATATCAATGTTATCTGGTAAAACATCAGTTGTGTCGGTTTTTAGCTTTATATTGACTGCTTTTTCAAGTTGCTCCTCGTTTGGTTTTCTAGGAGAGTACCCTTCCCAAATTGGAGGCGGACACTTGTTATAACTAAAAGTCGGTTTCTTACCACTATCTTTCTTTTCCTTTGGCTTCTCGTCTTGAAAAGCTTCCATACCTGCAACAGTTGGGTAAATACGATCAATGAGATAATCAGAACTAGAATAACTTTGTAACAAACGTCTAATTCTCTCATTCTCAATCTTTTCTGTCTCCAACTCTTGCTTCCATTTAGCACTTTCTTCGATGTAAAAGTTGATGGCTTTCTGTTTTGTCATCATCACAGCATTCATCATCGTAAGTGCTTGTTCTCTTTCTGAATTTGTCTTTTGGAGACCAGTTACTGTTATCATAAGATTCTTTCACATAGTTGAGGTTGAACAATAACTGCTCTTTCTTCTTCTCATACTCAGCAATTATCTCGTCTTTTGTTGCACATTCCTTGCAAGCTTCCAAACACTTCTCGCAAGGCGTTACAACTTCAACAATCTTCTCAATCTCAATTGTCCTTACCACTTCAACCACTTTTTCTTCTTCAATCACCTTTTCAGCTTCAGTCATCTTTTCTCCAGCAACAACTTTAACTTCTTCAGTTTGAACAATTTCATCCTTTTCAGCATCACTTTTAGTTTTCAAATCCTTTTGTTCTTTTGCAGCTCGTTTCTCTTTCAGCTTCTCCAAGCGATCTGCAAAATAGAAATGAAAACTTTCAGGAGAAAGATGAGTTTTTGCTACATTTATATGTTTTTCTTCCTCATCATCACTATTGCTATCAACTGGTGATTGATCAAACTGTACAGATTTTTCAGAATCAGTATCTGATACACTAGAATCAGGCGGTGTTTGATCAAATACACTTCTTTTTCTGAAGTAACATCATTTTGCACACTCTCATCTGCACTTAGTGAATCTTCATCAGCACTTTCTGAGCTTTCTTCAGATGTAACAGACTGTTCCTTCACATTTTTTTTCACTGTCTCACCAATAGATTTCATCCATGTGGCGAACATGTCTGGTTCTCTAACAATCTTTGCAATGAAAGCTTTGAAATCATCCTTTTCATCAACAAACATATCCCAACTGAAACCTTCAGGTAACCTCTCATCATCTTGATCGACTATGCATGCTTTGCTATCAGGAGATATATAGTTGCTCCAGTTGAAATCTACCAAACATCCTCTCTTTGAATCCTCAATCTTTCTACCATGAGCCGTTTGTGAGTCTTGTGACTGACCAACTTGCTGATAAATGGCTTTCCGGTAGTAATCGTCTTTTCCGAACGGATTCTGAGCTCCACTAGCTTCCCTGTTCTTGCACTCCCGCTTGAAATGACCTTTCTCCCTGCATCGAAAACAAGTAACTTTAGATTTATCAAAACCTAAAGTAGATACATGAGCATCAAGAAAGTCATTTCTCCCGGTAATCGTTTTGAATTTTTCAGCACGTCTAAGAACACTAGCAAGACACCATTTGATGTCCATCAGTTCCATCTCTTCGGCGTCTATCTGATCGTAATCCTCTTTGGTGAGCATAGGATTTCCAATCCAACCTGCAACTAGACCTTCATACGATAACAACACAGAACCAAGTAGAGCCATGTGGTCTTTAGCAGTGTCTTCTGAAAAACTTTGACCTTCTGGAAGATTTAGAGCGATGTTGCACTGAATCACATAACCATTTCCTGTTTTTTTGTGCTTTGAGACTGAAAACTTTCTGATGAACTCTTTGGATTGACACTTGGATATAATGAGAAACCACTGTTGCTTTTGTTTGAACTTTGATCAATCTTTTCTGTAGAATCCCCGGCACTATACGCAGTCTGGATTTTTGGACTTCTCTCAGCTTCTGGAACCGGAACACTCCCTTTATAATACATTTTTACATCCTGTTGACCACTTGGACTGTTCATCCTCGTGATCTTCTGCTGTTCCAAATCTTGACCCTCAATCTTTTCGATAAACTCACCAATTGATAACCCATCATAAACCCCTGTGTTTTTCAGAATCATCAAATAAGTTCCCCACTCTTTTTGCGGTAACGCATCAGCTAATTTGTCTACCCATTCTTCAGAATCCTTTTTTATACTAAGCATTGACATAGATCGCGCAAGATGACAGTATCTTTCAATCAGTTTCTTTGTGTCTTCACCCGGTAGACTGCTGAACAGATCAAACTCTTTCTTTAACAGTGCCTTTTTATTTTTAATCATTTTCTCGCTACCCTCAAATTTGACTTTAAGTGCATCCCAGATTGACTTTGCAGTTTTGTCATGCTGTAGCAGAATGAAAATGTCTTCTTTGATAGCTTGTTGAAGCAGACTGATCATCATCTTTTCAGCTCTATACATATCACATTCTTCATTACTAAATTCATGTATTTTTTTATCAACATTCAAATCAGTCTGTGGCAAAACATATTTCTTCAAAATACATTCCCAAGACCTAAGATGGTTTGCCTGAACCCAGTTCTCGAATCTATCTTTCCACCCGTAGTATTCTTCGATACTCATCAATTTCGGGGGCTTTTGGGTGGTTCCCGTCTCGTTTTCCAAATTCATGTTCTGAGCAATGGAAACCGGAGTAGACGAAGATGTAGCAAACGCATTGTAAAATTCAGAATCCATGTTTCTCAAACAAGCCTTCAAACAAACTGATTCACCTTGTAAAAATAATACCTGAAACAGACAAACAAACAATCAGTTTAAAAACTTATCGATTAACAGAATAAAACTGGTACTCGAACTGGTGATAATTCTGTGCGGACTGAAGGTTGACACACTGTGCGAACAACTATGACCCGGATCAAATTCAAACGACCAGACCCTTTGAAAACTTTGAACTCCAAACTGTGCGAATAGAAAATTCGGACTTCGTACTAAGTGAATTTGATTTTATGCGAACTGATATCAAAGACAAACCACATGACAACAATTCAATTCCAATGATCGACTTTAATTCAGATTGGGCCTCAAATAATACTCAATGGGTCGAACACAATGTAGTGGGCTAACACTATGTCTGCTCACAAAACACTTTGAAATATAATATTTCTCGAAAAGTGCTCATTAACCCGACAACAATATCATTGGACCTCACAATATAGTGGATGAACTTGAGCTGTTCATTGGACCGTTCAATCTTTAATATATAGTAATCCTTGGACTGACAGAAATCCACTTATTATATCACATGCAAATTGAAAACTTTGATAATATATGAGAATCACATGCACTATATCGGAAGTTGAACCCAATTGCCGACAATGTGTCACAAAAAGACTTTAATGAACTGACAATCCTGATCAACCCTAAATGCTCATTGGACCTCAAAACCACTAAACCGACAACTATTAATACTCAACAACAATTTCTGATAAAATGAATGAATCGGTGCACCAGTTCACGTGATTTGTAAGTTCAAGACAACCTCTTTTTAATGTTTCAATATCTCGATCACATGCAATTCTTGAACTAATCACTCACATGCAAACTGACAATCTCGATATATGTATCACACAACTCGATGCATCTTTCAAGCGAGAGGTCAATGATATCTGCAAAATCAACACGTATTTCAAGCGAAAGCCGGTGTTTCGCTTCAACAACTACCAAAATTTTTCAAGCGAAAGCCATGTTCAAGTTAACTCAGCACGCATTTCAAGCGAAAGCCAACATGATGTCAGCAAAGAACGAACAACTTTCAAGCGAGCAGATGATTTTAACCCGTTTTTAAGTCGATTTTCGATTTGAAACTTTACAGGATTTGTTAATACATGTTTACGCACACTATATGAAAATTTGAGCCGATTTTATCCGTGAAAAGTTTTAATTTTCGAAAAAGAATGGTGTAGAAACAGAATTAGTGATGAAAATGAGCTGTTTTTGCAAAATCTCTTCCTCCTGAGCTCTGATACCACTTGTAGGATCGTTTTATGACCCAAACGAGTCGTTCAGAAGAGATTTATCAGTTTCAGATGCGGAAAATAAGAAACTGACGATGAAACAGCTTGTTTAACGCTTTAATCCTCTTATGTATTGATATAACAGCGTTTACAAACGAAAGGAAAACCGGCAGCACCTCGGTATCTCTTTCTGGCAAATGTTACAAATGAAATGACAATTGGCCTATTTATACTATTCAGCTTTCGCTTGAAGCATACATGTTGGCTTCAAGCGAAACCTCCTAAATATCTTCAAGCGAAACACATACAAATCTACACATTCAAGCGAAACATTCAAACTAATTTGTCTTCTTGTGTGGTGATGTCATTGATGATGTCATCATGACATCATGTTTGAACAAAAACCGCAACGAACTCGAGACTCGATATAAGACTAAGTCAACAGATGACTGCACCAACACGGACAAATGATAAGGAAGTTTCACCTTCAACATAAGAAACTAGTTATTAAAGTCATTAATACATAACCAAATAAAAAGTGCGAAAAGATTAAAAATAAAAAGTATTACACTAAATGCTTGTCTTCACCAAGTGATGTAAGAGGCTTAGGCAAACATGGCCTTTGATTATCAAGAACTCTTACGATCAATCTTGGATCCCGAGACTACTACACACACTCTATGATGGATGATGGATGATGGTGGTGGATGTCGGTTGTGATGGTGGTGGTGGGTGGGTGAAGTGTGAGAGAGGTGGTTTGCCAAGGGATGATTTGCAAGTGAGCCAAGCACCCTTATTTATAGCCTGTACAGAAGCCCGGACACGGCCCCGTGTCCATTGGGCACGGCCCCGTGTCCATCCATCTTCTATTTCTTCATTAAATGCAGTTTGTCTGCATTAGTTGACCACGCCCCCGTGTCCCCTAGGCACGGACCCGTGTGCAGAAGCGTATCTGTACTATCAAGATTTGCCTAGATTTTGCGAATCTTAGCGTTGACCACGGTCCCGTGTCCGCTGGCCACGCCCCCGTGTTGGGAAATAGAAGCTTCTACAGCTTTGTCTTTTCTGCAGACACTTGGGCACGCCCCCGTGTTCATTGAGCATGGGGCGTGTTCAGCTTTCTGATCTCTTGTTTTTGCTTGGGAAGATGCTGTCGAGGGGTCGGGCATGCCACGTTTATTCCTTTTCTTGTATTATTGTTAGATTTAGCTGCATTTTTGCTTCTTTTGTTCATTTAAGCTCTTTTATCCCTGAAAATACAAAAGGAAGGCAAAAGCACACTTTTTCCAACATTAGTACTAAAAAAGGGTTAGTTTTATGCCATATTTGATGTAATTTATATGTTGCATTTTACACACATCAACAACAATGATTAGAAATTACACTTTTAATTATGTTCCCTACTTGAGCTCGATTACCGGCTTAAGCCATCTTTATTGTACCATTTCAGGTTGAGCACTGTGTGACACTTCGGGTTTTCCCGAGCAACCTCATTGTTTAGCTTTATGTGTACATATACTATTAAATGAAGATTTACGAATTATCTTGAAGTATTATGTGATGCTTGTGTTAAACTGTGTGTATGTAATATATATATATATGTGTACGTATAAGTGAACCGAGACCATGAACCCGACTCGAGACCACTCGGTCTCGAGTGGACGACTGGGCCGGTTGGGCCGTGCACCCCTAAAGCCCACTCGAACCCATTAGGGTGTACCGACCTTAGACCGAGTATAAAACCCATGCCCAAGCCAACCTTCTATCATTTTGACATTTCCATCATTCACACACTCTCCTACATTTCCTTCAATCACTAAAACCCTAAAGCTCCACCAACACTCTCCTCCTTCTTCTCGAAACAACCGTCGGCCAAGGAAGGAGCTCTCGGATCTCGGTAAATCCCCACACACCTCCACGCTTTGGAACCCGGTTAGTGTTTTAAATGTGTGTTAGAAATTCATGTGTGCTTAATGAATAAGATGCATGGTTAGTTTAGAGGTCTTGTTGTATGATTCTTGTATGTTTAGTGAGTTTGCAATATGATGAATAATGTGTGTGAACAATTGTATGATAATGTCTTGCTAAGGTGTTTTGAAGGGTAAATAGCCTAGGATGATCTTGATATCCGATTCATGATAGATATTTTAGGACAAATGTGTGTTGATAGATGATGCAAGATTTGCTTGACCTTTGATCACAATATTTCATGCTTGAATAATCTCATGAAGAACATTATGAATATGTGGTAAATGTAATATGAACAACATGAATATGATATGAATGTTGTTGAATATTTGAAATATGCTTTGTTTGATCTGTTTTAATTAGGATTTGGACAAGAAAACATGTTAGTAAAATTCTATTGGTCAGTACATAGTTTCATGAAATCACAATTCCATTGGTTAGTACATCAGAAGTTCTAGAAGAACTTCATGTGCACGTATCTGGGGTTGCGAGTCGAGACCCCCGGTTGCGACTCGAGACCAACACGTGACAACTCGAGACCGTAGCGATTACGACTCGAGACCATGTCCAAGCAACACAAAAACAGACTTCAGGGACTCGAGACCATCAAGGTCTCGACTCGAGATCTTCTGATTGCGACTCGAGATTGGACTCGAGACCTCTAAGGTTGCGACTCATACCTACACTACTCGAGACCACTCCGCTTCAACCCGAGACCTCCGGTTGCGACTCGAGACCTCTCGGTCTCGACTCGAGACCACCTTGTCTCGAGTGGAATACTGGTCTCCGTTATTGGGCCAAAGCATATGGACTATACGTGCATAATTACCGTTGGACCGGGCTACGTGATTATTTGTTACTGTTTGATTTCGCCATTATTAGAACAGGCCCAATAACTTTATGTGAGATGTATGCTATGTGTTAGTTATGTGTAAAGCCTACGTAACTTACCTGTATTCGAGCCTGACCCAAAACTGGTAACCATGTTAGGACGTGGTGACCAGCTTGCTTGACCAAGTAAACTAAACTGCCGAGCAACCCAAGGTGAGTTCACAACTATTAAAGCATGCGTTCCCGGTGGTTTTGGGAAACGGAAACTTAATCAACGCTATCCCCGCGTAAGGGATACAAACTTACTTTTCTTCCCTTGTTACTGGGAACAAACTTACTTACTTCCCTTGTTACTGGGAACTCTTGGTTAATTATTGTTTATACGGAATGCAACAAGCAACACTAAACGAAACTCTATCACTTAAGTCCCTACCATTTAATACCGATTAGTCGCCGGGGCCTGGCGAACGGGTTATTAGTTAATAGCGCTATTTAGGTGTAACCAGCCTCACACCGACCCTTGTTACTAGGAACGGGAGTGAACTAATGAACTCTGGCAAACCGTCAATGATGATAGAACATTGACAACGGGGCACTACGGAAACGTACGGTTAAGTAAGTATTCGGTATTGGAAAAACAGTTTAGTCGCTTACTTATGGGGTAGCTCCCCATCGCATGTATAAACGGATAAATTAACTGGTGAAACAAGTTTTTGGTAATTAAAACTGGACAACTCGTGGACTCGCCAACATTTTTGTTGATACCCTACTGCATGCTTTGCAGGTACCCAGTGACTCAGGAGCTTGCAGCTTGGGAATGTGTAGTGGTCGTCTAACCCATGTGTTGGGTTCTAAATAATCTTGAACTATGAACTTTGTTTTGAAACTGTTTGGTTTATGCTTCCGCTGTTTACTTAAACTGTTATTGGAACTTAAAACTTTTAAACCTGAAACGTTTACTAACTATTGTGGTTGGTGAACATCCTTACTATTAACCAATGCTCGGTATAATTGGTGGCTGGATCCTGGTCAGTCACGCCTCCAAGCGGTGGTATTCCGCACGTGGATTTTGGGGGTGTGACAGATTGGTATCAGAGCCATTGGTTATAGTGAACTTGGTTTTAAAAAGAAGAAAGTCTTTTTGAGAAAAACCAGACTATAACCCGTGACTCGTGACGACACTACACTCCAAGGGCAAGACTCAGCATATTAGACCTCATAGCTCGGACTTGTGTTTACTTGCTTGTTTATCTTATGTTGACTGCTCTACTATACATACTAGTGTGCCTAATTAGATAGATACACATCTCTCTTCTATCTCATTCTCGCTACGTTACGACATCACACTCATACTGTGTTTTCTGGTTATGAAGACAATGAGTGGACGCGGAAGAGGAAACGTTAACATGACTTAGGCTCAGTTCACCAACTTGCTCAACACGGTGGCTGCAGCTTTCGCAGCTCACCCTGGAGGTAAACTCGTTGCTTTAGGATGTTTAGATCCTACCCCCACATCGTCTTTTCACCTCTAAACCTATTCGCTTCACTTCTCACAACAGGTCAGCCTGCGCCTGCACAGCCACGTGTTTGTACTTTCAAAACCTTCATGGATGGCAAGCCTCTCCCTTTCAACGGCACTGAGGGTGCCATAGGCCTTCTGCACTGGATTGAAAAGGCCGAAGCTGTCTTTGCTGTCTGTGAGTGTCCCCCTACTAATTGGGTTAAGTTCGCGACTGGTACGCTTGAAGGAAACGCGCTTTCATGGTGGAAAGCACAGATTCAGATGCTTGGTCTGGAAACTGCTAATGCTACTGCGTGGGAAGATTTCAAGGACATGATCAAAGAGGAGTACTGTCACAGGGATGACATCCACAAACTCGAGAACGAGTACTATGAGCTCAAGATGGTTGGATCAGAGATTGAGACCTAGACCAAGCAGTCCAACGACTATGCTGCACTTTGCCCAAACATGTCCCGACCTATGTATCGAAGGATCGAATTGTACATCAAAGGCTTGGTCCCAGAAATCCAGAGCCATGTGACCTCAGCCAACCTCAATACCATACAGCCCGTGGTTCGTCTTGCTCACAAACTAACCAATCAGGCTGTGGAGGAGGGCAAGTTGCCCAAGAGGATCGGTACTACTGCTGGAACTTCTAGCGATAACAAACGAAAGTGGGATGGAAGTTAAGGAAAGGATGCTAACCCCACTCAGGCCCCAGTTCAACAAAGGAAGACTGAAAACAACAAAGGCCCTCAGCAACAAGGTGGTTATCGAGGAAACCACCCCAAGTGTAACAAATGTAACCGACACCACAGTGGGCCATGTGGCAAAGGTCAATGTCAGCGATGCAACAAGATGGGGCATGAAGCCAAAGACTGCCGAAGCCAGTTCCCAGCTAGGCAGAATCAGCATCAACCACAGCAACAACAGCAGCAAGGAAACAATCGTGAATGCTACAAATGTGGGGTAATAGGGCACATGCGGAAGGATTGCCCTCAGCTGAACCAGAATCAGAACAACAACAATCAGGGTGCTGGGAACAATAACAACAATGCTGAAAATGGTGCAAGAGGAAGGGCTTTTGTGATTGGAGCTGGAGAAGCAAGGAATGACCCCAACGTTGTGGCGGGTAAGTTCCTACTTAATGATCGTTATGTTTCCGTACTATTTGATTCCGGAGCAGATGCTAGTTATGTATCCCGACGTATTAGTAAGAAACTTAAGTCCACTCTTACGCCTTTAAGCTCTAAGCACATCGTTGAGATAGCTAATGGTAGAAACCTCGAGGCCTCACACGTAATACGTAACTGCAACTTAGAGTTGTCTGGTCAGACCTTTTGTATCGATCTCTTCCCCATCATTCTCGGAAGCTTCGACGTCGTCATTGGTATGGATTGGTTATCCAAGCATCGAGCTGAAATCCTCTGCCAAGAGAAAGCTGTTCGTATCCCTCGTCCTCCTGGCAAACCCCTTATAGTTCAAGGCGACAAAAGCGGAGAAGTCACAGGCATCATTTCATTCTTAAAAGCCCAGAAGTGTTTACGAAAGGGGCACACCGCTATCTTAGCACTTGTTGCCGACATACAGAAAGAAGAAAGCAGGATTGAAGATTTTCCTGTTGTACGCGACTATCCTGAGGTATTTCCTGAAGAACTACCCGGACTCCCTCCCCACCGTCAGGTCGAATTTCAAATCGAGCTAACCCCCGGAGCAGCGCCTATAGCTCGTGCACCTTATCGTCTAGCTCCAGCAGAACTCAAGGAACTTTCTACTCAACTACAAGAACTTCTGGACAAAGGTTTTATCCGTCCTAGCTCATCGCCCTGGGGAGCCCCAGTGCTCTTCGTCAAAAAGAAGGATGGCACATTCCGAATGTGCATTGATTACCGCGAACTGAACAAGGTTACCATCAAGAACCGTTACCCACTTCCCCGTATCGACGACTTGTTCGATCAGCTGCAAGGGTCGAGCTATTATTCCAAGATCGATCTGCGATCGGGTTATCACCAGCTGAGAGTCCGCGATGAGGACATCTCTAAGACTGCTTTCAGAACCCGCTATGGCCACTACGAATTCCTCGTTATGCCTTTCGGAATGACCAACGCACCGGCGATCTTCATGGACCTCATGAACCGAGTGTGCAAACCCTACCTCGATAAGTTCGTAATTGTTAGATTTAGCTGCATTTTTGCTTCTTTTGTTCATTTAAGCTCTTTTATCCCTGAAAATACAAAAGGAAGGCAAAAGCACACTTTTTCCAACATTAGTACTAAAAAAGGGTTAGTTTTATTCCACATTTGATGTAATTTATATGTTGCATTTTACACACATCAACAACAATGATTAGAAATTACATTTTTAATTATTTTCCCTACTTGAGCTCGATTACCGGCTTAAGCCATCTTTATTGTACCATTTCAGGTTGAGCACTGTGTGACACTTCGGGTTTTCCCGAGCAACCTCATTGTTTAGCTTTATGTGTACATATACTATTAAATGAAGATTTACGAATTATCTTAAAGTATTATGTGATGCTTGTGTTAAACTGTGTGTATGTAATATATGTGTACGTATAAGTGAACCGAGACCATGAACCCGACTCGAGACCACTCGGTCTCGAGTGGACGACTGGGCCGGTTGGGCCGTGCACCCCTAAAGCCCACTCGAACCCATTAGGGTGTACCGACCTTAGACCGAGTATAAAACCCATGCCCAAGCCAACCTTCTATCATTTTGACATTTCCATCATTCACACACTCTCCTACATTTCCTTCAATCACTAAAACCCTAAAGCTCCACCAACACTCTCCTCCTTCTTCTCGGAACAACCGTCGGCCAAGGAAGGAGCTCTCGGATCTCGATAAATCCCCACACACCTCCACGCTTTGGAACCCGGTTAGTGTTTTAAATGTGTGTTAGAAATTCATGTGTGCTTAATGAATAAGATGCATGGTTAGTTTAGAGGTCTTGTTGTATGATTCTTGTATGTTTAGTGAGTTTGCAATATGATGAATAATGTGTGTGAACAATTGTATGATAATGTCTTGCTAAGGTGTTTTGAAGGGTAAATAGCCTAGGATGATCTTGATATCCGATTCATGATAGATATTTTAGGACAAATGTGTGTTGATAGATGATGCAAGATTTGCTTGACCTTTGATCACAATATTTCATGCTTGAATAATCTCATGAAGAACATTATGAATATGTGGTAAATGTAATATGAACAACATGAATATGATATGAATGTTGTTGAATATTTGAAATATGCTTTGTTTGATCTGTTTTAATTAGGATTTGGACAAGAAAACATGTTAGTAAAATTCTATTGGTCAGTACATAGTTTCATGAAATCACAATTCCATTGGTTAGTACATCAGAAGTTCTAGAAGAACTTCATGTGCACGTATCCGGGGTTGCGAGTCGAGACCCCCGGTTGCGACTCGAGACCAACACGTGACAACTCGAGACCGTAGCGATTACGACTCGAGACCATGTCCAAGCAACACAAAAACAGACTTCAGGGACTCGAGACCATCAAGGTCTCGACTCGAGATCTTCTGATTGCGACTCGAGATTGGACTCGAGACCTCTAAGGTTGCGACTCATACCTACACTACTCGAGACCACTCCGCTTCAACCCGAGACCTCCGGTTGCGACTCGAGACCTCTCGGTCTCGACTCGAGACCACCTTGTCTCGAGTGGAATACTGGTCTCCGTTATTGGGCCAAAGCATATGGACTATACGTGCATAATTACCGTTGGACCGGGCTACGTGATTATTTGTTACTGTTTGATTTCGCCATTATTAGAACAGGCCCAATAACTTTATGTGAGATGTATGCTATGTGTTAGTTATGTGTAAAGCCTACGTGACTTACCTGTATTTGAGCCTGACCCAAAACTGGTAACCATGTTAGGACGTGGTGACCAGCTTGCTTGACCAAGTAAACT
This sequence comes from Helianthus tuberosus, assembly GCA_030545235.1. NCBI lineage: Eukaryota > Viridiplantae > Streptophyta > Magnoliopsida > Asterales > Asteraceae > Helianthus > Helianthus tuberosus. The sequence continues at coordinate 146,228,503 of CM060400.1, forward strand.
AAACTGTCGAGCAACCCAAGGTGAGTTCACAACTATTAATGCATGCGTTCCCGATGGTTTTGGGAAACGGAAACTTAATCAACGCTATCCCCGCGTAAGGGATACAAACTTACTTTTCTTCCCTTGTTACTGGGAACAAACTTACTTACTTCCCTTGTTACTGGGAACTCTTGGTTAATTATTGTTTATACGGAATGCAACAAGCAACACTAAACAAAACTCTATGACTTAAGTCCCTACCATTTAATACCGATTAGTCGCCGGGGCCTGGCGAATGGGTTATTAGTTAATAGCGCTATTTAGGTGTAACCAGCCTCACACCGACCCTTGTTACTGGGAACGGGAGTGAACTAATGAACTCTGGCAAACCGTCAATGATGATAGAACATTGACAACGGGGCACTACGGAAACGTATGGTTAAGTAAGTATTCGGTATTGGAAAAACAGTTTAGTCGCTTACTTATGGGGTAGCTCCCCATCGCATGTATAAACGGATAAATTAACTGGTGAAACAAGTTTTTGGTAATTAAAACTGGACAACTCGTGGACTCGCCAACATTTTTGTTGATACCCTACTGCATGCTTTGCAGGTACCCAGTGACCCAGGAGCTTGCAGCTTGGGAATGTGTAGTGGTCGTCTAACCCATGTGTTGGGTTCTAAATAATCTTGAACTATGAACTTTGTTTTGAAACTGTTTGGTTTATGCTTCCGCTGTTTACTTAAACTATTATTGGAACTTAAAACTTTTAAACCTGAAACGTTTACTAACTATTGTGGTTGGTGAACATCCTTACTATTAACCAATGCTCGGTATAATTGGTGGCTGGATCCTGGTCAGTCACGCCTCCAAGCGGTGGTATTCTGCACGTGGATTTTGGGGGTGTGACACACTGCATAGTATGACACGGGGAAATCAGACGACTCAGGCCCACCCTATCAACCTGAGCAGTGTTGTGGCTTCCGGTTTATATCCTGTTGACCAGGTAACTTAAACGATTTTTTTTTGTATTCGTGAATGTATATGGTCTGTTAACTCCAAAACATGTACATTAATGCTTGCCATAATCAGGGGACAACATTAGATAAGAGTATGGGATCTATTCCACATTAGACATGGCAGGTTTTTGGTACACTTGCAGCTCCTAACTTCTTTGCTGCTGCAGAATCATCAGTATTGGTGGAACTCACCCATTAGTTAAAAATATTAGTTTGAGATTTACTCCAAATACATACACACAGCTTGAAGTATTTAAATTCATATTTTATGCTCCTTTATACTTTATTTCTTTTCTAAATTTTTACTGCTTGAGCAGGCCATGAAAGTAGTAAATTTTGTAAAAATGAAAGAAGAACTTGATTACGAGTTTGGATACTTTTTTATGTATAAAAATGTAGAATTATCTCCAGCTAAAAATTTATGCTTTTCTAATTCGGTTTGTTTAAAATTAGTTTGGTTTGTTTATTGTAAAATGCTTTATAGTGGCAACGTGTAACGAACAAAGGCAATGATATGGAGCAGTGCATGTCAGAGGTGAGCTTCAAGCCAACTTACCTAATATATAATTGTTTTGTGTTTCGTGTCTTCTCTCAATTTGAAATTCAACATTATTATCTAGGTATCTATGTGTGGTTTAAGGTGTTTCAACTTTGGGTTAGTTTTGAGAAAGATGTGGACAAGGCAGAGTCAATGTAGGAGATACAACATCGACATGTTGCTGATAATATTTAAGCCATGTATGATGACATGGGTGGATTATTTTTAAAGGTTAGCACTACAAATTTTTAATTGCACGTATACATCACTACAAGCACTTTTGCTTGCTTAGAACAAATATTACCATGGATTTTGTTATCATAGAATTTATAGGTGCATCAAAATTCTTTTTTGTTTGTAGAAGGAAAAGCAACATTCCGGGTGTATCCAAGTCTCTTAGTCTATCCATGTGAGTTTACGTTACATATTTTCTATTTTGCGTCTTCAAGACATGTGGATTATTGCTCCACTTAATGACTTTAATTAACAAATCAGCAGTAATTTGTTTGTAGGAGGTAAAGTTGATATACAAAACAAGAGAACTTGAATAGCAACAAACCAAAAGATTAGTTGTGTTTGCATATGTGAGTTTATATAATAAAGAAGAGAACAAATGAATGTTCCATCAGGTTTGATACTTAATATTGTAATGATAAGTTGTTTGAACTAAAGACATATTCGTGATTATGAATGTTTTATGATAACTTATGTTAATATATTTATGTTTTTTTTAGAGTTAACTGCCATTTTCGTCCCTGTGGTTTGGTCACTTTGGCCATTTCAGTCCATTTCTCAAAAATGCGCCATTTTCGTCCCCCACGTTCTGGAAAGGTGCCATTTCAGTCCAAAAATCATAACCCAGTTAAGTCAGTTTGTTAATAAGGACTGATTGTGTAAATTTGTAACATAAAGGACTGATTGTGTAAATTTGAACACCACCACCACTAGCCCTGCCACCACCACCACTCCGCTGCCACCACCACCTCCGCCACCACCGCCACCACAGCCACTGCCACCACCACCACCACCATCTTCATCTTCATCACCGCCCGTCTTCTTCAATCACTCCGACGGATCTCCTCCGACCACCGTAAAACCTTAACCATCTCTGTTCAACTGTTACGAACCGACACCATTTACTCCGACCATCTTTCTCTTCTCCGGTCACCGTATCTCTCACAACCTGCAACACCAGGTCTTGTACTTCGGTGACCAACGACATCAACCTCATCTTCTCCGACACCGTAAACCTGCAACATCGACCGCTGCCACCTTCGTCTCTGTTATCGCTCAACGACCACCACAGCCCGTCCATTATCTCCGTCTTTCATTCATCTTCTCCGGAACCCTTCACCGGAACCTGCAACTCTCCTCCGGTCATCTTCTCCGGCAGCCACCCATTCATCCTGTAACACCGGTCATCTTCTTCTGCTCACCTCATTCATCACGTCCAAACCTCCAACTCATTATTATTCATCATCATCGATCATCATCTGTTATCATCATCATCGATCATCATCATCGATCATCATCGACCTTCATCATCATCATCGCGATCTTCATCATCATCAGAAGATGATGGTCTGACGAGAGAGAGAGAGAGAGAGAGAGAGAAGGAGGCGGGAGAGAGAGAAGGCGACGGTGGGGGGTGCCGTTTTTCCGGTGAGTTGCAGGCGGCGGCAGTGGGGGTGGTGGCGTGGTGGCTGTGGTGGCAGCGGAGTGGTGGTGGTGGCAGTGGCTGTGGTGGCGTGGTGGCTGTGGTGGCAGCGAAGTGGTGGTGGTGGTGGCGGTGGTGGCGGTGGTGGTGGCAGTGGCTGTGGTGGCGGTGGTGGCGGTGGTGGCTGTGGTGGCGGTGGTGGTGGTGGTGGCGGTGGTGGCAGTGGCTGTGGTGGCGGTGGTGGGAACTGGTGTGGCGGTGGTGCCATTTCAGTCCATTTTTCAAATATTTATACATTTTACTTAAATGGTCCCTTATGTTACAAATTTACACAATCAGTCTTTATTAACAAACTGACTTAACTGGGTTATGATTTTTGGACTGAAATGGCACCTTTCCAGAACGTGGGGGACGAAAATGGCGCATTTTTGAGAAATGGACTGAAATGGCCAAAGTGACCAAACCACAGGGACGAAAATGGCAGTTAACTCTTTTTTTTTTATTTTGTTAATATCGAACAACATCTTCCAAATGGTTATAGCTATTTTTTTAATAAAAAAAATTGAGATATAAGTTTGTGTTAGAAAGGTTAACATGATATGAAGTGTCATTATATTCTTTTCAATACTTGGTTCACTAGGATGAAGCTTTCAGCGGTAATGTCATATTTAACATTTACATGTTACAAATAAAAATTGAAAACTAAAGTTATTAATAATATACTTTATACATTTCTTATAACTGACCGTTTAACATTTTTACTTATTGAAGCAATGCAAACCAAACAACCTGCCATTTTCATTTGGTCCGTAATACGTGGATTGTTTTATTTACTTTATGAACCTTTCGTATTTCATAAGAATTTTTTTTAAAGAATTTATATATGTTCATTATAAACATATAATGTCCTTTGTCAATATCTTGAAAACATATTATTTTGTTAAATCCGCGAAGTTCGCAGGAATTAGCACTAGTATTAGTATAGATAAAATAGACAATTAATAAATATTAAACAATTCGAATTTCTACCAAGCTCAAGATTGCACAATTTACTCATGATCTTAGTTTGAGTTTAAAAATATATCACGAAATGAATTAAGCTTAAGTTATAATGGAGCTCGATTTTACGAACTCAGACTCGGCTCAGATTTTTAAACCAATTATAAATTATAACAACCCTCCTAAATATTCCGACACCCCTCATATATTTTAAAATGTCCCTCTATGTCATAAAATATACCCCGTATACGAAACCGGGCCCCGAATACATTATATAATTAAAAATAAAATAAAAATCAAGTTTTAACATCGCTCGCGGCCTGCGAAAGCTAAGCATTCGGCTTACGCGGGCTGCGACCTAGTGCCACCAGGCGAAACCCTAGCCCGCCACGTGGCCAGACACCCGAAGAAGCTAGGATGGTGATTCGATAAAGCTAGGCCCTACACACCTACGTCGCGGGCCGCGAAGGACCCCTGTGTGGTATCATACCCTGACTTTTGCTGAAGCGTGGTTATTGGTGTGACTTCTTAATACCATAGCATTCAATCATAACAACGCTATATGATAAAAACATGAGATGTTCATCCATTAATTAAGTTTAGAAAATACCACAACATACTTGTCTGAAAACATCGACACCAAATTAAGTTACAAACCATGACATGTCTAACTGAGTTCATAAAGACTCCACAAAAGACTGTAAATAAAACCGGAGTTTAGAAACATGTATCCCGTCCAGGATTAGGATACACCCCCAAAACTCAACAACCATGGATAACATCTTTTATTCACGACGCAACTTGAAGACACATGCATACACCTGCCAGATCCACTAGTTCCCTGAAATACATGTAGCTTAAAAACATCAACAAAAGTTGAGCGAGTTCATGTGTTTGTATAAGTATGTATAAACCTTTGTAAACAGTGTATGTATGTCCCGGTATGAAAGCAAACAAGGAAAAGATCACCAATGGTTTGCAAGGCCACTGATATATGTGACGGTGTAGGAAGACTCAAACCTAGCAAAGTTGTACCTGGCTTCCGGCTAGAAGACATAGTCACCCTATGGGCCACCCTGGTCCTCATGGGTGTGGGCTCGCTACACCCAAATAGATCTATCACTCATGCCCCTCGGTCCTTATACGAGGATTAATGGTCCCAAGTATCCGCCTACCCAATCACATGATCTATGGTTCTTTCCTAGGCTAATCATACCAATAGTATTCGTATGTAATCCTTTTGTAACATGTATTTCACCCCCGAAGTAAATAAACAAAACAGTTTAGAGAAAAGGGGGACATGAACTCGCTGTATTGCATCTTCAGAATCGTAACCCAAAATCTCTTCAGCAAACCCGACTACCTACATGTACTAATGTCTATTAGACGAACAGGCCGTGCCTTGCTTTGTATTTACATTTTTGAGTTACGTTTCTTATGTTTCCAATATCATTCGTTGTTATAATTACTTGTTAAAATAATAATTATTTTAACCTCAAATTATATTTAGTTTTGGAATAATTGTTTAAACCACATTTTTGCAACAATACTTCTCAAGTATTTTATTTTCGTAATTCCTTCCCAAGGATGGGGGTATCTTATACATGTTCAGTTGTATTATTGTATTTGTAATTCCCAAAATAATATATTTCCAAGTCTCACTTTAGAAAATATATTTAAACTTATTTTGTCCAAAATAATGTATTCCAAGAAAATATATATGTTTCCCAAAAATTACATATCTTCTAAATATTTAAGAAAATATACTTCTACTTCCAAAAATATAGTTTCACATTGTCAAAAATTATGATACAACTTTGTAATATTTACAAAAATCATATTTTCATTCCGTTTGTATCCAAAATAATATTTACCAAAAATATGTATGTAACGGTATTTTCCGGAATATTTTGTTAGTTACGTTCCATCGTTCGGTTTCACAATATTATGTGTGTAACTTATATACTTATTCCTTGTGATTTTTGGTATTATTTTGGATTGTAAATTGTTAGTATTTTGGTTAAGTTATATTATTTTACCCTAAAGTAATATAACTATTTCACCAAGTATACAAATATTCACATAAGTGTCTTAATGTATATATATATTCTAAATATATATTTACCCATTTTTATTTAAAAATCCAACCTCCAATATTTGTATTTTTGTTACCAAAAATTACGGCAAAGTTTATATTGAAAACTTATGATCAAAATACACTTGTAAATATTTGTTTGAAGATATTTTTCTAAGTGTTTGTATTTTTAGAAAATTTTGCCACAGTTTCCTCTAAAAATGGAGGTGTCCATGCTATTTAAGCATATCATTTTCTTTTCAAAACTCATCACAACAATCAACAATTAATCCCTAAACAACTTACACTTACCGAGTGCAAAAACCTTACAATTTACATAACAACATGAACTTGATCTTTCACAAAAACTTATTGTAACTTGGCGGTGTATTTAGTAGGTCTAGTTACCCTCCAAAATATTTTTACTTCTTGATAAACTTCATTCTTTAAAATTTTAGGTGTTTACAACTTGTAAACATATTTTACAAAAACGTTTCTTTGTGAGATCTTCTTGTTTCATGAGTGTTTATACACTTGTTTTACCACTAAGAATAGTGTATATTTAAGTAAAAACCAATATCTTCTAAAAATCACATTTTAAACTTGGTTCTTTTGGAAAACCATTCATAAATCATAGATTCATAGGATTACTAGCTTACTTTGTTTATTATTTTTCAAGAAATCATCTTTTCATTCAAGTTCATACTTATGTATGAGGATGATCTTCTTGTGTTAACACATAATCATCCTCTAACTTGCTAGATCATGTGTTTAATCACAATCTAGCAAGCTCCTTATGATGATCAACATCATAATCTCAAGTAAACAACAAGCAAACATCATACATATACTACACAACACTATTTCATCAAGGTTTCATCATATGTAAGCTTTATGTTCATGATTCATGTTCATGTCTTTTAGTGTTCTAGTGATTTACAACATAATACATCTTTTAACCAACTAAAATTAGAAGTAACAAAGGTTATGAGAGTCTTACTACTAGCTCTAAGCTAGGGAAGAACTCTTGAAGATGAAGGTGACAAAGATGGTGGATAAAAGCAAGTAAGAAAGGTCCTTGATGATCCACAAGCTCCAAGCTCTCTTGAATGAAGTTTAACACCCTTGTGAAGCCTTAGAATGGATGATCTTGAAATGAAAATGGTGATGGTGTTTGGATGGGGGTTCGGCCGAGATAAGAGGGAGGAGAGGGAGAGAGATGAAGTGTGTGTTAGTATGTGAAATGTGATGAAATCTATGCCATACTTATAACCATTCCTACCTTGATATCTTGTCCATAAGAGCAAGCAAGATCTAATATAAAAAGAAATAAAATCTTTGAGGTATGGTGGTGATGATATGGCCGATTACTAGCATAGGCGGGGGTCTAAGTGTAACTTTGAGCCAACTAGTTAGTTTATAATCCAAATCCAAGTATATAGTTAGTTAAGTAAGTTACTAGATATTTAGTGGGTGTTAAGGTGTTCGGGGATCATGACTAGCTTGGAAATAATAAAACAATGTTTCTAGTATAATTTTGGTGTTTCGGGTAGTGTCCGGTTGTTCGGTTAGATACCGGTTCGTTAAAGTGTCAAGCTATTCCGTTTAATGATCTTTATGTTACTTTTTGTGACACCTTTAATTCCCGACACTTAGGAAAGCATTCAGGACCATTTTGCCATATTTTTGCACATAACTAGCTTGTTAAAAAGCTGAATTTTGCTGAAATATGCAGAATTCTGCACTTTGTGTGGGTTTTAGGCACTTTCCGGCACTTAAACTATCACCTAGTGACGCAGTTTTATGGTCCTTACTTCCCTACACACCATACTAGTGTAGTACCTTGTCCCTGGCCCATACTGGGTCTCAAAACACTGTCTGTCTATGTACTGAACATCGTCAGCATTTTCTGAGTTATCCGCTAACTGTGCTAACTGTGCTTTGTGCATCATGTATATCAATAAGGTTTGTATGTGAATATGAGGTGACATCATGTAATGTGTGACGCACATGCAAGTATGATGTAGTAATCAGAAAGCAGTTAATTGTAATTCAGCACAGTCATTTAATCACTAATCAGTATTAATTAATTGTACGGATACTTGGATTTATGAGGGTTGTCACATTCTCCCCCTGTTAAGAAAATTTCGTCCCGAAATTTAAGTTCTACTACTAGCTGCAGGGGTCTTGGGGAACAAATGTGGGTATTTTGCATTCATGCGATCCTCACGTTCCCAAGAGAATTCTGGGTCGTGTCGCGCATTCCAACGAACCTTGACGAGTTTGACACTACTCCTGCGCGTCTTGTTAACTTTCCAATCAGTAACCTCAACAGGTTCTTCAATAAAGTGGAGTGTGTCGTCAATGTGGACTTCATCGGCAGGTATGACAACTGTTTCTTGAGTTGAACTCTTTTTCAGGTTAGATACGTGAAATGTATTATGAACGCCATTCAATTCTGCGGGTAGATCCAACTTGTAAGCTACAAGACCAATCCTCTCCAGGATTTTGAATGGTCCAATGTATCGCGGGTTCAACTTCCCACGCTTCCCAAAGCGTGTTACACCCTTCCAGGGTGAGACCTTTAACAAAACCATATCTCCTACTGCAAAGTCCAATGGTTTCCTTCTTCGGTCCGCGTAACTCTTTTGTCGATCACGATCCACCTTTATGCGCTCTCGGATCTGTGTAATCTTATCAGTCATCTCTTGAACCAATTCAGGACCAACAAGTTGTCTATCACCCGCGTCTGCCCAGCATAGCGGTGATCGACACTTGCGTCCATAGAGAGCCTCAAACGGTGCGGCTTGGATGCTTGCGTGGTAACTATTGTTGCACGAGAATTCTACCAAGGGTAAGTGAGTGTCCCAACTACCACCCAAATCGATTACGCACACTCGCAACATATCTTCCAACGTTTGAATCGTTCGTTCGCTCTGGCCATCTGTCTGCGGATGGAATGCAGTACTCAGATTCAACTGAGAACCAAAGGCTTCTTGGAAGGATTGCCAAATCCTTGATACAAACCTTCCATCTCTATCAGAAATGATCGAGATAGGCACTCCATGTCGTGCAATTATCTCTCTCAGGTATAGCTCAGCAAGCTTGCTAGTATTATCTTTTTCTCTGATTGGTAAAAAGTGTGCAGATTTGGTCAGATGGTCCATGATTACCCAAATCGTATCATGACCTCTGGGTGTTCTTGGCAATTTTGTTATAAAGTCCATTGAAATCTGCTCCCATTTCCACATGGGTATTTCTGGTTGTTGCAGAAGGCCTGAAGGCTTCTGATTTCCGGCCTTTACCTTGGCACAAGTCAAACATTTGCCAACATACGTTGCAACATCACCTTTTAATCTCGGCCACCAATAGAAATCCTTTAAATCCTGGTACATTTTATCCGATCCTAGATGGATCGAGTACCGTGACCTGTGAGCTTCATCGAAAATTATTTCTCTCAGACCACCAAACAGAGGAACCCAAATTCGTTTCATGAAGCACAACGTTCCTTCATCATTCGGTACTAGCTGCTTCTCCATCCCACGGAGATATTCATTCTCAAGGTTCTCTTCCTTAAGAGCTTCTCTCTGCGCGATACGAATGCGCAATGAGAGGTCCGTTTGAATAATCATTTCCAAAGCCCTAACCCTTATGGGCTTAATTCTTTCTTTCCGACTCAAGGCATCGGCAACCACATTCTCCTTCCCTGGGTGATACTTGATTTCACAATCATAATCATTTAACAATTCTACCCATCGTCTTTGTCTCATGTTAAACTCTTTCTGATCGAATATATGCTGTAAGCTCTTGTGATCAGTAAAGATTGTGCATCGCGTGCCATACAAATAATGCCACACCCCGACCATGTAGAACAACTAGACGTGGCGGAAACGTCGGGGAGTGTTGTAACAGAATCATTGTTTCATAACCATGGAATAAATAAATTCGGTTTTATTGAATAAATGAACTCATTGTTTTAATACAATCAAATAAGTACAACTATGATCTTCCAAGTTTTAAAGTTGCTAAAGCACGAGTCCATCCTAAATGTAGCACGTATCAACAATCATTGCAAAGCAGTACCTGAAACATGTGTAAAAATAGGTACGTCAGCATAAAAATGCCTGTGAGATACATAGGTTTTGTGAAAATAGGATTCATGACTTGTAAGTTTAAGAAAATGTTTAATAAAGTTTAGTCATGAACCTTGTAAATTGATTTGTTTTGTAAATCGTTTGAAAAACAATAAGATCAGATGCTATGTATAAATAAATGTAAGGTTAAATGAATAACCATGTAAAATGAGTTTGTATAAGATAAGTTGCTTGTAAAACAATATTTTGATAAAAAGGCTTATAGTATATTTGAAAATATACTTTGGATTTTAAGAGAATCGAATGAGTAATATATTAAAGTATATTTCAGTTCCAATATCGTTAACCCAAGTTTACTAAATAACGCCACGGTATGTAATGCAATGAAAACACTTATATATAAGAAGTACCAGCAGCTTATCTACCATGTTTTCATCACATTACACCCGTCCCGTTATCTAAACACTAACCAAAACCCAATCGATAGATAGATAGTACATTAAATATACCTTCGTTGTTTAAAATAATAGTTTTATGTAGTATATTACAAGTATACTTCGGATTTATAAATAACATATTAAACTATGTTTTGGTTTTGTAAATAACATATCAAAATATGCTTTGGATCTGATAAATAACATATTAAACTATGTTTTGGTTTTGTAAATAACATATCAAAATATGTTTTGGATGATTAACAAAATATATATGTTGGTTTTGTACAATATCACACATGGGAGCATATCAAACTATACTTTTGGGAGTATAACTAAATATACAAAAATAATGTGATTTAAGAATTCATTCAGACCTAGTGCATCAAAATACACCTTTGAGACTATAGGAATACCACAAAGGAAATCCCTATTTGGATGGAGAAACAAATTGGTTTCAGACATTCCATGACAACAAGAATGGGGTGTCAAATCCTATAGCGCTATATCATACCACCAATCGGTCTGGTGAACATAAAATAAGTACAATTCAACATTTTATTTTATGTTCTTTGAGAAATCAGTGTTTAAACCATAGATAGTCATTTAGTTTGTCAAATGATAAGTAATAACATGTATAATCAATTATACTTTGAAATCATGAAAATAACATATAGGTACACATGCTTCACCCCAAAACAGTTGAAAATAGTAAAAGAGGGGACTATGTACTCACTTGAGATTACTTAGAAGTCCTAGGATAACCACCAAGCAATGCTAGAGATCCCGGAAGTCAAACGACACCTAATATAGGTAACTATGTTAAAATACCGGACCTAAATCGGAGGATTTAGATAGAATGAGGGCTCGTAAACCAAATGAGTATGGGAACTCATGTAGTATGGTTTAACAAAGCCTACATACTAAATGAAACCTAGCCTAAGTGCTTACGACCCATTACGGCCCGCTTAGGTAGCTTATGCTACTTTAACGCGTCGTTCGCGTAAAACGCGTTCGGAACGCCTAACTAGTCCTATGATAAGTAAAATATGCCTTAACATGTCTAATATTGTTACCAAATCAGTTTAGATACCAAAAGTTATGTTACATATGCTTAAAATGAATTTTGGCGTAAAAAGGGCATTTTGGTAATTTACCTAAGGCATATAAACTACCTATCATACAACTACTTAAACGAAGCGACCATAAGGTATAACCTCGGAAGGTTATTCCCTACCTACTATGGTCGCCTAATGTATTTGGTCGGATCCTAATGATCAACCAAATGGGTCGGGTTCGAAGGTATAAGCGATTTATTAGACCGCTTACCCTTACGACCCTAGACAACGTGGTAATCAGTAGGCATAGTCACAAGGGACTATAACCATCGTGATTACAATCACGTTGCGAAGTTCAAACGAACTTCGCATTGACCATAAACTGGTCAACGTAGAAAGTCAAACAAAGTTTGACTTTCGGACTTGAAAAGCAATAAAAGAACGAAAGAATACTTACGAAGGGTCCCCGAATGCTAATCTTGATTTAAGTAGCTCAGGTATGAAACAAAGGTTTCAACTTAGAGCTTCTCAAATCAGATTCTAGTGGGTTTTGAAGTTGGGGGATGTGGGTATTTATAGGATTTCCCGAACCGTTAGGATCGTTTCTTGGAAACCATGATCGAATCTAAGGCGTACACTTGTTGGAATGTTGTGGTGACTAAAAATGGCCTCTCATGAACTGAAAGGGCAAGTGTGGGTGTGTGGTTGGGAGCTTAACAGTTGTAATCTGCTGATTAATTGATCTTATCTGATCTGGGAGTCTGACGCGGGCCGCGTAAAGGATAGCCCTGGTTTTACGCGGGCCGCCTGGCCTGTTTAAGGCCCGTTAAGCCAACTTTAAGGCCCTAAAATGATGCCTAAACATTGTGGACATGAAACATTCTCAAAAATATGTCGGATGTCAGTTCGTTTGGTCGTACGATCGCGATGTTCGCTTAATTACGACGGAATGCGCATAAGCGCGAAAAACGATCCAAATGACGCGAAAAAAGGATTTTTCTTATGCCAAACACTAAAATAAAATATTTTAGTGCTTACATAAATTTTTGGATGTCCGGATGTATTCAGAATGTAAGTTATGCGCGAAAGTGCAAACTTGTGCACTTTTTGACTCTTTTAGTCCCTGAATGACCCAAAAGTTTATTTTAGCACACCGAACCCCTCAAAGCCTATTTCTAAGCTATGTGAAGGATATTTATGGTATGTTTAACTTATGGTCATGTTCCGGAATGTTTGTTACAATTCAAATTGGCATACTTTCGCAGTTTGTCAAGTTTAGTCCCTGTAATCGAATTAACTTGTTTTTGCCATACCAAAGCCTTCAAAACTTATTTCTAAGTTATGTAAAGGTTATTTAAGGTATGTTAAGCCTATTTCACTATTCCGGAGTGTTTGTTGGATTAAACTGGTTATATTTACGCATCAGAGCGCTTATAACCCTCCAGAAAGCGATTTAAAGCTTAAAATCGAACAAGAGTTGATATGTGCAAACGATACACATATTTTTACAAATCCCAAGTATGAAATACAATATTTCATTGGTTTGGCATTTGTTTGATGGTTGGAGTGACACAGGTGTCACAGTCTCCCCTACTTTAGGAAATTTCGTCCCGAAATTTAATTCTAGAGGAAACCTGTGAAGACAGCTGTGACGGGTTCGCCTTCTAATAGATCCATTGAACCCTTAAGTAAAACTCTGGGCCATGTTAGGACTCTTAGCGAATTTGTTAACCCTCAAAGTGAATTCCTTGTAGTAGTAAAACATGGAATTTTGAACTACGGACAGAAGAACGTTTCTTATGAAGACTTATCATAGGAAACTTGTGTGTGCTTGAAATCAGAATTGGGGAGTGTAAGATAAAATGACATCGGTCAAGGTCCAAGACTTCTCCCGTATCATTATTCTTGTCACTATAGGTCTTAACACATGACAAAGCTTCCTGTGGTTTCTGTGCACTGAATTCCATAATTATGTAGGCCTCCATAATTACGTAATCCCTTGCACAGTCCGCACAGTTCATTTCATAATGCGTAGAGGAAAAATCAATTGAATAAACATGAAGCGACCTGACTAGACCACCAAAGGATCTTTTCAACTAGATCAACGAACAATCTTTTTAACTAGATCAACACATGATCTTCTTAACTAGACCGTCGTACGATCTCCTTAAATAGACCACTTAAGGGATCTTTTTAATTATATCATCACATGATATTTCTAATCAGATTTTCAAAATCAATCTGTTTAACCAGACCATTCAAGAGGTCCAATTATAGAATAGTAATTTATAACCCAAGGGACTTAACTACAATGTTGAAGTCCATTAAGGATTTAAGATAGTATCTTTGGATATCCTATTATAAATCTCTCGTATGAGATATGGAAGATTCTATGAGGATTTGGATGGATCACATACAACCACAAAACATGTAAGAAAAACACATAAGCACAAATTTAGTTAACTTGATTCTTTAATTCGTTATCTTTGGGCATGGACATTTAAAGCACACTAGGAATCAAATCCATGGATTTCATTTGGCACTTTAATCATTTTCAAGGATCCATCTATAAAGATAAAAGGATTTTCAATAAGAGTTTGGCTTTGTTTCTTAAAAGAAACGAGTGTTTAAGGTTCTTGGGGGGGGGGGATCACAAGTGATCATAAAATGACAGAACCACACGAGTAGTTTGTCTTTGGGTTAACATCATAAGGTTGCATCAAGCATTCACACAAACGCATAAATTTTGCAGAAATAAAAACAACAAATCTTTATTTATGTAAAAACCGAATTGTCTTGAAGTGTCAAAAGATAACAACCAAGGAAATACAAAACACTAATTGTTCACTGCTGCATCATTGTTTCCGTTTGCCTCATTGATGTTAAATGCTCGTCCTTGCGCTGGAGGAGCGTTAACAAGTCTTGGGCAATTGTTTCTGTAGTGAGTAAGGTCACCACAGTTATAACATGACCCCGGAGGGAACCGTGCTTGAACAGCAGTAGGGTTTGCAGCAGCTTGATTTGCATAACGAAAAACATTGATCAAATGTCCCAACCGCCCACAGTGGGTACATTTGTGACACTGCTCTTGCTCTAGATGATGACGGTTGCACTTGTTGCACAAAGGTGCGGTACCAACATCGTTTTGCCTTTTGCGAGGTTGTGCTGGCTGGTTTGGTGCAACCTGTTTGTCTTGAGCAGTTACAGCGTAGTTTTGAGAGGCTTTGCGCTTCTTCTTCTTGGACACCTCAGCATTTTCTTCCTTTGGTTCCACTTGAGCAGTCTTATCAGATGGTCTTGAGTCGCCCTTCCGAAATAGCTTGCGCTTCCTGATATGGGATTCAGTCAGAGTGGCAGACAATTCAATGGCTTGTCTGACAGTAGTAGGGTTGCTGCCAGTAACGATATCCTGAATTACGTCAGGAAGACCATCAATGTATTTCTCAATCGCCTTATCCAGAGGCGTAACCATAGTAGGGCATAACAAGCTCAATTCCTCATAGCGGTCAGTATAGGCTCGATGTTCCCCACTGTCTTGCTTCAAATCATCAAATTCCCTTTCTAGAGCCCTTAGCTCATGACGAGGACAGAATTCCTTCATCATAAGAGCCCTAAGCTCGGCCCAAGTCTGTTCTAATGCAACCTCAGCACCGCGGTCTCTCATAACCCCGTTCCACCACGTAAGAGCCCTCTTCTGAAACACACTCGAAGAAAACTCGACCTTGCGATTTTCAGGACATTGAACATGACGGAAAGTATTCTCAATGCTCTCGAACCATTGAAGAAGCCTAGTTGCTCCCTCAGAACCACTAAACTTGAGCGGTTTAGCCGAGTTAAAATTTTTGAAATTGCATGGAGCATTGTTGTTGTTGATGGCTTGAATCATTTGAGCATAAAGATTTGGGAAGGCAGCAGCTATTTGCTGCGCGATGATTTCCGCCAGTTCGGCATTCGCCATCTGATTGTCGCGTCGAGGAGGCATTCTAAAAGAGGAAACATGATAGGAAACGAGTGAGAGAATTAGACGAAAAGAATGAGATGAAACAAATCTGATGAAAGCAAGGATAGTGGTCATTTGTTTGTTACTACAAAGCAACAAACGACCCCGGTGATTAATCAAAGTAAATAGGTCAAAAATAATGTATCGTGAAGACATGCTCGCCTATAAGTGGACACTCACCCCAAGAGTTCCCAGGTAAGAGTGACTGGTCCGATTATGTGGATTTGTACGAACACTCTAGCCTTAGACAGAAAACTCAGGGTACAGGCACCCACCCTTCCAGTTTGCACGTGTTCACATTATTTAGACCAACTTTGACGGGATTTTGAAAACTTAAAGGGTTCAAAACCATATAATAAATCATCCTAGAACAGATGATTAGTTTTCAAAGCGGGATAGAAATTTATGTTCTTATTGTGGTTGTCACCTAAGAATAAGTAACGGTATTGTTTTAAAACTAAACACAAGAAAACTTGTGTTAGGGTCCTAGGAAGGTTATAGTCTAGGTCAAAGCATTACTAATAACATAATTCCCTATAACCATTGGCTCTGATACCAACTTTTCTGTCACACCCCGACCACGTAGAACAACTAGACGTGACGGAAACGTCGGGGAGTGTTGTAACAGAATCATTGTTTCATAACCATGGAATAAATAAATTCTATTTTATTGAATAAATGAACTCATTGTTTTAATACAATCAAATAAGTACAACTATGATCTTCCAAGTTTTAAAGTTGCTAAAGCACGAGTCCATCCTAAATGTAGCATGTATCAACAATCATTGCAAAGCAGTACCTGAAACATGTGTAAAAATAGGTACGTCAGCATAAAAATGCCTGTGAGATACATAGGTTTTGTGAAAATAGGATTCATGACTTGTAAGTTTAGGAAAATGTTTAATAAAGTTTAGTCATGAACCTTGTAAATTGATTTGTTTTGTAAATCGTTTGAAAAACAATAAGATCAGATGGTATGTATAAATAAATGTAAGGTTAAATGAATAACCATGTAAAATGAGTTTGTATAAGATAAGTTGCTTGTAAAACAATATTTTGATAAAAAGGCTTATAGTATATTTGAAAATATACTTTGGATTTTAAGAGAATCGAATGACTAATATATTAAAGTATATTTCAGTTCCAATATCGTTAACCCAAGTGTACTAAATAACGCCACGGTATGTAATACAATGAAAACACTTATATATAAAAAGTACCAGCGGCGTATCTACCATGTTTTCATCACATTACACCCGTCCCGTTATCTAAACACTAACCAAAACCCAATCGATAGATAGATAGTACATTAAATATACCTTCGTTGTTTAAAATAATAGTTTTATGTAGTATATTACAAGTATACTTCGGATTTATAAATAACATATTAAACTATGTTTTGGTTTTGTAAATAACATATCAAAATATGTTTTGAATGATTAACAAAATATGTATGTTGGTTTTGTACAATATCACACATGGGAGCATATCAAACTATACTTTTGGGAGTATAACTAAATATACAAAAATAATGTGATTTAAGAATTCATTCAGACCTAGTGCATCAAAATACACCTTTGAGACTATAGGAATACCACAAAGGAAATCCCTATTTGGATGGAGAAACAAATTGGTTTCAGACATTCCATGACAACAAGAATGGGGTGTCAAATCCTATAGCGCTATATCATACCACCAATCGGTCTGGTGAACATAAAATAAGTACAATTCAACATTTTATTTTATGTTCTTTGAGAAATCAGTGTTTAAACCATAGATAGTCATTTAGTTTGTCAAATGATAAGTAATAACATGTATAATCAATTATACTTTGAAATCATGGAAATAACATATAGGTACACATGCTTCACCCCAAAACAGTTGAAAACAGTAAAAGAGGGGACTATGTACTCACTTGAGATTGCTTAGAAGTCCTAGGATAACCACCAAGCAATGCTAGAGATCCCGGAAGTCAAACGGCACCTAATATAGGTAACTATGTTAAAATACCGGACCTAAATCGGAGGATTTAGATAGAATGAGGGCTCGTAAACCAAATGAGTATGGGAACTCATGTAGTATGGTTTAACAAAGCCTACATACTAAATGAAACCTAGCCTAAGTGCTTACGACCCATTACGGCCCGCTTAGGTAGCTTATGCTACTTTAACGCGTCGTTCGCGTAAAACGCGTTCGGAACGCCTAACTAGTCCTATGATATGTAAAATATGCCATAACATGTCTAATATTGTTACCAAATCAGTTTAGATACCAAAAGTTATGTTACATATGCTTAAAATGAATTTTGGCGTAAAAAGGGCATTTTGGTAATTTACCTAAGGCATATAAACTACCTATCATACAACTACTTAAACGAAGCGACCATAAGGTATTACCTCGGAAGGTTATTCCCTACCTACTATGGTCGCCTAATGTATTTGGTCGGATCCTAATGATCGACCAAATGGGTCTTTATTAGATCGCTTACCCTTACGACCCTAGACAACGTGGTAATCAGTAGGCATAGTCACAAGGGACTATAACCATCATGATTACAATCACGTTGCGAAGTTCAAACGAACTTCACATTGACCATAAACTGGTCAACGCAGAAAGTCAAACAAAGTTTGACTTTCGGACTCAAAAAGCAATAAAAGAACGAATGAATACTTACGAAGGGTCCCCGAATGCTAATCTTGATTCAAGTAGCTCAGGTATGAAACAAAGGTTTCAACTTAGAGCTTCTCAAATCAGATTCTAGTGGGTTTTGAAGTTGGGGGATGTGGGTATTTATAGGATTTCCCGAACCGTTAGGATCGTTTCTTGGAAACCGTGATCGAATCTAAGGCGTACACTTGTTGGAATGTTGTGGTGACTAAAAATGGCCTCTCATGAACTGAAAGGGCAAGTGTGGGTGTGTGGTTGGGAGCTTAACAGCTGTAATCTGCTGATTAATTGATCTTATCTAATCTGGGAGTCTGACACGGGCCGCGAAAAGGATAGCCCTGGTTTTACGCGGGCCGCCTGGCCTGACTGGTCAGAAACCAACTTTCATAAATGACAGTTTCAGTCCCTGTTACGTGTTTAAGCCATTTCCGACATGTTTAAGGCCCGTTAAGCCAACTTTAAGGCCCTAAAATGATGCCTAAACATTGTGGACATGAAACATGCTAAAAAATATGTCGGATGTCAGTTCGTTTGGTTGTACGATCGCGATGTTCGCTTAATTACGATGGAATGCGCATAAGCGCGAAAAACGATCCAAATGACGCGACGAAAGGATTTTTCTTATGCCAAACACTAAAATAAAATATTTTAGTGCTTACATAAATTTTTGGATGTCCGGATGTATTCAGAATGTAAGTTATGCGCGAAAGTGCAAACTTGTGCACTTTTTGACGCTTTTAGTCCCTGAATGACCCAAAAGTTTATTTTAGCACACCGAACCCCTCAAAGCCTATTTCTAAGCTATGTGAAGGATATTTATGGTATGTTTAACTTATGGTCATGTTCCGGAATGTTTGTTACAGTTCAAATTGGCATACTTTCGCAGTTTGTCAAGTTTAGTCCCTGTAAGCGAATTAACTTGTTTTTGCCATACCAAAGCCTTCAAAACTTATTTCGAAGTTATTTAAAGGTTATTTAAGGTATGTTAAGCCTATTTCACTATTCCGGAGTGTTTGTTGGATTAAACTGGTTATATTTACGCATCAGAGCGCTTATAACCCTCCAGAAAGCGATTTAAAGCTTAAAATCGAATAAGAGTTGATATGTGCAAACGATACACATATTTTTACAAATCCCAAGTATGAAATACAATATTTCATTGGTTTGGCATTTTTTTGATGGTTGGAGTGACATAGGTGTCACAAATAATGTCTCCAGATCTTTAATGCAAACACCACTGCGCCTAACTCCAAGTCATGCGTGGTGTAGTTTTTCTCATGAACCTTCAACTGGCGCGAAGCATAAGCTATAACTTTCTGTCGCTGCATCAGTACGCAGCCTAAACCTTGACGCGAGGCGTCGCAATATACCACGAAGTCGTCAGTGCCTTCGGGTAGGGATAGGATCGGTGCATCGCAAAGCTTGTTCTTCAACAACTGAAATGCTTCTTCTTGCTTGTCTCCCCATTCGTACTTCTTGTCTTTTTGCGTGAGGGAGGTCGAAGGTTGAGCGATTTTTGAGAAATCCTCAATAAATCTGCGATAATATCCTACCAAACCTAGGAACTGACGGATCTCGGTTGGCGTCTTCGGAGTCTCCCAATTCTTGATTGCCTAGATCTTTGTGGGAGCCACATGGATTCCATCTCCGTTAACCACGTGACCAAGGAACTGAACCTCGCGCAACCAAAATTTTCACTTCGAGAACTTCGCGTACAATTTCTCCTCCTTGAGCAGCTCAAAGATAGCTCTTAGATGTTGCTCATGTTCTTCCTTCGTCTTTGAGTAGATTAAAATATCGTCGATGAACACGATCACAAACTTATCGAGGTACGACTTACAAACTCTATTCATCAAATCCATGAATACTGCTGGCGCGTTTGTCAACCCAAACGGCATAACCAGGAACTTGTAGTGTCCATAGCGAGTTCTGAAGGCAGTCTTTGGAATACTCTCCTCTTGTATACGCAACTGGTGATATCCTGATCGTAGATTGATCTTGGAGTAACAACTCGAACCTTGTAGTTGATCGAACAGGTCATCAATCCTTGGCAAAGGATATCTATTCTTGATAGTCAACTTGTTAAGCTCGCGGTAGTCGATACACATGCGAAAACTACCATCTTTTTTTTTGTTTTGACAAACAGCACTGGAGCTCCCCAAGGCGAGAAGCTTGGTCTGATAAATCCCTTATCCAATAGCTCCTGAAGTTGTGTTGACAGCTCTTGCATCTCGGAGGGCGCAAGTCGATAAGGTGCCTTAGCCACAGGCGCAGCGCCTGGAACTAAGTCAATGTGGAACTCGACTTGTCGCTGCGGCGGCAATCCTGGAAAATCTTCGGGAAAGACTTCAGGATATTCCTTCACGACTGGAATGTCTTCTAGCTTTGGCTCAGCAGCTTCTTTATCCATAATGTGTGCCAAGAAGGCGACACATCCTTTCTGCAAACACTTTCGAGCCTTCAAACAACTGATGATCCTTAGGGGTGTATCGTGCTTCTCTCCATGTACCACAATTGTTTATCCATTAGCCATCGGAATGCGAATGACCTTCTCGTGACATACAATCTCTGCTCGGTTGCTTGACAACCAATCCATCCCCACTACCACATCGAAGCTTCCCAACTCGACCGGCAGCAGATCAAGTGTAAACTCGTGCTCTCCCAGTTCTATCACGCAACCCCTAATAACTTCATTCGCTTCTACTATCTTTCCATTAGCTAGTTCTATTGAATGGAATGTCTAGCTTACTGGTTACCAACCCAAGTATATTCTTAAATTCTAGCGATACAAAACTGTCACACCCCCAAAATCCACACGCGGAGTACCACCGCTGGAGGCGTGACTGACCAGGATCAAGCCACCAATCATATTGAACAATGTAATAGTAAGTGTAATCCAACCAAGCAATATGAAAGGTGTTCAAATCAAATGTATAGTTTCAACGTTTAGCGGAAGCATAAATGTAAAACCCAACATAAGTAATAAGTTTGTAATGTCATAAAAGTTTCCACAATCCGTGCCCACAACGACCGCACCTCTCGTGCAAGCTCCATGAGTACCTATGGTCCTGCAAGGCATGTAACAGAAAGTCAACAACAAAGTTGAGCGAGTTCACATTTGGTTGTTCAGTAATGAGTTCGTTTAATAAATCGTAAGTTCGTTTATAACCATGCCGTGTATTACTAGGCCATTTGTATGTTCATCTAGTGGGGGCTTCCCATGTTGTAAGTTCAATTAGTGGGGGCTTCCCATGTTGTAAGTTACTAGACTAGCTGTATCCATAAGTATCCTTCCCAATCCGAGGATAGTAGTAAGTATAAGTTTACGTAGGTTTTACGTAAGTGCCCTTCCCAACCGAGGACAGTACGTAG
The DNA here is from genome assembly GCA_030545235.1 of Helianthus tuberosus. Taxonomy (NCBI): domain Eukaryota; kingdom Viridiplantae; phylum Streptophyta; class Magnoliopsida; order Asterales; family Asteraceae; genus Helianthus; species Helianthus tuberosus. The sequence continues at coordinate 146,250,394 of CM060400.1, forward strand.
CGAGTACGTAGGTTTAGCGCTGGCGTCCTTCCCAATCCGAGGACGGTAGTACGTAGGTTTTACGTAGGTTTAGTGCTGGTGTCCTTCCCAATCCGAGGACAGTACGTAGGCTTTACGTAGAGTTTGGCACAGGCATCCTTCCCAATCCGAGGACCGTGGTAAGTAGTCTAGTAGTGATGTAAGTACAAGTAATCATTCAATCCCATTCCCAACCCACCGGGGAATCCCATGCCTTGGTAAGAGTGTGAACTCACCTTGGTTTGCTCAGTATGCTAAGTTAAGTTCTCACAGTTTATCAATCACGTCCTATAGTACGCACGTGTACAAAATTAGTTTATGTTCACGAAGTTCACGTATAAGCACATTCATAGTGGATACTGAGTCAATGATCATCATATAGTACAAAGCACGTATTCAAACTCATACAAGTTATGCGTATAACTTAACGGTAGTTAATAAATCCAGTTAACTTCCAACAGAGTTAAATCAAGTTACTGTGCAAGTTTTCTGTCCGACGAAACACCCCCTTGTTTCGTCGTTAAGCCCCTATTGACGAAACACCACTGTTTCGTCGTTGACACCCTTGGCGAAACACACATTTGTTTCGTCGGATCTGTTTCGCCTTAAGTTGGTTTCGTCATTAACTCAGTTACGTCGTCATCAGATCAGTTACAAAGATTAACACAGAAAACCCTAGTTGCCGTCATCATCTAAACAGCAATCATGTAGAAATCATTTAGCATAGCTTCATCATAATATGATCATCACCACAATAATAAATCACTTGACACCATATGTGAGCATTAATTTATTCCTGAGCACTTATTGATAGCATTCAGTCAAATCATACATAAATGACTTTATTGATTTACTCATTCTTATGCAGACTCACATGGCTACTGCCATGACCACATGCAATTATGATTCTATTCTAAAAGATCATATGTACAAATAACAGTTGCCTTAGTGTGGTTGAATATCAATATCATGAAACCAAAGTCAATGACTGACAAGTCCCATGATGAATCGATCTCATTGGGCCGCAGATTTCATGCTACACATGCAATCGATAATCATAACAATCTGAATCAATATTCAAATATCGCGTGGACAGAATCATCATTTAACAATTAAACATACATATTACAGCCGATCCATTTACATGTGCATCTAACCATCGATTTGTTTTTTCTAAAACCCACAAACCCTACACTTCACATCATCAGATCTATTCCACAAGATTCATGACAAAACATCCAAACCATCCATTCAGATTCAGTTTTATTCTTCCCTAGACCCTTCATACAATAATTTACTCATCAACATCGCAGGTTTCTATAGTTCCCTTTTATCCAACACACTTATGACATAGAATAGGTATTGTGGGTGGTATATTAGAGACTATCATGTACTAGCATAACCAATCCAAGAATCGGCACATTACTGTCATGACACAAATCAAACGTTGCAAACACATATATATATACCTACTAATAACACATCTCATTCAATCAATCATAGTCAGACGAAATCGAAATCGTTATGCATATACATACCTGACGATGTATGAAAGTTCTAAAGGAGAAGAGACTTCGAAGGGGGGGGGGTCTACTGCCGTCGTGATGCAAGGGATAGGTGAGTGTGTTTACGGTTTGCCATCATAACTTGTATCTTAACACACTCAATTTACGTACAAGAAACAAGGGAGGAGGATTGGGCCGAGTTTAATCACAATATGTGGGTTGGGCCAAGTTGGTTCAAATATTTTGGCCAAGCCCAATGTTGGTTTTCGTTGGCCTCAAGGTGGACTAAAATACACAAAGTGTTTTCGTGATGCACTGATTGGCAAGGATCCAAATTTTAATCATAATATAAATACCAATTATATTATTTTTTTTTGGAATGCACCAATTATATTATTAACTTTCACTTAAATATGGTGCACACCAAATATAAATATAACCACAACACTTTGCAAACAAGTACTAGGTTAAGTCGAGTAGGAACCTTGAAAACTCGGGTTGTCACATTATCCCCAACTTGAAAGAAATTTCGTCCCGAAATTTAGCACGTGGTTACTGAGGAAGCTAGTTGTGTTATGTAGTTTACTGGTTTTCCTGGGGTGTCACATCATCCCCCCGTTGATTTGGAATTTCGTCCCGAAATTCTGTAGTAGCTTCGGCCTCAGTAGTGGTTGCACTGTTTTCGAATAACTGGGGATACTTGAGTTTCATTTGATCTTCTCGTTCCCAGGTGAACTCTGGGCCACGACGGGAGTTCCAACGAACTCGAACAAGAGGTATTCTAGTGTTCTTGAGGACCTTAACATCCCGGTCCGTGATTTCAACTGGTTCCTCGACGAATCGCAATTGATCGTTGGTAGTGAGCTCCTTCAAAGGAACTATGAGGGTCTCATCTGACAGACACTTCTTCAGATTCGACACGTGGAAGACGTTGTGAAATGCACTGAGTTCAGCTGGTAAGTTCAGTCTGTAGGCTACTTTGCCTATTTTCTCAATGATTTCGAACGGTCCGACATAACGCGGATTGAGTTTGCCCCTTTTTCCAAAGCGAACCACACCCTTCCAGGGTGATACTTTAAGTAGCACTCGATCCCCAACCTGGAGCTCGAGTGTTTTCCTGTCTTTATCGGCGTATGCTTTCTGACGGTCACGAGCTGCCGCCATTCGTTGTCGTATTTGAGCAATCTTTTCTGTAGTATCAACAACGAGTTCTGGACCCGTGATCTAACTATCACCCACCTCTGCCCAACAAAGAGGTGACCGGCATTTACGTCCGTACAATGCCTCAAATGGAGCGGCTTGAATGCTGGTGTGGTAACTGTGGTTATACGAGAATTCCACCAACGGGAGATGTTTTTCCCAGCCGTTGCCGAAATCGATTACACATGCACGAAGCATGTCTTCTAGAGTTTGGATGGTGCGCTCAGACTGCCCATCCGTCAGAGGATGATAAGCTGTGCTCATGTCTAAACGAGAGCCAAAAGATTTGTGCATTGCTTGCCACAATTCTGAAGTAAAACGTGCGTCACGATCAGAGATAATAGAGGTTGGCACCCCGTGCCTTAAGACAACTTCCTTAAGATATACGTCTGCTAAAGTGGAGAACTTATCCATTTCCTTGATAGCCAAGAAGTGTGCAGACTTTGTGAGTCGATCCACGATCACCCAAATAGTATTATTCCCATGTTGCGATCTAGGCAAGCCAGTAACAAAATCCATGGAAATTTGCTCCCATTTCCATTGTGGTATCTCTGGTTGTTGAAGTAGGCCCGATGGTTTCTGGTATTCCGTTTTGACTCTTGCACAAGTCAAAAACTTGCTAACGTAAGTTGCTATATGAGCTTTCATACTAGGACACCAATATGTAGTTTTCAAGTCGTGGTACATCTTATCCGAACCAGGATGTACTGAGTAGCGAGACTAGTGTGTTTCATCCATTACAAGCTCGCGTAAGTTACCATAGAGTGGGACCCAGATGCGTCCTGTTATGTAGTAGGCGCCGTCTGTCTTTTGTTCTAACCGTTGCCTTGAGCCGCGTAGGGCTTCAGCCCTGACGTTTTCCGGTTTCAATGCTTCTACCTGAGCATCTCGTATCTGTGAAGGAAGACTAGACTGAATAGTGAGTTGCAACGCTCGTACACACTTAGGTGTAGTATCCTTTCGACTAAGGGCGTCGGCCACCACATTGGCTTTGCTCGGATGGTACTTTATAGCACATTCATAATCGTTCAGTAATTCGACCCATCGGCGTTGTCGCATGTTCAACTCTTTCTGCTTGAAGATATGCTCGAGACTTCTGTGATCGGTGTAGATGGTGCACTTGGTGCCATACAGGTAATGTCGCCATATCTTGAGCGCAAAAACAACAGCTACCAACTCTAAATCATGTGTAGTGTAATTCCGTTCGTGAATCTTAAGTTGGCGCGAAGCATAAGCAATGACTTTATCTCGTTGCATCAACACACATCCAAGACCCTGGATAGATGCGTCGCAGTAGACTACAAAATCGCCCGTGCCTTTAGGCAATGAAAGGATAGGTGCGCTACAAAGTCTATCCTTCAAGTGCTGAAACGTTGTTTCCTGTGTATTACCCCAACGATAAACAACACCCTTCTGTGTTAGTAGTGTAAGCGGTTGTGCGATCTTTGAGAAGTCTTTGATGAAACATCTATAATAACCCGCCAAACCCAAGAATTGGCGTATTTCGGTTGGTGTGCGAGGTGCAGGCCAGTTCTTGATCGAATCTACCTTGGATGGATCAACATGAATCCCATCCTCGTTCACCACGTGGCCTAGGAAATGGACTTCACGAAGCCAGAAGTCGCATTTCGAAAACTTGGCGTATAGCTGTTCCGTTCGAAGGAGTTCCAAAATAAGTCATAGGTGCTGCTCGTGTTCTTCCTGACTCTTCGAATAGATCAGGATGTCGTCGATGAAAACAATGACGAACTTGTCAAGATACGGTTTGCACACCCTGTTCATAAGATCCATGAAAATCGCAGGTGCGTTTGTTAGCCCAAAAGGCATGACCAAAAACTCGTAATGGCCGTAGCGTGTTCTGAATGCTGTTTTGGAGACGTACTCATCCCGGACTCTCAGCTGATGGTAATCCGACCTCAGGTCAATCGTCGAGCCAATCTTCGAGTAATAGCTCGACCCTTGCAACTGGTCGAATAAGTCGTCGATGCGTGGAAGAGGATAGTGATTCTTCACTGTCACCTTGTTCAGTTCGCGGTAATCTATGCACATGCGGAAAGTACCGTCTTTCTTCTTCACAAACAATACGGGAGCTCCCCAAGGCGAAGACTAGGGCGAATGAAACCCTTTTCCAAGAGTTCTTGCAATTGTTTAGATAGTTCTTCCAGTTCAGTTGGAGCTAAGCGATAAGGTGCTCGAGCTATAGGTGCTGCTCCAGGAGCTAGCTCGTTCTGAAATTCGACCTGGCGATGAGGCGGTAACCCAGGTAACTCTTCGGGAAAAACTTGAGGAAAGTCGCGTACAACAGGAATATCCTCTAACTTCTTCTCTTTCGCCGATGTATCTGTAACGAGTGCTAAAATAGCTGTGTGGCCCTTTCGCAAACACTTCTGTGCCTTCAAGAAGGAGATGATGCCACTCACGACACCACTCTTGTCGCCTTGAACTTCGAGAGGTTCCTTGCCAGAACGAGGAATACGAATGATCTTCTCTTTGCATAGGATCTTTGCTTGTTGTTGGGATAACCAATCCATACCAATGACGATGTCGAAACTACCCAGAGTTATAGGAATGAGATCGATAGAGAAAGTCTGACCAGCTAAGATGAGGTTACAACCCTTGACTATGTGACCACTGTGGTGTCTGTTGCATCTGTTGAACTTTGGGTGATTTCCTCGATATCCACCCTGCCCTTGACTACCAGACGACTGCTGACCGGGGCTCTGGTAGTTATCTGTTTTTCGCTGCTGTGCCTGGGACTGAACCGAAGTCGAACCCTTGCTGGAGGTTCCATCCCATTTTCACTTGTTGTCACTGGGAATAGCAGAAGTAGTAGTAGTAGTAGTAGTAGTAGTAGTAGTAGTAGTAGTAGTAGTAGTAGTAGTAGTAGTAGTAGTAGTAGCACCAATACGTTTAGACAGCTTGTTCTGTTCCACTGCCTGGTCTGTGAGACGATGAGCAAGACAAGTAACATCTTGAATAGTAGCAAGGTTAGAAGTAGTCACATGACTTTGAAGCTCTGGTACTAAGCCTTTGAGGTACAACTCAATGCGCTTGATGGGAGGATCCACCATAGTTGGACATAACACTGCCAATTCGTTGGATCATTTCGTGTACGCTTCTATCTCTGAGCCCGTCATCTTCAGGTTAAAGAACTCCACTTACGGCTTGTGGGTGTCATCACGACTGCAGTATTCACGTTTGATCAGTTCCTTAAAATCATTCCATGGGGTGGCATTAACAGCCGCCAGCCCCAGCATCTGAACTTGCGCGTTCCACCAAGTTAGCGCAGTGCCTTCGAGAGTACCAGTGGCGTACTTCACCCTACGAGCCTCAGGGCATTCACACATTTCGAAGACCGATTCGAGCTTCTCGAACCAGTGGAGGAGTCCAACGGCCCCCATTCAGTGCCACTGAAAGTACTAGAACGATAGTCCATGAAAGTTTGGAACGTGCACACAGGTGGCTGAGCGTGTTGACCTGTCGTGTGTGTAATAGTGAACAAAATTTGAGCACAAGTGTTGGGTTACGAGAGTAGGATCTAAAGATCCTAGGGTAAGTTGTGATGGCAGGCTACACCTCCTGCCTGGGCAGCTGCGAGTGCTGCAGTAACTTGTTCAGTGATCGAAGCCGCCAACTGGGCTTGAGTTAGGTTAACGCGTCCACTCATGATCTTGACATCAAGGAGAACATGAGTAAGAGAGGTTCGCGAATAGTGCGATGACAGAAGAGAGTGAGCACACAAGTATTCTCAAGCAATAGGGGTTACGTTTATCTAAGCATACCATGAGCAAAGTTCTATGTAATCTAGCATGTAGGCAATAAAACATATACCATATTACCTAGGATGTTGAGTCTTGCACGTGGAGCGAGGCGTCGTTGTGGATCGTTGAACACTGTACAGGTTATAGTCTGGTTTTAATAAAAACGTTTTTCCCTTATTAAAACCGAGTTCTCTATAACCAATGGCTCTGATACCAATCTGTCACACCCCCAAAATCCACACGCGGAGTACCACCGCTGGAGGCGTGACTGACCAGGATCAAGCCACCAATCATATTGAACAATGTAATAGTAAGTGTAATCCAACCAAGCAATATGAAAGGTGTTCAAATCAAAAGTATAGTTTCAACGTTTAGCGGAAGCATAAATGTAAAACCCAACATAAGTAATAAGTTTGTAATGTCATAAAAGTTTCCACAATCCGTGCCCACAACGACCGCACCTCTCGTGCAAGCTCCATGAGTACCTATGGTCCTGCAAGGCATGTAACAGAAAGTCAACAACAAAGTTGAGCGAGTTCACATTTGGTTGTTCAGTAATGAGTTCGTTTAATAAATCGTAAGTTCGTTTATAACCATGCCGTGTATTACTAGGCCATTTGTATGTTCATCTAGTGGGGGCTTCCCATGTTGTAAGTTCAATTAGTGGGGGCTTCCCATGTTGTAAGTTACTAGACTAGCTGTATCCATAAGTATCCTTCCCAATCCGAGGATAGTAGTAAGTATAAGTTTACGTAGGTTTTACGTAAGTGCCCTTCCCAACCGAGGACAGTACGTAGCGAGTACGTAGGTTTAGCGCTGGCGTCCTTCCCAATCCGAGGACGGTAGTACGTAGGTTTTACGTAGGTTTAGTGCTGGTGTCCTTCCCAATCCGAGGACAGTACGTAGGCTTTACGTAGAGTTTGGCACAGGCATCCTTCCCAATCCGAGGACCGTGGTAAGTAGTCTAGTAGTGATGTAAGTACAAGTAATCATTCAATCCCATTCCCAACCCACCGGGGAATCCCATGCCTTGGTAAGAGTGTGAACTCACCTTGGTTTGCTCAGTATGCTAAGTTAAGTTCTCACAGTTTATCAATCACGTCCTATAGTACGCACGTGTACAAAATTAGTTTATGTTCACGAAGTTCACGTATAAGCACATTCATAGTGGATACTGAGTCAATGATCATCATATAGTACAAAGCACGTATTCAAACTCATACAAGTTATGCGTATAACTTAACGGTAGTTAATAAATCCAGTTAACTTCCAACAGAGTTAAATCAAGTTACTGTGCAAGTTTTCTGTCCGACGAAACACCCCCTTGTTTCGTCGTTAAGCCCCTATTGACGAAACACCACTGTTTCGTCGTTGACACCCTTGGCGAAACACACATTTGTTTCGTCGGATCTGTTTCGCCTTAAGTTGGTTTCGTCATTAACTCAGTTACGTCGTCATCAGATCAGTTACAAAGATTAACACAGAAAACCCTAGTTGCCGTCATCATCTAAACAGCAATCATGCAGAAATCATTTAGCATAGCTTCATCATAATATGATCATCACCACAATAATAAATCACTTGACACCATATGTGAGCATTAATTTATTCCTGAGCACTTATTGATAGCATTCAGTCAAATCATACATAAATGACTTTATTGATTTACTCATTCTTATGCAGACTCACATGGCTACTGCCATGACCACATGCAATTATGATTCTATTCTAAAAGATCATATGTACAAATAACAGTTGCCTTAGTGTGGTTGAATATCAATATCATGAAACCAAAGTCAATGACTGACAAGTCCCATGATGAATCGATCTCATTGGGCCGCAGATTTCATGCTACACATGCAATCGATAATCATAACAATCTGAATCAATATTCAAATATCGCGTGGACAGAATCATCATTTAACAATTAAACATACATATTACAGCCGATCCATTTACATGTGCATCTAACCATCGATTTGTTTTTTCTAAAACCCACAAACCCTACACTTCACATCATCAGATCTATTCCACAAGATTCATGACAAAACATCCAAACCATCCATTCAGATTCAGTTTTATTCTTCCCTAGACCCTTCATACAATAATTTACTCATCAACATCGCAGGTTTCTATAGTTCCCTTTTATCCAACACACTTATGACATAGAATAGGTATTGTGGGTGGTATATTAGAGACTATCATGTACTAGCATAACCAATCCAAGAATCGGCACATTACTGTCATGACACAAATCAAACGTTGCAAACACATATATATATACCTACTAATAACACATCTCATGCAATCAATCATAGTCAGACGAAATCGAAATCGTTATGCATATACATACCTGACGATGTATGAAAGTTCTAAAGGAGAAGAGACTTCGAAGGGGGGGGGGGGGGGGGGGGGGGTCTACTGCCGTCGTGATGCAAGGGATATGTGAGGGTGTTTAGGGTTTGCCATCATAACTTGTATCTTAACACACTCAATTTACGTACAAGAAACAAGGGAGGAGGATTGGGCCGAGTTTAATCACAATATGTGGGTTGGGCCAAGTTGGTTCAAATATTTTGGCCAAGCCCAATGTTGGTTTTCGTTGGCCTCAAGGTGGACTAAAATACACAAAGTGTTTTCGTGATGCACTGATTGGCAAGGATCCAAATTTTAATCATAATATAAATACCAATTATATTATTTTTTTTTGGAATGCACCAATTATATTATTAACTTTCACTTAAATATAGTGCACACCAAATATAAATATAACCACAACACTTTGCAAACAAGTACTAGGTTAAGTCGTGTAGGAACCTTGAAAACTCGGGTTGTCACATTATCCCCAACTTGAAAGAAATTTCGGGAATTTAGCACGTGGTTACTGAGGAAGCTAGTTGTGTTATGTAGTTTACTGGTTTTCCTGGGGTGTCACAGGCGCAGCGCCTGGAACTAAGTCAATGTGGAACTCGACTTGTCGCTGCGGCGGCAATCCTAGCAAATCTTCGGGAAAGACTTCAGGATATTCCTTCACGACTGGAATGTCTTCTAGCTTTGGCTCAGCAGCTTCTTTATCCATAATGTGTGCCAAGAAGGCGACACATCCTTTCTGCAAACACTTTCGAGCCTTCAAACAACTGATGATCCTTAGGGGTGTATCGTGCTTCTCTCCATGTACCACAATTGTTTATCCATTAGCCATCGGAATGCAAATGACCTTCTCGTGACATACAATCTCTGCTCGGTTGCTTGACAACCAATCCATCCCCACTACCACATAGAAGCTTCCCAACTCGACCGGCAGCAGATCAAGTGTAAACTCGTGCTCTCCCAGTTCTATCACGCAACCCCTAATAACTTCATTCGCTTCTACTATCTTTCCATTAGCTAGTTCTATTGAATGGAATGTCTAGCTTACTTGTTACCAACCCAAGTATATTCTTAAATTCTAGCGATACAAAACTATAATCGGCACCGGTATCAAATAGTACAGATGCATAACGTTGGTTGATAGGGAACGTACCAGTGACCACATTTGGATCTTGGCGAGCTTCCCTTGCACCGATGTTGAAAACCCTTCCCTGAGCTTGATTGAGCTTTGGGCACTCTCTCTTGAAATGCCCCACGTCTCCACAATTAAAACAACCTGGTCCTCGACCATTACCGTTCCCATTACCACCTTGATTATTATTTGCTCCACGGTTTCCATTACCAGCTTGATTCCCAAAATTACCACGATTTCCGTTACCGCCATTTCCTCCTTGAGGGCGGTTTCCGTATCCATTCCCACCACGGTTGTTGTGGCCATAACCTCTCTGACCATTGTTACCACGCCCAGTACCAACCCAACATGTTTCCTTCGAGTGACCAATTCTTCTACAAGACTCGCATCTTCCAGCTCGGCACCGTCCATTGTGATGCAACTGACACGCATCACATTTGGGCTAGATGCCCATGTACCCTTTTCCTTTGTTTTCAGCACCAGTTTTGGCCCTGGCTTGTGCGTTTGCCACTTCCTTCTTGTTAGCACTGCTGGTACCTTTCTTGAAGTTTTAGAACTTCCTTTTGTTCTCACCCGATGACTCAACGTGAGTCTCTTTCTTCTTCTGGTCAGAGATCGAAAACTTGTTTAACCTGATTGCTTCTTCAGTTATTGCTACACTCAGGTCGATAGCCTCGGTGATCGTAGCAGGTTTTGACGTCGTCACCATACTCATAATCTGAGGTGCCAACCCCCAAATGAAATGCTCAACGCGCTTGAATTCCGGACTAACCATGTATGGTACTGTTAGGGCATGAATTTTATGCTAAGGATCATCTATCCTGAGACTAGGCATGGATCACGGATGCTTAATGGCTGATGCAGAGAGTCTGAGGATCACGAGTCTGAGGATCCAGAGTCTGAGGATCTAGGATCCTTAACAGAACTTATGTTTTGTTACAATTGTCATGTTTTTAATGTGTAAATGCAGATAATGGACGTAGTGGACTACTTCTTTGCTGGAATCTCGTGGAATATGCTTCTTAGGCACGTGCTCAATGAAGAGATAACCGTTAGTGGTGGTCATGGGTGACTTCCACCTTTTTCGGGAAGTTAGTTAGTTGATTTTTCTTATCATTTTAAGGGGAAAACGAGCTCAATGAAGGCATAAGTCGTGCACACCACACAAACAACACACGACACTCGAATTCTCTGTAAACACTTAGCAAAAAACACACACTTACACTAGAAATTCATTGTATCGAGCTTGTTTTCTTCCGAAGTTGTACAAGGATCACTATTGTTTCAGCAATATATTTGGTGATCGGTAGTTTCCATCACCCGAGGTTTTTTATGCCGGAGATCTTCTAAAGATCAAGGGCTTTTTCCTCGTATAAATCTCGGTGTTCATCATTGATTTCATATACTTGTTGTTCATACAATTAACCAAGCATCATTCCTCACAAAATCAGATTTGGTTGCATTATCCTTGTGTGATTTTTGACCAAAACAGTTTGGCGCCCACCGTGGGGCAATTGGTGCTTCATTTCTGAGAAATTTTGTTCATTTCGGTCATTTCGGTTCATCACCTTCAACCACATGGCTTCTCAGTGAAAAACTTCTTCAAGTTCCATGTCGGCGGTTACCTCATCACAGGGCATTCCACCGTTGCATCATCTTATTCTTGCATTCCAGAAGAATGCTGACAATGCTCCGAAATGAGAAGATACATACAACAACAGGACTAAACTAATGGCAGGATCCTTCGCAAAATTGATAAAATCAGCAGAGGATCACTCCCCTTTGATGCTGAGGTCGCTGAATTTCGACACTCCGGTCATAACTTCCTGGCACTTTGCAGCTCCAGATGTCCAATACCAGTGTGGATCAACAGGAATGCGTTCTGGATCATCGGCAATGTCTCAGGCTCAAGGATCCTCTTTCCAGCCTTCAGGATCCTCATTTCAGCATCAGGGATTCTTCACCGGTTTAGGAGAATGCATGGGGACGCAGCCAATTCAAGGATCCTCTCAGGTTCAAGGATCCTCTCAGGTTCAAGGATCCCCTCAGGTTTAAGGATCCTCTCAGGTTCAAGGATCCTCTCAGGTTCAAGGATCCTCTCAGGTTCAAGGATCCTCTCAGGTTCAAGGATCCTCTCAGGTTCAAGGATCCTCCTTCCAGGTTCAAGGATCCTCATCTCAGGTTTCCGGATCCATGGATTATCCTCCAAGACCTTCATTCACAGCACATCAAGGATCCAACATCTTCCAGGATCAAGGATACTTAAGGAGTGTGCAACCCGGAAGTTCAGATGTTCATCTAGGAGACTTCATATCGATGCAGACTATTGCTTCTTCTGGTCCCTCAGTTATACCAGAATCCCGTCAATATGGATTCACATCTGGAATTCCAACCTTGAATCCATTAGGAGGTAACACTTTGAATACTTCTTATAATGCTAACCATGGCTTCGTGCAGGATACAAGAATCAACCAAGCTATGGCTAAGGAATTGCAGAAACTCAAAGATATGATATCCAGCATTCCAGGAGTGGTTAAGCCCATTCCTGAAATTCCAGATGGAAGTCACAAGGGAAAGAATGGAGATCAATCCCATTCCTGAGAGGTTAAAAGAAGCATGTCTATGCAAGGGTTTCGGATCCACACTGACAGGATCAGCTCTTAAATGGCTGCTAAGTCTTCCCCCTTACTCTATTACTTCATTTGCTAATCTAGTTAATTTGTTTAATAGCCAATTCTCATGCAGTAGGAGGTTTGGACGATTAACTAGTGATCTATATAGGGTAACACAAGGTCAAAATGAATCACTTAGAGATTACATAACTAAATTTAGTAGAGAATCCTTAGAAATCCCTAACTTAGATATTGCTACTGCTACTGAAGCTTTTAGAATGGGTTTACTTAAGGATTCTCAGTTCTATGATGATCTTGTTATGACCCTTTGCAGGAACTTAGATGAGGAAAGGAACAGGGCCCTTAGGTTCATCCGTTTAGAGGATGACAAAAGGGTCCACGAGAGATTGTCAGGATCCTCAAAGCAAGACAAATAAGGATCCTATCTCAAGGATAACTGATCCAAGCAATACTCCAAGCATGACAACCAGAGTGTGCATGCTGTGGAACAAGAGGAAGATGATCAAGATTATCCTCCTATTTCTGAATATTGTTTTTCTGCTGATAATAATGAACTAATCCTTTCTATGCAGAGTTTAGGTGACAAGGTTAGGTGGCCAAGGAAGAATGACAAATCGCCTACCACCAAAGATGAATCGAAATGGTGTGCTTACCATGGGGATTCTGGTCATCTCACAGATTAGTGCATAGCATTAAGGAAGGAGATAGGTTATCTTTTGAGCAAAGGATACTTGAAGGAATTGCTTGGAAGGAAAAAGTCAAGGATCAAGTATCCTGAGAAAGTTCCTGAAAAAGCTCCTCCTCCACCATCCGATGCTCAAATCATCCATTTCATCTCCGGAGGTTCTCAGCAGCTAAGAGACGTGCAAACGAAACAAAGATGGAGAATGGGGGCAGACCTGTTCGGACCTCCATCCTTACCCAGCAGAAATTGATATCATATGATGAGGATAACTGTGCGGACATTCAGGATCCTCATCATGACGGTGTAGTTATTACATTATTTATATCTAACCATTTTGTTCGCAGGATTCTCATTGATGGGAAAAGCTCAGTGAACATAATCCAGTTGGATGTCCTCAATAGAATGGACATCCTTGAATCCGATATTATCCAAAGATCATCTGTCATTGTGGGATTCAGTGGAGAGACAAAGATTACATTGGGGGACACCAAACTTCCTATCTACATAGAGGGAGTGAATTATGTTAAAAAAAATCTATGTTATTGATTGCTTATCTTGCTGTAATGTTATCTTTGGCAGACCATGGATACACGATATGAAGGCAATCCCTCTCAACATATCATCAATGTGTCAAGGTCCCAACTCTATGAGATATGGTGAAGATAGAAAGTGATCAGCAGGAGGCAAAGAACTGTTACACTTCTTCAATGAAGCCAGCCTCCAAGGAGCAAGACGTCATGGAGGCAAGAGAGCAAGACGTCAAGGATATTCTGTTGAACCCAGAGGATCCTGAATCAAAATTTTTTATAGGATCCGGGATCCTAGACAGTATTGAGCAGGATTTAGTATCCTTCTTGGAAAGAAGAAAATCTACCTTTGCTTGGAAACATGAAGATATGACAGGAATGCCATTATCCAAGAAGAGGTAGACAAATTGCTCAAGGCAAGTTTGAGTGGACTGATAAGCATGAAGCTGCACTTAAGGTTCTTAAGGATTATCTATCCTCAGCACCAGCCCTGATGAAACCAGAAAATGGAGAATCGTTATCCTTATACTTAGCTATTTCAGCTAAAGCAGTAAGTGTGATCCTAGTTAAGGATCATGAAGGCTCTCAACATCCGGTATACTATGTAAGTAAAATTCTACTTGATGCTGAGGCCAGGTATTCTCATTTAGAGAAATTAATTCTTGATTTAATTATGGCTTCTGCTAAACATAGACATTATTTAGAAACTCACACCATTATTGTGAAAACTAACCTTTCTATCAAGAATGTTCTCAGGAAAACTGAAATGGCAGGTAGAATGGCAAAGTGGATAGTTAAGCTTAATGCATATGACATTAAGTATGAACCTAGGACTGTCATCAAGTCCGAAGCTTTAGCTGACTTTGTGGCTGATTTCAATAGTGATCTACAAAGGGAAGCTGAATTAGAAGTTCAACAACTTGAGAAGACCAAGGATCCTTGGACACGCCTCACGGATGGAGCTTCAAATGTTAAAGGAACTGGACAAAGCACACTACTAAGATCGCCACAGGGGGACATTATACCTCAATCCATTGCATGTGAATTCCAAACCACTAATCATGAGGCAGAGTATGAGGCCTTGATAGCAGGAAACTGGCAGATTCTTTTGCTTTTTTCAGTCTACCACAGGTACCCAGGGAAGAAAATGCAGAAGCTGACGCTTTAACTAACCTTGGATCACTCCTAAAGATGACAGAAGATGTGAAAAATACTCATCACCTATGTTTTAACACCTGCAATTGAGGATCACATAGCCATGGAGATAGTGGAGGATTCTGCAATCATACTTGGTGATCCTGCACAGTCGAATTCAGGATCCTGGATCCTTCCAATCCTAAGATATATACAACATGGAGAGATCCCTACAGGACAAAATCCTAAAGCTTTCAAAGTCAAGGAGACTGTGGAAACCACACTGGGGGCAGAGCACTATTCTCAAGGATCCTTAGAACAGGATACTATTGGCCTATCATGAAGATGTATGTTGTGGAATACACAAAGAAATGTGATGCTTGTCAAAGACACAGTAATATTCTACACCAACCAACATAACATCTGCATCCTAAGAAGAAGCTTTTGCTCAAAGTCAGAAAAAAGGAAATGGCCAGTTATCAGCAAAGAATGGCTGGAGCATACAACAAGAATGTCAGGATTAGCAGATTTCAAGTTGGTGATTTTGTGCTAAGAAAAGCATTCCAGAACACTACAAATCCTTCTGATGGCAAGCTAGCACCAAAGTGGGAAGACCCCTATCTAATTGAAGCTGAATCAGGAAAGGGGGCATATCATTTGTTAACAATGGATGGTGATCTCCTGCCAAGAGCTTGGAATGCTGTTCATCTAAAAAAAAATACTTTAAGTAAGAAGGATCAGGGATCCTCAGCGATACCGGTATTCTGATTAAGGATCCAGGATCCTCAAAGGATATGTGATTCTACATTTGGTAACACATTACTTTCATTTTCATTTTCATTCATTTTATACTTATTACTTATCATAAGTTAAAGATGTTAATCAGTTAACATCTATTTTCACAAAGTTTAAGCTTTTGCAGAGTTGTTATCATTTTACAGAAGATCAAAGTGGTTGGCCAACTCTCCAAAGTTTATGGGCTTGTCCCCAGTTATTTGGGCTTGACCCCAGTTTCGCCAGTAGCGCACGATGATCCTGGTATAGTTCATGGCAGTGGGACCAGTACTCGCTTTAGGGGCTGATAATTCCATTGTAATGGCTATACCTAGGATCCTACGTATAATGGTAGACGTACCATACATCCGTTCCTAAGGTTTCTAACGTTTTCACGTTAGCTAAGGTTTCGGCATTTTCATGTCGCTCAAGTTTGGATAGTCGTCAGTGAGGGCCATACTCCAGTTTACACAAGTTATATGGGCTTGACCCCAGTTTACATCCGTTTATATGGGCTTGACCCCAGTTTACATCCGTTTATTTAGGCTTGTCCCCAGTTTATTTGGGCTTGTCCCCAGTTTGTTGGGCTTGTCCCCAGTTACTAACTCTTATCTTATATTGGCTTAGTCCCAAGTTGTATCCTATTTCAGGTTTTTGGAAACAAACGACCAAGGATCCTTGATCCTTACCTTCCATTAAAGTTTGTCTTATGGTTATCCTGTTTATAATGATAAAGGTTAGGATCCTAACTTGGATTCTCATGTATGATCCTTAACTATTTTGATTTTATTCATTATTCATTTGAATAACCCTTATACTTTGACAACTGAACTTATGATCCTTAAAATATACTACTTTTCGGAACTTTTCGACTATAGGATATTTGATCCTGGATCATATCCTAAAATTCTTAAACTTAATTTGTTTAACTTTTCTTATTCAAACAAATGTATATCACAACAATTGAAAACTAAAGGATACATAAGGATAGCAACACGAGAGATAGCCAAAAAGTTAAAGTTATTTAATTCACAAAACATTAAACCTTTTAAGGTTGTCAAAATTGCCAACCCACATTTCTACCAGCAAAACGTGGCCCGTCCACATGGGTTGGCAAAGGGTGTCCATTGTTTACGGGTCTTTGTAGTGCAGAAAATAAAAGATGGAAGGATAACGAGTGGCTTCATCCCCCAAATAGAGGATCCATCAACCACCCATTATCCTGCCTATTGTTCAAGGATCCATGATCCTTCACCCTAGAAACTACTGTCTAAAGTTATACAAGTTCTGACGATAAGGATCCTTGATCCTAGAAGCTTTACTTTTCATAGTTTGCTTATTCAGCAATAATTTACAAGGATATAGAATCCTAACTTGGATTCTCTGGTATGTTATATTCTAACTTTTTCGAAGCTGTAAGTTGTCTCTTATCCATTTTGGTTAAGGGTCATTGATCCACATTTGTTCGAACACTTCAAGTTTTCTGTTAAAAGTTTAACATTATCATCAGATTTCCAATAACTTTCCAGTTGTTTGGCGATGATATCTTTGAAAATAGACAGCATACATGAAAAATAAAGAGGAAAGAAACAACAACAGTTGTAGCTAAAAATGTTTAATGTTATTACCCATTCATTATGTATCAAAATCATCTGGCCTGGATTTCACCAGCAAAACCGTGGACCATCCATCCAGGCCGGACATGGCTATCTAACAGTTAAAGTGTCTATGCAGAAATTAAATTGCAGGAAGGTTAATAGCGAACGGTGTAGAAGGATTCATTATCCACAAATAGAAGGATCTTCTTGTCTGTAAAGGCACTTGAGGAGTTATCTCTAACTCTATATTTTGCAATGATGATTATAGCAGGTCTTATCAGTGACGACATGCAGTGTAACGACTAGTTACCAGCAGCAACGGCTAGTCTGCTTCTAACGGAAATATGACAGCTATGAATTCTTATCACAACTGCCATATTGGGGGCAATTGTTAGGGCATGAATTTTATGCTAAGGATCATCTATCCTGAGACTAGGCATGGATCACGGATGCTTAATGGCTGATGCAGAGAGTCTGAGGATCACGAGTCTGAGGATCCAGAGTCTGAGGATCCAGGATCCTTAACAGAACTTATGTTTTGTTACAATTGTCACGTTTTTAATGTGTAAATGCAGATAATGGACGTAGTGGACTACTTCTTTGC
Source organism: Helianthus tuberosus (assembly GCA_030545235.1). NCBI lineage: Eukaryota > Viridiplantae > Streptophyta > Magnoliopsida > Asterales > Asteraceae > Helianthus > Helianthus tuberosus. Next base: position 146,268,335 of record CM060400.1, read on the forward strand.
TGGAATCTTGTGGAATATGCTTCTTAGGCACGTGCTCAATGAAGAGATAACCGTTAGTGGTGGTCATGGGTGACTTCCACCTTTTTCGGGAAGTTAGTTAGTTGATTTTTCTTATCATTTTAAGGGGAAAACGAGCTCAATGAAGGCCTAAGTCGTGCACACCACACAAACAACACACGACACTTGAATTCTCTGTAAACACTTAGCAAAAAACACACACTTACACTACAAAATTCATTGTATCGAGCTTGTTTTCTTCCGAAGTTGTACAAGGATCACTATTGTTTCAGCAATATATTTGGTGATCGGTAGTTTCCATCACCCGAGGTTTTTTATGCCGGAGATCTTCTAAAGATCAAGGGCTTTTTCCTCGTATAAATCTCGGTGTTCATCATTGATTTCATATACTTGTCGTTCATACAATTAACCAAGCATCATTCCTCACAAAATCAGATTTGGTTGCATTATCCTTGTGTGATTTTTGACCAAAACAGGTACCACGTGAGATAGATCGTGAAATCTCTGCACATTTTCGGCGATCTTCGGACCGTCCATCTTGAGGTTCCTGAATTCAGTTTCTAACTTTTGAATTTCGGCCCTGGAGCAATACTTTTTACGCATGAGTTGCTTCATTTCATTCCAAGTCAAAGCGTATGCTGCTGCCTCTCCCAGAGTTTGGACTTGGAGATTCCACCATGAAAGCGCTCCATCTATGAACAATCCGGAGATGTAGGTGACTCGCTGTTCTGGTGCGCATTTGCTCATTCTTATCACAGAATCGGTCTTCTCCGTCCATCGAACAAAGGCCACTACACCCCCGGTGCTGTCGAAATTTAGAGGCTTACAGTCTAGAAACTGCTTATAGGTACATCCTTTACAAGTAACGTCATTCACAGAAAGCATTAGCAAACGCACATGGAATATCCAAATGTAACGTAATGTGTCTCAAGCGACTTAAACATTACCATGGGGTGGGTTGTTTCTTGAGGTACCCCCGCTAGTTTCAGCGCGTGAGGCCTCGTAATCTGCTATCGCTCGTGAAATTCGTTCTTGTAACTCGGCCTCAGTGGTGGGCAATCGAGTTTCTCTTCGTGGAGGCATCTTCTATAAGAAGATTGTATAGGTCAGGTCTTATGCACATAAGTATGTAGTACGCGTATGTAATTACATTTATCAACACAAGTAAACACATAACATCCCATGTCATAACACAAACAAGTAATTCAACAATGTATGTAATGAGAATGTTGCGATTGAGCTTTCATATATCAAATGACCACAAATACAGTTTTACAAGTTTCACAATGTACCATATGACGACCAAAAAGGACTACAAGGTCACATCACCCTTGTCCAAACTATCCATCAAACTACAACAATCAAAAGTCAAAAGAAATGTAGTCTTCAAAAGTTGTGCAATCTGGGCTCAATAGCTGCACTCTCACCAAAAGTATGCTACCTGCATAAAACCAAAAACTGCTATGCTGATGGTGGAGGAGGAGGAGGTGGAGGAACGAAAAGCAACATGCGCAAATGCGCTAAATCCTCCTCGAGGGCATGAACGATACGCAACAGGTAGCTAACCTGCTGCTCCATAGTAAGAAAACGGAAGTCAAAATCTAGGTATGGCAGGAGAGGGGCGGGGTGGAGTCGCGAATGGTGACTGACAAGGACAAGGCGCAGGACGCGGGATCCTCTCTAACTCCATGACTCTCCTACACAGCATCTCCTGCTGGAGCTGCAGCGACAAAAGCAAATCATCCCTCGTGTATCCAATGTGGAAGGGATGGTATGGATCAGAAATAGGCATCGTGTTGGGCGGAAACCAGATAAGTGGCTCGCCCGATGGTACAGAAGCACCAGGTGCAGCAGGTGCAAACGGTGGCATGAACTGAAAGGCTGCAGACACAGGTAGTACATGACCAGACGGCTGACTCGATGGACCTTCCCCGGGACGGGGAGGAGGAATATCCTGTAGGAACGTGACTGGCAAATCAGTGCGATGAATGTCAGATACGTGTGGGTGAAACGGGGCAATGTCAACGGGTGCATGTGTAGGTGCAGGAGGGGGAGTAACCGGTCTAACAAAAGGAGGTAAGTCGTCGTCATCCTCTATCCACCCATTGTGGGTGACTGCATATCGGGGGTCAATCTGGGCTGCAAAAGGAGCATGATCAATGATATTCACTAATTTATACACATTTTAGTCCCCGATTTTATGCGTTTTCGGCCGTAAAACCGTAATTCGGATACTTAATCAAGTATACTTTTGTTTACAGGCCTAAAACAGCATACCAGACAAGATGATAGTGAAAACGAGGATTTTCCGGGCGAAACGGCTGAACTGCGAACATTCTGTGGAAAATTCTGACCTAGGCAAGTCGCACCCCCGTGCGACTGGTGGCACCCCCGTGCGTATGCGACAACAAGGCCCATCTCGGTGATGCACCCCTGTGCGACTGGTGGCACCCCCGTGCGGATGCGACAACAAGACCCATCTCGGTGATGCACCCCCGTGCGACTGGTGGCACCCCCGTGCGGATGCGACAACAAGTCCCATCTCGGTGACGCACCCCCGTGCGAATGGTCGCACCCCCGTTCGGATGCGACAACAAGGCCCATCTCGGTGATGCACGCCCGTGCGAGATCGAATCTGGTCAAGATCTGATGACATCATGCGGTATGGTGAACCATACCTCCAATAATGCAAAAAGTGCACGGTCGTGCAACAGGACGCACGACCGTGCGAAATTGAAATTATATAAAAAACTTGCAGAAACATTCTGCTCGGAATTCTGGAATTTTGGGAGCTTCACAGGCGATTTTACAGGCTCCGGAGGCTATGCTTTTGACCCGGATTCAAGCCACATCGTGCCGTTTAGCTCCATTACTATCCGGATTCTTAGTCTAGTGCTTGTTTATGGTTTGGTTTTCTAATCTTTACATGATTTTGTTAATCTTTCAAGCATTTAGATTAATGTTTATGTATTATTGTAGCCTTTGGGCAAAAACACAACAATTCCTTGCTTGATTATAACCATTAGTGTGTTAATCTTTGTTTGTAATGACACTTTGAAGTATTTTCTATGTTTATCTTTGATGATTAGTTTGCAACCTTGTTATTGATATTGATTTCTTGATTATAAGTAATTATGTTGGATGATTGATGCTTGGTTAGTTAAGATAGTTGAAAAATGAAGCTTAATTAATCTTGTATTAGTAAACTTTGAACTTGGTTAACTAGTTTAGCTTGGTTTAAATGTGTGCATCATGATACTAGAAATGGTTAGTGATTTAATAAAATGTAATTATTGTTAATCAAGAGAGCTTGCCGTCACGTAAGGACCTTAACGGGTTAGATGGTGTCGTTATAAATTCTTGCCATTATTTGTTAGCTTAGTTAGTAGTTTAGGCCAAAATTGCTATCTTAGTGAATTTATATGCAAGATTTGTAAAATGAACTCGGTTGTGATTTAATCTAGTTTATGCTTGTCTCGGTGATTGCATTGTGTTTATCGGTGTCGCTTTCCTTTATTAAGTGCGGTTAGAAAACTCCTAACGGATGACTAACTTATTTTTAAGAGATTTTCATAGACATTTATCAATTGCACGTTAAAGAACAATTTTAGGTGGTTAAAGTGTGTTTATCGTTTTAGCTTTCCGAATGATTGTCATGTTAGGATTCCCGAAAGGGATACTAATTGTCTCTAAATTGGAAAATTGACCGAATGCTTCTAGTGCCAAAACAGACTTAGTTGACATGCTTTGGTTGCGTATTAAGCAAGGCTATTTATCTATTATCTATTATGTTTTTATATGTATTTGTTTACGCTTACTTTAGTTATTTTAAAAACCAAATCAACTTATGTTTTTACCGGTAGTTTAGTGACAAAGGTCTAGTATTAATTCTCCGCCCATTTCCTTGGATCGATACTTGGTTCTTACCGATACTTTACTACATATATGATGGGGTACACTTGCCTCTTTCGTGTGTGTTTTGATGTAAAAGTAATAATCACTTTTATAAATTTAAAACCAAATCGTGTGTAAATTCATTGCAAAAATTATGTATATATACGCACACGTCAAGTTTTTGGCGCCGTTGCCGGGGAAATGGCGAGCTTTAGGAACGACCCGAGTCATTGTTTTATCGGTGTATATACTTGTTAATATTTGTGAATATTTTCTTGATTATTTATTTGTTTATTTATTTGTTAATATTTCTTGCTTTTAATTCGATTTATTCGTTTTCGTGATTCTTTTGTACACTTGTAAATTTTTGTCCATTTATTTGTTCGAATCCTGATTTATTATTTATTTATTCTTTGAGTTGTCGGCTCCTAAAAATCATTTTTATACTAGCCGATTCGATTATTTTTATTATGTTGATTTTTATAAAATTTCGGGCCCATTTTCGGATTTTTATAAAATTTCCAGCCCATTTTAAGTAATATTCTGTTTCTTTTCAGCAAAAAAAAAAAAAGATGAAAAAAAAAATTGGTTGCGCCTATTTCCAGGAAAACTTCATTCACGTTGGACAAGACCGTACACAGTAAAAGATGTATTTTCTTATGGGACTGTTGCAATAGAGAACGCGGACGGCGTTATTTTCAAAGTGAATGGGCACCGCTTGAAGCTTTACGTTACCGGGCCTATCGAGTCGGCGGTGGAGGTTATCGAACTCCACGCCCCGCACACATCACAAGTGTGGGGACATGAGTCTTGCTATCGACTCGCCGACAAAAATTTAGCATGAGTCTTGCTATCGACTCGCCGACAAAAATTTAGCATGAGTCTTGCTATCGACTCGCCGACAAAAATTTAGCATGAGTCTACGTTACTGAGTCGGTGATTAAAAATATAGCAGGAGCGTCTTTGGCGCTATAAGGGTAAATTCGTCCTTCTTTGTGCTTTTATAGTTTTAGAGTAATTTAGGTGTGTTTGGTAGATTTCGTTAGTTTGTACAGTTTTTAAACGTGCCGAGCGTAGGGTCTAGGTTGAAATAATGTTATAACAGCGTGCGAATGGTAAAAATGGCGAAAAATGGTCGATTCGGACGCTGAAACTGCATTCTGCAGTTAACAGACATGTCTGCAGATCTCGCACGGCCGTGCCATGGGTCGCACGCCCATGCGATTTCGGGCTGGCCTGCACCTCGAGTCGCACCCCCGTGCATTACCGAGGTCAACGTGCTAGTATGGGTCAACATCGGATCCGCACGCCCGTGCGAAAATCCGCACTCCCGTGCGCATGGTCAGGGGCATTTTTTTTATAAAAAAAAAAAGTTCTATCTTTTAGTAGTGTATTTTTCGGGTGTTCATTTCGGCTACTATTTCAAACACCCTCGGATTGTATTTTATTTTCAGACAATTTACTTTATGTCTTGTATTTGTTTAGATGTTAGTCTTATATTTATGTACGTTATGGTTTATTTTTGTTTTTTCTGTTTCTGTTCTGTTTTGGTGCACATGTGACATACTTGCAGGCTTTAGGTATCAAATATTGGACCGGAGCACGTGGCAGATACAGCTTTGGAAGTCTCGTTGCATCAACATCATCTTGAGGGGAGTACTATTATCCTTTTCTCTATATTTCGGGTCTCGCATTGGGGACAATGCGAAGTTCAAGTGTGGGGAGGGCGTTAACTTTGTTTGTCCTCTATAAAAAAAAATTAGAAAATCAAAAAAATCATTCAAAAATACCTGTATTGTGTATATATTTTAGTAAATAAACCGGTTGGTTGTGTTTTAGAAAGCGTCGGACTTGATAAAAACTCGACAAGCAAAATATTTTTGAAAAGGGAAACCGGAAAGCGTGACAAACAAAGAAAGACTTACATGATAGTTTTCACACTTTTACCCATTCCTTCCGTTATGTGAGCATATTTGAGCCTTGATATTGTTATATATTTGTTCATTTCGGATATAGGAGTGAGCCGGATGTTATGTGTAATTTAGAACTTGTCACTAGTATGCTTGTTAAGACCATGAACTTGCGGAATTGTGTAGAAGTGATAGAGGTACTTAGATTACCCCTTTGTTGTAAACCTTGTTCTTTGTGTTGTGCTTCCCGTAAACCTTATATTACCCTTTAGGATTAACCATGTCGAGCCTTCCCGTTTACCTTTGTTTACCCACATTATCACCCACTTAGCCAAATTTAGCCTTTTTATGTTTTAAACCTTTTTAGTGTTAAAACTCGGTCAAAATAATCGTTTAACTAGCGTTTGTTGTAGTTTATTGTTTATCTATCTAGTTTCTTGTAAAAAAAAACAGAAAATAAAACACCCTAAAATAGGGTGATGTCGACGAAAATCGAGCAATTTTGAATGCTTAAATGTTAAAATTTCGTTGATGAGCTCGATTGCGCAATAGTCGCCTTTTTAAGGCATTTGTTTGTATAGTTGTATTGTTTGTTGCTAGTTAAACGCTACTACCGAGTTTTAACCGTTTTCGCCACTTTAAATATCCATTTCCATACCCTTCGCCCAAGCCTAACGTTACAACCCGTAAAGACCTCTTGATTTACACTTTTTCGCATGTTAGTTGGTGGAGACGAGATCTTATGACAAGCTTATGATATTACACATTTCATTGACGAGGCATTGAGTGTTTGCACATACACATTTTATGTATGTTTCACAAATAAAACCGAGTGTGTGTGAACATTGTGAGTTGTGTGAAGATTAGCATGCTAAGTCAATTGAAAGTGAAGTCACGGCTTTTTGGTTATCTACATATATTTGCATATGCTTGTTTGGTTTGATTCATTTGATGTTGTCTTTCGAAAAACCGGCTAACCGTTTGTAGTTGTTTCAATAAATAGTTTGTAAATACTCGTTCTTGTTAGATTCTTGTTTTTTATCGCATTTTAGTTTAGCTTGCTTGAGGACAAGCAAGGTTCAAGTGTGGGGAGATTTGATATTCACTAATTTATACATATTTTAGTCCCCCATTTTATCCCCATTTTATGCGTTTTCGGCCGTAAAACCGTCATTCGGATACTTAATCAAGTATACTTTTGTTTACAGGCCTAAAACAGCATACCAGACAAGATGATAGTGAAAACAAGGATTTTCCGGGCGAAACGGCTGAACTGCGAACATTCTGTGGAAAATTCTGACCTGGGCAAGTCGCACCCCCGTGCGTATGCGACAACAAGGCCCATCTCGGTGATGCACCCCCGTGCGACTGGTGGCACCCCCGTGCGGATGCGACAACAAGACCCATCTTGGTGATGCACCCCCGTGCGACTGGTGGCACCCCCGTGCGGATGCGACAACAAGTCCCATCTCGGTGACGCACCCCCGTGCGAATGGTCGCACCCCCGTTCGGATGCGACAACAAGGCCCATCTCGGTGATGCACGCCCGTGCACCACATGGCACGCCCGTGCGAGATCGAATCTGGTCAAGATCTGATGACGTCATGCGGTATGGTGCACCATACCTCCAATAATGCAAAAAGTGCACGGTCGTGCAACAGGACGCACGACCGTGCGAAATCGAAATTATATAAAAAACTTGCAGAAACATTCTGCTCGGAATTCTGGAATTTTGGGAGCTTCACAGGCGATTTTACAGGCTCTGGAGGCTATGCTTTTGACCCGGATTCAAGCCACATCGTGCCGTTTAGCTCCATTACTATCCGGATTCTTAGTTTAGTGCTTGTTTATGGTTTGGTTTTCTAATCTTTACATGATTTTGTTAATCTTTCAAGCATTTAGATTAATGTTTATGTATTATTGTAGCCTTTGGGCAAAAACACAACAATTCCTTGCTTGATTATAACCGTTAGTGTGTTAATCTTTGTTTGTAATGACACTTTGAAGTATTTTCTATGTTTATCTTTGATGATTAGTTTGCAACCTTGTTATTGATATTGATTTCTTGATTATAAGTAATTATGTTGGATGATTGATGCTTGGTTAGTTAAGATAGTTGAAAAATGAAGCTTAATTAATCTTGTATTAGTAAACTTTGAACTTGGTTAACTAGTTTAGCTTGGTTTAAATGTGTGCATCATGATACTAGAAATGGTTAGTGATTTAATAAAATGTAATTATTGTTAATCAAGAGAGCTTGCCGTCACGTAAGGACCTTAACGGGTTAGATGGTGTCGTTATAAGCCTAGACTTAGACCGGTTAGTTTTAAAAGAAGATACGGTTCAAACGCACGATTAAGCGAAGTCCGGAATAGAATGTGATTCAGACCCGACAAGTTTGAAGACTTGTATAATATGGGTAAACTAAACACATTCTGGATTTTGAGACAAAAAATGATAAGGTTTGACCCATTTTGGTCAATTTATGCAAACTAGTTACATAAACCGAACCGAACGCGAAATATGCGTAACGGGTAACCATAAGAGTCATATACAGGTTTCCTAAGTTAATATGCCTTAAATATGTTGTGATATCAGTAAGATACCTTCCATAATGCCCAAAATGGATTTAAACTCAAATTATGCCCCATAGGGGGTATTTTGGTCATTTTAAAGGTTATAAAAGAGTTTAAATACTAATCTGAGTTTCAGGTCTGATATAATCAGTAAAAATATTTATTTTTATAAGTCATAACAGTAGGGTATGGCATATATGTGAAATTTACCTTTTATAACCAAACTATGCACCGTAGGGGCATTTTGGTAATTTCACATAAGCTTAAAAGGTCAAAACTGGAAATCTGAGTTTAAAACTTTTGCTTACTGTTAGAATATAATAATTTTCTAAAAATATCAGTAGGTGTCAAGTCTTATATATTTAAAATAGTTTTAATACATACTATGCGTTTAAAACGCGTAAAAAGGCGATTTTAAGCGATTTCCAGGTTTTATAAGAAAAGCTGATATTTTTATTATTCCAGAAGACTCAAAATATTTTATTTATTATATATAATCAGTAGCAAAAGTTTTGGTATCGAAATATTATGTAAAACTCTTTTTATAGGCCAAAAGGGCAAAACCGACAATTACCGAATCAAAGCTATAACCCTATGTTATGCTCAGCCTAAAAATAAATAAAAATCTTCAAAAAAATCCCAAAATATTATATTATATCAGTGGGTAAAAAGTTTGGTATCAAAAATTGGGTTTAGATAGGCTTTATGCTAATTACGCCGTTTAATTAATAAAAAAGCTTTCTAATTACGCTATTGAGCATAACTCTTAATCTAGACCTCAAACTGGTGTGAAAATTTAGGGACATGTTTATAAATCAGTAATAAAGATTATTGTCCTCTCACATTTTCAAAATTCTTGTTTTAAGGTCAAAAGGGCATTACGGTCAACATTTAGGCATATAACGGAAACATGCACATGAATTGAATAACTAATGAACCAAGTTGTATAATCACAGAGGGTTATACCAACATGTAACCTGGTCCTAATAAAGCTCTAAGGCATTTCTAAAACATGCTACATTGGGTCAGAACTGAAAGCCAAAGCAAAAGTCAAGTTATGCGACTTTCGGTTCTGAACCGAGCCTATACTGAAAATTGTCGGGTTGAACATGTTTAGACATGTTCTTACATTAATTACCAAGTTATATTAGTAATAAAACAGGTTGCATGGCTTCTACATTGCTAATTATGCATTTATTTGAAAATTAGCTTTCTATTGACTTTTTATGATTAAGTTTGACCCGACAATTGACCTAGTTAGAATGGGAATCAGAGAGTGCCCTTTTTAAGGGTTTATTACCCACATAATTACCAACTCATAGGTACTTTTAATTCGAGATTTGACTGGACAAATTGTGATTAATCACGAAGTCAAACCTTAATTACGATGGTTTGACTTTAGGTCATTAAACTAAGTAAAACTGAATTAAGAAAGGTTAAGGACACTTACTGAAGTCCTATGAACGACTAATGACCTCTAGGAAGTGCTCTTGAGCTCCAGGGATCTCCAGAAAATGAGTTGTGAAAGTTTTCAAGTGAGTGTGTGCAATGTTGCAACAAAGATGTGCTTATATAGTGAATTACATGTAACAAGATCATCACACCTAAGTCTATAATTGTTTCCTGATGTTCCCATGTGTCCCTATGCATGTAAAACCACTGGCCCAACTCCTGTATTTCGAAAACCATGCAAGTAAGGCGGTGTAACCGGCTATAACAGGCAACTGCCAATTTTTAACTGCCAGCGACAGTCTTACGGACCGTAAGCGAACACCCTTGCGGTCCGTATCCAACTCTTACGGACCGTAAGTCCAACCTGATATGGTCCGCAACCAACTCTGATCTGAAATGCCCAGTTACAGTCCTTACGGACCATAAGCCTTATACCATATGGTCCGTAACCGATGCTCAGAAGATAAAAATTTGTAAACTTTTAGGCTTTGCCCATGCAACTTTGCTAATACGAATCCAAGGTCTTTAACATCAGAATGGGGCCAATTGATCAGTTCTGAAAAGCCATGAAAGCCTTGCCATGCACTTATGTTGTCTTTGATTCTTTTGAAAAGTCTTGAATGTAAGATTTGTCGTAACCACTCATAGGATCCAATTCTTGTGCAAATTTGAATTATGCATTTATCATAATTAACCGGATTTAAATATCAGATGTTTATAAAACAGATTAAGGTTTGGGATTTATAAATGGGTCGCTCAGAGGTATTAGTTAACATGTCGACACTTTTAAATCCTACCATACATCTTTCAACTTGATCCGGGCTTATAACACGTTTTACTTTCCATGACACGTGTCTTTATTTTATTGGGCATGATTTTTACGAGGTGTTACATCCGATACTCCCCACCGGGCCAACCGGTAATACGTGGAAATATCGGGGTGTGACATCTGCACCCTATTGCAAGTATTGCAAAAGGAAGCATTTTGGAAGATGCTCCATATATTGTCACTTCTGCAAAATATCTGGACACAAGGAGGAAGACTGCAGGAAAAAGCCAAACAACAGGATATGCTACAACTGTGGAGAACAAGGTCATATCAAGCCAACCTGTCTAAAACTAGCTCCAGCCACGAACACCAAGAATACTAAAAATGCTAGAGCATTTATTCTGACTGCAGAAGAAGCAAAGATGATCCCGTATGTGATCGCCGGTACGTTTTTAGTTAATGATGTTTTTGCTAAAGTATTATTTGACTCTAGTGCAAACCAAAGTTTTATTAATACTTCATTTTGCAAACTTCTCAATCAACCATTAACTAAACTTACACAAGAGTGTCTAGTAGAGACAGCAAATGGGGAAACCATTAAGATTTCTGAAATCTTGCAGGGAGCAAGAATAGAATTTCTGAATCAAAAATTTATTGCAAACCTTTACCCAATGAATCTAGCAGGATTTGATGTTGTGTTAGGAATGTATTGGTTAATAGCCAATAAAGCCAGTATTTTATGTGATCAAAAGTCAATCCAAGTAAATTCACCAAAGGGTGAAAATATCACAATTAAAGGAAAGAAACCCTCTAGATCCACAAAATTCATCTCTGTAATGAAAACAGCAAGTTATATAAGAAAAGATCATTAGTGTATTTGATTTCCATAATCATTAACACTAAAGGAAAAGAATTAAAGGATATACCGGTAGTATCCCAGTTTCAGATATATTTCCAGAAGAATTACCAGAGCAACCTCCAGACAGGAAGTTGAATTCAGAATCCATTTGATACCAGGAACCGCACCAATTGCCAAAGCCCCTTACCGTTTGGCACCCGCAGAAATGCAGGAACTGAAGAAACAGTTAGATGAATTGTTGGAAAAAGGATTCATACAGCCAAGCTCATCGCCATGGGGAGCACCGATTTTATTCGTTAGAAAGAAGGACGGATCGATGTGTATGTGCATTGACTACCGTGAATTAAACAAGGTCACAATTAAGAATCGGTATCCGTTACCAAGAATCGATGATCTGTTCGACCAGTTGCAAGGAGCTCGATTTTTCTCTAAAATCGATTTACGATCAGGATATCATCAATTAAAGGTATAGGAAGAGGACATTTCTAAGACCGCTTTTAGAACCAGGTATGGCCATTATGAATTTACTGTTGTTGGGATTGAACCCTACCAGAGGAACAGATGATGTATAGCCAAAACCAGGTCATAACAGTGGATTCATAATAAACAGTAGTTTGCACTAGACTTTCCCCTTAAAAGTGATTCATAACAGCTGATGTACTCCAAGCACTGATCAGTTCTAACAACTGCTGTCCTATAACAACTGATGAAGACTTAAAGACTGCTAAACACTGTTGCTCTATCTACTGCTGTTCTGTAAGCACTGTTGAAGACTCAAGTACTGACTATCCAAAGATTGATCACCTTTGAAGAAAGCACTGATGCTCAACATCAGTGCTTAGACTATAACAGTTGAAAGCTGGAACAGTGGTTTACCTTTGTTGTGTATTTTATTTGTAATCAGTGGTTAGTATAGCAGTGTCTGTATTAGATCAGTAGTTAGAGTTTGTTAGTTTGTTAGATGTCACTTTCATGGTGACGTCAGCTAAGATGCCTCAGTGGTTTGACTGTGCCTATAAATGGAACAGTACCCTGTATTGTTTCATTTGATTGTCCAGGAGATTCCATCTCCTCCAATCCTTTCATCCTGTGCAATCAACCTTGGGGTTTCTTGCTGAGGGAGAGTTTTAGTATGTAAGCAGTGTTGTAATCATTCTTGTACTTTAATCATTCAGTTCAATGAAAATCATGTGTTTACTAAAACTATTTTCCTTTTGATTGTGTTTGCAAAGTTTGTTTATTATTTCCGCTGCACCTTACAGTGATCAATATCCATTCATTTGTTCAAATTATAACAAACAAACACTATCATGAGACTCCCCGATCCTAACAATTGGTATCAGAGCCTGGACAGTCAAATTCGATCTAACAATCAATTTGACATAACAGTTCAGCTCAAAATTCATTGATGCTAAGGATTGATCGTATTTAGTTGAAAAACAGAGTAATGAGTGATCACGTTTAAAGTGGCTATTCAAAAACTTTGTAAAACAACCAGGATGTCATAAGACACACAAAATTCATGTAACAGCAAAATCATGCATAAATCACCAATAGTTCCAGATCTGAAAAGTTCACCTGGTGACTTTGGTTGGATTATACTTATTACAAAATTGATTTCAAAAGTTATTATGAAGCTTGTGATGTTCTCATCATAACTGTTGCTAAGGTGTTCACCTCATGATTAACAAAGAGATATGATCAGATAAAACATTGGTGTCTTTGTTAATACTAAAAGAGGGAAATCAAAACTTTAGCTATCAAATCTTATGTATTGAAAAACAGGTTGAGAATCCTCAAAAAGGACCAAATCAATTGTGTTAAAAATACATTAAGAGAAAACAACAGTAAAAAATTATTCAGATCATATGTAATGTGAAATTTGGCATAAGCATTTGCAAAAATGACCAAATTTCTTAAAACGTTGCTGAAAAATGATTTTGGAATCAAAGTATTCCTTCCTTAGAACCTTCCAGTAAGTATTTAAAACTTATCAATGGAAAGGACAAAAAGGCAAGAAGATAAAATCACAAAATCTCTTATGTGTGTTTATCTCAAAAACTTTTGAAGTCAAAAGAAGTGAGTATAAGTACAAAACACTTAAGAGTTCAAAATTTGGGTTAAAAATGGTCATCAAGCAACCGTGTGAACTCATTGATTCAGGGAAATTCAGGTAACATAAGTATCACTGGTGATTAACCTTACAAGAGAACATGACAAAATCTTTCAAAATCATCACATGGTAATAAGGTCTAGAAAAGAGCTTTCAAAACTTATGTGAACATGTCTCCACATAGTTGCAATCAACTGATAAGGAAATGGTCTCTAAGCAGAGGTGATTAAAATGTATTTCAAACCACTGACCATATTCCTAAACTTGAGAATGATATGATAATCATATATTAAGTTTTATTTCACCAGATCTTGTTGTTGCTGTTTTCAGAAAACCTTTATTATTTTTGCAAAGGTTTTTCTTCAATAAAACAGGACATATTATTCTTGATTTTTTTTGGAGAATGATATATTTTGTACTTTTACTTGTTTTAGATAGTAAAAGTCTCAAACTACTGTCAGGTAGTAGAACCCTTATTTTTTTCTTAGGGTGATTCTTCCTTGAAAAATAGCTCAAAAGGTAATGGTGAAAAACATAAGGTCATTTCAAACTCAAGTTGTCATCACAGATAAAAGATTGATTGCTAACTAAACTTAAAATGCTTGATTACTCATGGGCTATTCAATAGATTAAAACACAAAATGAGTGGTCAATATAAAAGGTTTTTATCACCACGGATATTAAACCACTGTTTATAATCCTGAATGTAAAATCTCTGAAAGATCTGCTGATATGTTAGTCTTGACAATATGCATCTAAAATGTGTTTTGCAAAGATTGTCATTTTACAGATACTTCAAAACAGCGGGTGTACAGAACAGCTGCTAAAGATATATCAATAGTTGCAGACCAATCTAGCCTCAAAATATAAATCAATGCTGATAAATGTCCATCAAAAATGGATAAAAATCAAAACAGCTTTTTAATTTCATGATTCATGCCCATAACCACTGATCTGTTTCAAACATCTGTTCACAAAATATTGTCCACTGCTGAAAGTCAACCCCTGCTCTCTTGTTTCCTTGAAAATCACTGATGTTCAAAAACAGTGTTTTCAACCACTGATATGCTATCCACTGATAGTGAAAGTCACCCACTGTGGGCCCATATGTCCTTCTAACAACCACTGATACTTGTACCATCAGTGGTTTCTTTAACAACTGTCTTCCACTATTCATCTTTTGTCAGAGGTTGGCACGTGGTCAGTACTTATCCGTCAGATTTTTGTAACCGCCGCCACGTCAGCACCACTTTTTCACTTTATAAAACCCTGTCCTAACATCCAAACAGGGTTTTCACTGTCGAATCGAATTCATAAAAATTCCTTTCTCAAAACAGTTTTCATCTCATTTCCACAAATTCCTTCACAACTTTCTTCAATCATCTTCTCCAAAATGACTAAATCGAAGTCCTCCGCAAAATCCACTTCAAAATCATCTTCCGAAGAAGCCTCTCAAAAGGCGAAACCCATCGAAATCCCACACAAACATTCTCACAACCTTCTGGGTCTTCTCACAAAACCCGGCACCACTGATGCTTTCGACTCCATTATTGTTATCATGTCTGCATCAAAGTATAAAACTTTGTTAATAGCAGATGCACCTATTTACTTGGCGACCTAAAGAGAGTTCTGGAAAAATGTAACCCTTGACAAACAAGGTGAGACTGTCATAGCCATTAACTCTTCTTTAAAGGGTAAAGCTGTCAAAATCACACCACAATCCATCTCGGAAGTCTTTGAACTCAATAATCAGCAAGGTAAAACTTCTTTTCCAAAAAATGAGTTAAAAACTGATTTCCTTGAAAGGGGGTGTGCAGAACAAATTAAAAATGATACCTTACAAAAAGGTAATTTTCCACCTGCAACAAGATTTCTGTTCCATACCCTACTTATGTGTGTTTCAAACAAAACCACTTCGTTTAATGAAATACCATTAAAGATTCAAAATCTGGGATATGCTATTCTTCAAGATGAAAATTTTAATTATTCCCAGGAAATCTTTAATGACCGGGTTAAAAATGTTCATAAAAATCCATTCTTACTTTTTCCAAGATTTTTAAGTTACTATTTTGAAAAGAAACTTGGTAAGAATGATGCTGCTGCAATAAAACAAGGTGACACTTTTCAAATAAACAGCTTAACTGCAGAAACTTTCACAAGAATGTCAACACCTTGCAAACACACAAGCAGAGGTGCCTGAGCAGAATTTAGTAGCTACCACTGCTCCTCAGGTATCTGCTGCTGAGCCCACTGCTCAAGGTGATCAAAGTAGCAAAACAACTGCTTTAAAACCCACACCTAAAATCACCAAAAAGCCAAAACAGAAGAAAATTCAAAAACCCCCAAAACCTATCAAAAAGGCAACTCTGGAGGATAAGATACCAGAGCAAATGTCAGTGACAGCACAAAAGTCACAAGAAACCACTGCTGCTACTTCCTCACAGCAGTTGGTAGAAATATCTCAACCTATGACTGAAACTCCTCCTGTTTCTTCTCAAAAAGAACATGTTGTACATATAGGGACACCACAATATGATGCTCTGGAATCACTTGATTGCATCATCCACAGCCCAATGCCCGGGACAAATTCTCTTTCTACACCCAACCTTACATCCACAATTCCCCCACCAACTAAATTATTGTTGGATGCTATTGATCTGAACCAGGCACAAACCAGTCCTTCTCACCCACCTATCAATGAGAATATACTTCAACAAACGACTGGGTCTGATGTATCAATCATAGCTAACCCACCAACAAGACCTGAGGAGGTTACACCCCTTGAGTTACAAGTAACTCTTGGTGGTAATCCAAGTGAAGCAGCCACTACAGATGCTGAACCCACTGGTTTGCATTTGGACAGTGGTTACATCCATAAGACTTCCTTGGAGACAATTCCTTCCATAGCACCTTTGATAACCACTAGTGAGTATGTTTTGTCCACTGGTACCATCAAAAGGTTATCAAGTGTTGAGGGAAGAAGTCCCCATTACCGAGAAAAAGGGGCATCAGTGGATGATTTTTGGAATAAAATTCCTCAATCAACCACTGTTACAACCACTGTTAGTGGGAAATCAGATGATCCCATTAAGTTGGGTGATGATTTATTGTACCAAGAATTGACGGCCAGAGTTGACAAGCTAGACACATCTGTTGCAGAAATCAAAGGCATGCTGCAACAGGTGTTGAAAGATCAAAAGGTACCATCCACTGCTGCGTCAACTTCAACAGCTGAGTCAACATACACTCTCACTACTAGTGAGTTGTGGAATTTATTTCAACCATTGCTCCACCATAAAAAACAACTAGCTGATCAGTATGAGATTCAGGTTCAAAAGATCAGGAATGTTATGGACGCAAGGTTTAAAGACACTCAAGCTGATATCAAGGCAATTAAGGTCCACATATTGAGCACCTCTGGCACTGTTCCTCCCTCTATCATAATTATCGATAACCCAAAATCAATTGATGCCAAAAAGGGGGAGAAAGTGAAACATGATGGCTCTAAAAAGATTGATGAAACCACTAAGACCTCTGTTGATGAAAAAGCAAAGGTAAAAAGTGATTTGGAAGCAAAGGAAAAAAGCAAAGTTTGAAAAGAAGAAGTTCACTAAAAGCTCCCCACATCAATCTTTCACACAAACAGCTGTTGTAACACCTGATGTCTCAACAACAGTTGATACTTCAGTGGTTTCAGCAGCTCTTAAACCAACAACCACCACCTCAGTTACAACAACTGCTCTCACTCAAACCATTCAAACCACTGCCCCACCAAAAACACCACCATCTCCAAAAACCATTTCACCACCATCACCTCCTGCCAAAAGCAAAAGACATCAGATGTTACAACATCTGTTGTAATGACAACAGTGGTTGAAACACCGGTTGTATCAACACCTGTCAGTCCAAGCACCTTCACTTCACTTCAAGCCATCTTCACTCAAATCAACAAATCACCCAAAAGCACTCCTTCACTGGAGAAAACTTACACCAGAAAAAGAAAAACAACTCAGGCAGAAGAAGACAAATATGATCCTATTGCTGCAAAATATCCACTAGAACTGGAAGCTGTAAAAAATGAGATGAGACAATTCTACACTGAGGATGATCCTTCAAAAAGAAGATTTCCTTCTCTCATAGGCTTCAGAAATCCAGTAAATATGGATGAATATCTCCAGCTCAAAGCAAGGCAGGCTAAGATAAGAGCCAAACTTGAATGTGAAGATCAAAGTGACAAAGCCATTTCTGAAAGAATGGAATTTTTGCTCACTAAAGTCAAACAGATGGAAGACTATGCAAGTGATCTGAGCAAAGAAATGTCAAATTTACCACCCAAAGCAGATCTACGAAAAGAATATCTTGCATACATCATGAAAGAAAAATTTTATCCAGCTGAAGAAGAACAATTCAAAGAATGGCCAATCATTGCATTAAAGCATGAAGCAAACAGAAATGAAAGGATAAAAAATGATCCAAGAAAGAAGGATTATGTGTTGTGCTTGTATGTATGCGTGTATTATACGACCCGAGGCACAAGGACCCGACTCGAGACCATGCGGTCTCGAGTGAACAGGAAACAGTTGGGCCGGTTGGGCCGTGCACCTCATTTAACCCACCCGAAACCCATTAAGGGTGCATCAACTTGAAACTAGTATATAGCCTTGTTGTTAGCCAACATTACCATTTTTGGGACAACCTACACTCACTCTCACACACACTGTCCTCCACACACTCTCTCTCTCTAGAAAACCTAAAACCCTAAAGATCAAACATCACCTCACCTCTCCTTCTTCTCGGATTCAACCGGCGACCACAAGGAGCTCTCGGATCGGCTCACACACACACCCATTTGGAAGCTTCATACACACCTTTGAACCCATACTTGAACCGGTTAGTGTTTTATGATGCTTGTTGTTAGATGATATTATGGATGGCATGATTTAACTAGAATAGCTTGTACGAATGATGATGTCTTGTGAACCGAATATGTATGATGATGTTAATCGGCTATCATGTTTTGAATACGGATTGATTGCATGAAGAGTTAATGGTATCTTGTGATTAAATGTGATTTAAACCATTAATTGTTGATGTTCATGAAATCGGCTTGCATATGTGTATTAGATAAGGTTCATGTTAATCGGATTGTATACTCTTGTGCTAAGAATCGAATGATTGTTAATCGGTGGCATGTATGTGGAAATCGGATTAGTGTAGAGTCGATTATGAGGTGTTATGTGATGATTTGAAACCCTTAGATGGGTATGTTTAAGTGTTTTGATTGTTGTTCATGTTATGATTATGTTAGAGTTCATAGAGATTGATACTAAAATGATGAATAAGTTTGAATGTGAGTATGAATATTCGAATACCTTATGAACATTTAAAAGATGCCATGTTTGATCCGATTTGTTTGGAAATTAGACAACAAAACATGTTTGTGCTCTACCATTGGACAGTACACCATATCATGAAATCGAAATACTATTGGTTAGTACAATGCCGACTGTTAGCAGGTGTGCCAGCCGAGACCTTCGGTCTCGACTCGAGACCATGAAGATGGCAACTCGAGATCACGGTTTCGACACAAGGTTGCGAGTCGAGAACCTCTAGTCTCGACTCGAGACCACACATTATCAGCACACAAACACCACAACTCGAGACCATGGTTACGGGTCCGGTTGCGACTCGAGATCGTCTAGCCTCGACTAGTGCATGTATAACTCGAGACCACACAGTCTCGACTCGAGATCTCTAATCTCGACTCGAGACCATGAACACAGGTTCACTGAGTTGGACTTGTTCACTGTTACGGGCTTAGGAGTTTGGGCTGGGCTGTTGGGCTTTATGCGTTACTGTTGAATGTGTATGTTGTGCATTGGACTGCCATGAGAAACACTTGTTTGCAACGTGCTAGTATACATGTAGAAAATGTATGTGCGTTACTCGGTTTGTATCTGACTCATATGGTAACCATACTAGGACGTGGTTGACCACTTATAGCTTGACCAACTTTCTGTGTATCTGCCGAGCAAACCAAGGTGAGTTCACACCCTCTACAAAGCATGGGATTCCCTGGGTTGGGAATGGGGTTAAGGAATGTAGATTCCTCGTCCTTTCTTGGGTAGGACAGTATTGATTCTGGAATGTAATTCCTCGTCCTCATGGACAGATAACTCGTACTAGACCAAAACTCTATCACGAAGTCCCTCCTTTTTATATTGACTTAATCGCCGGGCCAATGGCGAGCGGGTCATTAGTTAGATAGCGCTATTTAGGTCTGACAAGCCTCACACCGTGCCGCAGAGGATGGGCTTGAACTAATGGATCTGGGCACGTCAATGATGATAGACATTGACAGTTCAGGGCACATAAACATGACTACAGTCAGCAGTCGATATGGTAACGAGTCTAGTGTATACAAGGGGTAGCCCCCACGGCCGAAATGCCAGATAACTAACATGGGGTAGCCCCCACGGCTGTATTGCCAGAGTAAATGGGTAAACAATCACGTTTTCAACTATGGGGTAACCCCCACGGCAGGATGCCAGTTAAAGGAAACTGTTTTCGGAACAACTTAAAATGAACACCCAACCGTGAACTCACTCAACTTGTTGTTGACTCGTTACTACATGCTTTGCAGGTCAATAGGTACTTAGCTGGAGCTTGCATGGAAGAGAGTCGTTGTGGGACATGGACGACTGCGTGCCATGTTAAACTTTGAAACAATTAAACTTATGTTTTGGTTTTAAACTTTATGCTTCCGCTTGCAACTTAAACTATGTTTGTTTGGACACCAATTATATTGGTTGGATTTTATAATTACTCTTATGCTTGTTCAATATGATTGGTGGCTGGATCCTGGTCAGTCACGCCTCCAAGCGGTAGTATTCCGCAGGTGGATTTTGGGGGTGTGACATATTGGTATCAGAGCCATTGGTTATAGTGAACTTGGTTTTAATAAAGGAGAAACGTTTTTGTTAAAACCAGACTACAACCTGTACAGTGCTCAACGGTCCACAACGACGCTTCACTCCACATGCAAGGCTCGACATTATAGGTGATATGATCTGTGTATATATTGCCTACTTGTTAGTTACGTAGTACATTGCTCATGGTATGCTCGGTTAGTATAACTACTGTTGCTTGAACACGTGTGTGCTTACCCCCTTTTGCCATCTCACTATTCACGAACCTCTCTCACTCATGTTTCCCTCTTATATGAAGATCATAAGTGGACGCGTTAACATGACTCAAGCCCAATTGACGGCTCTGATTAACGAACGAGTTGCTGCGGCACTTGCAGCTGCACACGCAGGAGGTATATCCTGCAGACCGAACTCATTCTAGGGTCTTTAGATCCTACTCTCGTGAACCAACCTTTGTGTTAAACTCTGTCTTTCTTTCACCCACACTAGGTCAGCATGCTCAGCCACCTGTGTGCACTTTTAAAACTTTTATGGACTGCCGACCCACTACTTTTAGCGGCACTGAGGGAGCTGTAGGCCTCCTCCACTGGTTTGAGAAGCTCGAGTCAGTCTTCGAAATGTGTGAATGCCCTGAGGCGCGCAGGGTGAAGTATGCTACCGGTACTCTCGAGGGTCTAGCCCTCACATGGTGGAACGCTCAGGTTCAAATGCTGGGGTTGGTTGCTGCCAACGCCACCCCATGGGAAACTTTTAAGGAGATGATCAAGGAGGAATACTGCAGTCGTGATGACATTCATAAGCTGGAAGTCGAGTTCTACAACCTCAAGATGACGGGGTCAGAAATTGAGGCGTACACTAAGAGATCGAATGAGCTTGCCTTACTGTGTCCTACTATGGTGGACCCTCCAATTAAGCGAATTGAACTCTTTCTCAAGGGCTTGGTGCCAGAGATCCAAAGTCATTTGACTTCAGCAAACCTCGCTACTATCCAGCAAGTTGTTCAGTTGGCTCACCGTCTTACTGATCAGGCGGTGGAGCAGAACAGGTTACCCAAGCGCATAAGTGCTACAGCTACTTCGGATACTCCTAGTGACAACAAGAGGAAATGGGATGGAGCTTCAAGCAAGGGTTCGACTTCTATTCAGTCTTAGTCTCAGTAGAGAAAGACTGATGACTACAAGAGCCCCGGGCAGCAATCATCTGGTGGTCAAAGTCATCGTGGGTACAAGGGGAATCACCCAAAATGCAATCGCTACAACCTGCACCACAGCGGGCCGTGCACCAGGGGTAACTGTCATCGGTGCAACAAGCCAGGTCACGCTGCAAAGGATTGCAGGAGCTTATACCCCGCAAACCAGAATCGTCAACAACAGGCCCCTCAGAACCAGCGACAGCAGCAGCAGCAGGGTAACAACAAAGGGTTCTTTCAGTGTGGAGCTGAAGGCCACTTCAAGAAAGATTGTCCCCAACTGAACAGGAACCAGAACAACAACAACAACAACAATAATCAAGGGAATGGTAACAATGGGAACAACAACAATGGAGCCAGGGGGCGGGCGTTCGTGATTGGCCAGGGCGAAGCAAGGAACGACCCCAATGTTGTGGCGGGTAAGTTCCTTCTCGACGACTTTTACGTTACAGTTCTATTTGATTCGGGTGCCGATACTAGTTACGTGTCACTAGAAGTTAGTCGAATGCTTAAGCGTATTCCAACACCTTTGAACAACAAGCACACAGTAGAGCTAGCAAATGGTAAGAGTTTAGAGGCCGCACACGTAGTCAAGGGTTGTAAACTTGTTCTTGCTAACCAAACCTTCTCTATCGACCTTATTCCTATCGTCTTGGGTAGTTTCGACGTTGTCATTGGGATGGATTGGTTATCCCAACACCGAGCAGAGATTCTTTGCAACGAGAAGATTGTTCGTATTCCTGGTTCCAGTGGTGAACCTCTCATGATTCGTGGCGACAGGAAGGGTGCTGTTGAGAACGCCATCTCTCTCCTTAAGGCCCAGAAGTATTTGAGAAAGGGCCACATCGCTATCTTGGCTCTTGTTACGGACACCTCGAAGAAAGAGAAGAAGCTAGAAGATTTTCTGGTTGTACGCGACTATCCTGTGGTATTCCCTGAGGAATTACCCGGCCTTCCGCCACATCGCCAAGTCGAGTTTCAGATTGAACTAGCTCCTGGAGCTGCGCCTATAGCTCGTGCACCTTATCGTTTAGCTCCATCAGAGTTGGAAGAACTCTCTACGCAACTACAAGAACTCCTGGATAAGGGTTTTATTCGTCCTAGCTCATCGCCCTGGGGAGCTCCAGTGCTATTCGTGAAAAAGAAAGACGGTACCTTCAGAATGTGCATCGACTACCGGGAACTCAACAAGGTGACGGTGAAGAATCGTTATCCTCTACCACGTATTGACGACTTGTTCGACCAGCTGCAGGGGTCGAGCTACTATTCAAAGATTGATTTGAGATCGGGATATCATCAGCTGAGAGTCCGAGAAGAGGATGTCTCTAAAACAGCCTTTAGAACTCGCTATGGGCACTATGAGTTTTTGGTCATGCCTTTTGGGCTGACAAACGCACCTGCGGTTTTCATGGACTTGATGAATCGAGTGTGCAAGCCTTACCTGGACAAGTTCGTTATAGTCTTTATCGACGACATCCGGATCTATTCTAAGAGTCAGGAGGAACACGAGCAGCATCTACGACTTATTTTGGAACTCCTTCGAACGGAACAACTTTACGCGATGTTCTCAAAATGCGACTTCTGGCTTCGTGAGGTCCATTTCCTAGGCCATGTGGTAAGCAAGGATGGGATTCATGTTGATCCATCCAAGGTGGACTCGATTAAGAACTGGCCTGCACCTCGTACACCAAAGGAAATTCGCCAATTCTTGGGTTTGGCAGGTTACTACAGGAGGTTCATTAAGGATTTTTCCAAGATTGCACAGCCTCTCACCTCACTAACGCAGAAGGGCGTTGTTTATCAATGGGGAAATGCACAGGAATTAGCATTTCAGCATCTAAAGGATAGACTTTGCAGTGCACCTATCCTTTCCTTGCCAGAGGGCACAGAAGATTTCGTGGTCTACTGCGACGCATCAATTCAAGGTCTTGGTTGTGTATTGATGCAACGAGATAAAGTTATAGCCTACGCCTCCCGCCAACTCAAAGTTCATGAAAGAAACTACACTACGCACGACTTAGAACTGGGAGCTGTTGTCTTTGCACTTAAGTTGTGGCGACATTACTTGTACGGTACTAAGTGTGCCATCTACACCGACCACAGAAGCCTCGAGCATATCTTCAAGCAGAAGGAACTGAATATGCGACAACGACGATGGGTCGAACTACTGAATGACTACGAATGCTCGATCAGGTATCACCCGAGCAAGGCCAATGTTGTGGCTGACGCCCTCAGTCGAAAGAACACCGCGCCCAAGCGCGTACGAGCTTTGCAACTCATGATACATTCTAGTCTTCCTTCCCAAATACGAGCTGCTCAGATAGAAGCATTGAAACCAGAAAACGTCAGGGCTGAAGCCCTACGCGGCTCAAGGCAACACTTAGAACAAAAGGAAGACGGTGCTTACTACGTAACGGGACGCATTTGGATCCCACTCTATGGCAACCTACGAGAGCTTGTGATGGATGAAGCACACAAGTCTCGCTACTCGGTACATCCTGGTTCGGATAAGATGTACCATGATATCAAAACTACGTATTGGTGGCCTAGCATGAAGGCCCACATAGCAACCTACGTCAGCAAGTGTTTGACTTGTGCGAGAGTCAAGACAGAATACCAGAAACCCTCAGGCCTATTCCAACAACCAGAGATACCTCAATGGAAATGGGAGCAAATTTCCATGGATTTCGTTACTGGCCTGCCTAGATCCCAGCGCGGAAACGATACTATATGGGTGATCGTGGATCGACTCACAAAGTCCGCACACTTCTTGGCGATCAAGGAGACATATATATTCTCCACTCTAGCAGAAGTATATCTCAAGGAAGTTGTCTCGAGGCACGGGGTGCCCATCTCTATCATCTCAGATCGAGATGCACGTTTTACTTCAGAGCTGTGGCAGGCGATGCACAAATCCTTTGGCTCACGATTAGACATGAGCACAGCGTATCACCCTCAGACGGACGGGCAGTCCGAGCGCACTATTCAAACCTTAGAAGACATGCTTCGTGCATGTGTAATCGACTTTGGCAACAGCTGGGAGAAGCATCTGCCACTTGTGGAATTCTCGTACAATAACAGCTACCACACCAGCATTAAAGCTGCTCCGCTTGAGGCATTGTACGGACGTAAATGCCGGTCACCTCTTTGTTGGGCAGAGGTGGGAGATAGTCAGATCACTGGTCCAGAACATGTGGTAGACACAACCGAACAAATTGCACAAATATGAAAAAGCATGGCGGCAGCTCGTGACCGTCAGAAAGTCTACGCCGATAAGGGCAGAAAACCACTAGAGCTCCAGGTTGGGGAGCGGGTACTACTCAAAGTTTCACCCTGGAAGGGTGTGGTTCATTTTGGTAAACGAGGCAAACTTAACCCACGATACGTTGGACCTTTCGAAATCATCGAGAAAATAGGCAGGGTGGCCTACAGACTGAACTTACCAGCAGAACTCGGTGCAGTTCACAACGTTTTCCACGTGTCGAATCTGAAGAAGTGTCTGTCAGATGAGACCCACATAGTTCCTTTGAAGGAACTCACTATCGACGAGCAGTTACGATTCGTCGAGGAACCAGTTGAAATCACGGACCGGGATGTTAAGGTCCTCAAGAGCACTAGAATACCTCTCGTTCGAGTTCGTTGGAACTCATGTCGCGGCCCAGAGTTCACCTGGGAACGCGAAGACCAGATGAAACAAAACTATCCCCAACTGTTCGCAAACAGTACAACCACTACTGAGGCCGAAGCTACGGAATTTCGGGACAAAATTCCAGATCAACGGGGGGAGGATGTGACACCCCAGGAAAACCGGGAAAACCACACAACTTAACTAGCTTCCTCAGTGAGTGCTTACCAAATTTCGGGACGAAATTTCTTTCAACTTGGGGATAATGTGACAACTCGTAGTTTAGAACCCGTCATTGCATCTTGATGTAACATACTTAAACGTTATGTGATTAATTGACTTGTTGGTTTGATGAATGATATAAGTGAATTTATGTGATTATGTGTTGTGCTTGTATGTATGCGTGTATTATATGACCCGAGGCACAAGGACCCGACTCGAGACCATGCGGTCTCGAGTGAACAGGAAACAGTTGGGCCGGTTGGGCCGTGCACCTCATTTAACCCACCCGAAACCCATTAAGGGTGCATCAACTTGAAACTAGTATATAGCCTTGTTGTTAGCCAACATTACCATTTTTGGGACAACCTACACTCACTCTCACACACACTCTCCTCCACACTCTCTATCTCTAGAAAACCTAAAACCCTAAAGATCAAACATCACCTCACCTCTCCTTCTTCTCGGATTCAACCGGCGACCACAAGGAGTTCTCGGATCGGCTCACACACACACCCATTTGGAAGCTTCATACACACCTTTGAACCCATACTTGAACCGGTTAGTGTTTTATGATGCTTGTTGTTAGATGATATTATGGATGGCATGATTTAACTAGAATAGCTTGTACGAATGATGATGTCTTGTGAACCGAATATGTATGATGATGTTAATCGGCTATCATGTTTTGAATACGGATTGATTGCATGAAGAGTTAATGGTATCTTGTGATTAAATGTGATTTAAACCATTAATTGTTGATGTTCATGAAATCGGCTTGCATATGTGTATTAGATAAGGTTCATGTTAATCGGATTGTATACTCTTGTGCTAAGAATCGAATGATTGTTAATCGGTGGCATGTATGTGGAAATCGGATTAGTGTAGAGTCGATTATGAGGTGTTATGTGATGATTTGAAACCCTTAGATGGGTATGTTTAAGTGTTTTGATTGTTGTTCATGTTATGATTATGTTAGAGTTCATAGAGATTGATACTAAAATGATGAATAAGTTTGAATGTGAGTATGAATATTCGAATACCTTATGAACATTTAAAAGATGCCATGTTTGATCCGATTTGTTTGGAAATTAGACAACAAAACATGTTTGTGCTCTACCATTGGACAGTACACCATATCATGAAATCGAAATACTATTGGTTAGTACAATGCCGACTGTTAGCAGGTGTGCCAGCCGAGACCTTCGGTCTCGACTCGAGACCATGAAGATGGCAACTCGAGATCACGGTTTCGACACAAGGTTGCGAGTCGATAACCTCTAGTCTCGACTCGAGACCACACATTATCAGCACACAAACACCACAACTCGAGACCATGGTTACGGGTCCGGTTGCGACTCGAGACCGTCTAGCCTCGACTAGTGCATGTATAACTCGAGACCATGAACACAGGTTCACTGAGTTGGACTTGTTCACTGTTACGGGCTTAGGAGTTTGGGCTGGGCTGTTGGGCTTTATGCGTTACTGTTGAATGTGTATGTTGTGCATTGGACTGCCATGAGAAACACTTGTTTGCAACGTGCTAGTATACATGTAGAAAATGTATGTGCGTTACTCGGTTTGTATCTGACTCATATGGTAACCATACTAGGACGTGGTTGACCACTTATTGCTTGACCAACTTTCTGTGTATCTGCCGAGCAAACCAAGGTGAGTTCACACCCTCTACAAAGCATGGGATTCCCTGGGTTGGGAATGGGGTTAAGGAACGTAGATTCCTCTTCCTTTCTTGGGTAGGACAGTATTGATTCTGGAATGTAATTCCTCGTCCTCATGGACAGATAACTCGTACTAGACCAAAACTCTATCACGAAGTCCCTCCTTTTTATATCGACTTAATCGCCGGGCCAATGGCGAGCGGGTCATTAGTTAGATAGCGCTATTTAGGTCTGACAAGCCTCACACCGTGCCGCAGAGGACGGGCTTGAACTAATGGATCTGGGCACGTCAATGATGATAGACATTGACAGTTCAGGGCACATAAACATGACTACAGTCAGCAGTCGATATGGTAACGAGTCTAGTGTATACAAGGGGTAGCCCCCACGGCCGAAATGCCAGATAACTAACATGGGGTAGCCCCCACGGCTGTATTGCCAGAGTAAATGGGTAAACAATCACGTTTTCAACTATGGGGTAACCCCACGGCAGGATGCCAGTTAAAGGAAACTGTTTTCGGAACAACTTAAAATGAACACCCAACCGTGAACTCACTCAACTTGTTGTTGGCTCGTTACTACATGCTTTGCAGGTCAATAGGTACTTAGCTGGAGCTTGCATGGAAGAGAGTCGTTGTGGGACATGGACGACTGCGTGCCATGTTAAACTTTGAAACAATTAAACTTATGTTTTGGTTTTTAACTTTATGCTTCCGCTTGCAACTTAAACTATGTTTTGTTTGGACACCAATTATATTGGTTGGATTTTATAATTACTCTTATGCTTGTTTAATATGATTGGTGGCTGGATCCTGGTCAGTCACGCCTCCAAGCGGTAGTATTCCGCAGGTGGATTTTGGGGGTGTGACATGATCAGTTCTAACAACTGCTGTCCTATAACAACTGATGAAGACTTAAAGACTGCTAAACACTGTTGCTCTATCTACTGCTGTTCTGTAAGCACTGTTGAAGACTCAAGTACTGACTATCCAAAGACTGATCACCTTTGAAGAAAGCACTGATGCTCAACATCAGTGCTTAGACTATAACAGTTGAAAGCTGGAACAGTGGTTTACCTTTGTTGTGTATTTTATTTGTAATCAGTGGTTAGTATAGCAGTGTCTATATTAGATCAGTAGTTAGAGTTTGTTAGTTTGTTAGATATCACTTTCATGGTGACGTCAGCTAAGATGCCTCAGTGGTTTGACTGTGCCTATAAATGGAACAGTACCCTGTATTGTTTCATTTGATTGTCCAGGAGATTCCATCTCCTCCAATCCTTTCATCCTGTGCAATCAACCTTGGGGCATCTTGCTGAGGGAGAGTTTTAGTATGTAAGCAGTGCTGTAATCATTCTTGTACTTTAATCATTCAGTTCAATGAAAAGCATGTGTTTACTAAAACTATTTTCCTTTTGATTGTGTTTGCAAAGTTTGTTTATTATTTCCGCTGCACCTTACACTGATCAATATCCATTCATTTGTTCAAATTATAACAAACAAACACTATCATGAGACTCTCTGATCCTAACAACTGTCATGCCATTTGGTCTAACCAATGCCCCAGTTGCATTTATGGACATGATGAACCGAATATGTAAGCCATATTTGGATAAATTCATAATTGTCTTTATAGATGATATTCTTATTTATTCTAAAAGCACAGAGGAACATCCAGTGCATATGCACGCACTTCTAAGTTTATTAAGAAAAGAAAAGCTTTATGCTAAGTTTTCGAAGTGTGAGTTTTGGTTAGAACAGGTACAATTTCTTGGACATTTAGTCAATCATGAAGGAATTCATGTGGATCCCACCAAGATCGAGGCAATTACCAAATGGAAAACCCCTGAGTCACCAACCGAGGTTAGAAGTTTCTTAGGATTGGCCGGTTATTATAGAAGGTTTATTCGAGATTTTTCTTGAATAACCATTCCCTTAACTAAGCTAACCTGTAAATCCGTTAAGTTTGAATGAGAACCAAAACAAGAAGAAGCCTTTAGAATTCTTAAGCAAAGACTAACCAACGCACCCATACTAGCGTTACCAGAAGGAACTGAAGACTTTGTAGTCTATTGTGACGATTCAAAGTTTGGCTATGGATGTGTGTTAATGCAACGTCAAAAGGTTATAGCTTACGCCTCTAGACAACTTAAAAATCATGAAGAGAATTATTCAACCCATGATCTAGAATTAGGAGCTATAATTTTTGCCCTTAAAATTTGGAGACATTACCTTTACGGTAGTAAGTTTACCATTTTCACCGACCATAAGAGTTTAAGGTATGTCTTCAGACAAAAGGAGTTAAATATGAGACAAAGACGCTGGATGGAGATACTTAGTGATTATGATTGTAATATCCAGTACCATGCAGGAAAGGCAAACGTAGTGGCTGATGCTTTAAGTCGAAAGTATCACGAAAAACCAAAAAGAGTACGTTCACTTAAACTAAATTTGCAAATAGATTTAAATGAACAAATTAGAAAGGCACAAGAATCAATAATCAAGGATGATACTGAGAAATTGAAAGGAATGATTAAGGAATTAGAACAAGGAACAGATGGAATTTGGAGATTCCGTAAGAAAAGAATGTGGATACCTAAATTAGGAAACCTACGCCACCGTATATTAGAAGAAGCCCATAAGTCTAAGTATACGATGCATCCTGGAAGTGATAAGATGTATCAGGACTTAAGAAAGAATTTCTGGTGGATAGGAATGAAAAAGGATATAACAGCATATGTTGCAAAGTGTTTAACCTGTTCACAAGTTAAAGCTGAACATCAGAAACCCTCAGGTTTGTTGCAACAGTTAGAAATGCCAGTTTGGAAATGAGAATTGATAACAATGGATTTTGTTACTAAATTACCCAAAACAAGAAAAGGTAATGATACAATCTGGGTGATTGTAGACAGACTAACTAAGTCAGCCCATTTCCTACCAATGAAGGAAACTTTCAGTATGGAACAATTAGCTAAATTATATGTAAATGAAATAGTTTCATTACATGGAATTCCTCTATCAATTGTTTCTGACAGAGATAGTCGTTTTACCTTTCATTTTTGGACAAGTTTCCAAAAAGCAATGGGAACTAAGTTGAATCTAAGCACCGCTTATCATCCTCAAACGGACGGACAAAGTGAAAGGACAATTCAGACAATGGAGGACATGCTTAGAGCTTGTGTAATTGATTTTGGAGGTAATTGGGACGATCACTTACCGTTAATAGAATTTTCTTATAATAACAGTTATCACACAAGTATCAATGTTGCACCATTCGAAGCACTTTATGGACGAAAATGCCGAACACCTGTCTGTTGGGCAGAAATTGGAGAAAAACACCTATCTGGACCTGAGATAGTACAAGAAACCACAGACAAGATCATTCAAGTCAAGGAACGATTGAAAGCAGCATGTGATCGACAAAAGAGTTATGCTGATAACAGACGAAAGCCATTGGAATTTCAGGTAGGAGATAAAGTATTATTGAAAGTCTCTCCTTGGAAAGGAGTGGTAAGATTCATCAAAAGGGGAAAGCTAAGTCTCAGGTACGTTGGACCTTCTGAGATTATTAGAAGAATAGGACCTGTAGCCTATCAGCTACAACTGCCAGAAAAAATGGCAGGAATACATGATGTATTTCATGTATCTAATCTCAAGAAATGCTTAGCTGATGAATCACTGATGGTACCTCTTAAGGATATAGAGGTAAATGAATAGTTAAAATTTGTAGAAAGGCCTCTACAAATTAAAGACAGGAAAATCAAGAACCTCAAGCACAAGAGATTAGTTCTGGTCAAAGTGAAATGGGACTCCAAAAGAGGACCAGAGTATACACGGGAGCTTGAATCAGAAAGCAAAGGAAATATCCACACTTATTTCAGTAGATCTCGAGTACGAGCTCTAAAACAAGGTGGGGAGGATATAACAACCCTCCTAAATATTCCAACACCCCTCATATATTTTAAAATGTCCATCTATGTCATAAAATATACCCCGTATACGAAAAACGGGCCCCGAATACATTATATAATTAAAAATAAAATAAAAATCAAGTTTTAACATCGCTCGCGGGCCGTGAAGGCTAAGCCTTCGGCTTACGTGGGCCGCGACCTAGTGCCACCAGGCGAAACCCTAGCCTGCCACGTAGCCAGACACCCGGAGAAGCTAGGATGGTGATTCGATAAAGTTAGGCCCTACACACGTACGTCGCGGGCAGCGAAGGACCCCTGTGTGGTCTACGCGGTGTGCGAGGAAAGGGCTGATCAGCCCTATAAATAGAGTCGACAAGCACAGTTCACAAATCGTTCAAAATCTTTCTTTCTCTCTCGAAATATATAAGTAAAAAAAGCTATCATCGGGTCTAATACCCCCTAATTAACGAAGTTCTACCCCGTTGTAAGTATTATAACCCCGGTTACGTATTAGATACGCTGCCCGATTAATCCAGGGTTCCGTAACGGCTGTTGTGGTTCTGCCCGACGTAGTCGTTGGAATGCCATCTCGGGGAGGGCACTACTAATGTAAATATTGAGTTATTATACTAACGCGTGTGTGTCACACCCCCAAAATCCACACGCGGAGTACCACCGCTTGCAGGCGTGACTGACCAGGATCAAGCCACCAATCATATTGAACATGTAAGTAAATAGTAAATGTCATTCACCAATACGATAGGCGTTTTCAAAACCAAACATAAACAAGTGTGTAGCGGAAGCAATAATGTAAAAAGCCCAACATAAGTATTAAGTTGAAATGTCATAAAGGAGTTTATCATAAAATCCACAATCCGTGCCCACAACGACCGCGCCTCGCGTGCAAGCTCCAAGAGTACCTATAGTCCTGCAAGGCATGTAACAGAGAGTCAACAACTAGTTGAGCGAGTTCACAGTTGGTTGTTCAGTATTAGTAATTGTATTGTAAATCGTATGTTCGTTTAGCAACCCATATATCGTATGTACTTGAATCGCAGTCTCCTAGACATGTGTGCGAAGGTTGTGGGGGTTTCCCATGTTTTCTAGACTAGGTATATTTGTATCGCAGCCCACCCGGCATGTGTGCGAAGATTAAAGTATGGTTCGCGGCCATTCCAGGCATGTATGCGAAGATTGTTCTATTATCGCAGCCAATCCCGGCGTGTGTGCGAAGATTAGTTCTATTATCGCAGCCAATCCCGGCGTGTGTGCGAAGAGGAGTATAGGTATCACTAGTCTAGCAGTATCTACCAATAACCTTCCTCTCCCGAGGACTATGGTATGTAATTCCAATAACAACTCAAGCATAAGTAATCATCCAAACCCATTCCCAACCCCGGGAATCCCATGCCTTGGTAAGAGTGTGAACTCACCTTGGTTTGCTCGGTATGCTAAGTATGTGCTCACAGTAAATCAGTCGAGTCCTAATGTTTGGCACGTATACGCAATTAGTTTACATTCACAAGATTCGACTAACAGTCAAGATTCATCACTTACACGCAAGTAACAACCAACACCTTGCATTTATCAGCTATACAAGTTCAAATTAATCCAATGAATACGCTATACGACTTAAGGCATGCACGGTTTAACATTCAACATTCACAATCCGAGACATCTGATTAGATCAACCATCTAACTGTTTTATACTTCACCCTCTACCCAATCCCTATTTAGGGATACTAGATTTTACCATATCATCAAGTTCTATCAACATGCAAGAACTCTAGTTCGTAAGTATTATGTTTAATATTACAAGTACCATGCATCAGTTTACAAAAAGTTGGGTTGGTTGCATACTGTCTCGGAGAAACACCCATGGGTTTCGTCGAGTTTGGTTACGGCGAAACACTCATGTGTTTCGTCGAGGCAGGTGTTTCGTCGAGACCACAAGGGTATCACTTTGTTTCGTCGCAACACAATAGCAAACACACAGAATCATAATAACTTATCGGTTGACATCTATCATTGGACCGATTATACTAGCCAATTAGGGTGAGATGGTCACATGTAACTAGCCGAAAATTCCTGTAACTTGCCAGTAGATCACATGTTGGTCAGTTAATAATATTCTTATTTGTTTACTGCACATATCAATCATTTGCTGCACATGCATACCATCAAATGGTGAAGAATGGTGTACATATATTGGCCGACAAGCATAATTCTAGACCTAATACTATTGGACCGAATCATCAATGGAACAGGGATTATATCATCATTCGATTCAACCACAAAACCCTAACAGTTCACCGATTCATATACGTCAATCAATTATACATTCGGACACGACAGTTCTCAAACATCATACAATCTAGATCATCATTCAATACGATAACCTAACACATAATCGTTACTAGGACTCTACTCGATAGCCTGACCAGATTTATAAGGACAGTATCATTAAACATAAGCATACAAGAACAGTCAAGGGACTAATTATACTAACCGAGAGAGTTGAGATCTCGCACAAGAGTAAGAGAAGAATGGTGTTCGATCAAAATGAGAGCACTGCCGTAGAATGAAGGTGGAGAGCACTAGGGTTTGCAAATCAGCCGAATACGTGACCTAGTACTACTCTATAATGTTATATAATCGAACTGGGCCTTCACTGGGCCTCGGCGCAATAGTGGGCCGGCGAAACCACTTGTTTCGTCGAGATGTGGGTGACGAAACACTTCTGTTTCGTCGAGGTTGTTGATGGCGAAACACTCCCCGCTTTGTCGGAGCCATTTAACGTCTAAATAATTTAAGTTTTTCCAAACAGGTTACATACATAATATATCACTAAACATAGAGATGCCATAATCACAATACGTTTTATCATAACACAACGTGTATAGTTACAAAGCAAACAAGTCGAATAAGCAAACAACTAAACAGTCAAAGTCAACGTGTAATAAATACGAAAGTGAAAGTCGAAAACTCGAGTTGTCACATTATCCCCAACTTGAAAGAAATTTCGTCCCGAAATTTAGCATGCGGTTACTGAGGAAGCTAGGTAAGTTGTATCGTTTACTGGTTTTCCTGGGGTGTCACATCATCCCCCCGTTGAGTTGGAATTTCGTCCCGAAATTCTGTAGTAGCTTCAGCCTCAGTAGTGGTTGCATTGTTTACAAACAACTGGGGATACTTGAGTTTCATTTGATCTTCTCGTTCCCAGGTAAACTCTGGGCCACGACGGGAGTTCCAACGAACTCGAACAAGAGGTATTCTGGTGTGCTTGAGGACCTTAACATCCCGGTCCGTGATTTCAACTGGTTCCTCGACGAATTGCAACTGATCGTCGATGGTGAGTTCCTTCAGAGGAACTATGAGGGTCTCATCTGACAGACACTTCTTCAGATTCGACACGTGAAAAACGTTGTGAACTGCACTGAGTTCAGCTGGTAAGTTTAGTCTGTAGGCCACTTTGCCTATTTTCTCTATGACTTCGAATGGTCCAACGTATCGTGGATTGAGCTTGCCTCGTTTGCCAAAACTAACAACACCCTTCCAGGGTGAAACTTTGAGTAGCACTCGATCCCCAACCTGGAACTCGAGTAGTTTCCTGTCTTTATCTGCGTATGCTTTCTGACGGTCACGAGCTGCCGCCATGCGTTGTCGTATTTGAGCAATCTTTTCAGTAGTATCAACTACCATTTCTGGACCTGTGATCTGACTGTCACCCACCTCTGCCCAACAAAGAGGTGATCGGCATTTATGCCCGTACAATGCCTCGAATGGAGCGGCTTTAATGCTAGTGTGGTAACTGTTGTTATACGAGAACTCCACCAACGGGAGATGTTTTTCCCCAGCCGTTGCCGAAATCGATTACACACGCACGAAGCATGTCTTCTAAAGTTTGAATAGTGCGCTCAGATTGCCCATCTGTCTGAGGGTGATAAGCTGTGCTCATGTCTAAATGAGAGCCGAAAGATTTGTGCATTGCTTGCCACAGTTCTGAAGTAAAACGTGCGTCACGATCAGAGATAATAGAGGTGGGCACCCCCGTGCCTCGAGACAACTTCCTTAAGGTATACGTCTGCCAGAGTGGAGAACTTATCCGTTTCCTTGATAGCCAAGAAGTGAGCAGACTTTGTGAGTCGATCCACGATCACCCAAATAGTATCATTTCCGCGCTGAGATCTAGGTAAGCCAGTAACAAAATCCATGGAAATTTACTCCCATTTCCATTGTGGTATCTCAGGTTGTTGGAGTAGGCCTGGAGGTTTCTGATATTCAGTCTTGACTCTCGCACAAGTCAAGCACTTGCTGACGTAAGTAGCTATGTGAGCTTTCATGCTAGGCCACCAATATGTGGTTTTCAAGTCGTGGTACATCTTATCCGAACCAGGATGTACTGAATAGCGAGACTTATGAGCTTCATCCATTACAAGCTCGCGTAAGTTGCCGTAGAGTGGGACCCAAATGCGTCCTGTTACACAGTAGGTGTCGTCTGCCTTTTGTTCTAACCGTTGCCTTGAGCCGCGTAGGGCTTCAGCCCGGACGTTTTCTAGTTTCAATGCTTCTACCTGAGCGTCTCGTATCTGAGAAGGAAGACTAGACTGAATAGTAAGTTGTAATGCTCGTACGCGTTTAGGCGCAGTGTCTTTTCGACTGAGGGCGTCAGCCACAACATTGGCTTTGCCCGGATGGTACTTTATGGCACACTCATAATCGTTTAACAGCTCGACCCATCGACGCTGTCGCATATTTAATTCCTTCTGCTTGAAGATATGCTCAAGACTCCTGTGATCGGTGTAGATGGTGCACTTGGTACAGTATAAGTAATGTCGCCATATCTTGAGCGCGAAAACAACAGCTCCCAGCTCTAAATCGTGTGTAGTGTAATTCCGTTCGTGAATCTTAAGTTGGCGCGAAGCATAAGCAATGACTTTATCCCGTTGCATCAACACACATCCAAGACCTTGGATAGATGCGTCGCAGTAGACTACAAAATCATCCGTGCCTTTAGGCAACGAGAGGATAGGTGCGCTACAAAGTCTATCCTTTAAGTGCTGAAACGCTGTTTCCTGTGTATTACCCCAACGGTAAGCAACACCTTTCTGTGTCAGTAATGTAAGCGGCTGTGCAATCTTTGAGAAGTCTTTGATGAACCTTCTATAGTAGCCCGCCAAACCCAAGAATTGGCGGATTTCTGTTGGTGTGCGAGGTGCAGGCCAGTTCTTGATCGAATCCACTTTTGATGGATCAACATGAATCCCATCTTTGTTTACCACATGGCCTAGAAAGTGGACTTCACGAAGCCAGAAGTCGCATTTTGAAAACTTAGCGTACAGCTATTCTGCTCGAAGGAGTTCCAAAATGAGTTGTAAGTGCTGCTCGTGTTCCTCCTGACTCTTCGAATAGATCAGGATGTCGTCGATGAAAACAATAACAAACTTGTTAAGATAAGGTTTGCACACCCTGTTCCTAAGATCCATGAAAACCGCAGGTGTGTTCGTTAACCCGAATGGCATGACCAAAAACTCGTAATGGCCGTAGTGAGTTCTGAATGCTGTTTTGGAGACGTCCTCATCCCGGACTCTCAATTGATGATAGCCTGACCTCAGGTCAATCTTCGAGTAATAGCCCGACCCTTGCAACTGGTCGAATAAGTCGTCAATGCGTGGAAGAGGATAGCGATTCTTCACAGTCACCTTGTTTAGTTCACGGTAATCTATGCACATACGGAAGGCACCGTCTTTCTTCTTCGCAATAATACTGGAGCTTCCCAGAGCGAAGAGCTAGGACGAATGAAACCCTTATCCAAGAGTTCTTGCAATTGCTTAGACAGTTCTTCCAGTTCGGTTGGAGCTAAGCGATAAGGTGCTCGAGCTATGGGTGCTGTTCCTGGAGCTAGCTCGATCTGAAATTCGACCTGGCGATGAGGCGGTAACCCAGGTAACTCTTCAGGAAACACTTGAGGAAAATCGTGTACTACTGGAATATCCTCAATCTTTTTCTCTTTCTTCGATGTATCAGTAACAAGTGCTAATATTGCAGTGTGGCCCTTTCGCAAACACTTCTGAGCCTTCAAGAAGGATATGATGCCACTCCTGACACCACTCTTGTCGCCTTGAACTTCAAGAGGTTCTTTACCAGAATGGGGAATACGAACAATCTTTTCTTTGCATAGGATCTCTGCTTGCTATTGAGATAACCAATCCATCCCAATAACGATGTCGAAACTACCCAGAGCTATAGGAATGAGATCGTTAGAGAAAGTCTGACCAGCTAAGACGAGCTTACAACCCTTGACTATGTGACCACTGTGGTGTCTGTTGCATCTGCTGCACTTTGGGTGGTTTCCTCGATATCCACCTTGCCCTTGATTACCAGAAGATTGCTGACCAGGGCTCTGATAGTCATCCATCCTTCACTGCCGTGCCTGGGACTGAACTGAAGTTGAACCCTTGCTGAAGGTTCCATCCCACTTTCTCTTGTTGTCACTGGGAATAGCAGAAGTAGTAGTAGTAGTAGCACCAATGCGTTTAGGCAACTTGTTCTATTCCACTGCCTGGTCTGTGAGACGATGAGCAAGACGAGTAACATCTTGAATAGTAGCAAGGTTGGCCGAAGTCACATGGCTTTGAATCTCTGGTACTAAGCCTTTGTGGCACAGTTCAATGCGTTTGATGGGAGGATCCACCATAGTTGGACATAACACTGCCAGTTCGTTGGATCGTTTCGTGTATGCTTCTATCTCTGATCCCGTCATCTTCAGGTTAGAGAACTCCACTTCCAGCTTGTGGATGTCATCACGACTACAATATTCACGTTTGATCAGTTCCTGAAAATCATTCCATGGGGTGGCATTAGCAGCCGCCAGCCCCAGCATCTGAACTTGCGCGTACCACCAAGTTAGCGCAGTGCCTTCGAGAGTACCAGTGGCGTACTTCACCCTACGAGCCTCAGGGCATTCACACATTTCGAAGACCGATTCGAGCTTCTCGAACCAGTGGGGGAGTCCAACGGCCCCCGTTCAGTGCCACTGAAAGTACTAGAACGACAGTCCATGAAAGTTTGGAACGTGGCTGAGCGTGTTGACCTGTCGTGTGCGTGAGAGTAAACATACTTGAGCACGAGTGTTGGTTTACGAGAGTAGGATCTAAAGATCCTAGAGTAAGTGGTAATGGCAGGTTACACCTCCTGCCTGGGCAGCTGCGAGTGCTGCAGTAACTTGTTCAGTGATCGAAGCCGCCAACTAGGCTTGAGTCATGTTAATACGTCCAGCCATGATCTTCATAGCAAAGATAATATAAGTAAGAGAGGTTCGCGAATAGTGCGATGACAGAAGAGAGTGAGCACCCAAGTATTCTCAAGCAATAAGGATTATGTGTATCTAAGCATACCGCGAGCAAAGTTCTATGTAATTCTAGCAAGTAGGCAATAAAACATATACCATATTACCTAGAATGTTGAGTCTTGCACGTGGAGCGAAGCGTCGTTGTGGATCGTTGAGCACTGTTCTGGTTATAGTCTGGTTTTAATAAAAACGTTTTCCCCTTATTAAAACCGAGTTCTCTATAACCAATGGCTCTGATACCAATCTGTCACACCCCCAAAATCCACACGCGGAGTACCACCGCTTGGAGGCGTGACTGACCAGGATCAAGCCACCAATCATATTGAACATGTAAGTAAATAGTAAATGTCATTCACCAATACGATAGGCGTTTTCAAAACCAAACATAAACAAGTGTGTAGCGGAAGCAATAATGTAAAAAGCCCAACATAAGTATTAAGTTGAAATGTCATAAAGGAGTTTATCATAAAATCCACAATCCATGCCCACAACGACCGCGCCTCCCGTGCAAGCTCCAAGAGTACCTATAGTCCTGCAAGGCATGTAACAGAGAGTCAACAACTAGTTGAGCGAGTTCACAGTTGGTTGTTCAGTATTAGTAATTGTATTGTAAATCGTATGTTCGTTTAGCAACCCATATATCGTATGTACTTGAATCGCAGTCTCCTAGACATGTGTGCGAAGGTTGTGGGGGTTTCCCATGTTTTCTAGACTAGGTATATTTGTATCGCAGCCCACCCGGCATGTGTGCGAAGATTAAAGTATGGTTCGCGGCCATTCCAGGCATGTATGCGAAGATTGTTCTATTATCGCAGCCAATCCCGGCGTGTGTGCGAAGATTAGTTCTATTATCGCAGCCAATCCCGGCGTGTGTGCGAAGAGGAGTATAGGTATCACTAGTCTAGCAGTATCTACCAATAACCTTCCTCTCCCGAGGACTATGGTATGTAATTCCAATAACAACTCAAGCATAAGTAATCATCCAAACCCATTCCCAACCCCGGGAATCCCATGCCTTGGTAAGAGTGTGAACTCACCTTGGTTTGCTCGGTATGCTAAGTATGTGCTCACAGTAAATCAGTCGAGTCCTAATGTTTGGCACGTATACGCAATTAGTTTACATTCACAAGATTCGACTAACAGTCAAGATTCATCACTTACACGCAAGTAACAACCAACACCTTGCATTTATCAGCTATACAAGTTCAAATTAATCCAATGAATACGCTATACGACTTAAGGCATGCACGGTTTAACATTCAACATTCACAATCCGAGACATCTGATTAGATCAACCATCTAACTGTTTTATACTTCACCCTCTACCCAATCCCTATTTAGGGATACTAGATTTTACCATATCATCAAGTTCTATCAACATGCAAGAACTCTAGTTCGTAAGTATTATGTTTAATATTACAAGTACCATGCATCGGTTTACAAAAAGTTGGGTTGGTTGCATACTGTCTCGGCGAAACACCCATGGGTTTCGTCGAGTTTGGTTACGGCGAAACACTCATGTGTTTCGTCGAGGCAGGTGTTTCGTCGAGACCACAAGGGTATCACTTTGTTTCGTCGCAACACAATAGCAAACACACAGAATCATAATAACTTATCGGTTGACATCTATCATTGGACCGATTATACTAGCCAATTAGGGTGAGATGGTCACATGTAACTAGCCGACAATTCCTGTAACTTGCCAGTAGATCACATGTTGGTCAGTTAATAATATTCTTATTTGTTTACTGCACATATCAATCATTTGCTGCACATGCACACCATCACATGGTCAAGAATGGTGTACATATATTGGCCGACAAGCATAATTCTAGACCTAATACTATTGGACCGAATCATCAATGGAACAGGGATTATATCATCATTCGATTCAACCACAAAACCCTAACAGTTCACCGATTCATATACGTCAATCAATTATACATTCGGACACGACAGTTCTCAAACATCATACAATTTAGATCATCATTCAATATGATAACCTAACACATAATCGTTACTAGGACTCTACTCGATAGCCTGACCAGATTTATAAGGACAATATCATTAAACATAAGCATACAAGAACAGTCAAGGGACTAATTATACTAACCGAGAGAGTTGAGATCTCGCACAAGAGTAAGAGAAGAATGGTGTTCGATCAAAATGAGAGCACTGCCGTCGAATGAAGGTGGAGAGCACTAGGGTTTGCAAATCAGCCGAATACGTGACCTAGTACTACTCTATAATGTTATATAATCGAACTGGGCCTTCACTGGGCCTCGGAGCAATAGTGGGCCGGCGAAACCACTTGTTTCGTCGAGATGTGGGTGACGAAACACTTCTGTTTCGTCGAGGTTGTTGATGGCGAAACACTCCCCGCTTTGTCGGAGCCATTTAACGTCTAAATAATTTAAGTTTTTCCAAACAGGTTACATACATAATATATCACTAAACATAGAGATGCCATAATCACAATACATTTTATCATAACACAACGTGTATAGTTACAAAGCAAACAAGTCGAATAAGCAAACAACTAAACAGTCAAAGTCAACGCGCAATAAATACGAAAGTGAAAGTCGGAAACTCGAGTTGTCACAGTGTGCATTGTGTAAATTATAGATAATCACCAGGAAATCCTTAAAGGAAACCCTAAGACAACAATGTGAGTAATCTTCTTTTTGTAAACCTTTTCACAAACCGTTTTTACAAAACCTTAAATAATTTACAATATGATTAGCAGTGATTGAGTCTTTGTAGTTCTTTAATTACTGCCGGTATGTTGGGGTTTTGTATACAAAATGTGGAACACGTTACCATTGGACAACAAGATAGCCAATGTGTAATATGACCCACCAGTCAGGATTGACAGTACTAAATGAGTAATTGTGTAGAAATAAACATTGTAATAGCTCTCAATACTTTTAAAAGATAAAACTCTTCTTGATTAAACTGGGATTCACTCACCAGTATTTCCCACTGACAAAATGTTTTTAAACGTGTTTCAGGTAGCAAAATGTGAAAGCCAACTAGAAGTCAGCTGGACAACACTGAAGGCTTGGAAAAAGTGGCTATAAAAGTTATCTAAATAAAAGAAGATGTTTTATTTCAATAAAATGTGGTTTATCCCTATAAAATAGTTTGTAATGAAACTTGGGTTTTATCCCAATATATTTATATAAAGTGTGGTATTTACTCTGATAAAATATTTCCTAACTACGATCCTGATGTAATTTCCGCTGCCAAAATGCTAAATACGGATACCACCAAAACTGGTCTCGCAGCTGTCCGTTCCCAGGACAGATAGGAGACGGGGGTTGCGACATAAATGCTATACTTTAATCAGTTTCAATTTTCTAACGAGTCAATTAAATACGGTGAGCTTTAACTGCATTACGATAGAGTGCTAATTTCTTAATTATTTTGAGCCATAATTTTGTAGAAGGTCAGTAATTGTGTGCTCAAAATCTGGTTTTATATTGGCCTTTATTCATACCAATATTTGTCTATTGGGATGTTTATTCGTTCTCGATTATATTATATAAAGTTATAAATTATAAATGATCCGCAAAGGCCCAAACATATAAAATTAACAGATCAAGCGTCGTCTTTTAACCAGATTTTGGGAGTACCTTTGGAGATGAACGGGTCGAGGCCTTGGAAGAAAATAATTGGGGCGGTTCTTCAAGTTGCGGCTTGGGAGATTTGGAAAGCGAGGAACGAGAAGACAAGATTCCGTTTCCAGATCAAGCGTCGTCTTTTAACCAGATTTTGGGAGTACCTTTGGAGATGAACGGGTCGAGGCCTTGGAAGAAAATAATTGGGGCGGTTCTTCAAGTTGCGGCTTGGGAGATTTGGAAAGCGAGGAACGAGAAGACGTTCAACGAACGGCATATTGATTTTAATAGAACAACGGATATTATTAAGGAGAACTCTTTCCTTTTCGTTAGTACTAGATCTAAATATTGTACTCTCGAGTGGAGTAAGTGGTGTGATTTTAACATCCGTGATGTAATTGTGTAACTCGGGTCCCAGTTTCTTGCTGGGCCGTCTTTCTATATTTTTTATAGAAGTTTTGCCGTTCAAAAAAAAAAAATATAAAATTAACAAGTGGCATGAATCATGATGATATGTTTGAATTGATGACTTGCTAAATTCTTCTTTCCTCATATGTCGTGTTGTTAAGTTTGTTTATTATTTATGTTATATCATATATTTTACTATTATTATCACTTGTATAATTTAAATACTTGAAATCCCATTCTCGCCAAAGATGAACTTGCTATTTTTATCACTTTCATATGGAGAAAGTTATAAAGGGTGCATTTTGTTTGCTATAGATGAATGGAACTAAGTGAATCAACTCATATTTATTGAGTTTCCTGCGGAATTGATGTATTGGCATTATGTCTAGTGGAGATGGATATGATCGGGTGGTTTCCGCTGATGGCATGATTATACTCCAGTGATCCGTCAGTGATTCAAATTTGCCGTTAAAAAAAAAACTTAATAACCTTTGGTTCAGATAATTAGTAGGATTAGTTGAATGGAATTAAGTGAATCAAATCAATAACCTTTGGTTCAAATAATTATCACCATTGGAATGTGAATATAAGGATAACATGTTTGGTTGAGAAATAAATTGAAATGGTCGATTCCCCCAAATTTTTTCATATAAACATTTTCCAAATTACAAAGAATTCAATCAAATAACTGGATATCCAACTCCAGGGTTGAGATCCTGTACAAACAGTGTTAACTGTAAAAACCGTAAGAACAGATCTAAATCATTGATAGTTTAAATCAAGAGTTGGGGTTGATTATAAATAAAACCCTTATAATTAAAAATTAGTACTAAAAAGTTAGGGGTAATTTCGTAAACTTGCTAGTCATTTGACCATTTTCAATTAAATACAAATTCCACCAATGTTTTTTAAACTAAAATAACTTTTATATACTTCATTATTTTAAAAAAATATATACCATAAAATCAAGTATTTTTTTATCTTTAATATGAGTACAATATTGCTATACCTTTTTTTATTTATAAAAGTAACTATTAAAAAAGTTACCAAAAGTTGTTTTATAATTGTGCTGATAATGTGTTAATTACAATATAGTATAAACAAACACCAAAAGTAGA
This sequence comes from Helianthus tuberosus, assembly GCA_030545235.1. Lineage (NCBI taxonomy): Eukaryota > Viridiplantae > Streptophyta > Magnoliopsida > Asterales > Asteraceae > Helianthus > Helianthus tuberosus. Next base: position 146,311,974 of record CM060400.1, read on the forward strand.
TATAATTAGCACATCTGATGTGCTGATAATGGAGAACGATTGAGGATGTTGTACTAATGTCGTTTATGTTGATAATGGAGAACGATTGAGGACGATATGCTGATAATGGAGAACGATTAAGGATGTTATGTTAATTATATAGTGTTGTGCTGATTATATTTTTTGTGGTGGTTCCTACATGTTGGTTCGATCATGGAGAGTTACTAGATCATGGATATGTTAAAAAAATTCAAACTTTTATTTGAATTAAACTTGCATGGATTTAGGGATGTTTTAATAATTATTTTTAATTAGTTATAAATAAATATGGTGAAAAGGTCTAAATTACCCATAAACTAATTTTTTATTGAGGGACACTTGTCAATTATGTGTTGGTTTTTACGGTTCTTACAAAAATAAGTGTTTGTATTTGATCCAATTCCTCCAACTCCATTGTCGTAATCGCCTCCCTCGCCTCTCGTAGTGGCGAAGCTTAAGATTCGACCGGGGGATCGAAAACGTATATATAAAAAATTCTATAAAACCGGGGGGTCAAAAACGTATATACCCAGAAATTTCTATACGAAAACTACATACTCTCCACTAACGAGCGAAAAGTTCAGGGGGTCGGCCGTCCCCTCCCGCCCCCCAAAGCTACGCCCTTGGCCCCTCATGGCCCCACCCTTACCCTACCACTTCCAATGCCCCCATACTGCCTCCACCCACGCCACCACCTTATTGTTGTCATCAATCACTGGGGTGATCGGGGAGGACAACCGGGCTGGGTCCGATATTTCAAAGGACATGTTTTTTTAAAAAAAAAACACGATATGTTATATGTAATTTTTTTAATAGGGTATGCCCATACAAACATAGGCTCACTTACAAAACCATTCTTATGAGTTATTATCCCATTGGCATTAGGTTTAGACCTTTAGTGAGCTTAATACCTAATTACGTTAAGGCCTAAGGGCACGTCTTTCCGAGCTCGAACAACGTACACGAATTCTTAGACCCGACCCTAATAGTCATCACCGCCACAATGATGGTGGTGCATGTAGCAACCAGATACATCATAAATCTCAATTCAACATACTTTAATCCTTTCACATTTAAATCTTTTTACGAATTTTAACTTCTGTAAGATTAAATATAATTATTATGTTATATTTAATTGTGTGGCCGTTATAATCATTTATATTATATAGATCAAAATATGTTATACCTATAATATAATTAGTTGCTAATTGTTGATGGACCATATTACCCTTATTAACTAATTAGGTTTCCCGTTAGTTGTATAAAAGGATATTAATAGAGGCGGATTAAGGTTAGACTCTCATAACATCAAGACACAATTCATCTCCCCTCTCTGTCCACATTACGAAATCCTAACCCTAGATTTCGGTACTACCATCCGGAAAATACATCCTAAATGGGAACCAGATCAAGCTGACCATCATGTCGAACTCCATGGTTACATCTGTCACTGGATTCTCTACTTGTCTGCCTGCTGTAACAGGTATGATTTCATGTTTTTCATTATTTTGAACAAAACTGATCAACGTGTGGTATCAGAACATATGTTTCTCAATCAGTTCTGTTTGTTTCCATGAATGTGGAATTAAAATTTGGAACACAAATTTTATGAAAACCTGATAAATTTCGAGAACAAAAAATTCGGTTAAAACTTAATATTCACGTTTTTTATGTTCCAAATGGATGTTTAATAACATCATAATAAATAACGATTTCGAAATCTGTATAAACATATACATTTTCAGATTTCGGATTCCAGAATTTAATTTTATTATGTAGGGTTCATCATGTTCTTATGAAAATTCGAATATATTCCTATATTTTGGTATGAATTGAGGATCAAAGGGTGTTTTTCTGTTTTGATTAAGTTTTATCTAATTAAGATTTGGAAATCTGTTAATTTTAAATGATATATTATTTTTGAAATCACTTGGATAAACATAAAATAGCATTAAAACAAGAAACATGATCTCCCATGATCCCTTAATTTTCGGAGTTTCACCCTTATCACAACTAACTGCTAATAATCGGAGATTCTAATCTTGGAGAACAAGCTTTCAAGAACTAGAAGAGATTCCGAGATTTCAAAAAACTCGAAATCATAACCAACTCGAAATCTCATTAACATTCGAGAAGCTTTCGAGAACCATAAGAGTTTTTGAGATTTCATAAGACTCGAAATCTCATTAAAATTCGAGAACAACAAGCAACTCGAAATTCCATAAATTGTCGAAATCTTAGAAAAAACTCGAAATCATAACTTTCGAGATCAACAGAGATTTCGAGATTTCACTAGGAACACGAAAACTTACTCTTTTTTTTTCTCGAAAACTTACCTTATTTCTCGAAAACTCATGTTTTCTCGAAACCTTAACTTTTTTTCTCGAAATCTCATTACTTTTTAGTTATTATTGTGAGCTAAAATTTAGGTGGTTTGCTATTAAATAAATGGTTTTGTAAACACTTAATCAGAATCAAATAACTTTTTTAAAAAACCAAATAGCTTAACTTGAATGAGCTTCTGATGTTTCACTTCTGCTCAAAGGTGATTTGATACATCTATCTTATTGTTCAAGTATGATGATAAGCTATGTTATCTATGCCTTACAAGCATGGATGTCTCACTTCTGCCCAAAGGTGATTTGATTCATTCGTGTCTTGCATATTTAAGAGTGCATCACTAAGGTAATTGTCACACTTCTGCCTAAAGGTGATTTGTCACAATTACTTTGCACACATGCTTAGATGATTACACTTCTGCCCAAAGATGATTTGTCTGCATTTTAGTAGAATTTTCTAACAACTTAGTCTATTATTTTGATGTTAGTAATAGACAATATCACAACTTCATAACTAAAACGGTCATTACTTGTGCCTACCTTGGTATAATATGCCCTTAGATCACATTAATACTTCTAACTTAGTATCATAATTCGTTTATATAATTTCCACTCTCAGCTCCCAATTACGGGATTCCACCATTAACTGGTGATAACTTTGCTAACTGGAAAGATTCTCTCATGCTTACTCTTGCTTTGCTCGATTTTGACTATGCTTTAAGAGAGGATAAGCCTGCAGACCTTACTTCTGAAAGTACCCCTGCTGCGCAGATTATTTATGAGAAATGTACTAGGTGTAATCGCGTGCCTTTCATGTTCATGAAGCAATCCATTAGCACTGCAATTCGAGGAGCCATTTCAGATTCTGATAATGCTAAAACCTACTTGGCTTCTGTGGAGGATCAATTAAAAGGGACGTCTAAGGCACATGCTAGTACTTTAATCCTCAAGCTGGTGACTGCTAAGTATGATGGGAGGAGTGACATTCGTGAGCATATCATGATGATGAATGACATGGCCCATAAGCTGAAGGGATTAGACATGGAGATCAGTGATGGTTTTCTCGTACACTTCATTATGACTTTGCTTCCTTCATCCTATGAAGCATTCAAGATCAATTATAACACTCAGAAGGACAAATGGACGATAAGTGAGCCGATCGCTATGTGTGTGCAGGAGGAAGAGCGTATGAAGATTGACATAACCATTGATGTTGCACACTTTACTACCTCTAACTCAAAGAATAGGAAGAACAATTACTTAAGGAAGGATGCTTCTAAAGTCCAAAAGCCTAATACAAGTGCACCTTCCAGCTCTAAGAACTCCTTAGGCAAACGTTACTGCAAATTCTACCAAAAGACAGGACATAAGAAGAATGAATGCCCTGACTTTAAGGAATAGCTGGAGAAGAAAGGTAATGATTTTTTCATGATACTTGAGTCCTATAATTTAAATGTTCCTCCTAATTCTTGGTGATTTGATTCTGGTTCTATGGTTCATGTAACCAATTCTACTCAGGGATTCCTTTTAATCCGAAGGCTGGGAAGAAACCAAAGAACACTTAAAGTGGGGGATGATAGAGAACTAGAAGTGAGGGCCATAGGAACCTTCCAATTATTTATGAAAAGTGGTTTATGCATTGAACTTTATGATACATTATATGTTCCTAAGTTAACTTGGAACCTTGTATCAGGACCAAAGTTAGACATGGACGGTTTTGATGTTTCTCATGGTCATCGCAAACTCTCTATTCTCTATGATTCCGTTGTTTGTGGTACTGGCATTCTGGATGATGGTCTCTATAGATTAGAACTAGATGATTACTTTTCAAAATCTTTGTTGTCATATAATATTAATGAATCACTCACAAAGGTAAAACATAAACGATACTTAGAGACTTCATCAATGTTGTGGCATTAACGTTAAGGCAACATCTCACGAGAACGATTAACTCGACTCGTAAAGGATGAAGTCTTACTGTAACACCCCAAAAATATAAATATTATATTGTAAACTAAACATCGGTATTAGTTAAGATAAAATAACTAGGAATAAATAACCTAGTTAGTTAGTGTCTTGACATAATAGAACAAACATGGTTAAAATACCCTCTATAAAACTTGGGTAAAATTAAGGGACTAAACATGGTGGACAAATGAATTAGAGTTTTATTTAAAACAATTTCTAAACACAAAACACACACATACGTGTGTTGTTCTGCGATTCCAACAACAGCCAGGGGAGTTCTCATGCTCAAAACCCTAAATTGCAAGAATTGATCAAATCAAGAGGCCAAATCAAACCCAAATTGAAATCCAAGCACAGATTAGTGATCACCTCAGTAAAGTAATCACAAGGTATGTCAAATTTCACATTCTGGTTCCATCTCAATTTCTAGATGAACACATGAGATTCGAAATTTGAGCTTGCATGATCGTTGTTTGGATGAAATAGTAATGAAATCATGTCTAGGAATAAACCCTAGTCATTAGTTTGTTGAATTAGTGTTTAAACTATGAAATTCATGATCATCCACTATGTGTGTTTAGTGGGTTTTGTAGAAACATGATGAACACTAGAATCATGATTAGTAAACTAGTGTTATTTGAATTATATGAAGTTAATCTTGATATTGAACTATAAATTAGATGATTGACTTGTAAAAGATGATAAAATCTTGGCTAAATAAGTAGTCATGAACTTGATTTTTGATTTGGTGAAAATATGCCCTTTAGGTGTTTGATGTAATGCCTAAAAGAAAGCTAGATATAGAAATTTCGAACAAAATGCATATTTGAATGATAAGATGAATTATGCGTTATATGACATTAATGGAGTTCTAAACGAAGCGTTGATTGAACTATATAGGCAAAGGAATCGAGTCTTCAAGCGGACAAGCCGGAGCGGACACGCGCTTGAAGGGATCGCTCTAAAGGTACGTAACTTTCGGTTTCGTTACATCATGCATAAATAATAGCCTTAGAAATGTTAGTGGGATCGTAGTGTCAAATGCGAGTTTGGTATGTCATAGAAGTGACGAAGTTCACTCGGTAAGCCAAATGGGCCAAAAATGAATGGCTAGAGTATGGTTGGTAAGTCAATGAAGTGACGAAGTTCACTTGACAAACCAAACGGGTTAAAGTAGTTAATTAGATAAGTTCGCTGATAATATTGATTAATTAGTCATGTTTGGAATGTAAATAAAGTGGTGGAACTCACTAGATAAAGAAACGGGTTAAAATATTTGGTTGTAATATGTTCGGTATGTTGATAAATGGTGAATTCCATTAAACAACCAAATGGGTCAAATAATGGTCGTGAAGGTAGTGTTCGAAGTGACTTAAACGTCATTCGTTAGACTTGAGTTATAAAAGCGTAAACCATGGAATGGAAGTAATACGCTAAAGTTGACAAGCCCTGGAATGGGTAATTATAGTTAGGAACCGTTGTTGATAAATTAGGCAAGTATGTAACATGTTTCGTTACATTATGCAAATTAGATATTGTAATCGTTCATAGTTTTGTTTTAGAATAAAGATTGGTATTAGTTGAAGTGACAAGTTCACTACTTGATTTAATGAGTTAAAATTAGATTAGAAAGCGTTTGGTAGTCATTAGAAATGGAGGATTCCATAAATGAGCCAAAAGGGTCGAATAATTGTTTAGTAAGTAGTAAAAGTGTGTTTAGAATAGCATTTGGCAATGACAGATTACAAGAGCGTGAAACCATAGATTTGGTAATGAAACGCCGGTGATCATAAGCCCCGAATGTTGGGTAAATACGTCTTGCGGATATAAAATTTGTTAGTGGTTAAATTAATGCAAAAGCTAAACGGGTCAAATAAATACATAAGGCATTTATAGACTTTCAGCCCGTACATCCAATTTTTGATATAATAATTTCATAGATGCATTGGTAATTTAATTACGAACGTGTAGGAAAAAGAATCACCTAAAACGGACTTACGAATCATAAGTTATGGTGATTTTAAGTTTGGACTTGATAAAAGGTTGAGCTGGGCAAGTGCAGCAACAAAGAAAGGAACTTTCTGTCAAAAAGGGGGGCTAAGTGTAGCGTGACACCCCTAGGCGTACGGCGACGCCCCCTAATTCCGAGAAATTTTTAAATTTTGTTGTTTTGACTCATGAAACTTGTTTATACCCATTCTAACATTATCAAAACTAACATTTGATGTGGTTTTGACCTTAGGTGACGTTGGTCATGCTCCGGATGATGGTCAAGCAACAATTCAAGAACCGAACACTATCTTTTGAAGCTTCTGCTCTTGTCTAATCTTGTTGAAAACAATGTTTTATGTTATAATCACTTAACTTGATGTTTTGGGATGTTAAAAATTAGTTGGTAGTTAACTTGAATACGGTTATTATGTAAACTTTCATTTTGTATAACTTTAGGAATGAAGTATTATCTTTTAAAAATGCGTATTTTATATTAAAGTCCCAATTAAATAAGACGGGGTGTTACAAGTTGGTAATCAGAGCTCAAGGTTGTCAACAAAGTATGTTCGGTTCTAGCTTGATCAATCATCTGGTAAGAATTAGTTATTTTGGTAGATTTTATTAAATGTAAGAAAAAGGAATGTGAATTGACGTGCATGGGAAGGGCGTGTTAACACACTCAAACCCGAAAAGTGCACTAAATGAGAACGGTTAAAGCAAGTTATGAACTTGGCTAAACCGAAGTGAATAAAGTATATGTTATAAATGAAATGTTTAACAATTGGTATAAACATTTCAGTTTCAAAGATGACAGAAAAAGGTAACAATGATGCGGTGCCGATAGTCACCAAAGAAGTAAAAGAAGTGATTGCCAAAGAGGTAGGAAAGGCAATCGAAAATAGTCTATCCGGTTTATAGACAAGATCCAAAACACGGTGCTTTCAGTAGTTGAAGAGCGGATTAAAAGGTTGGAAGACAATGTCAACCTAGTGAAGGAAAAGTCCGGAGATCGGAAAGGATGCTCATACAAAGAATTCATGGCGTGTAAACCGCCAACTTACAACGGGGAGGTTGACCTGATAATATGCCAAAGATGGCTAAGTGATGTTGAAGGGGTATTTGAAAGGACCCACTGTGACGTAAGAGATTTTGTGGCTTACGGTACGGGTCAGTTAAGAGGCCAAGCAAAAGATTGGTGGGACAATATGAAGAAGGAGATTGGGAATGAGGCAGCGAAGGCGATGACATGGGACGAGTTTAAGGTACCATTCCTTAAACACCACAGTCCCAAGGCAGTCATCAACAGAATCAAGGAGGAATTTATCCAGTTAAGGCAAAAGGGTGAATCAATTGATAAGATCACGGGTATCTTGACAAACTAAGATTCTGTGACGAGTTAGTGACGACCGAATAGCAGAAAATATATTACTACTATAACATGCTAAGTGCCGAATATCGGGAGTTCATGACTCCCTCAAAATACGAGACTCTCACCGAGATCATAAACACTGCTCGAGAACGGGAGATTGAGCTGAAAAAGAAGATAGAGTGGGGTGAAAGAAGGGCGGTAGATGTTAACCCAAGCCCTACTAAGCAGGCACGAACAACGGAATCAGCAGAGAAGCCGGATGTGAAAGGCAGATCGCCGAGTTGTAAGATATGTGGAAAGGGGCATAAGGGCGAATGTCGCTTTAAGGATAAACCATCTCCCATATGCGGAAAGACAGGGCATACGGCTCCGCTATGCCCGGGGAAAGTTTCGGTTTGTTACAAATGCTACCAACCGGGTCACAAGAAATCTGAGTACTCGGAGTTGGACGGGAAAAAGAATGAGAAGGGTGTGCAGATGGAGGCACAAAAGGCAAGGGCCAGATCTTTCCAATTAACCGTTGTCGAAGCAAAGACAGAACCTGATGTTGTTTCATGTATGTTCTTGTAAATTCAACTTTAGCACAAATTTTATTCGATACGAGTGCGAATGATAGTTGCATATGGGCATATATGAGTAATTGACATAAGTTAAAGAGATAAACGTTAAACTAAAATTCAGTTTTAGTAAGAAACAACGTTTAACATATATGAATATTATGAGACAAACTAGAAAATAGTTAATAATAAAGGATATAGGTCTTAACACCAATAGGTGTAAGACCATACATTAGAAAGAAGATTTTGATAATGAAAAGTTTATGAAAACTAAAACATGACGCAATGCGATGCAATCATGGTCATAAAAGTAATATAGAATATAATCATATTATAGCACGAGTTACGGCATAGGAGATCAAAAACTCGCATAAGTCTGTTTATAGCAAAGGGGTAGACCTAAATTATCAGGCCATGAGATGAAGGTGACGAATTAGTCTAGCCGATAAGACCCTCCATAGTCAAAATAGTGTTGTGGTTTATACAAAACACTTGTCAAATACAGGGTTAGTATGGGGTAAACATGTTTGACGAACTCATACTATTGAGTGGTTGAATGACAATTGGACAAATAGGAGATGAGATAAGAACCATAGGATACAAGTTACAGTCTGTGAGGACTTACAGATGGAAGACGCATGCATCAGTGCAAATGATAATTTTTTATTAAAAAAAGGAAGAGAATGCCTTGAAAACGAAACTGAGTTAGATTGGTCCAAACCAAAGAACTACTTAAAGAACGTTTCGGGGACGAAACCTCTTTAAGGGGGGTGGACTTGTAACACCACAAAAATATAAATATTATATTGTAAACTAAATATCAGTATTAGTTAAGATAAAATAACTAGGAATAAATAACATAGTTAGTTAGTGTTTTGACATAATAGAACAAACATGGTTAAAATACCCTGTATAAAACTTGGGTAAAATTAAAGGACTAAACATGGACAAATGAATTAGAGTTTGAATGAAAACAATTTCTAAACACAAAACACACACACACACACACGTGTGTTGTTCTGCGATTCCAACAAGAGCCAGGGGAGCTCTCATGCTCAAAACCCTAAATTGCAAGAATTGATCAAATCAAGAGGCCAAATCAAACCGAAATTGAAATCCAAGCACAAATTAGTGATCACCTCAGTAAAGTGATCACAAGGTATGTCAAATTTCACATTTTGGTTCCATCTCAAATTCTAGATGAACACATGAGATTCGAAATTTGAGCTTGCATCGTTGTTTGGATGAAATAGTAATGAAATCATGTCTAGGAGTAAACCCTAGTCATTAGTTTGTTGAATTAGTGTTTAAACTATGAAATTCATGATCATCCACTATGTGTGTTTAGTGGGTTTTGTAGAAACATGATGAACACTAGAATCATGATTAGTAAACTAGTGTTATTTGAATTCTATGAAGTTAATCTTGATATTGAACTATAAATTAGATGGTTGACTTGTAAAAGATGATAAAATCTTGGCTAAATAAGTAGTCATGAACTTGATTTTTGATTTGGTGAAAATATGCCCTTTAGGTGTTTGATGAAATGCCTAAAAGAAAGCTAGATATAGAAATTTCGAACAAAATGCATATTTGAATGATAAGATAAATTATGCGTTATATGACATGAATGGAGTTCTAAACAAAGCATTGATTGAACTCTATAGGCAAAGGAACCGAGTCTTCAAGCGGACAAGCCGGAGCGGACACGCGCTTGAAGGGAACACTCTAAAGGTACGTGAAGAAACACTAACTAAATGGTCGGAACCGAGATAGTTAGGGGGTTTGAATCCGCATAAAAGGTTAGCTCTCTCTCGTTTGATTCAATTGCAATGGAATTACTTCTCCGGTAGCTCTGCAAAAAAGAACACCGTTAGCCTCGTCAAGGGGAGAAGGGGGTTCTCTCCTTGACTCGACTCCGGCGTGAGAATAAGTATTGGTATCGGAGAAGATAAGTATTTGAGAAGTGAGAGTGATCTGAGTTTATACCTGAACAGTTCTCTATTTATAACCGGGAGTTTGGGAGGGAAAACCTGTTATTGAAAAGACAACGGAAAATGCTTAACGCCGTAGCGGTTATTTTTCCTCCGTTTGAATTCTTTGATCTGACGTCCCTTAGCCTCGATCCGTGTGTAAGCACACGGATTGTGGTTTGATCTGTGGCTGGGGGATCGCCACGTGGAAAGTGATTTAAGTGGAGATTACTCTCCAATTGCATGCCCTCGTTGTGACCTCAGGGTTGCCTGTGGTGGTGACACGTGTCCAGACGGTTATAACCGTCTGGGTGGTGCACGATGGTGCTTCTTCTAGAAGATTACTGCTGTAATCTAGTGTGACACTTTTACTGTGTAGACACAGACGAAAAAATCCCAAGTCTGGGTAAAAATGATATCCAAGTCTGGATATTCGAGCGGAAGTATTGAACAAAGGATTTTGATCCTTTGTTAAATGAGAAAAGCGCAAGGATTCATGTTTTCCTTTTGAGCGCGCGATTATGAATCGCTGACTTCTTTTTCTTTGCAGGACCTATGCGCGGCCGCGCAAGGTCGAAAAACTTGAAAAAGGTTGGTTCGTGGTATGGTCTCAAATCCTTTTTATGAGGTTTTTGGGACCTTACCCCTTCAAGTCCCCCCAGTCTAGTGTTGTACTTATGTAAGTAAGTGGAGCACTGGACTTATGAGAGAAAAAATGGTTTTTGGGCGCGTAAAAGAAGAAAGCTTCTTTTGGAAGCTTTAGCTTATGGACAAAATGTGACTTTGTAATCATGCTTCTGACGTGTTATGACGTTAGCTGGCAGTAAAAGTAGGTATTTTTCTTTTTTTTTTTACCTCGGGATTTGTAGTGGCGCTTGTCAGATTTATTAATGGAGACATGACCTTGGTTCCTGTAGCGCCGTTCAGATGTGACGTTTTTCTGATAGTTAATCATGATCATCCATCTCTATCTTTTCCCGGAGTATTGTTACTTTATATATAGTCCGATTGGATGCATTATTGACCACACTTTTGAAAAGGATGAAAGGAAAGCGTTCCATCCGTTCCCGGCGATTTTCTGATGTAATGAGGGTCCGTGAAGCTGCTGAAGCTCTTTTATTACTTGCCGATTCTCCGTCGCCGCTGCTTACCGGAACTGGTGAGATGATGTCTGCTGCCAGGTCTGTTGACGTTGGTCTTCAGTCGCCGGAGGTTGATAATGAGGCCGTCGTGTTGTCGGTTGAAGGTTTAATGGCTCGTTTCCCAAACCTCCGTCCGAGTGTGTGTCAGTTGGTGTACCAACGTCGTTGGAAGAGACCTCCGGTGAAGATAGATGTTGAAGACGAACCTATGGTTGGTTAGGTGTTGTTTCGTCTTGTCTTTTGATTGTGTATATAAGTCCGGTAATATAAACTCATCTTTTGAAGATCACGGGTGTGATCGGTGTATCTTGTAGAAACAAGGTTTTTTGTTTGACTATTTTAGTTTTTGTAACTAAAATTTTGAAGATCATTGCTATGATCTTGTTTATGAAGTGTTTTGTTACACTTAATGACATGTATATTGATAACGTTTTTACTTCTTACGTGTTTAGATTACAATATGTTGCATGTTCTTAGTTGCTTTAGGATAGGTAAGGCGAATGAAAGATGGTATTGTACTCATGTTTGAACGATTGTCTAAAAGGCGTAACAGCTTGCCTTGTTTTTAGACTGTTCATGAGGTATACAATGTTTGACCATATTGTTTTCGCGCGAACCAAAGAAATTACATGCAATTTGTAATAAACAGTGAGATAGGTAAAAATAACGTTTTTATTGATAAGAGTTCGAGGCTTGTAATACAAAACATAATAAAGAAATACATTGCCTGTATGTTCTTTTTGGAGATTTGGTTCATATGTAACACCTGCGCAACTGTTGTGCATTCCAGGTGCGAGGGACTGGGGTCCCATCGATCCTTTTTAAGGTGTAAGCCCCTTTGCCTAAGAATTCATTGACAATGTATGGCCCTTCCCATCTTGGCGCTAATTTGCCCGGCTTTTCAGCGTTCGAGGCTTCATTGTCGCGCAAGACGAAATCACCGGGTACAAAGGTGCAAACGCGGACACGCGCATTGTAGTATTTTTCGAGCTTAGATTTGTACCTTGCTTCTGTTATGGCGGCGTTCTCGCGCCTTTCTTCGAGAAGGTCCAAATCCATTCTCCTTTCTTGTTCGTTGTTCTGTTTTTCCATAGCTATCATGCGCGGTGATGGTAAACCGATCTCAGCTGGAATGACGGCTTCAGACCCATAGACTAGACTGAACGGAGTTTCGCCGGTGCTAGTCTTTGGCATTGTTCGATGTGCCCAGAGGATGCTGGGAAGTTCATCAACCCACCCTCTGCGCGCTGTCCCGAGTCGCGCTTTGATGCCATCGACGATTTGTTTGTTTACGCTTTCTACCTGACCGTTCGCTTGAGGATGCGCAACGGAGGCAAAGTTATGCTCGATCTTCATTTCTTTGAACCATTTTTGAAGATCTTCTGCGGCGAAATTTGTACCATTGTCGGAAATAATGCGCAATGGTAATCCGAATCTGCAAATGATATGTTCCCATATAAATTTGCGGATTACCATTGCTGTTGTTGAGGCCAAAGCTTTAGCTTCCACCCATTTTGTGAAGTAATCCACCGCGACGATGATGAACTTTACCGCACCTGGCGCATCAGGAAATGGTCCGACAAGATCGATTCCCCACTGTTGGAATGGCCAGGCGGAAGTAACGGGGATTAGGGGATTTTTGGGTCGGAGTGTCTTTGGCGCGTGGCGTTGACATGCCTCGCATCTTCTTAACAGATCGACTGCATCCATATGCATTCCTGGCCAGTAGTAACCGGCGCTCATTATTTTTGCCACGACCATGCGCGGTCCCGCGTGTATCCCGCATAATCCTTCATGGATTTCTCGGACAAGGTATTGCGCGTCTGTTTTATCGACACAGCGTAGTAATGGGCCCATGAATGATTTCCGATAAAGGACACCATCCGCCATTTCGTAATTGATTGCTTTGTGTTGTATTTTTCGGGCTTCTGCCTTTCCTTCCGGAAGTTTCCCGTGTTGGAGATATAAGATGATCGGAGACATCCAGGATGGATTTCCCATTTCGATGACGCTTACTTGCTTGAATTGAATGGAAGGGTTGGATAGTACCTCTATGCGTACTTCTTTTGCTAAGTGCTTAAAGCTGGTAGCGGCTAGCTTGCTTAGCGCGTCGGCATGTTTGTTCTCGCTTCTGTTTATGTGATTAACTTTGAATGTTTAGAATTGACTGATTAACATCCGCGCTTGTTCGAGGTATAATGCCATAGCTTCTTTTGCATCGTAATTGCCATTGACTTGTTCGGCTACCAGTTTTGAATCGACGTTAGCCTCGAGATTTCTTGCCCCCATTTTTAATGCTAAGCGAAGACCTGCCAGGAAGGCTTCATATTCAGCTTCGTTATTCGTGCTTTTGAAATCTAAACGTATAGCATATGTGAGCTCGTGGTTATCTGGGCTGATTAATCGGAGACCGGCTCCTGCTCCATCGTCATTGGAAGCACCATCCGTGTGTAAGGTCCAGACTCTGTCGTCAAAAACAGGTGTTGGGTTCTGGATTGCCTCACACTCTTGTATTTTATCGATAGGAACTTCAGTGGCGAAGTCTGCTAGAACTTGCCCTTTGATCGCGGGTCTTGGTCTGTAAAAAATGTTGTATCCTCCCAGTTCAATTGCCCACTTGGCCAGCCGTCCCGCTATGTCGGGTTTGGATAAGATCTGGCCTAAGTGGTAATTGGTAAGAACTGTGATGACGTGACCCGAGAAATATCTGCGTAGACGTCTGGATGCATGTACTAGTGCTAGGACTAATTTTTCTATCATTGAATACCGAGTTTCCGGACCGGTAAGCATTTTGCTGATGTAATAGATTGGAGTTTGGATGTTCTCACGCTCTACCATTAATACAGCACCAACTGCTACTTCTGCGGCAGATAAATATAAAATCAGTGGCTCTTTCTCTTTTGGTGCTGTTAGTGTCGGCAGCTGAATTAGACATTCTTTCATTTGTTTGAATGCGGCTTCCGCTTCGGATGTCCACTGAAAATCGGTTTTCTTTGCGCAGTTTCGTAGCGTACTGATGAATGGATAAGACTTTGCCGCGTGATTGGCCAAAAATCTGTTCAAAGCTGCTAAGCGACCAGCGAGCCTTTGCATTTCTTTAACTGTTGCGGGTGACGGCATTAGCTGAATAGCCTGCACCTTTTCTGGATTCACTTTAAACCCATCTTTTGTGACGATGAACCCCAAAAACTTTCCTTCCTCCATGCCGAAGGAGCATTTGGTTGGGTTGAGTTTTAGGCTCACGCTGCGCAAGGAGTCGAATGTGCGCTGGATATTATCGAGCATTGTGCTTTCCTCATGACTCATGATGACGAGGTCATCCATGTATACTTCTACAGTTTTGCCAATGTCATCTTTGAAAATTGTGTCCATTAGGCGTTGATAAGTTGCGCCTGCGTTGCGCAGGCCGAACGGCATTTTGGTATAACAGAAAATGCCTTTATCTGTGCGGAACGCCGTTTTGTCTTCGTCTTCTTCTTTCATCTGGACCTGATGATAACCCTTGTAACAGTCAAGAAAACATTTCCATCTGAATGACGCTAGAGAGTCGACTTTTTTTGTCTATCTCTGGAAGCGCGTAACAATCTTTTGGGCATGCTTTATTCAGGTCTTTGAAGTCGACGCACATTCTCCACCCGCCGCTATGTTTCTGCACCATTACTGGGTTGGCTACCCATGTATGGTATTTTACTTCGCGCAAGATGCCCGCGTTAAGTAACTCTGCTACTTGCTCGTCCATTGCTTTTGCTTTTTCTTCACTGAAACTGCGCCTCCCCTGAGCAACAGGTTCTACTGATGGCTTAATGTTTAGACAATGTTGCGCGATGTCGCGTGGGACTCCAGTCATGTCTGCTGGGCACCAGGCGAATATATCTTTGTTGTTAGACAATAACTCTTTTAATTGTATGCGTGTGGCTGGTGAAATGGCTGGTCCCAACAGAATGGTCTGTTCTGGGTACTCGTCGTTTAGAACCCATTTTTCTGGTTCATTTGATGCCGAAGGTTTGGCTACTTTTGCTGGTGGTTCGTCATCTACGAACATGACTTCTTTGCTTGAATAAAGTATTGCAACTCCAGTTTCTGTCGGGAATCCACAAGCAGCGTGTGGAATGGAAGTGATCATGCTAAATTCCCTTTGTGATCTTCGCCCGAGCAAGACATCATGTCGTGATGTTGCTGGCATGACCATGAAATTAACTGGAACTGTTCGTGAGTGCTCGCCATCAGATAAGGTTACCGGGAAAACGATTTGTCCTAATGGAAATACAGCTTCATTACAGAATCCGGTGAGGGGAAAATCAACCGGCTCTAAACGTGCTTTGTCTTCTGGATCAAGCTGCTTAAAGCATTGCTCGTATATGATGTCCATCGAGCTTCCTGGATCTATGAACATATAATCAGTTCAGTAATGACTGAAAATACCAGTGATAATCACTGGTCGTTCTTCCTGAGGGCCCCCAGGAACAACGGGAAAGATAACTTGCTGTTCTCTCCAATGTTGGTCATAATTTCGTTTATTTGGCCTTCGTGACGGACCTCCTTGAACCATGTGTATTTGGTTCTGATAATTGTTATATTGAATGGATTGGATGTCCCCCTTACATGGTGTTGGTGGATCCAATACTGTGCTATCAATTACTTTTCCAGATCTGATGTTTGATACATCAGATCTGGCGATTTGAATGATGATTGTGTTTAAAGTAGCTTGGCATCTGCTAAACCAATGGTCTGGAAATTCTTCTAGTTGTAAATTGTTTCCGACATTTGGTCGAGGACCAAGCTGTCGATGAGAAGACGAATTTTCAGCCATGTGTAAAAAACAGAAAATGGAATGAACTGAATCAAGATGAGATAGAAACTAGGAAAACTGAGAAAACGGTGGGCGCCAATGAAGAAACACTAACTAAATGGTCGGAACCGAGATAGTTAGGGGGTTTGAATCCGCATAAAAGGTTAGCTCTCTCTCGTTTGATTCAATTGCAATGGAATTACTTCTCCGGTAGCTCTGCAAAAAAGAACACCGTTAGCCTCGTCAAGGGGAGAAGGGGGTTCTCTCCTTGACCCGACTCCGGCGTGAGAATAAGTATTGGTATCGGAGAAGATAAGTATTTGAGAAGTGAGAGTGATCTGAGTTTATACCTGAACAGTTCTCTATTTATAACCGGGAGTTTGGGAGGGAAAACCTGTTATTGAAAAGACAACGGAAAATGCTTAACGCCGTAGCGGTTATTTTTCCTCCGTTTGAATTCTTTGATCTGACGTCCCTTAGCCTCGATCCGTGTGTAAGCACACGGATTGTGGTTTGATCTGTGGCTGGGGGATCGCCACGTGGAAAGTGATTTAAGTGGAGATTACTCTCCAATTGCATGCCCTCGTTGTGACCTCAGGGTTGCCTGTGGTGGTGACACGTGTCCAGACGGTTATAACCGTCTGGGTGGTGCACGATGGTGCTTCTTCTAGAAGATTACTGCTGTAATCTAGTGTGGCACTTTTACTGTGTAGACACAGACGAAAAAATCCCAAGTCTGGGTAAAAATGATATCCAAGTCTGGATATTCGAGCGGAAGTATTGAACAAAGGATTTTGATCCTTTGTTAAATGAGAAAAGCGCAAGGATTCATGTTTTCCTTTTGAGCGCGCGATTATGAATCGCTGACTTCTTTTTCTTTGCAGGACCTATGCGCGGCCGCGCAAGGTCGAAAAACTTGAAAAAGGTTGGTTCGTGGTATGGTCTCAAATCCTTTTTATGAGGTTTTTGGGACCTTACCCCTTCAGTACGTAACTTTTGGTATCGTTACATCATGCATAAATAATAGCCTTAGAAATGTTAATGGGATCGTTGTGTCAAATGCGGGTTTGGTATGTCATAGAAGTGGCGAAGTTCACTCGGCAAACCAAATGGGCCAAAAATGAATGGTTAGAGTATAGTTGGTAAGTCAATGAAGTGATGAAGTTCACTTGACAAACCAAACGGGTTAAAGTAGTTAATTATATAAGTTCGCTGATAATATTGATTAATTAGTCATGTTTGGAATGTAAACAAAGTGGTGGAACTCACTAGATAAAGAAACGGGTTAAAATATTTGGTTGTAATATGTTCGGTATGTTGATAAATGGTGAATTCCATTAAACAACCAAATGAGTCAAATAATGGTCGTGAAGGTAGTGTTCGAAGTGACTTAAACGTCATTCGTTAAACTTGAGTTATAAAAGGGTAAACCATGGAATGGAAGTAATAAGCTAAAGTTGACAAGCCCGGGAATGGGTAATTATAGTTAGGAACCGTTGTTGATAAATTAGGCAAGTATGTAACATGTTTCGTTACATTATGCAAATTAGATATTGTAATCATTCATAGTTGTGTTTTAGAATAAAGATTGGTATTAGTTGAAGTGACAATGTTCACTACTTGATTTAATGAGTTAAAATTAGATTAGAAAGCATTTGGTAGTCATTAGAAATGGAGGATTCCATAAATGAGCCAAAAGGGTCGAATAATTGTTTAGTAAGTAGTAAAAGTGTGTTTAGAATAGCATTTGGCAATGACGGATTACAAGAGCGTGAAACCATAGATTTGGTAATGAAACGCCGGTGATCATAAGCCCCGGATGTTGGGTAAATACATCTTGCGGACATAAAATTTGTTAGTGGTTAAATTAATGCAAAAGCTAAACGGGTCAAATAAATACATAAGGCATTTATAGACTTTTAGCCCGTACATCCAATTTTTGATATAATAATTTGATAGATGCATTGGTAATTTAATTACGGACGTGTAGGAAAAAGAATCACCTAAAACGGACTTACGAATCATAAGTTGTGGTGATTTTAAGTTTGGACTTGATAAAAGGTTGAGCTGGGCAAGTGCAGCAACAAAGAAAGGAACTTTCTGTCAAAAAGGGGGCTAGGTGTAGCGCGACGCCCCTAGGCGTACGGTGATTCCCCCAAATTCCGAGAAATTTTTAAATTTTGTTGTTTTGACTCATGAAACTTGTTTATACCCAGTGTTGCAAAAATCGCGACTAGTCGGCGATTAATCGGCGACTAGTCGCTAGTCGGCCCTCTACTGAGTAAATTTTCACTAATCAGTAAATAAATCGCTAGTCGGTCAAAGCCGGTCAAAGCCGATGCTAGTCGGTGCTAGTCGGCCCAAGTCGGCCTAGTCGGCCCTAGTCGGCCCAGTTAAAACAGTTAAAAAAGTGGCCCAAAATTAAGACTTTAGCCCAAATTCCTTATATTCCTTATACAGTTATACCCTAAATCAGTAAATCATTGATTCATAGTTAACTCAGTTCATCAGAATCGTTGCCCTAACTCCCTAAATCATCAGCGACATCAGCGGCGCTGCTTCTCCGGCGACCGAGCTTCCCGGCGGCGCTGCTTCTCCGGCGACCGAGCTTCCCGGCGGCGCTGCTTCCCGACATCAGGCGACAGGTAATTAGCTCTGCTTCCTTCTCCGGCTTCTTTAATTCTTTATTAGTTCATTAGTTGTTACAAAGTCCAAACAGGTAACGATCTTTAATTCTTTATTAGTCCAAACAGGAAGTAGCATTTGTTTGTTGTTTGTGCTGCTGCTTCTATTGTTGTTTAATTCTTTAATTCTTTATTAGTCCAAACAGAGTACAGATATTGGATGGGAATACGTAGATTGTTGTAAATGAACTGATCAATGCTCTAATTGTTGTTTAATAACGTAGTGAATGCTGCAATTGTTGTAATTGTTCGACTGATTACAGTTAGCCAATTATAATTTACTACTAATTTAGTGAATGCACTTGTGAAAGTTGTACTGAATTGATGATTTTTTTGGTGTAGACTTGTTAATGTTTGAACTTTAAGTACTTAGACTTGTTATGTTATGAATTATATGTAAGTTTAGTTTGAATTTTGAACTACTTTTATCTTTTTAAGTATTATATTGATATGTATGTGTGAGTATATATTATATATACATATTTATAAAAATAAAAAAATATACATATAAAATTCCCGATCCGATTATTCCCGAGTAATCACGAGTAATCCCGAGTAGTCGCTAGTCCCTACCTCACCGACCCGCTAGCGACTAGCGAGTTCTCCAACCTTGTTTATACCTATTCTAACATTATCAAAACTAACATTTGATGTGGTTTTGACCTTAGGTAACGTTGGTCATGCTCCGGATGATGATCAAGCAACAATTCAAGAACCGAACACTATCTTTTGAAGCTTCCGCTCTTGTCTAATCTTGTTGAATACAATGTTTTATGTTATAATCACTTAACTTGATGTTTTGGGATGTTAAAAATTAGTTGGTAGTTAACTTGAATACGGTTATTATGTAAACTTTCGTTTTGTATAACTTTAGGAATGAAGTATTATCTTTTAAAAATGTGTATTTTATATTAAAGTCCCAATTAAATAAGACGGGTGTTACACTTACCACCTCTTGATTTCACTGATTTTGGAACATGTGTCAAATTCCTAAAAGTAAAATGACATCAACGAATAAGAAAGGTGCCACTAGAAGTTCCAATTTATTAGAACTCATTCATACTAACATTAGTGGCCCTTACACATCGCTGGCATAACTGGACATACTTCATTTATCACTTTCATGACGAATATTCTCGTTACATGTACGTGTATCTCATTAAGGAAAAATCTGAATCTCTTACAACTTTTAAAGATTATAAATTTGAAGTTGAAAAACAACTAGATCGTCAAATTAGAGTTGTGAGATCAGATAGAGGCGGTGAATATTATGGAAGACATACTGATGTGGGTCAAGCTCCTGGTCCATTTTATGAGTTTTGTAAGGGCCAGTGGATCGTGAACCAATACACCATGCCAGGTACACCTCAGCAGAACGGTATAGCTGAATGAAGAAACCGTACCCTAATGAACATGGTGCGTGGTATGTTAGCCAACACTAATTTACCATTATTCCTCTAGATTGAAGCATTAAAAGCAGCTGTTCATATACTCAATAGAGTACCTTCTAAGTCTGTCCCTACACCTTCTTATGAACTTTGGATAGAAAGGAAACCGAGTCTTAAATATATGAAAGTATGGGGCTGCATTGCTGAAGAAAAACTTTATAATCCTTTTCTAAGGAAACTTGAGCCTAAAACAGTTACCTGTTTCTTTATCGGGTATCCTGATCATTCAAAGGGTTATCGTTTTTATTGTCCTTCCCATGTCACCCGTATTGTTGAAACCAAGCATGTCGCGTTCCTGGATAATTTCAAGGTCAGTGGGAGCAGTACCAACCCTTACGAAGAATTGCAAGAAGTACAAAACACGGGGGAGAGGCGCATCACTTCACCATAACTCCGTTTACTCCTCTTGTACCCGATGCAACAATTGTACCTAAAGTTACTTCACCAACTCCAAATTCACATCCACAATTAGAACCCATTATACCTCATAACGAAGGCACATTAAACGCTCAAAACCAAGATAACGCTAAACCCGACAATAAACTCTAGAGGTCATCTAGGCCTAGAAGGCCTACTAATTGGGATGATTATGTTACCTACCTGACTGAAGTTGAAATGGATGCCTGAAATCTCAAGGATCCTATCTCTTATAATGAAGCCGTTAGCAGCGATCAGTCTTCTTAATGGAATAAAGCAATGAACGATGAGATTGAATCCATGAAGAAAAATGATGTTTGGGATTTGGTAGAATTACTCAACGGTATCAAACCCGTAGGATGTAAATGGGTATTCAAAACAAAACCGGATCCGAATGGGAACGTTGAACGCTACAAAGCGAGGTTGGTTGTAAAGGGATACACTCAGAAAGAAGCAATTGATTATCAAGAGACGTTTTCACCTGTCTCTCGTAAAGATTCATTAAGGATCGTTATGACCCTAGTAACTCATTTTGATTTAGAGCCACATCAGATGGACGTTAAAACCGTTTTCCTTAACGGAGATTTAGATGAAGATGTTTACATGAAACCACCTGAAAGCTTTAAACTTGAAGGTTAAGAACATCTAGTCTGTAAGTTCAAGAAATCCATATATGGGTTAAAACCAACATAACGTCAATGGTATCTTAAGTTTGATGAAGTCATGAAGAAACAAGGTTTTACAAAGAATCAAGTGGATCAATGCACCTACCTCAAGATGAGTGGGAGCAACTTTACTATACTTGTCCTTTACGTAGATGATATTTTATTAGCAAGTAATAGTTTAGACATGAAGGATCTCGGAGATGCTTCTTACGTCATTGGCATCGAAATTCACCGAGATAGACATAAAGGGATCTTAGCATTATCTCAAAAGGCCTACATAGATTGTGTCCTTACGCGCTAAAAATGCAACAGTGCAAACCCTCAATCGCTCTAGTAGTTAAGGGAGATATTTTCGGTTCATTCCAATGTCCGATAACAGAGGTTGGAAAGGAGCACATGAGCCAGATACCTTATGCGTCAGTAGTCAGGAGCCTGATGTATGCTCAAGTCTGTACTCGCCCAGATGTCGCTTATATTGCTGGAATGCTAGGCTGTTATCAAACTAATCCTAACCTAGATCAATGGAAAGCAGCTAAGAAAGTACTTCGATGTCTGCAAGGGACGAAAGACTATAAACTGACTTATAGAAGAAGTGATCACTTAGAAGTGGTAGGCTATTCTAATTATGACTTTACCAAATGCAAAGCTGATAAGAAATCCACTTCGGGCTATATCTTTATGTTAGCAGGCAGGCCCATTTCATGGAAGAGTCATAAACAACAATTAACCATAATTTCCACAATGATTGCAGAATACATTGTTGTTTATAACGCAGCCTATCATGGAATGTTGCTTAGGAATCTAATCACTGGACTCAAAATCATTAATTACATTTCTAGACCATTGAAGCTTTACAGTGATAACTCAGCTGCCGTTAGTTTCTCGAACAGTAACAGTTCGACTGGAGCTGGTTTATATCTCGATACAAACTATTTGTTCATACGTGAACGAGTTGAGAAAAATAATCTTTGTATTGAATATATAAGTATTAAAATATGCTTGTGGATCCAATGACTAAAGATCTCCCACCTAAAGTTTTCGAAGAACATGGTTAGAATATGGGATTTACTAAAGACCTTATTTAATAGCATATTGTACTTACTTATGTTTTAATTAATGAAATTTACTCAGTTTTGATTTTGTATGTCTCTAACATATGTTCTGTCGGCATAATGACATATAGACAAATATAAATACAAATCAAACGTTAAAGGGCTTACTTGCGTATTTTGATCATAATTATTAGGTTTTAAATTGAGGTTGTAGTATGACTAATGGGGATCATGAGTTGCATAATGACTCAACGGTTGTATTTCTCTGCTATGGTTCTAGGTTTAAAGCTAAATTGAATATGAACTCCTGATCAGGCTTATCTAATGCTCATGATAAATGATTACTCGGCTAAGTGGGAGAATGTAAGATTAAATATAACTATTATGTTATATTTAATTGTGTAGCCATTATAATCATTTATATTACATAGATCAAAATATATTATACGTATAATATAATTAGTTGGTAATTGTTGATTGACCATATTACCCTTATTAACTAATTAGGTTTCCCCTTATGCATATATAAGGAGATTAATAGAGAGGGACTAGGTTAGAATCTCATAACATCAACACACAATTCGTCCCCCCTCTCTCTCCATATTACAAAAGCCTAACCCTAGATTTCGGTACTACCATCAAGAACATACATCCTAAACGGGAACCAAATCAAGCTGACAATCATATCAAATTCCGTGACTGCATCTGTCTCTGGATTCTTTGCTAGCATGTCTGCTGACTCCTGTAACAGATATGATTTCATGTTTTTCATTATGTTTGAACAGAACCCATCAACAACTTCTTATTAGATTCTGTAAATTTATTTTTTTTTAACAATTTTTAATTTAAAAAAAAATCCTAAACCAATACCACCAAAAAGTTTATAGAAAAATTTAATAATTACTTGGACGTTTTTTTTTTAATTTTTAAATTCGTCATGGATTTATCAATAAATACTACAAAACTCGATCATACGTGCAATGTCGTTTACTAGAATACCACTTTCACCACGTGACGTACTTGGTGCCCGACACTCGGCTCGCACTGGGCTGCTGCACGGCACACGCCCTCGTGTGCCATCCTCCATAAACAATATCCCCTTCCCCCACACACACGATCTTCACCATTTCTTCTCATCTACACAATTATTTATAAAACTAGCCCACTTTTGCTAATCTTCAGTTACATCTCCTGTTAGTGTTTGAGATTCTAATTATGGAAGATTCAACATCTACCGAAGAAAACATCGATACATCGAAGAAGAAGAAACCGGGTTGCACGTACGGCACGGTTACTTTTCCGATATATAGTTTTGAATTCCAGATCCTGAACCCATTTTTTATTCTTGCAGCAAAAAGAGTGGTGGAAAGGTTCATAGGAAAATTCATAAAGCTGAAAGGGAGAAGCGGAAACGTGATCATATGAATGATCTGTTTCTGGAGCTTATTAAAGTTTTGGGTATGGATTTTAAATTTTTAATCATATCTGGTTTGTTTCACAGGTAACACCATTACATAAAGGTTGTTTCATTGCTTGCAGAATCGGCTATTCCGAACACTGGGAAGTCTTCTGCATTGACGGACACAATTCGAATAATCGGGGACTTGAAAGCTCAAGTGGACTCTCTCAAGAAGGAGAATTCGGTTCTGTTAGCTGAATCTCAATACGTGAGTTATACAAATATGGCCTTCCCAGCATAATTAATCATGTTTTGGGTTGTCGTGTGTCTAACCTGGTTAATAAAGAGGTCGTATTCGGGTCGACCTTTTTAACCAGGTTATTTAAACGGGTCGTGTTTGGGTTGAACTGTTTACCTGTTAAATTAACAGGTTGACCCGCCTACCGGTTTAAAAGTTGGAATAAAAAATACCCAAAAAACAAAAAAGCTTTCAACCTGCTGACCCGTTTTAACCTATTTATTAAACCCGTTTACGACCTGTTTTTGTATTTAACTATAAACGGGTCAATTTGGGTTACTTTTATTTTAAACTTGTTATATTGGTTATGCTTGAAAAAAGGAAACGGGCCAAAACTCATTCTTATTGTATCTTTTATACAACATGTTAATTATGTATTTGTTTTGTTGGAATATAATTGTTTGAAATATAAATGAACAGATTGCTGTTGAGAAAAATGAACTAAAAGAGGAAAACAATGCCATAGAAGCCCATATTAAAAAGCTTCAAAGTCAGATAGATGAGAGAGCTCATCCCCAGTCTTTATGGGCTTCAGAATGCAACCCTGTTGTGGGCCCTGTTTTCGTATTGCCGGTACAAAATGACCCGAAACTTTTTGCGGAGTCCAAGATCCCTGAGCCCGTAACAAAACAACTTGGGCCAAGTGTGAGCAAACCGCATGCTCGATACCCGTCACCCAATGATTCATGGCCATTTAACATTCTTTCTGAACAAGCAAGAGCAGATTAGAATTACTTATTGGTTGTTTTATATGGTTAGTAAGAGTAGCTTTAGGGGCCAAATGTTAGAATTATCAATTAGCAACTTATAAGTGGCATTTGCTCAAGAGACTGGAATTGTATTGATTAGATTTCAAAAAGATTCATCATATGTAGATTCGTGGTTTCAACAAACACCAAACCTTGATGGTCCGGAACCACAACTAGTGACCTGACCTCCATGGTCTGACACTGGACCCAAACTTATACATAGATATTGAAAAACATGTAATAAATCATCCCAAGAATTGGGTATGAGTGATAAAGATTTTACTTCTTAATTTTGGTAAAGCTCAATGTAGGAACATAAATAGAAGGAATTACCTCTTTGAGTGTTAACTTAGCGCGCTTCAAGAAGCGTGAACTTGGCTTTAATACACAGATGAATGGATACGGACTAATGTTAAAATTGTCAAGTTAAACTCAAGGAAATTATAGTAACCTTATCATGAGGTATTTAAGTGAGTATAAAGTTTTCGATCATTGGAGATGTCGGAAGTGGGGATGACGAAACTGTCAGAAGAAGCGGTGGTGCCGAAGGAAGCGACAAGGGTTGCAACGACGGTTAGGGGGTAGGGGCGCCCATCACTCACCACTCACCACTCACTCATCACTCACAACATCCAATCAATTTCTGCCATGTCATCGAGCTTTATTCCATTACTAGTGATGGTTTTTAGTGGAAATGCCCATCACTAACCACACATTATCAAAATCATTAAAAAAAAACAAAACTAAATTGCATGTTCTTCACGCGTGAAAATCTCAACGCGCTATAAAGTTGACAAGTGATAAAAAGGGGCGGCGGCGGTGTTCCGTTGCATTCCACGAGTGATGGAGGTGCCATCACGGGGCGCCCAGTCCCCCCTTATAGTTATAGATTCCAATTCCTTTAAATTTGTCAGACCTTAATAAATCATAAATTCAAATTCCTTAAAAAATATGTGTACCAACCAGAAGTCACTACTAATTTATTAATTAACCCAATATAATAAAAAGGCCGCACGATTATAGAATAAAAGTGTGAGTGGACTAGAAGAGTTGCACTGCATCATGATGTGTTTACTTTATTTACCCTTTACACTTATGGTTTAGTTGGACTAGAACAGTGCCAGGAAACTATAGTTGTGGTCCATTGGGTTTACCCTTACAGCTTAGTTGGACTAGAAAGAGCAGTTGCATGATGTGTGCTACCTTTCCTTTCCTGTTTTCATACAAAAGTTAGTGTATTTAATAATTACTTGCATTAGTTTCTTCTAATTCATAATTAGCTTCTAAACTTCTTCCAAGATTCGCTAATCATCACCCTCAATCATTCATATTATTCATAAAATAGTTGTAGTAAATGCAATACATATCTATCGATATATTAATATTCGGATATTCTAGTTGTTTGTTTATTTATTTATTTATTTATTTTTGCATAATTGGATGTTAGTCAATTTTCAAATTCTTTAGTATAAAAGATTTTATGTAGTATGCTCAAGAAAAAAAATAGTAGATCTTAACTAATATTGATAGTTTAATTTCCATAGTAGATCTTAACTAATATTGATAGTTTAGTTTCTTATTATATTGTATCTACTTGATATAATTAATTAAAAAAAAGGAATTTTATTTTGACTCAAACAGTAAAAAATAAATAAACCGCCAGATTACCAACACTAACTAGAATTCATAGATAGAATTTTATGTTAAGAATTTACTAAACATGTTTTCTTAAGTTGTATTTAATGTATCCAAAGTTTTTTAGAAAAGTTTAAGTTAATGCATTATAACTAATATCAATATCAATTTATTTTACCTTTTTAGAAAAAAAAAATTATCAAAGGGGCTAATAAACGAGTTCAAAGAAATTTCAAAACATACAAATTTGTATATAAAGTTATATTATATTTGTATATAAAGTTATATTATATTAAGGGAACATCCTGTTGGTTTAGGTGTATGTCTCACAACCAAAAAATTGAGAGTTTAGATGCTAGAGTATGCAGGTCGGTTGTGTTGTATTTATCTTAAAAAATCTAGGAATCTATGTTAAAAAATTTGATTCTTTATGTGTATATTTACCACACAGGTTAGATGAGACCAATTAAACATCAAAATCAAGTTACCACATACTATAAAACTAAACTTTATCATTACAATCTTAGTTATATCATAATAAACATTTATTATTATATAAAAAGGATTTTTACATGTAACATGAAGTGGTCCAAAAGTTTTTAACCCCTAGAAAGCACATCACATGCCTCTTCATACCAACCCTTTGTATGTGGTACCACAAAGATGCTAAGGTTTAAATAATTTCCTAAAACTAATCTTTTGTCCCCCAAAGTCCTAACAACACAACCATAACAACTTTCTTTAATTCATAAAAATACATGCATCTAAAAAATAAAAATTAAAGAAACTTTACTTTTTTCGAAAGTGTATTATAAAATGTCAGTTTGGAGACATATAAAAGAAGTAAAAGAAACAGTGTGAAAAGCATCATTTTAAACATTAGCGTTTGCCTTAAACTGAGGAATATACACATGATTCAATATTTTTTATATTATATAAATTTTATTTCTCGAGTATAGTTGGTATAGCATTTGCCTTTTACTTGTTTTTAAAGTCATATGCTGAAACAAATACGAATATTTATATTTGAACATTCTTGTATGTTTGAATCACACATTAAAATCATCTAGCCTCATGTCACGTGCTCTCCTGTTTCTCATGGTTTTTTTTCCTTTTTTTTTTTTGCATATGCTTATACTATAAGATAATTAGAAGTTTACAACATAGACCATGAGATTTCTCTTTAAATGCTAGGATATAAAACATTCATGAGATTTCTCTTTGAATGCTAGGATATCGATGACAGGGGTAGCCCAAGATCAAATAAAAATGACTTAAATACATAAACGCTCGAAAGGTTAAACGGTTCGAAGGTTAAAAAGCTGGGAGACGGGGAAAAGCAATACGGGAACAGTAAGTAGTCACATCTCTGGATTGCTTCACCAACCCACCAGCCGCAAAAGCAACTCGGATCCACAGAACACACTCTTTTACCCGCAGGTCAAAGCCTTCAACCCTCAAAAAGGGCAAAACCCCCACTGCAAGCATGGTCACTAGTCAAATGCATTCCTCTTTGAGTAATGTCTTCTCCTATAAATTAGACACTTCATTTACTAAGCAGGACATTCTTGGCCAGCCCTGATTTCCTGAGATCTCTGGTCATACATCACGAGTACTTGCTTCATGCAAGATACTTTCTCTCATATTCAACACACACATTCCTTTTGCTTGCACATCCGAATCTGAACGCATTTCGGAGGAGGACCTTTAGCAAACTACAAAATCAAACTAGTGAACCTCTCTCCACGTCTTGCAAACGTGGGGGGACCCCACGACCTGTGTTAGGCAAAGTTGAACCCTTCAACCCTTTTGCCTAACCAACCCGGCTACTATCCTTGGTCTATTATTTGTTGCATCAACAAGTTGGCGCCCACCGTGGGGCTACGCCGCTATTTCTCCTCAAAAAGACCTAGTAGTGTAGCTCTTTTCTCTTGAAACTACCATGTCAGAAAGTGGATCCCCGGGAGAAGTAAATCAGGTTCCAAACACCTCTACCCCGGGTACTAGCCAAACTCATGTGGCTATACCAACTTCTTTCTCAACTCCGGGGAGCACTCCCGAGTTTCTCACTTTCAACACTCCAACTCCGTCCAGATCCGGAGTCCCTTCCCCCAATGTTGGTGTCTCTGACACCCCAACACGTGTTGAACTTACCCCTGAGGGGGTTGCCAACAATTTCCTTGAGTTGAGGTCTCTTCTCAACCAATATGTGAGTAGAGAAAGGGACAAGGGAGTGAGGATTCGTCGAGACTATGATGAGCTAGAACCAACGTTATCTCCCGGACCTCCCGCCCCTCCTTTTACATCTAGGGACGAGGCTGGTCCCAGTAATCCTCTAAACCCTAATCCATATCTGTCCACAAGGCCGAATCCTACAACATATCCTCTCTTCTCAACCAGTTACAAGTGGTGCTCCTTTGGGGCATTAGCTGACTCTTGACCAGCTCCTGCAGTCCCCGGTAACGAGCCTTCAACCCTCAACAACGACTTCATGGGAACAAGCTTTGTCCGTGCTCCCCTTGGCACGGAGTGCTGTTATGAGCACCCCTTTGGGAGTTAGTTGCCCAGTAGCACCCGGAAGCCTTCAAGGCTTCAACCTCATGCCCCAGATGATGGCCAGCTTCCCGTGGCAGCAGTTTATTAATCAGGTGCTGGCCACTCAGGGGAACAACAACAATGGCAACAACACGGGTGCAAGGGCTGAAGAAGATTTGACCAAGCCTTACAAGACGAGTAACCTCCGTGCTTTTCACAGCAAATAGCCGATTATGATTTTCAAACGAAAATCAAGATGCCATCCCACATCAAAACGTATGATGGGACTGAAGATCCTGACACTACTAGAAAAAAGGGTATTTGCTATGAAATATTCGGTCACAAAACGGTAGCAATTTCCTTGTTGTCACCATTTTGCCACCGAAAATGCGGTGACAAAAACATCCGTGTCAATTGCCCTAATGCCACCAAATAGTGACCATTTTTATATTTTGCTACCAAATTTTTGCCACCACAAAACTGGTCAAAATTATTTGCCACCGCTACATGTTTGCTACGCTCCACCTTGTTTTGCTACCGTGTTGTGATGAGTTTTTTGCCACCGCTTTGATACCATTTAGCCACCGATATTGCCACCATTTCTACGAGTTTTTTGCCACCGCTTTGATACTATTTAGCCACCGATATTGCCACCATTTTTGCCACCTATGTTGTGACGAGTTTTTTTTGCCACCGCTTTGATACCATTTAGCCACCGATATTCCCACCATTTTGCCACCGATTAATACCATTTAGCCACCATTTTAATACCATTTAACCACCATTTAATACCATTTAGCCACCATTTTTGACACCAGGCACCATTTAACGACACAATTTAGCCACCATTTAATACCATTTAGCCACCATTTTTTGACACCACCATTGCTACGGAGTTGTTTGGTGGGTTTTGATTCAGATTTCTCCCTGCTATTTCATCAAAATTACATATCAATAAAACTCCAAAATATATTTAAAAAGTCTAATAAAATAACGAAATCCCAAAGTTATATAAAACATCTCTGTTTCAAAAGCATATAAAACATTCTAATAAAAATACCAACTAAAACATAAAACAATCAAAAGTATCATAATATGATAAACATCGAAACATTCGAAACCAAGTGTTTATAGCCTATTTTCGAACTGTAGCCGTTAACATAGCTTCAATTTGTGACATCCTCTCGAGCAGAGCATCTTTATCCGCTTTATCTTTTTCTTTTTCAGCCAACAACGTTGCAATAATTCCATCTAACCTTTCTTTTTCTTCATCATTATCCTTAAGGAGCTCCTTGATAACTAAGTTCAACTTTTCAATCTACAAAACAACCAACGAATAGAATCAAGAAGTCAGAACTAACAAAAGTAATAATGGGTCAATTTGGTTGCAAAGAAAACATAATACAATTGTGAGCTACATTTTAAATGTTTACATATTTAGAAGGAAATTATACCTAATTTCAAAAGCAAATTTTTGTATGAAACAACCCGTAGAGAAAGTGTAATCAAATCAATATGAAATTCCTCAATATGAATGTCAACCCCAACGATAAAAAAACAAACATCGCAAACCAAACAAACAGAAATGCACAAAAATTACTAATGTATGTGATTCCACTTATGCCAAAGAGCAAACAATTTTATTTATATTTCTAAAAACTATTAGTCTAAAAGGATTAAACATACCTCAGGGTCTTCTCTGTTATGTACACAAGGGTCACTAACATTGCCTAACCCGTACACTTTTCCTTTATTCTTGCCCTCAGCTCGTGACCATAAGTCTTCGTCAAATTTTGGATGTTTAATGCGTTCTTTCCCGTACTTTTCCACAAGCAAACCATCATATTTAACCTAACGGGATAAACACATAATTATATTATTCAAATCTCATTTTAATAAACTTTTTTTTTTGAAACCATCATATTTTACAGGTCTCCCCCCTTTCCCTCTCATACACACTATGCAACTAATGCAGTAAAACCAGGTACTAGAAAACATGGGTATTCCCAACCGGGTCCATAACCTAAGATTTAAACCGGGTCAAAACTCTGAACCGGAACCAAAAAACCTGATCACTTTTTTCATACCTGAAGCTGGTATGAAAAAAAAGACCCGAAATGAACACCTCTACTCGAATGAATTAAAATTGAATTACGAAATGGAATAGGCTCTATATTAAGTTTTAACTCACCCGAATATTCAACCCAATTGCTAGCCAAGTAGCCAGTGAGGCTCACTTTCTGAAACGGCGCAGAGACCATAGAGTAATTTAAACCAAAAGAATTCGTCGAAGAAATTGGTTAAGATTGTTTGAATAGTGTTTGAAACCATCTTTGGGGTTGTAACATATACATATACATGATATAATAGTGTTTCAAACTTGTTTCAAACTTATGTACAGGATATGTGTTTAAGATTGTTTGAATAGTGTTTCAAACTTATGTACAGGATATATGTTTGCTTTTCGAATTCTTTTTTTCTTTGCATTGTATCGAATCCAAACGGGAAAGAACTGGTTTTGAACGGTGGAATTAAATCAAGAAAAAGCGAGAGTGGGGGGTTGGTGAGCAGGATTTCTTCAACGTTAGCGGTTCCAAGCAACAGAAAGCTTGTGCTTGATATGACCGGAAGGGTGACATTTGCAACTGTTAGATCATTCTCGGACTTTTTCTTGGAACAGTTATCAACGGGTGTGAAACGGAAGGTGGACGTTGTTCATGAAGAAGCGGTTGACAGAGGGCGTAAAGTTTATAGGTATGTGAGTACGGAATCGTATGCTGTTATGACTATATGCGATTTCTAGAGTCGAAAAGAACTAGTGGTGTTTGGTTTGTATTAGATTACAAGGGTATGGAATATTTTCTGTAAATCAAGATAAAAGGTACAGAGTGAATAAAAGAGTTCATTCAGTTCGATCGACAGATACCATATATACACATAACTATATTGTATCATATCGTATGATTATTATTGAATATAGTTAAAAAGGTACAGAGTGAATACAAGCACTTGGTTGTTTCATTCAATGATTAAACTTTTATTGAATTAATATTTTTTTTCTAATTGCTGTTTGATTTACAAACTGATTGGAGGAAGGAGTGGTTGAGCACATTACAAAAATTCTTTAATAAATGTAATGATTACGAATTTGAGCTATTGAACAACAATCGAAAACATAAGAACATATTAAAGTGATGAAATTGCTAAAGAAAAAAATTAAGTCAAGATTCAAACGTACCTTTCGTCCCTCCGTCACCGGCGAACGATTAATCAGAACTTCAGTTGAGAGATGATCCGTCACCGGCGAACGATTAATTAGAACTTCGGTTGGGAGATGATAATGGACAAGTAATGGTGGAGTGGAGGAATTCTGCAATTGTGGAGGAATAGCGTAATACGGAAATTGCTAACTATCAGTTCAAAAATTATGGAAATATTAAACCCTAAATGATCCGCCTAATTTTTTTTACTTTAGCCCGCCTATTTTTTTCCTTTTAGCCCGCTAAATTTTTTTATCAATATTGTTACCGCGAAAGACCGTGGCAAATTAGCGGTCCCAAATCAATCGCAAACCCACCAAAGTTTTTATTTTTTTATTTATTTGCCACCATTTTGTGACCTTACCATATCACTAGACATTTTTTTTATTTCAATTGGGGATTTCCCACTGAATTGGGACCGTAATTATAGTCAATAGCAGATTTTGCTACTAATAAAAGATCGGTCAAAAAATGGTCACAAATTTTGAAACCAATTTTTTTGGTCACAAATTCTGGTGGCAATTGCTCAATTTTCTAGTAGTGTGAGGATCATCTTCAGATCTTCACTGGTGCAGCAAGGATTGAGAAATGGTCAAACGCCGAATGTTGTCTAATGTTCATGCAAACTCTTGTCGGATCAGCCAGGATTTGGTTCAATGATTTACTTGCTCGAAGCATTCGAAGCTTCGACGACCTCAGCAAGGGTTTTCTGGCCAATTTCTACCAACAACGGCGATATGTCAAAGATGCAACAATGATCTTTCAGATAAAACAACGTGACGATGAAAGTCTTCGAGAGTTTATCGAACGATACAAGAAGGAAGGTCTAACATATGTGGGGGCAGACGAGAAAATGAGGGTAGCTGGTTTTATGAATGCTATCACCTCGAAGTATCTCACAAGAGATTTCAACAAATCCCTGACCAAAACCTTGGAAGAAGCTCTCGAAAGAGCAGAAGCCCATATCCAGGGAGAGGAGGCAGTAGATATTAAAGAACAAAGGAAAAGAGGATCCAGTTGGCGAAGCAACAACCCAGCCAGAAAAAGTGGGAACTTTAACTCCTATGACAAACGACAAAAGGGTTCAGACCATCGAAGGCTTGAAGGTCGGAACCCTTCCACCAGGGAGAAAGGCATAAGTTTCACACCCCTCACAAAGACTCCTCAAGAAATCCTTGCAACAGAAGAGGTCAAGCAAAACTTTCGGCCTCCCAGGCCTCTCCCCAAAAGCAGGAAGAATGAAAACTCCACACAATATTCTGAATTTCCTGAATAAAAGGGACACCATACCAATGATTGCTTCCAACTTAAAAAGAGGATCGGAGAAGCCGTCAAGTCTGGGGAACTTGCTCACTTGGTCAAAGGAGTAAGGGACAAAATGGCTGAAGGAAAGGGCAAGGAAGTCAATATGGTAGATTTCGATGGAAGGGTTCCGCACAAAAGACAGCGGTTGGAAGCTTGGGAACTTCAATGTGTTTGTTTCCCCCCAATTGAAAAAGACCCTCTTTCCAACCCTCTTGTGGTTGAGGCTATTGTGGGGACGTTGCAAACAAGTAGAGCATACATAGACACTGGTGCTGCCACCGAAATCATGTTTGAAAAGTTCTTCAATCGTCTAAGCAATGAAGAACGTTCAAGGCTCCAACCCTCCGTAACCTCCATATAAGGTATTGCCGACATACCCCTCAAGCCTTTAGGGCAACTGACACTTGATGTTCGTTTCAGTGAAGGGCAGAAGGAGAGAGACCAACCACTCACCTTTGTGGTTGTCAACATACCTTCAAGCTATGATGTGATCATCGGGAGGCCGGGACAGTGTGCATTTTATATTGTTGTGTCTGTTGGCCATGGCGCTGTCAAATTCCTCACCGAGAGGGGAATAGCAACCCTTCAACCTTCTCAGGAGGCTTTCCTGGTCGAAGGTGAAAGCTCCAAAAGTGAGGAAGACAAACAAAGGCTAATGATAAATCCCAAATACCCTAAGCAGAAGATAAGAGTCAATCCAAGCCTCTCACAAGAGACCCTCTCGTATCTGTAAAAACTGTTAACGCATTACAGTGATGTCTTTGCTTGGTGCCCGGAAGACATGACAGGCATCCCGCATAGCATCGCTGAACATGAATTGAAGATACCACCCAATGTCAAGCCCGTCGTCCAGAAGAAACGAAGTCTTGCACCCGAAAGAAGCTTGGCTGCATGCCAAGAGGTTGAAAAACTTGTGTCAGCCGGCATTCTCCGCGAGGTCAAGTATCAATCCTGGGTTGCAAACTCGGTGATGGTCCGAAAGCCAGACAATTCGTGGAGAATGTGCATAGATTTCAAGGATCTTAACAAGGCTTGTCCCAAAGACTGCTATCCGTTACCTGAAATTGATCTCAAGGTGGACTCCCTCACCGGGTATCCGTTCAAATGTTTTCTTGATGCCTACAAAGGCTATCATCAAATCCTCATGAAGGAAGAAGATGAGGAAAAAACCGCCTTTCACACGGACAAATGGATCTTTTGTTATCAAAAGATGCCCTTTGGCCTCAAAAATGCTGGAGCAACCTATCAACGCCTAGTTGATAAGGCTTTTGTAAGTCAAATTGGTAAAAACATGGAGGCATATGTCGACGACTTGGTGATTAAAAGCAAGACGGGGTATCAAATGCTCGATGACATTCAAGAACCTAAGGAAGGTCAACATGAAACTCAACCCAGAGAAATGCTCTTTTGGGTTTGAGGAAGGTAAATTCCTTGGGCACATTGTGGGAAAACAAAGCATTAAAGCCAACCCGAATAAGGTGAAAGCTGTTCTAGAAACCAAACCACCAAGAAGCAAGAAAGAGGTTGAGAGCTTAAATGGGAAGCTTGCAGCCCTGAAGCTTTTTACCTCCAAGTTGGCTGAAAGATCTTTGCCCTTCTACAAAACGCTCAAGAACTGCTCTGATAAGAAATACTTCAAATGGACTGAGGAGGCTGAAGAAGCCTTCAACCAGATGAAACAACATCTTGCTTCCTTACCTGACATTGCAGCTCTCGAAACGGGGGAGTTAATCTCGGTGTACCCTTCAGTCGCTGAGGAGGCCATAAGCGCGGTCCTCACCATTGAACGAGAAAAGGCCCAGGTACCCGTTTATTTCTTCATTAAAACTCTAAAATTGGCTGAAACCAAATATCCTCCTCTTGAAAAACTTGCCCTAGCCCTAGTTCAAACAGCTAGAAGGCTTCGAAGGTATTTCCAAGCACACCCTATACAAGTGGTCACCAACCAACCTATTAAGAGTGTGCTTGAAAAACCAGAAAACTCAGGACGACTAGCCAAATGGGCAGTAGAACTAGGTGAACACAACATCACCTACGTCCCAAGAAAAGCTATCAAAGCCCAAGTCTTGGTTGATTTCATTATAGAAGTCCCAAAGCAAACGGTCACTGAAGTGAACACTGCTGCCACTGAACCTTCAGACCTTGAAGCCTGGAAACTTTTCACCTATGGGGCTTCAAGCGTTGAAGGGTCAGGGGCTGGGCTCATTTTGATTAACCCAGAAGGGTTGGAATTCACATATGCTCTTCGTTTTGATTTTCAGACCACTAACAACGAGGCTGAATACGAGGCACTAATCGCCGGCTTAAGACTGGCTAAAGAAATGAAGGTCAAAAAGCTTGAAGTATTCACAGATTCGTTGTTAGTCTCAAGCCAAGTGAATGATAGCTACGTTGCAAAGGAGCCCAACATGAAAATATACAAAGAAAAATCCAAGGAGCTGATGAGTACCTTCCAAACATGTAACATTAAGCAAATTCCCAGGTC
Source organism: Helianthus tuberosus (assembly GCA_030545235.1). NCBI lineage: Eukaryota > Viridiplantae > Streptophyta > Magnoliopsida > Asterales > Asteraceae > Helianthus > Helianthus tuberosus. Next base: position 146,348,053 of record CM060400.1, read on the forward strand.
CCAAAACAAAAAAGCGGATGCCTTGAGTAAGCTTGCATCTCTCACTTTTGCCCACCTTACCAAGAAGGTGTTGGTGGAAGTGTTAAAGGCTCCATCAACCAACGAGTTGGAAGTTCAAGACGTAGTCACCGAGGAAGATCCAAATTGGATGACTCCAATCAAGAAATTCCTTAAAAATGGTGAATTGCCAAGTGATCAAATAGAAGCCGAAAGGGTTAAGATCAAAGCAAGGCAATATGTGCTACAAGATGAAACCCTTTACAAAAAGGGTTATCTTGCTCCCTTGCTAAGATGTGTGGGTCCCGAGCAAAGTCAGTATTTGATCAAAGAAATTCACGAAGGTATATGCGGAGCTCATTTTGAAGCTAGGTCGGTGGTTGCAAAACTTATAAACCTTGGGTATTTTTGGCCCTCAATGCACCGGGATACCGCTGAGCAATTAAGGAAATGTGATGCCTGCCAAATTCATGCACCAATCCCAAAAAGTCCCAAGCATGATCTGGTCCCAATAACCTCAGCATGGCCATTCTATAAATGGGGGATGGACATTGTCGGCCTGTTTCCCCCAAGCAAAGGTGGGGTGAAGTTCTTATTGGTGGTGATGCGTGTGAAGTGTCGTTAGTTTTTAATGTATTTATTAAGCCCTTTTTAACACTTTTGTTTAGCCAAGTTTTAAATTTATAAAACACGATATTTACTAACACTAAACACACATATGGGGAAGTGCACCCATTGTGAGCGTAATATAGTGTTGGTAAGATACCGAGGTCGTCCAAGGACACAAGAGCTTTTAATACCGGTTTATCCTCAACGTCTAATCAAATCAAAAGTTTAGAAAAATGTTTTAAACTAGAAAATAAAAACTAACTAAAATGCTGAAAAATAAAAATAAAAGAAAAACAGATAGACAGGATGAATCACTTGGCTCCGACTCGTGTTTAGTGTAACCTTTGATTATTTCCGCACTTTTGCACTATTTAAGAGATTATCTTAGTTATTGTAGTAGGCCCCTCTTTTGGAGGTGACGTTACCCTCAACCCTGGTAGTTTGAGTCAGCAAGGATACAATCCTAAAGGGTCGGATTATTGAAAGATAATTAATTAAGTTATTAATGCATAATGTGGTAGGCCCCTCTTTTGAAGGTGACGTTACCCTCGGCTAAGTAGTCTGAGTCAGCAGGGATACAGTCCTAAGTAGCCGGGTTAAAATATTAATAGTAGTTTAACTTATGAGGGGGTCAAAGAGTTTGGACCCCCGCCATCCAATACCGTTAAGTATTGAAGGAGGTCATACTAAATTTGACCCAGGTCCTTTGCAGGATCTATACACTGAACAATGGCAAGACTCTTACCAAACCGCTCCCTTAACCCCCGACCAGGTAGCCAACATACCTCCATATAGACCGTGGAGATATGAATGGTGAAAATCTTTTATTTTATATAGACAGTAAAATAATGCCAAGACACCACGGAAAAACGATAAGGAAGAATCACCTTCAACATAAGAAACTAGTTATTAAAGTCATTAATACATAACCAATTAAAAAGTGCGAAAAGATTAAAAATAAAAAGTATTACACTAGACACTTTGTCTTCACCAAGTGATGTAAGAGACTTAGGCAAACATGGCCTTGATTGTCAAGAACTCTTACGATCAATCTTGGATCCCGAGATGACTCACACACTCTATGATGGACAATGGATGATGGTGGTGGATGATGGTGTTATGGTGGTGGTGGGTGGTGGGTGAAGTGTGAGAGAGGTGGTGTGCCAAGGGATGGTCTGAGCTTAAGCCAAGCACTCCTATTTATAGGTTGAACAGAAGCTCGGGCACGGCCCCGTGTCCAGTGGGCACGGCCCCGTGTCCACATCCTTCTCTTTCTTCATTAATTGCTCTTGTCTTTATTAGTTGACCACGGCCCCGTGTCCGCTGGGCACGACCCCGTGTGCAGAAGCGTATCTGTACTATCAAGATTTGCCTAGATTCTGCGAATCTTATAGTTGACCACGACCTCATGTCCGCTGAGCACGGCCCCGTGGTGGGCAATAGAAGCTTCTACAACTTTGTCTTTTATGCTGACACTTGGGCACACCCCCGTGCTCACTGAGCACGGGGCGTGTTCAGCCTTCTGTTCTCTTGTTTTGCTTGGGAAGATGCTTTCGGGGAGGTCGGGCATGCCACGTTTGTTCCTTTTCTTGTATTTATGTTAGATTTAGCTGCCTTTTTGCTTCTTTTGTTAATTTGAGCTCATTTAATCCTGAAAATGCAAAAAGAAGACAAAAACACACTTTTTCCAACATTAGTACTAAAAAGGGTTAGTTTTATGCCACAATTGATGTAATTTATATGTTGCATTTTGCACACATCAGTGGCCATAGATTATTTCACCAAGTGGCCCGAGGTTAAACCACTTGCAAAGATCACGGGAAAACAGGTCATTGACTTTGTTTGGGAGAACATTATTTGCCGCTATGGATTGCCGGGAGTACTTGTCACTGACAATGGAAAGCAATTTGCTGATAAGCCTTTCAGCGTTTGGTGCAAAGAATACAGAATCAACCAGGTTTTCAGCTCAGTGGCTTACCCGCAATCAAACGGTCAGGTTGAAAGGACGAATCGAAGCATAGTGGAACGTATCAAAACAAGATTGGGGAGGTACGAAAGCAACTGGCTTGAAGAATTGCCTAGTGTTCTATGGGCCATAAGAACAACCGAAAAAACAAGCCATAAAAGAACACCCTAAAGCTTGGTATTTGGGTCCGAAGCCGTGATCCCCGCTGAAATAGGAGTTGTAACACAACGAATTGTCAACATGGATCCCGAAACAAACCAAAAAGAGACCATGTTGAACTTATAACTCCTAGAGTAAGCACGAGACCAAGCTACAATTCAAGAAGCCAAGTACAAGCAACGAATGGAAGCCTACTACAACAAGAGAGTCAAGAACGAAAGCTTCAAGCCAGGAGATCTGGTACTTAGAAACAATGAAGCTAGCAAAAAAGAGAATCAAGGAAAGCTTGGCCCAAAATGGGAAGGCCCATATACCATCCTTGAAGCACATAAGGGTGGATCTTACAAGCTAGCAGACTCAGAGGGTAAAAGGCTTCCAAGGCATTGGAATGGAAAGACCTTAAAAATGTTCCATGTCTAAACAGGAAAAATTGGTTTGTATTTCACAAGTTGTATTTTGAAAATAGCACTACGAACACCTTTTGTAAAAACAAGTATCTCTTGAATGAATGAAGTTGTTTTATCAAATTTGTCTTTCTATCCTAAGATCAGGCTGAGAACCTAGCAAAAAACTCCATGGCAATGGCCATGTAAGGGGATGAGCTCCCAGGCCACATCGCTCAATAGGTTCAAGGGTTGAATGAACCTATATAAGGGGTGAGTTCCTAAATAAATACAACTCCATGGGACTTATTAATTAAAAACAAAATTGTCTCATAGACGGGTTTGAACAACCTACACCAAATGTTCCTTAAGCCTTAGAAGAATAATCAATAAACAGGCTTACGAAATCAAACAAAAACAAGAAAATAAATAGGATAGGTGCTATGTCTTCTTGTTAAAAATACCAAGGCTAAGTGACTGCAGCACTGAACCCTTTAAGGTATAAAACACATAAAGACAACACAAACTCGACAAAGACAAAGTTACAAGAAAAAGATATAACTCGAAGAGTAGTACAACAACTTGAGCAAAGAGTTATAAAAACTTAAAATACAAACCAAGTCAAGTTACAAAACTAAGAAGACTTCAAGGCTTCAAGCCACATATGTGACAACTCAAAACCTTAAAGGCTTCAACCTACCTACGGATAGCCAAAAAGCTTAAAAGCTTGAAGCCAACCAAGCTGCCTTAACGAAATAGGCACAAGTATAAAAACACAACACAAAGAAAATAGTTAAACATAATATCATAACAAAGAAAGCCCTGAAAGACTTTCAACCATTCAAACACAAGTTAAAACAAGTCCTAGTGACTTGCAAGCTTAGATATTGTTCAAACGGCCATACAGGCCTAAAAGCACAACCACATAACAAGAACCTTAGGGGTTCCTGCAAAACCTAATATTGTCTAAAGTTAACATTACAAACCACAAATTGTTTTTGAGTGCTAAGAAAGCTACGAATATCCGTTAAGCATCAGCAGAAGGCTTGGAAACCCCGGAACCTTCACCCTTGACCTTCTTTGCTTTCTTGGACTTCTTAGCTTTTACACCACCATCACCACCTACTGCTGAAGCCTCCAAGCTTGCATCCTTCGAAGCATCCGGTCCACCAAAAAGGGTGTCATCACTATCTCCCGAGTAGGATCTCTTCCTTGAAAGAGAGCCCAAGACTTCAGAACAGAATTTTTCATTAAGGCCCTCCGGTTTCAAGTCCTGCAACACAGTAAGAGGCTTACCAAAACAAGCAGAAACTTGATGGATATAAGGGTAGGTCAGTCTCTCCATCTATTCAACGGAGCCCTTGAAAATATCGGAAGCCTCGGGACGAAACAGGGGAGACTTCTCCAAAGGATGGTCGGATTCATGAAGCTTATAACCAGCGATGAGGCCCTGATGTTTCCCCAGGTTGAGCAATTTAGTGTAAACTTCACCAAGGGCAGAGTTGAACTCCTTGGAGTGTAAAAGGTACGTAACAACCTGTTGGAAACCCTGCTCAATTAACCACTGATTATCACCGGTGGTTTGAGCAACCGAAGCTTTCAACCCTTCCTTTCCTCATCAAAAGCCCGCTGCTGAACAGATAAAGCTTCCCTGTCAGCCTTAAGCTTCAACCGATCTGCCTCAAAGCTCTTCTTCAAATCACTCATTTCAATGACATGCCTCCTAGTCAGTTCACTAACCTTCTTGTCAGTTCACTAACCTTCTTGTCCCACGCTTATTCTTTCTCAGCAAACCCAGCTATCTCTTTCTTCATCGTAGCCATTGAAGATTTCATCTTATCTTTCTTCTTAGAAAATTCTTCATATTCTTGCATCCTCTTACGAAAACGAGCAATCCCCTGAGGAAGCATGGCAGCAAGGTTGCAGGTACTCAAAATCATGCGGGATAACATCAAGTCATCACCCATCTCAGCAATGGTGTTGTGAACTGAAGGAGGAGCAATGTGACTCAGAGCATCTTCACAAACAGCAGCATCCTTGAAACTGTCATCAATTTTCACCGACCAACCAGGCACATAAACTTCGTCCAGATCCAACCCTTCAACATCCCTGCTTGAAGAGCCCTGAACGGGGGTAGCAATAACCTTCTTGGCTGAAGCCATCTTACCATGAATAACCAGTTTCTTCTCCTTTTCAGCACCCGCTTCAACACCCTGATCTTCAGAAGCTTCAATATCATCACTCAACTCCACTGGTTCAGTAGAAGTGGATTGAGGAGCAGCCTTCAACAAACGGCAGGTAGATCGACGGGTTAAAGCCTTGGGAGCATGAGACTTGGAAAAACCTTTGACATTGGAAGTACTAACATAACCCGAACCCTTGAACCTTTGCTCAGCAGTCCTAACTACAACGTTTTCATTAGGAACAGATGGGACATCCTCAAACGCAACATCAGAAGTGTCGTCACTCTTGATAAAATCCAGGGCAGACATGACTGCAAATAACAAAAAACAAAAACAAATAAGGCATAAATAAAGAAAAATGAAAAGAGGGCAAAAAAGGAAAATGCATACCCGTGCCACTCCTCATTAGAACCGGATCCCGATCGGCATTTTCCCACAATTTACTAACCCCTAATAGAACTAGCAAATGTTCAGGGAAGGGACGAACCCTCGAAGGGCACTCCCGGATGGCTTTGAGAAAAGCATCATTCAACTCAGATTCAGAGGGCTCTGGTTCATTGAGAACGGCATCCGGGTGCCTCCACACCATTTTGAATGGGACAATAGAATCAGAAACACAGAAAAAGCGATCCTTCCAAGTACCAAGTGTTGTAACCATAGACGAAATAAGACAAGTATCAACCTTGGATGTTTCAAAGGTGAACCAATCACCATTTTTGGCCAAACGAAAAAACCGGCGAAAAAGGAACAATGAAGGATCATATCCAAGGGCACGGCACAAAACCTCAAAGTGCAAAACCCTAGCCATGCCCTTCGGATGAATTTGCCCAAAGGAGACTCGATAATATTCCAACAGATTCAAAAAAAAAGAGGGAAAAGGGATAACGGAGGTTCGAAAACTCAAAATGACGACAATAAAGAGCAATCGAACCAGGGGTCGGTTTATCAATAGGAACATCACAAGCAGGAGCGGTCGGATTAAACATTTTATCAATACCATATTCCACACAAAATAAATCTACCTCTTCTTGGGTTAATCGGGAAAAGGATTTTGCCAAATCCTTACGGGCACCCATTTTACAAAGAAAGTATGAAGAATGTAAGGAAATATGAAAGAAACCAAAACTAACCTTGAAGAGAGAAAAGGAATTGCAGAGGAAAACTTGAAAGGATAATGTATAAATTGAATGATATCTTCAAATATAAAAGAAAATAAAACTCAAAATAGTGGTGATAATTGCAAACAGTTACTTTCTGCAAAACCGCCGCCCTATGAACTGCCACACATCAATCAAATCAGTCGTCAGTTATTTAAAATTCAAAAATTAACTGACTCTAACCCTTTAAGCCTTCAAGCTTTGAACCCTTGAAACCTTCAAGCAATAAATGCATGTATGAAAGTCAGAAGTCTTTGAGCTCATTCCCCAAAAACCTCTGACTTGGGGGGGGGGGGCTGATGACGGGGGTAGCCCAAGATCAAATAAAAATGACTTAAATACATAAACGCTCGAAAGGTTAAACGGTTCGAAGGTTAAAAAGCTGGGAGATGGGGAAAAGCAATACGGAAACAGTAAGTAGTCACATCTCTGGATTGCTACACCAACCCACCAGCCGCAAAAGCAACTCGGATCCACAGAACACACTCTTTTACCCGCAGGTCAAAGCCTTCAACCCTCAAAAAGGGCAAAACCCCCACTGCAAGCATGGTCACTAGTCAAATGCATTCCTCTTTGAGTAATGTCTTCTCCTATAAATTAGACACTTCATTTACTAAGCAGGACATTCCTGGCCAGCCCTGATTTCCTGAGATCTCTGGTCATACATCATGAGTACTTGCTTCATGCAAGATACTTTATCTCATATTCAACACACACATTCCTTTTGCTTGCACATCCGAATCTGAACGCATTTCGGAGGAGGACCTTTAGCAAACTACAAAATCAAACTAGTGAACCTCTCTCCACGTCTTGCAAATGTGGGGGGACCCCACGACATGCGTTAGGCAAAGTTGAACCCTTCAACCCTTTTGCCTAACCAACCCGGCTACTATCCTTGGTCTGTTATTTGTCGCATCAACAGATATAATACCGTATATTTCACACGTGAAAATGACATATTATAGATAATAAAATAGGATTCTACAAAAAATTTCTATTAATTTAGTATAAACTTTTATTCTTGTCTCTTAGTTTTGAGCATATTTGTGAATTCTATTCAAAATGTATATTTTGAACCTTGAGGTTTGATATTTATTGTTAGTTTTATATAATGTCCTAACTTTGTCTATTTTTAGTTAACCCAAAGGTATTTTTGTCTTTTTACATATTTATTTGAACCTTGAGGTTTGATATTTATTGTTAGTTGTATCCAATGTCCTATCTATTTTTTTTCAAGTTCTTAACTTACTTTATGTTTATTGTATAAAACCCACTTTCTCTTTTTATGCTAGGATATAATACCATGTATTGCACACATGAAAATGACATATTATAGATAATAAAATAGGATCCTACAAAAAATTCTATTAATTTAGTATAAACTTTTATCTTGTCTCTTAATTTTGAGCATATTTGTCAATTCTATTCAAAATGTATATTTTGAACGTTGAGGTTTGATATTTATTGTTAGTTCTATCTAAGAGCATTCACATTCAATCCATCATATTTTCACCCTAAATTACACTACATTTTGTCTCTCCTTTTCAATTAAATAATATTTTTTATATCTTTATCATTATCTTTTCTATCTCATCCACTCACAACCACTTTCAAAATATATTAAAAAATTATAGGGGGTGAACAGTGTCCCCCCAAATATACAGATGAACAGTAACATTTTCTCTCTCATCCACTCACAACCACTTTTTATACTCTTTATATTTTAAAAACACCACACACATAATTTAGTTATTTGGATGTGAATGCTCTAATGTCTTAACTTTGTCCATTTGTAGTTAACCCAAAGGTAGTTTTGTCTTTTTATATATTTCTTTGAACCTTGAGGTTTAATATTTATTGTTAGTTCTATCCAATGTCCTAACTTTGTCTATTTTTACTCAACCCAAAGGTATTTTTGTCTTTTTACTTATTTATTTTTGTCTTTTTCTATTTTTTCACGTTCTTAACTTACTTTATGTTTATTGTATGAAACCCAATTTCTCTTTCTATGCTAGGATATAATACCGTGTATTGCACACGTAAAAATGACATATTATAGATAATAAAATAGGATCATACAAAAAATTTCTATTAATATAGTATAAACTTTTATCTTGTCTCTTAGTTTTGAGCATATCTGTTAATTTTATTCAAAATGTATATTTTGAACCTTGAGGTTTGATAATTATTGTTAGTTCTATCTAGTGTCTTAACTTTGTCCATTTTTACTTAACCCAAAGGTATTTTTGTCTTTTTACATATTTATTTGAACCTTGAGGTTTGATATTTATTGTTAGTTCTATCCAATGTCCTAACTTTGTCTATTTTTAGTTAACCCAAAGTTATTTTTGTCTTTTTACATATTTATTTTTGTTTTTTTTTATTTTTTTCACGCTCTTAAGTTACTTTATGTTTATTGTATAAAACCGACTTTCTCTTTGTATGCTAGGATATAATACCGTGCATTGCACACGTGAAAATGACATATTATAGATAATAAAATAGGATCCTACAAAATTAATTTCGTATAAACTTTTATCTTGTCTCTTAGTTTTGAGCATATTTGTCAATTCTATTCAAAATGTATATTTTGAACCTTGAGGTTTGATATTTATTGTTAGTTCTATCTAATATCTAATGTGTAAACTTTGTCCATTTTTAGTTAACCCAAAGGTATTTTTGTCTTTTTATATATTTCTTTGAACCTTGAGGTTTGATATTTATTGTTAGTTATATCCGATGTCCTAACTTTGTCTATTTTTAGTTAACCCAAAGGTATTTTTATCTTTTTACATATTTATTTTTGTTTTTTTCTATTTTTTCACGTTCTTAACTTACTTTATGTTTATTGTATAAAACCCACTTTCTCATTGTATGCTAGGATATAATACCGTGTATTGCACACGTGAAAATGACATGTTATAGATAATAAAATAGGATCATACAAAAAATTTCTATTAATTTAGTATAAACTTTTATCTTGTCTCTTAGTTTTGAGCATATATGTCAATTCTATTCAAAATGTGTATTTTGAACCTTGAGGTTTGATATTTATTGTTAGTTCCATCTAATGTCTTAACTTTGTCTATTTTTAGTTAACCCAAAGATATTTTTTGTCTTTTTATATATTTCTTTGAACCTTGAGGTTTGATATTTATTGTTAGTTCTATTCAATGTCCTAACTTTGTCTATTTTTAGTTAACACAAAGGTATTTTTGTCTTTTTACATATTTATTTTTGTTTATTTTTTCTATTTTTTTCACTTTCTTAACTTACTTTATGTTTATTGTATAAAACCCATTTTCTCTTTGTATGCTAGGATATAATACTGTGTATTGCACACGTGAAAATGACATATTATAGATAATAAAAAAGGATCTTACAAAAAATTTCTATTAATTTAGTATAAACTTTTATCTTGTCTCTTAGTTTTGAGCATATTTGTCAATTCTATTCAAAATGTATATTTTGAACCTTGAGTTTTGATATTTATTGTTAGTTCTATCTAATGTCTTAACTTTGTCCATTTTTAGTTAACCCAATGGTATTTTTGTCTTTTTACATATTTAGTTGAACCTTGAGGTTTGATATTTATGGTTAGTTCTATCCAATGTACTAACTTTGTCTATTTTTAGTTAACCCAAATGTATTTTTGTCTTTTTACATATTTATTTTTTTTTCTATTTTTTTCACCTTCTTAACTTACTTTATGCTTATTGTATAAAACCCACTATACCCCCCCCCCCCCCCTACCCAAATCTCTCTCATGAGGCATTCATTGACACCGACACCACCACACCACCATGAAAACTCAAACCACCTCCATCAAACTTGGGAGAAGCTTGTGATGGCGGAGATTTGGCCCACTTAAAATGTGACGCTAGGGGCGTTGGAGGCGATTCCGTGGAGAGACTCTAGCCACCATTTGTAGGGGTGTGGAATAACCGAACCGAAAACCAACAAAACCGAACCGAAATTAACCGAAACCGAATTAACCGAAAGTCGGTTAACGGATATTTTTTTTACCATCGGTTAACCGAAATTAACCGAACCGAATCATTTATTTTTTTATATATTTCTAGCTTTTATACCTCTATTTCATGTATTTCATGTTTTATACTTTCATTTCATGTAATAATACATCTATTTCATTTATTTACGCCTTCATTTCATTTACTTATACCTTCATTTCATATATTTATACCTCCATTTTATGAAGTTAAACATTTATTCATGCATTTATACCTCTATTTCATTTATTTATACATCTATTTCATGTATTTATACATCTATTTCATGTATTTATACTTCCATTACAAGTATTTCTAAGCAAAAAAATTTAGCCCTTGTTTGAATTGGTTATTAACTGAAAGTTAACCGAACCGAACCGAAAACCGACAAATTAACCGAATTAACCGAACCGATTATGTAGGACCGGTTTTGACACCGTTCGATTGCGTAACGAACGTTCGACGTGCGGAATCCGTGAACGTGCGTGACCGAACACACAAGAACGTACAAATAACGTGATTCTATTGATATGATGTCGTGTACAAAGCCGTGAATCACGTGGAGAGACTTTCTCTCTCTAGACTTTCTCTCTCTAGGATTAAATCTCTAAATCTCCAAATGAGCCAAAGTCTTAAACCTAACACTATAACTCCCTATTTATAGGCACAAGGAATATAAGGATTTCACCTTATTTACAAGTTTGCCACCTTGCCCTTTTAACTAGATATTACAATAAAAGCTTAGACTTCTTCGGTTTCTGCTACGTACTAGATTGACGAAGGCGATAGACAGATAATGCACTAACAGACTCCCCCTTGGATATTGCCGTAGTCAATCTCGTAGCATCTTGTCTTTCTCTATCTTGAACAGAATCCCCGTGGATCTGTCTTCGAGCTTCCGTTGCTCCCCTACTTCTTAGACTCTTTTTCCTTCAGGCTCCCCCTTTCGTCAAGCTTCCGTGCTTTTGGGATCGACACCTGGATTTCCGAATACAAGCTCCTTCAGGATAGTTATCTGCCTCTTTGAATCCACGCTTTCTCTTGCGTTGAGCTCGTCTTCAGACTCCCCCTTAGACTCAGCTATCGGGATCGTAGTCTGGCTTTCATCAGTTCACAAGTTCAGGATCAATTCCTGGCTTTGTTCTGCATCTGGTCAGGATTTGAAACCTGGTTAACCTGCACATCCTCTACCTCAACATAAGTTTCACAAATTTATAACAGTTAGATTTAAGAAACTTACTGGTAGAAATCAATTATTCAACAAACATACTAGTTACATCAAGTTCAAATGAATGATCTTGATTAACTAAGCACACAATCTTTCAAAACATTTATATATGACATTCAAAGTTTTCAACATATTCTCCCAACCCTTTAGTTCATCAAGTTTAGCACTTGGAATTTTGAATATCAACTCTTCAACATCAGTTGTCGAAAATCTTTTTGTATTATTGTTTTTGAATGAAATGCAGTAAACAAATATATACAAACAATATTTTTGTGAGTTTGTGTAAGAGGATCATATCAGTTTATGAAACAAATCACTAGCACCGTTAAGCTTTAATCATTTTAAGTTCTAAACGATTCACTTAGATTGTCAGTATACTGGTCCATTTAAATTTTCACACAAAGTTCAATTGCTTCGAGATACGAGTTTAATGTCTTAGATACTTAAACTTAATCGCATATCCCACCTCAGAATATACTCCCGTATCCAGATCCCAATATTCAGTCTTACAGGTAATTATAACACAAATGATATCTGTAAGGGGTTAATAATTTATGAAGAATCATGAGAGCTCAGGTCAGAACTACCGTTCAGCAGAGAGATCATGACTCAACTTGTGGGTATGTCCCCTTTAGATGATCTTTTTTACAACAGCATTGCTAAGCAATTTTATTGTCTTATCATTAATGCTGAGGGTGATGCTGTGTTTCAAGCATTTGCGAAAAGTATTATTCGGGGACTAGGTCAGAACTACCGTTTAGCAGAAGTCCCAGAATAATACCCCAGATATCACTGAGTATAAAAACCTAGTATATCAGAAAAAAGAATCCTTCAAACAAGATTTCGGGGGTTACCCATATATCCGAGAGATGTTACCCACGATATAAGCAAGTTTGAATTTAGGTTTATATCTCGTCACAATCTACTAAATGTGCAAAAACCTACTGACACATCATCCGTGAGACCGTTTATCACATTTGACAATTCATATCTTTAGCATGCTGTGATAGTTCACTGATTTACTATCATTTCCTCTTCTTTAACACAAAACTCATTTTTGCTTTTTCAATGTTTTTGGCATTTTTAAATTTTCTATTTTTTTAAAATTTTTTCTCCCCCTAAAATCAAAATATGTTTCAATTTTGATTTTCAAGGAAAATTTGAAAACAAACTTTGACAACCGATATCAAATTGTTTCAATTCGCCATTCACTCGGCATAAACAATCAGAACTCCCCTGACAACAAACTATTTTCCCATTTAGATTTCAAAACACTTAAAAGTTTGTTTTAATCAAAATGGTTTTTCCAGAAAAATTAGTTTTGTTGAATTAACAAATCACTTGTTGGTTAGGGGATTACTTCATCACATTTTTCTCCTTTAACCATTTTGAAAGATTTAACAGTTCAAGATTCTATCAACACAAATACTTGTAGAAAATCAAGTACAACTTAATGTCCCTGATTTACCACATGTAAGACGAAAAATCACCAGAGTGAAATTTCTCAAGAAATGTGCCGATTCATGTTCCACGCTTACCAACCTGGGAACTCCGGCAAGTCAGATTTTTCTATTTGAAAAGTTTCACCCAAGCCTGACTGTCTTTGGGTGATTTAGAATTCTTGTTCAACAATGGTGGAAAATTTGCATCATCCATTGTTAAACCTGAATTCTTAGATTTTACCTCAACACTAGGCTCCTCTGGCTTTGATGAACCAGAATCATGGCCTGAATGTGGCTTGTCTGACTTTGATGAGCCAGATTCATCACCGACAACCTTCTTTTTCTCCTTTTTCTCTTTTGTCCTCAGATTTGCATCTGAAGAATTCAATTTACTTGGCTTTGCAGTCAAGTGAGTTGATTCATCAGAACTTTTATTCAATCTGTCCGGTGAACCCGAAGACAAAATTTTCTCCAGATATTCTCTTGCCTTCTTCCTCAGTCTGTCTTTCTGCCCCTGAGAAAGCTTCACTTTCTTTTCTTGAACTTTAGGTTCTTGAACCTTCTGTTCTTTGGGCTTGACGTTGACTGGTTTCTTTGTCAATTTCTGAGAATTAACCCTCAATCTTTCATTTGATCTCCTTGGGCAATCTCTTGCAATATGACCTCTGATTTGACAATTATAGCATCTTCTTGTCTCATAACTCCAATTCTGGCAGTTAACAGCAATGTGTCCTCTCACACCACAGGTGTAGCACACTCTGTTATCGTACCATCCACTTCTGTCAGTCCAAACCTTCAGATCATAACATTGTTTGGCTTGGTTATATTCATTTCTTCTCTTCAATGCTGGATTTGGCTTTTGAGCACTGTGGTCAAACCTGCACCACTTATTACCAACATTTTGTGAGTTTTCATTTTTAAATTTTTGTAATTTTTCATAATGATTGGATGACTTATCTGATGAGCTTTTATTTTCATTTTTAAAATTTTTCAAATTTTTAACTTTTTGTTTCTGTTCTACACTCTTCTTAACAGGTTTTTGTTTAGAACATTCACCTGTTTCAGTAGATTGCAAAACAATATTTTTAAATTTTTCTTGTAAATCTAAAAATATTTTTCTTTTCTTTTCTTTTTCATCATCAGATATTTCATCACAATCTTCAATTTTGACTTTGTCAAAATTTGTGACATTGTCACTTATTGAAACAGAATTGATCGGTTTTGGAGAAACATGTGATGTAGAATTCACAAAACCTTTCAATTTAATCTCAAGCTCAGCAATTTTGTTCCGAGCAATTTCAGCTTCATTTTCAAGTCGAATGATTTTCTGAAGATGAGAATTTATTTCAATCTGTTTTTCTAGATTATTGTTAAAAATAACAGATTTTTCATCTTCTAAAACCTTCATTTGACTTTGAAAATCTTTTTCAATCTTTAATTTTTCATTTTCAAAAACATTTTCTTTTTCTTTAAAATTTTTGTTTTCTAATGACAAACTCTCAACATTCTTCAAAAGTTTGTCATTTTCAGATTTTAGTTTTTCACAATTTAAGCGCAATTCCAGAATCTGTTCATTATCAGCTTTCTTCTCGTCTTTCAAAGCTTTGTTTTCCAATGTCAAATTCTCTACATTCTTCAGAAGTTTAACATTGTCTGTTTCTGATTTTTCGCATTTCAAGCATTTTCCATTCATCTCTCCATCATCAGCTTCTTTCTTTGTTTCCATCTTGTATGTTCCTGCACAGAAAATTTTAACAAAATCAAGAGGATTCATATTTTCATCAATATAACAACCCCTCTTAATATCGTATCTCATTGTATTTTTTGCTGCAAGACACACAGTGATTCGTTTTCTCATTTCAATGATTACATCCAAATTTATCTTTTCTGATTCTTCTTTTATTTCATCCAATAACTTCCTTTTTCTTGAATCTTCATGATGCCTATGATTTGTTATTGTATTGATGAAACTTCTTAAATCAAAGCGTGATAAATTAGAATCCCATTTCAGTTCATTCACGAATTTATCCCATTCCAAAGGTAAAGCATTAACAAATCTTGAAATTTGTTCATCCTTTGAAAAATATATCCCATGTCTTTCTAACTTATAAACTAACTCATCAAACCGTTTTACCAACTTCTCCACTGATTCATTCTTCATACACAACAAATTTTCGAATCTTTTAACATAAACATCTTTATCCCTTAATCTCCCACACCAAGATTCACAAGGCCAATCATTTAAATTTTCAAGATTCTTGTTTTCCTTTTCGTCAAACATTTTGAATT
Source organism: Helianthus tuberosus (assembly GCA_030545235.1). Lineage (NCBI taxonomy): Eukaryota > Viridiplantae > Streptophyta > Magnoliopsida > Asterales > Asteraceae > Helianthus > Helianthus tuberosus. The sequence continues at coordinate 146,363,476 of CM060400.1, forward strand.
TTTGGTATTTGTGCCTTGTAAAACACCTCAAATCACCAGTTACAAACGTGAATCACTTTCAAACTGTCAGGACCATTTCAAACGGTCACGACCATTTCAAACGGACAGGGCCATTTTCAAACGGTCACGTCAGTTTCAAACGGACAGGGTCAGTTTCAAACGGTCAGGTGTCAATTTCAAACGGACAGGGTCAGTTTCAAACGGACAGGTGTCAATTTCAAACGGTCACGTGCTTGTTCAAACGGTCAGATGCTTGTTCAAACGGTCACATGCTTGTTCAAACGGTCAGATGCTTGTTCAAACGGTCACATGCTTGTTCAAACGGTCACGCCAATTTTCAAACGATGTCGGCACAAAAACTCAGATTTCTCCTAAACGGTTAGGAATTAGGATCTGAAACTTGGTAGGGTTGTAAAGCAAGTGTTCTCGCACAACATATCAAAAAATCAACTGCTTCGGACCGTAAAAACCTGTTCAATTTGATGATTTTCAGTGAAAAACGTGATAAGAATGAAAAAAAATGAAGAAATCTATGAAATTCAGGTCTGAAATCAATGAAATCTGGTACGAATCTATGTGTTTGATCAGCGCAATCGAGCTCCTGCTCTGGTACCACTTGTAGGACCGGTTTTGACACCGTTCGATTGCGTAACGAACGTTCGACGTGCGGAATCCGTGAACATGCGTGACCGAACACACAAGAACGTACAAATAACGTGATTCTATTGATATGATGTCGTGTACAAAGCCGTGAATCACGTGGAGAGACTTTCTCTCTCTAGATTTCTCTCTCTATGATTAGATCTCTAAATCTCCAAATGAGCCAAAGTCTTAAACCTAACACTATAACTCCCTATTTATAGGCACAAGGAATATAAGGATTTCTCCTTATTTACAAGTTTGCCACCTTGCCCTTTTAACTAGATATTACAATAAAAGCTTAGACTTCTTCGGTTTCTGCTACGTACTAGATTGACGAAGGCGATAGACAGATAATGCACTAACAGATTAACCGATCACTTCGGTTATGGTTACGTATAATGCTAATAACCGAACCGAACCAAACCGTGCACACCCCTAACCAATTGGATGGAGGGTTGCCTAGGAAAGGGATGTCAGTGTTGTTGGACAGGCAGTTAATTTGTCGGAAAGGGTGGCAAGAGAAAGGAAATAGTTGAACGTGGATTTTATGGGTCGGTTTGTATTACAGAATGTGTACTAGGGATGAGCATGGTACCCGTTTGGTACCGAAAGTACCAGTACCGAAAATCCCCAAAAGTGGGTACCAGTAACGTTATCGAATATACCCGGTACGGTACGGTTCGGCACCAATACCGGTTCGATACCAGTATTTTAGTGTAAAAACCGGTAAATACCGGTACCGAACCGGTACCATATCTGACTGGTACCGAAAATGTCAAAAGTCGGTACCGAATCGGTAACGAAAATGTACCCGATTTGGTAAATTCAGTACCGGTACCATTTGCTCATCCCTAATGTGTACGAGTTGCGGTGGGATAATTGAAATGGGAATTTAGGGTTTTTTACTAGGAATTTCGAATGACGATGTGGGGGTGGGGCGGATATCGAAGTAGATGGTCGATGGTGGCCAGATTTGTGAACATCTTCCTTCAACTGTTCACCATTACCCACTTCTACCCATCCACTACTCTATTTCTCTATCTCTCTCTCTCTCTCTAGACCACGCTAACACAACACTGATCGACGATTTTTAGTTTCTTAGGGTTCGCCACTAATGGAAGTGGCTAGTTTGTAAATTAACGATAGTGGTGGTTTGGTGGTGGTGCGTTGATTGTAGCATGGTGGTGGTGACATTGTTGGTAGTGGTGTTTGTGTCAGGTGGTGGTAGTAGTGGTAGTGGTGGATGTGTTAGGTGGCAATGGTAGATATGTTTGCGAGAGAAAGTCAATAGTAAAAGTTCAGGCTTTTGTTAGTTATAGAATATTGATATGTACGAAAGGCATATATATATATATATATATATAAACGGGTTCAGGAGAAAACAGAAAAATGTGTGAGAACGGTGAGAACGCATCCTGGCCCAACACGTGGCGCGGGGCATGATTAGGGTCCGAGGGGTTTTTTGTCTTTTTAGTATTCTTCTCCTTTCCCGATTTTCGCGTTTGACATGCTGCTTATTTTTTGCGTGCAAGATAATTTTGGCATTATCTAGAATTATTAATTACGTAGCGTTTTACTATTCTTCTCAGATTTCTTCTCGTTGAATTAATTCTTTTTGTGTCACATAGTTAATTTTTTTGGCGTTATGGCTTTTTCCATGTCATTTTTTCGCGTTTTGTATCTTTTTGTTAAGAGTACACTGCCATTTTGGTCCCTGTGGTTTGGGCACTTTTGCCATTTTAGTCCAAATCTCAAACTTTTTACATCTGGGTCCCTGTGGTTTGCATTTTGTTGCCATTTTAGTCCAAAAGCAAAGTCAGCTCAGATTAAAAAAAAAGCCTGGTTTTTGTCCTTTTCTAAAGGGCATTTTGGTCGTTTTGCCCACTTGCCAACCTACCCACCCCACTCCCACCCCCACCCCCACCCCCTCTCCTTTTCTTCTTTCCCCTTTTTCAACGAACTCACCTGTTCATCATCATCTTCATCCATTTCTCACTCCCATCCCACTTTTCAATCATTTCTAGCAGACACAAATTCACCAGTAATTCCACCATCCACAACCGCATCAACACCATCCATATCACAATCTGATACTAACATATGCTCCTGAAATCAGACCTGCTACTGATTCAAGCCCTAACCTAACACCTCGCCAATTTGAACGAGACCTGCTACTGATTCAAGCCCTAACCTGCTACTGATTCAAGCCCTAATTAACTGATGATGCCGTCTATTTAACTTGCTCACTATTTATTATTACTCTAGTTGTATGATCTTGTAATCCCTGTGTTTGTTCTATCTTATTGGAATGTGTATTCTACATTCTGTTGGGGTTGGTCTTATCACCGTAGTCCCAGACAATTGAGCTTTTTGCTGAAACATAAAGATACTTTAGTTGTGATGCACTGATACTTGCACATTTACATTTACATTATAGAAGCATAAAAGATCACTTGTATGGCTATTCAGGATCTGTGAGAAAAAATATTACCGCATGTCCCAGTAAAATTCGTTGGAGCGATGAGGGACTTGATAGGGATCTATACATCAAGACACCAACAATAACTATTTTAGCAATGGATGGCAGAAGACGTTGGTTGGACATAAAAGAACTGGTTAGTCACACTTCACATATTATAGTGATTGTTCACTCTCTCTATATGTTATAATACAAAATAACGATGGTGTCATAGTCGGCCTTCAATTAGAAATCGATAAAATTTGATGATGCCGTCTATTTAATTAATCGCCGGTGAGAGGTTCGAGAATCGGTGTTTAGACAGTTGAGCTTTCTCTCTCTAGATACTATGAGAATTACAGGATTGAAGAAGTGGGGATGGAGATTTTAGAGAGAGAAAATGGAAACGGTTAAGGTGTTTCTCTCTCTAGAACTTGTGAGAAAAAAATGGAATTGGTGGAGGTGGTTGAGAGAAAGGGGTTTTATGGCGGTGAGGGTGGTGGAACAGAGGACCCAAAACTGCACTTCAGAGGATCTCCCAAAATTGCTTGATTTAGGGTTTGGATGAAATATGGGGAAGATGAAGATCTGGGGAAAGATGAAGATGCTTTTATGATGTCCAAATCTAAATATTTAGTTATAATTATTTTAAAATGACCAAAATACCCCTGAGGGTAAGGACAAAACAGGAGGTTTTAATTTAGGGATTCTGGTCAAATATCACTTTTGGACCAAAATTGCAACAAAATGCAAACCACATGGACCCAGATGTAAAAAGTTTGAGATTTGGACTAAAATGGCAAAACTGGCCAAACCACAGGGACCAAAATGGCAGTTTACTCTTTTGTTAATAATTGATTACCATAGATTAATATTTTATAAAATTACAATAATACAAAATCAAAATAAACTAATAGTCTTCCGTAGGCGGGATTACATCAGAGATGTACCCATCTCTTTGTTCATCACTTTCTTCGGATTCATCATCATCAAATTTCATATTTGCGTATAACGCCATTAGCTCGTTTCTTCTTTGCTGCAGCCTATTCTTGAATATCACTGCATCCTTGGATTTTGGATCGTTTGAAGATGCTAAATCACAGAGTTGTTCAATGATAGATAGCAACCCTGCCTTCAACATTTCTTCCATTGGCCTTGAATATTGCACCCCGTTTTTATAAGTCACTTCAAGCGTTCCTTCTTCCTCACGCAACACCCAACTGCTAAGTTTTGGTATAGGAGTATCGTCAATATCATCATCATCTTCATCATCTTATGCTGGAAATTTTCTCTTCAGTATTTTTATTACAGTTTTTGTTCTTTCACAATCGTTGGCCATTGGAACCCCAAGGGCCAGGATATCCTTCTGAACCCCTTCATTCATTCCAAGCATGGCTTTGATTGTCCATACCTTTACCCTTCTCCTATCAAAGAACTTTATGATGAATCGTTTCTCTTTCCTTTCAAACCTCCATGAAATAACCTTAGCCATTTTAAAAGTTTTTGGCGTTTTGGACAATATGTGGCATTTTAGTCAATGTTTTTGGCGTGTTTGAGCTTGTGTTCTCATGGTCTTCTTTTATATTGACTTTTTTTCCCGCGCATGACAGGTAATTATAGCGTTTTGAAAAAGATAAATAAATTTAATTCCCCAAGTATTTTGCTTTCAATATAATAAATGTTCGTAATTATGTTTTCCGTCGTTTCATTTTACTGTTTTTTGCAGTTACCGTGTTTTGTTTTCAGACTCAACTGTTTTTATGGTGTAACACGTCTAATCTTGACGGCTGTAATTATAGCGTTTTGTTTTCCAATGGCAGTTAGATAACGATTGGACTTTTTTTGTTTTATATTCTTTGCACATTGTTTCACGGTTTTTTTTTTATAATAGTAGTTGTTCAAAGTAATTTTATTATAGTTTGTTAGTTTTTTGGGGGCGTTTTTATGGCATCATGACATTTTACAAGCAATTGCTCATTTTGGCGTTTTATTATATATTTCATTATAGTATTAATGTGCTTTTGTTGTTTATTAACTGAAATTACAAAACAAACAAGAGATAAAGAAAACTAAAAAAACAAAATAGAAGCAATTTATGATCTAAATCTTCAGTGTCATCAGTCTCTTTTTTCTTTTGAAACTACAAGAACTGTGACAAATAAATGGCGTTTTGGGTTTAACGTTGTTTATTTTCTTTGTTCATGTGTTGAAGTGTCTTTGTAGATGTTGGAGATATAGATCAACCCTTTGTGGGTGGATGCTATCTGCCTGTCGTCTTCATTATAATCATCGAGGCCAAAGTAGCATTTACACTGGTATAGGTCTCTTCTTATCATCCAAACCTTCTTCAAGAACAAAGATGACAGAATGACATATGGGTGTCATCAGTCCCTCTTTTTTGAATTTTGTCCATCTCATGCAGCAAAATCTTACTACACTCAAGTAACAAATCATTCAGCGAAACTTCATGCAGAACATTACTGAGTATCAAAGAAAAGATGTTTTCCATCGTTGTATTTTTTGGCGTTTTACATTGAGTTGTATTTTTTTAGGAACCACTGTGTTTTTTGTGTGTTTTTTTGGTGTGATAAATGGAAGGTGGTAAGACGTTTCTATTTATAGATTTTTTTTGGCGCGTAGTTTATGCGGGATATTATTTTTTATAACAAAAAATGTAATTAACATTTATCCGGATGTAAGGTTTGGCGTTATATATTATGGAGTTTTATATTTTGTGGTGTTTTTGTAGGTAGAGAGCTTAAATAAAAACACCGAAAAAAGTACGCACTGATAAAATTGGCGTATTGTATTTATTTGGCGTTTTATTTTTCAATGGCGTTTTATGTGAGAAATGGTGTTTTACCTTTTTTACCCTTAATGAAGCGCGTCCACGTAATAAAATTGATGTTATTTACGAAAATGCCACCGCGCCAATCTAGTCCATAGATTGTTTTGATCGGACGATCAATAAGCGTTCTCACCGTTCTCACACTTTCTACCGTTTTCTCTAAATCCTTATATATATATATATATAATATTAGTTACACAAGTTTTAAACTTATAAGAATGGAAATTACCAAAAATCAAACTACACGCATATAAGCAAGTATACCTATCGTATTCGTAGTATAGTGCTGGCAAGAACCAAGTATCGATTCTAAGGACACAATGGCTCCTAATAATCAATCATCAACCACTATCTAACCGATGTAAAAGGAAGGGTTTGTAAGGAAACTAAGGACTGCAAATGAGAAACTGAAGAACAACTATAAAAGTCTAAAAAAATAGATATAGAAGATAACCACCTAGGTGTCAAATCCTATTGACTGGAATGACAAGTCAGAATGACTATACGCAACTGTGTGAAGTACTAGAGAGATTAGAACCCTACAAGGATATTCATCAAAATTCAGAAAACTATGCTATAGACGCACAAAAAAAAATCAAATTAAAGTAGCAAGTTTATGTTATGATCACTTATGATTCAGGGTTTCTAGGTTAGGTTCTAGACTGAACAACAAACACTGCAACATACGAACTAATCAAGATCAACAATGTAAAAAACTATACCTTGTTTCTAGATCCTTTTATTTAGATCCTTCCCATAGGAGCTCACACGTCTTACAAATTATGTTACCAAGTTGTCTATTGTCGGGTAAGGTTTCCAGCGTTAGATTAACGAGCGCTAGTATAATCTAAAGATAGAATAAATCAAATATAACTAACATACCTCATTGAAAGATCGATTCAACCACACAACTCCATCTCAAAACCATTATTTAGCATGCAATCATACATATCATTCAGAAAAACAAAACTTTATTGTAATCACACATAAAGTCAAACCGAATCAATAAACCTAGATGATTACAAGAGTTTAGCCAAACAAAATCAAGAACTATACAAACTCAGTAGCAATCATCTCTAAAACTAGAAGAAAACGAAAGATGAATAAACAAATCGAGCTGATTAACGCGAATAAATGTTAACCGGGTGATAGATCTCGATCCAGACTTCAAGATAACTTCGTTTATGCTCCAAGATCCTCCAAAATCACTCTTTGAATGTCCTTTGTTGTTCTCTGATCAAATTATGCAGTTTACGACCGTTATGGGGATATAAATAGTAAAATCTAGGGTTTTTATGCGTCTTGGCCTATTCTGGGTTGGGTACACGTCGTACCATTACACTAGGTGGGTTGTACCCATGTTGGGAATCCCATATTCAAATTCCTCTCATTGAGAAACTCAAGATTAATATGTTGTGGGCCTCGTAACTCATTTTCTACCCCAATATATGTCCATTTAAAGTATAAACTCTTTTCTGTTAGCCTGTTTTGCTCATTGTTTGCCTTATTTCTTTGGGATTTCATCCAAATCCTTCACAAACACCATCTAAACCTACAAATCCATAATACTAATGAATAATTATCATAAGCATATCTAATTTGGAATATAAACCCGGTAAATATATATCTCTCTCTCTCCTTACCAAATTTGGAATGAACATATTTATATATTACCAATTAGCAACATGGGGGAGCATTTGTTGTTTATACCCTATGCTTATTGGTTTGTTTATGCTTTGGAGGCTTGTATCTTAGGCTTATTTTGTTGTATCTTGAGTGGGTATTTAAGTGTGCCGTTTGGGTTAAGCCTCATTTTGAAGTCACACCTTTTCTCACCTCCGACTCCATCTCTGCCTCCCTCCTCCACCATCACACCACCGCCAATCTGGCACCCCCGCCCCTAATTTCCGATCGTTCTATTTTATGGTATCACTTGGGTTATTTTGTTGCATGCCATTTTGGTCGGTTACTTTTAAATGCCGGCGTAATGGGTCAGCATGGCCTTTATTTTGCCGATGGTTGCCTTTTTGGCCGGCGTGGCCTTTATTTGGCCAGTTTGTTTTGGCTTTTTATGGTATTTTGGTTCGGTGATTTGATGTAGATGCATGCGTTTTTTTGACGGAAAGGGGTCATCCGTAACCCCATAGTTATGTGCTTCTTTTGTTTCATTATTGTTACTTTGTGATGAGGTTTTTCAGGTAGCCTTTTTTGATTGTTTGATTTATTCATTTGAACTCTATTTTGTTGCTTTATGAGTTTGTGTTGATGAAGATTACAACTGTGTGTTCATACCAGACTCGGTGTCGATGAAGATGAAGATGACACATGGTTGTTCATCCGAGACTTTTTTTGGTGTAGTAGATGTTGTATATGTTTAAAAGACGTGTTTTGGCTAATGCAATTCCCTTTGGTCTCAATAAAGATGCTTTGATGGTCATCTGAGAGCGTAGTTGTGATGGTTCTTCAGTTTTGGCTTGGCATGTTTTATTGCAACCTACTGAAGATTCTGAGCCTGAGTTGTTTCGTCTTTCAAGTCTGGTTATGACAGTGGAACATGCATTGTTACCTACATATTACCATTTTGCTAAATTTTGTTCCTACGGAATGGTGTACATATGTTTGACCATATCCGGATTGTTTGTTTACTTACTTATATACTATCAGTTAGCAACATGTTGGTGCATTTTTTGTTTGTACCTGATGAAACAATGGTTAACCGGGCAGGGTTAACTCACTGATCTCGTCAAGAGGGTTAATCCCTTCTTTCCGAGGATCGTTGGCTGGATCGTCTGGTGGTGGGTTTCCTGCACAAGGAAACAAACCGTGACTCGTAACAAGGAGGATGGGGTGGGGGGTGCTCCTTGTTACCACTCTCCGGCGTGAGAATCAGTGATTTGCTTGGGAAGCAAAGTATGATAGTAGTAGTATTGAGAGAGTTGGAAAGTGATACCTCAAACCTGGTTTGGGGTGAGTATTTATAGCCGATGAGTGAAGGAGGGTCGTTGAGTAGCTAGTCTGACATCGCACAGTTATTTGCAGGTGTGTCAGACCTGTCGGATGCTGTGGTGATGCCACGTCCGGCTGTGGTGTCAGACTGTTGTTCATACGTGGGCTAGTAGGCGACTGTTCCCAGTGCCACTTGCACTGTGGTGTCAGACCCACTTGCCTTGTAGGCAGGATGCGGTGCCAAGCCGCATCACTGCTTGCGGTCGTTGATGTTGTTCCCGCATTGGTTGTTCCATCCATGATTTGCGCGGGATGCGGTGTTGTGCCGCATCACCTGTCGAGTGACTGTTACTGTTGTCCAGATCCCTTGTCGTGACGAAAATGTTCATAGGATGCGGTGCGAGGCCGCATCGCTATGCGTAACATTAGTTTCCGTCCCTAAGGTAAGTCTTCTCATCAATGGACAGATTGGACCGCAGTGTTTGCGTGTGTCTACGCGGACACTGAAGAGTTAATTGCTGTTGGGGGTTTTTAATGAGGGTAATGGTCATTCGCGGTCGTGCTGACACGATATTTGGGACCATACCCCTTCAAGTCCCCCCAGTCTAGTGTTCCTTCCGTATGCGAGTCGCATGTGGGAGGGATACTGGACTATGTTGTCTAGAAGGTTAAGATTGTGCCATGCAGATGGCATCTTCTTTAAGTAGTAGGCCCTTCTAGTGGATTGTTTCTTCCTTTGAGAAGGGTGCATGGTGAGCAAGTTCCGTCTGATGCGGATTTCTCAGCCAAAGACTTGACTCTGTCTACCTTTTGCTGATGTCATCAGCCACCTGTTGGTGTTTCGGACCAACCTTTGAGACGGTGACTGAAGGTATTAGCAGAATTCGAACCAACCTTTGAGATCGTGACTGAAGATGTCTTCTTCAGTGTAGTTGGAATCTCTTCGTCAGTTGGTGCAAAGTTATAAGTACTTTGCTCAAGCTCTATGTTCAGCAACTGGACATGTAACGATGATCCCTGTTTTGTGGGGTGTTCGTGTTCTCCAGTTAAGCTTTCTAGTAACCGCGCGTCTTCTGCGGTTTATCTCTCAAGTAACTGCACGTCCTCAGAGGTGTAGCTCTCTAGTAACCGTACATTCTTTGCGGTTACCTCGTTGCCGAACCTTGTTTACCATGTTTCTTTGAGGATCGTGGGGTAGTTGCGTTATTGTTGGCCGTGTTTGGTCGAACAATGTGAATCTGGACTATGGGCAAATAAACATGATCATAGGCAGGGTTGTGCCCACCATTGTTTATTCTATGCGGTCCATAGGTGGGTAACTAGTCATAGGCAGACTTGTTACCGCTGTTCTGGAGCCACTTTCCTTCACGCTTTGGTGGAAAGTAGTTTCCCTGTAAGTAGCGTTGCCGGAAGAGATCGTTTTAGATACTTGGGAAGTTGGTTGAAACTCTTCCGCATTCATTTTGTAGCCACTTTCCTTCACGCTTAGTTGGAAAGCAGTTTTTCTTGAAATAGCTTTGCTCTTCCGCGTGGTGGCTTAGTTGTGGCTCTTCCGTAGCTACCGTTCGCATAGTTGCGGTTTGCAGTAACTACGTAAGAATGGTTGCGGTTTGCAGCAAAGAACTCGCTTCTAGAAGTCTTGTATCCTGGATGTGGCTCTTGAAGGTTCAGGGGACAGGGTTGCTGATGTGCGGTTGCTCAGCATACTTGTCCTGTTCCTTAAGGAGAAGCTGTTTGCGTTCCCTCTGTGGTTGTGAACCGGAAACGAGGGTTTTGAAGCTTGAAGAAGCTTTCATGGGGTGCGGTTTACCGCATCCTGAGAAGCGGTTTTCGCAGTCCAAAGAACCGTGCTGGTTCTGAGTATCTGACACACCCGAGCGGGTTGGTGTGCGTCATCTCCGCATATTCCACGTGTGCTCGTGGATATGTGCGGTTTTATGACTTATACCCCTTTATATAATTTAAAGATATATATTTTTGCCTTTTTTGAGGGGTATGTAAAAAACGACATGCGGTATGGGTTATGGTGCGGTAAACCAGAGAAACCGCATGCCGCTTGTGTTTGGATAAGGTTGTCGCTTTCTGTTGCCTACGTTACGATTGCACGTGTGGGTTGTTGAAGTTGGTAGGATTCTGACATTGTGCTGATTTGAAAAGACGTTTGCACTGACCGAGGTCATAACTGCACTGTAGCAGGGAGTAAAAAAGTCTTCTCTGTCAGGCGCGTGGGCGGCCACGCGCGCGTGATAACCGTCAGCGGAAAGGTTGCTGACTACGTGTCGCCTTGTAACTCGCCTATTTTGAACGTGTTGAGGCGGTTTACTGTATCGCATTTATTGCGATGAGTATATAAAGGGGGAACCGTTTGGTTTCTCCTCACTGTTCAAAATTTTCGAAAAATTTCTGTTTGAGAGAGAGAGCATTCCCATCGTCTTCTCCGATCAATCTATCTTTTATTCCGGCAAGTTTTCTGAGTTTTTCCTTAACTCGAAACTTCTGTTCTACATATTTCTGATGGCTGATCCATCTAACCCACATAATGTGGAGGGTGAAAACCCTGAAGCATCTTCTCCGGTGGCCGGAGAAGAAGAAGATGATGGTGGCAGTGTTCCTGGTGGTGGCCTACCACCATTGAAGTGGTCGAGAGTTTCATTCGACCAACTGATGGCCAAGATTGAGATGCCTCACGAGTATGGGGCTACTTATCCCCAAACTGGTGATACTGGTGCCTGTGCTCCGGCCGGCTACATCACCATGTGGGCCGAGTGTTTTACTGATGGTAACCTTCGTTTACCATTAACGGTTTTTGTTGCTCAGGTCTTGGAACATTACAAGATCCATATCTCCCAGATGAGTCCTTTTGGGATGATTCGTATTAGACATTTTGAATCAACTTTTCGTGCTCTTGGTCTGCCGGTTACCGTTGAAAACTTCCGGGGGTTTTACCAGTTGACGGTGAACACCGGTTTCTTTTCCTTTAGAGAACGGTATGGAAGCATCAAGTTGATGACCCCTCCGAAGGGTATTACGAAGTGGAAGTGTAAGTTCTTCTACGTTAAAGCTGCCGCAGTTGTTGTGGACATGAATATGCGGAACGTCAATGAGCCTATCCTTGCGGAGGATATTGCTATGCCTACCGCGGAGACTGCGGAGTGGTTCTCAAAGCTGAAACCCATTGAGCATAGGCAGCTGACCAACAATGAGTTGTGGGTGCTACGGATGATGTTGACCCGGCCTAAGAGGAATTTCACGATTGTGGTGCGGGAGAAAACTGGTGGTAAGTGTTACTACTCTTTTGCGGTTTCTTTATTCCCATGTTTGTTATTAATTTGGACATGTATTATCAGAAATTGTGGAAGTGTGGAAGATATTTGATCCAACTTTTACTGGCAAAGTTGATCTTATTCCGACTGCGGAAGGTAAAGGTTTTAACTTGACGATCGTCCCTCTCTTCCGCGTTGCTTCACGCGAGGTGATGACTGCACCCCTGCCGCAGGGCAAAGGTATTACTCATAACCTTTATTGCTTTACAAGGTTTGTTGCTGATATTCTATACACAGGTACACTTGGGAACCTTGGTAAATTTGAGTCAAAGGGTGCCCCCAAAAAACATGCGGAGAAAAAGCATGTGGATAAACCTGGGCGGGGTCGCGGTGTGAAGAAACCTGATGTATCTGTTGTTCCGCCCTTGGTGAAGCAAGCAGCAGGTATCTCTCGTTCTCATTTCCGCAGATATACCGATTACGTGGTAGTATCTGACACCCTAGAGGGCTTGGGTGTTCCAGGTGTTGGTGCGGCCACCGGTGGAACCACTGCGGGTTCGAAACCGGGTGATGAAAAGAAGAGAAAAGCGGAGGATGCTGGTGATGCTGGTAGGGGAAAGAAGCCGAAGATTCAGACCAGGCGCAAGCCTTTTGTCATACCAAGGAAGCCTGCGGTTGTTTCTGGTATGTGACGCATGACTAACAAATATTTCGTGCTTATACTTGTTCTTTAAAGTATTTGTGTTGATTTCAGAGCCGCAAGATGAAGGGTTCTTCGACTTTGATGCTCCTCCTCCCCCTCCCCCGCACGACACTGCTGCGGGTGCGGGGGTTCGTAAGGCTGTTACTCCTGAAGCCTCTGTGCGGGGGGTGGACACTGGAAAGGGTCCCGCGGCTCAAATCCATGATACGGTTGATTCGAGTGATAATGTTATCACCCCAGAGGATACTGTTGATATGGATTTGAAGTTTGGTTACACCGGAAAGCCAAAGTCTCCTGTTGCCGAGAAGGCTTCCGGTTCCGCTGGTGGTGCGGGTTTTGTAGAGACTCCAATTCAGCCTGAAGAGCCTGAATTGGAGTATTATTATCGCTCTTACACAGAAGACCGGGCCATGTCTTACCACCGCCCTCCGTGGTCTGTGATGCAAGGGGATGACATTTCTGCTGATCCCTCTGCGTGTAGGGAGATTTTGAGTGGTTTGGGCACTCCTTTTGAGGTAAACCGGGCCCGTTCTTTACCGACTGAGGTCCAGATGAACCAACTCTCCTCCATGCTTGTGGGGAGCTCCATAATGGCGAATGCCATTATGGAAAAGTGCAAGGTGCTGGGGCGCAAGGAGGAGGAGAATGCGCGTTTACGGGCCGAGGCCGAGGAGTTGGTGAAGGCTGCACGTCAGGGTGCAGATCAGCTTGAGAGGGATAGAGAGCAGCTTGAGAGGGATAGAGCTGCGTTTGAGAAGCATAAGCAGACTGAAGAGTGGGCTGCAACTGCTGAGCTTAAACAGGTTCGTTCTCTTGCAAAACTGCTGTCTGATGAGCGTAAGCGTTGGAAAGAAACCCTTTCTGATGAGCGCAAGACGCTATCTGATGAGCGCAAGACGCTATCTGATGAGCGCAAGACTTGGAAAGAATCTTGGGGTAAACAGAATGAAACTCTCTTTCATGTTCGTCAGGAGCTTATAAATGCCAAGACAGCAATTTCTGCGTTGGCTAAAGAGAAAGCTGAGGCCGTTGCGGCTGCCCAAGGGGCCAAGGAAGCAGAGGTGCGTCTTGCCAAGGATCTAGAAGAGGCCAAGGAGTCGGAGGCTCGTGCTGCAAAAGCTCTTGAAGGGGCAAATGTTGACCGCACCAAGTTGAGCAAAACTATCTTGGACCTTCAGGTATAAGTTTTTCCTAACTTTGAAATTGTGTCTCACAAGTTTGTTGTTGCTTTTTGTATATTTCTGATTTCTTGTTAAAAAGGCTGAAGTGCGGACCCGGGGGATCACTATTGAGGAAATCTCTGCCCGTGCTGCTGAAGCTGAAGTGCGGGCAAGAGAGGCTGAAGAGGCTAGGGATAGCCACGCTGCTTCCCTTGAGTTGCTCAAGGCTGATCATCAATGGATGCGTATGCGCGGGATCGGGCATGTAAGTATCCATTGCCTTGTTATTTTTGTTGTAAGTTTGCCTTTGATAACCATTGTATTCATGTTTCGCAGATTGTTACTGCCATTCTTGACGCACCCGAGACCGTAGCAGGTATTAACGAGATCAGGGAGCGTGCCAGGGATGCTGGTTTCAAAGCTGGCTACAACCGCTGTATTAGTCATTTGAACGTTGCAGCGCGTGGCAGGCTTACTGATGAGCGGTCTGGGTTTCATGGCGTGGATACTGAAGCGCTTCTTGCTGCTGCGATTAAGGAGTTTAATGATACAACCCTCCAGATCTTGAAGAACTTGAAAAGTGTCTAGAAGCGGAGGATTATGTGGATCGCTTGCGAGTCTTATATGCTGCTGAAGACGAAGATGAGGAAAAACCAGATGTTGAGGGCACGGATGGTGCGGGCCCCAGTGGCACAAAGGAAGATTAGATTTGGGCTGCGTGCCTCTTTTGTTTCCTTATGTAACCGTTACAAAACTTTATGTAAATTCCTTGTGCAGGAATTTTTTGAATATAAAGAATTGTTGTTTCAATTTTTACAAGTGTTTTTAGTACTTGCATGTTTGAATTTGTACGCGTTTAGTGTTACTGTGAGTAATATTAAATCCGTAATTGCCTTTTGCATATCTAGGTGATATGCAAGTATGAAGATTTGTCTCTGGTTAGACAAACAGTATTGCCATTGCTGGCCTATTACAATAGTTGTGTGTGGTTACCATTCTGTGTGGGTATCACGAATGAAGATTTTGCTAATCTGTTTTTGTGTATACCTCAGAGTGGAACACGCATTTGTAATAGAAATAAATAAACAATATTTCATTGCATCGTCTATTTATTTATTTGCAAATGGCCTGCGGCCCAATAGATTACATGCAGAAAACATGGCTTACATATAACATCGTCGAAGTTGCTGTGCGTTCCATGTGCGTGCGATAGTTTCGCCTTCTAATGTTTGTAGTTTATACGCGCCTTTGCCCAGGACCTCTTGGATGAGGTACGGTCCTTCCCACTTGGGGGCAAGTTTCCCTGGGCGTTCTGCATTGGATGCTTCGTTGTCACGAAGGACGTAGTCTCCAGGGTTGAAAGTACAAATGCGAACGCGTGCATTGTAGTACTTTTCCAACTTGGTTTTGTACCTGGCCTCGTTGATGGCAGCGTTTTCGCGCCTTTCTTCCAAGAGGTCTAAGTCAACCCTGCGTTCCTCATTGTTGTCCATCTTGTTGATGGCCAACATTCTAGGTGAGGGGAGGCCTACTTCCGCGGGGATCACCGCTTCAGTGCCGTAGACCAGGCTGAAGGGGGTCTCGCCGTTGCTTGTTTTTGGGCTTGTCCTGTGAGCCCATAAAATGCTTGGGAGTTCATCAACCCAGCCGCGTCTGGCTGTTCCCAACCGTGCTTTGATGCCTTCGACTAAGCTTTTATTGATACTCTCGACTTGGCCGTTCCCTTGTGGATGCGCTACTGAGGAGAATATGTGTTCAATGTTTAGCTCTTTTAGCCATTTTTGAAAGTCGCCGGCAGCGAAGTTGGTACCGTTGTCGGTGACGATGCACATTGGTAGACCGAAACGGCAGATGATATGTTCCCACACGAATTTCCTTGTTATCATAGCGGTGGTTGATGCAAGTGGCTTTGCTTCTACCCATTTTGTAAAGTAATCAACAGCTACTATGATAAATTTCACTGCTCCTGGTGCGTCTGGAAATGGTCCCACCACATCGATTGCCCATTTTTGGAATGGCCATGCGGTGGTGACGGGGATCAAGTTGTTCTTGGGACGCAAGGTCTTGGGAGCATGTCGCTGACAATTGAAACACTTGCGTAAGACTTTGACTGCATCCAGGTGCATGCCCGGCCAATAGTACCCGGCGTTCATGATTTTGGCCACCACCATGCGTGGTCCTGCGTGTATGCCACATATCCCCTCATGAATTTCTTTGATAAGGTATGTGGCATCTTGGGGGTTGACGCATCGTAGGAGTGGCCCCAGGTATGATTTACGGTATAAGATACCGTCTACCATTTGGTAATGACACGCTTTGTATTACAACTTGCGTGCCTCTGCTTTGCTTTCGGGAGTAACCCCTGATTGTAAGTATGCAATGAGTGGTGTCATCCAGGATGTTGTACCGTATTGGATGACATTGACTTGGCGCAGGGGTACCGAAGGATTTTGCAGGACTTCGATGCGTACCTCTTTCGCCAGGTGTTGGAAGCTGGTGGACGCAAGTTTTGACAGTGCGTCCGCGGGTTTATTTTCACTCCTGTTGATGTGGCGAATATTAAAGGAGGTAAATTTTGACTTCAGTTGCAGGGCTTGTTCGAGATAGAGGATCATGGTATCCCCCTTTGCGGCATAGTCACCGCGTATCTGCCCTGCAACTAGTAGTGAATCGACGTGTGCTTCCAAATGTTTGACGTCGAGTTTGATTGCTAAACGCAACCCTGCCAGTAGAGCCTCATACTCCGCTTCGTTATTCGTACTTTCGAAATCGAGGCGTATTGTGTAGGTTAGCTCTTGGCCATCGGGGCTGACAAGTTGCAAACCTGCGCCAGAACCATCTTCGTTGGATGCACCATTTGTAAATAGTGCCCAGGTTTCTGTGGAGGATGGTTGTGATACAGGGTTTTGTTCTTCTTCGCATTCTTGGATGCGGTTTGCTGGTATTTCAGCGACGAAGTCAGCCAAGACCTGGCCTTTGATTGCGGGGCGCGGCTTAAAGTTCAATGAAAGCGCGCCCAGCTCGATTGCCCATTTTGCTAACCTCCCAGAGATGTCGGGTTTTGATAGGATCGGTCCGATCCTATAGTTGGTTAACACTGTGATGACGTGGTTTGCAAAGTAACGTCGTAAACGTCTTGATGCGTGCACTAGTGCCAGTACCAATTTTTCCATGATGGAGTACCTTGTCTCTGGGTCGTTGAGCATTTTGCTGATGTAGTAGATGGGTGTTTGGACTCCTTCCCGCTCCACTATAAGTACCGCGCCTACCGCGTTGTCCGCGGCAGACAGGTATAAGATAAGTGGCTCATCTTTTCGTGGTGCGGTTAAAGTTGGGAGTTGGATCAAACACTCTTTCATTTCCCGGAAAGCTTTTTCGGCCTCTGCGGTCCATTGGAATTGTTCCTTTTTTAGACAGCTCCGCAGGGTCTTGATGAAAGGGTAAGACTTAGCTGCATGGTTGGCTAAGAATCTATTGAGTGCGGCTAGCCTACCGGCTAGTCGTTGCATTTCCTTCATCGTAGAAGGCGATGGCATGCGCTCGATCGCCTGAACTTTTTCCGGGTTTACCTTGAATCCATCTTTGGTTACGATGAATCCAAGGAATTTTCCTTCTTCCATTCCAAACGAGCATTTCCCTGGGTTGAGCTTCATGTTAACGCTTCGCAGAGTTTGGAATGTTCTTTCGATGTCGTCGAGCATGGTGTTTTCCTCCATGCTCATGACGACCAGGTCGTCCATATAGATTTCGACACTTTTGCTGATTTGACCGCGAAAGGTGTCGTTCATCAACTTTTGATAGGTTGCGCCCGCGTTGCGCAACCCGAACGACATTTTGGTGTAGCAGTAATTCCCGATGGGAGTGCGGAATGCCGTTTTATCTTCATCGTCGATTGCCATTTGTACTTGGTGATAGCCTTTGTAACAATCGAGGAAGCACTTCCATCGAAATGGTGCGAGGTTATCGACCTTCTCGTCGATCTCTGGAAGCGCGTAACAATCCTTGGGGCAGGCCTTATTGAGGTCTTTGTTATCGACACACATGCGCCAGCCCCCGCTTGGTTTTTCTACCATGACTGGGTTGGACAGCCAAGTCTGGTATTTCACTTCCCGCAGGATGCCTGCGGAGAGTAGTTCCTGTACCTGCTCTTCCATCGCCGCGTTTTTTGTTGATCCAAGGTGGCGTTGGCCTTGGATCACGGGCTTGATACCTGGCATGGTATTCAAGAAGTGTTGCGCAATTTCGCGTGGTACCCCTGTCATATCTGCGGGTGTCCACGCGAAAATATCTTGGTTTCTGAAGAGGACTTGCTTCAGGCGCGCTCTGATGGTAGGTGTCAAGGCATGGCCCAACGTGACTATTTGTTCTGGGTGTCTTGCATTAAGAACCCATTTTTCTGGTTGAGTGTTGGGGGTAGGCCTTGCTACCTTTGTCGGACGCAGTTCGTCCGTAGACATGACTTCTCTTTGGGCGTATATTATCGCGATCCCCGTTTCGGTTGGAAAACCGATGGCAGAGTGGGGGACGGATGTTATCATGTTGAAGTCGCCTTGGGACTCCCTCCCGAGAATTACGTCATACTTTGAGGTGTGAGGTAAAACCATGAAGTTCACCTCCTCCGTCCTTGTGTGCCTTCCGTTGGTGAGGCGCACAGGGAAGGTAATTTGTCCCAGGGGGAACACGGTTTCCCCTGAAAATCCAGCCAACGGGTAGTCCGCTGGCTGCAGTCGATCTTTGTCTTCTTGATCGAACTGGTTGAAGCACTGCTCGTATATAATATCGGACGTACTGCCCGGGTCGATGAACAATCGCTCGGTGCAGTAGTGAGCTAGGTGCCCAGTGATAACCACGGCGCGCCTATCGCGCGGTCCGCCTCGGACTTTTGGAAAGACGACTTGCTCGTCCTTCCAGTCATTGTCCGGTCTTCTCGCCGCCTTACGCGGTCTTCCTTTCCCTCCATTGATCATGTGGGTAGAGGCCACGTACATGGCCCTTTTACCCGTGGAGGTGCCCTCGTTGTGGGGAGTGATGCGCTTGGTAGCTTTTTGTGCGCCTGTCAAAAGGTGTTGCAGTTTCCCCTCCTTTAGGGCTCGCTCAATCTCCAGTCGGAGACTGATGCAGTTGTTCGTGGTGTGGCCCGAGTCCTTGTGATACTCGCAGTAGAGTGCGGGATCTTGATTCTTTTTGGACTTCATTGGTTGGGCCGGTCTCAGGAATTGTGAATCCGTGAGGAGAACGTCGCGTGGCGACTGATTGATCTCGGTCCAGCTGCGGTCCCGAGACTCTTTCTTTGACGCCCGGCTTTCTCGTTGGGCGTTGATTGTAGCCCTTGCGTTGGGCTGGTTGTTCCGGGGGACATATGGCTTGGGATCGCTGCCGCGATTCCATGTGTCCCTGTTGCGCTTATTGCCGCGCTTGGGCTCTTGGCGGGAAGACTGGCCTTCCGCTAGGGGTTGTGCCTTTGACATGTGCGGTCTGAGAGACCGCTGAGTTTGGGCATATGTTTTGACCTTAGCCATGACGTCTTCCCACTTCTTAGGCAAGCCGTTACCGCCGGAAATATTCATAACCATTTGTTCGTCTTTGACTGCGACAATGAAATGGTTACGTGCCATCTGGTTGTCAACGTCGCCTATCTCTAGGATCTCTTTATTGTAACGGACAACGAATGCATCAAGCGATTCGTTGTCTCTGCGCCAGATGTTCATGACGTCCATTGAATCACGTTCATGGCGTCGTTGCTGGTTGAAGTGCGCGAGGAACTTTTGTTGTAAGTCCTCGAATGAGGTCAGTGACCCTGGTGGGAGAGAATCGAACCATGCCCTGGCCAGACCTGTTAGGGTCTGTGGGAAAAAATGGCACCAGGTAGGTTCGTCCCACTTACCGTTGCACCCAGCGCCGACGAAGATGTTGTTGTGATCATCTGGGTCGGTCGAGCCGTTGTATTTCCCAATGTTCAATGGGAATTTTGTGGTGGTGACATCGGCGTTGGCGATCTCTGGGACAAACTTAGAGTTTTCGGCCGCAGATTTCGGCCTGTAAAGTTTGCCCTGGTTGCGCTTTGCAGCGCGGAGGTATGTGTTGCGGGGTTGACTGGGAGGAACATAGTTGCGTCCGCCCGGTCTACTGTTGGTGGAATGGGACTCCCCGCGGTATGTACTGTCATCTGGATCAGTATGGCCATACCCTTCATGGTGGGACTGTGGTCCCAGACGACTCTGAATGTTTGTGTTGCGGCGCATTGTAGACTGCTGCCTTCTTTCATCTTGAGAGCCTAAACGGCTATGTACGGAGTCCCTGCGGCGGGACCCGTATGAGGAATCGTCCTCATTGATTGTGCGGACATCACAATAGGAGGAGCCGCGGTCCTCTTGCCTGCTTCTGGAGGCTGGATGTGTGGGTGCCCTGTCGTCGTATCGTAAAATATGACCGGCAGGTGTACGCGGTATCGGGGTAGGTCCGATACCTCCTTGTTCGTCGGCGCAAGCTCTATTGTACGTTGCGGCCAGAAGGGCTGCTTGTTGGTCATACCAGGTATGAGGGCTCATGCCTGGAGGTATGACGGCAGCGTATTGTGACAGATCATGTCCGAACGTAAGGGATGCGCCCCCTTGCGTTGACGTGCCAATGTGTTGGGCATTTGGGGCTAGGGGAATGGTTCCCGCAGGCCCTTGGTTTGCGGGGTTTAGGTTATCCCCGGTAGTGTTGTTTTGACGATCAGACATCTTTGGAAAGAAAAGGATGATTGGAAAAAAGTGCTAAGAGTAGCGGTGGGCGCCAATGATGAAACAATGGTTAACCGGGCAGGGTTAACTCACTGATCTCGTCAAGAGGGTTAATCCCTTCTTTCCGAGGATCGTTGGCTGGATCGTCTGGTGGTGGGTTTCCTGCACAAGGAAACAAACCGTGACTCGTAACAAGGAGGATGGGGTGGGGGGTGCTCCTTGTTACCACTCTCCGGCGTGAGAATCAGTGATTTGCTTGGGAAGCAAAGTATGATAGTAGTAGTATTGAGAGAGTTGGAAAGTGATACCTCAAACCTGGTTTGGGGTGAGTATTTATAGCCGAGGAGTGAAGGAGGGTAGTTGAGTAGCTAGTCTGACATCGCACAGCTATTTGCAGGTGTGTCAGACCTGTCGGATGCTGTGGTGATGCCACGTCCGGCTGTGGTGTCAGACTGTTGTTCATACGTGGGCTAGTAGGCGACTGTTCCCAGTGCCACTTGCACTGTGGTGTCAGACCCACTTGCCTTGTAGGCAGGATGCGGTGCCAAGCCGCATCGCTGCTTGCGGTCGTTGATGTTGTTCCCGCATTGGTTGTTCCATCCATGATTTGCGCGGGATGCGGTGTTGTGCCGCATCACCTGTCGAGTGACTGTTACTGTTGTCCAGATCCCTTGTCGTGACGAAAATGTTCATAGGATGCGGTACGAGGCCGCATCGCTATGCGTAACATTAGTTTCCGTCCCTAAGGTAAGTCTTCTCATCAATGGACAGATTGGACCGCAGTGTTCGCGTGTGTCTACGCGGACACTGAAGAGTTAATTGCTGTTGGGGGTTTTTAATGAGGGTAATGGTCATTCGTGGTCGTGCTGACGCGATATTTGGGACCATACCCCTTCAGTACCCTATGCTTATTAGTTTGTTTATTGGGGGGATTGTATCTTGGGTTTATTTTGTTGTATCTTGAGTGGGTATTTAAGTGTTCTTTTTGGGTTATATGGATTCATTTTGAATCCATACCTACTCTCACCTATAACTCACTCTCTAGCTCCCTCCTCCCATCGTCGCACCTCCACCGATCCGTCACTTCCACCCCTAATTTCAGATAGTTCTGTTTTTTAGTATCGCTTAAGATGCTTTGTTTCATGCCTTTTTGGTCAACACATTTTTGTTGTGGCCTAGTTGTTTCATTTTGTAAGTCCGGTTAGGATTATGAGAACATGCATTATGATATACATATTACCATTAATTTTGTTGCTATGGAATGGTGTGCATATGTTTGACTATATTCGGATTGTTTGTTTACTTACTTATATACTATCAATTAGCAACATGTGGGTTCATTTGTTTTTTGTATCCTATGCTTATTGGTTTGTGTATGTATTGGGAGCTTGTATCTTGGGCTTATTTTGTTGTATCTTGAGTGGGCATTTAAGTGTGCTTTTTGGGTTGAGTGGCTTCATTTTGGTTTGGTACGTTTTTGTTGCAGCCTACCGAAGCTTTTCAGCTTGAGTTGTTTCATTTTGTAAGTCTGGTTATAACTGCGAGAACATGCATTATAATCTACATATTACTATTTAGCTAAATTTTGTTGCTATGGAATGTTGTGCATATGAACGGCCATATCCGTATTGTTTCTTTATACTTGTATATTATCAATTAGTAACATGTGAGTACATTTGTTGTTTGTACCATATGCTTATTGGTTTGTTTATGCTTTGGGGGCTTGTACCTTGGCCTTATTTTGTTGTATCTTAAGTGGGTATTTGAGTTTGTTTTTTTTCTTGTGAGTAGCTTCATTTTGAAGTTGTTGCTTCTCTCATTAGCAGTATGTTAGTGCATTGGTTGTTTTGGTTGTACGTTGTTTACTATGATGTATTTATGGTGGCTGTTTAAGGTTGGTCTTTAATGTGGTTTATCCTAATTTGGAAGCCATTTTGTTGGGAACTTAAGTAGAAGGTGACTTTGTAGTCATCTAAGATTGATAATATTGTTTGGTTTTACTGGTTATGAAGGTACACGTCATATGGCATGGCAATATTTATTGCAGTCGTCTCCTGTCTGATCCTTAATAGATTCACATGCATTTCACATGTAGCTAACTGATAGTATGTAAATATGTAGGTTTAAAGTTAGTAATTATGCTATTGTTGCGTTACTTGTAAACATGTTGTGAAGTCAAATATCTTGGTTTATTAAACCGTAATGGCTTATTAGAAGCAACCGATAAAATGTTAAACACATTAGTTTATGCTTCATTATTGCCTCTTTTTGTTGTCACCCCATTTATATTACGTTGACATCTTTATTCACTTTTAGGTTGACGTCTTTATTGGCGATGATGATTTGGGTATTTCAGTTTTTTATATGACCGGCCTAACATCAAAGAAGCGTAATGCTAAAAATGATGTGTACGAGCCTTCTTGTTCCTAATACAAAATTAGTTTGTGTTATTTTGTTTAGTTTTTTTTAAACTATGAAAGTAGATACTAACTTCTACATCGACTTATAGGTTAAAAATGTCCAATTCGAATGAAGGAGCTAACGTTTTCGAACAATTTGGGTGCATTCTCGAAAAAGTAATTGAGCCGGATGGTAGAATAAATGAAAAACTAGTCGAACTAACCGAGCACATGTCTTAGATCCGTGAGAAACAAGATGAGCTACAACTTGAATTAAACGCATTTTATGCACTTTATGCTAAGTCTACCAATGTTAATAAAAGTTAATATGTCTAGCTATATTAGTTTTTTGTAATCATCATCATCATCATCATCATCATCATACACGGTAAATCCCAACAACAGCAAAACAAAGGTAGGGTCTGAGAAAGGTAAGATGTAGACAATCGTAAGGAATAAAGAGGCTGCTTCCAGTGAGAACTCCGGCTCGATAGTAATTTTGCATCAAGCCTTGGACATAAGGCACATAACACTCAACAATCGAGACAAAGACCGATTAGTACATGTCACATTTTGTCTTTTAGCTATTAATGCCACCACATGATTGTAACACCCCGTGTTTCGAAAGTCAAAGTCAAAGTCAAGACTGAAGTCAAGGGAAGAAAAGATTGCTAAATGCGATCTGTCACTCCTTGCTCAACTACTGTTTTGACTTCTTTGACTTGTAATCGAATCTATTATTTATTTGCTTTAGTTGTATTATGTGGAGTATCTATTAATAATCGAGGTTTAATCGCATGTTTAATCAATTTATCGCTTATCGCTATCGCATCGCAACTTGAATTATGTGTCCTGGATATTGTTTTACGTGTGTGTGCTATTTATGTGTTACTTGTGCATGTTATGTTTATGTTGAGGCGTTAATCACAATCGCAATTCTATCGCATCGCAATCGAATCAAGAATGCTAAACGCAAGTTAATTATAGTGATTGTATGTTAGATATAGTAGTTATGTTATTTGGGTAACTAATGGATAATGCTATCACATCGCTCACTCGAATCGCATCGCAACGCTCAACACGCGAATCAAAACGACAAAACTCATCGCGCCGAACACTTGGATCGAGTGGCCAACCGATCGAGTGGCCATCCGATCGGATTGCCATCCGATCGGATTGTCATCTGATCGAGTTGTCACCCGATCGGGCTGCCACCCGATCGACCCGGCACTTCACCACTTTCCTTTTTGGGAAACCCTATAAATACCCATCTGTCACATCATTTGTGATGTGACAGCTCCTTGTTCGACCAGCAGCACTCAAGCTCTCCTTTCTCTCGATTTCTCTCGATTTCTCTCGATTCTTGTAAGTTTTAAACCTAAATCTTGTACTTCTATGATCTACACGCACTTCTTCATCATTTTCACCTTTGAATCTTAACTTTTAACAGTGAAATCACCGGATTTGAGGTGTTCTAGGATGATGTCATCATGGAGTTCTTATGAACTTCAATGTTTGGTTTCATTCCACTAAGAAAATCTTAGATCTGAAGGATTTCCACAAGATTAAACAATGTTTTCGCAAAGATCTACACAAATTCATGGTTGAAAGGATTGAAAGAAGGTTTTTCAACTTTCTTTCAACTCTTTTACACTCAATGCACTCAAAACCGATAGAATCGGACCTCGTTCTGATCTTCTACTCGATCTTAGTGATGGCTTAGTTCAAGATCTGAATTCTATCCGAGAGATAACCGATTTCGAGTTTGAACATAAACAACCGTCTCGAACCGTGAACTGGCCGGACTAGGGTGGTTCCTGTTCGATCGGGTCACTTGGGTCGAGATGGGGTTTCTGTTGTTTAAGAAAGTTATCCTAACGTCTCGTTCAAAACTGCAAAATCTTCAACGAAATCAAGTGTCAAGACGATCAGGACGTCGGGACGGGTTGCCGTCCGATCGGATTACCATCCGATCGACCGACCATCCGATCGACCGGCCATCCGATCGGGTTGCACTTGGTTCCACACTTAAACTTTATTCAAACTCAAACTTTTCAAGGATCTGAACGTCGAACGAATACCGCCCGATCTGATTGCCATCCGATTGAGTGCCGTCCGATTGTGTGACGTTTGGGACTCGGGTACTTAATCAATTTTCAACATGTTCAATGCATACGGATTGCCACCCGATCGGATAGCCATCCGATCGAGTGACCATCCTGCTGTGAACTTGTTTTCAACTGAGAGGCCTCGCCAAACGGATCACCGTCCGATCGAACCGCCGTTCGATCGACCGACCTGAAGGGCAGAGATACTTCTCTATTTTCAAAATGCTACAATGAAAACTTCAAAGGACAAACCATCATACACAAACACATCCTCACCAAACGAGGTGTCAATCCATCGAATGGCCATCCGATACTTGCTACGCTTGCATCGTTTTACGCGCCGCTCATCGTTTATGCTATCGTTAACTGTTCAGGCTAATCCCTCTCAGCGCTCCCTTTAATCCAAGAGAATGTTTACTTGTTAAACACAATCTGTGAGTATACTCGATCCCTTTTGCTTTATGCACTTTTGGGTGTTACATACGTTACTTATTCTAAATCACATCGATCACACAACGCAAACACTATTTATACGCTGACCTCTAATGCATGTTATACGTGACTCGATGAATGCCTGTTTGTTATGTTTATACATTGATTGCTCTCTACCTGCCTTAGCAACGATAGTACTATAGTTTGGACTCAGCACTTGTTTACTCAGGGGTTGTTAAGGACAATTACTTCACGTGTTCGCAGTGGTGAACATGCGATGCGCACTCGCTCTCGCAGTCAAATCGCAGTCATTGGTATTGATAAGATCTTTATCGATAACTTACATGCTTCACATTATACGTTGTACATGCTGGTTATGCGTAAACGATTTCGAACTCTATTATGCTATATCAAACTTGTATGCTCACCTTTACACTATGTGTATTTACCTCTATTTTAACGTATGTGACAGGTGTTTAGGATGCAACCTGCTAGGATGCTTGCTATGTGGAATCGAGTTAGGAAGAGTCTAGAAACAAACAAACAAACAATTTATTTTATTTGAAATCTGAGTTGTCGGAACACGATGTGTTTTGAGAATATCAATGTCTGTAATAATTAGATTACTTAATGGGTTATGGTATGGGACATAATATTAACTATTTGGTAATTTAGTCGTTATGTAATTTCTCTTGACAATCTGTTTCGCTCAGTGCCATACCCCGATGTTTCCGTCATCGGTTGGGGTGTGACAATGATGCATGATTAACTGTCCTCAGCTTTTAACGTTATTTTCACGTAATTAGTAAAATAACGTTAAAATTAGTGCACTTTCAGTTTTTACCCCCTGATGGCCCACACATATATACATTATATGCGCATACCGCAAGCGGGGCACAATTAGTTTTTTTTAGCCGTGGATTGTAAATTTTGTAATAGTTTTTATTAACAATCAATGATACAATTGAATATTTGTGATTGTACCTTTTACATTACGTCGACAGACTAACATAGCCAGTAATGGATTTGACAAATTAACGTCCTTGGTCACAAACCCTCCCACAACGGGTGGTTGTATATCAAAACAAAATCATTTCAATAAAATTTCATTAATTTCTTTTTCTCACTTAACAAAGGGAAAATCACGAAAGTGGCCGAAGTCGTTTCAACTTTGCAAAATTTGCCCGCTGTAGCGGCTCAGGGACCTTCTTTACGGAAAACATGGCTGCTGAAGTGTCTTTAAAAAGCCTCTTCAAACCAACCATGCTCCGCCATGTGTAAAAAAAATATTGTAGAGGCTTGGAGCCATTACAACCTTTTTGTAGAGGATCAACCTTATTTTTTTCAACATTTGTATAATTCTAGTATTTTTAATATTTAAAACAAACATAAATTTATCTATAATAAAAGTGGAAAAAGAATTGTTTAAAAAATGCTTGAGCTTTCTAATAATAATTTCTTATTCTTAATTATTTATAAATATGTTAATTAGATAAAATTATATGAAATAATAGTTTGACAAAAGATTCAAAAACTATAAAATAATATTCTATAAAATAAGTTATAGTTTTATAATTTTTGATAAAATTATATGAAATAATAGTTTAACAGAAATTATGGTTTTATAGTTTGAGAGAAGATTAAAAACTATAAAATAGTATGCAAATCACATAACTTATTTTATATGATATTATTTTATAGTTTTGAATTTTCTGTCAAACTATTATTTCATATAGTTTTATTTAATTAACATATTTTTTAATTAATTAAGAATTTATTATTGGAAAGCTTAAGTCTTTTATTTTTCTAAAATTCTTTTTCAACTTTTATTATAGAAAAATGTATGTTTGTTTTAAATATTTAAAAAGGCAAATTGGAAATAAATAATCTCATCTAACTAATTTTGACCGATAATAATCCCAAGTCAGTTACTGGCCGATAATAATCCGAACTGGTCAATTTTTTTTTGTAAAATAGCCCGCCATTAAAATGACTTAACGGAGTTAAGTTTTTTTTTTTCCGAATTACAAACCGATGTTTTAAGGTTTTTGATCAAAACGAGGATACGATTTGATTGATGTAAAACTTAACTCGAAATACTGCCCCAACCCACGAAAACGGTGCTTCAATTCAGGTGTTTAAACTTCCAATTAACAAAAATCAAGCTATTTCGAGCACAATTTTGAGGTAAGTTTTACATCAATCGACTCGTATCCTCGTTCTGATCAAAAGCCCTAAAAACATCGGTTTGTAATTCGGAAAAAAACTTAAATCCGTTAAGCTAGTTTAACGGCAGACTATTTTACAAAAAAATTGACCACTTCGTATTATTATCGACCAATAACTGACTTGAGATTATATTCGGCCAAATTGAGTTAGGTGGGATTATTTATTTCTAATTCGCCATTTAAAAATCTTAGAAATATACAAATGTTGAAAAAAATAGAAAATAAGGCTAAAGAGGCTCTAAGCCTCTACAAAGGCAGAAACGGCTTTAAGCAATTAGGCCTCCAAAAAAAAAAACTAACTGAAGAGGCTCCAAGCCTCTACAAAATAAGGCTAAACCAGCTTTAAGTCTCTAAAAAAAGGCTGAAATAACTCTAAACCGCTACAATCATTTTTTACATGTGGCGGAGCGTGGTTGATTGATTTGAAGATGCTTTTTAGAGACGGTTCAGCAGCCATCTTTTTCTGTGAAGTGGCTCCCTGAGCCGCTTTTCAACAGGCTAATTTTGCAAAATTGAAACGGGTTCGGCCACTTTCATGATTTTCCCTTTAATAGATATATGAAATAGTAAATAATAAAATTAAATACAGTTCAATCTTTGTCACTTTCCACCTTTGCACCTCTTGTTTTATATACCCCAACTTCACATTCTCCACACACACTCACCTCTCCTTTGACCACAACCGGACTCATGTCACCAGTCACACCGTCACCATCCCTCTCTCACTCAAACTCCACCCTCCACCATTCTTCCCTTCTAGATCTCACCCTTCATGGCCATCAACCTCTTCACATTTCCCTTTTTCCACTTCTTTAATCTATAAAAAAAAAAAAAAAAAAAACTCACACAATCTTCCAAACTCTCAAACATGTCCGACACAACAGAACCAACAAAGGCAATGCCGGCACAGGCGGAGAAGAAGAAAGAACAAAGTCTGCCGTTTTATCAACTGTTCTCCTTCGCAGATAACCTCGATTACGCTCTCATGATTCTCGGTAGCATCGGTGCCGTTGTTCACGGATCTTCCATGCCGTTTTTCTTTTTATTGTTCGGTCAAATGGTTAATGGCTTCGGTAAAAACCAAACTGATTTGAATACCATGACTCATGAAGTCTCTAAGGTGATTATATAAATTATAATACTGTTCACAACTTTTTTTATTGTTGTTCTTCTTTTTAATTCTTTCAGATCTGTATCACTGTATGATATTTTGATTTAACTTATTGCAGTATGCTTTGTATTTCGTTTATCTTGGATTGGTGGTGTGCGTTTCGTCTTACGCAGGTGAGAACCTAACCTCCATCTGTTAACGTATTCATTCGGGAAAACAAAACCGTGAGTTCATGGATAGATAATCCACCCACCCACTACATAGTACACCCGTCCGGTACAAAACAACAATATGCTGGCACGGTTTACTTACAGTACTATTACACGTTAATTAACGAGAAGTTGAGCATCTTTTCATGAAATTATTGATTTCATGTTTGATTATTTCGTAAAGTTTATAAGTTATTTTAGCCCATTCATTAAGGATGAGATGCACGTGGCTTATGTTTGTCCTTTACTTGGTCAAATTTTGGAATATTTTTTTCTATGTTCAGTCTCCATCTCCTCCTATCCCTATCAAACATGAAATGAAATGAAATTTTAACTAAGCACCATTAACATTTAACAACTTGTTGATTAACTTTGTACAGAGATCGGATGCTGGATGTATACCGGAGAACGACAAGTAAGCGCGTTGAGGAAGAGGTACCTTGAAGCAGTGTTGAAACAGGATGTAGGGTTTTACGATACCGATGCGAGAACAGGTGATATCGTGTTTAGTGTCTCTACGGACACACTTCTCGTTCAAGACGCGATTAGCGAGAAGGTAGTTTCAGCATTTATTTTTGATCATTGAGTGTGATACGACAGTAGTAATTCTGTAATGAATTCGAGGATAGAACATTTTTTTTTTTTTTTTTTTTTTTTTTTTTTTTTTTTGAACAGCGAGGCGTATACAACCCTATGGAAACCCACTCTTGTATAATTCTCCGCATTGCTTAAGGAAATGCAGCACCTTACTCAGGCCTTGGGATCGAACCTGAGCACCCGGGCAGGAACCTCCGAAGGAGTAAAACCTTCCCACCTCCTCTTTGCTTGGAGTGGGGATCGAACTTGAGACCTCTCACAAGGTCTAAGTCTTTTCCACCACTCCACCAAAGACTCATTGGCGAGGATAGAACATTTGTTTTGAATGGAAGAATTATCATCATTTCTGCGTGATCCATTTAATAGTGGGACCAATACAAAAAAAAAAAAAAAAAAAAAAAAAAAATTAACCGGTGCAAGCTAGCATAGTTTGGTTAACCTGCGCCGGATTTTATTTTACTGGCCTCACTTTCATGAAATATATTTCAGGTGGGAAACTTTATACATTATCTGTCAACGTTTTTGGCTGGATTGGTGGTCGGTTTTGTGTCCGCATGGAAGCTAGCTCTTCTTAGTGTTGCAGTGATTCCAGGCATTGCGTTTGCGGGTGGTTTATATGCGTATACGCTTACGGGTCTCACGTCTAAGAGCCGTGAATCATATGCTAATGCTGGTATCATTGCTGAACAGGTGATCATATCTTTGAAGTTTCCTTAAATTTTTCAACTTTAAGTTTGTGTATCTTGATAAAAATTAGTTAGTTACTTTATGGTCATCAATGCTACTAAAGTATTTTGACTATTTTCAAAGTTTGTGTGATCATATATTATTTAGCATGCGCTACAGTGATTAGAATACTTTGCCTCATATGTTGCTTTACCTTTACCATTGTTTCCTTAGTGTGGTATTAATCATGGGTTACGGTAAAATGAAAACTTATACGAGTTGTGAGAATTTAGAGAACTCGGCCTTATGAAAGGTTTTTTCAATTTTTTTTTACCAAAAATCTTTAAAAAATCAACTTTTCCAAAAAAAAAAAAAAAACTAAATTTTTTTCATTTACAACAGTCGTAAATGATGTCATCAGCTTTTTACAGCTGCTGTAAGGAGCCGAAAAACACCGCTACTAATTTTTTTTTTTATATTTTTTACAGCAGTCTTTTCTAATATTTTAATCTAGATGTGTGAAAAAATGGGGGCAAAACTCACACGGGAATGCCGAGTTCTCTAAGTTCTCACAACGCGGAGCGATTTGCATTACTTTGTTTTTAATAGTGACTCGAATATGACCTTTGAAAGTCAATTAACAATTATGTATTGATGATTAATAGGCTATTGCACAAGTAAGAACGGTTTACTCGTATGTGGGCGAGACGAAGGCCTTGGATTCGTATTCAGATGCAATACAGCACACCCTTAAGCTCGGGTATAAAGCCGGAATGGCAAAGGGGTTGGGACTAGGATGTACGTATGGAATCGCTTGCATGTCATGGGCACTTGTGTTTTGGTATGCTGGCGTGTTTATTCGCAACGGGCAAACAGATGGTGGGAAAGCATTCACTGCTATTTTCTCTGCCATTGTTGGTGGCATGTAAGATTTATACTTCTAGTCTTTCACAAACCGAAATCGATTAAAATCTTTTTTTTCTAAAGTTTAATTCAAACAAATGAGTTATAACAGGAGTTTGGGTCAGTCTTTTTCAAATCTTGGAGCATTCAGCAAAGGTAAAACAGCTGGATATAAGTTGTTCGAAATCATTAAGCAAAACCCGACCATAGTTCAAGACTCTAAAGACGGGATGCGTTTAGCGGAGGTTAATGGCAATATTGAGTTCAAGGATATATCTTTCAGTTACCCTTCAAGGCCAGACGTCTTTATCTTCCGAAACTTCTCTATTTTCTTCCCTGCGGGAAAAACAGTCGCTGTTGTCGGTGGTAGCGGGTCTGGTAAAAGCACAGTCATTTCGTTGATAGAAAGGTTTTACGACCCCAATCAAGGTAAATTGCACTAAACTTCTTATTTATTCTTTTAAGTTTTTGTTAACTAATATAAGGGGTCATGCAGGACAAATATTGCTAGACAATGTGGATATTAAGACGCTGCAACTGCGATGGTTGCGCGATCAAATTGGTCTGGTGAACCAAGAACCCGCACTCTTTGCCACCACGATCCTCGAAAACATACTTTACGGAAAACCTGACGCAACTACAGCTGAGGTGGAAGCAGCAGCCTCTGCAACCAATGCTCATAGCTTCATTACCTCGCTTCCAAACGGATACAACACCCAAGTAGGCGAGCGCGGGGTCCAGCTATCCGGCGGTCAAAAACAAAGAATCGCAATCGCTAGAGCAATGTTAAAGAACCCAAAAATACTCCTCCTTGATGAAGCAACCAGTGCTCTTGATTCAGGTTCGGAGAGTATCGTTCAGGAAGCCCTTGATCGTTTAATGGTTGGAAGAACAACCGTCGTGGTTGCGCATCGGTTATCCACCATAAGAAACGTTAACTCAATAGCAGTTATTCAACAAGGACAGATTGTAGAAACCGGAACACACGAAGAACTAATCTCCAAATCCGGCGCTTACGCCTCATTAATCCGATTCCAAGAAATGGCGGGAACCCGAGACTTTTCTAACCCCTCAACTCGCCGCACGCGTTCAACGCGTTTAAGCCATTCGTTGTCAACAAAATCGCTTAGCCTCAGGTCTGGAAGCCTGAGAAACTTAAGCTACTCGTACAGTACTGGTGCCGATGGCCGTATAGAAATGATATCGAATGCCGAAACCGATAGAAAGAATCCAGCTCCAAGAAACTATTTCTTCCGTCTTTTGAAGATGAATGCTCCCGAGTGGCCTTACTCGATAATGGGCGCTGTTGGGTCCGTTTTATCCGGATTCATCGGTCCAACTTTCGCGATTGTGATGAGTAATATGATTGAGGTTTTCTACTTTAACAATCCTGCTCAAATGGAGAGAAAGACGAAAGAATATGTTTTTATTTATGTTGGAGCTGGTTTATATGCTGTTGTTGCATACTTAATCCAGCATTACTTCTTTAGTATCATGGGAGAGAACCTTACTACAAGAGTAAGGAGAATGATGCTTTCAGGTATACATTTTTGCACTACAAAATTTATAGTAATAATAATAATTTTGTTCATGAGATTTGGCTACTTTTACGACTTTCATCCAAAGGTTTGTTTTTCCGCATCCGGATCAAACAGACTTGAAATCTTGCCATTTTCATTCAACCCGTTAACTCAGTCCATTTTTTAACGTTCGGTAATTGGTAGTTTCGTCTTTTACGACAATCTTTTTGATGATTAAAGGGTTTGGGTGGGGAGAGAGGTGGATCTTTATTTCCTACAGCGTCTTTTACTTTAATGAAAAATGTCTAAAAAGACGGAAATGCCTCTTATTTAATGGAGAAAAATGGATGTAGTTAACGAGTCGGATGAAAATGGCAAGATTTCAAACCTGTTGAATCCAGATGCGGAAAAACAAACCTTTGGATGAAAGTCGCAAAAACGGCCTAACCTCAAGGACGAAAATGACATTTTACTCTAATAATAATAGTAATAAATTTGTAATTTTTATCATGTTTTGTTTTTGTAGCTATCATGAGGAATGAAGTTGGATGGTTTGATGAAGAGGACCACAACTCAAGTCTAGTTGCAGCCAAGTTAGCAACAGATGCTGCTGATGTAAAATCAGCCATTGCTGAGAGGATATCTGTTATACTACAAAACATGACATCTCTGCTGACGTCATTTGTGGTTGCATTTATTGTGGAATGGAGGGTTTCACTACTCATTCTTGCCACTTTTCCTCTTCTTGTTCTGGCCCATTTTGCACAGGTAATTAAATACAATTTTTTTTATATATATTCCTGTTCATTTATGATTTTTCTAATTTGAGAAAAAAGTTATAAAAAAGAAGAAAACCATGAGTTATGGAACATAGAATTGATATTAGCTTAAGCATCAGTTTTCATAAAACAGAATCTTGATTTTGGGTAATATTATCTTGATATAAAACGACAAGAATGTATATTCAAAGTGGTATAAATCTATCTAGTGTCCTGCATGTGCTTCCTGGTTATACTTTCCCGAGACTCACACCTCCAAAAAAAAAATATGTATCTACAAAAAAACTTATTTTAAAATCCATTCTTGAATGGTGTTAACAAGAAACCCCACTTCTGAACTGTGGAACTTTTATAAAAATAAAAGTAAAGTACGCGGATGATTCTGTGGTTAATCAAAATTTTAGATTTGGTCCATAGCTTTTCAAGATGGTCCCTGTGGTTTGTACTTTGTAACGCATTTAGTCCCCAGCTAACAAATCTAAAGGTTAAGGACAAAATGCTTTATAAAGTGTAAACCACATGGACCATCCATGTATTTTGACAAAAGTTGGGGACTAAAGACGTTACAAAGTGCAAACCATAGGGACCATCCGTGTATTTTTGAAAAACTAGGGAACACATCCAAAATTATGGTCAACCATAAAGACTATCCATGACTTTACTTCTAAGAATATATAAAAAAACTTATTTAGAGTGGGTGAAAAAGATGAGATGAAGTTTACAACTTGATTGCTATATTTGAAGACATGAGATGAGACAGTGGTTGATGGGAGATTCTTATCTCGTGACCGTTGGTGCACATTTTTCAATCTTTTTAGGCATTCAACTTTCAATCTTGCAGTTTTAATTACCATGGGATGATGTGTTGTCAGATGCATTATTTGGGGAGTGTTTGTTTTCTTATATCATGCATACCTACACTCATATTGATTGCCTTTGAATACTGTATGTATGTATGTACTATTATTGGTTTTCAACAATCTGATCCAGTGAGTGAATACATTGTCCTTTTTGTCACATAACATTTACTTCTCCAACACTTCATGGTCCCAGACTGATACATTATTAACCACTTTACACAGTAGTAAGGATACTACTGTCATTTTCATTTTTAGACAAATTTTTTTTAACAAAATATGACTGTGAGCTCATCGTGAGCAAAACTGATAATATTGGTTGGTATGAGAGACCAGATGCTATTATATCTAAACGTTATATTTCTCAACTACTTTGAAAACATAATGTGATGTTTAACAAGAGCATATTAACATAATTGATTTTGCATTTTTTACAGCAACTTTCTCTCAAAGGATTTGCTGGAGACACAGCAAAAGCGCATGCGAAAACTAGCATGATTGCCGGTGAAGGAGTAAGCAACATTCGGACTGTCGCAGCCTTCAACGCCCAAGATAAGATCCTTTCGTTATTCTCCGCTGAACTGCGTGTCCCGCAAAAACAAAGCCTTCGTCGTAGTCAGTTTTCGG
This sequence comes from Helianthus tuberosus, assembly GCA_030545235.1. Lineage (NCBI taxonomy): Eukaryota > Viridiplantae > Streptophyta > Magnoliopsida > Asterales > Asteraceae > Helianthus > Helianthus tuberosus. Next base: position 146,398,657 of record CM060400.1, read on the forward strand.
GCATGATATTTGGTATTTCTCAACTCGCTCTATACGCATCCGAAGCTCTAATCCTATGGTATGGCGCACACCTTGTTACCAAAGGCCTGTCAACCTTTTCGAAGGTAATCAAAGTATTTATCGTCCTAGTCATCACCGCGAACTCAGTAGCTGAAACGGTTAGCCTTGCTCCCGAGATCATCAGAGGCGGTGAAGCAATTGGGTCAGTATTCTCAATTCTCGATAGATCAACACGAATCGACCCGGATGACCCAGATGCTGACCCGGTTGAAACAATTCGGGGTGAGATCGAGCTGCGTCATGTGGACTTTTCATACCCGTCGAGACCCGATGTAATCGTTTTCAAGGACTTTAGTCTTAGAATACGGGCCGGCCATAGCCAGGCTCTGGTTGGAGCCAGTGGTTCAGGGAAAAGCTCGGTGATCGCATTGATCGAGCGGTTCTATGACCCGACCGCAGGAAAAGTTATGATTGATGGAAAAGATATTAGACGGTTAAATCTAAAGTCTCTTCGGTTAAAAATCGGTCTAGTCCAACAAGAACCAGCACTATTTGCTACAACCATTATGGAAAACATCGCGTATGGGAAAGATGGGGCTACAGAGGCGGAAGTGATTGCAGCAGCAACCGCAGCAAACGTGCACTCATTCATTAGCGGTTTGCCAGAAGGATACAAAACTCCGGTTGGGGAGAGAGGAGTTCAGCTTTCGGGTGGACAAAAACAAAGAATCGCGATAGCCCGAGCTGTTTTAAAAAACCCAACGATTTTGTTACTAGACGAAGCGACTAGTGCACTAGATGCAGAATCAGAGTGTGTGCTTCAAGAAGCACTCGAAAGGCTAATGAGGGGCCGAACAACGGTGTTGGTGGCACACCGGTTATCAACTATCCGAGGAGTTGATAGCATTGGTGTGGTACAAGATGGTCGAATTGTGGAACAAGGGAGCCATGGTGAGCTTATAAGTCGACCAGAAGGTGCTTACTCTAGGCTCTTGCAACTACAACACCATCGCATATGATATGATGATGATAAACATGTTTGTTTTTACATAGTATATTGGTCTCCAATCGTTAGCTATGATATGTTTGGTCGATTGGTTCCATCATAACTACCATCCCCCGACATCTTGTAACTGAATGTTTGTAATGTTATATATAAATATTTAAACAAATGATTTCTGAAAGAGTTATGCTTATAAAAATTTAAACATAGAAATAGTTATGCTAAACGCTCAATTACATCTTTAACTTTACTTTACTTTACTTTTTGAGCAACAGTTTTTGTACACCTAAACAGCTAAACTACCTATCAACTTGCACATGTAGGGACATACACCGTACCACTAGGTCATGGGTAATTTACATCTTAACTAGCAACATTAGCATATCCATCTTTTGCTACTACACAAATTATACAAGCGTTCAAAAATTTATAATCATGTGTGTGAGAACGTTCTTTTAACTAATATTTTATCCTTGTATTGTTTGTATGGTCGAGGAATGCTATTAGATGGATTGTTAACTCAAGAGGTGTGCAAAGTCTATTTGGTTCGGTTATGGAGGCTTAACCATAACCACAATTGAGCTTTGGTTATGAAACACTGCTTAACCATAACCATAACTGATGGTTGGTTAACCGGAAGTTGTGGGTCGGTTTTGATTAAGTACAATTAATTGTTCTGTGTTCCATTTGAAAATGGTTCGGTTATGGTGTTCCAAGCTCAGTTATGGGCGTAATCAACATAGATTCAAATATTTGAAGCTAGAAAGTCACAAACATACAAGATTTGGTTCGGTACTTTGATTTTGGTTAAAGTCGGTTCACGAAGGCACATTGACTGTAACCATAACCGAATGGTTGGTCGGTTAATCAGATTCACTTAACCATGAAAGATCAATTTTGTCGGTTGTTGTTAATTTCGATTATCTTTTCGGGAAACAATTCGGTTTTCGATGATGGTACGGTTTTTACTCTAGTTTGAGTAATTTTAACGAATGCCTTTCTGAAACAGTCAAACTAAATGGTACATGTTCAAAAGGTGGCAAGTGGGTTATAGACAGCTAAAAGGATATGTTCATCATTTTCACAATCCCATGCCCCATGTGGGTTGCTTTAGAGTGTGTCTTTTGATCTTCTAAATTTCAGCGCACCAAGTTTGCCTTTTAGAGGCTTAAGGCCCACATAAGCAATGATTAAGACAAATGAGTTTTAAGAACTTCTTTTCAATAATTTGGAGACATCTCATGTTATTCATGTTTTTAACCATTAGCTAGGGATATATTTAATAAAGTTAAGCTCATTTTTATATTTAACTTCGAACACAATCATTGGCGAAGCCCCCCCCCCCCCCCCCCCCAATTTTTTTCCGAAACTGGGGCCTTGAGGTCACAAGTTCAATTCCCACTGGCATCACTTTGAAGGATATTGGTGGTGGCAATGAAGTTTAGATCTAGGTCTCTCTAGAGGTCGCCAGTTCGAAACTGAGCCGAACCGGGTTTTACCGCAGTGGGCCTTCGGGCGGCGGGTTCCCCGGAATTGGTGGCTTGGTGGCTCGGGTATGCATCCAACTCTGACCGTTATGGAGGAGGGGATGCATTTACTTGATTAAGGGCATCTCAGGATGCTTATCCGGTGATTTAATTGGCCGTTCAAAAAAAAAAAAAAACTTCGAACACAACAATGTTGGACTCCATCAAACTTCAGTGAAGTTCAAACTTTACATCGTTGGTTTTGGGTTTGGGTTGAATAACAAAAAGGATCAAATATGACAAAATATAGTGAATTAATATCTAACGGGTCAAAATAAAGCAAACTTAACACGTCGAAAAACAACAATTTAAAAATGAAATGCGTCAAACGCGCCAAATGTAGTGATATAATATTAAACGGATCAAACTATAGCAATTTATTATGGGACGGGTCAAACATGTCAAACATGCCAAAATGCAGTGAACTAATATTAAACAGGTAATAATATAGCATTTTAAACTGAAACGGGTCAAACACGCCAAAATATAATGAATTAATATTTGTAAGGGACAAATATAGCGAATTAAGTTTTATTGGGTAATACATGTACAAATCAAACAATCTATCTGCAAACGCAACAAACTTAACATAGCTCCAAATAATCTCAAGATACATAGCAGACTATAGAGTTGAGCTGAATAACACATGTTGAGCCTACAAATCCAAATCAAACAAAAGTAACAATTCATATAGTAATCCACTTGAGTCTTGACCAACAAGAAACAAATAACCAAGGTAGCAACATTATCATATATTAACCATGTCGTTCATACGCAGATGTGTCTATAGTTGAAGAGGGCTTATTGTTCTTCAAAGAGCTCTTCTAGATTTATGGGTATTAGGTGCAGCCATGGAACCCTTAGGTAGTTTGTGATTGTGTAGATTTTTTTGGCCATGTCATTTCCGCCTTTGCAAGCTTCTCTTTGCTACCAAGGATTATAGCTGCAATGTAAACTTTTAAAAGTTTATTTTTAATGCATTATGCAATGAATTTAGAACTGCCATTTGTTAAATCATCAGAACCATGCATCTTAATATCTAAATACAAAAAACATTGATTTTTAATTGATCCAAGTAATGTTACCCGATGATATTATTTGTCGAAAAAAGTCATAGTTTTATAGCATGTCATAATACATGTGTTAGCATCATCCACTAGGCCAAAAATTGAATGAGTGCTGTCTTCAATTATATTAGAAGCAGTCATTGAAGAAATTTGTCAAACATATGCGGTGCAATACATGTCACACCTAAAATGCAACTTGTATGATACCCCCCTCGTTTGAATAAGTAGTCTTTAAGTAACGTGTGTCGATTTTCCCTGAAAGTTGCTCAAAGCTTTTGTATCTAGTTGAATGTCGCTTGATCCATTGAAGTACAATCCCTTATGTTGAGCGATGTTGTATGAAATTCTTGGTGCTTCCTCTCGAAAACAAATATCATATAATCCACGACTGTGCTATGTTACATTCTCAAATCTACAAGACTAACCAAACTTGTTTTCATGGGTTAGTAAAATATAATCAAATATCGTTCATACCTTAAATTATATCTATGAACTCATTCCAATGTCTCTTTGCCAATAGGCTCAAGTGAAAGATATTATAACCATACATAGCTAGCAAAAACATATTAATACACTTATGCATTTAACAATGATACTTCTAGAAATAAGAATCTCTACTTTGGTAGGAGATGATAATAGGCATTTCTTATAACAAGTGACTTAAGAACCTTTAACATACTTTAAGGTTCAACTATGTCCATACTAAAATATCCCAACATCATCTTCTAGATGTACTTGAGGGATTGATAAAATATAATTACATATATACTCGAGATGCGGTTCGAGTAATAATTAGACCGTGCCAGGGTCACAAATTTTCAAACAAAAGATAATATCCACTAAAATACTAACAAATCAAATCTTAATTTGTAATATCATTTAGTAGATTATTAGTCATGTACGTAACAACTTTATTCTCATATAATTTGTTATAATCAAAAACTATATAATATAATAAGAGTTTATAATCAAAAACTATTTAATATAATAAGAGTTTATTAGAATACAGATTTGATTAATTATACTGATTTAATATATTCAAAAGTTAGAGTGACTTAATTAATAATAGTCTTTAAATTCTACTTCTAATAAATTAATGTATTTGTTATAACAGATCTAAGACATTCTAAAATCCGAATCTTTAGCATAAGCTAATACAATAGTCAGAGTTAAGGTTTAATATATAAAAGATCTATAAAAAAGCCAGAGTTAAGGTTTAATATATAAAAGATCTATGAAAAAATATAATCAATAAAAGAATATAAATGAATGTGAAGTTTTACATCCAATTTTTTTCCAAACGCATCGCATTTCTTGTTTATAATTGTTTTGATGTTTTTCGTCAGAAACTCAGATTACATTACTTGACAAACGTCAAATAAAATCTCATTGATTTCAGGCTTTAGGTTCGATTCAAAAGTTTATTTTGTGATGTTTGAAAAATCTTTTTTTTTTTCAAACCCTTTAATGGTGTTATCTACGATGTATTTTTCTTTCTTTTGGATGATATCAATGAAAGAATTCAACTAGTCATATAAAATACCAATATATCATTACCAATAGATAAACAAGATTAATAAATAACAAATTAACATCAATGAATTAAAATAAAACTCACATGTAGGATAGTTTGATTCAAAATCCTTGTGATAATGCGAGTCCAACTCCAAAAGCAAGTCGTGCTGATAACGTGTTGTGAAACAACAAGCCTAATAGCTAAACAATATGAGAAAGAGATGTAGGGAGAAATATCTTTATATTATTCATGGTGTGTGTTCACAATAAAATACAAGGAATATATATAGGAGAGGGAAACTTGGTAAACAAGATACATCTATATATGGAGTTGATATTTATTTATAACAAACTAGCCTAAGATCCCGCGAGTTTCGCGGGTGGCTTAACACAAACATATAATATATACTGGCAATGAGATGAACTTTGTAATGAAAGAACTTTTCAATATAAACGTATAAAAATATGATTTTTCTCACTTAGGTAAATATGTTTTGATTCATTTTTTATATGTATTGAGATGTTATTGTACAAATGATTTTATAGCAATTTTTAGAACCCGGATAGATTCATTTTTTTTAATTATTTTTTTATAACTTTGGTTATTTGATATATATTTTCTTAACTAAAGCATTTTTAACCAGTTTTGACCTTAACGTATATTGAGCAGAACACATATTGACATGAACCTATTTTGAGCAAAACCGGTTTTGACTGACCCGAACCTATTTTAACCTTAACATATATTGAGCAGAACACATATAATCAATAATCAATGAAATAAATCATAGTAAAGCTATTTATGATTAACACATAACTAAATCATACAAAAAGTAATTTATTCGGTACACATGCTAATTGACAAATACTCTTTGCTACAAAGTAATCACCGGTAGGATTGAGTAGTGGAGTTCTTTGCTCCCATACACATATCGGAGCTTGTAGTTCTGGCATCGTCATGCATGCAATTTATACCAAATACATATTCTAGTGGCTCATTTAAGCCTTGGATTTATCTACACAAATTAAACAAACGGTTGAGATGCCTTTTATAAGCAACGATGGCACTAAAGTTGGTACTATAGATAATAGTAAAACCTATATTATATTTCATTCATAATTACAATTTGAGTTGTCAAGCATAATGATGATAATGTCATGAATAAGAATCATCACTTCCAGATCTAATAAAAGAAGAAACTAAGTTATATTCACTATTTTGCAGTCCACATCTTATCCAAATTGTCACAATTACAAAAACATACAAGAGGTAATCAATCACCACACACTTAGCACTTTCTCCAATCTCCACATTAGATGATGTTAAAACCATAGTGAGCCATTTATAGCAAGTCCCATTGAATTACACCAAAATACATAATTCTTAGTTACTTAATAAAGGATATGGATTCACATGCGGATGGACTAAACAAACAGGTAAAAAGAGATTGAGTTATTGAAAAGTTGGAAAATATAGTGAAGCTTACTTGTACTACTGCCGCAGCTATCGATTACCACCGTCACTGTCATTAACCAAGAACGATCTATCCCTTTCCGATGGTTAAATGTCGCGAAACCATAGCCGGCGACTAAACTCATCGCTGCTGGCACTGATGTCACTCCTGTTCTGGCTCCAGCCTTTATCTGTCTCTCGCTTACTTTGTTGCAAATCTACGTATGCATACAAAGTGTGCAATAAGGAGAAGCAAGAGTACATCTTAGCAGGAGAAGACGACCTCTACCGATTTTGTAAAAAAATAGTAACCGATGAAAGTTTTTGGGTAAGAGGTATGGGGCTTAACCTGGTCGACGAAACAGTACGTGTCAAGGGTCTTTTTATTGAAGGACCACACGTGTAAAAACGATGGAAGTGATGTTGCCATTCTCAAAAACACTAAAACTCAACTGGTGCTTTCATCTTGTTGTTTAATATAAGTTAGTTGGTCTCTAACTCGTGCGTTACAGCGGGGATCCAGTGTACCGATAACAGTGTAGGTTCGACCGACAACCTAATTCAAAAAAAGCGTCAACCATATATTTCAAAACATATATGATCATAAAAATCAAAATCAAAATCAAAATCACCATATGATATCAACCAAATAGAAAATATGATGGCAAAAAAGATCTACGCAACTGCAATGTATTGCACACTTCTTGCTGAACAGATCTAAGGAGCCAAAAAACACAGCTCTTGCGTTATTTCTATCATGCAATATAAATAATAGGAATATCAGACGATTACCTTTACAGAATTCACATCATACTGACTGATGTAATTAAGCAATATTAGGCGCAGAACATCGAATATGAAGCATTCAATTGCTTAATTAGGAGGGAGTATCTGAGCAACTGAAACCATTGAAATGGAAGATCTAGAAAGTGATGGTGGAGTTGACAACTTGGGATAGAGTCTTACTCTTACCTTGAAGATGCTTCAAAACTCGATCCTTTCGTCATGTCAAAAACCGTCAATTTCATTTCATTTTCATCAAATACGTACGTAGAACTTGAGGAAGACATTGTAATTGCATACCATTCAAAAGAGGGATTCGATTATGGAAGTGCATCTGCAACAAAAAAAATCAACAACAACCGAAAAAGTTAAATTAACCAACCATCAATAACTTCAATCACCAAATTATCTACTTTTAATTCTAGAAGGCCTGATAATCAATTTAAAACCAACAAAACAACATTAACTCTACCAAAGCATCGCTAACTTCAGTCACCAAATTATCTATTTCAAAAATAGAGTTATAACTGATTCAAAGATCTAATCTAAAAAGCCCTAGGTCAGACATATTAATTTACAGGAATAAAGAACCAAAAAAAACCAAAAATCTATACACATGAGTTTGATAACTGATAGTAGAATCAATTACCTAAGATAGTACCCTGTCCAAGAATGTTAACCGTCTGAAACAAACAGAAAAAAGAGGAAGCAATGAAACCCTAACGCCCAAATCAACTATATAAACTAATGATCATGGTATCCTAATTGGGATGTATGATACCAATGATAGTTTTGAATCAAGAGTTGCGTACCTTGCAGTCGATTGAAAAATTGTGAGGCACTGATTAGAGTTTCTTGTGAGAATGATGAAATAAAAGGCGGGAAAATAAGGAATGTCATCAATACGGGTAAGATGAAGACACGGGTTAAAGCAAAATAGTTTTTGCGCCTATAGCAATGTGATGTTGTGGCGCCAGCGGCGGGGTACATAGATTTGAATCCTTTCCACAAGTCGCAAATTTAATTGGTTGACTGTTTCAAGCCATCACATTTACCATGCCACAACTATAACATCATCATCGCCTAACGAACTAAAGTGTATCTGAGGACCCCAAAACAAAGTAAATTGATTTTCGCACTCCAGCCGATGATTGTCCGAATATATCATTAGAGGTCATGTCATTTGATCTCTTATTCTGTGCATTTCAAAGAAATAAAAATCATTAATTGAAACATTGCTGAGCTAATGAAAAGGAATTCAAGAAACTATATATAACTTACTGTTTCACATGCTCTAGGTGAAGATTCTCCAAATATATCATCCTAAATTTGATCTATTCATTGAAAGATAAATGAGTACACATAGAGAGCCTACTTAAATCTAAATCACAAAAATAAAAATGCATCTTCGCTAGAAATATGACATTCAAAGGGATAAATGAAAAAAACCCAAGGTAAGTTGGATGAGTGTATGTATAAACTATAGTTATGATGTTGTATACCTTCTGCAAACAGGTCTGATGGACCCACAGTCCACTTGGCTACACCCTGTCTAACCTAGGACCCTACTGGCCTAGCATAGTCCCATATATTATATCCACCAAGAACAATCAATCATATTATCATTGTGTCCACATGAAACCAAGAACATCTAGATCAAGGCATATCATAGACCATAGTACCATACTTGAAAAATATACCATATAAAAGGACTTGGAGGATACGATTACCAACATTGGATCAAAGGTCAAAAACAATAGATTAAGGTTAAAAAAGATCAAACACTATTATTTGATTGTGCTTTTTTTATAACCCCTTGCATAGCATAACTGGGTACTTTGTAGCATTAATTTCTCTAGTTTTCTAAGTACAACTTTACAAAGATCAACACCACATATATCATATTATATTTTTACTAAAGATTATGTTTTTAATAAAAAGGTGACATATGCACCAATTTAAAATCAACAAAATAAAAAAAAACTTCAATGTTAAAGTAACATCAAACCTACCTAGCGAAAGAAAACATGCCGTGAATGTGACTTTGGCAGTGTCTCCAAACAGCAGGATGCCTTTAAACCAGTCTGACCAATACACACATACCTGGTGTTTACAAAAACAAATGTAAAACACTTGTGAGCATAAGAGGATAAAATTAATATGAAAAGTAGACTGCATAGTAAAATAAGGAAAATGCCAATGGCCTAATTTCTTGATTTGCAAATATGGTATCTAGTGCAGCCCAATCCAATAGCAATAAATAAAAAATATGCATGTGATTGTCTTCTCTTGATATCAAAATCCAAAGTACATGCCATTCAAAACAAACAGACAACAACTATGTTTTCTGTTTTTTGTTGCTATACCCGAAAACCATGACCCAAGAACCCATGATGTAACAACCCGCACTTTTGTGCGTTGTTACTACTCGTTATACTCGTTACGCCTAGCACCGGAGATTCGGATCATAATGTAACTATATCGTATATATCGCTATTCGAAGGATAATCGCATAATTTCGAAATACAATATCACTATACTACACTACTATCACACTAACACTCACGGAGGCATTGAATGAGGACCTATTCTACCCTCCTCAGTGGCCGTGATGTGTCGAACGTAAACAATTAACGCTAACAAGGACCCTCGGGTGAGTGCTGTAGCTCCAGTCGTCATGACGATGATGACAATACGAGTAAACGGTACCCCGTCAGTCTTTGTGGCACTACACGAAATAAGTTCACGATGACATCAAGAAAGGACCTATACTACCCTCATTGATGGCCGTGCAGCGTCGATAATAATCGCGTACTCGAATCGGAAACCGACTGTTAATTATCGAAACTTTGGATTATGGTTACGTAAATACGACCCTAGTGATATATATATATATAATAATAACAATATATATTGATAATATAAACTAATTATGGACGTACGCGCTTCGAAAAATATCAAAACGATCAAAAACGGAGAAGTCCAAGCGTCAGGATAGCTATCCGGACGGATGGACCATCCGGACGGATGGGCATGCGCACGGATGGCCATCCGCGCGCATGGGCCATCCGCACGGATGGGCCATCCGCACGGATGGGCTATCCGGGCCTGATCTCTTTCCCTCTCCTCTGTTGCCTATAAATACCATGTCACATCACTTGAACAGTGATGTGACAGCTCCTATTCAACCAAACGCGCACCAAGACCCTTTTCTCTCGATTTCCTCGCGATTCCGGTAAGATTTCAACCTAGAACTTGTACTTCTACAATCTACACTCGATTCTACATCATTCTATCTTTCAAAACTCAAATTCTAACCGTGAAATCTGCGGATTCGAGGCGTTTTGAGGTGATGTCACCAAGAGTTCTTATGAACTTCAAGTTGGGGTATCATTTCACTATAAACGACTCAGATCCGGGTGATTTCCACCTGTTTTTATGACAAATCTCACCTAAATCTGTGCGATTTCGAGTTAACCATGAAGAACCACCATGAACGGCCAGACCTGATGGAACGGGGTGATTCCCGGCTGTTAGAATGAGTCGGAATTGACGGAACTTCAAGTGTTAGTGCGAAATCACACTACCCTAGTAAAAACGAACGTATTCCTGACCGTTAAACACTCGAAACAGTGCTCAGAGTGCGAAACAGACATGTCAGCCCGCACGGCCAACATGCCAGTCTGCACGGACAACATGTCAGTCCGCACGGACAACATGTCAGCCGCACGGATGACACAAGTCCGCACGGATGGCATGTCAGTCCGCACGGATGACGTGTCACCCGCACGTACAAGTCAACCGCGCGCACACTTATCCGCACGCACAGCACTGTCAGCCGCACGCATCACTCATCCGCACGGACCACTGTCCGCACGTATGACATATCATCCGCACGGATGACTTGTCATCCGGACGGACAACAAGTCAATCCGCACGGATGAGGACCAATTGACCTAACAAGTAACTTTTCAAGGCAATCTCGCTTAACCGTACTTCGTTTACTCTATTTCTTCAAGGATCATTACATACAACTCGTAACCGACTCAACCCAGTTGTAATCCCGCTAAATACGCACTGTGAGTATACTTTACCCCTTTTTAATCGAATTTTAGGTGTAACATACATTTCTACCAAATCGAACTTATCAATCGAAATATTCAATCAATCGAAATATCACTTGCGAATAACTGTTATGCATAGATATACGTGATGCTAGCTGCATATGTGCTAGGGCTTATACTCGCGACGTCCCACCAAGACTAGTATAGTACTATTGCGCCCGACGGGGTCTAGTTATGCCATCGTACATTCGAGCATCGGGGACTTAGTTGGTAGTATCAGTTTTGTGAGTATATATGTCGTGTATTACGTTCATGCATGTGGAAATTCGCAGCACTTTTAATCTATTATGCTATACTTATCAAACCTGTATACTCACCAATACTTTTGTATTGAAAATTATTTTAACGTATGTTGCAGGTTAGATCGCAGACTATATCAAATCAAGCTAGGGAGTCTAGAAACTCAACTAAAATCTAGGTTGTCGGATTTGTATTGCTCGAGAGGACAAGAAATCTGTGATAACTTACGTGATTGTATTATTTGTTAGTATGGGATAACGAATGTATTAAATATTATCGCAATATAGTTGTTATGGATTCTCTTGAGCAATCTGATTCGCCTAGTGCCGCACCCCGATGATTCCGCCATCGGTTGGGGTGTGACACATGAAGCTCCATTTTTCGTATCGCATAAACCCATTTTAGAACCCGCGAACCGTGACCCGTGAACAAACCCAATTAAAAATGTCGGTACAGTTTCAGACTTAAATGATTATGCTCCAAAAAATGTTAATTAACCTCAAAATTTATAAGACTCATGGTTCAATTATTATAACAACTTTTAACTTGTTCAGCCAGACCTCTTTTATATTCAGTTAGAAGTGAGTTCTTGAAATAAAATACATGGCTATGTAATATCTTTTTTAAATATATAGTAATTTTGAACTAAAATATATATTTTATTTTAAAGATCACATTCCTACTGGTGGTTCATGTTGATACCTCTGAAGACCAACATCCCAACAATATTTGATAATATTTATAAACAATAAAATGGAAATCATATTGATGATCATATATTTAGAACTACAATGGTGGAGTTCATAGTTATCACCTTGGAGCAACAACCTTTGACTAATAAGACAGACACCAACAAACCCAAACTTCTGTTTTAACAACTTGACATCCACTGAATAACAGAGGAAGCTAGATCCCCATTGGACCTAACAAATATATACAAAACAAATTAGATAAACCCTAGCCTACTTGAGATGGAGTTCAAACGTTGAATTAAGGGAAGAATTATCAGGCTTTTTTCATTCAGAAACTGCTAATCCTATAATCTACATTTAAAAAGTAAGTTATACAAATCAAGAGCAAAGAATACGCTAATTTAACATGTAATATTCAAGAATTTAAAAAATGCTAACGTGAAATAGGATATCCGGGCGATGTAAGATCCGTGAAAAAGTTACCTGGGTTGTTCGGTTTGTTCAATCGCCATCATCTAGGGTTTATTCAATAGCCATCATCGACATGAATATCTTAATGAACTATTCTAATCATAGTTAAGTAATATATGTGATGAAGTGAATAGAAAGATTTTTGCACAAAATGGACAAATTAAATATGTGATGAAGTAAAACAGAGGACAAATCGAAAATACATACCATGGAGGACCATGATTCATAGAAGAGTGGAAAAAAGAGTAATCAACAACAGATCTAATCGATTGGCTTACATTTTTCTTCGCATCGCCATTAGCATTTGAGTTTGAGAAATCGCCATTAGGGCTTGAGTTTGAGAAATCAACAGAAGATCCATTGGCTTATTTTATTCTTCGCATCTAGGGTTTGACTGTGAGAAAGATGAAACGTATACAGGAAAAACGAGAGTCACAATTAGGGTTTGGATTGATTGGAGAGAGACATTAGGCGGTTTCACAAATGTAGAGAATGGAGGAAAAGCTTTTACCGCTCATCACAAACGAAGGAGAATTAAGAAAAAGCATTTTGCCGCTCAAATATCAATTATCTGGCCAAAGACCTATGCCACATCATGGTCAATTGGTCAAAGCTATTTTGCTTTAATATAATAGATAGATACTACAATATTAAAAGCCAAACACTTTACTCGACTTCGTCGTCTTTCGAACGATTAACCCATAAATGGTTTGTCAAGTACGCACGAAGAACATGATATATATCGCGACGACGCTAAGGATAGCTAGTCTTTCTTCAGCATTTATCGTTGACGGCGGTAGTTCCATGTCATCGGCATTATTCTTGACAAATCGTCTGACCCGATTCCTCTAAATCATGTTATAAATTAATGCAATTGTACATAACATTTTGTAATTTTTCTTTATCCTAAATTCTAGTAGGTTAAGCAATCATACCCCCATCTTTTATTCAAAACCCCGAACGTTCGTTCAATATATTTCCTTGCAAATTCTTGTTTTTTTCGTGAAATATACACGTTTATTGTCAAATTAAGTTGAGTATGTTTTCATAAACACAGACTACTCTGGATAAATACCATCGGTAAGATAATATACACCACATCACAAGAATAAAATGAAGTCTCATATGCAACTCCGTTTATAAGGTCGCCAAACAAAGGTATTGTTCAATGACATTGATATCGTTGTTTGTGCCGACCATACCAAAATATGCATGTAAAATCCAAAGATCATATGATGCATCCACTAATAGTATCAAGGTTGGGCCATCATGAACTCCACGATGATGTGATCCTCGCCAACCGGTTGGACATGCCGCCCAACTCCAATCTGTACAATCAAGCCTACTAAGCATCCTGGGAAAGCTATGTACTTCATGGACTTGGAATATCCTTTGTATATCACTAAAGGTCGGTCGCCTCAAATACTGCTTGGCATATAGCGCAATAACAACTACAATTATAATAAGTACAATAATAAACCCTAAATAAATAATAAAATAGATAAAAATAATAATAAAAACAACAATATCAATGTTAAAAATATACCTTTACAAAATTTTTGAAGACTATCGCGGCACACTTTCTCTGACATTTTCAAAACTTTTCCCATGAGTCCTGCACACTGTCGTACACCATTTAACAAATCGCCACCGTCTACTTCTGCACCAGACAGAAACCTAGTTTTACGTCGTGCATCTTCCATTTGTTGGGAAAATTGTGCATTCAAAATCACCAACAATTTGTAAGAATAGTCAACGACTCATGCGAAAACGACGCCAAAAGTTTTGTCATTATATAGCGGATTCTTAGAAAATAATCGTTTACAAGTTGGTTGTAAGCGGCCTCACAATCTCTTTGCAGCGGAGCACGTCTGGTTAATGGTTTAAATGTTTCAGACATTTCGCATGATCGATTAAAAGATGAATTCCCGCTCGAGCCGCATCAATAGTGAAATCTTCTTTAGCATTTCGATTAGGTGGAGAGTTAGGTAGGAGATCCATGATAAAAGAACATGGATGTGGGTGAAATTTGGATGAGATATAAAAATGGTTTGATATGGTCTGAATTATTGTGTGAAATTTGGTTGAGATATGATGGAATATATATTGTTGAGTAAACTTCTGTTTTGCTCCTTGTGGTTTGGTCATTTTAATGGTTTTGCCAAAATCCTTTAAAAATAGTCATTTTACTCCAATAGTTTACCATGTTTTTTTTTCCATTTTGCTCCCTGACTCTTAACTCAGTTAAATCATTCAACTAAGGGTAGGGGTATTTTCAGAAATTTTATATATAAGTACTTAATTATATATTATTAATTCTTTAAATATGTTGTTGTCTTTTTATTTATTAATTTAGAAGATCAAAACTCTCTCTCACTACTAGCCACCACCACCAATCTGATCCCTATTACTACCAACTACCTGCCACCCATCACCACCCCTCCAAGCACTCTTTTCTACTAGCCACCTCTAGTGAAACACCCTAGAAAAAAGAAAAACCCAACACTGTTATCCGCACTCATGTTCTTTTGCTCTCTCATCACTCTCTTTCGATTCTTCCAGTTGCACCTCTCGTTCTCCGTTCAAGATCTCCGCCAATGCGCCTCCTTACCTCCGCCATTGAACTACCGCAACAAGCACCAGTTTAGATCTAGCACGTACAAGTGAAGCAGAACGATGAAGTGCTTCAGAACGGTGTAATTAAACGCAATTTCAACACACACGGAACCGCAACTTAAAATTTCATCCTCATGTCAGCTTATAGAGGCAGATTGAACACGTTTGCGGTGATGGGATTATCGTCGAAGCCTCTACAAGTGTTCGCTAAACCGACTTACGTCTGCAAGTGGATGCCGGACAACGGTACCAGAAACCTAACCGTTTCCAACGTTAAAATCCTTCTGGATTGGGGCTATGGTCGTGTCTACATCGTCGTTGTCGTAAACTGCACGTTTCCAGTTTCCATCGGTCACGACGGCTCCGGCGGGCGGTTATTCATCCATGCCTCCACCTCCGGCGGCGGAGACGCTAATTTTAACCTAACGGATACAATCGAATCATTTGAGGAAGCTTCTGGAAGCTTAAATGTTCCGTGAGAGAGAGGGGGAGATTTTGGGTGGTTCTGATCATTTGGAAGGGAATGGGGTTGTGGTGGCGATGGCGATGATGGTGGCGGTGGTTGTAGTGGGTGGTGGATGGTGCAGAGAAGGTATAGAGAGGGGTTTTAATTATGTAGAGAGAAGTAGAGAGAGATGGTTATTATATAGAAATAATTAATTACTTATATATAAAATTACTGAAATACCCCTAACTTAGTTGAATAATTTATTGAGTTAAGAGTCGGGGAACAAAATGGAAAAAGAACATGGTAAACTATTGGAGTAAAATGACAATTTTTAAAGGATCGGGACAAAACCATTAAAACGACCAAATTACAAGGAACAAAATAGAAGTTTACTCTATATTGTTTTATATTATAAAAAGTTAAGTTATTTTATTCAACCCCCCTCCCTTTCAAAACCCTATCACCCCCAGCATCTCTTTTCCTCTTTTTCCGTAAACCTCCAACGTTCATCATTGCCTAACACTTGTAATTCCAGTGGTGAGGCTGCCCTTGGCACCCCGTCCCGGTGTTTGCTGCCCCAAGATACCGACGTGGACCCCGACGCCATTCCACAACCGATGACCTTAGTAGTTACACTCTTCCCTCTTACAAAAAGACTAATTAACTTCATGATTTTTAAACTGGCATAACTTTTTCATACTTTAATATTTTTTTAAAAACATTGAATGATAAAAATGAACATTTTATTCTTTTTAGTATGAGTATGGTATTGTTATAGTTTTTATAATTAAAAAATTGAAATGTTGTGTGATAAAAAATGTCTAAGGGTGAGCAATATAACCGAATTGTTAACCGAAACCAACCTGAAAATAGACGAAATCGAACTGAAATCAACCAAAAACTGAATTAACTAAAAACCAATTAACCGAAAACCGAATTAACCGAAAACAATTATCAATTTTTTCTACATTAGTTTAACAAAATTAACTGAACCCAAGCCATTAATATTTTCTTACATTTCTAAATTTTATACATCTGGTTCATGTATTTCATATTTTATACCCTTATTTCATGTATTTATACATTAATTTAATGTGTTCCTAAGCAAAAGTTTTAGCTTAAGTTTGGTTTTGACTATTAACCAAACTAAAAGCTGTCATTTTAACCAAATAAACGAACTGATTAACCGAAACTGATTCGTTATTAAAATACACTAACCGATGACTTCCGTTTCAAGTTAGTTGAGGATAATAACCGAACTAACCAAACAATGAATGATAATGTGTGTTTATCACCACATCAAGCGGACACCCTTCTAGTTTTGTAGAACTCATAACGTTTTCAGTGTTTGTAATTCTTATCCATAGTTTTATTTTTTAAGATTTACGAGTCTTGTTTTTCCAATATACAAAGAAATGAAATAGCAAGTGTAAATAGAGAAAAGCTTTATATCTTATCCATCAATCTAAAACACATGGTCGAAAATTCATTTTTTGAATAATAATGAAAAGTTTCAATATTGTGTTATAGTTGTAGAAAACAAGTAAAGATGGAAATGGATATGCATTACAATAATGTTTTGGAATCTAGAATTATAATTTAATTTTCTTAACGGCTAATTTTATCCCTATAAATACATACACCTTATAAAGATTGAACCTTGGTCTTCTCATAAAAGATAATTTCTATTGACCACTAGGCCATAGCCTAAGTGGCAGAATTATAATTTAATTGATTATGGGTTTATTGGTCGGCTCGGTTTAAGAAAACGCCATAAAATTAATTTGTAAAAAGATACAAAACAAAAAACAATTTAAAAAACTAGAGAACATTACAACAAGGGTTGTTTGGTTCGCTTAAATTTAATTGAATTAGAATGTGAATTACATTCCTAATTTGTTTATTTCGTATAATTTGTTAGATATAGAATACAAGTTCAATTGATAACAAGTTTGGTCGTATGTTTAATGAATTCTTTTAGATTTTTTAAGTAAATATCTTCAACACTCCTTGGTGATGAGATTAACCAAAGGAATAGAAACTAGGGGTGTGCACGGTTCGGTTCGGTTTTTGGGTGAAATCAAAACCGAAACTGAAATGTCGGTTTTTGGCTTTTTAAAACCGTTCGGTTTCGGTTTTTTCGGTTCTTATGTCGGTTCGGTTTTTTGGTTATTTCGGTTTTTGGAACAAAATTATGTAAGATTCAAAAAAATATAAAGTATAATTTAAAATATAAGAATCTTTATTATATGTTTACATTTAAGTTATTATAATTAACTTCTTTAATTAATATTATTTATATAAACCTAACCTTCTAATCTATTTTTATGTTTCTCTAAAGTTTTTATTAAAACATTTTCTTTTATAATAATTTGAGGATCATTTAATTTTTATATAAAATTTTGTTACTTCTTATAGGTAATAAATAGATCACTTCAATTATAAATAAACATGTAATATTTTTATTATAAACACTTAACATTCAAGAATAAAATTAATAATTTATACTAGCATTGGGTTAAACATTTAAACAACTTAAACTTAAACTTAAAAAATATATGCATTATAACTTATCGGTTTGGTTCGGTTTTTTCGGTTATTGAAAATGGTTATGCAAAAACCGAACCGAAATTTTCGGTTATTAAAAATATGAAAACCGAACCGTCGGTTTTTGTTTCAGTTCGGTTTTTTTTGGTTCGGTTTTGTCGGTTATTTCGGTTTCATTTCGGTCATTTCGGTTTTCTGCTCACCCCTAATAGAAACCTCCACTCGTGGTCATTAGTACCATAATGTACTTATCGATGTCGCAACCACCGTCACTACAACTACTGATGTTGCTACGACCAAAACACCACAACCTCCACCAATGTAACGAGGGCCGGTCCTGAGAATTCAGGTGCCCTGTCCGAGCCCAGAAAAACGTGCCCCTAGCCCTTAACGAAGGCTAACAATCTGTCAATTAACAAAGTCTAAGAAGTCTAATTCAATCAACAAAACCCCAAATTTCTAACAAAGTTTATAAGTTCTAACAATTAACATTTACCTAATTCTAACAAATAACACCCAAACAATCAACAATTAAGGCCGAATAATCATAAGACATAACTGATCAGTGATCTCTTCATAGTCGTAGAGCCTTACAAGTCAGCGAGTCGAAGTTGCATGAAAGAAAAATAAGAAATAAGAGTAATACACCGTTAAGTTTGTGTAATTGTGATATGTGAAGACGGTGGCATGGTTGTGTTGAGACGATGGCTTGGCTTTGGTACCAAGTAAAACACCGTTAACTTTGTGTAATTGTGATATGTGATTTGTAATGAAATGTTGTGCGGAATGAGGTTACAAGGGATGTGTATTTATAGAACCCATATTTACATAATATTAACTCTGTAATTTTCTTAATGAAACTCTAATATTCCATAGTTACTTTATTGTCTAATAATTATAGTTTTTATTTTTTTCTTAAGAATTGGAATCTAATAAAGAAAATGAAATTTGAAGAAAGTAGATTTGGATTTAGTATTTGTTTAAGGAGTTAGAAATTTATGGGTTTAGTCTTAGTCGACGAAACAACAATATTTGGTTTATAGTTAATAATAACTTAGAATGAAGGCGGTTGTGGTGATGGCCCGGTGGCCGGTGGTAGTAGGGGTAGTGATGGCAGCAACGGCAATAAAAACGACAACGGAGGTAGTTACTAGTTCTCCTATATATTAATTTCTCAATGAAATGAACAGTAAAAAAATTGACCTATATATATATATATATATATATATATTAAAAACAAAACTAAATGAACAGTAAAACATATTGAATGAATATAGTAATAAAAATATAATTTAACTAATAGTAACATCACTAATGAATGACCTCGTATCGGTATCAAATTTATCAAACTGGGTGTATTCTCGGTATCGGTTTAGCATCGGTATTCATCGGTTTTTACCGGTGCCCTCGGTATCAGTTTGGCACCGGTATTCATCGGTTTTTACCCTCAAATACCGGTGTCGTACCAGTACCGAGCCGTACCGTACCAGGTATATTCGTTACCGGTACCCACTTTTGGGGATTTGGGTAGCGGTATTTTCCGTACATGTTGGTACCGAGCTTATCAAATCCTGTAGCAACGTAGCAATGCAAGTAATTGCACCGTTTAGTTTACTTTTCATACACACAGTAAGTAAATTGTATTTCGTTTGAATGAGGTTTTATATACATAACAACTTATTTTGCTTTATTTTTTGTCTTTTCTGTAATGAATGAATTGTAGCATGTAAAATTAACTTGGATATTTAGATTATTGATGACCAAATCATATCAAATCCTTTAATCAAACTTGTATCGTATCGGTACCAAATTTACTAAATGAACAGTAAAAAAATTGACCTATATATATATATATATATATTAAAAACAAAACTAAATGAACAGTAAAACATATTGAATGAATATAGTAATAAAAATATAATTTAACTAATAGTAACATCACTAATGAATGACCTCGTATCGGGTATCGGTATCAAATTTATCAAACTGGGTGTATTCTCGGTATCGGTTTAGCATCGGTATTCATCGGTTTTTACCGGTGCCCTCGGTATCAGTTTGGCACCGGTATTCATCGGTTTTTACCCTCAAATACCGGTGTCGTACCAGTACCGAGCCGTACCGTACCAGGTATATTCGTTACCGGTACCCACTTTTGGGGATTTGGGTAGCGGTATTTTCCGTACATGTTGGTACCGAGCTTATCAAATCCTGTAGCAACGTAGCAATGCAAGTAATTGCACCGTTTAGTTTACTTTTCATACACACAGTAAGTAAATTGTATTTCGTTTGAATGAGGTTTTATATACATAACAACTTATTTTGCTTTATTTTTTGTCTTTTCTGTAATGAATGAATTGTAGCATGTAAAATTAACTTGGATATTTAGATTATTGATGACCAAATCATATCAAATCCTTTAATCAAACTTGTATCGTATCGGTACCAAATTTACTAAATGAACAGTAAAAAAATTGACCTATATATATATATATATATATTAAAAACAAAACTAAATGAACAGTAAAACATATTGAATGAATATAGTAATAAAAATATAATTTAACTAATAGTAACATCACTAATGAATGACCTCGTATCGGGTATCGGTATCAAATTTATCAAACTGGGTGTATTCTCGGTATCGGTTTAGCATCGGTATTCATCGGTTTTTACCGGTGCCCTCGGTATCAGTTTGGCACCGGTATTCATCGGTTTTTACCCTCAAATACCGGTGTCGTACCAATACCGAGCCGTACCGTACCAGGTATATTCGTTACCGGTACCCACTTTTGGGGATTTGGGTAGCGGTATTTTCCGTACATGTTGGTACCGAGCTTATCAAATCCTGTAGCAACGTAGCAATGCAAGTAATTGCACCGTTTAGTTTACTTTTCATACACACAGTAAGTAAATTGTATTTCGTTTGAATGAGGTTTTATATACATAACAACTTATTTTGCTTTATTTTTTGTCTTTTCTGTAATGAATGAATTGTAGCATGTAAAATTAACTTGGATATTTAGATTATTGATGACCAAATCATATCAAATCCTTTAATCAAACTTGTATCGTATCGGTACCAAATTTACTATACCAAATCATTTTCGGTACCAATTTGATACCCACCTTTTGGCTTTTTCAGAATCGTTACTTTCGGGTCAACACCGGTCTAGCACCATACCTGTATTTATTGATTTTTACCTTCAAATACCATACCGTATTGTACCGAGCATTTTCGGTGCCAGTACCTAATATCGATGATTTTTCGGATCGGTACTTTCGGTACCGTTACCGGTACCGAGCTCATCCACATTTTAACGTGTTAGCACCGTAATAACTGAACTAAAAACAACCGAATTTCCAACGTGTAGGACGCGTGGGTCCTATTATTATATATTAGGTTATTTAAAATCGTTTTTTTAGGACGGAGTGGCTATCCTTTTCACGACATTTTTATTTATGTTTTGATATTCGGTATCTGCTTGCCATTACTGACACGCGTTTTGCAGTCATTGGGTCCCCGCCGCAATGTAGGACGTGTGGGTCCTATTATTATTATATGTTAGGTTATTTAAAATTGTGTTTTTTAGGACGGAGTAACTATCATTTTCACGACATTTTTATTTATATTTTGATATTCGGTATCTATTTGCCGTTACTGACACGCGTTTTGCAGTCATTGGGTCCCCGCCGCAAAGCGCGGGCGGAAAATCAACTAGTTACGATAACAACGGTGGCTTTAGTGGTGTTGGTGAGGAATAGGACAATTCCAATTCTTTTAGCTCAATATCTTTCATGTTTAGAAATTTCTTTACTATTTCAATTCCCATTTTATTTAATTGTTCAACCTAACACGTTAACCCCTTTAAATTAAAATTCCAATACAAGAACAAATTGTAAGCCAAAAGGGTATGAAATACAGTTCAAATTTCAATTTCATTGAATTCCCCCAAAAAAAAAAAAAAAAAAAAATCAAATATGTTTCTACAAGATAAAAAGGTCACCGTTTTGGGTTACACAAATCTTTGACTGAGAACAGTAGGACTACATATTTCATGTTTTTATGTTGTTTAATCTCACTTTAATTAATTATTTAAACGTGCTAAATTGAGTTGAAAACATATAACTTTTATTTTAATTATCATTTTATTACAACACAACTTTGTAGAGAAATATAACTCTATTAAATTAAAAATATATATATAAAGGTAACAAAATATAGAAAAAAAAAAAACAAAATTAAATTAAATTATAAGTATCCCGACTACAACTTGGGCCTTAAATGGCCGGGTCTCATGCAAGCCTATTAGTTATTGTTGGTTCTTCATGCGGGTTTGGTTGGGACTAGACTAAGTTGGGCCTTGGCCCTTTGGATAAAACATGTCTTTCGGTATTCTAAAAACCCTTATGTCTCTTGACATATTTATTTTTAGTAGATCCAAAGTGATGTTTAATTTCATAAAATGAGTGTGGCATATATATAAAAGCTCGTATAAAAATCAAAAGTTACCAAGCTCAACTACTGACATTGACAGACGAGTAGTACATTTTTTTTTTGTAATATAACTTAGATATTCATATCATCCCACACGAAAAAGGGCAATTACAAAGCAATGACAGGTAGTACATTGTTCTTATTTAACACGTAAAGTGTACACTGTGAACGTTAAGGATTGCTATCATCTAATCTACTTCAACTTTGGTGCACACATCTTGTTCCTTTATTTATGTTCATTGTGATAGGCACATTGCATTCAAATTTCCATGTTGCGAGTTGAGATCTTGGTTGCTTGGGCCTTTTGATCGTCGTGTGCTAACATCGACATCTAAATATGTTCATTTGCATCAAAGAGGCTAGCAACACACAAGTTTTTGTTTTCCCACGACCACACATCAGTCATATAAAAAGTTGGAATATAATATATATAAGGTCAAGCCCATGGAGTTACAAACTTGGGTTATAGTATGCTAAATTCCTACACATTCAAATTTCAACACCATATGTATACCCAGAATAGATATTAAAACTAATAAAAGTGGGGTTACCTTTACGGAAGGGACAACCTTTCGTCAAAGCATTGAACTTTAATGTAGTAACTAGATGATAATCTTGTATGTAAAATAAATAAACCTATAACGTGCATTTCTCAAGTATGTAAATGAGTCTTATAAACTAATCACAAGGTTGTGACTCTTGTTACCTATTTTCCGCTAAAGTACGGTGTTACATAACTCGAGTCAATTTTATTTCATTTTCCCATTTGGTCGTATGTTAATTTAATTAATACTAAAATGATTCATACAATATTTGTACACAACTTTACATTTAAAAAGTTATAAAAAATGAAAGTGGTTGTAAACCCACAATGTTACCGCAACAAGTTTATAAAGAAAAATAATAAAATGTAGCTAATTAAAAAAATGAAAGTGGGTGTAAACCCACATTGTTACCGCAACAAGTTTATAAAGAAAATAATAAACATGTAGCTAATAATAAACAAGATTCAACGGTGCATTTAAAAACTACACAAAACTTTATATTTTTAAAAGTAAGAAAATAAAAACAAGTAACATTCTAAATAAAATCATAAAAAGCAAATTTAAAAAAGAAACAAAAACATAAAAAGAAAATTTAAAAAAGAAAAGTGGCAAATAGAAAAATGACACAATTTTTGTGAATGTCTGTTAAGGTCACTACAAGAAAAGGGTATCTTTAGCGACGATGGTATTAGCGGCGACAAGAGCAATAGCGGCGACCTGGACACGCGTCGCCGCTAAAGGCTCTTTGTCGCCGCTATTGCCGTCGCCGCTAAAGGCTCAATCCGTGTGATTCTTCAAGATTTGCTGCTGACCGTTGATCAAAAACTGATCCAATGGCTACCATCATTGTTTCTTTAATCCAATAGCGGTGACAGGTGTCGCCGCTAAAACCCAATAGCGGCGACAAAAAGGACTATTAGCGGCGACACCTGTCGCCGCTAAAGGTACCCGTTTCTTGTAGTGGGTACATAGATGATGTAATTTGATTGATTTGCTAAGCCTTTTTGGGCGTTTAGTTTTTTTTTTTTTAAATAACACAATTTCAAATTATGATCAGATTCTTCACACATTCTTAAAATTTTGAGTAACCTGTGTTAAGTTGTTTCTTTAATCATTTTAATTTGATTTTTTTTTTTTTCATAATCCGCTATTTAGAATATAATAAGTAGGAAATCACATAATAGTGGTAGGCATTATTGATTTGTGAACTTTGATAATCTGTCTGCGTTCGGATTCTTCATGCCCGTTTTAAAATTTTGGGTAAGTTGTTTTCAGTTGATTCATAATAGATGTAAAATTTGTTCAAAATTATGATTCAGTCCTTATCTTGTTTAGTGTTTCTTTTGTTACATGACTAAACAAGTTGGTTTTGAGCTGTAATTTATTTAATATTACACTTGTTTAGTGTTTCTTTTGTTACACGACTAAACAAGTTAGTTTTGAGGCTGTAATTTATTTAATATTACGTTTTTCAATCTTTGATTAGTATTACTAATGAATCTTTTATACGTATTAGGTTATGTTATTTATGCTTTAACAGTTGGTGATGGATTTATGTCTGATTTTAAGCCAGTTTTATGTTCTTGAGATTACTAATGTCTGATTTTAATCCATGCAGGTGACTGTTCAGACCCGCAACACCCCTGCAAGACATAAAAGTTGTTGGTAGTTCGTACTTTACACAAATCTTGAAGAACCGGAGGTATTTTGCTATATGCAGATTCTTATTGTGATACTATGCCATGATCTATGCTATTTTTGTCTGATTATTCTTACATTTTTAGACGAAATTTTTTATGAACAAATCGATGATATCAAAGTCAAGTTGAATTGTTTTATTGATTCTTAGTGAAACTGGTACAAGGCAATAATATAAATACCAATATGACATGAACGTAATAAGGAAATAAGTGATGGAGGGCCTACATCCAAGGAGAAATTATCTATGCAATAATATGGAAGAGGAATAAAGGAATATTGTAGAGGAATATTCGCCAATACTCCCCCTCAAGTTGGAGCGTGTAAGTTAATAACGCCCAATTTGCCAAGGAGAAATTTGAGTTGAGGAGCCCCCAGACCTTTCGTGAATAAATCAGCAATTTGCATACTTGATTCGATGTGGAAGGGATGTATCTCTTTGGTTTCTACCCATTCGCGGACAAAGTAACAATCCATCTACACGTGCTTTGTGCGTTCATGAAAAACGGGATTGTTGGCAATGTGACGAGCAGCTTGATTGTCGCAAAAAAGTGGTGTGGGACCATCCAAAGGAACGTCGAGCTCCTGTAGGAGCCATCGCAGCCATAAAATCTCACTGGTAGTAGAAGCCATTGATCGGTACTCGGCTTCGGCAGAGGAACGAGAAACAACGGATTGTTGCTTAGTTTTCCAGGAGATTGGAGCACCTCCTAATAAAAGTAAGTACCCGGTTCGAGAGCGTCTAGAAAAGGGGCAGCCAAGCCAATCCGCATCACAATACCCGACTAGCTTATAACTATTTTCTCGTGACAAAAGAATTCCTTGACCTGGAGTTGCTTTGAGATAGCGGAGAACACGATGAACCGCATCGAGGTGAGGTTGTCTAGGATCTGAGACAAATTGGCTGAGAACATTAACAGCATATGTGATGTCGGGTCTGGTGGCTTGTAGATAAAGTAATCGACCCACGATCCTGCGATATCTACCACCATCTATTTTTGGTTCTGTAGTTCCTTTGTCTAGTTTCAGGTTTGGTTCCATAGGAAATGTGCTCGGTCGACATCCTTGGAAGCCACAATCTTCGAGAATCTCGAGAGTGTACTTTCTTTGCCTCAGAACGAGCCCCTTTGAAGTACGAGCTACCTCAATTCCAAGGAAATATTTGAGATCCCCAAGGTCCTTGATGGTAAATCGGCGATTTAATTCATTCTTCGTTTCTTGAATCATCTCCTTGTTGTTACCAACCATAATGACGTCATCCACATATATTAAAATCGCCACGATGTTGTTGCCTTGTTTGCGAATGAATAATGAATAATCTGCCTTGCATTGTTGAAAGCCCAAGTCGAGTAAAGAGGATGTGAAATTTTGATACCAATTCCGTGAAGCTTGCTTTAGGCCGTAAAGAGATTTCCTCAACCTGCAAACTCTAGTTTCCCCTTCCTTAGAAAACCCCTGTGGAATCTTCATGTAAACTTCCTCGTGCAAGTCCCCATGCAGGAAGGGTTTTATTGACATCCATTTAATTAATAATCCAATTCCGTTTTGCAGCGATGGTCAAGAGAGTCCTAACCGTCACAAGCTTGGCGACAGGAGCGAAGGTATCATGATAATCAATGCCTTCTTGTTGTGTGAATCCTTTTGCGACAAGACGAGCCTTAAAACGCTCAATCTCCCACTGGGTTTGTATTTGATTTTATAGACCCATTTAGAATTTATGGCACGTTTCCCTTCCGGTAAAATTTCAAGTGTCCACGTACCATTTTCTTCGAGAGCGTGGATCTCCTTTCTCATAGCTTCTTTCCATCTCTCGTCCTGTATAGCTTGTGCAAAGTTTCGCGGCTCATCATGTGAGTTGATGGCCGTTAAAAAAGCTTTGTGAGCCTTTGAGAAATTTTTATAGGAAATAAAATTGGACAAGGGGTGTACCATTGAGGAGTCTTGATTGGATGCTGGAGACGCAGGGACTATAGATGGGGGAAGCTTGACTTCGAAGCCTTCGAGACTAGTGGATGGAAATCTGGTTCGTTTGCCCCATCCTTTAATTGAATCGTGATCAGGGTGCATGTTTTGAGGCCCAACAGTTTCAAAGTTGGGTTCCTGTTGAGGCAGAGGCCCACTCGAAGTGGGTTCTTGTTGAGGCAGAGGCTCACTCGAAGTAGATTCATGTTGGGTTAAAGGAGGCCCATTAATCGGTTCTCCTTCATCTTCGGTTAATAGGCCGTCATTTTGAGCAGGCCCAATTGGGTTTTGGTTTTCATTGGAATTAATAGGTGGGATCTCAAGTTCAAAAGGATCGTTGTTTTGAGGGACTTGAATGGCCTTGAAAGGAAAGTGATTCTCATGACATCGAACATCTCTTGAGACTATCATTTTTTTACTTTCAAGGTCATAGATTTTATATCCCTTCGTGAATGGTGGGTACCCTAAGAAAATCCCGGGTCTCCCCCTCTCCTCGAACTTATCCCCTTTAGTGTCGGTGTTCCAATAGTATGCTAGGCAACCAAGGACCCTCATGAAATCATAGTCGGGTTTTTGGTTGTAAAGCAACTCATAAGGCGTTTTATTATCATTGACACTAGAGGGTAGCCGGTTAATTATATAGGTGGCCGTTAAAACACATTCTCCCCAAAACCTTTTGGGTAAATTTGCCTCAAACCTAAGAGCTTGAGCTGTTTCAAGGAGATGACGGTGTTTCCTTTCAATGACTCCGTTTTGTTGAGGTGTGTGTGGGCATGTTGTTTCAAGAACCATCCCATTTTCTTTATAAAAGGTCATCATGTCATTGGAGGTAAATTCGCCTCCATTGTCACATCTAACTTTCCTGACATTCTTTCCAAATTGAGTTTGAACCATTTTGTGAAAATCTTTAAGACACCCACTGGCCTCATGTTTATATTTTAAAAGAAATACCCAAACGGCTCTACTAAAATCATCCACAATGGTCAAAAAATAACTTGCTCATGTGAATGAGGGTGTACGGTACTTACCCCAAATGTCGCAATGCAATAAATCAAAACAATCTGTTGTTTTGGTAGCACTAATAGGAAAAGGAACTCGCGTGTGCTTAGCCTTAGAACAAGCATCACACAACTTGTTAAAAACAATGTTTTTAAGGAAACTAATCTCATGGAGTTTCGCAGCGGAAGCATGTCCCAGTCTTTTGTGTCAGACGTCCTTAGTAACAATCATAGCCTTTCTTTTATTCTTGATCATCCCCTTCCGATATAGTCCCTTCTTGCATCTACCTACACCAATCAATCTCCCCGTGTGGAGTTTCTGCATAACACAAAAATCAGGAAAGAATGTAACTGCGCATTGCAAGCTTTTAGTTAATTGTTTCACGGACAATAAATTGCATTTGAGATCAGGAACATAAAGGACATTTTTAATTTCAATGTCCCCCTTTAAGGTGCCAACTCCTCTTCCTTTAACAGGAACGTTGTTTCCATCGGCGACGATGACCGGTGTTTCGAACCTGTTTTCATTTTTATTACTAAGAAAATCCGGATCGTGCGTAATGTGATCGGTGCCCCCCCGAGTCCATTACCCACTCATCCTCTTCTTCCTCTTTTCCTGCGAAGTTGGCGGCGTTGGTACTTTCACGTTTTGTTTTGTTTCCTGGCCACCAATCGGGATAACTGATTCTTTTGAAGCAGCCTTCTTTGTTGTGACCATCTCTCCCACAGAAAGTGCAATGTTCAATAACATCACCACGCAGAGCATCCTTTCCCACCGGCTTATCGCGTTTCATTGTTTCCCGGTTGTCATTTTCTTCTCGCCTTCTGGGAAGAGGGGCCATGGTTTATATTGGAACAGGGGTTTTGATTAGAGCAGGGTTTTGAACCTGCTCTGATAGCATGAACAAATCGATGATATCAAAGTCAAGTTGAATTGTTTTATTGATTCTTAGTGAAACTGGTACAAGACAATAATATAAATACCAATATGACATGAACGTAATAAGGAAATAAGTAATGGAGGGCCTACATCCAAGGAGAAATTATCTATGTAATAATATGGAAGAAGAATAAAGGAATATTGCAGAGGAATATTCGCCAATATTTTATTGAATGCATGCATATAAAAATAGAATTTTATTTTTGAATGAGTCAAAATGTTACAAAACCTTTAAAGTTAATTGAAGTAGCACCGTCATAATTCATTTGTTTAACCTTTTGTTTTATTCTGAAACTTATAATAATAATAGGATGCATGTATATAAAAATGGAATTTCTTAAGATCAGCTAATCTCAAAGCTTAGAGGTAAGCAACTCCTGTGTCCATTAATACAAGGTTTTTAGTTCTACTTCATAACTACTAAGACCATGTGGCATTTGACTTGTATAAGTAATATACTTTTGTTCTAACTTGATTTCCATCATTTTTCTTTGTAATCCCTCCCATGATTATTTTCATATCAGCTCCTTTTTAAACTTCATAAAATAGTTTGTTGCTTTTAACATTACTCAAGCATCCTATTAAAAATTGCATCATACCACATTGATTTGACCAACTAATTCATTCGATTTTATAGGTTGCCTATATATTCTTCTATAACTCTATGGGTTTTAACTTGATTTGCATTATTTTACTTTATCAATCTTATTGCTACAAAGCTCATTTTACACTCTTTACTTTGGTCAAAACCATTATATTCCCTATGTACCCTACACATATCCCTGCCCGACCTGTTCAGTTATGTTTCAAACTTCATCAAATAATTTTTTTGGCTTTTCACATCACTCAAGCATCCTATCACATTTAACAGCACCATAGGACAATGTATCAAGTTCAACCACCAAAACACGAGAAGAGCAATGGTGATATATTTGCGTATTAGACACCAAAAAATAAACACTCAAAATCTACAATTTAAGGAATGTGTTTAGTGACGACATCAGATTGCTAATTGATGGATAAAGGTCTGTGGCAAGAAAAGCTGCTTACAGGAGGTTGTCAAATGTTTTTGCTCGACGATTCCATTCTTGGGTGGTTGGTTTAGCCCTTGTTCCTGTAACTCGAATCCTAGCCCGCTATATCCCATTTTAGTTTTACACCATTGTGAAACTTACGCCTTTTTTACACTCTGATCGAGGTTCTCGACATTGAAAAATCTTCGTAAACTAAATCACACGTGTATATGTTGACATTTTAGAGATATTCAGTCAAGAAAATCAAGAGCAATGGTGATATATATGGGATTAGACACTAAAAAATAAACACTCAAAAAACTGGCTACAATTCAAGGAATGTGTTTAGTGATGGCATTAGATTCCTAATTGATGGAGAAAGGTCTGGTGGCAAGAAAGCTGCTTCCAGGAGATTGTTAAGTGTTTTCGCTCGATGATTCCATTCTTGGGTGGTTGGTTTGGCCCTTGTTCCTGTAACTCGAATCCTAGCCCGTTATATCCTATTTTAGTTTTACAACATTGTGAACCTTACGCCTTTTTTACTCTCTGATCGAGGTTCTCGGCATTGAAAAATCTTCGTAAACTAAATCCCACGTGTATATGTTGACCTTTAAGAGATATACAGTCAAGAAAATAAAGAGCAATGGTGATATATATGCGGATTAGACACCAAAAAATAAACACTCAAAAAATGGCTACAATTTAAGGAATGGGTTTAGTGACGGCATCAGATTCTTAATTGATGGAGAAAAGTATGGTGGCAAGAAAAGCTGCTTCCAGTAGGTTGTCAAGTGTTTTCGCTCGACGATTCCATTCTTGGGTGGTTAGTTTGGCCCTTGTTCCTATAACTCGAATCCTAGCCCGGTATATCCCATTTTAGTTTTACACCATTGTGAACCTTACGTCTTTTTTACTCTCTGATCGAGGTTCTGGGCATTTAAAAATCTTCGTAAACTAAATCACACGTGTATATGTTGACCTTTAAGAGATATACAGTCAAGAAAATCAAGAGGAATGGTGATATATATGCGGATTAGACACCAAAAATAAACACTCAAAAAATGGCTAGAATTTAAGGAAAATGTTTAGTGACGGCATCAGATTCCTAATTGATGGAGAAAGGTCGGGTGGCAAGAAAAGTTGCTTCCAGGAGTTATCAAGTGTTTTCGCTCGACGATTCCATTCTTGGGTGGCTAGTTTGGCACTTGTTCCTGTAACTCGAATCCTAGCCCGGTATATCCCATTTTAGTTTTACACCATTGTGAACCTTACGCCTTTTTTACTCTCTAATCGAGGTTCTCGGCATAGAAAAGTCTTCGTAAACTAAATCA
This sequence comes from Helianthus tuberosus, assembly GCA_030545235.1. NCBI lineage: Eukaryota > Viridiplantae > Streptophyta > Magnoliopsida > Asterales > Asteraceae > Helianthus > Helianthus tuberosus. Next base: position 146,430,124 of record CM060400.1, read on the forward strand.
CATGTGTATATGTTGACATTTAAGAGATATACAGTCAAGAAAATCAAGAACAATGGTGATATATATGCGGATTAGACACCAAAAAATAAATTCTCAAAAAATGGCTAGAATATATGAAATGTGTTTAGTGACGCCATCAGATTCCTAATTGATGGAGAAAGGTCTGGTGGCAAGAAAAGCTGCTTCCAGGAGTTGTTAAGTGTTTTCGCTCGACGATTCCATTCTTGGGTGTTTGGTTTGGCCCTTGTTCCTGTAACTCGAATCTTAGCCCAGTTTATCCCATTTTAGTTTTACACCATTGTGAACCTTACGCCTTTTTTGTCACACCCTCAAAATCCACACGCGGAGTATTACCGCGAGGCATGTGACGACCAGGATCTTAGCCACTAATTATTTTGAACGGATTAGTTATTGTTATAAACATTAGCATAATTAGTGACCTAATTTAAAATTTCATAAAACATGGTTCTAGTTTGCAGCGGAAGGGAAAGTAGAACATATCGTAATTTAAAACCACAAGTTTGTTATCATGAAACTTACAAACCACACACTCCATCCGATTGCAACGTCCGTCCTAAACTGTATCGAGCAACCTGCAAAGCATGTAGTAGAGTGTACACATAACGTTGGCGAGTTCACGTGTTTGTAGTTTTTCAGTTTTAATTTCAAAAACTTGTTTTAACCAGTTAATTTATCCATTTATACATGCCATGGGGAGCTACCCCATAAGTGAGCGACTAAACTGTTTTTCCAATACCGAATACTTACTTAACCATACGTTTCCGCAGTGCCCCGTTTGTCAATGTTCTATCATCATTGACGGTTTGCCTGAGTCTATTAGTTCACGCCCGTTCCCAGTAACAAGGGTCGGTGTGAGGCTGGTCGAACCTAAATAGCGCTATCAACTAATAACCCGTTCGCCTGGCCCCGGCGATTAATCGGTATTAAGTAGTAGGGACTTGAGTGATAGAGTTTCGTTTAGTGTTGCTCGTTGCATTTCCGTACAAACAGTAATTAACTAAGAGTCTCGCATAAGGGGAGAAAAGTAGTTTGTATCCCTCACAAGGGGATAGCGTTCTTACCCGTATCCCACACAAGGAGATAGAAATACCGTATCCCGCACAAGGAGATAGTAAGCAATCCCAAACTAGGAAAAGTGTTTCGTTCCGTTTCCCAACCACCGGGAACGCATGCTTTAAGTAAAAAGTAGTGAACTCACCTTTGCTTTGCTCGGTTGACAATTTACTTGTGTTACGTTGGTCAACCATACCCGAAGGGTTAGAAGGAGCGGGTGTGCGTGTGCCATTGCTTCAGCCCGGCTCGGAGCTCCGGTGGTCGCTGCTGCCGCCGGTCTGCCACCGTTTTCCATCATCATCATCATCACCTTCTCAGCTGCACTCCACCGCACACCGCACCATCAAAACCACCTCTACTGCCACCCGTCGACTTCTCCATCCTCCCGAGGTCACCACCACTCGAGTTCTCGGGCAACTACCACACGAGCCACCATTGTTGTAGCCGCTGCTGATGATGTTGTTCCCCGTCGGGAGGCGGCACGCCGCCGGGAGGCCACTGTCGCACCACCATAGAAGGGTGGTCGGCCATCTCCTCCCTTTCTCTCTCTCTCTCTCTCTCTTCGATTCTCTCTCTAAAAGTCTAAAGAGTCAGGTTTGAAGTTACGTAGAAGGGGAGGTGATGTGTGGTCGGACTGCCGTGAGCTGCCGCCGGAGTGGACTTTCGCCGGAATTAGGACGGTGGCCACACTCCTTCTCTCTAAAACTTTCTCGGGTCTCTCTCTAAATTATTCAGGAGTGCGTGTTGTGTAGAGAGAAGGAGTTATGGGGGCTAGGGTTTTGAAGGAGATGGGAAAAAATGAGGAGATGAAGATGATAAGGTGTTTAAATACCTAGGGTTTAGGTAGGTTAGGTGAGTTGGGTTGGGCTTAGCCCATGTACACGAATTTGCTTGATATAAGTATCTTGTTTAAACGAACTGGCCCGCTTCAATTAACGGTTAAATGTAATGGTAAATATATGTTTGGCTCGGGTTATCCATTAAATAACATGTTTCCTTCGTCGCGGATTATATAATAATATCAATAATAAATACAAGTATTACTAAAATACCCTTCTCTCGATGACCAGAGTACGGGTTGTCATATTCTCCCCATGTTACAAGAATTTCGTCCTCGAAATTTAAGCTAAGACGTACGATTCGCTCTAATTATAGATTCGTTGATAACCTATTGTCATACGTACAAACACGTAGTTCACGAAATTTCACAAAACGAACATGTAAGCCACATAGCACATAAAGTCACATAATACGTAAGGTCACGTAGCATAAAATTCACAGGGTTTGTACGTATTTCACAAAGTATAGAATTTGATGAAATTAATTGTATCATCCAAGAAACGTGCAGGAAAACCCGAAGTGTCACATTATCCCCAAGTTCAAAGAAATTTCGTCCCGAAATTTAGCGCGCAGCCACTGACAAGCTAGTGTGTTTTAAATGTTTTCGTGGGGTGTCACATCATCCCCCTGTTGGTTTGAAATTTCTTCCCGAAATTCAGTTGTAGGTTCAGTGCTGGAAGTAATGTTTGTAAACCACTGGGGAAATATGCGCATCAGCTGGTTTTCCTGTTCCCAGGTAAACTCTGGGCCATGGCGTGAGTTCCAACGAACTCGGTCTGTTGGTTACACTACGCTCGAGGGTTTTGATTTCTGGATCCTTGATCTCAACTGGTTCCTCAACAAAGCATAGTTTGTTGCTGATCACGAGTTTCTAAAAAAAAGAACAGTGAATGTTTCATTTGACAGACACTTCTTCAGATTAGGCACGTGAAAGACGTGTATCGCACTCAGCTCTTCAGGCAGGTTTAGTCTACAAAGCTACCTTACCGATCCTTTCGGTAACTTCGAATGGTTCAACTTATCATGGATTAAACTTGCCTTGTCTGCCAAAACGTACCCCACCCTTCCAGGGTGAAACTTTTAGTAGAACCCAATCTCCGACAAGGAATTCTGCGTAGCTTTTCTGACGGTCATGAGCTGCCGCCATGCGTTGTCTGATCTGAGCAATCTTATGCGTTGTGTCTAGTACAAGTCTCGGGCCGGAAATTTGGCTTCTGCCAACTTCTGCCCAATACAGAGGTATCCGGCATTTGCATCCGTGCAATGCCCCAAATGGTGCTGCCTGATTGCTAGCGTGGTAACTGTTGCTGGAGGAGATTTCTACAAAAGTGAAGTGTCACTCGTTTTCCATAGTCGATAACACATGCTCTAAGCATGCCTTTAAGGGTTTCAGAGAGTGCGTTTGGTCTAACCACCAGTTTGCGGGTGATAAACGGTGCTCATGCCTAACTGTGAGCCAAAGGTCCTTGTTCGCAGCTAGTGACGAATTAGATGCAAAACGTGGGTTTCGATCAAAAGTGATAGAAGTTGGCACTCCGTGCCCAACATCTACTTCTGTCAAGTAGAGGATTGCAAATTCGAAAACTTACCAGTTCCTTTGGTCGCGTGTCGCTACTAGCAGACATTTCAGCAATGCCTTGGACATGATAGAATGAGATAGAAGCGCCTCACAGATTATCTTCCAAGTGCTGGAGTTGCGGATTATTGGGCATCTTCCTAATGTCAGGTGATACTCTTTCGAGTCTAAATCGTGAGGGGTTGCGTATGCGATCGAGAAAAGCGGGCTTTGAGACGTTAAAAGTCATGTGTGGAAAACTTAACGCAGGCGATTTGAGTCGTAGAAGTACCAGGGCGAAGCAGAGGAGTCGTTCAGATTCCCACTGGTTTTCGGAGTAGGTTCAGATGTCGCCGAAGGAAACAAACATCGAATTTTGACAGGATGGAATAAACTCGAGAGTTGTGACTAGGGGTTGATCGTATCGAGTTCGAATAACAGTGCTTGCAATACCTTTTACCTCCGGGGTATACTTGGCTCGTTGCTCCAACGAGTGGCGTTCGTAGAAAGTAATTCGTCCAAACGTAGAATTGTGCATAATAGAGTAGGATAAGAATCATGGAATTGTGAAGCATAACACGAGTAGCGAGAACATGCGAGATGGGTAGTCGCAATCGATGCGTTCAGCGTGAGACAAAACATAAAGGCTTTGGGATTGGCAATAAGGATTTATCTGATGTCGATAAGGTAGCTGGTCGTACACAAGTTGTGGGCGGTTTAGAATAAAGAACGTCGCTTGCCGATACAGAATGTTATGTCGATGGGGTTAGCACAAAATGAAGTAGCTAGAGAGAGATGGTCGTCGTGCGGGTCCATAGGTTTCAGGGTCTACTGAGACGTCTGGCAGGATGTGATTTCTCAGGTCGGTAGAAAAATCAAGTTCGAGTGGGTAGTTCTAAGTCGTGCGAATGAGTTCAGAGTAGCGTTTGCGTCATCGAGCGGTGTCGTGATTGAAAAAGGTCTGGTGGCAAGAAAAGCTGCTTCCAGGAGGTTGTGAAGTGTTTTCGCTCGACGATTCCATTCTTGGGTGGTTGGTTTGGCCCTTGTTCCTGTAACTCGAATCCTATCCCGGTATATCCCATTTTAGTTTTACACCATTGTGAACCTTACGCCTTTTTTACTCTCTAATCGAGGTTCTCGGCATTGAAAAATCTTCGTAAACTAAATCACACGTGTATATGCTGACATTTAAGAGATATACAGTTAAGAAAATCATGAGCAATGGTGATATATATGCAGATTAGACACAAAAAAAACAAACACTTAAAAATGGCTACAATTTAAGGAATGTGTTTAGTGACGGCATCAGATTCCAATTTGATGGAGAAAGGTCTGGTGGCAAGAAAAGCTGCTTCCAAGAGGTTGTCAAGTGTTTTCGCTCGACGGTTCCATTTTTGGGTGGTTGGTTTGGCCCTTGTTCCTGTAACTCGAATTCTATCCCGATATATCCGATTTTAGTTTTACACCATTGTGAACCTTACGCCTTTTTACTCTCTGATCGTGGTTCTCAGCATTGAAAATTCTTCGTAAACTAAATCACACGTGTATATGTTGACATTTAAGAAATATACAGTCAAGAAAATCAAGAGCAATGGTGATATATATATGCGGATTAGAGACTAAAAATTAAACATTCAAAAAATTTCTACAATTTAAGGAATGTGTTTAGTGACGGCATCAGATTCCTAATTGATGAAGAAAGGTCTGGTGGCAAGAAAAGCTGCTTCCTGGAGGTTGTCAAGTGTTTTCGCTAGATGATTCCATTCTTGGGTGGTTGGTTTGGCCCTTGTTCCTCTAACTCGAATCCTAGCCCGGTATATCCCATTTTAGTTTTACACCATTGTGATCCTTACGCCTTTTTTACTCTCTGATCGAGGTTCTCGACATCGAAAAATCTTCGTAAACTAAATCACTTATGTATATGTTGACATTTAAGAGATATACAGTCAAGAAAATCAAGAGCAACGGTGATGTATACGCGGATTAGACACCAAAAAATAAACACTCAAAAAATGGCTACAATTTAAGGAATGTGTTTAGTGATGGCATAAGATTCCTAATTGATGGAGAAAGGTCTGGTGGCAAGAAAAGCTGCTTCCAGGTGGTTGACAAGTGTTTTCGCTCGATGACTCCATTCTTGGGTGGTTGATTTGGCCCTTGTTCTTCTAACTCGAATCCTAGCCCGGTATATCCCATTTTAGTTTTACACCATTGTGAACCTTACGCCTTTTTTACTCTCTGATCGAGGTTCTCGGCATTGAAAAATCTTCGTAAACTAAATCACACGTGTATATGTTAACATTTAAGAGATATATAGTCAAGAAAATCAAGAGCAATGGTGATATATATGCGGATTAGACATCAAAAAATAAACACAAAAATATGGCTACAATTTAAGGAATGTGTTTAGTTACGGCATCAGATTCCTAATTGATGGAGAAAGGTCTGGTGGCAAGAAAAGCTGCTTCCAGGAGGTTGTCATGTGTTTTCGCTCGACGATTCCATTCTTGGGTTGTTGGTTTGGCCCTTGTTCCTGTAACTCGAATCCAAGCGCGGTATAACCCATTTTAGTTTTACACCATTGTGAACCTTACGCCTTTTTTACTCTCTGATCGAGGTTCTTTGCATTGAAAAATCTTCGTAAACTAAATCACACGTGTATATGTTGACATTTAAGAGATATACAGTCTAGAAAATCAAGAGCAATAGTGATATATATGCGGATTATAAACCAAAAAATAAACCATCAAAAAATGGCTACAATTTAAGGAATGTGTTTTTTGACGGCATCAGATTCCTAATTGATAGAGAAAGGTCTGGTGGGAAGAAAAGCTGCTTCCAGGAGGTTGTCAAGTGTTTTCGCTCGATGATTCCATTCTTGGGTGTTTGGTTTGGCCCATTTTAGTTATACACCATTGGGAAACTTACGCCTTTTTTACTCTCTGATCGAGATTCTCCGCATTGAAAAATCTTCGTAAACTAAATCACACGTGTATATGTTGTCATTTAAGAGATATACATTCAAGAAAATCAAGAGCAATGGTGATATATATGCGTATTAGACACCAAAAAATAAACACTCATAAAATCAAGAGCAATGGTGATATATATATGCATCAGATTCCTAATTGATGTAAAAAGGTCTGGTGGCAATAAAAGCTGCTTCCAGGAGGTGGTCAACTGTTTTCGCTTGACGATTCCATTCGTGGGTGGTTGGTTTGGACCTTGTTCATGTAACTCGAATCCTAGCCCGGTAAATCACATTTTAGTTTTACAACATTGTGAACCTTACGCCTTTTATACTCTCTGATCGAGGTTCTCGACATTGAAAAATCTTCGTAAACAAAATCACACATGTATATGTTGACTCTTAAGAGATATACAGTCAAGAAAATCAAGAGCAATGGTGATATATATGCGGATTTGACACCAAAAAATAAACACTCAAAAAATGGCTACAATTTAAGGAATGTGTTTAATAACGGCATCAGATTCCTAATTGATGGAGAAAGGTCTGGTGGCAAGAAAAAGCTGCTTCTAGGAGGTTGTCAAGTGTTTTCGCTCAAAGATTCCATTCTTGGGTGGTTGGTTTGGCCCTTGTTCCTGTAACTCGAATCCTAGCCCGGTATATCCCATGTTAGTTTTACACCATTGTGAAACTTACGCCTTTTTTACTCTCTGATCGAGGTTCTCGGCATTGAAAAATCTTCGTAAACTAAATCACACGTATACATGTTGACATTTAAGAGATATACAGTCAATAAAATAAAGAGCAATGGTGATATATATGCGGATTAGACACAAAAAAAAAAAACACTCAAAAAATGGCTACAATTTAAGGAATGTGTTTTGTGACGGCATCAGATTCCTAATTGATGGAGAATGGTCTGGTGGGAAGAAACGCTGCTTCCAGTAGGTTGTCAAGTGTTTTCGCTCGACGATTCCATTCTTGGGTGGTTGGTTTGCCCCTTGTTCCTGTAACTCGAATCCTAGCCTGGTATATCCCTTTTTAGTTTTACACCATCGTGAACCTTATGCCTTTTTTCTCTCTTATCGAGGTTCTCGGCATTGAAAAATCTTCGTAAACTAAATCACATGTGTATATGTTGACATTTAAGAGATATACAGTCAAGAAAATCAAGAGCAATTGTGTTTAGTAACGGCATCAGATTCGTAATTGATGGTGAAAGGTCTGGTGGCAAGAAAAGTTGCTTCCAGGAGGTTGTCAAGTGTTTTCGCTCGACGATTCCATTCCTCGGAGTTTGGTTTGGCCCTTGTTCATATAACTCGAATCGTAGCCCTGTATATCGCATTTTAGTTTCACACCATTGTTAACCTTACGCCATTTTTACTCCCTGATCGAGTTTCTCGGCATTGAAAAATTTTCGTAAACTAAATCACACGTGTATATGTTGTCATTTAAGAGATATATAGTCAAGAAAATCAAGAGCAATGGTGATATAATATGCGGATTAGACACCAAAAAATAAACACCCAAAAAATAGCTACAATTTAAGGAATGTGTTTAGTGACGGCATCAGATTCCTAATTGATGGAGAAAGGTCTGGTGGCAAGAAAAGCTGCTTCCAGGAGGTTGTCAAGTGTTTTCGCTCGCCGATTCCATTCATGGGTTGTTGGTTGGGCCCTTGTTCTTGTAACTCGAATCCTAGCCCGGTATATACTATTTTAGTTTTACACCATTGTGAACCTTACACCTTTTTTATTCTCTGATCGAGGTTCTCGGCGTTGAAAAATCTTCGTAAACTAAATCACACGTGTATATGTTGACATTTAAAGATATACAGTCAAGAAAATCAAGAGCAATGGTGATATATATGCGGATTAGACACCAACAAATAAAGACTAAAAAATGGCTACAATTTAAGGAATGTGCTTAGTAATAGCATCCGATTCCTAATTGATTGAGAAATGTCTGGTGGCAAGAAAAGCTGCTTCAAGGAGGTTGTCAAGTGTTTTTGCTCGAGGATTCCATTCTTGGGTGGTTGGTTTGTCCCTTGTTCCTGTAACTCGAATCCTAGCCCCGTATATCCCATTTTAGTTTTAGACCATTGTGAACCTAAATCCATTTTTACTCCCTGATCGAGGTTCTCGGCATTGAAAAATCTTCGTAAACTAAATCACACGTGTATATGTTGACATTTAAAGATATACAGTCAAGAAAATCAAGAGCAATGGTGATATATATGCGGATTAGACACCAACAAATAAAGACTAAAAAATGGCTACAATTTAAGGAATGTGCTTAGTAATGGCATCCGATTCCTAATTGATTGAGAAAGGTCTGGTGGCAAGAAAAGCTGCTTCCAGGAGGTTGTCAAGTGTTTTCGCTCGACGATTCCATTCTTGGGTGGTTGGTTTATCCCTTGTTCCTGTAACTCAAATCCTAGCCCGGTATATCTCATTTTAGTTTTACACCGCTGTGAACCTTACGCCTTTTTTACTCTCTGATCGAGATTCTCGGTGTTGAAAAATCTTCGTAAACTAAATCACACGTGTATATGTTGACATTTAAGAGATATACAGTCAAGAAAATCAAGAGGAATGGTGATATATATGCGGATTAGACACCAAAAAGTAAACACTCAAAAAATGGCTACAATTTAAGGAATGTGTTTAGTAATGGCATCAGATTCATAATTGATGGAGAAAGGTCTGCTGGCAAGAAAAGCTGCTTCAAGGAGGTTGTCAAGTGTTTTTGCTCGACGATTCCATTTTTGGGTGGTTGTTTTGTCCCTTGTTCCAGTAACTCGAATCTTAGCCCGGTATATCCCATTTTAGTTTTACACCATTGTGAACCTTACGCCTTTTTTACTCTCTGATCGAGGTTCTCGGCGTTGAAAAATCTTCGTAAACTAAATCACACATGTATATGTTGACATTTAAGAGTTATACAGTCAAGAAAATCAAGAGTTATGGTGATATATTTGCGGATTAGACACCAAAAAGTAAACACTCAAAAAATGGCTACAATTTAAGGAATGTGTTTAGTAATGGCATCAGATTCCTAATTGATGGAGAAAGGTCTCGTGGCAAGAAAAGCTGCTTCAAGGAGGTTGTCAAGTGTTTTTGCTCGACGATTCCATTCTTGGGTGGTTGGTTTGTCCCTTGTTCCTGTAACTCGAATCCTAGCCCGGTATATCCCATTTTAGTTTTACACCATTGTGAACCTAACGCCATTTTTACTCTCTGATCGAGGTTCTCGGCATTGAAAAATCTTCGTAAACTAAATCACACGTGTACATGATGACATTTAAGAGATATACATTCAAGAATATCAAGAGCAATGGTGATATATATGCAGGTTATAAACCAAAAAATAAACAATCAAAAAATGGCTACAATTTAAGGAATGTGTTTAGTAACGGCTTCAGATTCCTAATTAATAGAGAAAGGTCTGGTGGCAAGAAAAGCTGCTTCCAGGAGGTTGTCAAGAGTTTTCGCTCGACGATTCCGTTCTTGGGTGGTTGGTTTGGCCCTTCTTCATCAAACTCGAATCCTAGCCCGGTATATCCCATTTTAGTTATAAACCATTATGAAACTTACGCCTTTTTTACTCTCTGATCGAGATTCTCCGCATTGAAAAATCTTCGTAAACTAAATCACACATGTATATGTTGTCATTTAAGAGATATACAGTCAAGAAAATCAAGAGCAAAGGTGATATATATGCGGATTAGACACCAAAAAATAATCACTTAAAAAATGGCTACAATTTAAGGAATGTGTTTAGTGACGGCATCAGATTCCTAATTGATGGAGAAAGGTCTGGTGGGAAGAAAAGCTGCTTCCAGGAGGTTGTCAAGTGTTTTCGCTCGACGATTCCATACTTGGGTGGTTGGTTTTGTCCTAGTTCCTGTAACTCGAATCCAAGCCCGGTATATCCCATTTTAGTTTTACACCATTGTGAACCTTACACCTTCTTTATTCTCTGATCGAGGTACTCGGCATTGAAAAATCTTCGTAAACTAAATCAAACGTGTATATGTTGACATTTAAGAGATATACAGTCAAGAAAATCAAGAGCAATTGTGATATATATGCGTATTAGACACCAAAAAATAAACACTCATAAAATGGCTACAATTTAAGGAATGTGTTTAGTGACAACATCAGATTCCTAATTGATGGAGAAAGGTGTGGTGGCAAGAAAAGCTGCTTCCAAGAGGTTGTCAAGTGTTTTCGCTCGATGATTCCATTCTGGGGTGGTTGGTTTGGCCCTTGTTCCCGTAACTCGAATCCCAGCCCAGTATATCCCATTTTAGTTTTACACCATCGTGAACCTTACGCCTTTTTTACTCTCTGATCGAGGTTCTCGGCGTTGAAAAATCTTCGTAAACTAAATCACACATGTATATGTTGACATTTAAGTGATATACAATATAGAAAATCAAGAGCAATGGTGATATATATGCGGATTAGACATCAAAAAATAAACACTCAAAAAATGGCTACAATTTAAGGAATGTGTTTAGTGACGGCATCAGATTCCTAATTGATGTAAAAAGGTCTGGTGGCAAGAAAAGCTGCTTCCAGGAGGTGGTCAACTGTTTTCGCTCGACGATTCCATTCGTGGGTGGTCGGTTTGGCCCTTGTTCATGTAACACGAATCCTAGCCCGGTATATCACATTTTAGTTTTACAACATTGTGAACCTTACGCCTTTTTACTCTCTGATCGAGGTTCTCGGCATTGAAAAATCTTCATAAACTAAATCACACGTGTATATATTGACATTTACGAGATATACAGTCAAGAAAATCAAGAGCAATGGTGATATATATGCGGATTAGACACCAAAAAATAAACACTCAAAAAATGGCTATAATTTAAGGAATGTGTTTAGTAACGACATCAGATTCCTAATTGATGGAGAAAGGTCTGGTGTCAAGAAAAAGCTGCATCTAGGAGGTTGTCAAGTGTTTTCGCTCAAAGATTCCATTCTTGGGTGGTTGGTTTGGCCCTTGTTCCTGTAACTCGAATCTTAGCCCGGTATATCCCATTTTAGTTTTACACCATTGTGAAACTTATGCCTTTTTTACTCTTTGATCGAGGTTCTCGGCATTGAAAAATCTTCGTAAACTAAATCACACGTATACATGTTGACATTTATGCGGATTAGACACAAAAAAAACACTCAAAAAATGGCTACAATTTAAGGAATGTGTTTTGTGACGGCATCAGATTCCTAATTGATGGAGAATGGTCTGGTGGCAAGAAAAGCTGCTTCCAGGAGGTTGTCAAGTGTTTTCGCTCGACGATTCCATTCTTGGGTGGTTAGTTTGGCCCTTGTTCCTGTAACTCGAATCCTAGCCTGGTATATCCCTTTTTAGTTTTACACCATCGTGAACCTTATGCCTTTTTTCTCTCTTATCGAGGTTCTCGGCATTGAAAAATCTTCGTAAACTAAATCACACGTGTATATGTTGACATTTTAGAGATATACAGTCAAGAAAATCAAGAGCAATTGTTATATATATGCGAATTAGACACCAAAAAATAAATACTCAAAAATGGATACAATTTAAGGAATGCGTTTAGTGACGGCATCAGATTCGTAATTGATGGATAAAGGTCTGGTGGCAAGAAAAGCTGCTTCCAGGAGGTTGTCAAGTGTTTTCACTCGAGGATTCATTCTTGGGTGTTTGGTTTGGCCCTTGTTCATATAACTCGAATCCTAGCCCGGTATATCGCATTTTAGTTTCACACCATTGTTAACCTTACGCCATTTTTACTCCCTGATCGAGTTTCTTGGCATTGAAAAATCTTCGTAAACTAAATCACACGTGTATATGTTGTCATTTAAGAGATATATAGTCAAGAAAATCAAGAGCAATGGTGATATATATGCGGATTAGACACCAAAAAATAAACACCCAAAAAATGGCTACAATTTAAGGAATGTGTTTAGTGACGGCATTAGATTCCTAATTGATGGAGAAAGGTCTGGTGGCAAGAAAAGCTGCTTCCAGGAGGTTGTCAAGTGTTTTCGCTGGACGATTCCATTCATGGGTGGTTGGTTTGGCCCTTGTTCCTGTAACTCGAATCCTAGCCCGGTATATCCCATTTTAGTTTTACACCATTGTGAACCTTACGCCTTTTTTACTCTCTGATCGAGGTTCTCGGCGTTGAAAAATCTTCGTAAACTAAATCACACATGTATATGTTGACATTTAAGAGTTATACAGTCAAGAAAATCAAGAGTTATGGTGATATATTTGCGGATTAGACACCAAAAAGTAAACACTCAAAAAATGGCTACAATTTAAGGAATGTGTTTAGTAATGGCATCAGATTCCTAATTGATGGAGAAAGGTCTCGTGGCAAGAAAAGCTGCTTCAAGGAGGTTGTCAAGTGTTTTTGCTCGACGATTCCATTCTTGGGTGGTTGGTTTGTCCCTTGTTCCTGTAACTCGAATCCTAGCCCGGTATATCCCATTTAATTTTTACACCATTGTGAACCTAACGCCATTTTTACTCTCTGATCGAGGTTCTCGGCATTGAAAAATCTTCGTAAACTAAATCACACGTTTATATGTTGACATTTAAAGATATACAGTCAAGAAAATCAAGAGCAATGGTGATATATATGCGGATTAGACACCAACAAATAAAGACTAAAAAATGGCTACAATTTAAGGAATGTGTTTAGTAATGGCATCCGATTCCTAATTGATGGAGAAAGGTCTGGTGGCAAGAAAAGCTGCTTTCAGGAGGTTGTCAAGTGTTTTCGCTCGACGATTCCATTCTTGTGTGGTTGGTTTGTCCCTTGTTCCTGTAACTCGAATCCTAGCCCGGTATATCTCATTTTAGTTTTTCACCGTTGTGAACCTTACGCCTTTTTTACTCTCTGATCGAGGTTCTCGGCGTTGAAAAATCTTCGTAAACTAAACCACACGTGTATATGTTGACATTTAAGAGATATACAGTCAAGAAAATTAAGAGCAATGGTGATATATATGCGGATTAGACACCAAAAAGTAAACACTCAAAAAATGGCTAAAATTTAAGGAATGTGTTTAGTAATGGCATCAGATTTCTAATTGATGGAGAAAGGTCTGGTGGCAAGAAAAGCTGCTTCAAGGAGGTTGTCAAGTGTTTTTGCTCGACGATTCCATTCTTGGGTGGTTGGTTTGTCCCTTGTTCCTGTAACTCGAATCTTAGCCCGGTATATCCCATTTTAGTTTTACACCATTGTGAACCTAACGCCATTTTTACTCTCTGATCGAGGTTCTCGGCATTGAAAAATATTCGTAAACTAAATCACACGTGTACATGATGACATTTAAGAGATATACATTCAAGAATATCTAGAGCAATGGTGATATATATGCGGATTAGACACCAAAAAATAAACACTCAAAAAATGGCTACAATTTTAGGAATGTGTTTGGTGACGGCATCAGATTGCTAATTGATGGAGAAGGGTCTGGTGGCAAAAAAAGGTGCTTCCAGGAGGTTGTCAAGTGTTTTCGCTCGTTGATTCCATTCTTGGGTGGTTGTTTTGGCCCTTGTTTACGTAACTCGAATCCTGGCCCGGTATATCCCATTTTAGTTTTACACCATTGTGAACCTTATGCCTTTTTTACTCTCCGATCGAGGTTCTCGGCATTGAAAAATCTTCGTAAACTAGATCACACGTGTATATGTTGACATTTAAGAGATATATACAGTCAAGAAAATCAAGAGCAATGGGGATATATATGCGGATTAGACACCAAAAAATAAACACTAAAAAAATGGCTAAAATTTAAGGAATGTGTTTAGTGACGTCATTAGATTCCTAATTGATGGAGAAAGGTCTGGTGGCAAGAAAAGCTGCTTCCAGGAGGTTGCCAAGTGTTTTCGCTCGACGATTCCATTCTTGGGTGGTTAGTTTGGCCCTTGTTCATGTAACTCGAATCCTAGCCCGGTATATCCCATTTTAGTTTTACACCATTGTGAACCTTACGCCTTTTTACTCTCTGATCGAGGTTCTCGGCATTGAAAAATCTTCATAAACTAAATCACACGTGTATATATTGACATTTACGAGATATACACTCAAGAAAATCAACAGCAATGGTGATATATATGCGGATTAGACACCAAAAAATTAACACTCAAAAAATGGCTACAATTTAAGGAATGTGTTTAGTGGCGACATCAGATTCCTAATTGATTTAGAAAGGCCTGGTGGCAAGAAAAGCTGCTTACAGGTGGTTGTCAAGTTTTTTCGCTCGACGATTCCATTCTTGGGTGGATGGTTTGGCCCTTGTTCATGTAATTCGAATCCTAGCCCGGTATATCCCATTATAGTTTTACACCATTGTGAACCTTACGCCTATTTTACTCTCTGATCGAGGTTCTCGGCATTGAAAAATCTTCTTAGACTAAATCACACGTGTATATATTGACATTTAAGAGATATACAGTCTGGAAAATCAAGAGCAATGTTGATATATATGCGGATTAGACACCAAAAAATAAACACTCAAAAAATGGCTACAATTTAAGGAATGTGTTTAGTGACGGCATAAGATTCATAATTGATGGAGAAAGGTCTAGTGGCAAGAAAAGCTGCTTCCAGGAGGTTGTCAAGTGTTTTCGCTCGACGATTCCATTCTTGGGTGGTTGGTTTGGCCCTTGTTCCTGTAACTCGAATCCTAGCCCGGTATATCCCATTTTAGTTTTACACCATTGTGAACCTTACGCCTTTTTTACTCTTTGATCGAGGTTCTTGGCATTGCAAAATCTTCGTAAACTAAATCACACGTGTATATGTTGACATTTAAGAGATATACAGTCAAGAAAATCAAGAGCAATGGTGATATATATGCTGATTAGACACCAAAAAATAAACACTCAAAAAATGGCTACAATTTAAGGAATGTGTTTAGTGACGGCATCAGATTCCTAATTGATGGAGAAATGTCTGGTGGCAAGGAAGGCTGCTTCCAGGAGGTTGTCAAGTGTTTTCGCTCGACGATTCCATTCTTGGGTGGTTGGTTTGGCCCTTGTTCATGTAACTCGAATCCTAGCCCGCAATATCCCATTTTAGTTTTACACCATTGTGAACCTTACGCCTTTTTTACTCTCTGATCGAGGTTCTCGGCATTGAAAAATCTTTGTAAACTAAATCACATGTGTATATGTTGACATTTAAGAGATATACTGTTAAAAAAATCAAGAACAATGGTGATATTTATGCGGATTAGACACCAAAAAATAAACACTCAAAAAATGGCTACAATTTAAGGAATGTGTTTAGTGACGAAATCAGATTCCTAATTGATGGAGAAAGGTATGGTGGAAAGAAAAGCTGCTTACAGGAGGTTGTCAAGTGTTTTCGCTTGACGATTCCTTTCTTGGGTGGTTGGTTTGGCCCTTGTTCATGTAACTAGATTCCTCGCCCGGTATATCTCTGTTGGAGCTTGTGAGATCGTTGATACTTGCACTGGATTAGTTTTGTTATAGTTTGTAGCTTATTTGAAGTCTAGGGACTAGTTTTGTGATTATATGATAGTAGCAAATCTGACCTAGTGTAGTTAAGATGCCAGCATAATTATAATTATGCTGGCAAGTCAAATCCTATATAAGCTATTGTAATGGTGCCCTAGCCAAGCTTTTGGCAACACTTGATGAAAACCAGTGTTGTTTACATTTTGATCTCAATTCATTGTGCTTAATCAGATCTCCAGGTGCCTTATTGTTCATTTCATTGTTTGGATTCAATACAACACTTGTTGTATTCATCATACCATTAGCTTCATCTTGATTCTATGATTCTTCTTAACTTTTTCATAGTGGAAACACCTACTCAATAGGTGTTTTGGACTAAAACAATCAACCACTGTGATCCGGATTGATATTGGGATCTACAATTTGGTTTCAGAGCCTTAGTGCTCTTGGTTGTTGTGTTTTTGTTAAGATTTTTCAAAGTTTTGAAGGTTTTTCAAAAGTTTTAAGTTTTTCAAATTTTTGGACTTAAAATGGATTGATTTGGTGTGTTTAATTGATAGGTTGTTGTTAATCAGTGATTAGGGAGTTATTTTGGACATTTCGATGCAAAGAAACATGGTTTTTGAGTCATTTTTATTAGAGGGGTTTAGTTCATGTTAAACCTTCTGGTCAGCGTAGATAATCTTGAAGACAGCGAATTTAGTTTGAATACAGCGAAATTAATTTAAATATCGCTTAATTAACAAGTTCACCGATTAAAAGACGAGCGAACTTGCTAATTTTTGGCGAAATAGTGTCTTTGACCCTGTAGCGAATTTATCGAAGGCGACTTCGAGAACAGTGATAAAGAACCACAACAATTTTTGTCACACCCCATTCTGCGGCGGAAGCACGAGGTGTGATCATGAAAGGTTCTCATTGCATACGAAAGGTAAACATGCTACATGCTCGTAAAAATAACATCAAATACCATAATTTGAAAACATAAGTTTAGCGTTACATCGCTAAGTCGCATAAAACATTGTCTTAAAAAGTTTACAACTTTATTTAAAGATAAACATAAGCGACATCCACGAGCATAAGCAAGACCGCGCGCACATCCATCCTAGTTACCTGAAATACATGTGAGTTTTGGAAAAACGTCAACATAATGTTGGTGTGAATTCATGCAGTTTTTGTATTTCACGTTTGTATACTTTGTATGAAAACATAGTTTGTGTCATGTATAAATCAAGTTTTCATATATAAATCATATATTCATGTGTACACCACGTACTCATGTATAATTCAAGTTTTTCTTGAGTACCCCACGTACTCAAGTATAATTCCCGTTTTCTTGAGTACCCCACGTACTCAAGTATAATTCAATCTTTTCTTGAGTACCCCACGTACTTCAAGTATTAATCAAGTTTTAGTATGGTATGAATTTTATGTAAATACAGTATTCCTGTAAGTATCAGGATTGTTAATGGGTTGCAAAACCATTAACATGTGACACGACATAGGAAGTCACCAAACCTTAGGCATTTAGTTGGCATATTCTGAGACACAAAAGCACTACTCGATACTCGCCCTCACCGAGAGTGTGGCTGCCCGGCACCCGTTAGATCTAACCTTTTGTTCTACGGTCTAGGTATATTGTTGATTAATGGTGCTTATGTACCCTATTCGTGACACGATTTCTCGTATCATTTCTCATAACGCATCATACTTGGTACTCGTCCTCACCAAGTGCGCTTCTTATATTCTTACATTTCGTCACAGTTGATACTCGTTCTCACCAAGTGTGCTTCTTATATTCTTATATCTCGTCACACTTGGTACTCGTTCTCACCAAGTGTGCTTCTTGTTATCAAACCATTTGTAAACATAATAATATTTGTACATGTATTTCACCCCCGAAGTTATAAAAACTGAAAACAGTTAAAGAAAAGGGGGAGCATGAACTCACAACTTTGCGTTCCTTGCGTCATAAACTTCACCGGATTTGCTTAATTAACGTCGTAACCTATACGCGTTTTCTTAACGTTAGTCACTAGACTTGCGTCGCACAAGTACAGTCACTCTCTTTTGTATTTGTATTGTTGTGTTAAAAATATTTTATATTTTTAACTAAGTATCTTACTTATATTATTTTCTCAAAAATTAATATAAGTATCTCGTGTTTTTCACTTTGCACCCGAATTATGTATCTTGGATGTTGTATGTTTATTTTTGTGTTTATACTTCTCATGAGTATTTAGTGTATTTTTAAGTCTTAATACACTAGCACGTGTAACACATACTATATACACTTAGCACAAAAGTTGGTGATCAAATAATATATATATTTTTCTCAAAAATATATACATACTTAATATCCATTTTTATTCTTGAAGAAATCCTCATTTCTTATCACCAAAAATTAGGGGAAACCTTGGTAGTATTTTTAAATACATTTTTAGGGAATAAGTTTCTCAAAAACTTATATTTTTCTAAGTGTCAAAATTTATAAAAATTTTGACAGAGTTTCCCCTAAAAATGGAGGTTTCCCATGTTTTCAAAACATGTGTTTATTTTCTTTTAAAATCAACAACAATATCAACAACAATCAACAACGACCTTTATTTATCGAACTTGTCAAAACAAGCATATATCACGACTTATGAACTTGAAAGTTTGTAAAAATATGTAGTAACTTACTAGCACATTTAGTAAGGGGCTGTTTGGTAGCCTCTGAATGGTCATTAAGAGGCTACCTCTTAATAAAAATGATTTTAGTTCATACAAAATCCGGGTTTTTAACAATCTAGTATTTTCAACTTGGTTCTTCCGAAAAACCACTTGTAGATCTTTAGATCTACTAGTTTAGAATCTTATTTTACAAGAAAAATTATATTTACACAAGTTCATGTTTCATGAGTGGAAGGGTTCACCATCTTTTATAATTTTTACACTAACACACTACTAGTTCATGTTCTTGTACATGATCTAGCATGGTTAGGTGATGATCCATCCCACTTTTAGTAACTAACAACATCAAATAATCATAACTAGACAAGTTTCACAAGATTTACACACATATCTTCTCTTTATCCTCCTTATTCATCTTATGGTCAATACTTTAATGTAAGTTCTTTAGTGTTTCATGATTTTTAGTCATTAAATCATCTATTAACCATCATAAACAAGAACAAGATGAAGATTTGAAGCACTTACTACTAGCACAAGGCTAGGGAAGTTCAAGAGGGCAAATGAAGTGGATAAAAGCAAATGAAGAAGGTCCTTCAAGATCCGCTTGCACCGAGCTTCGTTAGTGACCTTCTTACACCTTAATATCACCTTGGAATGGATGAGTGTGGATTGAAAATGAAAGTATGGGTGTGTGTGGGTGAGGCCGTAGCCAAGGGAGGGAGGAGAGAAGGTTTTGGTGTTGTTGAATGATGAAGATGAAGTTATGGTGAAGTCTAGTGGTCCATATGAACTTATATCCAACAAGTCTTGAACCTTTTGGTCCATGTGTCTCCAAGATATCCAACCATATCAATTAAATAAATAAATAAAATCATGGGGGTGTACCACATGTTCAAATCCGGTTGGGGGGGGGGGGGGGTTGGCTTAGTTTGATTTCAATTGGAAATTACACACTCAAGTTACATGTTAAGTGTTAGATTTAGTGTTAAGTGTGTTATATAATATAAAGTGTGCTAGGGTGTTCGGGGACGCTAACCAGTTCAGAAAAATAAAAACAATGCTTCTAGCATTATTTTGGTGTTCCGGGTAATATCCGGTTGTTCGGTTAGATACCGATTTGTTAAAGTGCAAAATTACACTGTTTAGTGTCTTTTAAGTATCTTTCTTGTATCCTTTCAATTCCCAACACTTGGGGAAGTATTCTGGATTATAAAACGTAATTTCTGCACAATATTTATGTTGTTAAAAGCTGTTTAGAGCTGAATTATATAAAATTCTGCACTTAAAGTGCGTTTCGGGTGCTTTTTAGTGCTTATTTTTGCTTTCGCAATGTCTATATATTAAACCCTTGCATGTACTCTTGGGTTTTAATGTACTTTTGTCGTCGGACCTACACCTAGGCCTCAATTCTATTGTCTGACTGCTTTCTGCAGTTCTGTTGACACAGTGTGTCTTACCGGTGAGTTTACTAGTATTTTTGACGCAACGCTCTCGTTTATGCATAAAGCAATATTTTGTAGTATACAACGTGCATGAATTCACTTGTTTAGCATGTAATCAGTCAATGTTGACATTTAAGCACATAATTACAGTTATTAAGCAATAATTAATGTGTACGGAAATTACCGGTTTGTGCCAGTTGTCACAGTCTCCCCCAGTTAAAAGAATTTCGTCCCGAAATTCAGGCTGAACTAACTCTCGCTGGAGTCTTCTTGAATAGGCGGTGATACTTTTCTTTGAACTGGTCTTCGCGTTCCCATGTGTACTCGGGCCCGTGCTTAGCGTTCCAACGTACTTTGACAAGTTTAACAGTGCTCCTCCTGGTCTTGTTGACTTTCCAGTCGGGAACCTCAACGGGTTGTTCTGTAAATCGGATGGCGTCATCAATATGCACTTCATCCACCGGGATGATCACGTTTTCTTGTGTTGGACTCTTCTTGAGATTGGATACATGGAACGTATCATGTACTCCATTCAGCTCTTCCGGTAATTCCAACTTGTATGCCACGGTACCAATTCTTTCCAATATTCTGAATGGTCCGATGTATCGTGGATTCAGCTTTCCACGCTTTCCAAATCTGACTACGCCCTTCCAAGGTGAGACCTTCAACAACACTTTGTCTCCCACCTCGAATTCTACTGATTTTCTTTTCAGATCAGCGTAGCTCTTTTGTCGATCTCGAGCCGACTTAATGCGCTCTTGGATCTGCGCAATCTTGTCGGTTGTCTCTTGTATAAGTTCAGGACCAACGATACGTTTATCTCCAGCGTCTTCCCAACATAAGGGCGATCGGCACTTGCGGCCATACAGAGCTTCGAACGGCACGGCTTTTATGCTCGTATGATTGCTGTTATTGTAGGAAAACTCAACTAAAGGTAGATGAGTATCCCAGCTGCCGCCCAGATCCATGACACATGCGCGAAGCATATCTTCTAATGTTTGTATAGTCCGTTCGCTCTGGCCGTCTGTTTGTGGATGGAATGCCGTGCTTAGATCTAACTGAGATCCAAAGGCTTCCTGAAATGATTGCCAGATTCTTGAGACAAAGCGTCCATCTCTGTCTGAAATGATTGAGATAGGCACTCCATGACGTGCCAGAATTTCTCTTAAGTATATCTCTGCAAGCTTTCCAGTGCTGTCCTTCTCTCGGATTGGTAGGAAATGCGCAGATTTCAGTAATCGGTCAACTATTACCCATATCATATCGTGCCCTCTCGGGGTCCTGGGTAATTTCGTTATGAAGTCCATCGAGATTTGTTCCCACTTCCACACGGGAATCTCTGGTTGTTGTAGGAGGCCGGACGGCTTCTGATATTCAGCCTTAACCTTAGCACAAGTTAGGCATTTTCCAACATAAACAGCAACGTCGCTTTTGAGTCTCGGCCACCAATAGTATTCTTTCAAGTCTTGATACATTTTGTCCGATCCTGGATGGATCGAGTATCTCGATTTGTGCGCTTCATCAAGGATGACTTCTCGTATGCCACCATAGAGTGGAACCCAAATACGCTTCTTAAAGTATAAGGCTCCCTCTTCATTTGGCGCCATATATTTCAACATACCCCGGAGGTATTCAGCTTTACGGTTTTCTATCTTAAGAGCTTCTTGTTGTGCATCACGAATACGTGCAGTGAGGTTCGTTCGAATAGTCATTTCCAATGCTCGAACCCTTAGGGTCTTAACCCTTTCTTTTCGGCTCAACGCGTCTGCTACAACGTTTGCCTTTCCAGGATGGTACTTGATCTCACAGTCATAATCGTTCAGCAGCTCGACCCAACGTCGCTGTCGCATGTTTAGTTCTTTCTGATCAAATATGTGTTGTAAGCTTTTGTGATCTGTGAAAATTGTACATCGAGTACCATATAAATAGTGTCGCCAGATCTTCAAGGCGAATACCACTGCTCCCAGCTCCAGGTCGTGAGTGGTATAGTTTCTTTCATGTACCTTCAATTGTCTTAAAGCGTAAGCGATGACTTTCTGGCGTTGCATAAGCACGCAACCCAAGCCTTGTCGTGAGGCATCGCGGTATACCACGAAGTCTTCAGTGCCTTCGGGTAATGATAGTATCGGTGCATCGCATAGCTTGTTTTTAAGTAACTGGAAGGCTTCTTCTTGTTTGTGACCCAGTCGTATTTCTTGTCTTTTTGAGTAAGGGTCGTTAGCGGTTGAGCTATCTTTGAGAAATTCTCGACGAATCGCCGATAATAGCCCGCTAAGCCCAAAAATTGTCGAACTTCAGTCGGGGTTTTGGGGGCTTCCCATTTCTTTATTGCTTCTATCTTGGACGGGTCTACATGAATGCCCTTCTCATTCACTACGTGACCAAGAAATTGTACTTCGCGAATCCAGAATTCGCATTTCGAGAACTTTGCATAAAGCTTCTCTTTCTTCAGTAGTTCCAGAATAGTTCTGAGATGTTGCTCGTGTTCTTCTTTCGTTCGCGAGTAAATCAGGATATCATCGATAAATACAATCACGAATTTATCGAGATATGGTTTGCATACGCGGTTCATCAGATCCATAAAGACCGCTGGTGCGTTCGTCAGTCCGAATGGCATCACAAGAAACTCGTAGTGCCCATAGCGTGTTCTGAAAGCAGTCTTTGGTACGCTTTCCTCTTGGATTCTCAGCTGATGGTATCCAGATCAAAGGTCGATCTTGGAATAGTAGCTTGATCCTTGCAATTGATCAAATAAGTCATCAATCCTCGGTAGCAGGTACCGATTCTTGATAGTGAGCTTGTTCAGTTCCTTGTAATCGATACACATCTGCAGTGTTCCATCCTTCTTTTTCACGAATAATACTGGAGCTCCCCAGGGTGAGAAGCTTGGCCTTATGAATCCTTTATCCAACAACTCCTAGAGTTGTGTAGATAATTCTTGCATTTCGGATGGTGCAAGCCGATAGGGAGCCTTGGCTACAGGAGCGGCTCCTAGAACCAAGTCTATACGGAATTCGACTTGTCGTTGCGGAGGTAGTCCTGGCAGATCTTCGGGAAAAACATCAGGAAATTCCTTCACCACAGGAATGTCTTCGAGTTTCAGCTCCTCAGCCTTCTTGTCTATAACGTGTGCTAGGAAGGCAACACATCCTTTCCTTAAGCACTTCTGTGCCTTCATACAATTGATGATTCGTAGAGGCGCGTTTCGTCTTTCTCCATGTACAATGAGAGTTTCATCATTTGCCAAAGGGACGCGAATGATTTTCTCATGACAAATGAGCTCAGCTTTGTTCTTGGACAACCAGTCCATTCTGACTACTACATCGAAGCTACCCAATTGAATAGGTAAGAGGTCGATGCTAAATCTTCGTTCACCAAGTTCTAGTGTGCAGCCTCTAACAACTTCGCCCGATTCAACAAGTTTACCATTGGCTAGTTCTATGGAATAAGGAATTTCTAATCTACTAGATTCTATTCCAAGCATGCGTTTAAATTCCACAGACATGAAGCTATAATCGGCGCCAGTGTCAAATAATATGGATGCAAAGTGATTGTTAATGAGAAACGTACCGGTGACCACGTTAGGGTCCTCGCGTGCGTTCTTTGCTCCAATCACAAATGCTCGAGCCTGAGCATTGTTTCCCTCTGGGCAGTCCTTCATGAAATGATCATTGCTTCCACATCTGAAGCATCATTGGTTCCGCCCCTTCCCGTTACCATTCTTGTTACCTGCACCATTTCCATTCCGGTTCTTTCCTTTTCCCCAACAGTCTTCTGTTTGATGACCCAACTTACCACATTTGTCGCACCTTGGAATGCGACAAGTTCCTTCATGATGATACTTACATTTTTGGCATTTAGGCATGGAGCCTTGGTATGCTTTGGTTGCAAGGGTCTTCACCTCCTGAGACGGGTTAGCGTCACGCTTCTTGTTGTTGAAACCTTTGTTGTTACGAGTTGCTTGATTCAGATTCGAATGCTTTCTCTTCTTGTCACCGGACGACTCAGCATGTGTCTCGGTCTTCTCTGTTGGGTTCAGTGATAACTTCTTCATACGAACACAATCTTCAGTCAGGCTGACAGCCAGAGCTACAGCCTCAGTGATTGTTTGTGGTTTGGCCGACGTCACCATGCCACGAAACTCTGGGGCCAGTCCCCAAATGTAGCGTTCGACGCGCTTGAATTCGGGAGTCACCATGTAGGGAAGCACTCTAGACAGATCGTGGAACCTTCGAGTATAACCATTAATGTCAGCACCTTCCATGGTCAGGTGCCAGAACTCCGTTTCCAGTCTTTGGAGTTCAGCACGAGAGCAATACTTCTCTCTCATTCTTTCCTTCAGTTCATACCAAGTTAGGCCATAAGCGGCATCATCGCCCAGGGTTTGGGCTTGCAAGTTCCACCAAGTCAGAGCTTCATCGACAAACAACTCAGTAGCAAAAGTGACTTGCTGATCCGCGGTACACTTGCTCATGCGGATAGTAGCTTCAGTCTTCTCCGTCCAACGTACAAATGCTACTGCACCTCCTGTGCCGTCATAATTCATCGGCTTGCAGTCGAGGAACTGCTTGAAAGTGCAGCCTTGAACTGCGTTGTCTCCAGATGAATCTCCATTCCCATTGCGTCTAGCGTTGCTTGGTCCTCCACTGTCTTGAGTTCGGTTTGCCTCGTATTGGGCGATAGCAGCGGAGATCCTTTCTTCCAGTAGAGCGTTCAGCTCTTCAGCGGTTCTTGGTAGTGGGGGAGGAGGAGGTTGGTCACGAGCGTTCACAGCTCTTCTGGGTGCCATGTTTTGACGAACACAACCCAATAGGTTTAGGCATTTGTTTGATATCGTCATACTAGACAGTAGTAGTATATATATACACAGGCATATACCACATAAGTGACGTCAAACAATTATTACTCTAGCAGAGTATTTAATAGGCTGGTGTTCATGTTTGACCTTTTCTTGCACTGAGGGAATCTATACGTGACAATACTTGCTGTGGTTTCTGTGCACTGAATTCCATAATTATGTATGCATCCATAATTACGTAACTCCTTGCACAGTCCGCACAGTTCGTTTCATCCGCGTATTTCTTCCTTCAGATAGGCCATCGCTTTCAGGTAAAGTCATGTATACTTGTGACATTCTACTTCTAGTACATGCTAATTATCACACATAATTGCAAGTAATTTCTAGTCAACGACAGGCGCTACTCAAGTGCACTCTAAGTCTCATAGTGTCTTTTCTAGACTCATGTAGACAGTTTCAGGTAGTGGATGTCGCGGGACGTTTTATGCAATGAAAACTCTTTGAAAAAAAATGTTTTCGTGAAAGGATCCTAGAGATTGTAGACTAGACTCGAGAAGGAATCCTGGTTCACTACAATCGCAGCTCTGATACCAATCTGTCACACCCCTTTCTGCGGCGGAAGCACGAGGTGTGATCATGAAAGGTTCTCATTGCATACGAAAGGTAAACATGCTACATGCTCGTAAAAATAACATCAAATACCATAATTTGAAAACATAAGTTTAGCGTTACATCGCTAAGTCGCATAAAACATTGTCTTAAAAAGTTTACAACTTTATTTAAAGATAAACATAAGCGACATCCACGAGCATAAGCAAGACCGCGCGCACATCCATCCTAGTTACCTGAAATACATGTGAGTTTTGGAAAAACGTCAACATAATGTTGGTGTGAATTCATGCAGTTTTTGTATTTCACGTTTGTATACTTTGTATGAAAACATAGTTTGTGTCATGTATAAATCAAGTTTTCATATATAAATCATATATTCATGTGTACACCACGTACTCATGTATAATTCAAGTTTTTCTTGAGTACCCCACGTACTCAAGTATAATTCCCGTTTTCTTGAGTACCCCACGTACTCAAGTATAATTCAATCTTTTCTTGAGTACCCCACGTACTTCAAGTATTAATCAAGTTTTAGTATGGTATGAATTTTATGTAAATACAGTATTCCTGTAAGTATCAGGATTGTTAATGGGTTGCATAGCCATTAACATGTGACACGACATAGGAAGTCACCAAACCTTAGGCATTTAGTTAGCATATTCTGAGACACAAAAGCACTACTCGATACTCGCCCTCACCGAGAGTGTGGCTGCCCGGCACCCGTTAGATCTAACCTTTTGTTCTGCGGTCTAGGTATATTGTTGATTAATGGTGCTTATGTACCCTATTCATGACACGATTTCTCGTATCATTTCTCATAACGCATCATACTTGGTACTCGTCCTCACCAAGTGCGCTTCTTATATTCTTACATTTCGTCACAGTTGATACTCGTTCTCACCAAGTGTGCTTCTTATATTCTCATATCTCGTCACACTTGGTACTCGTTCTCACCAAGTGTGCTTCTTGTTATCATACCATTTGTAAACATAATAATATTTGTACATGTATTTCACCCCCGAAGTTATAAAAACTGAAAACAGTTAAAGAAAAGGGGGAGCATGAACTCACAACTTTGCGTTCCTTGCGTCGTAAACTTCACCGGATTTGCTTAATTAACGTCGTAACCTATACGCGTTTTCTTAACGTTAGTCACTAGACTTGCGTCGCACAAGTACAGTCACTCTCTTTTGTATTTGTATTGTTGTGTTAAAAATATTTTATATTTTTAACTAAGTATCTTACTTATATTAATTTCTCAAAAATTAATATAAGTATCTCGTGTTTTTCACTTTGCACCCGAATTATGTATCTTGTATGTTGTATGTGTATTTTTGTGTATATACTTCTCATGAGTATTTAGTGTATTTTTAAGTCTTAATACACTAGCACGTGTAACACATACTATAGACACTTAGCACAAAAGTTGGTGATCAAATAATATATATATTTTTCTCAAAAATATATACATACTTAATATCTATTTTTATTCTTGAAGAAATCCTCATTTCTTATCACCAAAAATTAGGGGAAACCTTGGTAGTATTTTTAAATACATTTTTAGGGAATAAGTTTCTCAAAAACTTATATTTTTCTAAGTGTCAAAATTTATAAAAATTTTGACAGAGTTTCCCCTAAAAATGGAGGTTTCCCATGTTTTCAAAACATGTGTTTATTTTCTTTTAAAATCAACAACAATATCAACAACAATCAACAACAACCTTTATTTATCGAACTTGTCAAAACAAGCATATATCACGACTTATGAACTTGAAAGTTTGTAAAAATATGTAGTAACTTACTAGCACATTTAGTAAGGGGCTGTTTGGTAGCCTCTGAATGGTCATTAAGAGGCTACCTCTTAATGGAACCATTAAGAATTTTACCAATGAGAAGGTAGAAGAATGTGACATGTGATGATTTACCATTCAGAGGTTACCTCTTAACCATTCAGACTTAAGGTTACCTCTTATTCATTCAGAGGTTTTAAACCATTAAGAGATAGCATCTGAATGGTTATTAAGAGGCTACCAAATAGCCCCTAAGTCTTGTTACCCTTAAAAATAAGTTTAGTTTCTTAAAAACTTTATTTTTAAAGAGTATGTATTTTCACAACTTTTAGTCACGAATTTCAAAAGTATTTCTTTGTGGAATTTTCTTTCTACACAAGTGTTTATACACTTGTTTACTTACTAAAAATGATTTTAGTTCATACAAAATCCGGGATTTTAACAATCTAGTATTTTCCACTTGGTTCTTCCGAAAAACCACTTGTAGATCTTTAGATCTACTAGTTTAGAATCTTATTTTACAAGAAAAATTATATTTACACAAGTTCATGTTTCATGAGTGGAAGGGTTCACCATCTTTTATAATTTTTACACTAACACACTACTAGTTCATGTTCTTGTACATGATCTAGCATGGTTAGGTGATGATCCATCCCACTTTTAGTAACTGACAACATCAAATAATCATAACTAGACAAGTTTCACAAGATTTACACACATATCTTCTCTTTATCCTCCTTATTCATCTTATGGTCAATACTTTAATGTAAGTTCTTTAGTGTTTCATGATTTTTAGTCATTAAATCATCTATTAACCATCATAAACAAGAACAAGATGAAGATTTGAAGCACTTACTACTAGCACAAGGCTAGGGAAGTTCAAGAGGGCAAATGAAGTGGATAAAAGCAAATGAAGAAGGTCCTTCAAGATCCGCTTGCACCGAGCTTCGTTAGTGACCTTCTTACACCTTAATATCACCTTGGAATGGATGAGTGTGGATTGAAAATGAAAGTATGGGTGTGTGTGGGTGAGGCCGTAGCCAAGGGAGGGAGGAGAGAAGGTTTTGGTGTTGTTGAATGATGAAGATGAAGTTATGGTGAAGTCTAGTGGTCCATATGAACTTATATCCAACAAGTCTTGAACCTTTTGGTCCATGTGTCTCCAAGATATCCAACCATATCAATTAAACAAATAAATAAAATCATGGGGGTGTACCACATGTTCAAATCCGGTTGGGGGGGGGGGGGGTTGGCTTAGTTTGATTTCAATTGGAAATTACACACTCTAGTTACATGTTAAGTGTTAGATTTAGTGTTAAGTGTGTTATATAATATAAAGTGTGCTAGGGTGTTCGGGTACCCTAACCAGTTCAGAAAAATAAAAACAATGCTTCTAGCATTATTTTGGTGTTCCGGGTAATATCCGGTTGTTCGGTTAGATACCGATTCGTTAAAGTGCTAAATTACACTGTTTAGCGTCTTTTAAGTATCTTTCTTGTATCCTTTCAATTCCCAACACTTGGGGAAGTATTCTGGATTATAAAACGTAATTTCTGCACAATATTTATGTTGTTAAAAGCTGTTTAGAGCTGAATTATATAAAATTCTGCACTTAAAGTGCGTTTCGGGTGCTTTTTAGTGCTTATTTTTGCTTTCGCAATGTCTATATATTAAACCCTTGCATGTCTAACTGCAATTTTGCTTATTTTTCGTCGAACCTACACCTAGGCCTCAATTCTATTGTCTGACTGCTTTCTGCAGTTCTGTTGACACAGTGTGTCTTACCGGTGAGTTTACTAGTATTTTTGACGCAACGCTCTCGTTTATGCATGAAGCAATATTTTGTAGTATACAACGTGCATGAATTCACTTGTTTAGCATGTAATCAGTCAATGTTGACATTTAGGCACATAATTGCAGTTATTAAGCAATAATTAAAGTGTACGGAAATTACCAGTTTGTGCCAGTTGTCAAATTTTTATCACGGTGTCCGGCGAAATTAGATAAACTAACGTGTTTGTCTATTGTCTCAGTGGAATTAGCTTTCTTAGCTAGTGCAGGACTTCTCGTCATTCCGGCAAAGATACTTGATCAGCGAAGATAGTCAGCAAAATTGTCTTGATCTACAAAACTCAGTCAGATTTCCGGCGAATTTGACTATATCATAGGAGAAATTGTTCAAGAATAGTCTGTCAGCGAAATTAGCCTCTGATCAGCTTTCTCAAGTAAAAAACAAGTCAAAATGTCGTTGAATCAACTAAGTCCTATTGCTCTAGCTGAACTTGAGACCGGAACCACCATAAGACCACCAAAGTTGAAAGGAGCAGAAGATTTCAGTACTTGGAAGACTCGTCTCCAATCGTTCTTTGAATACACTGACTACAATCTGTGGCTCTCTGTCACCGCTGAACCCCACATTCCAACGGTGGTTCGAGGAGATGTGATAGTCACTAACAACGACTCCACAACCTTCACTGATGAAGACAAGGCCCTAATCCAATGCGACCGTAGTGCACATGCTGCCTTAACCATGGCTTTGTCAACTGATGACTGTAACATGTTTGAAGAATACCGAACTGCAAATGCACGCTGTCTCGCTTTGATCGAGTACTACGAGGGAAATGAAGAGCTAATTGAGAGCAAAAGAGACATGGTGCAGAAGCAATACGACATGTTTTGTGGAATTCATGGAGAGAGCCTTTCCGATCATATCAGTCGCTTTCTGAATATGATGATCAAGATGAAGAAGGCAGGAAATCCTGTCACTAACCGTGCTGCCATAAAGAAGCTTTTGGACTCGCTTCCAAAGGAATGGAGCCAGCAATGCATGATGATCAAGAAGGATTTCCTCAATAACCCAAATCCTGTCACTCTGTCCGATTTAATCAACACATTGAGGGCTTTTGAAATGGATGTCAACAAACGTGAAATGAATACGGATGGTTACTCCCCTAAGTCAGCTCAGACTTCTGGTGGACTAAAGAATGTGGCATTTCTTGCTTTAGGAGGCATCAATCAACAAGCTTCCGACACGTCCTACTTTAACGCTTCCACAAGCGCATCAAAGGCTCCACAATCTAGTGATAAGGCTGTTGCGGTTGGGGATACTCAAGCTTTGGAGTGTCAACTGAAAATGTGGCACTTTTTAACATGTATCTAAGTAGCTATGAAGCTTTAATGTTGGGAGAACTCAAGAAGGAGATGCTCACTGCTGAAGACATGTATCAGGTTGATCCAGATGACATGGAGGAGATGGATTTGAAATGGCAGATGGCTATGATCACTCTAAGGTTGAAGAAGTTTCAGGATAAGACTGGAAGTGTCTAGGTCTTGGAAAAGCTGGTTTTGACAAATCCACGCTGAGATGTTACAACTGCAAGAGTTTGGGTCACTTTAAGCGAGAGTGTCCTTTGTTGAAGGAGGGAAACACTGAAGCTGCTCCTGCTATAAAACCAATCGCTATTGAAGAAAACAAAAACAATGCTGCTGCTAACACACCGAAAGCTTTGGTAGTTAAAGATTATGATTGGGGTGAAGAAATTGCTGAAGCCAAGGAACAAGTCAACAAATCCCTCATGGAAAAGATCTCAAGCGGGTCATCATCAAAACAGGTTGAGAAACAGGCTGCTGGAATTCCAAAAGGAGATAACATTGCTGACAAGGGTCTGACAAGCATTCTCACCTCCTCAGAGCCTGAGAAAAACAAGACTCCTGAAGAAGTTGAAAAGCCCAAGGAGCAAGTTCTGAAAGAATCACCCGATGAGAAGAAAGAAAAGGGAAAAGCCTCTGCTGCAGCCATGAAAACTGAATCCTCAAAGGAAAAGGCTGACAAGGACTTGGTAAATAGCATTCCACACGATTTTAAAGTAAAGTTATGCACACAATCATGCGTTGACATCGTGGCACACTACAAGTATCTTAATCTTGAATTTATGAGGGAAAAAAAACAAAGCTTTAAAATTTAATAAAGAACTTAAACAAAATGAGGCCGCATATCAGAGAAAGTTGAATTCAACTTTAGCTGAAATGCAAACTCTAAAAGAATTTGTTTTTAGATAAGATTTTATCATCAATGATTTAACAGAAAGACTAGAAAAATCTTTGAACGAAAATAATAAATTACAAATTATTATAGATAAATGGAATGTCAGTCAAAAGGTCTTTACTGACATCAAAAACTGCCAACGACCAACGTATGTAAAAGATGGGATCGGGTATAAGGATAGGCAAGGAAATGAAAGAAAACTTTTCTTTCCACCGCATAGCAAAAACTATGTGCCTATGCCAACTCCTCATCCCGACAATGATTTAATTGATGAAAAGGCCACTATAGATCAAAATGATTCTTTTAAAAACGAAACAACCGCTAATATTCCTAAAAGTAATGCAGATCCAGTTGTGTGTAAAGAAGATGTGTGCGATGAGGATGGAGACTGCGGTGGTTCAAAAATAGGAATAGGCTATTCAGGCGACAGTTATTCCACTATTAACTGGTTCTGATAGGTCCGTAACGATCCGAATTCAGTCTCGGTTCGGTGAAAAATAGTGAGACGGGTGATTTTGAGCCAAGAACAAAGATAAACAATAGAAAGATAGATAATTTCATTGATTTGGATAAAGAAATACAAAACTAATCATCCACCCCGGGTGAGCTCCCCCGGGGTGGTGGCTCACAAAATGCACCCCTACAAATGAGGTGTAGTTCCCTATTTATAGACCCATGAGCCTTGTCCTCCAAGCAAGCCGCCTCTTGCTTGGAAAACCTACTAAAATCACCAAAACGCCCGACTAAAATAACTAAAAACGTCATCCTATACAATACAATATGACGTCGGCGTAATTGATAACATCATTTTCCATTTTGACCCAACAATATTCCCCTGAGAATGATGCTATCAATTCTTCAAATGATCTTCAAAATTAAATCTGACGTCATCTTCGAATCTTCACAAATCAACTAAATACCCAAAATCTTCAATGTCGTTTTCCCCCGCAAATGTAGACCCTCCTATATCTTGGCGATCAAAGCTCCTTATCTTATTAAAGATAATACTGTAATAGGCATATGATAGTGTTCAAACTTCAATGATAAAAATTAAATAATTAGCTTCATTGTGAGAATCTTCAATTCTGTCAGATTGCATTTAACTCCCGATCCACTACTAAAGTCGCCAAATACCATAAATATCGACGGCCCAAAAATATATCATAAAGTTATCGGGCCGAAAATTTTACCATTAAGCTCTACTAAAACCAGGCTCACAAAAATTATCCATAGCCAACGCCCAATTAAACACTTCCTGTATAATCAGATTGCGGCCCAAATACATGAGTCCAATTTCAAACAATATAATCCAAAGGATGTCATAACCCTTGAAAATCGTGATGATGGGCCCAGGAATAATCATTCAACAACCCTTCAAAATTATACCAAACTTCCAAAACAATATACTCTAAAAAACGGACCAACCACACTCCATATGCAACCAGGCCCATTAATTAAACAAAGCCCAACTCAAACCAATATGACAAGTTCAAGCCCGGTAAAAAATACCTGGAACTCCAAGGCAATCGTAGCCCAATCATCGGCAATAAAAATAAATAACCCAGCCTGATGGCGATGCAAATTAATAATCCAATCTTTTAATTGCTCCACTAAATATTCCCTGACCAAGCATATACAAGACCCAAAAATTAATTATGATCCAATTATTTAGTGGGGCCCAAGGCCATGCAAAATAATCCGTTGACAAACCCTAGCTGCAACAACGTCAGCCGCCACCAATAACACATCGCCAGAGATTATCTATCTACCCGAAACAGCTATCTCCGGCCATCATCATAACTCTCGGAGACCCGCCAGCAACCATCTACACCACAATGCACACCACCGGAGACCATCGTGCACCATCATAATCACCAACTGAACCACCAAAGATAGGGGTCCGACATCACTGTACAGTTCACCGGAGAACCATAGTGACCGTAAAACAAAATCCGATACAACCGAGCACCTCGCCGTCGCCCACCTTCTTCCACACAAACAGTCGCCATCACTGGTCAGCGTAACTTTCACTGGAACGCCGGTCTCTGATTGCCGCAACCAACCACAACCATTAACCACCATGAGCTATTTACCACCACCAACCATATCCTAACGACTCATCAGCAAATCCTTATAAAAAAACAGTACGAACAAACCCAAACATCATGTCACCGGAAGAAAACCACTCATCTAATCATCGCATCACACCACTTTTGCTGCCACCATGGAGAACCGGCTCTCTCACTGATAAAAACCATATCCGCAATGCACATCAGATCTGAAATAACATCAAAACATACAGCTTTCAATCCTTTTTACGTCTCCGGCGGTTTTCCGGTGAAGCTCCGACCAAACCGAAAACTGAAACGAGCCACCGAGGCTCTGATACCAAATGATAGGTCCGTAACGATCCGATTTCAGTCTCGGTTCGGTGAAAAATAGTGAGACGGGTGATTTTGAGCCAAGAACAAAGATAAACAATAGAAAGATAGATAATTTCATTGATTTGGATAAAGAAATACAAAACTAATCATCCACCCCGGGTGAGCTCCCCCGGGGTGGTGGCTCACAAAATGCACCCCTACAAATGAGGTGTAGTTCCCTATTTATAGACCCTTGAGCCTTGTCCTCCAAGCAAGCCGCCTCTTGCTTGGAAAACCTACTAAAATCACCAAAACGCCCGACTAAAATAACTAAAAACGTCATCCTATACAATACAATATGACGTCGGCGTAATTGATAACATCATTTTCCATTTTGACCCAACAGGTTCGCCTGGAACTGTTCTAAGAAAAACAATATTCGGGATGTATAATTTAATTAGGACGAATGACTGTAATGGCCGTGTGCCTAAATTTAACTCTTTGGATGACTGTAAGGGCCATGTGCCTACATTTAAGACTCGTGATCGTGAATATGCTATGTTTGAATGTCATGATTTAAATTCTGCATTTTGTGATGATAAAAATGAGTGTGAATCTCCTGTATTTGTGCCAGAATTGAAAAAGAATAGCTTTGGAAAATTCCTCACCGAGGAAATTCCAGAATTTATTCCATCTCGAATAGGTATGACAGATTCAAAAAAGAAAGTCACTGAAGAAAGCAGCAAAGAAGATTCAAGCTTTTCTACCTCAGAAAAGGAAGAAGAAACCTCAAGTTCTGATGAAGAACAAGAATTAGAAAATTCAAGTGAAGATCAAACAACAGAAGATCAAAGCTCCAAAGATTCAAGTGATGAAGCAATTGAAGATCAAAATTCAGAAAATTCAAGTGAAAATCAGACAACAGAAGATCAAAGCTCCAAAGATTCAAGTGATAAAGCAAGCGAAGATCAAAATTCAGAAAGTTCAAGTGATTATCAAACATCAGAAAGTTAATCAGATTCCGACAATGATGAAGACTGCTCAGAAGATGAAAGCCAAGTTGACAAGAAAATGAAGAAAGCCGAGAGCTCAAGATACACCACATCAAAAGACTCTTCAAGAAGCTCAAGACACTCATCACATACATCATCTTCTAACACCAAAAAGCCCAGACGAAAACGATGTTTTCGCTGTGGTCATTTGGACATACAGCGAAACATTGTAAAAACAAGAATTTTTCTAAACCAGAATATGGTTTTGTTAAAAATTTCACAGATCAGCTTGACTACCTTAAGAAATCTGTCAAAAATCTGGTTAATTCAACAACCTGTTTTTGGAAACAAATAGAGGACATTGTGGGACAAAACCACGATAGATCCAAGGTGAAGCAAATCTAGGTTCCCAAATCAAACTAATTTATGTATATATTTGTATTTCAGAATAAACTCCAGATATGGCTTCGGATGCTCATGGAATATATCTGGCATGTCGACAGCGGATGTTCAAGGCACATGACAGGCTTAAAGGAACTTCTGAAGAATTTTCGTTTTATTGATGGTGATTTCGTGTCATTCACTGGAGACGAGAAGGGAGGGAAGATCGTTGGAGTAGGAGATGTTGTGTCTGAAGCACTTACATTAGAAAATGTTAACTATGTTCCAGAATTGTGCTACAATCTTATGAGTGTATCACAAGTCTGTGATAAAGGAATATCGGTGCTTTTCAACGACATGGAATGTTTGTTTCTCAAGCCTGAATATGTCGTTCTCGCAGAAATGATCATGCTCACAGCTCCACAACAAAACAACACATATGTGCCCAACGTGAAAAATGCCAAGACAAATGATAACTTGACGTGTTTAATCTCAAAGGCTTCAGAATCGGAGTCACTGCTTTGGCACAGGCGATTGGGGCATGTGAATTTCAAAAATATGAACAAACTCTCTAAGTTAAACTTAGTAAGAGGTCTTCCGATAAAAGAATTTCCTTTTTCTGATAAATGTGTAGCATGCGCCCAAGGAAAGCAACACAAGAAATTGCACAAGCCCAACGCAGTGAATACGATTACTGCACCTCTTTAATTGATGCATATGGATCTTTTTGGTCCAATAAGTGTTAAGAGTCTCGCTAAAAGTTCTTACTGTTTGGTGATTACAGATTACTTCTCTCGTTTCTCATGGGTTTATTTTCTTGAAGCCAAAAGTGAGACACCTGATATCCTTAAGTCATTCATACCCTTGATTGAAAACGTGACCAGATTGAAAGTGAAGTCGATCAGAAGTGATAATGGTTCCGAATTCAAGAATCAAACCTTCATATCCTTCTGTGCAGAAAAAGGAATTCATCTTCAATACAGTGCGGCTAGAACTCCTCAACAAAATGGAGTCGCGGAATGAAAGAACAGAACTTTGATCAAAGCTGCGAGAACTATGCTGGTGGATTCAAAGCTTCCAATCATCTTTTGGGCGGAAGAGGTAAATACAACATGCTATGTTCTAAACAGAGTTCTCATTGTAAAACCTCACAGAAAGACCGCATATGAACTTATCTTCAAGAGGAAGCCTCTCATTGATTTCTTCAGACCGTTCAGATGTTCATGCACTCTTCTGAACACTCAAGAGAATCTCATCAAGTTCGAAGTAGTGGGTGATATCTGCTACTTCATGGGATATTCATCAACTCAGAAAGCCTACAGAGTCTACAACAAACGAATAAAGATGGTGATTGAATCTTATTACGTCGACTTCCAATAAGGAAACTACA
Source organism: Helianthus tuberosus (assembly GCA_030545235.1). NCBI lineage: Eukaryota > Viridiplantae > Streptophyta > Magnoliopsida > Asterales > Asteraceae > Helianthus > Helianthus tuberosus. The sequence goes on from CM060400.1 coordinate 146,466,536, forward strand.
CTAACACTGGAAGCACTCCCGACTGGTTCTACGATGTGGGCGTGATCTTTAACACCTTCGAAATTCCAGAAGATGTTCCAGAAGCTGAACCTGCAGAAGCTGCTCAAGTTGAACCTCTGTTTGATTCTTCAGATATTGGTTTAACTCCTTTCACTACCTGTTTTTCTCCATTCTCATCTGATCCACTTCTCTCCGTGGATGAAGTAAATGGTGACACTTCACCTGATAGCACCGCTCAAAACGGTGCTTCTTCTTCACAGGCGAATGTGGATGAACCGACACAGGAAGATGATCCTCTAGTGATCTTCGTTGACGAACATTTCACCAATATTCCTCAGCAAATTGAAACCCACACAAATGCAGGATACAAGACAAATCAAAATCACCCTCTTGAGAATGTCATAGGTGCAGTAGAAGAAGGAGTGCGTACACGTGGTCAATCATCAAACATCAACAAAGGGCTCTATGCCGCTTTTCTCTCGCAGTCTGTACCTCATGATATTGAAGAAGCTATTCAAGACTCCAGTTGGGTACAGGCCATGCAGGAAGAACTATCTCAATTTCGCAAACTCAAAGTTTAGGAGCTAGTCGATCTACCTGATGGAAAGTTTCCAATTGGTACAAAATGGGGTTTTCGCAACAAAATGGATAATCACGGAGTAGTGATCAAGAACAAGGCTAGATTGGTAGTGCAAGGTTTTTGCTAGGAAGAAGGAATTGATTATGAAGAAGTCTTTGCTCCAGTTGCAAGACTGGAGGCAATCAGAATATTCTTGGCATACGCATCGTACAGGAATTTCAAAGTTTTCCAGATGGACGTGAAGAGCGCTTTTCTGTATGGCAAGGTAAAGGAAGAAGTCTACGTTTGTCAGCCTCCGGGATTCGAAGATCCTCATTTTCCAAGTCGCTACTACAAGTTGGACAAAGCCCTGTATGGTCTTCACCAAGCTCCACATGCTTGGTACGAGACTTTGTCAACTTATCTTTTGAAATGTGGGTACACCAGAGGAAAAATAGACATGACTCTCTTCACCAAACAAATCAGAGAAGACGTAATGCTGGTTCAGATTTATGTGGACGATATCATCTTCGGGTTAACAAATAAGGAGTTGTGTAAGGAATTCGAGACCGTTATGAAGGCAAAATTCGAAATGAGCATGATGGGAGAGCTCATGTTCTTCTTAGGATTAGAAGTGAAGCAAAAGGAGGACGGCATTCTTATTCACCAGGCTAATTACGTTCGGGATATTCTCGCAAAGTACAACACGAACGAATGCAAAGTTGTAAGCACCCCGTTCGCCTCACAGACCGAGCTTACTCTAGATCCTCAAGGAAAACTAGTGAATAAGTCCTTTTACCGCTCCATGATCGGCTCTTTGATGTACTTAACTGGAAGCAGGCCTGACATCATGTGGGCCGTCTGTCTCTGCGCTCGTTTTCAGACAAATCCCAAAGAATCACATGAAATCTCTGTGAAGCGCATCTTCCGCTATCTTAAAGGAACTCCGAAACTAGGTCCTTGGTATCCTAAAGAGAGAAATTTTTATCTTATTGCTTACTCTGACAGTGATCATGCAGGTTGTAAAGTTGATCGCAGGTCTGTATCAGGAGGATGTCAATTCTTGGGAAATCGTCTGATCTCTTGGCAAAGCAAAAAGCAAACAACTGTGTCCACCTCCACTGCTCAAGCTAAGTACACTGCAACCTACAGTTGATGTTCACAAGTTCTCTAGATACAAAATCAGTTGTTGGATTATGGAATCAACATCATGAAGACTCCTATATTCATCGACAACGAGGCTTGTCTGGGAATTGTGAAGAATCCCATCCACCACTCAAGAACAAAGCATGTCGAGATTCGTATTCACGCAATTCGAGATGCATACGAGAAAGGATACATCCAAGTGGTGCCAGTGGATACAACACAGCAACGGGCCGACATATTCACGAAATCCTTTGATAAAACCCGATTCAACCAGCTGGTAACCTGGTTAGAAATGGTCAATTTCCTTGAGTGGAAATGAATCTTGTCGTCCAAAATCGTTTGTAAATACTCTATCTTCTGTCCATATTAAAAAATTAAAAAGAAAAGGAAAGCAGGCGGCCGATGAAGAACCTCCAAAGAAAAAGAAATCATCAGAAAACCCCGAAAGGTTTATGGGGGCAAGCTTTAGAGCCGCATATTCCGAAGAACGTCGTCGGCACATAGAAGACATGCGTGCAATCCATGAAATGGAAGAGAAACGAAAGAGAGAAAAGAAGCTTGCCAGATGAGAAATGACAGAGTCTGAAAGACCTGTTGTTGTGACAGAAGAAGAACATGGATTGGAAGATTTTGTTGATACACTGCAAATCGATCCAGAAGAACCTTCCGCAAGCAAATCACCTCCACCCAAGAAAAAGAAAACAGATGAAGGATCTTCTAAGTTTCCTCAAGTGAAACCTACAAGGATTTCAAAACCTCTTGTCCTACCACAAAGAATCCGCCCGTTTCAAGACCTATATGATAAGCTCGTCAAAGATATCGGCGCTGGTCCTGCCAAAGAAATATGCATTATGAAGCACCAAGTAAATGATACAAACATTCTGAGAGAAAAGCTGAAGGAACAGAGAAAGAAAAACAGAGAAATGCATGCTTACGTTACTGAGCAATCAAAGTACATAAGGTTTCAGCAGCATGGAATAGAGAAGCTGTACAGAATGATGAAGAAAATTTGTGCCAAAATTGAGATAGAGCCCATGTTCTCCTTTGCATAAATCTTCGACTTTGAGGCATTTAAAGAAGAAGAAACAAACAGAAAGGCGAAAGAAGATGAAGCGAAGAAAAGACGTCTTGAGTCCATAGAAAAGGTCACTGAAGGAGACGATAGTGACGAAGAAGAAATGGACAGAGATGAAATGCCCTCAAGGTTTATTGAGTGGGGGTTGGAAGAGGAAGTTACGTATGAACAAGAAGATGGAGAAACATTCACTCCACAGCACCCTGAATGGTTCAGAAGGGAAAGAGAAAAACTTCCTGATTTTTATCAGGTAGCCACTGTTGAAAAGACAGAGGCTACTGATAAAATCATTAGTTGGATGTACAACAATCTTAAAGGGATGTTTGTGGTTAAATGAAGAGGAGGTGTGATTCAATACTTCAAGACAGGGTATGATCTGTTTTCTCTTCCTAGATGGGATGTGCAGGAACTTGGCCGACTGGATATGTTAAATCCAGATAACAGCAGTCTCGGTGGGGGGGGGGACTTTGATCGTATAATTGCGAAAGAATACAACAGAGGCTTTGAGGTATTCAAGCCACAACGTCCTCGAAGGAGAGTTTCCAAGACAACAAAGGATCCTATTACTGGCAAAGGAAAAGTGACGTGGGTTATCAACCCTGCGAAAGTTGTCACTAGAATTAAGCTCCCAGATGAAGTCCCGGTCTGTCTGAACAACTTCAAGAAGTGGTTCTATGATAGTCATACAGGTGAAGCGGTGATCCGATTGAATGAAAATGAAGATATTAGAATATTGGATCTGATGGATGTCTTCATGTTCGGACTTTCTGATTTAACGGTGCTGAATGCTAATCGAATCAATGTTGGAGCTGGAAATGCCAATCTAGAAGAGGCAATACTGTTTCAGAGGGCAGTAGAAAGAGCCTAGAAGAGAAAACGTGAGATGCTCGACATTATTGAAAAAATCGAGAAGAGAAAGGATGCAGATGCAAAGAAGAAGGAAGAGAGGAAGAAGAAAAAGCATGACAAAAAGAAAGAAAAGACTTCTTCAAAAGAGTCCACGTCAACTCCTCAAGCAACTTCACAACCTCCGGCCTCATCCATATATGAGGCCATTGTGGAGGATCCACTATCAACTAGTGAAGCTGTTTTAACTCAAGAAACTCCCGCAACAACGACCGATGTTCAACCACCACCGCAAGCAACAATGAGTGTAGAAATCCCTCCAGAGCCAGGAAAGGAAGCTGCAAACAATCCAGAAGTAACTACTGAAGAATAAAAAACAAGTATGCAACGATCTAGGGGGGATATTGTTGGAGCTTGTGAGATCGTTGATACTTGCACTGGATTAGTTTTGTTATAGTTTGTAGCTTATTTGAAGTCTAGGGACTAGTTTTGTAATTATATGAAAGTAGCAAATCTGACCTAGTGTAGTTAAGACGCCAGCATAATTATAATTATGCTGGCAAGTCAGATGCTATATAAGCTATTGTAATGGTGCCCTAGCCAAGCTTTTGGCCACACTTGATGAAAACTAGTGTTGTTTACATTTTGATCTCTATTCAATGTGCTTAATCAGATCTCTAGGTGCCTTATTGTTCATTTCCTTGTTTGGATTCAATATAACACTTGTTGTATTCATCATACCAATAGCTTCATCTTCATTCTATGATTCTTCTTAACTTTTTCATAGTGCAAACACCTAATCAATAGGTGTTTTGGACTAAAACAATCAACCACTGTGATCCAGATTGATATTGGGATCTACAATCCCATTTTAGTTTTACACCATTGTGAACCTTACGCCTTTTTTACTCTCTGATCGAGGTTCTTCGCATTGAAAAATCTTCGTAAACTAAATCACACGTGTATATGTTGACATTTAAGAGATATACAGTCAAGAAAATCAAGAGCAATGGTGATATATATGCGGATTAGACACCAAAAAATTAACACTAAAAAATGGCTACAATTTAAGGAATGTGTTTAGTGACGGCATCAGATTCCTAATTGATGGAGAAAGGCCTGGTGGCAAGAAAAGCTGCTTCCAGGTGGTTGTCACGTGTTTTCGCTCGACGATTCCATTCTTGGGTGGTTGGTTTGGCCCTTGTTCATGTAACTCGAATCCTAGCCCGGTGTATCCCATTATAGTTTTACACCATTGTGAACCTTATGCCTTTTTACTCTGTGATCGAGGTTCTCGGCATTGAAAAATCTTTGTAAAATAAATCACACGTGTATATGTTGACATTAAAGAGATATACAGTCAAGAAAATCAAGAGCAATGGTGATATATATATATATATATATGCGGATTAAACACCGAAAAATAAACACTAAAAAATGGCTACAATTTAAAGAATGTGTTTAGTGACGGCATCCAATTCCTAGTTGATGGAGAAAGGTCTGGTGGCAAGAAAAGATGCTTCCAGGAGGTTGTCAAGTGTTTTCGATAGACGATTCCATTCTTGGGTGGTTAGTTTGGCCCTTGTTCATGTAACTCGAATCCTAGCCCGGTATATCCCATTTTAGTTTTACACCATTGTGAACCTTATGCCTTTTTTACTCTCTGATCGAGGTTCTCGGCATTGAATAATCTTCGTTAACTAAATCACACGTTTATATGTTGACATTTAAGAGATATACAGTCAAGAAAATCAAGAGCAATGGTGATATATATGCAGATTAGACACCAAAAAATAAACACACAAAAATGGCAACAATTTTAGAAATGTGTTTAATGACGACATCAGATTCTTAATTGATGGAGAAAGGTCTGGTGGCAAGAAAAGCTGCTTCCAGGAGGTTGTCAAGTGTTTTCGCTCGACGATTCCATTCTTGGGTGGTTGGTTTGGCCCTTGTTCACGTAACTCGAATACTAGCCCGGTATATCCCATTTTAGTTTTACACAATTGTGAACCTTACGCCTTTTTTACTCTCTGATCGAGGTTCTCGGCATTGAAAAATCTTCGTTAACTAAATCACACGTGTATATGTTGACATTTAAGAGATATACAGTTAAGAAAATCAAGAGCAATGGTGATATATATGCGGATTAGACACCAAAAAATAAACACTAAAAAATGGCTACAATTTAAGGAACGTGTTTAGTTACGGCATCAGATTCCTAGTTGATGGAGAAAGGTCTGGTGGCAAGAAAAGCTGCTTCTAGGAGGTTGTCAAGTGTTTTCGCTCGACGATTCCATTCTTGGGTGGTTGGTTTGGCCCTTGTTCCTGTAACTCGAATCCTAGCCCGGTATATCCCATTTTAGTTTTACAGCATTGTGAACCTTACGCCTTTTTTACTCTCTGATCTAGGTTCTCGGCATTGAAAAATCTTCGTAAACTAAATCCCACGTGTATATGTTGATATTTAAGAGATATACAGTCAAGAAAATCAAGTGCAATGGTGATATATATGCGGATTAGACACAAAAAATAAACACTCAAAATGTTGGGATTGAACCCTACCAATGGAACAGTTGATAAAGGCAAAACTGGATCAGATCACTGGGTTCATAATAAGCATTTGTATGCATTAGTCTTTCCCCTTGGAAGTGGCCCTAACATCTGATGACCTCCATCCACTGTTCGTCTACAACAACTGCTGATCTTCAACAACTGCTAAAGACTATTAAAGACTGTTGAAGGCTAAGTACTGATGCTCAATCTACTGTCATGGTTCAAGTACTGCTGAAGACACAAGCACTGCTGGGAGTATAACAGTGGAATGAGAAGCAGTAGTTTAGGTTATCTCTTTGTATTGTATAGATCAGTGGTTGTAGGTTATTAGGAGGTTAGATGTCACTTTCATGGTGACATCAGCAAAGATGCTTCAGTGGTTTATTCTGTACTATAAATAGAACAGTACCATGTACTGTTCTATTAGCTCTTTTTTCACAAGTCATTCTGTACGAACAAACCATCTGTGAGCTCAGGCTGAGGGGGAGACTGTATTGCATGCATGCATGCATTGTAATTGAATTATTGTAATAAATATAATCATTCGAATTCATGTCAAACATGTGTGTTGAAAGCAATTCTTCCATTTGATTGTGTTGAAAGTTTATTTCATTTTCATTCCGCTGTAAATTGTTTATCATTCATCTTCATTATAATTAAACAAACACAATCATAAGAAACTCAGATCCTATCAATTGGTATTAGAGCACGGACAGTCAAATTTGATCTAACAATCATTTTGACGTAAAAGTTCAGCTCAAAATCGTTGATACTTTTAATTGTTTGTTTTGTTGAAAAACAGAGTAAGGTTTAATCACGAGCAAAGTTGATTAATCAGTACCTGTAAAACAATCAGGATGGCATCAAAATCACAAGATGTTAACAATTACATCGGTTCACTCTTTAAACCACCTATGTTGAAGCGAAATGAATACAACATCTGGGAGCGAAGGATGGGTCACATCCTAGCTCAACAGAACACCGGATGTTGGAAATCGGTTATCTATGGACCACATGTTCCAATGGTGCCAAGTGCTGAGGATCTAAAGGTTTTTGTTCCTAAGAAATTAGAGAACTACACTGATCAGGATTTTTAAAAGCTTGAACTAGATGCCAAGGCATTCAGCATAGTTGCATCTGCACTACCAAATGAGATCTATGCTGGGCTGTTACACTGTAACAGTGCTAAAGAGTTGTGGGATGCACTTAAGGAACAGTTTGGGGGGACTGAAGAAGTACTTGAAAATAACAGGAAAATTTTAAACCAACAGTATGAAACATTTTGTCATATTAAAGGTGAATCATTAACACAACAATTTGAGCGTTTTAGCTGTCTCATGAGTGAAATAAAACTTGTAACCAGGTATTTTGTTGGGTTCAAGGATCTGACCCAAACCCAGCTTCATGGTAGACTCCTGACCTATGAAAGGGAGTTGAACCAGAAAAAGAAGTTACAAGAGTCTGGAAAAGTTGTAGATGACTATTCATTTGGCAACACAACTCTTTTGGGTTAGGAAGAGTCTGGCAGTAGTAAGGATCAGAGTTATGATCACTTTATTGATGTAACAGCTGGTGGAAATTTTAACTCTGATTCTCACTCATCCAATTATGCTTTTACAGCAAATGGAGAAAGCCAGAACTCTGATAATTTGTGCTTTGAACTCAATGATCTCCAACATTTTGATCCAACTGATTTAGAGGAAATGGACATATTACACCAACTTGCACTGCTGAGTGTTAGAACCAACAAGTTTTACAAAAGGACAGAGAGAAAATTTTCAGGGCTGCATGGGAATCAAAAAGTAGGGTTGGATAAGTCAAAAATCAAATGTTACAAGTGCAACAGGTTAGGTCACTTTTCTAGAGAGTGTAGGAGTCAAAACAGTGGACCAATTATCACACACCCTAGCCCAAGACCACAAAATAACCAAAGCACTGTGCAGTATACCCAATATACCCCTGCTGCCCATGTAAATACTGCCCATTATGCACATCCTGCAACCCCTGTTCCTGTGCATTATGTCCAAACCACTGTCCCACAAACTCAGTATGTCCAAGCTCCTGTCTCTCAGGTTCAAGTGCAACCAGTTGCATCTCAACAAGCTGCACCAACAGTGGTTCAACCAGATCAGCAAAGCTTTTCACCCAAGGCTTTGTTGACTGGAGCAGCTTACTTGATGAGCTAGGTGATGAAAATTTTGCACTCTATGCTACTAATGATGCTTCTAATGATGAATACTGTTTTATGGCATTAGAGTCAATACCAAAAGGGCTAGAAAATGAAGAAGGACAGTCAAACGCCGAAACAGTGGATGAAATTGCTGAAGCAGTGGTTACTGCTGTTGCTGGTGAAATACTGTTGGAAGAAAATTCAGAACCCCTGTTGGAACCACTGTCTGACCCCTTGTCTGAAGAAGAAGAAAAGAAACAAGGTGAAAAAGAAGAGAAAGATCCACATGAGAAAGATCATGTTTGTGATTGTGCCATGATGGCTGCAGCTAAGGGAGCTTCTGCATGCTTAGATAGTCTTTGGTATGTAGATAGTTGTTGGGATTGAACCCTACCAGAAGAACAGTTGATTAAAGCCAAAACCGGATCAGGGCAGTGGATCCAAAATAAGCAGATGTTATGTTTACATTCTCTCCCCTTGAAAGTGGTTCTAACAACTGATGACCTCCATCCACTGATCCTTTACAACAACTGGTGCCTTACAACTATTGATCAAGTTAAAGACTGATGAAGACTAAAGCCCTGATGATCATTCTACTGTTATGGGTCAAGCACTGCTGAAGAAACCAAGTACTGCTGGAGTCACAACAGTGGAAGGATAAAGCAGTAGTTTAGTCTTTCCTTTGTAATGTATTGTAATAAGTAGTTAGCATAGCAGTGTTTGTATTAGATCAGTAGTTTCAGGTTGTTAGGAGGTTAGATATCACTTTCATGGTGACGTCAGCCAAGATACTTCAGTGGTTTGCTCGTGCCTATAAATAGAACAGTACCCTGTACTGTTCTATTAGCTCTTTCACCACTTGTCTTCCTGTACGAGCAAATACTGTGAGCTCAGGCTGAGGGGGAGTTTGTTACATGCATGCAAAGTTGTAATCAGTGATTGGAATAAATTTAATCATTTGGTTCAACGTTCAAACATGTGTGTTGAAAGCATTTCTTCTGTTTGATTGTGTGAAAAGTTTAATTCCATTTTATTTCCGCTGCAATTACTTGTTCATCTTCATTAATTTCTAAACAAAAACACAATAAAAAAGAAACTCAGATCCTAACAATTGGTATCAGAGCTCGGACAGTCAAATTTGATCTAACAATCATTTTGACATAAATAGTTCAGCTCACAATCGTTGATACTGATAGTTGTTCGTTTTGTTGAAAAACAGAGTAAGGATTAATCACGATCAAAGTTGATTAATCAGTGCCTGTAGAACAACCAGGATGACGTCACAATCACAAGATGATAAAAATAACATCAGTTCACTTTTCAAACCACCCATGTTGAAACGAAATGAAAACAACATCTGGGAGAGAAGGATGGGTCACATCCTTGCTCAACAGAATACCGGATGTTGGAGATCTGTTGTTTTTGGACCACATGTTCCTATGGTGCCAAGTGCTGAGGATACAAAGAAGTTCGAACCTAAGAAACCTGAAAACTATACTGAAACTGATTTTCAAAAATTCGAACTCGATGCCAAAGCATTTAGCATCATTGCATCTGCACTACCCAATGAAATCTATGCTGGGTTGTTACACTGTAACAGTGCCAAGGAATTATGGGATGCACTTAAGGAACAATTTGGGGGAACTGAAGAAGTAATTGAAAATAACAGGGAAATTCTGAATCAGCAGTATGAAACCTTTTGTCACATTAAGGATGAATCATTAACTCAACAGTTTGAGCGATTCAGTTGTCTCATTAGTGAGCTAAGACTTGCTAAAGTTGAATTTGCTAGATCTACACAAAATAGAAGGTTTCTTAGATCACTGCCTGAAAAATGGGATACAATTGCTTTTGTGACCAGAAACTCTGTTGAGTTCAAAGATCTGACACTGACCCAACTTCATGGTAGACTCCTGACCTATGAAAGGGAGTTGAACCAGAAAAAGAAGTTGCAAGAGTCGGGTAAAGTTGCAGATGACTATTCATTTGGCAACACAGCTCTGTTGGGTCAAGAAGAGTCTGGCAGCAGTAAGGATAAGAGTTATGATTATTTTATTGACATAACTGCTGGTGGTAATTTCAACTCTGATCCTCACTCATCCAATTTTGCTTTCACAGCAAATGGAGAAAGCCAGAACTCAGATAATCTGTGATTTGAACTCAATGACTTACAACACTTTGATCCAACTGACCTTGAAGAAATGGACATTTTGCATCAATTGGCTTTTCTTAGTATAAGAACAAGCAAATTCTATAAAAGGACAGGGAGAAAATTCCTAGGGTAACATGGGAATTTAAAAGTGGGGTTGGATAAGTCAAAAATCAAGTGCTATAAGTGCAATAGGCTAGGTCATTTTGCTCGGGAATGTAGGAGTCAAACCACTGGTCCAATTATTACTCATCCCAGCTTAAACCCTAGACCACAAAACCAAAGCACTGTGCACTATTCCCATTATACCCCTGATGCCCATGTAAACACTGCTCATTATGCAAACCCTATTCCTGTGCATTATGTTCAAACCACTGTCCCTCAAATTCAGTATGTCCAGGCTCCTGTACCTCACGTTCAAGTGCACCCAGTTGCACCACAACAAGCTGCACCACCAGCAGTGGTTCAACCTGATCAGCAAAGCTTTTTCACCCAAGGCTTTGTTGACTGGAGCAGCTTACCTGATGAGCTAGGTGATGAAAATTTTGCACTCTATGCTACTAATGATGCTTCTAATGATGAATTTTGTCTTATGGCATTAGAGTCAATACCAGAAGAGCTGGATGCTGAAAAAGGGCAGACAAGTGCTGAAACAGTGGATGAAGTTGCTGAAGCAGTGGTTACTACTGTTGCTGGTGAAATACTACTGGGAGAAAATTCAGAACCCCTGATAGAACCACTGTCTGATCCCTGGTCTAAAGAAGAAGAGAAGAAACATGGTGAGAAGGAAGAGAAGGTGACTGATGAGAAAGAGCATACTTGGGATTGTGCCATGATGGCTGTAGCTAAGGTATCATCTCAGGTTCTTGAAAATCTATGTTCAGACAAATGCATCAAAGCATTTGCTAACATTAAAGAGGTGAATCAAAACCTTGTGGATAGAGTGTTAAATGATGAAGTCAAATTTGAAAAGTCTTTAAAAGAACTTAAAAACAAATTGGCTGAAAAGGATAAAGAAATCTGCAGTCTAAAAGAGGAGCATAGCATAACCAAGAACCAACTCCAAACAATGGTAGAAAAATATCAAGTTTGCGAAAAGGAGTTGGAATCCACCCAAATCACTTGTGAAAGATGGGTGGAATCTTGCAAAGGTTATGAGGTCATGCTTGAAAAACAGCTTGAAAGCAATGTAAAATTTGGCATAGGGTTTAGAAAATATGATGAAATTGAAAACACTGCTGCAAAACAAGCTGGTTCAGTTGAAATAACACCAACCAACAAGAATGGCCAAGAAGTTAAGATAACTGACAAACTTGGTAACAAAATCACTTTGGAAAGATCTGTGGGATCCTCAACCTTTGAGGAAATTGAGAAATACCAATTTAAACCCACATGGTATAATGAGTGTGACATTCTTGAAAATTTTAAACCAATGGACTTCACAAACACTGATGGTGTAAAAGCTCCTAAAGCAAAGGTCATTCCTCTCAAAGACATCCCAACAGTGGTTCAAAACTCTGTTGCTAAGGAGTGTGAGAAGAAGAAAAGAAGAGAAAAAGTTAAAAACCTATTTTGTGATTTCTGTGAAAAGAAGAACCATCTAACAAAAGACTGTTTTCATCTAAAAGCATATGATATCAACAAAACTAGTGTTATTGTACCTGCTGAGAGTTGCACCATCCGTGGTAAATCAAACCACAAAACTCAGGAATGTGTGTATCTCAAATCCTTGAGTTCAACAATATCATCTGTCAAATTCCCCAAGAATAAACCACTGTTTGTGCCAGTTCAAACAGCTGTTACAAAACAGCTGATCCAAACCTCTGTTAAAAGAGATGTTCAGGTGACTGATGCACCCCCTGCCAACCAATACCGAAGAGGTAAAGGTCAACCACCATACCAAAGGATCCCACATGTTTATGAGGTTTACAAAAAGCCTTCTAAACCAAGAGTGAATAGGCATCCTTTTGGGTACCAGCAGATCATTGGGCAAAACCCCCAATGGTGGTTAGAGAAAAAACATTCCCAAAAATGTTCAAACCCCTGAGCTAACCACTGTCCATCCACCTGAACAAAACACAGACACTGTTGAGACCCCATCCAAAGCCTTATTGGCTTTGGAGACCCTAATGAACTAATCATTTTACTTCATGTGCAGGGAGCTTCTACATGCTTAGATAGCCTTTGGTATGTAGATAGTGGAGTCTCCAGGCACATGACAGGATGTAGAGCCCTACTCAAAGATTTCAAAATCCATGGAGGGGGTGATATATCTTTTGGTAATAATAGTAAAGGGAAGGTTCTGGGGTCTGGTACAGTTCAGTCTGGTAATGTCAAGTTTGAAAATGTCAATCTAATAGACGTCTAAAATTTAACCTCTTGAGTGTGTCACAAATGAGTGATAAGGGCTATGGCTCATTCTTCACAAAGGATTGTTGTAGGATTGTTGGACCAGAAATGGTTAAAAAGATTGAAGAAATAATAAAAAATAGAAAACCCCAACTTGTTGCTCAAAGAAGTGGCAATGTTTATGTTGTTGATTTGTCAAAAGAGAGCCCCAGGACTGATGCCTGTCTGTTCTTAGCTGCCTCTAATAAAGAGACAAAATTATGGCACAGGAGATTGGGGCACACAAATCGCAAGACAATCACTGCTATATCCAAACAGGGGTTAGTAAGAGGTTTACCTCAAAAACTGTTCACATGTCCTGAGCATTGTGTTTCCTACATAAAAGGAAAACAACATAAAAGCTCATACAAATCAATTGAAGAGTCCAATACAACCAAGTGTTTGCAAATGCTTCATATGGATTTGTTTGGCCTAGTTAAAGATATTGCCTGGTTATTGTTGATGACTTTTCTAGGTTTACATGGACTTACTTTTTACATTCCAAATATGAGACTGCAGGCATTCTGCAAGACTTTGTGACACAGGTTGAAAAGCAGTTTGATCTTTCAGTAAAAATCTTTAGGAGTGACAATGGCACAGAGTTCAGAAATAAGGAGTTAGATGATTTCTGTGTGTCAAAAGGAATTGTAAGGCAGTACAGCATTCCAAGAACACCAGAGCAAAATGGGGTTGTTGAGAGAAAGAACAGAACTTTGATTGAGGCTGCCAGAACCATGCTTGCAGATTCAGGTTTGCCATTTACTTTCTGAGCAGAGGTAGTAAACACTGCTTGCTATGTCCAGAACAGAGTTTTAATCAACCCTAGACATCAAAAGACTGCTTATGAACTGCTGTATAAAATAAAGCCATTGATTTCATATTTCAAAGTTTTTAGCTGCCCATGTTTCATTTTAAACTTAAAAGATTCTATCTCAAAGTTTGCAGCTAAAATTGATTGTGGTTATCATCTGGGATACACAACCACTACCAAGGCCTACAAAGTGTTTAACACAAGGACTAAGACAGTGGAAGAGACTTTGAATGTAAAGTTCAATGAACTTTCATCAATGAAAATCCCAGCAAACCCTGCAGAATTATTTAATCTTGATAAATTCACATTTGAAAGTGTTGCTGTCAAGACTAACAATGCAGGTCCATCAAAAAATTCTCCATCAGACTTTGGATATGAAATCATCATTCCACAACAAAAGTCTGCATCAAATGGTAGAGCAGCAGATGTTCAAAACAGCTGTCAAAGTTTAACCATTGCTACCTCAACAGTTGTTGACCAAAGTAGCCCATTAACCCCTACTTCCACATCATCAAACACTGTTGATAAAAGTCCTCCAACAGTGGATCAAAGTCAGCATGTGTCCACACCATTACCCCCTATTCCACCTCCTTTTGAAGCCACTACTGGATCATCAAAGTCACCAGCAGTGGTTAGCTCAGATGATTCACATCTGCAGCCTTCACCATTAAATGCCATTGTTCCATACCAAGGAGATCTTATCTTCTTGAAATCTCATCCACCTGACCAAATCATTGGCAACATCAATGAAGGGGTGCTCACAAGAAGTCAATCCCAAAACATTTGTCTTTTTGCTGGTTTCCTATCTCTCAATCAGCCAGTTAAGTACCAAGAGGCACTAAAAGACAACAGCTGGGTAGAAGCCATGCAAGAGGAGCTCCAACAGTTTAGAAGACAACAAGTTTGGGAGCTTGTATCACTGCCAGAGGGTGTGAGTCCTATTGGCACAAAGTGGGTCTTCAAAAATAAAACTGATGAAAGGGGTATTATTGTCAAGAATAAAGCCAGGCTTGTGGTTCAAGGGTTCAGACAGGAAGAGGGCATTGACTATGATGAAACATTTTCCCCTGTTGCAAGATTAGAAGCTATCAGATTATTCCTAGCCTTTTCTGTCAACCACAACATCAAGGTGTATCAAATGGACATCAAATGTGCATTCCTCTACGGTAAGATTCAAGAAGAGGTTTATGTTTGTCAACCTCCAGGCTTTGAGGATCCATTTAATCCAAATCATGTCTACAAGCTAAATAAAGCTTTGTATGGCCTGAAACAAGCACCCAGAGCCTGGTATGAAACTCTTTCCACTTTTCTACTTTCCATTGGTTTCACAAGAGGTAAAATAGATAAAACATTGTTTTTGAAATGGAGAGGGAAAGACTTGATGATTGTCCAGATTTATGTGGATGACATCATTTTTGGAAGCACATGTAATAAAATGTGTGAAGAGTTTAGGCAACTCATGGCAGCTGAGTTTGAGATGACTGCAATGGGTGAACTCCAGTGCTTTCTTGGTCTCCAAGTAAGGCAACTGCAAAACGACACTTTCATCCATGAAGGCAAATATGCCAAAGAACTTTTAAAGAAATTTGAGATGGATGATTGTAAACCATGCAGTACACCTATTGCAACAAATAAAATAGTCATGTCTGATGAGAAGGATGATTTGGTTGATCAAACTTTATTTAGAAGCATGATTGGGTCTTTATTGTACCTAACTGCATCTAGGCCATACATCATGTTTGCAACATGTGTTTGTGCAAGATCCTAATCAGCCCTTAGAAAGTCAAACCTTATTGCTGTAAAAAGGATATTCAGATACCTAAAAGGTGCTCCCACACTTGGTATATGGTATCCAGCTGATGAAAATATCAAGCTTTTAGGTTTCTCATATAGTGACTTTGCTGGATGTGACAAGACAAGGAAGTCCACTTTAGGAGGGTGCCAATTCCTAGGCAATTGCTTAGTGTCTTGGCAAAGTAAAAAGCAAGAAGCTGTTTCCATATCCACTGCTGAGGCAGACTATATAGCTGCTGCAAGTTGTACAGCCCAACTGCTTTGGCTTCAAAATCAGTTGCTGGATTTTGGTATCACTGCCCTAAAGACACCTCTCATGTTGGACAGTCAGGCAGCAGAAAATATCATCAAAAATCCAGTTTCTCATTCAACCACCAAGCACAGTGATATCAGACATCACTTTGTGAGGGATTGCTATGAAAAAGGTTTAATTTCTCTGCATCATGTTCCAACTAAGGATCAGCTGGCAGATGTACTAACAAAAGCATTAGATACATTCACCTTTGAAAGCTTGATCTCTAGGATTGGCATGCTGAACATGGAATAACAGGCAAAATCCTGTCTTTCTATGAATAAAAGCATTAAAATGTTTTCAGAAAATCAAAAATTCATCCATAAAAATAGCTAAAAATGAAATTTTCATTAAATCCTTAAAAGTCTGCCATAACTACTGTTTTGTTCAAACATTTGTTCTGTGAAAAGCTGTCCACTGCTGAAAGTCAACCCATGTTCTCTCATTTTCTTGGTAATCACTGTTGTTCAAAATCAGTGTTTTATCCACTGATATGCTATCCACTGATAGTTAAAGTCACCCACTGTTTTCATTCTAACCATTGCAACCACTGATCTTGTTCCATCAGTGGTTTCCTAAAAACACCTGTCCTCCATTATTTATCAGGGGTTCGCACGTGGACAGTACATAGCGGTCAGATCTTTTGTAACCGCTGCCACGTCAGCATTCACTTTTTCTTGTATAAAACCCTGAGCAAAACCCCCAAACAGGGTTTTTACTGTCGAATCGAATTCAAAAATTCCTTTCTCAAAGCAGTTATCATCCATTTCTCCCAAATCATTCATCGTTCTTCTTTCTCAAAAATGGAAAAATCACCATCTTCTTCATCTAAAAATCCCACTGAAAAGGCCATAGAAATTCCATAGAAAGCCCCTCAGAATTACTTGGGTCTACTCACAAAACCCACTCACACCGAAACCTTCAATTCAATCATTGATGCTTTTTCGTCTTCAAAGTACAAAACTTTATTGACTGCTGATGCTCCGATTTACCTGAAAACCCAGAGAGAATTTTGGAAGAATGCCACACTTGAATCTCAAGGTGAGACGATTGTCACACCCCGACCACGTTAAACAACAAAACGTGGCGAAAACGTCGGGGAGTGTTGTAACAGAATTATTGTTTCACAACCATGGATTGAATAATTTCGTTTTATTGAATTATTGAACTCATTATTTTATTACAAATCAGATAAATACAACTGTGACAACTCGTATTTCAGAACCAATCTTTGTGTTTAAATGTAACGTATGTGAACTTTGTGTGATTATCTGATATGTTGGTTTAATAAATGTTTATGAGATAAATGTTACATGTTATATGAATGTGTGTGAGGTATGTATTTAACGTCGTTGCACAACACAACCCGACCGCACAACACTTAGCCGATCGCACAAGCCTTTGGGCTACACGTTCCACACCTCTCTCGGCCCACACTCGTGTAATTGAACCGAATGGGCAGCCCATTAGGGGTTCGGCCATTCCCCTTATAAAGCAACGTAAAATACCTTTGTGAGGGTTTTCCCTATTCTTGCAAATCACACAACACACACACCAAAACCCTAGTTCTCTCCTTCCCTCTAACTCGATAGGATGCATGCCAGAAATCAAGAATATGAGCCGTGTTAGTGTGTTTAATGAAATGGTTGTTGTCATGATTTGGATGATTAATTAGGGTTTATATGAATTACATGATGATTGCTTGATTTGATCGAGAATTTGCATGATTTGAAACTGTTAGTTGTTGATTGATAACTAGATAAATGGAAACCATGTAACTGATTGCCATGATTTCGGGATAATTAAAACTGATCACACAAGTCCTTTAGTCGCACAAGAGCTGAACGCACAAGCTCTTGGATCGCACAAGGGCAATCGCACAAGACAGTCGCACAAGATAGGGTACAACACTTAATACACTATGTTCATCTTAGGATTGCATGATCGCACAAGACCTGTGGATCGCACAAGTCAGTGCCAATCGCACAAGTCTTGGTCCACATACACAGTTTGGACTTATTTATGTTGATTAGGCCTTAAAGCCCAAAACCCAGTCGCACAAGATGTTCCTAGTCGCACAAGGTTAAACGGATCGCACAAGACCAATGTTTGCTGTTTGTTTGGGTCGTATACATGATAGGTTACTTATGACATTGGGCCGGGTTTATGTTGGATCGCACAACATGTTGTGGATCGCACAAGACCGTGCTGAACGAACAACATGTTGGGCCGAGTAGCCGTTGGGTTTCAACTATCCAACCTCACAAGATGCTATTGGGCTTACACTGTTACTTCAGCCCAATACATCCTGATCGCACAAGATTGGGCCTTATGTATTTAACTGATTGGTTTAACATGTTCTACGTGATTACCATGATCATTTCGTGTTCTTGACTTGTTAGTTCTATGTAAACTTATGTGCTACTTGAACCTAGACCTGACTTGTATGGTAACCATGTTAGGACGTGGTTAGCCTCAACCAGCTCGATTGACCTTTTGTTTATCTGCCGAGCAAACCAATGTGAGTTCACACTTTCTACAAGGCATGGGATTCCCGGTGGTTAGGGAATGGGTAAAGAGATTAAATAGAACCTGCATATTCTCCTTGGGTAGAATATGTACCTCCGCTCCTCCATAGGAAGGACGACAACATTGAACCTGCGTAATCTCCTTGGGTAGATTACGTACCTCCGCTCCTCCATAGGAAGGACGACAACATTAACTTACTAGACAAAACTCTATCATGAAGTCCTTCATTTTTATATCGACTTAATCGCCGGGCCAATGGCGAGCGGGTCATTAGTTAATAGCGCTATTAGGGTTGACAAGCCTCACACCGTGCTGGTAGGACGGGCGTGTACTAATGGATCTAGGCACTTAGTCAATGATGATAGACATTGACGTAGGGCACAACTTATTGTTCGTCAGTTGTCGATATGGTAACGGTCTAGTGGTTTACATGGGGAAGCCCCCACTAATTATGGATATGGTTTGGGAAACAAGGATACTGGTTAACTCGTGGGTTACGAAACAACTTATGGTTTTCAAAACAAACTTGTGAAATTAAACAACCAACTGTGAACTCGCTCAACTTTGTTGTTGATTTGTTGTTACATGCCTTGCAGGTCGTTAGATGCTTATGGAGCTTACACGAGGAGGCGTGGTCGTTGTGGGACATGGACAGCTGTGTTCCATGTCAAACATTTGAAACATTTAAACTTATGCTTTGGTTTTAAACATTATGCTTCCGCTTGCAATTAAAACTATGTTTTGATTTGGACACCAATTATATTGTGTTGGATTTTATATTTACTTACATGTTTGTTCAATATGGTTGGCGGCTTGATCCTGGTCAGTCATGCCTCCAAGCGGTGATACTCCGCAGGTGGATTTTGGGGGTGTGACAACAACTATTATCTTTCAAGTTTTAAAGTTGCTAAGGCACGAGTCCATCCTATGTGTTGCATGTATCAACAATCATCACAAAGCAACACCTGAAACATGTGTAAAAATAGATACGTCAGCATAAAAATGCCTGTGAGATACATAGGTTTTATTTTAATAGGATTCATGACTTGTAAGTTTAAGGAAAATATGTTTAATCAAAAATAGTCATGAACCTTAAAAACATTTTATTTTATAAATCATTTTAAAATTTATAAGAAATCGGATAATATAACAGAATAATGCATAAATAAGGAATTAAGTAAAATGTGTTTGAATAAAATATATTGTTTGAAAAACAATATTTTGATAAAAGGGTTTATAGTATATATATAAAATATACTTTGGTTTTAAGAAAGTCACATAAGTAATATAATAAAATATATTTTAATTCCTAAATAATTAAACAGATAGTATATTAAATATACTTTAGTCGTCAAAATAGTTTTTAGTAGTATATCAAAAACATACTTTGGTTTTATACATAACATATTAAACTATGCTTTGGTTTTGAAGATAACATATTAAACTATGTTTTGGTGATTAACAAAATATACATGTTGTTTTGTACAATATCACATATGAGAGTATATCAGAATATACTTTTGGGAGTATAATCAAATATACAATAATAGTGTGATTTAAGAATTCAATCAGACCTTAGTGCATCAAACTACACCAATTGAGACTATAGAAATACCACAAAGGCAATCTCTATTTGGATAAATGTTAGGATCTGAGTTTGCTTGATTATGTTGTTTTTACAGAAGTGAAGATCAAAATTAGATAAAACAGTGAAATAACTTGCAGCGGAATAATTTGTAAAAACTTTATCACATAACCAAGGAGAGATTAGCTTTCATCATAACATGTTATCATTAATCATAAGATTCAAAAGATTACAAACCTATTATATGCTTGAATCACTAACTCCCCCTCAGCCTAAGCTCACACTAATTGATACGTACAAGTTAAGTGTGTGTGTGTGTGTGTGGGCTGCCTAGAACAGTACAGGTACTGTTCTATTTATAGTACAAATCCTAACCACTGAGGAATCTTGATGACGTCACTTAGAAAGCGACATCTAACAGACTCCAAACACTGCTAATGCTAACCTCTGATAATGCTAAAAACACTTATTACAAGACACTGATGATGCTATCCACTGATGAGCTCAACCACTAATGTAGCTTTAGCAGATGTTCTTCAAAGGGTGATCAGACCTTTGACTTCTAGCAGACCTTTGATCATATCAGTGGTTTAGTCTTTAACAGTCTTTATACTTCATCAGGGCTTGGCATAGAACATATGTTAGGAGCAACAGTTGTTAGGAATCTTGGCATTTTGAAGGAAGAAGTAGTTCAAAACACTGTTTATTCTGGATCAATTGTTGAAGCATGTTTTGGCTTTCTATCATCTGTTCTTTTGTAGGGTTCAATCCCAACAATCTTCCCCTAGAACAGATGATGCCAAAACTCTCTTATTGTTGATCTTTATTCTCTCATCAGTTCTTCCCCGATTTGCATTTTGAACTGTAGTTCAAAATTCAGGGAATCTTCATCATCTTTATCCCTTTGTAGTTGAAGTTCCAAGAGGTCTTGAAGATTAGCTACACCCAGACCAAGTGCATCCTCTCTTGATATATACTCAACTTTCCCATTGGACTTGAGCAAAGTCAATACATGGGTAAGTTTGTCAGACATCCATTTTAGTATTTTTGAGTTCAATGGGTTTCTTGGGAGATGTTTTATTTTTGATGAGTTTGGTGAAGTAGGTCTGTTTGATAAAGATGTGGCAATGATAGTAGAGTTGATTTGATGAAGTATCATCCATTTCTGAAGATTTCATGATCTCATATTCTTTCATTTCTTCTTCCTTATCCATTTGATGTTGCTCTTTTCTTTAATTGAGAGCTTGGATGTATTCATCTAAGGCAAGATCTGCACTGGATTTAGATTTCTTAAACTTGTTCCAGTCTGGTGCAGACTTCCTTATTTGAGGATCAATTTTCATTCTATCACATCTGTTTGCTTCTTGTTGAAGAGCTTTGAGAGGCCAGTCTTCAAATTGATGCTCATCAGCTTGATATGGTTTATCTCTCATGATAAGTTCTATGAAGTCTCTTCTTAGTTTCTTTTGAATATCAGCATCAGGTGATTGAAATGACATCTTCTTGCCCAAGTCTTTTGCAAATTCTTCAAGTTTCTTGACCTTACTAAGCATGTGCTGCATTCGACTTGACAAGTGAGTTTCACCTTTCCCTTTACTTTCTTCTTTTGCAATGAATTTAGCTTGTTTGGCTTTCACTTTTAGATACTCATCAATGTTTCTTGGAGCTCTGTAGCCATAAAGAGATGGGAAGGTTCTTTTGGATGAATCATCCTCTGTGAAAAATTTTAACATTTCATCTTTAACTGCAATCAGTTCCAGAGGGTAATTTACTGCCAAAGGTATAGTTCTTGTAGGATTGTGGCCAGTAGGTGATTGAGTAAGTGGGTTTGATGATGGTGATGAAGGTGGGATGAAAGGTTCTGGATTTGTTTGGATAAATGGTGCAGAAGATAAGGGAATAGGTGTAGGTATACCATCATCATTCTCAGTGAATTTTCTTTTTCTTGTATATACTGCTTTTGGTGAGGGAGTCCTTGTAGGGGTTTTGGTTATAGGAGTGAGGATTAATTTTGAAGGAAATGGAGAAGTTGAAATAACAGTGGATTGGCTAACAGTTGATGTAAGAACTGTTGTGTCAACCACTGTTGTGTTAACATCTGTTGTACCTTTGATGATAACAACATATGTTGCAGTGAAAATTGGTAATGATGGTGGTGGCATTGTTTTCTGCTTTTTAGCAGGTGATTTGTGAGGTGGGGTTGTTGGTTTAGATGCAACAGTGGATGAGTTTATGGTACCAGCAGTGGTTTTGAGACCAGCATTGGTTGGCTTTTCAAGGACTTGTTTTGAAAGTGTGGCAAGTGGAGGTTTGTTGTGTTTGTAAGATTTCTTTCTGTTTGAAGTGCCAAGATCCTTTTTCATGACCCTCTTTCCTGTATCTTCATCATCTGCTTGAATGTCTAGGGTTTCATCACTTCCCCTTTTCTTTTCTTTCACAGATGTTTCTGCAGAAGTTACTGAGGACATTTTTGCAGGTTCTGGTTTTTGTTTTACCACATTCTTCACAGACTCAATTTTCTCCCCCTTTTTGGCATCATCTTTTTCGAAGATAGGTGCAGGGGAAGTGCCAGACATCTTTGTTAAGGCTTCTTTGATACCCTTGAGGTCAGCTTGAGTATCTATATATCTTGCATCAACTAAGTTCTTTGATCATTTGCACATGTTTTTCATGTTGAATGTCAGCATGTTGGCGTTGTAGTTGAAGCAGAGGATGCAGTTGTTTCCAAATCTCTGCAGTGGGTATATCAGTGGATTGACTTTTTGAGGATTCTAACAACTGCTGCATCATAGATTTAATATCAGCAATTGAGGATTCAATATTTGAGATCCTTTCCGTCAATTCCTTGTATTTTAAATCATCACCCAAATTAATGGGATCATCTAAATTCCCACCAGATGTGGTTTTATCAACTTTTGAGATAGGAGAAGTTTCCAAATTCTCATTAGTTGATGCCCCTTTTTCTGGGTACTGGGGTCTTCTTTCTACATTAGAGGTCTCCTTAGTAATTCCAACAGTGGTTTTAACACCATCAGTGGATACCATGATAGCCTCAGTAGAAATTGCCTTCAAGGGAGTCTTACTTATGAAACTACTGTCCAGAGAGAGACCAGTGGGTCTAACATCTGTAGTAGTTGCTCCACTTAAACTACCAACAAGAATTTCATGAAATTCTTATGGTGTGACCTCCTCAGCTGTTTGTGGGTTAACCAATTGAATTGGTTCAGACATAGCTATTGTTGAGGTTGTATTCTCAGTAATGGGTTTGTGAGAAGAGCTATTTTGTGTCTGACTTTCAATGGCAGCAAACAGTGGTATTATTGTTGGTGGAATTTGAGATGTGGGAAGTGATGTTGAAGGAGAATTTGTCCTGGGAGAAGGACTGTTAAGTATATCCTCAAATGAGGATAATACTTCATTGTGAGGTGTCCCTGTGCTTACAACATGATCCTTTTGTGAGGATACATGAGGAGTTGTAGTTTTGGGTGGAGATCTTTCCAACTGTTGTGAGGTAGTAGCAACAGTGGTTTCTTGTGACATTTGTGTTGTCACAGGGTTAACTTCTGGGATCTCATCTTCCAGAAGGCCCCTTTTGGTGGGTTTGGTGGGCTTGGTGGGTTTCTTTTTGGTCCTTTTAAAGATTTTTGGTGGGGGTTGCACAACAGTGGTTGTGCTACTGTGGTCACCAAGAGTAGTGGGCTCAACAGCTGAAGTCTGAGAAGTAGATGTGGACTCATCCAAATTTTGCTCAGACTCCCCTGCTTGTGTTTTAGAAACTTTTGAGTCTTTAGCCATTAGGCGAGTAAACGTTTTATTGGGAAGACAACAGTTTCAAAAATCGAACGGTTAACATCTGGCCACGTGACAAGATCTGATGGCTATCATCTATCCACGTGTAACCACTGATTGAGAATGGAAGACAGTTGTTTGGGAAACCACTGATGTGTGTCATCAGTGGTTGTGAATAGTGGAGAACTATAACACTGTCAGTGGATGGAAAATAGTGAATATGGTCAACACAATGGTTTGACCAGGATAATGGAATCAGAGGATACACTTTGTCAGTGGATAGACATGCCAGTTAGAGTTTTAAGTGAAAACAGTGGTTTCATCAGACTTTAGAGATTTATTGAAAAATTCAATTTTAACTATTTTTAAAGTTTTTATTTTGATTTTCTAAAAACACTTTTATGCTATTTTCACATAGAATACAAGAAAACTTGTTTTAATCTATGTTTAGCATTCCAATCCTAGAGATTAAGTTTTTAAAGGTAGATGTATCTAATGCTTTGATTTGTACATTAGCCAACTGATCTGTAGTATGGATATGTTGTAAAGAAATCAAACCTTTTCATAGTAATCCCTCATAAATGATGTCTGATGTCATCAGTGGTTGGATATCATGTGATGACAGAGGTTGGGGTGCTGTTTTCTCAACAACTGTTGATCCAGCAGTGGATGAGCTTTAACAGTTGTTTTGAACATCTGATGCTTCTTGTGGTGAATATGATTTTGTATTGAAGAAACTCAATATCATATCCAAAGTCTTGTGATGAGAATTGTGGGATACCTGCAGGGTTAGTCTAAACAGACACATCTTCATATGTAAATTTAACAGGATTAAACAGTTATGCAGGATTTGCTAGGATTTTCAATGATGAAAGTTTTATTGAACTTTACATTCAAAGACTCTTTCACAGACCCAGTTCTTGCGTTTAAAACACTTTATAGGCCTTGGCTGTGGTAGAGTATCCCAGATGGTAACTACAGTCAACTTTGACTGCAAAATTTTAATTAAGACTTTTAAGTTTAAGGTAAAACATTTTGAGCACTTGTTATCAATCAACTTTGAGAAATGGTTCTATACTTGAGTTTCTATATGAATTGACCCTAACCCAAACACCATCTCCATTTGACTTATTATCAAAGGATTATATCCCTTTTTTTTAAAAAAGAATGGATCTTCATCCTGTCAGGTAATGAGCTTTTACTATCCAAAACAAGTAAAAGCACCAAATATAATATTCTCTATAAAAATGAGAGAATAATATATCCTGATATTTACAAGTAACTTTTACCATTTAAAAACAAGTAAAAGTTTTAGATAGATAAGTCAATTAGATCTGGTAATTTCCATAACAGAAATAATTTTGGATAGAGTCGACCTTGTTTAAATCTCAATTTTATAATAATGATCAGTGGTTTGAGTAAAATTTTATAACCATTGATGGAGACCATTTCCTGTCAGATGATTGTATTTCTGAGGAAACATGTTCACAAAGGTTTGAGAGTCTTTTGTAAACCCTATCCCATGTGATAGATTTTTGAAAATTTGCCTTAGTCCTCTTAAATAAGTTTTACCTTCTGATACAACAGTTACCTGAACTATCCTGAACCAGTGGTTGCACTCAGCTGTTTGGTAACCTGTGAACTCTCAAGTGTTTTGAGTTTATACTCTTTTCTTTTGATTTCAAAAGTTTTGAGTTAAACACACCTTTTTGAGTTTAGTGATTTTTATCTTTTCCTTTTTAACCTCTCCAAAGGCATATGTTATAACATTCACTGGAGGGTTTTTAAGAAAAGAATAATCAATCCAAAATCATTTACAGCAATGTTTTAAGAAACTTGGTCATTTTTTGCAACTGCTTATGCCAATTTTCACATTACTTTTTGATCTGGTTTTCGAATACATCAACACATAACCTATACAGGATTTTGCCCTTTTTTTTCACAAGCGATTTAGGCAGATTCAAGCTTATTTTTATTAACTTGGTATTTTTCTACCATAGTTTGGGAGTTGATCATTGATTATGCTTTGATGAGTGTTTTGAAACTGCTAATTTTCTTTTAACTAAAAACAATTTATATTTAAATTTTAAACGTATTTCAGAACTGTTGTTCACATATAGATCTTGTTCCTAAGGATTTTGTTCGCCTTAGTCTTTAATGACTAGAGGTGAAGCCTTAGTAACAGTTAATCATGGAATCATCACAATTTCCAACATAAACACTGTAATTACATGTGACAATAAGATACAGTGTTATGCGAATTTTGTGTGTTTAGCAGCATCTCAGTTGTTTTACAGAAGCTTTTGAATAATCAACTTTATACGTGATTATACTTTACTCTGTTTTTCAACTGATACAAACAACTTAAGTATCAATGAATTTGAGCTGAACTTTTATGTTAAATTGATTGTTAGATCGAATTTGACTGTCCTAGGCTCTGATACCAATTGTTAGGATCTGAGTTTGCTTGATTATGTTGTTTTTACAGAAGTGAAGATCAAAATTAGATAAAACAGTGAAATAACTTGCAGCGGAATAATTTATAAAAACTTTATCACATAACCAAGGAGAGATTAGCTTTCATCATAACATGTTATCATTAATCATAAGATTCAAAAGATTACAAACCTATTACATGCTTGAATCACTAACTCCCCCTCAGCCTGAGCTCACACTAATTAATACGTACAAGTTAAGTGTGTGTGTGTATGTGTGTGTGTGTGAGCTGCCTAGAACAGTACAGGTACTGTTCTATTTATAGTACAAATCCTAACCACTGAGGAATCTTGATGACGTCACTTAGAAAGCGACATCTAATAGACTCCAAACACTGCTAATGCTAACCTCTGATAATGCTAAAAACACTGATTACAAGACACTGATGATGCTATCCACTGATGAGCTCAACCACTGATGTAGCTTTAGCAGATGTTCTTCAAAGGGTGATCAGACCTTTGACTTCCAGCAGACCTTTGACCATATCAGTGGTTTAGTCTTTAACAGTCTTTACACTTCATCAGAGCTTGGCATAGAACAGATGTTAGGAGCAACAGTTGTTAGGAATCTTGGCATTTTGATGGAAGAAGTAGTTCAAAACACTGTTTATTCTGGATCAATTGTTGAAGCATGTTTTGGCTTTCTATCATCTGTTCTTTTGTAGGGTTCAATACCAACAATAAAAATATTGGTTTCTGACATTCTATGACAACAGGAATGGGGTGTCTAATCCTATAGTGCTATATCATACTACCAATCGGTCTGGTGAACATAAAATAAGTACAATTCAATAATTAATTTTATAATCTTTGAAAAATCAGTGTTTAAACCATAAATAATCATTCAGTTTGTCAAAAGATAAGTACTAATATGTATAATCAATTATACTTTGAAATCATGAACATAACAAATAGGTACACATGCTTCATCCCAAAACATTGAAAACAGTAAAAGAGGGGACTATGTACTCACTTGAGATTGCTTATTAGTCTTGGGAATAAGACCAATTTAAGCTCCAAGGATCACGGAAACAACAAGGCACCTAGTATAGGTAACTATGTTAATAATCGGATCCTAAATCGGGAGATAGGATAGAATGATGTTCTATAAATCAAATGAGTATTTGAACTCATATGATATGATTTAATAGAGCTATCATTCTGATTTGGAAGTCTACCTAAGTGCACTTGACCCGTTTCGACCCGTTATGGTAGTTTAAGCTACTATAACGCGTTGGTTGCGCAAAACTATGGTCGGACGGTTATCTATAAGCTATGTCAAGTCTTACATGCCCAATTATACCCTACCATGTTACTAAATCAGATTAGATGTCAAAAATATGTTCACATATGCACAATATGGTTTTATATTTCAAAAGGACATTTTGGTCATTTCCTAATGGGCTTGTACACTATTTAACAAATAGCTAACCAATCCTATGTGATCATAAGGTATAACCTCAGAGGTTATTCCCTATGCAACTATGATCACTAATCATGCTTGGTCGGATCCTAATGATCGACCAAACAGGTCAGGTTCGAAAGTCTAAGTGGTTGTTTAGACCGCTTAGCTTACGACCCTAAACAAGCACCAAACTAGTAGTGATGAGTTAAACATGTCAAAACATGTTTAACTAACTTAGAAAACTGATTTGGTATCAAAACAAGGTGTTTTGATACCTAAAAGTAGTTCTGTTGCAAAATGCGTGCTAAAACGCATTTTGACCGAAACTTTGACTCGTCACTACACCTAGTTAACGTGGTAATCAGTAGGTATAATCGCTAAGGATTATAACCAACGTGATTACAATCACGTTACAAAGTTCAACCGAACTTTGCGTTGACCATTGACTGGTCAAACTGAAAGTCAAACACTGTTTGACTTTTTAAGCTAGAAAGCAATAAAAGAATGAAGGAATGCTTACTAAAGGTCCTTGCTTGAACTTGATCTTATAATTCTCAGGTATGAAGTTATGAAAACATCAACTTAGAGAATTTAGATCAAGTGTGAGTTGCAACAATGAAAAACCTTAGCTATTTATAGTTGTTGTAAACTCACAAGATCAAGACACATGTTTGTGTAGCCTCCAAGCAAGAAATAATGGCCATACATGTGTTACAAGCAGGTTCAAAGCCTTGGAGAGGTGTTAACTTGGTTAACACACCAAGAAATTACCATAACAGCCCCTGAATTAACAACAGAATGCTGAAAAATGATTTTTTGTCGCTGGGCATTATCACGCGGCCCGTGTAAGATAGGAGACAGGCCTACGCAGCCCGCCTAAAACCAGCAGATCAGCAAAAGTTTCATTATTTACAGCATAGGTCCCTGCACTTGTTTGAGCCCATTTCTTGCACTTTTAACACCCGTTAAGCCATTTTCAAGGCTCTACAAGGTCATTAAAGTTTAGGGGACTCAAAATGTGCCCGGAAAACTCTCGGATGTCGGCTCGTTTGGTCGTACGGTCGCGTTATTCGTCAAATTACGACGAAACTCAAACGGACGCGAAAACGAACCAAATTAAGCGACGAGCGGAATTTTTGCATGCCGATCACTAAAATGAAAATATTTTAGTGTGTAAAAAAATTTTGGATGTCCAGATGTGGTCAGAACGTAAGATATGCGCGAAAATGCAAACTTACGTCGTTTTGACACTTTTAGTCCCTGTAAGATCAAATAAGCATATTTTCGCACACCGAACGACTCAAAGCTTATTTATAAGCTATGTTTAGGTTATTTATGGTATGTTTAGCTTATGATCATGTTCCGGACTGTACGTTGCCTTACGAAACGGCAGACTTTTGCAAGTTGACACAATTAGTCCCTGTGAGCGAATAAACTTGTTTTCGGCATACCAAACCCTTCAAAACTTATTTCTAAGTTATGTAAAGGTTATTTAAGGTATGTTAAGCCTATTTCACTATTCCAGAGTGTTTGTTGCATTAAACTGATCGCGTTTACGTATCAGTTCGCGTATAACTTTCCAGAAAGCGATTTAAAAGCTCGAAATCGAACAAGAATTGATATGTGTAAACGATACACATATTTATACAAATTCCAAGCATGAAATACAATATTTCATTGGTTTGGTATTTGTATGATGGTTGAAGTGACACAGGTGTCACAACGATCATAGCCATCAATTCCTCAATAGTGGGT
Source organism: Helianthus tuberosus (assembly GCA_030545235.1). Taxonomy (NCBI): domain Eukaryota; kingdom Viridiplantae; phylum Streptophyta; class Magnoliopsida; order Asterales; family Asteraceae; genus Helianthus; species Helianthus tuberosus. Next base: position 146,495,880 of record CM060400.1, read on the forward strand.
AAATCAATTAAAATCACACCACAATCCATCTCAGAGGTATTCGTACTCGATGATCAGCTAGGTAAAACCTTTTTTTTCCTAAAATCGGGTATCAAACTGATTTTATTGAGAGGGGGTATGGTGCAGAAATGAAAAGGGACACCTTACAAAAAGGTAGCTTTCCTCCTGCAACAAGATTTTTATTCCATACCCTCTTGATGTGTGTTTCAAATAAAACAACTGCTTTTAACGAAATACCATTGAAGATCCAATACCTTGGTTATGCTATTTTACATAAAGAAAATTTTAACTACTCCCAGGAGATCTTTGATGACTTGGTCAAAAATGTTACTAGCAAATCATTTTTATTATTTCCAAGGTTCCTAAGCTTTTATTTTCAAAAGAAATTTGGAAAGGATGATGCTCATGTGCTCATCCAAGGTGAAACTTTTCAAATAAATGGCTTGACACCTGAAACATTTACAAGATTATCAAAGCCTTCTAAAACAAAAGCAGAGGCCCTTGAGCAGAGTTTAGCAGCTACCACTGCTCCTCAGGCACCTGCTGCTGAGCCCACTGCTCTAGGTGATCACAACAGCAAAACAAGTGCTGTGAAACCCACACCTAAAACCACCAGAAAACCAAGACAAAAGAAAACACAAAAGCCCCCCAAACCTACAAAAAAGGCAACTCTGGAAGATGAGATCCCAGAGCAACTGCCAGTGATAACACAAAAGTCACTAGAAACCACTGCTGCTACTTCCTCACAGCAGATGGTAGAAAGATCTCAACCCATACCTGAAACTCCTCCTGCTTCTTCTAAAAAAGAACCACCGGGTGTAAGAATAGGGAAACCACAATATGATGCTCTGGAATCACTTGCTTCCATCATCCACAACCCACTTCCAGGGGCAAATTCGCTTTCTACACCCATACTCACTGCTACAATTCCCCCACAAACAAAACTCTTGTTGGATGCTATTGATTTGAACCAGATACAAACCAGTCCTTCTCACTCACCAGTAAATGAGAACATACCTCAACAAGTAACTGGGTCTGGTGCTTCAATCATTGCTAACCCACTAACAACACCTGAGGAAGTTACACCCCTTGAGTTACATGTAACTCTTGGTGGTAGTTCAAGTGAAGCAACTACTACAAGTGCTGAACCCACTGGTTTGCACTTGGATAGTGGTTTCATTAATAAGATTTCCTTGAAGGCAATTTCTTCTCTGGGAACTCTTGTGAATCCAGTATTCACTGGTTCACTAAAAAGTGTTTCTCATTTTGAAGGAAGAAGTCCCCAGTTCCAAGACAAAGGGGCAGTAGTGGTTGACTTTTGGAATACATTCCCTGAGTCAACCACTGTTACAACCACTGAATGTGGGAAATCAGATGATCCCATTAAGTTGGGTGATGGTTTAATGTACCAAGAATTGACGGCTAGAGTTGACAAATTGGATACTTCTGTTGCAGAAATCAAAGAAATGCTGCAACAGTTGTTGAAAGTTCTAAAGGTACCACCCACTGTTGCACCAACTCCAACAGCTGCTCCATCTTCTGCTCCCACTCCAGATGAGCTGTGGAGTTTGTTTCAACCACTGCTCCATCATCAAAGAGAATTAGCTGATCAGCAACATGAGATACAAGTTCAAAAGATCATAAATCTCATGGAAGTAAGGTTTAAAGACACCTAGGCAGATATCAAGGCAATAAAGGCCCATTTGCTGAACACCAATGGCACTGCTCTTCCCACTATCATCTTTATGGATAACCCACCAACAGATAATGCCAAAAAGGGGGAGAAATTAAAGCAGTTCAAAAAGAAGGGATATGAAGATGGCCTGTATATTGAACCAGACAAGTCAAGCATGCTTGTAGACATTCCCTTGCCAGATGGTAGTAAAAAGATTGATATAACCACTAATGCAATTGCTGATGCAAAAGCAAGTGTAAAAAGGGATAAGGAGGCTAAGGATAAAGCAAGGTTTGAACAGGAGAAGAGAGTTTTTATGGAACTGAATGAGCAGGGTACTTCTAAGCCAAAGGCTGATAAAAATCCCGAGCCAAAAAGAAAGAATCCCACTAGAAAAGTGAGGGAACCCAAACACACACCATCCACAAAACATACTCCCAAACCTCCTAAAAGCTCCACACATCAATCTCCAAAAACAACAGCTGTTGTAACACCTGCTGCATCAACAACTGTTGGTACTTCAGTGGTTTCAACAGTTGTTAAACCAACAACCACCACTTCAACCACAACAACTGCTCCCACTTCAACCACTGCCCCACCAAAAATTCCTTCACCACCAAAAACAACTTCATCACCACCATCACCTCCTGCCAAAAAGTAGAAGACAACTGATGACACATCATCAGTTGTAATGACAACAGTGGTTGAAACACCAGTTGTTTCAACAACTGTTAGTCAGCCACCTTCCACTACAATAACCACCACTCAAATCACCACCACTGAACCAACCAAAACACCACCAGCCTCTCTTAAACCAAAAAGGAGAAGGATGATTTTGAAAGATGATGATTCTCCACCACCACCAACATCTTCACAACCTTTGTCACTTGTCACTATTCCAAACCCTGTTCCTATCTCTTCAGCGCAAGTTCAAAATCCAATCACTTCCATTACTCTTGCAGGTGTCTAGTATCCTTTAGAGCTCATAGCAGTCAGAGAAGAGATCAAATCTTTCTACTCTGAGGATGACCCTGCTAAAAGGAATTTGCCATCTGTTCAAGGATATCTAAGGCCCAATAATACTAAAGAATACCTGAAAGTCAAAGCTCAACAAGCGGAGGATATCTCTAAAAGAAACTCACAAGGAAAATCTGATAAAGAAATTCAATGGCACTATCAATTCCTACTCACACAAGTCAGAACTTTGGAGCAGTTTTCAAAAGATTTGTGTCAAAAGCTTTCAGAAAGAGATGATGAAACTTTAAGAAAAGATTACATTCAGCACATAATGGCCTTCAAGAAATACAAGGGAGATAAAACTCAATACAAAGAATGGACCATTGGTGAGCTCAAGGAGGAGTTAGAAAGAATTGAAAAAATTAATAAAGAGAATGTGAAACACACTCCTCCTGTCTGGACAAAGTACATGAAAAATGTACCAGACAAAGTGTTAGAACTAAAGAGAATGAAAGAGGAACTTATAACTGCATATTTTGGGTCAAGAAATCAGCTGACAAGGTGGAAAGAAGACAAAGTCAGGGCCAGCTACAAAAAGTTGAAAGAACTAAGAAAGAAAAATACAAATATTCCACAAAAGCCTGACTATCCTGAAGCAGTGGTTTCAACAAGACCACCAAAGCTGCAAGTCAGGAAAGCCACTGCTCCACCTGGTGCCATCCTTTATCAAGGAAGGAGGCAAAAACAGATGGATGCAGAAATAGCAGAGGATATAGCTGTAGGTGATGAAGTTATAAAAATGGTCCTCAAGCAAATGATAGCTGATATTCCTGAGCTTGCTCAAGCTCAAAGCACTACTCAGCCAGTTATCACCAGGCCACCATCTCCAAACTCATCTGCAATAAAACCTCTCCCAAGAAACCCACTGGATTAAAAAATACTAAAGTGGAAAACTGAAAAACAGTCCCACGTATTGACTCTGATCAAATCCAGTGGTGAAGTGAAGAAAATATCAAGGGAACAAGCATTGGGCCTGGGTGTTGAAGATCTACAAGATCTCCTTGATCTTCCACTATGCAGGGATGAGGATGACACAGATGCCCTGGACTTTAAGTTACAACTTAAATGCCAAATAAGGGAACTGTTCATGAGACAATAAAGATCTACAATATTGAAGGGTTTTGGCATCATCTGTTCTAGGGGGAGATTGTTGGGATTGAACCCTACCAGAGGAACAGTTGATTAAAGCCAAAACCGGATCAGGGCAGTGGATCCAAAATAAGCAGATGTTATGCTTACATTATCTCCCCTTGAAAGTGGTTCTAATAACTGATGACCTCCATCCACTGATCCTTTACAACAACTGGTACCTTACAACTGCTGATCAAGTTAAAGACTGATGAAGACTAAAGCCCTGATGATCAATCTACTATTATGGGTCAAGCATTGCTGAAGAAACCAAGTACTGCTGGAGTCACAACAGTGGAAGGATAAAGCAGTAGTTTAGTCTTTCCTTTGTAATGTATTGTAATCAGTAGTTAGCATAGCAGTGTTTGTATTAGATCAGTAGTTTCAGGTTGTTAGGAGGTTAGATGTCACTTTCATGGTGACGTCAGCCAAGATGCTTTAGTGGTTTGCTCGTGCCAATAAATAGAACAGTACCCTGTACTGTTCTATTAGCTCTTTCACCACTTGTCTTCTTGTACGAGCAAATACTGTGAGCTCAGGCTGAGGGGGAGTTTGTTACATGCATGCAAAGTTGTAATCAGTGATTGGAATAAATTTAATCATTTGGTTCAATGTTCAAACATGTGTTGAAAGCATTTCTCCAGTTTGATTGTGTGCAAAGTTTATTTCCATTTTATTTCCGCTGCAATTACTTGTTCATCTTCATTAATTTCTAAACAAAAACACAATAAAAAAGAAACTCAGATCCTAACAATAGTGGAGGCTCTAGGCACATGAGTGGACGTAGAGCCCTACTCAAAGATTTCAAAACTCATGGAGGGGGTCATATATCCTTTGATAATATGCGGATAAGACACCAAAAAATAAACACTCAAAAAATGCCTACAATTTAAGGAATGTGTATACTGACGGCATCAGATTCCTAATTGATAGAGAATGGCCTGGTGGCAAGAAAAGCTGCTTCCAGGAGGTTGTCAAGTGTTTTCGCTCGACGATTCCATTCTTGGGTGGTTGGTTTGGCACATGTTTCTGTAACTCGAATCCTAGCCCGGTATATCCCATTTTAGTTTTACACCATTGTGAACCTCGCGCCTTTTTTACTCTCTGATCGAGGTTTCTCGGCATTGAAAAATCTTCGTAAACTAAATCACACGCGTATATGTTGACATTTAAGAGATATACAACCAAGAAAAACAAGAGCATTGATGATATATTTGCGGAATAGACACCAAAAAAATAAACAAACAGAAAATGGCAACAATTTAAGGAATGTGTTTAGTGACGGCATCAGATTACTAATTGGTGGAGAAAGGTCTGGTGGCAAGAAAAGCTGATTACAGGAGGTTGTCAAGTGTTTTCGCTTGACGATTCCATTCTTGGGTGGTTGGTTTCGCCCTTGTTCCTGTAACTCTAATCCTAGCCCGGTATATCCCATTTTAATTTTACACCATTGTGAACCTTACGCCTTTTTTGCTCTCTAATCGAGTTTCTCGGCATTGAAAAATCGTCGTAAACTAAATCACACATGTATATGTGGACATTTAAGAGATATACAATCAAGCAAATCAAGAGCAAAGGTGATATAAATGCGGATTAGACACCAAAAAATAAACACTCAAAAAATGGCTACAATTTAAGGAATGTGTTTAGTGACGGCATCAGATTCCAAATTGATAGAGAAAGGTCTGGTGGCAAGAAAAGCTGCTTCCAGGAGGTTGTCAAGTGTTTTCGCTCGACGATTCCATTCTTGGGTGGTTGGTTTGGCCCTTGTTCCTGTAACTCGAATCCTAGTCTGTTATATCCCATTTTAGTTTTACACCAATATGAACCTCACCCCTTTTTACTCTCTGATCGAGGTTTCTCGGCATTGAAAAATCTTCGTAAACTAAATCACACGTGTATATGTTGACATTTAAGAGATATACAACCAAGAAAATCAAGAGCATTGGTGATATATATGCGGATTAGACACCAAAAAATAAACAATCAGAAAATGGCAACAATTTAAGGAATGTGTTTAGTGACGGCATCAGATTCCTAATTGATAGAGAAAGGTCTGGTGGCAAGAAAAGCTGCTTCCAGGAGGTTGTCAAGCGCTTTCGCTCGACGATTCCATTCTTGGGTGGATGATTTGGCCCTTGTTCCTGTAACTCGAATTCTAGCACGTTATATCACATTTTAGTTTATATCATTGTGAACCTTACGCCTTTTTTACTCTCTAATCGAGGTTCTCGGCTTTGAAAAATCTTCGTAAACTAAATCACACGTGTATATTTTGACACTTAAGAGATATACGGTCAAGAAAATCAAGAGCAATGGTGATATATATGCTGATTAGACACCAAAAAATAAACACTCAAAAAATGACTACAATTTAAGAAATGTGTTTAGTGACGGCATCATATTCCTAATTGATGGAGAAAGGTTTGGTGGCAAGAAAATATGCTTTCAGGAGGGTGTCAAGTGTTTTCCCTAGACGATTCCATTCTTAGGTGGTTGGTTTAGCCCTTGTTCCTGTTACTCGAATACTAGCCCGGTATATCCCAGTTTAGTTTTACACCATTGTGAACCTCAAGCCTTTTTTACTCTCTGATCGAGGTTCTCGGCATTTAAAAATCTTCGTAAACTAAATCACACGTGTATATATTGGCATTTAAGAGATATACAGTCAAGAAAATTTAGAGCAATGGTGAAATATCTGCGGATTAGACACCAAAAAATAAACACTCAAAAAATGGCTACAATTTAAGGAATGTGTTTAGTGACGGCATCAGATTCCTAATTGATGGAGAAAGGTCTGGTGGCAAGAAAAGCTTCTTCCCGGAGGTTGTCAAGTGTTTTCGCTCAACGTTTCCATTCTCGTGTGGTTGGTTTGGCCCTTGTTCCTTTAAGTCGAATCCTTGCCCGATATATACCATTTTAGTTTTACACCATTGTGAACTATAGGCCTTTTTTACCCTCTGATCGTGGTTCTCGGCATTGAAAAATCTTCGTAAACTAAATCACACGTGTATATGTTGACATTTAAGAGATATACAATCAAGAAAATCAAGAAAATCAAGAGCAATGGTGATCTATATGCGGATTAGACACCAAAAAATAAACACTCAAAAACTGGCTACAATTAAAGGAATGTGTTTAGTGACGGCATCAGATTCCTAATTGATGGAGAAAGGTCTGGTGGCAAGAAAAGCTGCTTCCAGGAGGTTGTCAAGTGTTTTCGCTCGACGATTCCATTCTTGGGTGGTTGGTTTGGCCCTTGTTCCTGTAACTCGAATCCTAGTCCGTTATATCCCATTTTAGTTTTACACCATTATGAACCTCACGCCTTTTTTACTCTCTGATCGAGGTTTCTCGACATTGAAAAATCTTCGTAAACTAAATCACACGTGTATATGTTGACATTTAAGAGATATACATCCAAGAAAATCAAGAGCATTGGTGATATATATGCGGATTAGACACCAAAAAATAAACAATCAGAAAATGGCAACAATTTAAAGAATGTGTTTAGTGACGGCATCAGATTCCTAATTGATGGAGAAAGGTCTGGTGGCAAGAAAAGCTGCTTCCAGGAGGTTGTCAAGTGCTTTCGCTCGACGATTCCATTCTTGGGTGGATGATTTGGCCCTTGTTCCTGTAACTCGAATTCTAGCACGGTATATCCAATTTTAGTTTTACACCATTGTGAACCTTACGCCTTTTTAACTCTCTAATCAAGGTTCTCGGCTTTGAAAAATCTTCGTAAACTAAATCACACGTGTATATGTTGTCACTTAAGAGATACACAGTCAAGAAAATCAAGAGCAATGGTGATATATATATGCTGATTAGACACCAAAAAATAAACACTCAAAAAATGGCTACAATTTAAGAAATGGGTTTAGTGACGGCATCAGATTCCTAATTGATGGAGAAATGTCTGGTGGCAAGAAAATATGCTTTCAGGAGGGTGTCAAGTGTTTTCCCTCGACGATTCCATTCTTAGGTGGTTGGTTTGGCCCTTGTTCCTGTTACTCGAATCCTAGCCCGGTATATCCCATTTTAGTTTTACACCATTGTGAACCTCAAGCCTTTTTTACTCTCTGATCGAGGTTCACGGCATTGAAAAATCTTCGTAAACTGAATCACACGTGTATATATTGACATTTAAGAGATATACAGTCAAGAAAATTTAGAGCAATGGTGAAATATATGCGGATTAGACACCAAAAAATAAACACTCAAAAAATGGCTACAATTTAAGGAATGTGTTTAGTGACGGCATCAGATTCCTAATTGATGGAGAAAGGTCTGGTGACAAGAAAAGCTTCTTACCGGAGGTTGTCAAGTGTTTTCGCTCGACGTTTCCATTCTCGTGTGGTTGGTTTGGCCCTTGTTCCTTTAAGTCGAATCCTTGCCCGATATATCCCATTTTTGTTTTACACCATTGTGAACTATACCCCTTTTTTACTCTCTGATCGTGGTTCTCGACATTGTAAAATCTTTGTAAACTAAATCACACGTGTATATGTTGACATTTAAGAGATATACAGTCAATAAAATCAAGAGCAATGGTGATATATGTGCGGATTAGACACCAAAAAATAAACACTCAAAAAATGGCTACAATTTAAGGAATGTGTTTAGTGACGGCATTAGATTCCTAATTGATGGAGAATGGTCTGGTGGCAAGAAAAGCCGCCTCCAAGAGGTTGTCAAGTGTTTTCGCTCGAAGATTCCATTCTTGGGTGGTTGGTTTGGCCAGTGTTCCTATAACTCGAATCCTAGCCCGGTATATCCCATTTTATTTTTACACCATTGTGAATCTTACGCCTTTTTTACTCTCTGATCGAGGTTCTCAGCATTGAAAAATCTTCGTAAACTAAATCACACGTGTATATGTTGACATTTAAGAGATACACAGTCAAGAAAATCAAGAGCAATGGTGATATATATGCGGATTAGACACCAAAAAATAAACACTCAAAAAATGGCTACAATATAAGGAATGTTTTTAGTGACGGCATCAGATTCCTAATTGATGGAGAAAGGTCTGGTGGCAAGAAAAGCTGCTTCCAGGAGGTTGTCAAGTGTTTTCGCTCTACGATTCCATTCTTGGGTGGTTGGTTTGGCCCTTTTTCCTGTAACTCGAATCCTAGCCCGGTATATCCCATTTTAGTTTTATACCATTGCGGACCTTACGCCTTTTTTACTCTCTGATCGAGGTTCTCGGCATTGAAAAATCTTCGTAAACTAAATCACACGTGTATATGTTGACATTTAGGAGATATACAGTCAAGAAAATCAAAAGCAATGGTGATATATATATGCGAATTAGACACCAAAAAATAAACACTCAAAAAATGGCTACTATTTAAGGAATGTGTTTAGTGACGGCATTCGATTCCTAATTGATGGAGAAAGGTTTGTTGTCTAGAAAAGCAGCTTCAAGGAGGTTGTCAAGTGTTTTCGCTCGACGATTCCATACTTGGGTGGTTGGTTTGACCCTTGTTCCTGTAATTCGAATCCTAGCCCGATATATCCCATTTTAGTTTTACACCATTGTGAACCTTACGCCTTTTTTACTCTCTGATCGAGGTTCTCAGCTTTGAAAAATCTTCGTAAACTAAATCACACATGTATATGTTGATATTTAAGAGATATACATTTAAGAAAATCAAGAGCAATGGTGATATATATGCGGATTAGACACCAAAAAATAAACACTAAAAAATGGCTACAATTTAAGGAATGTGTTTAGTGACGGCATCAGAATCCTAATTGATGGAGAAATGTCTGGTGGCAAGAAAAACTGCTTCCAGGAGGTTGTCAAGTGTTTTCGCTCGACGATTCCATTCTTGGGTGGTTGTTTTGGCCATTGTTTCTGTAACTCGAATCCTAGCCCGGTATATCCCATTCTAGTTTTACACCATTGTGAACCTTATGCCTTTTTTACTCTCTGATCGAGGTTCTCGGCATAGAAAAATCTTCGTAAACTAAATCACACGTGTATATGTTGACATTTAAGAGATATACAGTCAAGAAAATCATGAGCAGTGGTGATATATATGCGGATTAGACACCAAAAAATAATCACTCAAAAAATGGATACAATTTAAGGAATGTGTTTAATGACGGCATCAGATTCCTAATTAATGGAGAAAGGTCTGGTGGCAAGAAAAACTGCTTCCAGGAGATTGTCAAGTGTTTTCGCTCGACGATTCCATTCTTGGGTGGTTAGTTTGGCCCTTTTTCCTTTAACTCGAATCCTAGCCTGGTATATCCCATTTTAGTTTTAAACCATTGTAGACCTTACACCTTTTTTACTCTCTGATCGAGGTTCTCGGCATTGAAACATCTTCGTAAACTAAATCACACGTGTATATGTTGACATTTAAGAGATATACAGTCAAGAAAATCAAGAGCAATGGTGATATATATGAGGATTAGGCACCAAAAAATAAACACTCAAAAAATGGCTACAATTTAAGGAATGTGTTTAGTGACAGCACCAGATTCCAAATTGATGGAGAAAGGTCTGGTGGCAAGAAAAGCTGCTTCCAAGAGGTTGTCAAGTGTTTTCGCTCGACGATTCCATTCTTGGGTGGTTGGTTTGGCCCTCGTTCCTGTAACTCGAATCCTAGCCCGGTATATCCCATTTTAGTTTTACACCATTGTGATCCTTACTCCCTTTTTACTCTCTGATCGAGGTTCTCGGCATTGAAAAATCTTCGTAAACTAAATCACACGTGTATATGTTGATATTTAAGAGATATACAGTCAAGAAAATCAAGAGTTATGGTGATATATATGCGGATTAGTCACCAAAAAATAAACACTCAAAAAATGGCTACAATTTAAGGAAAGTGTTTAGTGACGGCATCAGATTCCTAATTGATGAAGAAAGGTCTGGTGGCAAGAAAAGCTGCTTCCAAGACGTTGTCAAGTGTTTTCGCTCGACGATTCTATTCTTTTGTGGTTAGTTTGGCCCTTGTTCCTGTAACTCGAATCTTAGCCCGGTATATCCCATTTTAGTTTTACACCATTGTGAACCTTACGCCTTTTTTACTCTCTGATCGAGGTTATCGGCATTGAAAAATCTTTGGAAACAAAATCACACGTGTATATGTTGACATTTATGAGATATACAGTCAAGAAAATCAAGAGCAATGGTGATATATATGCGGATTAGCCACCAAAAAATAAACACGCAAAAAACGGCTACAATTTAAGGAATGTGTTTAGTGACGGCATCAGATTCCTAATTTATAGAGAAAGGTCTGGTGGGAAGAAAAGCTGCTTCCAGGAGGTTGTCAAGTGTTTTCGCTCGACAATTCCATTCTTGGGTTGTTGGTTTCGCCCTTGTTCCTCTAACTCGAATCCTAGCCCGGTATATCCGATTTTAGTTTTACACCATTGTGAACCTTACGCCTTTTTTACTCTCTGATCGAGGTTCTCGGCATAGAAAAATCTTCGTAAACTAAATCACACGTGTATATGTTGACATTTAAGAGATATACAGTCAAGAAAATCAAGAGCAATGGTGATATATATGAGGGTTAGGCACCAAAAAATAAACACTAAAAAAATGGCTATAATTTAAGGAATGTGTTTAGTGACGGCATCAGATTCTTAATTGATGGAGAAAGGTCTGGTGGCAAGAAAAGCTGCTTCCAAGAGGTTGTCAAGTGTTTTCGCTCGACGATTCCATTCTTGGGTGGTTGGTTTGGCCCTCGTTCCTGTAACTCGAATCCTAGCCCGGTATATCCCATTTTAGTTGTACACCATTGTGATCCTTACTCCTTTTTTACTCTCTGATCGAGGTTCTCGTCATTGAAAAATCTTCGTAAACTAAATCACACGTGTATATGTTGATATTTAAGAGATATACAGTCAAGAAAATCAAGAGCAATGGTGATATATATGCGGATTAGACACCAAAAAATAAACACTCAAAAAATGGCTACAATTTAAGGAAAGTGTTTAGTGACGGCATCAGATTCCTAATTGATGGAGAAAGGTCTGGTGGCAAGAAAAGCTGCTTCCAGGAGGTTGTCAAGTGTTTTCGCTCGACGATTCCATTCTTGGGTGGTTGTTTTGGCCATTGTTCCTGTAACTCGAATCCTAGCCCGATATATCCCATTTTAGTTTTACACCATTGTGAACCTTACGCCTTTTTAATCTCTGATCGAGGTTCTCGGCATTAAAAAATCTTCGTAAACTAAATCACACGTGTATATGTTGACATTTAAGAGATATACAGTCAAGAAAATCAAGAGCAATGGTGATATATACGCGGATTAGACACGAAAAAATAAACACTCAAAAAATGCATAAAATTTACGGAATGTGTTTAATTACGGCATCAGATTCCTAGTTGTTGGAGAAAGGTCTGGTGGCAAGAAAAGCTGCTTCCAGGAGTTTGTCAAGTGTTTTCGCTCGACGATTGCATTCTTGGGTGGTTGTTTTGGCCATTGTTCCTGTAACTCGAATCCTAGCCCGATATATCCCATTTTAGATTTACACCATTGTGAACTTTACGCCTTTTTTACTCTCTGATCGAGGTTCTCGGCATAGAAAAATCTTCGTAAACTAAGTCACACCTGTATATGTTGACATTTAAGAGATATACAATCAAGAAAATCAAGAGCAATGTTGATATATATGCGGATTAGACACCAAAAAATAAACTCTAAAAAATGGCAACAATTTAAGGAATGTGTTTAATGACGGCAACAGATTCCTAATTAATGGAGAAAGGCCTGGTGGCAAGAAAAACTGCTTCCCGGAGATTGTCAAGTGTTTTCGCTCGACGATTCCATTCTTGGGTGGTTGGTTTGGCCCTTGTTACTTTAACTCGAATCCTAGCCTGGTATATCCCATTTTAGTTTTAAACCATTTGGACCTTACGCCTTTTTTACTCTCTGATCGAGGTTCTCGGCGTTGAAAAATCTTCGTAAACTAAATCACACGTGTATATGTTGATATTTAAGAGATATACAATCAAGAAAATCAAGAGCAATGGTGATATATATGAGGGTTAGGCACCAAAAAATAAACACTCAAAAAATGGCTATAATTTAAGGAATGTGTTTAGTGACGGCATCAGATTCCTAATTGATGGAGAAAGGTCTGGTGGCAAGAAAAGCTGCTTCCGAGAGGTTGTCAGGTGTTTTCGCTCGACGATTCCATTCTTGGGTGGTTGGTTTGGCCCTCGTTCCTGTAACTCGAATCCTAGCCCGGTATATCCCATTTTAGTTTTACACCATTGTGATCCTTACTCCCTTTTTACTCTCTGATCGAGGTTCTCGGCATTGAAAAATCTTCGTAAACTAAATCACACGTGTATATGTTGATATTTAAGAGATATACAGTCAAGAAAATCAAGAGCAATGGTGATATATATGCGGATTAGACACCAAAAAATAAACACTCAAAAAATGGCTACAATTTAAGGAAAGTGTTTAGTGACGGCATCAGATTCCTAAATGATGGAGAAAAGTCTGGTGGCAAGAAAAGCTGCTTCTAGGAGGTTGTCAAGTGTTTTCGCTCGACGATTCCATTCTTGGGTGGTTGTTTTGGCCGTTGTTCCTGTAACTCGAATCCTAGCCCGATATATCCCATTTTAGTTTTACACCATTGTGAACCTTACGCCTTTTTTAATCTCTGATCGAGGTTCTCGGCATTGAAAAATCTTCGTAAACTAAATTACACGTGTATATGTTGACATTTAAGAGATATACAGTCAAGAAAATCAAGAGCAATGGTGATATATATATGCGGAATATACACCAAAAAATAAACACTCAAAAAATGGATACAATTTACGGAATGTGTTTAGTTTAGGCATCAGAATCGTAATTGATGGAGAAAGGTCTGGTGGCAAGAAAAGCTGCTTCCAGGAGGTTGTCAAGTATTTTCGCTCGACGATTTCATTCTTGGGTGGTTGGTATTGTTCCTGTAACTCGAATCCTAGCCCAGTATATCCCATTTTAGTTTTATACCATTGCGAACCTTACGCCTTTTTTACTCTCTGATCGAGGTTCTCGGCATTGAAAAATCTTCGTAAACTAAATCACACGTGTATATTTTGACATTTAAGAGATATACTGTCAAGAAAATCAAGAGCAATGGTGATATATATGCGGATTAGACACCAAAAAATAAACACTCAAAAAATGGCTACAATTTAAGGAATGTGTTTAGTGAGGGCATCAGATTCCTAATTGATGGAGAAAGGTCTGGTGGCAAGAATAGCTGCTTCTAGGAGGTTGTCAACTGCTTGAAAGTGCAGCCTTGAACTGCGTTGTCTCCAGATGAATCTCCATTCCCATTGTGTCTAGCGTTGCTTGGCCCTCCACTGTCTTGAGTTCGGTTTTCCTCGTATTGGGCGATAGCAGCGGAGATCCTTTCTTCCAGTAGAGCGTTCAGCTCTTCAGCGGTTCTTGGTAGTGGGGGAGGAGGAGGTTGGTCACGAGCGTTCACAGCTCTTCTGGGTGCCATGTTTTGACGAACACAACCCAATAGGTTTAGGCATTTGTTTGATATCGTCATACTAGACAGTAGTAGTATATATATACACAGGCATATACCACATAAGTGACGTCAAACAATTATTACTCTAGCAGAGTATTTAATAGGCTGGTGTTCATGTTTGACCTTTTCTTGCACTGAGGGAATCTATACGTGACAATACTTGCTGTGGTTTCTGTGCACTGAATTCCATAATTATGTATGCATCCATAATTACGTAACTCCTTGCACAGTCCGCACAGTTCGTTTCATCCGCGTATTTCTTCCTTCAGATAGGCCATCGCTTTCAGGTAAAGTCACGTATACTTGTGACATTCTACTTCTAGTACATGCTAATTATCACACATAATTGCAAGTAATTTCTAGTCAACGACAGGCGCTACTCAAGTGCACTCTAAGTCTCATAGTGTCTTTTCTAGACTCATGTAGACAGTTTCAGGTAGTGGATGTCGCGGGACGTTTTATGCAATGAAAACTCTTTGAAAAAAAATGTTTTCGTGAAAGGATCCTAGAGATTGTAGACTAGACTCGAGAAGGAATCCTGGTTCACTACAATCGCAGCTCTGATACCAATCTGTCACACCCCTTTCTGCGGCGGAAGCACGAGGTGTGATCATGAAAGGTTCTCATTGAATACGAAAGGTAAACATGCTACATGCTCGTAAAAATAACATCAAATACCATAATTTGAAAACATAAGTTTAGCGTTACATCGCTAAGTCGCATAAAACATTGTCTTAAAAAGTTTACAACTTTATTTAAAGATAAACATAAGCGACATCCACGAGCATAAGCAAGACCGCGCGCACATCCATCCTAGTTACCTGAAATACATGTGAGTTTTGGAAAAACGTCAACATAATGTTGGTGTGAATTCATGTAGTTTTTGTATTTCACGTTTGTATACTTTGTATGAAAACATAGTTTGTGTCATGTATAAATCAAGTTTTCATATATAAATCATATATTCATGTGTACACCACGTACTCATGTATAATTCAAGTTTTTCTTGAGTACCCCACGTACTCAAGTATAATTCCCGTTTTCTTGAGTACCCCACGTACTCAAGTATAATTCAATCTTTTCTTGAGTACCCCACGTACTTCAAGTATTAATCAAGTTTTAGTATGGTATGAATTTTATGTAAATACAGTATTCCTGTAAGTATCAGGATTGTTAATGGGTTGCATAGCCATTAACATGTGACACGACATAGGAAGTCACCAAACCTTAGGCATTTAGTTAGCATATTCTGAGACACAAAAGCACTACTCGATACTCGCCCTCACCGAGAGTGTGGCTGCCCGGCACCCGTTAGATCTAACCTTTTGTTCTGCGGTCTAGGTATATTGTTGATTAATGGTGCTTATGTACCCTATTCGTGACACGATTTCTCGTATCATTTCTCATAACGCATCATACTTGGTACTCGTCCTCACCAAGTGCGCTTCTTATATTCTTACATTTCGTCACAGTTGATACTCGTTCTCACCAAGTGTGCTTCTTATATTCTCATATCTCGTCACACTTGGTACTCGTTCTCACCAAGTGTGCTTCTTGTTATCATACCATTTGTAAACATAATAATATTTGTACATGTATTTCACCCCCGAAGTTATAAAAACTGAAAACAGTTAAAGAAAAGGGGGAGCATGAACTCACAACTTTGCGTTCCTTGCGTCGTAAACTTCACCGGATTTGCTTAATTAACGTCGTAACCTATACGCGTTTTCTTAACGTTAGTCACTAGACTTGCGTCGCACAAGTACAGTCACTCTCTTTTGTATTTGTATTGTTGTGTTAAAAATATTTTATATTTTTAACTAAGTATCTTACTTATATTAATTTCTCAAAAATGAATATAAGTATCTCGTGTTTTTCACTTTGCACCCGAATTATGTATCTTGTATGTTGTATGTGTATTTTTGTGTTTATACTTCTCATGAGTATTTAGTGTATTTTTAAGTCTTAATACACTAGCACGTGTAACACATACTATAGACACTTAGCACAAAAGTTGGTGATCAAATAATATATATATTTTTCTCAAAAATATATACATACTTAATATCCATTTTTATTCTTGAAGAAATCCTCATTTCTTATCACCAAAAATTAGGGGAAACCTTGGTAGTATTTTTAAATACATTTTTAGGGAATAAGTTTCTCAAAAACTTATATTTTTCTAAGTGTCAAAATTTATAAAAATTTTGACAGAGTTTCCCCTAAAAATGGAGGTTTCCCATGTTTTCAAAACATGTGTTTATTTTCTTTTAAAATCAACAACAATATCAACAACAATCAACAACAACCTTTATTTATCGAACTTGTCAAAACAAGCATATATCACGACTTATGAACTTGAAAGTTTGTAAAAATATGTAGTAGCTTACTAGCACATTTAGTAAGGGGCTGTTTGGTAGCCTCTGAATGGTCATTAAGAGGCTACCTCTTAATGGAACCATTAAGAATTTTACCAATGAGAAGGTAGAAGAATGTGACATGTGATGATTTACCATTCAGAGGTTACCTCTTAACCATTCAGACTTGAGGTTACCTCTTATTCATTCAGAGGTTTTAAACCATTAAGAGATAGCATCTGAATGGTTATTAAGAGGCTACCAAATAGCCCCTAAGTCTTGTTACCCTTAAAAATAAGTTTAGTTTCTTAAAAACTTTATTTTTAAAGAGTATGTATTTTCACAACTTCTAGTCATGAATTTCAAAAGTATTTCTTTGTGGAATTTTCTTTCTACACAAGTGTTTATACACTTGTTTACTTACTAAAAATGATTTTAGTTCATACAAAATCCGGGATTTTAACAATCTAGTATTTTCCACTTGGTTCTTCCGAAAAACCACTTGTAGATCTTTAGATCTACTAGTTTAGAATCTTATTTTACAAGAAAAATTATATTTACACAAGTTCATGTTTCATGAGTGGAAGGGTTCACCATCTTTTATAATTTTTACACTAACACACTACTAGTTCATGTTCTTGTACATGATCTAGCATGGTTAGGTTATGATCCATCCCACTTTTAGTAACTAACAACATCAAATAATCATAACTAGACAAGTTTCACAAGATTTACACACATATCTTCTCTTTATCCTCCTTATTCATCTTATGGTCAATACTTTAATATAAGTTCTTTAGTGTTTCATGATTTTTAGTCATTAAATCATCTATTAACCATCATAAACAAGAACAAGATGAAGATTTGAAGCACTTACTACTAGCACAAGGCTAGGGATGTTCAAGAGGGCAAATGAAGTGGATAAAAGCAAATGAAGAAGGTCCTTCAAGATCCGCTTGCACCGAGCTTCGTTAGTGACCTTCTTACACCTTAATATCACCTTGGAATGGATGAGTGTGGATTGAAAATGAAAGTATGGGTGTGTGTGGGTGAGGCCGTAGCCAAGGTAGGGAGGAGAGAAGGTTTTGGTGTTGTTGAATGATGAAGATGAAGTTATGGTGAAGTTTAGTGGTCCATATGAACTTATATCCAACAAGTCTTGAACCTTTTGGTCCATGTGTCTCCAAGATATCCAACCATATCAATTAAACAAATAAATAAAATCATGGGGGTGTACCACATGTTCAAATCCGGTTAGGGGGGGGGGGGGGGGTTGGCTTAGTTTGATTTCAATTGGAAATTACACACTCTAGTTACATGTTAAGTGTTAGATTTAGTGTTAAGTGTGTTATATAATATAAAGTGTGCTAGGGTGTTCGGGTACCCTAACCAGTTCAGAAAAATAAAAACAATGCTTCTAGCATTATTTTGGTGTTCCGGGTAATATCCGGTTGTTCGGTTAGATACCGATTCGTTAAAGTGCTAAATTACACTGTTTAGCGTCTTTTAAGTATCTTTCTTGTATCCTTTCAATTCCCAACACTTGGGGAAGTATTCTGGATTATAAAACGTAATTTCTGCACAATATTTATGTTGTTAAAAGCTGTTTAGAGCTGAATTATATAAAATTCTGCAGTTAAAGTGCGTTTCGGGTGCTTTTTAGTGCTTATTTTTGCTTTCGCAATGTCTATATATTAAACCCTTGCATGTCTAACTGCAATTTTGCTTATTTTTCATCGAACCTACACCTAGGCCTCAATTCTATTATCTGACTGCTTTCTGCAGTTCTGTTGACACAGTGTGTCTTACCGGTGAGTTTACTAGTATTTTTGACGCAACGCTCTCGTTTATGCGTAAAGCAATATTTTGTAGTATACAACGTGCATGAATTCACTTGTTTAGCATGTAATCAGTCAATGTTGACATTTAAGCACATAATTGCAGTTATTAAGCAATAATTAAAGTGTACGGAAATTACCAGTTTGTGCCAGTTGTCAAATTTTTATCACGGTGTCCGGCGAAATTAGATAAACTAACGTGTTTGTCTATTGTCTCAGTGGAATTAGCTTTCTTAGCTAGTGCAGGACTTCTCCTCATTCCGGCAAAGATACTTGATCAGCGAAGATAGTCAGCAAAATTGTCTTGATCTACAAAACTCAGTCAGATTTCCGGCGAATTTGACTATATCATAGGAGAAATTGTTCAAGAACAGTCTGTCAGCGAAATTAGCCTCTGATCAGCTTTCTCAAGTAAAAAACAAGTCAAAATGTCGTTGAATCAACTAAGTCCTATTGCTCTAGCTGAACTTGAGACCGGAACCACCATAAGACCACCAAAGTTGAAAGGAGCAGAAGATTTCAGTACTTGGAAGACTCGTCTCCAATCGTTCTTTGAATACACTGACTACAATCTGTGGCTCTCTGTCACCGCTGAACCCCACATTCCAACGGTGGTTCGAGGAGATGTGATAGTCACTAACAACGACTCCACAACCTTCACTGATGAAGACAAGGCCCTAATCCAATGCGACCGTAGTGCACATGCTGCCTTAACCATGGCTTTGTCAACTGATGACTGTAACATGTTTGAAGAATACCGAACTGCAAATGCACGCTGGCTCGCTTTGATCGAGTACTACGAGGGAAATGAAGAGCTAATTGAGAGCAAAAGAGACATGGTGCAGAAGCAATACGACATGTTTTGTGGAATTCATGGAGAGATCCTTTCCGATCATATCAGTCGTTTTCTGAATATGATGATCAAGATGAAGAAGGCAGGAAATCCTGTCACTAACCGTGCTGCCATAAAGAAGCTTTTGGACTCGCTTCCAAAGGAATGGAGCCAGCAATGCATGATGATCAAGAAGGATTTCCTCAATAACCCAAATCCTGTCACTCTGTCCGATTTAATCAACACATTGAGGGCTTTTGAAATGGATGTCAACAAACGTGAAATGAATACGGATGGTTACTCCCCTAAGTCAGCTCAGACTTCTGGTGGACTAAAGAATGTGGCATTTCTTGCTTTAGGAGGCATCAATCAACAAGCTTCCGACACGTCCTACTTTAACGCTTCCACAAGCGCATCAAAGGCTCCACAATCTAGTGATAAGGCTGTTGCGGTTGGGGATACTCAAGCTTTGGAGTGTCAACTGAAAATGTGGCACTTTTTAACATGTATCTAAGTAGCTATGAAGCTTTAATGTTGGGAGAACTCAAGAAGGAGATGCTCACTGCTGAAGACATGTATCAGGTTGATCCAGATGACATGGAGGAGATGGATTTGAAATGGCAGATGGCTATGATCACTCTAAGGTTGAAGAAGTTTCAGGATAAGACTGGAAGTGTCTAGGTCTTGGAAAAGCTGGTTTTGACAAATCCAAGCTGAGATGTTACAACTGCAAGAGTTTGGGTCACTTTAAGCGAGAGTGTCCTTTGTTGAAGGAGGGAAACACTGAAGCTGCTCCTGCTATAAAACCAATCGCTATTGAAGAAAACAAAAACAATGCTGCTGCTAACACACCGAAAGCTTTGGTAGTTAAAGATTATGATTGGGGTGAAGAAATTGCTGAAGCCAAGGAACAAGTCAACAAATCCCTCATGGAAAAGATCTCAAGCGGGTCATCATCAAAACAGGTTGAGAAACAGGCTGCTGGAATTCCAAAAGGAGATAACATTGCTGACAAGGGTCTGACAAGCATTCTCACCTCCTCAGAGCCTGAGAAAAACAAGACTCCTGAAGAAGTTGAAAAGCCCAAGGAGCAAGTTCTGAAAGAATCACCCGATGAGAAGAAAGAAAAGGGAAAAGCCTCTGCTGCAGCCATGAAAACTGAATCCTCAAAGGAAAAGGCTGACAAGGACTTGGTAAATAGCATTCCACACGATTTTAAAGTAAAGTTATGCACACAATCATGCGTTGACGTCGTGGCACACTACAAGTATCTTAATCTTGAATTTATGAGAAAAAAAAAACAAAGCTTTAAAATTTAATAAAGAACTTAAACAAAATGAGGCCGCATATCAGAGAAAGTTGAATTCAACTTTAGCTGAAATGCAAACTCTAAAAGAATTTGTTTTTAGATAAGATTTTATCATCAATGATTTAACAGAAAGACTAGAAAAATATTTGAACGAAAATAATAAATTACAAATTATTATAGATAAATGGAATGTCAGTCAAAAGGTCTTTACTGACATCAAAAACTGCCAACGACCAACGTATGTAAAAGATGGGATCGGGTATAAGGATAGGCAAGGAAATGAAAGAAAACTTTTCTTTCCACCGCATAGCAAAAACTATGTGCCTATGCCAACTCCTCATCCCGACAATGATTTAATTGATGAAAAGGCCACTATAGATCAAAATGATTCTTTTAAAAATGAAACAACCGCTAATATTCCTAAAAGTAATGCAGATCCAGTTGTGTGTAAAGAAGATGTGTGCGATGAGGATGGAGACTGCGGTGGTTCAAAAATAGGAATAGGCTATTCAGGCGACAGTTATTCCACTATTAACTGGTTCTGATAGGTCCGTAACGATCCGAATTCAGTCTCGGTTCGGTGAAAACTAGTGAGACGGGTGATTTTGAGCCAAGAACAAAGATAAACAATAGAAAGATAGATAATTTCATTGATTTGGATAAAGAAATACAAAACTAATCATCCACCCCGGGTGAGCTCCCCCGGGGTGGTGGCTCACAAAATGCACCCCTACAAATGAGGTGTAGTTCCCTATTTATAGACCCATGAGCCTTGTCCTCCAAGAAAGCCGCCTCTTGCTTGGAAAACCTACTAAAATCACCAAAACGCCCGACTAAAATAACTAAAAACGTCATCCTATACAATACAATATGACGTCGGCGTAATTGATAACATCATTTTCCATTTTGACCCAACAATATTCCCCTGAGAATGATGCTATCAATTCTTCAAATGATCTTCAAAATTAAATCTGACGTCATCTTCGAATCTTCACAAATCAACTAAATACCCAAAATCTTCAATGTCATTTTCCCCCGCAAATGTAGACCCTCCTATATCTTGGTGATCAAAGTTCCTTATCTTATTAAAGATAATACTGTAATAGGCATATGATAGTGTTCAAACTTCAATGATAAAAATTAAATAATTAGCTTCATTGTGAGAATCTTCAATTCTGTCAGATTGCATTTAACTCCCGATCCACCGCTAAAGTCGCCAAATACCATAAATATCGACGGCCCAAAAATATATCATAAAGTTATCGGGCCGAAAATTTTACCATTAAGCTCTACTAAAACCAGGCTCACAAAAATTATCCATAGCCAACGCCCAATTAAACACTTCCTGTATAATCAGATTGCGGCCCAAATACATGAGTCCAATTTCAAACAATATAATCCAAAGGATGTCATAACCCTTGAAAATCGTGATGATGGGCCCAGGAATAATCATTCAATAACCCTTCAAAATTATACCAAACTTCCAAAACAATATACTCTAAAAAACGGACCAACCACACTCCATATGCAACCAGGCCCATTAATTAAACAAAGCCCAACTCAAACCAATATGACAAGTTCAAGCCCGGTAAAAAATACCTGGAACTCCAAGGCAATCGTAGCTCAATCATCGGTAATAAAAATAAATAACCCAGCCTGATGGCGATGCAAATTAATAATCCAATCTTTTAATTGCTCCACTAAATATTCCCTGACCAAGCATATACAAGACCCAAAAAGTAATTATGATCCAATTATTTAGTGGGGCCCAAGCCCATGCAAAATAATCCGTTGACAAACCCTAGCTGCAACAACGTCAGCCGCCACCAATAACACATCGCCAGAGATTATCTATCTACCCGAAACAGCTATCTCCGGCCATCATCATAACTCTCGGAGACCCGCCAACAACCATCTACACCACAATGCACACCACCGGAGACCATCGTGCACCATCATAATCACCAACTGAACCACCAAAGATAGGGGTCCGACATCACTGTACAGTTCACCGGAGAACCATAGTGACCGTAAAACAAAATCCGATACAACCGAGCACCTCGCCGTCGCCCACCTTCTTCCACACAAACAGTCGCCATCACCGGTCAGCGTAACTTTCACTGGAACGCCGGTCTCTGATTGCCGCAACCAACCACAACCATTAACCACCATGAGCTATTTACCACCACCAACCATATCCTAACGACTCATCAGCAAATCCTTATAAAAAAACAGTACGAACAAACCCAAACATCATGTCACCGGAAGAAAACCACTCATCTAATCATCGCATCACACCACTTTTGCTGCCACCATGGAGAACCGGCTCTCTCACTGATAAAAACCATATCCGCAATGCACATCAGATCTGAAATAACATCAAAACATACAGCTTTCAATCCTTTTTACGTCACCGGCGGTTTTCCGGTGAAGCTCCGACCAAACCGAAAACTGAAACGAGCCACCGAGGCTCTGATACCAAATGATAGGTCCGTAACGATCCGATTTCAGTCTCGGTTCGGTGAAAAATAGTGAGACGGGTGATTTTGAGCCAAGAACAAAGATAAACAATAGAAAGATAGATAATTTCATTGATTTGGATAAAGAAATACAAAACTAATCATCCACCCCGGGTGAGCTCCCCCGGGGTGGTGGCTCACAAAATGCACCCCTACAAATGAGGTGTAGTTCCCTATTTATAGACCCTTGAGCCTTGTCCTCCAAGCAAGCCGCCTCTTGCTTGGAAAACCTACTAAAATCACCAAAACGCCCGACTAAAATAACTAAAAACGTCATCCTATACAATACAATATGACGTCGGCGTAATTGATAACATCATTTTCCATTTTGACCCAACAGGTTCGCCTGGAACTGTTCTAAGAAAAACAATATTCGGGATGTATAATTTAATTAGGACGGATGACTGTAATGGCCGTGTGCCTAAATTTAACTCTTTGGATGACTGTAAGGGCCATGTGCCTACATTTAAGACCCGTGATCGTGAATATGCTATGTTTGAATGTCATGATTTAAATTCTGCATTTTGTGATGATAAAAATGAGTGTGAATCTCCTGTATTTGTGCCAGAATTGAAAAAGAATAGCTTTGGAAAATTCCTCACCGAGGAAATTCCAGAATTTATTCCATCTCGAATAGGTATGACAGATTCAAAAAAGAAAGTCACTGAAGAAAGCAGCAAAGAAGATTCAAGCTTTTCTACCTCAGAAAAGGAAGAAGAAACCTCAAGTTCTGATGAAGAACAAGAATTAGAAAATTCAAGTGAAGATCAAACAACAGAAGATCAAAGCTCCAAAGATTCAAGTGATGAAGCAATTGAAGATCAAAATTCAGAAAATTCAAGTGAAAATCAGACAACAGAAGATCAAAGCTCCAAAGATTCAAGTGATGAAGCAAGCGAAGATCAAAATTCAGAAAGTTCAAGTGATTATCAAACATCAGAAAGTTAATCAGATTCCGACAATGATGAAGACTGCTCAGAAGATGAAAGCCAAGTTGACAAGAAAATGAAGAAAGCCGAGAGCTCAAAATACACCTCATCAAAAGACTCTTCAAGAAGCTCAAGACACTCATCACATACATCATCTTCTAACACCAAAAAGCCCAGACGAAAACGATGTTTTCGCTGCGGTCATTTGGACATACAGCGAAACATTGTAAAAACAAGAATTTTTCTAAACCAGAATATGGTTTTGTTAAAAATTTCACAGATCAGCTTGACTACCTTAAGAAATCTGTCAAAAATCTGGTTAATTCAACAACCTGTTTTTGGAAACAAATAGAGGACATTGTGGGACAAAACCACGATAGATCCAAGGTGAAGTAAATCTAGGTTCCCAAATCAAACTAATTTGTGTATATATTTGTATTTCAGAATAAACTCCAGATATGGCTTCGGATGCTCATGGAATATATCTGGCATGTCGACAGCGGATGTTCAAGGCACATGACAGGCTTAAAGGAACTTCTGAAGAATTTTCGTTTTATTGATGGTGATTTCGTGTCATTCACTGGAGACGAGAAGGGAGGGAAGATCGTTGGAGTAGGAGATGTTGTGTCTGAAGCACTTACATTAGAAAATGTTAACTATGTTCCAGAATTGTGCTACAATCTTATGAGTGTATCACAAGTCTGTGATAAAGGAATATCGGTGCTTTTCAACGACATGGAATGTTTGTTTCTCAAGCCTGAATATGTCGTTCTCGCAGAAATGATCATGCTCACAGCTCCACAACAAAACAACACATATGTGCTCAACGTGAAAAATGCCAAGACAAATGATAACTTGACGTGTTTAATCTCAAAGGCTTCAGAATCGGAGTCACTGCTTTGGCACAAGCGATTGGGGCATGTGAATTTCAAAAATATGAACAAACTCTCTAAGTTAAACTTAGTAAGAGGTCTTCCGATAAAAGAATTTCCTTTTTCTGATAAATGTGTAGCATGCGCCCAAGGAAAGCAACACAAGAAATCGCACAAGCCCAACGCAGTGAATACGATTACTGCACCTCTTCAATTGATGCATATGGATCTTTTTGGTCCAATAAGTGTTAAGAGTCTCGCTAAAAGTTCTTACTGTTTGGTGATTACAGATTACTTCTCTCGTTTCTCATGGGTTTATTTTCTTGAAGCCAAAAGTGAGACACCTGATATCCTTAAGTCATTCATACCCTTGATTGAAAACGTGACCAGATTGAAAGTGAAGTCGATCAGAAGTGATAATGGTTCCGAATTCAAGAATCAAACCTTCATATCCTTCTGTGCAGAAAAAGGAATTCATCTTCAATACAGTGCGGCTAGAACTCCTCAACAAAATGGAGTCGCGGAACGAAAGAACAGAACTTTGATCAAAGCTGCGAGAACTATGCTGGTGGATTCAAAGCTTCCAATCATCTTTTGGGCGGAAGAGGTAAATACAACATGCTATGTTCTAAACATAGTTCTCATTGTAAAACCTCACAGAAAGACCGCATATGAACTTATCTTCAAGAGGAAGCCTCTCATTGATTTCTTCAGACCGTTCAGATGTTCATGCACTCTTCTGAACACTCAAGAGAATCTCATCAAGTTCGAAGTAGTGGGTGATATCTGCTACTTCATGGGATATTCATCAACTCAGAAAGCCTACAGAGTCTACAACAAACGAATAAAGATGGTGATTGAATCTTATTACGTCAACTTCCAATAAGGAAACTACACTAACACTGGAAGCACTCCCGACTGGTTCTACGATGTGGGTGTGATCTTTAACACCTTCGAAATTCCAGAAGATGTTCCAGAAGCTGAACCTGCAGAAGCTGCTCAAGTTGAACCTCTGTTTGATTCTTCAGATATTGGTTTAACTCCTTTCACTACCTGTTTTTCTCCATTCTCATCTGATCCACTTCTCTCCGTGGATGAAGTAAATGGTGACACTTCACCTGATAGCACCGCTCAAAACGGTGCTTCTTCTTCACAGGCGAATGTGGATGAACCGACACAGGAAGATGATCCTCTAGTGATCTTCGTTGACGAACATTTCACCAATATTCCTCAGCAAATTGAAATCCACACAAATGCAGGATACAAGACAAATCAAAATCACCCTCTTGAGAATGTCATAGGTGCAGTAGAAGAAGGAGTGCGTACACGTGGTCAATCATCAAACATCAACAAAGGGCTCTATGCCGCTTTTCTCTCGCAGTCTGTACCTCATGATATTGAAGAAGCTATTCAAGACTCCAGTTGGGTACAGGCCATGCAGGAAGAACTATCTCAATTTCGCAAACTCAAAGTTTGGGAGCTAGTCGATCTACCTGATGGAAAGTTTCCAATTGGTACAAAATGGGGTTTTCGCAACAAAATGGATAATCACGGAGTAGTGATCAAGAACAAGGCTAGATTGGTAGTGCAAGGTTTTTGCTAGGAAGAAGGAATTGATTATGAAGAAGTCTTTGCTCCAGTTGCAAGACTGGAGGCAATCAGAATATTCTTGGCATACGCATCGTACAGGAATTTCAAAGTTTTCCAGATGGACGTGAAGAGCGCTTTTCTGTATGGCAAGGTAAAGGAAGAAGTCTACGTTTGTCAGCCTCCGGGATTCGAAAATCCTCATTTTCCAAGTCGCTACTACAAGTTGGACAAAGCCCTGTATGGTCTTCACCAAGCTCCACATGCTTGGTACGAGACTTTGTCAACTTATCTTTTGAAATGTGGGTACACCAGAGGAAAAATAGACATGACTCTCTTCACCAAACAAATCAGAGAAGACGTAATGCTGGTTCAGATTTATGTGGACGATATCATCTTCGGGTTAACAAATAAGGAGTTGTGTAAGGAATTCGAGACCGTTATGAAGGCAAAATTCGAAATGAGCATGATGGGAGAACTCATGTTCTTCTTAGGATTAGAAGTGAAGCAAAAGGAGGACGGCATTCTTATTCACCAGGCTAATTACGTTCGGGATATTCTCGCAAAGTACAACACGAACGAATGCAAAGTTGTAAGCACCCCGTTCGCCTCACAGACCGAGCTTACTCTAGATCCTCAAGGAAAACTAGTGAATAAGTCCTTTTACCGCTCCATGATCGGCTCTTTGATGTACTTAACTGCAAGCAGGCCTGACATCATGTGGGCCGTCTGTCTCTGCGCTCGTTTTCAGACAAATCCCAAAGAATCACATGAAATCTCTGTGAAGCGCATCTTCCGCTATCTTAAAGGAACTCCGAAACTAGGTCCTTGGTATCCTAAAGAGAGAAATTTTTATCTTATTGCTTACTCTGACAGTGATCATGCAGGTTGTAAAGTTGATCGCAGGTCTGTATCAGGAGGATGTCAATTCTTGGGAAATCGTCTGATCTCTTGGCAAAGCAAAAAGCAAACAACTGTGTCCACCTCCACTGCTCAAGCTAAGTACACTGCAACCTACAGTTGCTGTTCACAAGTTCTCTGGATACAAAATCAGTTGTTGGATTATGGAATCAACATCATGAAGACTCCTATATTCATCGACAACGAGGCTTGTCTGGGAATTGTGAAGAATCCCATCCACCACTCAAGAACAAAGCATGTCGAGATTCGTATTCACGCAATTCGAGATGCATACGAGTAAGGATACATCCAAGTGGTGCCAGTGGATACAACACAGCAACGGGCCGACATATTCACGAAATCCTTTGATAAAACCCGATTCAACCAGCTGGTAACCTGGTTAGAAATGGTCAATTTCCTTGAGTGGAAATGAATCTTGTCATCCAAAATCGTTTGTAAATACTCTATCTTCTGTCCATATTAAAAAATTAAAAAGAAAAGGAAAGCAGGCGGCCGATGAAGAACCTCCAAAGAAAAAGAAATCATCGGAAAACCCCGAAAGGTTTATGGGGGCAAGCTTTAGAGCCGCATATTCCGAAGAACGTCGTCGGCACATAGAAGACATGCGTGCAATCCATGAAATGGAAGAGAAACGGAAGAGAGAAAAGAAGCTTGCCAGATGAGAAATGACGGAGTCTGAAAGACCTGTTGTTGTGACAGAAGAAGAACAAGGATTGGAAGATTTTGTTGATATACTGCAAATCGATCCAGAAGAACCTTCCGCAAGCAAATCACCTCCACCCAAGAAAAAGAAAACAGATGAAGGATCTTCTAAGTTTCCTCAAGTGAAACCTACAAGGATTTCAAAACCTCTTGTCCTACCACAAAGAATCCGCCCGTTTCAAGACCTATATGATAAGCTCGTCAAAGATATCGGCGCTGGTCCTGCCAAAGAAATATGCATTCTGAAGCACCAAGTAAATGATACAAACATTCTGAGAGAAAAGCTGAAGGAACAGAGAAAGAAAAACAGAGAAATGCATGCTTACGTTACTGAGCAATCAAAGTACATAAGGTTTCAGCAGCATGGAATAGAGAAGCTGTACAGAATGATGAAGAAAATTTGTGCCAAAATTGAGATAGAGCCCATGTTCTCCTTTGCATAAATCTTCGACTTTGAGGCATTTAAAGAAGAAGAAACAAACAGAAAGGCGAAAGAAGCTGAAGCGAAGAAAAGACGTCTTGAGTCCATAGAAAAGGTCACTGAAGGAGACGATAGTGACGAAGAAGAAATGGACAGAGATGAAATGCCCTCAAGGTTTATTGAGTGGGGGTTGGAAGAGGAAGTTACGTATGAACAAGAAGATGGAGAAACATTCACTCCACAGCACCCTGAATGGTTCAGAAGGGAAAGAGAAAAACTTCCTGATTTTTATCAGGTAGCCACTGTTGAAAAGACAGAGGCTACTGATAAAATCATTAGTTGGATGTACAACAATCTTAAAGGGATGTTTGTGGTTAAATGAAGAGGAGGTGTGATTCAATACTTCAAGACAGGGTATGATCTGTTTTCTCTTCCTAGATGGGATGTGCAGGAACTTGGCCGACTGGATATGTTAAATCCAGATAACAGCAGTCTCGGTGGGGGGGGGGGACTTTGATCGTATAATTGCGAAAGAATACAACAGAGGCTTTGAGGTATTCAAGCCACAACGTCCCCGAAGGAGAGTTTCCAAGACAACAAAGGATCCTATTACTGGCAAAGGAAAAGTGACGTGGGTTATCAACCCTGCGAAAGTTGTCACTAGAATTAAGCTCCCAGATGAAGTCCCGGTCTGTCTGAACAACTTCAAGAAGTGGTTCTATGATAGTCATACAGGTGAAGCGGTGATCCGATTGAATGAAAATGAAGATATTAGAATATTGGATCTGATGGATGTCTTCATGTTCGGACTTTCTGATTTAACGGTGCTGAATGCTAATCGAATCAATGTTGGAGCTGGAAATGCCAATCTAGAAGAGGCAATACTGTTTCAGAGGGCAGTAGAAAGAGCCTGGAAGAGAAAACGTGAGATGCTCGACATTATTGAAAAAATCGAGAAGAGAAAGGATGCAGATGCAAAGAAGAAGGAAGAAAGGAAGAAGAAAAAGCATGACAAAAAGAAAGAAAAGACTTCTTCAAAAGAGTCCACGTCAACTCCTCAAGCAACTTCACAACCTCCGGCCTCATCCATATATGAGGCCATTGTGGAGGATCCACTATCAACTAGTGAAGCTGTTTTAACTCAAGAAACTCCCGCAACAACGACCGATGTTCAACCACCACCGCAAGCAACAATGAGTGTAGAAATCCCTCCAGAGCCAGGAAAGGAAGCTGTAAACAATCCAGAAGTAACTACTGAAGAATAAAAAACAAGTATGCAACGATCTAGGGGGGATATTGTTGGAGCTTGTGAGATCGTTGATACTTGCACTGGATTAGTTTTGTTATAGTTTGTAGCTTATTTGAAGTCTAGGGACTAGTTTTGTAATTATATGAAAGTAGCAAATCTGACCTAGTGTAGTTAAGACGCCAGCATAATTATAATTATGCTGGCAAGTCAGATGCTATATAAGCTATTGTAATGGTGCCCTAGCCAAGCTTTTGGCCACACTTGATGAAAACTAGTGTTGTTTACATTTTGATCTCTATTCAATGTGCTTAATCAGATCTCCAGGTGCCTTATTGTTCATTTCCTTGTTTGGATTCAATATAACACTTGTTGTATTCATCATACCAATAGCTTCATCTTCATTCTATGATTCTTCTTAACTTTTTCATAGTGCAAACACCTAATCAATAGGTGTTTTGGACTAAAACAATCAACCACTGTGATCCAGATTGATATTGGAATCTACAATCCCATTTTAGTTTTACACCATTGTGAACCTTACGCCTTTTTTACTCTCTGATCGAGGTTCTTGGCATTGAAAAATATTCGTAAACTAAATCACACGTGTATATGTTGACATTTAAGAGATATACAGTCAAGAAAATCAAGAGCAATGATGATATATATGCGGATTAGACACCAAAAAATTAACACTAAAAAATGGCTACAATTTAAGGAATGTGTTTAGTGACGGCATCAGATTCCTAATTGATGGAGAAAGGCCTGGTGGCAAGAAAAGCTGCTTCCAGGTGGTTGTCACGTGTTTTCGCTCGACGATTCCATTCTTGGGTGGTTGGTTTGGCCCTTGTTCATGTAACTCGAATCCTAGCCCGGTGTATCCCATTATAGTTTTACACCATTGTGAACCTTACGCCTTTTTACTCTGTGATCGAGGTTCTCGGCATTGAAAAATCTTTGTAAAATAAATCACACGTGTATATGTTGACATTAAAGAGATATACAGTCAAGAAAATCAAGAGCAATGGTGATATATATATATATATGCGGATTAAACACTGAAAAATAAACACTCAAAAATGGCTACAATTTAAAGAATGTGTTTAGTGACGGCATCCAATTCCTAGTTGATGGAGAAAGGTCTGGTGGCAAGAAAAGATGCTTCCAGGAGGTTGTCAAGTGTTTTCGATAGACGATTCCATTCTTGGGTGGTTAGTTTGGCCCTTGTTCATGTAACTCGAATCCTAGCCCGGTATATCCCATTTTAGTTTTACACCATTGTGAACCTTATGCCTTTTTTACTCTTTGATCGAGGTTCTTGGCATTGAATAATCTTCGTAAACTAAATCACACGTTTATATGTTGACATTTAAGAGATATACAGTCAAGAAAATCAAGAGCAATGGTGATATATATGCAGATTAGACACCAAAAAATAAACACACAAAAATGGCAACAATTTTAGAAATGTGTTTAATGACGACATCAGATTCTTAATTGATGGAGAAAGGTCTGGTGGCAAGAAAAGCTGCTTCCAGGAGGTTGTCAAGTGTTTTCGCTCGACGATTCCATTCTTGGGTGGTTGGTTTGGCCCTTGTTCACGTAACTCGAATACTAGCCTGGTATATCCCATTTTAGTTTTACACAATTGTGAACCTTACGCCTTTTTTACTCTCTGATCGAGGTTCTCGGCATTGAAAAATCTTTGTTAACTAAATCACACGTGTATATGTTGACATTTAAGAGATATACAGTTAAGAAAATCAAGAGCAATGGTGATATATATGCGGATTAGACACCAAAAAATAAACACTAAAAAATGGCTACAATTTAAGGAACGTGTTTAGTTACGGCATCAGATTCCTAGTTGATGGAGAAAGGTCTGGTGGGAAGAAAAGCTGCTTCTAGGAGGTTGTCAAGTGTTTTCGCTCGACGATTCCATTCTTGGGTGGTTGGTTTGGCCCTTGTTCCTGTAACTCGAATCCTAGCCCGGTATATCCCATTTTAGTTTTACACCATTGTGAACCTTACGCCTTCTTTACTCTCTGATCTAGGTTCTCGGCATTGAAAAATCTTCGTAAACTAAATCCCACGTGTATATGTTGATATTTAAGAGATATACAGTCAAGAAAATCAAGAGCAATGGTGATATATATGCGGATTAGACACAAAAAATAAACACTCAAAATGTTGGGATTGAACCCTACCAAAGGAACAGTTGATAAAGCCAAAACTGGATCAGATCTCTGGGTTCATAATAAGCATTTGTATGCATTAGTCTTTCCCCTTGGAAGTGGCCCTAACATCTGATGACCTCCATCCACTGTTCTTCTACAACAACTGCTGATCTTCAACAACTGCTAAAGACTATTAAAGACTGTTGAAGGCTAAGTACTGATGCTCAATCTACTGTCATGGTTCAAGTACTGCTGAAGACACAAGCACTGCTGGGAGTATAACAGTGGAATGAGAAGCAGTAGTTTAGGTTATCTCTTTGTATTGTATAGATCAGTGGTTGTAGGTTATTAGGAGGTTAGATGTCACTTTCATGGTGACATCAGCAAAGATGCTTCAGTGGTTTATTCTGTACTATAAATAGAACAGTACCATGTACTGTTCTATTAGCTCTTTTTTCACAAGTCATTCTGTATGAACAAACCATCTGTGAGCTCAGGCTGAGGGGGAGACTGTATTGCATGCATGCATTGTAATTGAATTATTGTAATAAATATAATCATTCGAATTCATGTCAAACATGTGTGTTGAAAGCAATTCTTCCATTTGATTGTGTTGAAAGTTTATTTCATTTTCATTCCGCTGTAAATTGTTTATCATTCATCTTCATTATAATTAAACAAACACAATCATAAGAAACTCAGATCCTATCAATTGGTATTAGAGCACGGACAGTCAAATTTGATCTAACAATCATTTTGACGTAAAAGTTCAGCTCAAAATCGTTGATACTTTTAATTGTTTGTTTTGTTGAAAAACAGAGTAAGGTTTAATCACGAGCAAAGTTGATTAATCAGTACCTGTAAAACAATCAGGATGGCATCAAAATCACAAGATGTTAACAATTACATCGGTTCACTCTTTAAACCACCTATGTTGAAGCGAAATGAATACAACATCTGGGAGCGAAGGATGGGTCACATCCTAGCTCAACAGAACACCGGATGTTGGAAATCGGTTATCTATGGACCACATGTTCCAATGGTGCCAAGTGCTGAGGATCTAAAGGTTTTTGTTCCTAAGAAATTAGAGAACTACACTGATCAGGATTTTTAAAAGCTTGAACTAGATGCCAAGGCATTCAGCATAGTTGCATCTGCACTACCAAATGAGATCTATGCTGGGCTGTTACACTGTAACAGTGCTAAAGAGTTGTGGGATGCACTTAAGGAACAGTTTGGGGGGGACTGAAGAAGTACTTGAAAATAACAGGAAAATTTTAAACCAACAGTATGAAACATTTTGTCATATTAAAGGTGAATCATTAACACAACAGTTTGAGCGTTTTAGCTGTCTCATGAGTGAAATAAAACTTGTTAAGGTTGAATTTACTAATGCAGCCCAAAATAGCAGGTTTCTTAGGTCACTTCCTGATAAATGGGACACAATTGCTTTTGTAACCAGGTATTCTGTTGGGTTCAAGGATCTGACCCAAACCCAGCTTCATGGTAGACTCCTGACCTATGAAAGGGAGTTGAACCAGAAAAAGAAGTTACAAGAGTCTGGAAAAGTTGTAGATGACTATTCATTTGGCAACACAACTCTTTTGGGTTAGGAAGAGTCTGGCAGTAGTAAGGATCAGAGTTATGATCACTTTATTGATGTAACAGCTGGTGGAAATTTTAACTCTGATTCTCACTCATCCAATTATGCTTTTACAGCAAATGGAGAAAGCCAGAACTCTGATAATTTGTGCTTTGAACTCAATGATCTCCAACATTTTGATCCAACTGATTTAGAGGAAATGGACATATTACACCAACTTATACTGCTGAGTGTTAGAACCAACAAGTTTTACAAAAGGACAGGGAGAAAATTTTCAAGGTTGCATGGGAATCAAAAAGTAGGGTTGGATAAGTCAAAAATCAAATGTTACAAGTGCAACAGGTTAGGTCACTTTGCTAGAGAGTGTAGGAGTCAAAACAGTGGACCAATTATCACACACCCTAGCCCAAGACCACAAAATAACCAAAGCACTGTGCAGTATACCCAATATACCCCTGCTGCCCATGTAAATACTGCCCATTATGCACATCCTGCAACCCCTGTTCCTGTGCATTATGTCCAAACCACTGTCCCACAAACTCAGTATGTCCAAGCTCCTGTCCCTCAGGTTCAAGTGCAACCAGTTGCATCTCAACAAGCTGCACCAACAGTGGTTCAACCAGATCAGCAAAGCTTTTCACCCAAGGCTTTGTTGACTGGAGCAGCTTACCTGATGAGCTAGGTGATGAAAAATTTGTACTCTATGCTACTAATGATGCTTCTAATGATGAATACTGTTTTATGGCATTAGAGTCAATACCAAAAGGGCTAGAAAATGAAGAAGGACAGTCAAACGCCGAAACAGTGGATGAAATTGCTGAAGCAGTGGTTACTGCTGTTGCTGGTGAAATACTGTTGGAAGAAAATTCAGAACCCCTGTTGGAACCACTGTCTGACCCCTTGTCTGAAGAAGAAGAAAAGAAACAAGGTGAAAAAGAAGAGAAAGATCCACATGAGAAAGTTCATGTTTGTGATTGTGCCATGATGGCTGCAGCTAAGGGAGCTTCTGCATGCTTAGATAGTCTTTGGTATGTAGATAGTTGTTGGGATTGAACCCTACCAGAAGAACAGTTGATTAAAGCCAAAACCGGATCAGGGCAGTGGATCCAAAATAAGCAGATGTTATGTTTACATTCTCTCCCCTTGAAAGTGGTTCTAACAACTGATGACCTCCATCCACTGATCCTTTACAACAACTGGTGCCTTACAACTATTGATCAAGTTAAAGACTGATGAAGACTAAAGCCCTGATGATCATTCTACTGTTATGGGTCAAGCACTGCTGAAGAAACCAAGTACTGCTGGAGTCACAACAGTGGAAGGATAAAGCAGTAGTTTAGTCTTTCCTTTGTAATGTATTGTAATAAGTAGTTAGCATAGCAGTGTTTGTATTAGATCAGTAGTTTCAGGTTGTTAGGAGGTTAGATATCACTTTCATGGTGACGTCAGCCAAGATGCTTCAGTGGTTTGCTCGTGCCTATAAATAGAACAGTACCCTGTACTGTTCTATTAGCTCTTTCACCACTTGTCTTCCTGTACGAGCAAATACTGTGAGCTTAGGCTGAGGGGGAGTTTGTTACATGCATGCAAAGTTGTAATCAGTGATTGGAATAAATTTAATCATTTGGTTCAACGTTCAAACATGTGTGTTGAAAGCATTTCTTCTGTTTGATTGTGTGCAAAGTTTAATTCCATTTTATTTCCGCTGCAATTACTTGTTCATCTTCATTAATTTCTAAACAAAAACACAATAAAAAAGAAACTCAGATCCTAACAATTGGTATCAGAGCTCGGACAGTCAAATTTGATCTAACAATCATTTTGACATAAATAGTTCAGCTCACAATCGTTGATACTGATAGTTGTTCGTTTTGTTGAAAAACAGAGTAATGATTAATCACGATCAAAGTTGATTAATCAGTGCCTGTAGAACAACCAGGATGACGTCACAATCACAAGATGATAAAAATAACATCAGTTCACTTTTCAAACCACCCATGTTGAAACGAAATGAAAACAACATCTGGGAGAGAAGGATGGGTCACATCCTTGCTCAACAGAATACCGGATGTTGGAGATCTGTTGTTTTTGGACCACATGTTCCTATGGTGCCAAGTGCTGAGGATACAAAGAAGTTCGAACCTAAGAAACCTGAAAACTATACTGAAACTGATTTTCAAAAATTCGAACTCGATGCCAAAGCATTTAGCATCATTGCATCTGCACTACCCAATGAAATCTATGCTGGGTTGTTACACTATAACAGTGCCAAGGAATTATGGGATGCACTTAAGGAACAATTTGGGGGAACTGAAGAAGTAATTGAAAATAACAGGGAAATTCTGAATCAGCAGTATGAAACCTTTTGTCACATTAAGGATGAATCATTAACTCAACAGTTTGAGCGATTCAGTTGTCTCATTAGTGAGCTAAGACTTGCTAAAGTTGAATTTGCTAGATCTACACAAAATAGAAGGTTTCTTAGATCACTGCCTGAAAAATGGGATACAATTGCTTTTGTGACCAGAAACTCTGTTGAGTTCAAAGATCTGACACTGACCCAGCTTCATGGTAGACTCCTGACCTATGAAAGGGAGTTGAACCAGAAAAAGAAGTTGCAAGAGTCGGGTAAAGTTGCAGATGACTATTCATTTGGCAACACAGCTCTGTTGGGTCAAGAAGAGTCTGGCAGCAGTAAGGATAAGAGTTATGATTATTTTATTGACATAACTGCTGGTGGTAATTTCAACTCTGATCCTCACTCATCCAATTTTGCTTTCACAACAAATGGAGAAAGCCAGAACTCAGATAATCTGTGATTTGAACTCAATGACTTACAACACTTTGATCCAACTGACCTTGAAGAAATGGACATTTTGCATCAATTGGCTTTTCTTAGTATAAGAACAAGCAAATTCTATAAAAGGACAGGGAGAAAATTCCTAGGGTAACATGGGAATTTAAAAGTGGGGTTGGATAAGTCAAAAATCAAGTGCTATAAGTGCAATAGGCTAGGTCATTTTGCTCGGGAATGTAGGAGTCAAACCACTGGTCCAATTATTACTCATCCCAGCTTAAACCCTAGACCACAAAACCAAAGCACTGTGCACTATTCCCATTATACCCCTGATGCCCATGTAAACACTGCTCATTATGCAAACCCTGTTCCTGTGCATTATGTTCAAACCACTGTCCCTCAAATTCAGTATGTCCAGGCTCCTGTACCTCACGTTCAAGTGCAACCAGTTGCACCACAACAAGCTGCACCACCAGCAGTGGTTCAACCTGATCAGCAAAGCTTTTTCACCCAAGGCTTTGTTGACTGGAGCAGCTTACCTGATGAGCTAGGTGATGAAAATTTTGCACTCTATGCTACTAATGATGCTTCTAATGATGAATTTTGTCTTATGGCATTAGAGTCAATACCAGAAGAGCTGGATGCTGAAAAAGGGCAGACAAGTGCTGAAACAGTGGATGAAGTTGCTAAAGCAGTGGTTACTACTGTTGCTGGTGAAATACTACTGGGAGAAAATTCAGAACCCCTGATAGAACCACTGTCTGATCCCTGGTCTAAAGAAGAAGAGAAGAAACATGGTGAGAAGGAAGAGAAGGTGACTGATGAGAAAGAGCATACTTGGGATTGTGCCATGATGGCTGCAGCTAAGGTATCATCTCAGGTTCTTGAAAATCTGTGTTCAGACAAATGCATCATAGCATTTGCTAACATTAAAGAGGTGAATCAAAACCTTGTGGATAGAGTGTTAAATGATGAAGTCAAATTTGAAAAGTCTTTAAAAGAACTTAAAAACAAATTGGCTGAAAAGGATAAAGAAATCTGCAGTCTAAAAGAGGAGCATAGCATAACCAAGAACCAACTCCAAACAATGGTAGAAAAATATCAAGTTTGCAAAAAGGAGTTGGAATCCACCCAAATCACTTGTGAAAGATGGGTGGAATCTTGCAAAGGTTATGAGGTCATGCTTGAAAAACAGCTTGAAAGCAATGTAAAATTTGGCATAGGGTTTAGAAAATATGATGAAATTGAAAACACTGCTGCAAAACAAGCTGGTTCAGTTGAAATAACACCAACCAACAAGAATGGCCAAGAAGTTAAGATAACTGACAAACTTGGTAACAAAATCACTTTGGAAAGATCTGTGGGATCCTCAACCTTTGAGGAAATTGAGAAATACCAATTTAAACCCACATGGTCTAATGAGTGTGACATTCTTGAAAATTTTAAACCAATGGACTTCACAAACACTGATGGTGTAAAAGCTCCTAAAGCAAAGGTCATTCCTCTCAAAGACATCCCAACAGTGGTTCAAAACTCTGTTGCTAAGGAGTGTGAGAAGAAGAAAAGAAGAGAAAAAGTTAAAAACCTGTTTTGTGATTTCTGTGAAAAGAAGAACCATCTAACAAAAGACTGTTTTCATCTAAAAGCATATGATATCAACAAAACTAGTGTTATTGTACCTGCTGAGAGTTGCACCATCCGTGGTAAATCAAACCACAAAACTCAGGAATGTGTGTATCTCAAATCCTTGAGTTCAACAACATCATCTGTCAAATTCCCCAAGAATAAACCACTGTTTATGCCAGTTCAAACAGCTGTTACAAAACAGCTGATCCAAACCTCTGTTAAAAGAGATGCTCAGGTGACTGATGCACCCCCTGCCAACCAATACCGAAGAGGTAAAGGTCAACCACCATACCAAAGGATCCCACATGTTTATGAGGTTTACAAAAAGCCTTCTAAACCAAGAGTGAATAGGCATCCTTTTGGGTACCAGCGGATCATTGGGCAAAACCCCCAATGGTGGTTAGAGAAAAAACATTCCCAAAAATGTTCAAACCCTTGAGCTAACCACTGTCCATCCACCTGAACAAAACACAGACACTGTTGAGACCCCATCCAAAGCCTTATTGGCTTTGGAGACCCTAATGAACTAATCCTTTTACTTCATGTGCAGGGAGCTTCTACATGCTTAGATAGCCTTTGGTATGTAGATAGTGGAGTCTCCAGGCACATGACAGGATGTAGAGCCCTACTCAAAGATTTCAAAATCCATGGAGGGGGTGATATATCTTTTGGTAATAATAGTAAAGGGAAGGTTCTGGGGTCTGGTACAGTTCAGTCTGGTAATGTCAAGTTTGAAAATGTCAATCTAATAGACGTCTAAAATTTAACCTCTTGAGTGTCTCACAAATGAGTGATAAGGGCTATGGCTCATTCTTCACAAAGGATTGTTGTAGGATTGTTGGACCAGAAATGGTTAAAAAGATTGAAGAAATAATAAAAAATGGAAAAACCCAACTTGTTGCTCAAAGAAGTGGCAATGTTTATGTTGTTGATTTGTCAAAAGAGAGCCCCAGGACTGATGCCTGTCTGTTCTTAGCTGCCTCTAACAAAGAGACAAAATTATGGCACAGGAGATTGGGGCACACAAATCTCAAGACAATCACTGCTATATCCAAACAGGGGTTAGTAAGAGGTTTACCTCAAAAACTGTTCACATGTCCTGAGCATTGTGTTTCCTACATAAAAGGAAAACAACATAAAAGCTCATACAAATCAATTGAAGAGTCCAATACAACCAAGTGTTTGCAAATGCTTCATATGGATTTGTTTGGCCTAGTTAAAGATATTGCCTGGTTATTGTTGATGACTTTTCTAGGTTTACATGGACTTACTTTTTACATTCCAAATATGAGACTGCAGGCATTCTGCAAGACTTTGTGACACAGGTTGAAAAGCAGTTTGATCTTTCAGTAAAAATCTTTAGGAGTGACAATGGCACAGAGTTCAGAAATAAGGAGTTAGATGATTTCTGTGTGTCAAAAGGAATTGTAAGGCAGTACAGCATTCCAAGAACACCAGAGCAAAATGGGGTTGTTGAGAGAAAGAACAGAACTTTGATTGAGGCTGCCAGAACCATGCTTGCAGATTCAGGTTTTCCATTAACTTTCTGAGCAGAGGTAGTAAACACTGCTTGCTATGTCCAGAACAGAGTTTTAATCAACCCTAGACATCAAAAGACTGCTTATGAACTGCTGTATAAAATAAAGCCATTGATTTCATATTTCAAAGTTTTTAGCTGCCCATGTTTCATTTTAAACTTAAAAGATTCTATCTCAAAGTTTGCAGCTAAAATTGATTGTGGTTATCATCTGGGATACACAACCACTACCAAGGCCTACAAAGTGTTTAACACAAGGACTAAGACAGTGGAAGAGACTTTGAATGTAAAGTTCAATGAACTTTCATCAATGAAAATCCCAGCAAACCCTGCAGAATTATTTAATCTTGATAAATTCACATTTGAAAGTGTTGCTGTCAAGACTAACAATGCAGGTCCATCAAAAAATTCTCCATCAGACTTTGGATATGAAATCATCATTCCACAACAAAAGTCTGCATCAAATGGTAGAGCAGCAGATGTTCAAAACAGCTATCAAAGTTTAACCATTGCTACCTCAATAGTTGTTGACCAAAGTAGCCCATTAACCCCTACTTCCACATCATCAAACACTGTTGATAAAAGTCCTCCAATAGTGGATCAAAGTCAGCATGTGTCCACACCATTACCCCCTATTCCACCTCCTTTTGAAGCCACTACTGGATCATCAAAGTCACCAGCAGTGGTTAGCTCAGATGATTCACATCTGCAGCCTTCACCATTAAATGCCATTGTTCCATACCAAGGAGATCTTATCTTCTTGAAATCTCATCCACCTGACCAAATCATTGGCAACATCAATGAAGGGGTGCTCACAAGAAGTCAATCCCAAAACATTTGTCTTTTTGCTGGTTTCCTATCTCTCAATCAGCCAGTTAAGTACCAAGAGGCACTAAAAGACAACAGCTGGGTAGAAGCCATGCAAGAGGAGCTCCAATAGTTTAGAAGACAACAAGTTTGGGAGCTTGTATCACTGCCAGAGGGTGTGAGTCCTATTGGCACAAAGTGGGTCTTCAAAAATAAAACTGTTGAAAGGGGTATTATTGTCAAGAATAAAGCCAGGCTTGTGGTTCAAGGGTTCAGACAGGAAGAGGGCATTGACTATGATGAAACATTTTCCCCTGTTGCAAGATTAGAAGCTATCAGATTATTCCTAGCCTTTTCTGTCAACCACAACATCAAGGTGTATCAAATGGACATCAAATGTGCATTCCTCTATGGTAAGATTCAAGAAGAGGTTTATGTTTGTCAACCTCCAGGCTTTGAGGATCCATTTAATCCAAATCATGTCTACAAGCTAAATAAAGCTTTGTATGGCCTGAAACAAGCACCCAGAGCCTGGTATGAAACTCTTTCCACTTTTCTACTTTCCATTGGTTTCACAAGAGGTAAAATAGATAAAACATTGTTTTTGAAATGGAGAGGGAAAGACTTGATGATTGTCCAGATTTATGTGGATGACATCATTTTTGGAAGCACATGTAATAAAATGTGTGAAGAGTTTAGGCAACTCATGGCAGCTGAGTTTGAGATGACTGCAATGGGTGAACTCCGGTGCTTTCTTGGTCTCCAAGTAAGGCAACTGCAAAACGACACTTTCATCCATGAAGGCAAATATGCCAAAGAACTTTTAAAGAAATTTGAGATGGATGATTGTAAACCATGCAGTACACCTATTGCAACAAATAAAATAGTCATGTCTGATGAGAAGGATGATTTGGTTGATCAAACTTTATTTAGAAGCATGATTGGGTCTTTATTGTACCTAACTGCATCTAGGCCATACATCATGTTTGCAACATGTGTTTGTGCAAGATCCTAATCAGCCCTTAGAAAGTCAAACCTTATTGCTGTAAAAAGGATATTCAGATACCTAAAAGGTGCTCCCACACTTGGTATATGGTATCCAACTAATGAAAATATCAAGCTTTTAGGTTTCTCATATAGTGACTTTGCTGGATGTGACAAGACAAGGAAGTCCACTTTAGGAGGGTGCCAATTCCTAGGCAATTGCTTAGTGTCTTGGCAAAGTAAAAAGCAAGAAGCTGTTTCCATATCCACTGCTGAGGCAGACTATATAGCTGCTGCAAGCTGTACAGCCCAACTGCTTTGGCTTCAAAATCAGTTGCTGGATTTTGGTATCACTGCCCTAAAGACACCTCTCATGTTGGACAGTCAGGCAGCAGAAAATATCATCAAAAATCCAGTTTCTCATTCAACCACCAAGCACAGTGATATCAGACATCACTTTGTGAGGGATTGCTATGAAAAAGGTTTAATTTCTCTGCATCATGTTCCAACTAAGGATCAGCTGGCAGATGTACTAACAAAAGCATTAGATACATTCACCTTTGAAAGCTTGATCTCTAGGATTGGCATGCTGAACATGGAATAACAGGCAAAATCCTGTCTTTCTATGAATAAAAGCATTAAAATGTTTTCAGAAAATCAAAAATTCATCCATAAAAATAGCTAAAAATGAAATTTTCATTAAATCCTTAAAAGTCTGCCATAACTACTGTTTTGTTCAAACATTTGTTCTGTGAAAAGCTGTCCACTGCTGAAAGTCAACCCATGTTCTCTCATTTTCTTGGTAATCACTGTTGTTCAAAATCAGTGTTTTATCCACTGATATGCTATCCACTGATAGTTAAAGTCACCCACTGTTTTCATTCTAACCATTGCAACCACTGATCTTGTTCCATCAGTGGTTTCCTAAAAACACCTGTCCTCCATTATTTATCAGGGGTTCGCACGTGGACAGTACATAGCGGTCAGATCTTTTGTAACCGCTGCCACGTCAGCATTCACTTTTTCTTGTATAAAACCCTGAGCAAAACCCCCAAACAGGGTTTTTACTGTCGAATCGAATTCAAAAATTCTTTTCTCAAAGCAGTTATCATCCATTTCTCCCAAATCATTCATCGTTCTTCTTTCTCAAAAATGGAAAAATCACCATCTTCTTCATCTAAAAATCCCACTGAAAAGGCCATAGAAATTCCATAGAAAGCCCCTCAGAATTACTTGGGTCTACTCACAAAACCCACTCACACCGAAACCTTCAATTCAATCATTGATGCTTTTTCGTCTTCAAAGTACAAAACTTTATTAACTGCTGATGCTCCGATTTACCTGAAAACCCAGAGAGAATTTTGGAAGAATGCCACACTTGAATCTCAAGGTGAGACGATTGTCACACCCCGACCACGTTAAACAACAAAACGTGGCGAAAACGTCGGGGAGTGTTGTAACAGAATTATTGTTTCACAACCATGGATTGAATAATTTCGTTTTATTGAATTATTGAACTCATTATTTTATTACAAATCAGATAAATACAACTGTGACAACTCGTATTTCAGAACCTATCTTTGTGTTTAAATGTAACGTATGTGAACTTTGTGTGATTATCTGATATGTTGGTTTAATAAATGTTTATGAGATAAATGTTACATGTTATATGAATGTGTGTGAGGTATGTATTTAACGTCGTTGCACAACACAACCCGACCGCACAACACTTAGCCGATCGCACAAGCCTTTGGGCTACACGTTCCACACCTCTCTCGGCCCACACTCGTGTAATTGAACCGAATGGGCAGCCCATTAGGGGTTCGGCCATTCCCCTTATAAAGCAACGTATAATACCTTTGTGAGGGTTTTCCCTATTCTTGCAAATCACACAACACACACACCAAAACCCTAGTTCTCTCCTTCCCTCTAACTCGATAGGATGCATGCCAGAAATCAAGAATATGAGCCGTGTTAGTGTGTTTAATGAAATGGTTGTTGTCATGATTGGATGATTAATTAGGGTTTATATGAATTACATGATGATTGCTTGATTTGATCGAGAATTTGCATGATTTGAAACTGTTAGTTGTTGATTGATAACTAGATAAATGGAAACCATGTAACTGATTGCCATGATTTCGGGATAATTAAAACTGATCACACAAGTCCTTTAGTCGCACAAGAGCTGAACGCACAAGCTCTTGGATCGCACAAGGGCAATCGCACAAGACAGTCGCACAAGATAGGGTACAACTGTTAATACACTATGTTCATCTTAGGATTGCATGATCGCACAAGACCTGTGGATCGCACAAGTCAGTGCCGATCGCACAAGTCTTGGTCCACACACACAGTTTGGACTTATTTATGTTGATTAGGCCTTAAAGCCCAAAACCCAGTCGCACAAGATGTTCCTAGTCGCACAAGGTTAAACGGATCGCACAAGACCAATGTTTGCTGTTTGTTTGGGTCGTATACATGATAGGTTACTTATGACATTGGGCCGGGTTTATGTTGGATCGCACAACATGTTGTGGATCGCACAAGGCCGTGCTGAACGAACAACATGTTGGGCCGAGTAGCCGTTGGGTTTCAACTATCCAACCTCACAAGATGCTATTGGGCTTACACTGTTACTTCAGCCCAATACATCCTGATCGCACAAGATTGGGCCTTATGTATTTAACTGATTGGTTTAACATGTTCTACGTGATTACCAAGATCATTTCGTGTTCTTGACTTGTTAGTTCTATGTAAACTTATGTGCTACTTGAACCTAGACCTGACTTGTATGGTAACCATGTTAGGACGTGGTTAGCCTCAACCAGCTCGATTGACCTTTTGTTTATCTGCCGAGCAAACCAATGTGAGTTCACACTTTCTACAAGGCATGGGATTCCCGGTGGTTAGGGAATGGGTAAAGAGATTAAATAGAACCTGCATATTCTCCTTGGGTAGAATATGTACCTCCGCTCCTCCATAGGAAGGACGACAACATTGAACCTGCGTAATCTCCTTGGGTAGATTACGTACCTCCGCTCCTCCATAGGAAGGACGACAACATTAACTTACTAGACAAAACTCTATCATGAAGTCCTTCATTTTTATATCGACTT
Organism: Helianthus tuberosus; assembly: GCA_030545235.1. Lineage (NCBI taxonomy): Eukaryota > Viridiplantae > Streptophyta > Magnoliopsida > Asterales > Asteraceae > Helianthus > Helianthus tuberosus. The sequence goes on from CM060400.1 coordinate 146,540,401, forward strand.
AATCGCCGGGCCAATGGCGAGCGGGTCATTAGTTAATAGCGCTATTAGGGTTGACAAGCCTCACACCGTGCCGGTAGGACGGGCGTGTACTAATGGATCTAGGCACTTAGTCAATGATGATAGACATTGACGTAGGGCACAACTTATTGTTCGTCAGTTGTCGATATGGTAACGGTCTAGTGGTTTACATGGGGAAGCCCCCACTAATTATGGATATGGTTTGGGAAACAAGGATACTGGTTAACTCGTGGGTTACGAAACAACTTATGGTTTTCAAAACAAACTTGTGAAATTAAACAACCAACTGTGAACTCGCTCAACTTTGTTGTTGATTTGTTGTTACATGCCTTGCAGGTCGTTAGATGCTTATGGAGCTTACACGAGGAGGCGTGGTCGTTGTGGGACATGGACAGCTGTGTTCCATGTCAAACATTTGAAACATTTAAACTTATGCTTTGGTTTTAAACATTATGCTTCCGCTTGCAATTAAAACTATGTTTTGATTTGGACACCAATTATATTGTGTTGGATTTTATATTTACTTACATGTTTGTTCAATATGGTTGGTGGCTTGATCCTGGTCAGTCATGCCTCCAAGCGGTGATACTCCGCAGGTGGATTTTGGGGGTGTGACAACAACTATTATCTTTCAAGTTTTAAAGTTGCTAAGGCACGAGTCCATCCTATGTGTTGCATGTATCAACAATCATCACAAAGCAACACCTGAAACATGTGTAAAAATAGATACGTCAGCATAAAAATGCCTGTGAGATACATAGGTTTTATTTTAATAGGATTCATGACTTGTAAGTTTAAGGAAAATATGTTTAATCAAAAATAGTCATGAACCTTAAACACATTTTATTTTATAAATCATTTTAAAATTTATAAGAAATCGGATAATATAACAGAATAATGCATAAATAAGGAGTTAAGTAAAATGTGTTTGAATAAAATATATTGTTTGTAAAACAATATTTTGATAAAAGGGTTTATAGTATATATATAAAATATACTTTGGTTTTAAGAAAGTCACATAAGTAATATAATAAAATATATTTTAATTCCTAAATAATTAAACAGATAGTATATTAAATATACTTTAGTCGTCAAAATAGTTTTTAGTAGTATATCAAAAACATACTTTGGTTTTATACATAACATATTAAACTATGCTTTGGTTTTGAAGATAACATATTAAACTATGTTTTGGTGATTAACAAAATATACATGTTGTTTTGTACAATATCACATATGAGAGTATATCAGAATATACTTTTGGGAGTATAACCAAATATACAATAATAGTGTGATTTAAGAATTAAATCAGACCTTAGTGCATCAAACTACACCAATTGAGACTATAGAAATACCACAAAGGCAATCTCTATTTGGATAAATGTTAGGATCTGAGTTTGCTTGATTATGTTGTTTTTACAGAAGTGAAGATCAAAATTAGATAAAACAGTGAAATAACTTGTAGCGGAATAATTTGTAAAAACTTTATCACATAACCAAGGAGAGATTAGCTTTCATCATAACATGTTATCATTAATCATAAGATTCAAAAGATTACAAACCTATTATATGCTTGAATCACTAACTCCCCCTCAGCCTGAGCTCACACTAATTGATACGTACAAGTTAAGTGTGTGTGTGTGTGTGTGTGGGCTGCCTAGAACAGTACAGGTACTGTTCTATTTATAGTACAAATCCTAACCACTGAGGAATCTTGATGACGTCACTTAGAAAGCGACATCTAACAGACTCCAAACACTGCTAATGCTAACCTCTGATAATGCTAAAAACACTTATTACAAGACACTGATGATGCTATCCACTGATGAGCTCAACCACTGATGTAGCTTTAGCAGATGTTCTTCAAAGGGTGATCAGACCTTTGACTTCTAGCAGACCTTTGATCATATCAGTGGTTTAGTCTTTAACAGTCTTTATACTTCATCAGGGCTTGGCATAGAGCATATGTTAGGAGCAACAGTTGTTAGGAATCTTGGCATTTTGAAGGAAGAAGTAGTTCAAAACACTGTTTATTCTGGATCAATTGTTGAAGCATGTTTTGGCTTTCTATCATCTGTTCTTTTGTAGGGTTCAATCCCAACAATCTTCCCCTAGAACAGATGATGCCAAAACTCTCTTATTGTTGATCTTTATTCTCTCATCAGTTCTTCCCCGATTTGCATTTTGAACTGTAGTTCAAAATTCAGGGAATCTTCATCATCTTTATCCCTTTGTAGTTGAAGTTCCAAGAGGTCTTGAAGATCAGCTACACCCAGACCAAGTGTATCATCTCTTGATATATACTCAACTTTCCCATTGGACTTGAGCAAAGTCAATACATGGGTCAGTTTTTCAGACATCCATTTTAGTATTTTTGAGTTCAATGGGTTTCTTGGGAGATGTTTTATTTTTGATGAGTTTGGTGAAGTAGGTCTGTTTGATAAAGATGTGGCAATGATAGTAGAGTTGATTTGATGAAGTATCATCCATTTCTGAAGATTTCATGATCTCGTATTCTTTCATTTCTTCTTCCTTATCCATTTGATGCTGCTCTTTTCTTTAATTGAGAGCTTGGATGTATTCATCTAAGGCAAGATCTGCACTGGATTTAGATTTCTTAAACTTGTTCCAGTCTGGTGCAGACTTCCTTATTTGAGGATCAATTTTCATTCTATCACATCTGTTTGCTTCTTGTTGAAGAGCTTTGAGAGGCCAGTCTTCAAATTGATGCTCATCAGCTTGATATGGTTTATCTCTCATGATAAGTTCTATGAAGTCTCTTCTTAGTTTCTTTTGAATATCAGCATCAGGTGATTGAAATGACATCTTCTTGCCCAAGTCTTTTGCAAATTCTTCAAGTTTCTTGACCTTACTAAGCATGTGCTGCATTCGACTTGACAAGTGAGTTTCACCTTTCCCTTTACTTTCTTCTTTTGCAATGAATTTAGCTTGTTTGGCTTTCACTTTTAGATACTCATCAATGTTTCTTGGAGCTCTGTAGCCATAAAGAGATGGGAAGGTTCTTTTGGATGAATCATCCTCTGTGAAAAATTTTAACATTTCATCTTTAACTGCAATCAGTTCCAGAGGGTAATTTACTGCCAAAGGTATAGTTCTTGTAGGATTGTGGCCAGTAGGTGATTGAGTAAGTGGGTTTGATGATGGTGATGAAGGTGGGATGAAAGGTTCTGGATTTGTTTGGATAAATGGTGCAGAAGATAAGGGAATAGGTGTAGGTATACCATCATCATTCTTAGTGAATTTTCTTTTTCTTGTATATACTGCTTTTGGTGAGGGAGTCCTTGTAGGGGTTTTGGTTATAGGAGTGAGGATTAATTTTGAAGGAAATGGAGAAGTTGAAATAACAGTGGATTGGCTAACAGTTGATGTAAGAACTGTTGTGTCAACCACTGTTGTGTTAACATCTGTTGTACCTTTGATGATAACAACATATGTTGCAGTGAAAATTGGTAATGATGGTGGTGGCATTGTTTTCTGCTTTTTAGCAGGTGATTTGTGAGGTGGGGTTGTTGGTTTAGATGCAACAGTGGATGAGTTTATGATACCAGCAGTGGTTTTGAGACCAGCATTGGTTGGCTTTTCAAGGACTTGTTTTGAAAGTGTGGCAAGTGGAGGTTTGTTGTGTTTGTAAGATTTCTTTCTGTTTGAAGTGCCAAGATCCTTTTTCATGACCCTCTTTCCTGTATCTTCATCATCTGCTTGAATGTCTAGGGTTTCATCACTTCCCCTTTTCTTTTCTTTCACAGATGTTTCTGCAGAAGTTACTGAGGACATTTTTGCAGGTTCTGGTTTTTGTTTTACCACATTCTTCACAGACTCAATTTTCTCCCCCTTTTTGGCATCATCTTTTTCGAAGATAGGTGCAGGGGAAGTGCCAGACATCTTTGTTAAGGCTTCTTTGATACCCTTGAGGTCAGCTTGAGTATCTATATATCTTGCATCAACTAAGTTCTTTGATCATTTGCACATGTTTTTCATGTTGAATGTCAGCATGTTGGCGTTGTAGTTGAAGCAGAGGATGCAGTTGTTTCCAAATCTCTGCAGTGGGTATATCAGTGGATTGACTTTTTGAGGATTCTAACAACTGCTGCATCATAGATTTAATATCAGCAATTGAGGATTCAATATTTGAGATCCTTTCCGTCAATTCCTTGTATTTTAAATCATCACCCAAATTAATGGGATCATCTGAATTCCCACCAGATGTGGTTTTATCAACTTTTGAGATAGGAGAAGTTTCCAAATTCTCATTAGTTGATGCCCCTTTTTCTGGGTACTGGGGTCTTCTTTCTACATTAGAGGTCTCCTTAGTAATTCCAACAGTGGTTTTAACACCATCAGTGGATACCATGATAGCCTCAGTAGAAATTGCCTTCAAGGGAGTCTTACTTATGAAACTACTGTCCAGAGAGAGACCAGTGGGTCTAACATCTGTAGTAGTTGCTCCACTTAAACTACCAACAAGAATTTCATGAAATTCTTATGGTGTGACCTCCTCAGCTGTTTGTGGGTTAACCAATTGAATTGGTTCAGACATAGCTATTGTTGAGGTTGTATTCTCAGTAATGGGTTTGTGAGAAGAGCTATTTTGTGTCTGACTTTCAATGGCAGCAAACAGTGGTATTATTGTTGGTGGAATTTGAGATGTGGGAAGTGATGTTGAAGGAGAATTTGTCCTGGGAGAAGGACTGTTAAGTATATCCTCAAATGAGGATAATACTTCATTGTGAGGTGTCCCTGTGCTTACAACATGATCCTTTTGTGAGGATACATGAGGAGTTGTAGTTTTGGGTGGAGATCTTTCCAACTGTTGTGAGGTAGTAGCAACAGTGGTTTCTTGTGACATTTGTGTTGTCACAGGGTTAACTTTTGGGATCTCATCTTCCAGAAGGCCCCTTTTGGTGGGTTTGGTGGGATTGGTGGGTTTCTTTTTGGTCCTTTTAAAGATTTTTGGTGGGGGTTGCACAATAGTGGTTGTGCTACTGTGGTCACCAAGAGCAGTGGGCTCAACAGCTGAAGTCTGAGAAGTAGATGTGGACTCATCCAAATTTTGCTCAGACTCCCCTGCTTGTGTTTTAGAAACTTTTGAGTCTTTAGCCATTAGGCGAGTAAACGTTTTATTGGGAAGACAACAGTTTCAAAAATCGAACGGTTAACATCTGGCCACGTGACAAGATCTGATGGCTATCATCTATCCACGTGTAACCACTGATTGAGAATGGAAGACAGTTGTTTGGGAAACCACTGATGTGTGTCATCAGTGGTTGTGAATAGTGGAGAACTATAACACTGTCAGTGGATGGAAAATAGTGAATATGGTCAACACAATGGTTTGACCAGGATAATGGAATCAGAGGATACACTTTGTCAGTGGATAGACATGCCAGTTAGAGTTTTAAGTGAAAACAGTGGTTTCATCAGACTTTAGAGATTTATTGAAAAATTCAATTTTAACTATTTTTAAAGTTTTTATTTTGATTTTCTAAAAACACTTTTATGCTATTTTCACATAGAATACAAGAAAACTTGTTTTAATCTATGTTTAGCATTCCAATCCTAGAGATTAAGTTTTTAAAGGTAGATGTATCTAATGCTTTGATTTGTACATTAGCCAACTGATCTGTAGTATGGATATGTTGTAAAGAAATCAAACCTTTTCATAGTAATCCCTCATAAATGATGTCTGATGTCATCAGTGGTTGGATATCATGTGATGACAGAGGTTGGGGTGCTGTTTTCTCAACAACTGTTGATCCAGCAGTGGATGAGCTTTAACAGTTGTTTTGAACATCTGATGCTTCTTGTGGTGAATATGATTTTGTATTGAAGAAACTCAATATCATATCCAAAGTCTTGTGATGAGAATTGTGGGATACCTGCAGGGTTAGTCTAAACAGACACATCTTCATATGTAAATTTAACAGGATTAAACAGTTATGCAGGATTTGCTAGGATTTTCAATGATGAAAGTTTTATTGAACTTTACATTCAAAGACTCTTTCACAGACCCAGTTCTTGCGTTTAAAACACTTTATAGGCCTTGGCTGTGGTAGAGTATCCCAGATGGTAACTACAGTCAACTTTGACTGCAAAATTTTAATTAAGACTTTTAAGTTTAAGGTAAAACATTTTGAGCACTTGTTATCAATCAACTTTGAGAAATGGTTCTATACTTGAGTTTCTATATGAATTGACCCTAACCCAAACACCATCTCCATTTGACTTATTATCAAAGGATTATATCCCTTTTTTTTTTAAAAGAATGGATCTTCATCCTGTCAGGTAATGAGCTTTTACTATCCAAAACAAGTAAAAGCACCAAATATAATATTCTCTATAAAAATGAGAGAATAATATATCCTGATATTTACAAGTAACTGTAGGTCCCTATCCCGTATGGATCGTAACAAAACTGACAATCTACCAAGGGTGCGGAATCCCCTTGATAAACCTAGCAAACAGAAACAAGAACACAAGATGATTTACCAACCGATCCTCTATGATTATCCAACGAAAATGTTTACAATCACTCAAGATCTTCACGAACTCACAGCCAATAATCTGTGTATTCGAACTCTCTCTCAATTGCCTAAAAGTCTCCAAAAGTCTAACCCTAAAACTCTAGGTAAAGGTTGTTTATATACACACAACCATACAATTCGACCTGGGCCAAGCCCATACGCATTCTAGATACAATTCGGGCTAAACTAGATGGACTTTAACTTTAACTTGAACTTGGATGATTTAGGCTTTAACAAACTTGAATTCCATTCAGTCTTCATAAGTCTTCGCGGCCCAAACTCGTTTAATATCCAAAGACCAATCCAACGCTGTTGTCACATAACATGCACCAACAAACTCCCCCTTGACAATAGCTTGCAAAGGAAACTTTAGTCTTCAGAATCTCACAGTCTTTTGGTCTTTGGATAGCGTCAGCTTCAACATGAATTCTGTCAGCAACAGACTCCCCCTAAGCTGATGTATCCAATCACCAAATCTTCCAAGTTGTGATTCAGCATTCTCTGTAAATCTTCACAGCATCCACTCTGCATTGTAGAAGGAGGATTCTACCAAGCAGCAACAAACTCCTCATCTCTTCAAAGCAACTTCTCATTAACAAACTGCTTCAATCTGTATACTATAAAACAAACATCTAGAGAAACCATAAGAATTTTTCAACATAGTTAACGAATTATTATTATTCAAGAGATAGTTAAACTGTATCAGATTAAGCATTTTCAAATTAAGCACCAACACGCAACAATGTTTAATCAAACACCTTATAACCTGCATCATTTCAAAATTTTGAACCCACTTACTAACACCGTCTCCCCCTATCAGTAACAACTCCTCCACGAATAACAGTTTTCCGTACATTAAGAATTTGAACAGAAAAAGACACTATTTTTGTATTTTCTGAAAGCAAATAAAAACTAAAAGCAATAAACACTCTATTTTTGTGAGAATCACTGGTAAGAAGATCATATCAGCATAATCAAACTGTTTCACACAATTAGATAATTCTTTATTTAATTTTTCGTGAAAAGCAGTTCAAGACGATTACCAGTATGTTTGTCCACTTAAACAAAATGCATGAACATTTCAAGTACCATTACCGTATGATACGTTAAGGTAATTTTATTACTGATATATTAGTGTGTCCCACTTCAGGATATACCCCCACGATCAAGGTATGCACAAAGATTCATCGTAGTAGGTGAGTATACTGATTTCATCCTTTAAGATATCATGACAGTGTCTAGGTCTGCATATAATCTGTTTTATCATGTTTTGATTGCTTAACAATGAACACCCAAATAAATACCAATCAAATCCTGGAAATATAAACAACACACTCTATCATGCAAGTATCTTCCCTACCACATATTTCACAAGTCCAATCCAGATTTCTGAAATCTTAACTGGGAATAGGTTGAGAAGAGAACAGAATAGATCTTTAGGAGAGATGGTATAATATACAGATCAAATGAGTTTTTCTCAGTTTGATATAGGTTTCTTGGGTTTCATTTGGGCACTAGAGGGCCTCTTTCGGGTGTATTAGATCTATAGCGCGACAACGTACAGCTAGGTCAGCATGTATCTAGATGCAGCAGAAGCTGTCGTTGCCTAGCACCTCCAGGTCAGCATATATCTGGATGCAGCAGAGGAGGTACACGACTTTTTTCAGAGAAGATTTCAGAATCAGATCAAAATTGTGTGTATCGGGACAACATACAGACATTCAAATAGAAATGAGCTAATTCCAAATGACTTTCTTTCCTGGGGTCATGTACAATTTTAGTTCTGAACAGACGGAAAGTCAAGATATCCCCAGATGAAATAACAGTATAAAGACCCAAAACTTCAGATTTTGGCAATCTATCAACGCAAGATTTAAGGTCATTAAACCATACACCACTGATGTGTTCCCCACTCATACTCATTGCATTTATGTTTATATCACATTGGTAAGTTGATTATTTCATGCTTTTACCTACTGGTACATCATATGATGAAGCTGCCATCACACTTAAGCATTTTAATTCAATTTGAGTGTGACAGGTCAACTTGCTGATGTACTATCATTTCTTCTTTTTCACACAGTGATAACTCATTTTTGATTTTCTTTTTTTTATGTTTTCGATTTTTCAATGTTTTTTTTTTATTTTTGATTTTTAAGAAAAGCAATAAACTATTTACAAAAATTCTTATGAAAAACCAGTTATTCAGGATTCCTCATCCCGTTGAGTTCGACTAAGTGTTCAAAGCGAGCTCGATCAAAAGCTTTTGTGTAAAGATCAGCAAGGTTATCTTCTGTGTCGACTCGATGTAATTCAATTAGTCGTTTTTCAGCACAATCCCGTATAAAGTGATGACGTATGTCAATATGTTTAGTTCTACTGTGCTTTACGGGATTGTTTGTGATTGATATGGTGGCATTATTATCTATCATAATAGGAGTACGAGTGAAATCCAAACCGTAATCGCGCATCTGCTGTTGTATCCAGAGAACCTGAGAGCAACAGCTACCCGCAGCAATATATTCAGCTTCACACGTAGATGTAGACACACAGGATTGCTTCTTGCATTGCCAAGACACGATCCTGCCTCCTAAGAACTGACAACCACCTGTTGTAGACTTCCTGTTTGATTTGCATCCTCCAAAGTCTGAGTCAGTGTAAGCAACGAACCTCAAATCACTATCAGCTGGATACCACAACCCAAGTTTAGGTTTCCCCTTCAAGTAACGAAGAATACGCTTCACTGCTTTCATGTGTGACTCTTTCGGATTCGCCTGATATCTGGCACACAAGCATACGGCAAACATGATGTCAGGTCTTGAAGCAGTCAAGTACATTAGAGAACCAATCATCGCCCTGTATTGAGTAGGATCAACATCTTCAGTGCTTTCATGATCTGGGCCGAGATTGTGATTTTCGCAAATGGGTGTGTTGAAAGTAGAGCAATCATTCATTTTGAACCGATCCAAAATGTCATACACATACTTCGTTTGATGAATAAACATCCCATCCTCCTTCTGTTCAACTTGTAATCCCAGAAAATAAGACAGCTCACCCATAGCACTCATTTCAAACTTACTCTTCATCACCTGCTCAAACTCTTTACACATGTTCTCGTCTGATGACCCAAAGATGATGTCATCCACGTATACCTGTACCAGCAGAAAATCTTCCTTCTTCCTCTTTATGAACAGTGTACTGTCAATCTGACCTCTCTCAAAACCATTCTTGATCAGATGTGTAGACAGTGTCTCGTACCACGCCCTAGGAGCTTGATGTAACCCATATAAAGCCTTATCAAGTTTGTAAACTCGATCTGGATAGTCTGGATCAACGAACCCATCTGGTTGTGAGACATACACCACTTCTTGGACTTTCCCGTAAAGAAATGCACTCTTCACGTCTAGTTGGTAAACTTTGAAGCCCTTGAATGAAGCAAAAGCTAGAAACAAACGAATTGCCTCCAACCTTGCCACTGGTGCAAACACCTCATTGTAATCAATCCCTTCTTGCTGATTGAACCCTTTGACCACCAACCGAGCCTTGTTGCGTGTAACAATACCTCTATCATCCTTCTTGCACTTAAACACCCACTTAGTGCCAATCTCTCTTTCACCTTTAGGAAGGTCCACTAACTCCCAAACCTTCAACTTCGCAAACTGGGCCAATTCTTCTTGCATAGCTTCAACCCATGAATTGTCTTTAAGAGCCATATGAATGTTTTTCGGCTCCTCTTGGGAAATAAAGCAACTGTACAAGCATTCATTCACTATCCCAGTCTTCTCAATCGACACAAATAACCCAGAATTCGCTGCTATGCTTCTTCTCGTCTGAACACCTGCAGTAGGATCTCCAAGTATCATGTCAACTGGATGATCTCTATTTGCTCGTGTAGAAGCAACTGCATCAACTTCAAGATTATCACCCAGGTTTGATCCAACCTCCCCCTGAATATTCTGATTTGCAAACGGATTTACAAACTCCTCCCCCTGAATGGGTTCAGAGTCACTATCGCTTGAATCAGGATTAGTAGCACCATGGGAAATTTCCGGAGCATCTGACATATCAACTTTCGATCTAGGCATAAAATCACCTTCATCGTCTTCACCAATCACTGTTTGAATCAGCTGAGAATCATCTGCATCAGAAACCTCAGGAATATTAAATGATTTAAACACACTTTCATAATCATATAGTATAGCAGGACCACTCGTTGATTGTTGAGGTTTGTAGGAAGTAATTTCCACATTAAAAACAACCTCAATTTTACCAGTTTTGAGATTAAAAACCCTTTTATTCGGTGTGCCAGGCACGTAACCCAGAAAGTAGCCTTCGTCAGCCACCTCACCGAATTTTTGTTTATCTTTGTTTCGCACAATGGTGCAGGGTAATCCAAATGGTTCAAAGCCTGTTAAGTTTGGTTTCTCGTTAAACATTAACTCATGACAAGTTTTGTTAAAACGTTTAACAGTTAAAACTTTGTTTAGGACGTAGCAAGCTGTATTCACAGCTTCTCCCCAGAAAAGAACTGGTAGCTTTGAATCTGAAAGCATAGTCCTAGCGGCTTCAATCAACGTCCTGTTTTTCCTCTCAGCGACTCCATTCTGTTGAGGAGTATAAGGAGCTGAATATTGATGTTCTATTCCCTTTCGAAGACAGTAGAGATCCAGAATCCGATTCTTGAACTCTGTGCCATTATCACTCCTTATCCTCTTGATCCTTGCATCATGGACGTTTTCCAATTTCGTAAAAAGATCTATCAACATCTCTGCTGTTTCATCTTTTGTACCTAAAAAGAAAACCCATGAATAACGTGAGTAATCATCAGTGACAACAAGACAATAGTACTTTCCACCTATGCTCCTCACATTCACTGGACCGAATAAATCCATGTGAAGTAATTCATAAGGGGCATTAATGGAATTTACTGTTTTAGACTTATGAGGTTTCTTGTGTTGTTTTCCCTTTTGACATGGAAGACATTTATCTTCCACTTGAAACCTCAGCAATGGAACCCCTTTCACTAGCTCATTTTTTATGATATAATTCATTTTGCGATAGTGAATGTGGGCCATGCGTCTGTGCCACAACATAGATTCAGCTTCAGATGCTTTTGACAGTAAACACGCCACCGCAGCAGTTGGATCCTTGGCACCCATGTCCATGACATAAGTATCATTTTTCCTCGGTGCACGCATCACTATCCAATCGTCCGGAATAACCAAACCCGGTTTCAACACCAATGCCTCAGTATTTGTAAAATGGACCGAGTGACCCTTGTCGCGGACTTGTGACACGCTCATCAGATTGTGTTTAAGCTGCTCAACATAGTTCACTTTGTCCAAAGTGATCTTCCCATTCGTCACTTTTCCTCTTCCAGTTATCCTACCACCTTTAGCACCAGCAAAATTTACATGTCCACCATCATATTCTTCAAATTCAGAAAACAACCTCGCATCCCCCGTCATGTGCCTGGAGCAGCCACTATCAACATACCATAAGTTGATAATCCTCCTTAGCAGCTCCTGCACACACCAACCAAAAGATTAGTTAGATTGGGGGACCCAAGCCTTAATGGTCTTGGGTCTTCCAGATTCATCAACTACAGGAACATCCATCCAGTATCCATCACTCCTAGGTGGAGTCTTGGATCTTGGGCCTGTTGATGGAAATGGGGCATGATTTCCATAAGGTCTCTGGTCCTGAGGGTACCTGTTTGTGTTTGGACTATGTGACCTTTGAAAACTTTGATTTTGATTCCAAGAACTTTGATTGTTGTAATTTCTAAAGCCATTGTTATAAAAAGTTCGACCACCATTATTTTGGTATCGATTTTGATATTGACCTTGACTTCTAAAATTATTTGAATTTTGGTTGTTCATTCTTGGTGAACTACTTCTTGGTCTTTCATATCTGCCTGATGTAGATTCAGGCTGAAATCTTGGTTGATTTCTTTGAAAACGAGGAACTTGTGGAGTTCCTTTTTCAGCCTTATTTACACCACCAGCAACACCCGATTGTTGCTTTGGAGCAGATTGCTTTGGAGAACTTGAGACTTTCTCCTCATTATCACCTTTCTTCTCTGGTGATTTCCCTCTTTGTTTCTCACTAACTTGTGCTTCAACCTTTTTGTTAGGACAGCAGCTAGCTACATGTCCCTTGATGTGACATTTAAAGCACGATCTCTTATTCGAAGACTTCTTAGCTGAAGCCTTTGAACTAGATTCTGGTTTAGATGATGATGCCTTAGAAGGATTTGGTTCAGTTTGCTTAGTTTCAAGATTTTCTATGTTTTTGTTTTTAGCAAACTCTACATTTGATTCATTTTCTATAACAGCTGTTTCGTTTTTCATATCACTTCCTTGAACAAAATTAACCTTTTTAACAAAAGTTGGATTTTTATTCGTAGGATTTGAATTTTTCTTTTTCAAAACAGGTTTGCTGTTATTGACCTTCTTAGCATCATTATCTTCAAACACATCACCTTGACTAGATGTGAAACTACTTGGTGATGTCGACAGAAAGTCTGTGAACTCATCTTCATCAGGTAAGAAAGAATAGTCATGACTAAGAGGAGGTGGAACTTCATTGAAGCCCTTGAATCCCACACTTGTCTTGTCATTACTCTTCTTTAACCCACCCATCATGTGTTTCATAACAAAAGTAGAATCCCTGAATTGACCTAATTTCTTTTCGAGTTCAACAATTTTGAGTTGTGCATCTGACAACTCTTTGCATTTTTCAGAAATTTCTTTTGTTTTCTCAGCCATCATGTCATGAGCTAAGTCTATGACTTGAAGTTTTTCGTTTAGTTTACAGGTTAAAACTTCAATTTCAGCTTCATAGCCTTTTATCTTTTTCAAATATGATGACTCATTTCTTTTTGCAAAGAAATTTGATTCTTTTACGTTAGATATTTCGCTCACCAGACTTTTGTTTTGAGTTGACAACCTGTCAACTTCACTCTGTAATTCACGACACTTTAAGCAAACAGAAGTAGCAGAGTTACTTACCTCTCCTGTCGATTTGTCTGAGTTGGCCATAAGAGCAGCAAGTTGAGCTTCCATCCTTTTGATGATTTCATCCTTCTCTTCAGCTTCCTTTTCATGCTCAGACTTTGGTGTTTCTTTTTCAGCATCTGTTGTCTGATCAGCCTTATCTTCCTCAGCTTCACTTTTCTTCTCAACTTCAGCATTCATGTTAGCTTCAGCTTCATCAACGGGAACAATCTCTGCCATAAATGCTTGAGTGACATTCTCATCATTTTCCAAGTGAATACTCCAGTCATATGAACCTTCTCGTGCAGTAGAGATCAGCGCTCTTGAGTTAGAGTTGTTTGATGAATTTCTATTGTTTGAACTCTGACTTGAGGTTTCATGCTTTTGTTTCTGACATTCCCTAGCAAAATGACCATAACTTTGACAGTTAAAGCACCTCACTTTGGTCTTGTCAAAACCAACAGATTTCCCTACAAATTTCCTTCCAGTTCTGTTCATGAACCTCTTCACCCTTCTAGTAATCATGGCCATTTGCCATTGCAAATCCATATCTTCAAGATCATCAGGGTCAATCTGATCGTAATCTTCATCTAAAACGGCAGGATCAGATATCTTCCCCTGAATGTAGTTTTCATAAGAAGCAACAAAGGAAGCAAGTAGAGCAAGATGTTCTTCAGCAGACTTCACACTCATTGGCATTGACTTTGAACTACTACTTTGCTTAGCAGTTGATGTTCTCTTAGCTCCAGTTGATCCTCCTGAAGCAGCTACAAAACATACATCACCATCCTCATTTACTGTGACCTGCTCAGTTTCACGCGAGAGAAAAGCAGTGGCAGAGTCGCTAGAAGCATCATGAGATGAAGAAGATGTAAGCCCATTGTAAATCCCTGGATCTTGAACCTGATCATATCCAGTGTCCTTCTTCTTCATGCTGAGCTCATAAGCTCTTAGCTTTCCAACTACTTCTTCCAGTTCCTTTGTTTCATAATCAGCTTCTCCCTTTATCATGAGAGTGTAAATATCCCATTTAGCAGGCAGAGCATCAAGCAGCTTGTCATTTTTCTCTATGTCAGAATAGCAATCTATATCATAATTGTCCAATTCTGACATCAGATGGTAGTATCGAGTAATGACGTCCTCAAGTGACTCATTTTTCATGTACTTGAACACAGCAAACTGCTTCTTCAGTAGATCAATTTTGTTCTTCTTGACATCAGAATTCCCTTCATATCTCTTCTCTAGCGCATCCCACATTTCTTTTGAAGTAGTGTACTTCTTAAAGGTGTGTTTGATGCTATCAGGTAGGGACATCTTGATAGCTGCCAAGGCTTTCTTTTCAGCCTCATACATCCTTTTATCATTTTCTTGCATGTTCACATAGGCTGTGACACGCGGTCTGCCTTCAAAGTCATGTGTAGGGTTTGTGTACCCATCTTCAATACAAATCCACATGCGTGTGTCCTGATATTCAATAAAGGATTGAAACCAATCCTTCCATGTCAAGTAATTCTCCACCTTCATCATCTTAGGTGGTTTGTTCGTTGTGCCTACCTCATGTTCCATCCTTAAGAGTTCGTTTAATTTAGACATGTTCGACATTTTAAGTTAATCAGACTGTTAAAACCGTACAATTTTAGTCCGAAACCTGTTTTTACCAACTTATACCGTTAGATTCGTCTCGAGATTACGATTCCAATGATATATAATGTCTAAAACCTATTTCGGGATTTTCCAGAGTCTTTTTTTTTTTCCTAAAAATCCAAGGAGTCCAACGGTGCAAACGGTTTGTCCAGATGAGTTACGGATAATTCTCTAAACACGAAACAGTGAAATTTTTCCTACGATTGCCTAGAAAAATTCCACCACTTTGAAACTCTCAACTACTCAGTCCAGTCGAG
Organism: Helianthus tuberosus; assembly: GCA_030545235.1. Taxonomy (NCBI): domain Eukaryota; kingdom Viridiplantae; phylum Streptophyta; class Magnoliopsida; order Asterales; family Asteraceae; genus Helianthus; species Helianthus tuberosus. The sequence continues at coordinate 146,555,860 of CM060400.1, forward strand.
ACCACAGTTGCGAGTCGAGATCACTGTTGCGAGTCGAGATCTCTGTTGCGAGTCAACCAGCACAAGTCGAAACCACGGTTGCGAGTCAACCAGCACAAGTCGAAATCACGGTTGCGAGTCAACTCAGCACAAGCCGAGACCACGGTTGCGAGTCGAGACCCTGTTGCGAGTCAAATCAGCACAAGCCGAGACCACGGTTGCGAGTCGCGACCTTGTTGCGAGTCAAATCAGCACAGGTCGAGACTACAGTTGCGAGTCGCTACCACTGTTGCGAGTGAGCAATACCCTGTCGAGACCAGCAATCTTCCAGTAATAAATCCCGAAAAATCAGCACCTTTTACACCGTAGAATCTTCTGATTGATAACTTTCCAACTAAAACTCCAAAAAATCAGCAAACAACTTCCCAATAACTCCAAAACAGATCAAAATCGTAAAAATTTTGACTGTTCTTCAATGTTCTTCGTGAATTCAAACAGCAACCCGAAAACTTGTTTCTTTCCGATCAGTTTTGAACCGTACACAAGAGCAAATGCTCTGATACCAATTGTAGGTCCCTATCCCGTATGGATCGTAACAAAACTGACAATCTACCAAGGGTGCGGAATCCCCTTGATAAACCTAGCAAACAGAAACAAGAACACAAGATGATTTACCAACCGATCCTCTATGATTATCCAACGAAAACGTTTACAATCACTCAAGATCTTCACGAACTCACAGCCAATAATCTGTGTATTCGAACTCTCTCTCAATTGCCTAAAAGTCTCCAAAAGTCTAACCCTAAAACTCTAGGTAAAGGTTGTTTATATACACACAACCATACAATTCGACCTGGGCCAAGCCCATACGCATTCTAGATACAATTCGGGCTAAACTAGATGGACTTTAACTTTAACTTGAACTTGGATGATTTAGGCTTTAACAAACTTGAATTCCATTCAGTCTTCATAAGTCTTCGCGGCCCAAACTCGTTTAATATCCAAAGACCAATCCAACGCTGTTGTCACATAACATGCACCAACAATAACTTTTACCATTTAAAAACAAGTAAAAGTTTTAGATAGATAAGTCAATTAGATCTGGTAATTTCCATAACAGAAATAATTTTGGATAGAGTCGACCTTGTTTAAATCTCAATTTTATAATAATGATCAGTGGTTTGAGTAAAATTTTATAACCATTGATGGAGACCATTTCCTGTCAGATGATTGTATTTCTGAGGAAACATGTTCACAAAGGTTTGAGAGTCTTTTGTAAACCCTATCCCATGTGATAGATTTTTGAAAATTTGCCTTAGTCCTCTTAAATAAGTTTTACCTTCTAATACAACAGTTACCTGAACTATCCTGAACCAGTGGTTGCACTCAGCTGTTTGGTAACCTGTGAACTCTCAAGTGTTTTGAGTTTATACTCTTTTCTTTTGATTTCAAAACTTTTGAGTTAAACACACCTTTTTGAGTTTAGTGATTTTTATCTTTTCCTTTTTAACCTCTCCAAAGGCATATGTTATAACATTCACTGGAGGGTTTTTAAGAAAAGAATAATCAATCCAAAATCATTTACAGCAATGTTTTAAGAAACTTGGTCATTTTTTGCAACTGCTTATGCCAATTTTCACATTACTTTTTGATCTGGTTTTCGAATACATCAACACATAACCTATACAGGATTTTGCCCTTTTTTTTCACAAGCGATTTAGGCAGATTCAAGCTTATTTTTATTAACTTGGTATTTTTCTACCATAGTTTGGGAGTTGATCATTGATTATGCTTTGATGAGTGTTTTGAAACTGCTAATTTTCTTTTAACTAAAAACAATTTATATTTAAATTTTAAACGTATTTCAGAACTGTTGTTCACATATAGATCTTGTTCCTAAGGATTTTGTTCGCCTTAGTCTTTAATGACTAGAGGTGAAGCCTTAGTAACAGTTAATCATGGAATCATCACAATTTCCAACATAAACACTGTAATTACATGTGACAATAAGATACAGTGTTATGCGAATTTTGTGTGTTTAGCAGCATCTCAGTTGTTTTACAGAAGCTTTTGAATAATCAACTTTATACGTGATTATACTTTACTCTGTTTTTCAACTAATACAAACAACTTAAGTATCAATGAATTTGAGCTGAACTTTTATGTTAAATTGATTGTTAGATCGAATTTGACTGTCCTAGGCTCTGATACCAATTGTTAGGATCTGAGTTTGCTTGATTATGTTGTTTTTACAGAAGTGAAGATCAAAATTAGATAAAATAGTGAAATAACTTGCAGCGGAATAATTTATAAAAACTTTATCACATAACCAAGGAGAGATTAGCTTTCATCATAACATGTTATCATTAATCATAAGATTCAAAAGATTACAAACCTATTACATGCTTGAATCACTAACTCCCCCTCAGCCTGAGCTCACACTAATTGATACGTACAAGTTAAGTGTGTGTGTGTGTATGTGTGTGTGTGTGAGCTGCCTAGAACAGTACAGGTACTGTTCTATTTATAGTACAAATCCTAACCACTGAGGAATCTTGATGACGTCACTTAGAAAGCGACATCTAATAGACTCCAAACACTGCTAATGCTAACCTCTGATAATGCTAAAAACACTGATTACAAGACACTGATGATGCTATCCACTGATGAGCTCAACCACTGATGTAGCTTTAGCAGATGTTCTTCAAAGGGTGATCAGACCTTTGACTTCCAGCAGACCTTTGACCATATCAGTGGTTTAGTCTTTAACAGTCTTTACACTTCATCAGAGCTTGGCATAGAACAGATGTTAGGAGCAACAGTTGTTAGGAATCTTGGCATTTTGATGGAAGAAGTAGTTCAAAACACTGTTTATTCTGGATCAATTGTTGATGCATGTTTTGGCTTTCTATCATCTGTTCTTTTGTAGGGTTCAATACCAACAATAAAAATATTGGTTTCTGACATTCTATGACAACAGGAATGGGGTGTCTAATCCTATAGTGCTATATCATACTACCAATCGGTCTGGTGAACATAAAATAAGTACAATTCAATAATTAATTTTATAATCTTTGAAAAATCAGTGTTTAAACCATAAATAATCATTCAGTTTGTCAAAAGATAAGTACTAATATGTATAATCAATTATACTTTGAAATCATGAACATAACAAATAGGTACACATGCTTCATCCCAAAACATTGAAAACAGTAAAAGAGGGGACTATGTACTCACTTGAGATTGCTTATTAGTCTTGGGAATAAGACCAATTTAAGCTCCAAGGATCACGGAAACAACAAGGCACCTAGTATAGGTAACTATGTTAATAATCGGATCCTAAATCGGGAGATAGGATAGAATGATGTTCTATAAATCAAATGAGTATTTGAACTCATATGATATGATTTAATAGAGCTATCATTCTGATTTGGAAGTCTACCTAAGTGCACTTGACCCGTTTCGACCCGTTATGGTAGTTTAAGCTACTATAACGCGTTGGTTGCGCAAAACTATGGTCGGACGGTTATCTATAAGCTATGTCAAGTATTACATGCCCAATTATACCCTACCATGTTACTAAATCAGATTAGATGTCAAAAATATGTTCACATATGCACAATATGGTTTTATATTTCAAAAGGACATTTTGGTCATTTCCTAATGGGCTTGTACACTATTTAACAAATAGCTAACCAATCCTATGTGATCATAAGGTATAACCTCAGAGGTTATTCCCTATGCAACTATGATCACTAATCATGCTTGGTCGGATCCTAATGATCGACCAAACGGGTCAGGTTCGAAAGTCTAAGTGGTTGTTTAGACCGCTTAGCTTACGACCCTAAACAAGCACCAAACTAGTAGTGACGAGTTAAACATGTCAAAACATGTTTAACTAACTTAGAAAACTGATTTGGTATCAAAACAAGGTGTTTTGATACCTAAAAGTAGTTCTGTTGCAAAATGCGTGCTAAAACGCATTTTGACCGAAACTTTGACTCGTCACTACACCTAGTTAACGTGGTAATCAGTAGGTATAATCGCTAAGGATTATAACCAACGTGATTACAATCACGTTACAAAGTTCAACCGAACTTTGCGTTGACCATTGACTGGTCAAACTGAAAGTCAAACACTGTTTGACTTTTTAAGCTAGAAAGCAATAAAAGAATGAAGGAATGCTTACTAAAGGTCCTTGCTTGAACTTGATCTTATAATTCTCAGGTATGAAGTTATGAAAACATCAACTTAGAGAATTTAGATCAAGTGTGAGTTGCAACAATGAAAAACCTTAGCTATTTATAGTTGTTGTAAACTCACAAGATCAAGACACATGTTTGTGTAGCCTCCAAGCAAGAAATAATGGCCATACATGTGTTACAAGCAGGTTCAAAGCCTTGGAGAGGTGTTAACTTGGTTAACACACCAAGAAATTACCATAACAGCCCCTGAATTAACAACAGAATGCTGAAAAATGATTTTTTGTCGCTGGGCATTATCACGCGGCCCGTGTAAGATAGGAGACAGGCCTACACAGCCCGCCTAAAACCAGCAGATCAGCAAAAGTTTCATTATTTACAGCATAGGTCCCTGCACTTGTTTGAGCCCATTTCTTGCACTTTTAACACCCGTTAAGCCATTTTCAAGGCTCTACAAGGTCATTAAAGTTTAGGGGACTCAAAATGTGCCCGGAAAACTCTCGGATGTCGGCTCGTTTGGTCGTACGGTCGCGTTATTCGTCAAATTACGACGAAACTCAAACGGACGCGAAAACGAACCAAATTAAGCGACGAGCGGAATTTTTGCATGCCGATCACTAAAATGAAAATATTTTAGTGTGTAAAAAAATTTTGGATGTCCAGATGTGGTCAGAACGTAAGATATGCGCGAAAATGCAAACTTACGTCGTTTTGACACTTTTAGTCCCTGTAAGATCAAATAAGCATATTTTCGCACACCGAACGACTCAAAGCTTATTTATAAGCTATGTTTAGGTTATTTATGGTATGTTTAGCTTATGATCATGTTCCGGACTGTACGTTGCCTTACGAAACGGCAGACTTTTGCAAGTTGACACAATTAGTCCCTGTGAGCGAATAAACTTGTTTTCGGCATACCAAACCCTTCAAAACTTATTTCTAAGTTATGTAAAGGTTATTTAAGGTATGTTAAGCCTATTTCACTATTCCAGAGTGTTTGTTGCATTAAACTGATCGCGTTTACGTATCAGTTCGCGTATAACTTTCCAGAAAGCGATTTAAAAGCTCGAAATCGAACAAGAATTGATATGTGTAAACGATACACATATTTATACAAATTCCAAGCATGAAATACAATATTTCATTGGTTTGGTATTTGTATGATGGTTGAAGTGACACAGGTGTCACAACGATCATAGCCATCAATTCCTCAATAGTGGGTAAATCAATTAAAATCACACCACAATCCATCTCAGAGGTATTCGTACTCGATGATCAGCTAGGTAAAACCTTTTTTTTCCTAAAATCGGGTATCAAACTGATTTTATTGAGAGGGGGTATGGTGCAGAAATGAAAAGGGACACCTTACAAAAAGGTAGCTTTCCTCCTGCAACAAGATTTTTATTCCATACCCTCTTGATGTGTGTTTCAAATAAAACAACTGCTTTTAACGAAATACCATTGAAGATCCAATACCTGGGTTATGCTATTTTACATAAAGAAAATTTTAACTACTCCCAGGAGATCTTTGATGACTTGGTCAAAAATGTTACTAGCAAATCATTTTTATTATTTCCAAGGTTCCTAAGCTTTTATTTTCAAAAGAAATTTGGAAAGGATGATGCTCATGTGCTCATCCAAGGTGAAACTTTTCAAATAAATGGCTTGACACCTGAAACATTTACAAGATTATCAAAGCCTTCTAAAACAAAAGCAGAGGCCCTTGAGCAGAATTTAGCAGCTACCACTGCTCCTCAGGCACCTGCTGCTGAGCCCACTGCTCTAGGTGATCACAACAGCAAAACAAGTGCTGTGAAACCCACACCTAAAACCACCAGAAAACCAAGACAAAAGAAAACACAAAAGCCCCCCAAACCTACAAAAAAGGCAACTCTGGAAAATGAGATCCCAGAGCAACTGCCAGTGATAACACAAAAGTCACTAGAAACCACTGCTGCTACTTCCTCACAGCAGATGGTAGAAAGATCTCAACCCATACCTGAAACTCCTCCTGCTTCTTCTCAAAAAGAACCACCGGGTGTAAGAATAGGGAAACCACAATATGATGCTCTGGAATCACTTGCTTCCATCATCCACAACCCACTTCCAGGGGCAAATTCGCTTTCTACACCCATACTCACTGCTACAATTCCCCCACAAACAAAACTCTTGTTGGATGCTATTGATTTGAACCAGATACAAACCAGTCCTTCTCACTCACCAGTAAATGAGAACATACCTCAACAAGTGACTGGGTCTGGTGCTTCAATCATTGCTAACCCACTAACAACACCTGAGGAGGTTACACCCCTTGAGTTACATGTAACTCTTGGTGGTAGTTCAAGTGAAGCAACTACTACAAGTGCTGAACCCACTGGTTTGCACTTGGATAGTGGTTTCATTAATAAGATTTCCTTGAAGGCAATTTCTTCTCTGGGAACTCTTGTGAATCCAGTATTCACTGGTTCACTAAAAAGTGTTTCTCATTTTGAAGGAAGAAGTCCCCAGTTCCAAGACAAAGGGGCAGCAGTGGTTGACTTTTGGAATACATTCCCTGAGTCAACCACTGTTACAACCACTGAATGTGGGAAATCAGATGATCCCATTAAGTTGGGTGATGGTTTAATGTACCAAGAATTGACGGCTAGAGTTGACAAATTGGATACTTCTGTTGCAGAAATCAAAGAAATGCTGCAACAGTTGTTGAAAGTTCTAAAGGTACCACCCACTGTTGCACCAACTCCAACAGCTGCTCCATCTTCTGCTCCCACTCCAGATGAGCTGTGGAGTTTGTTTCAACCACTGCTCCATCATCAAAGAGAATTAGCTGATCAGCAACATGAGATACAAGTTCAAAAGATCATAAATCTCATGGAAGTAAGGTTTAAAGACACCTAGGCAGATATCAAGGCAATAAAGGCCCATTTGCTGAACACCACTGGCACTGCTCTTCCCACTATCATCTTTATGGATAACCCACCAACAGATAATGCCAAAAAGGGGGAGAAATTAAAGCAGTTCAAAAAGAAGGGATATGAAGATGGCCTGTATATTGAACCAGACAAGTCAAGCATGCTTGTAGACATTCCCTTGCCAGATGGTAGTAAAAAGATTGATATAACCACTAATGCAATTGCTGATGCAAAAGCAAGTGTAAAAAGGGATAAGGAGGCTAAGGATAAAGCAAGGTTTGAACAGGAGAAGAGAGTTTTTATGGAACTGAATGAGCAGGGTACTTCTAAGCCAAAGGCTGATAAAAATCCCGAGCCAAAAAGAAAGAATCCCACTAGAAAAGTGAGGGAACCCAAACACACACCATCCACAAAACATACTCCCAAACCTCCTAAAAGCTCCACACATCATTCTCCAAAAACAACAGCTGTTGTAACACCTGCTGCATCAACAACTGTTGGTACTTCAGTGGTTTCAGCAGTTGTTAAACCAACAACCACCACTTCAACCACAACAACTGCTCCCACTTCAACCACTGCCCCACCAAAAATGCCTTCACCACCAAAAAAAACTTCATCACCACCATCACCTCCTGCCAAAAAGTAGAAGACAACTGATGACACATCATCAGTTGTAATGACAACAGTGGTTGAAACACCAGTTGTTTCAACAACTGTTAGTCAGCCACCTTCCACTACAATAACCACCACTCAAATCACCACCACTGAACCAACCAAAACACCACCAGCCTCTCTTAAACCAAAAAGGAGAAGGATGATTTTGAAAGATGATGATTCTCCACCACCACCAACATCTTCACAACCTTTGTCACTTGTCACTATTCCAAACCCTGTTCCTATCTCTTCAGCGCAAGTTCAAAATCCAATCACTTCCATTACTCTTGCAGGTGTCTAGTATCCTTTAGAGCTCATAGCAGTCAGAGAAGAGATCAAATCTTTCTACTCTGAGGATGACCCTGCTAAAAGGAATTTGCCATCTGTTCAAGGATATCCAAGGCCCAATAATACTAAAGAATACCTGAAAGTCAAAGCTCAACAAGCGGAGGATATCTCTAAAAGAAACTCACAAGGAAAATCTGATAAAGAAATTCAATGGCACTATCAATTCCTACTCACACAAGTCAGAACTTTGGAGCAGTTTTCAAAAGATTTGTGTCAAAAGCTTTCAGAAAGAGATGATGAAACTTTAAGAAAAGATTACATTCAGCACATAATGGCCTTCAAGAAATACAAGGGAGATAAAACTCAATACAAAGAATGGACCATTGGTGAGCTCAAGGAGGAGTTAGAAAGAATTGAAAAAATTAATAAAGAGAATGTGAAACACACTCCTCCTGTCTGGACAAAGTACATGAAAAATGTACCAGACAAAGTGTTAGAACTAAAGAGAATGAAAGAGGAACTTATAACTGCATATTTTGGGTCAAGAAATCAGCTGACAAGGTGGAAAGAAGACAAAGTCAGGGCCAGCTACAAAAAGTTGAAAGAACTAAGAAAGAAAAATACAAATATTCCACAAAAGCCTGACTATCCTGAAGCAGTGGTTTCAACAAGACCACCAAAGCTGCACGTCAGGAAAGCCACTGCTCCACCTGGTGCCATCCTTTATCAAGGAAGGAGGCAAAAACAGATGGATGCAGAAACAGCAGAGGATATAGCAGTAGGTGATGAAGTTATAAAAATAGTCCTCAAGCAAATGATAGCTGATATTCCTGAGCTTGCTCAAGCTCAAAGCACTACTCAGCCAGTTATCACCAGGCCACCATCTCCAAACTCATCTGCAATAAAACCTCTCCCAAGAAACCCACTGGATTCAAAAATACTAAAGTGGAAAACTGAAAAACAGTCCCACGTATTGACTCTGATCAAATCCAGTGGTGAAGTGAAGAAAATATCAAGGGAACAAGCATTGGGCCTGGGTGTTGAAGATCTACAAGATCTCCTTGATCTTCCACTATGCAGGGATGAGGATGACACAGATGCCCTGGACTTTAAGTTACAACTTAAATGCCAAATAAGGGAACTGTTCATGAGACAATAAAGATCTACAATAATGAAGGGTTTTGGCATCATCTGTTCTAGGGGGAGATTGTTGGGATTGAACCCTACCAGAGGAACAGTTGATTAAAGCCAAAACCGGATCAGGGCAGTGGATCCAAAATAAGCAGATGTTATGTTTACATTATCTCCCCTTGAAAGTGGTTCTAATAACTGATGACCTCCATCCACTGATCCTTTACAACAACTGGTGCCTTACAACTGCTGATCAAGTTAAAGACTGATGAAGACTAAAGCCCTGATGATCAATCTACTGTTATGGGCCAAGCATTGCTGAAGAAACCAAGTACTGCTGGAGTCACAACAGTGGAAGGATAAAGCAGTAGTTTAGTCTTTCCTTTGTAATGTATTGTAATCAGTAGTTAGCATAGCAGTGTTTGTATTAGATCAGTAGTTTCAGGTTGTTAGGAGGTTAGATGTCACTTTCATGGTGACGTCAGCCAAGATGCTTTAGTGGTTTGCTCGTGCCAATAAATAGAACAGTACCCTGTACTGTTCTATTAGCTCTTTCACCACTTGTCTTCCTGTACGAGCAAATACTGTGAGCTCAGGCTGAGGGGGAGTTTGTTACATGCATGCAAAGTTGTAATCAGTGATTGGAATAAATTTAATCATTTGGTTCAATGTTCAAACATGTGTGTTGAAAGCATTTCTTCTGTTTGATTGTGTGCAAAGTTTATTTCCATTTTATTTCCGCTGCAATTACTTGTTCATCTTCATTAATTTCTAAACAAAAACACAATAAAAAAGAAACTCAGATCCTAACAATAGTGGAGGCTCTAGGCACATGAGTGGACGTAGAGCCCTACTCAAAGATTTCAAAACTCATGGAGGGGGTCATATATCCTTTGATAATATGCGGATAAGACACCAAAAAATAAACACTCAAAAAATGCCCACAATTTAAGGAATGTGTATACTGACGGCATCAGATTCCTAATTGATAGAGAATGGCCTGGTGGCAAGAAAAGCTGCTTCCAGGAGGTTGTCAAGTGTTTTCGCTCGACGATTCCATTCTTGGGTGGTTGGTTTGGCACATGTTTCTGTAACTCGAATCCTAGCCCGGTATATCCCATTTTAGTTTTACACCATTGTGAACCTCGCGCCTTTTTTACTCTCTGATCGTGGTTTCTCGGCATTGAAAAATCTTCGTAAACTAAATCACACGCGTATATGTTGACATTTAAGAGATATACAACCAAGAAAAACAAGAGCATTGATGATATATTTGCGGAATAGACACCAAAAAAATAAATAATCAGAAAATGGCAACAATTTAAGGAATGTGATTAGTGACGGCATCAGATTACTAATTGGTGGAGAAAGGTCTGGTGGCAAGAAAAGCTGATTACAGGAGGTTGTCAAGTGTTTTCGCTTGACGATTCCATTCTTGGGTGGTTGGTTTCGCCCTTGTTCCTGTAACTCTAATCCTAGCCCGGTATATCCCATTTTAATTTTACACCATTGTGAACCTTACGCCTTTTTTGCTCTCTAATCGAGTTTCTCGGCATTGAAAAATCTTCGTAAACTAAATCACACATGTATATGTGGACATTTAAGAGATATACAATCAAGCAAATCAAGAGCAAAGGTGATATAAATGCGGATTAGACACCAAAAAATAAACACTCAAAAATGGCTACAATTTAAGGAATGTGTTTAGTGACGGCATCAGATTCCAAATTGATGGAGAAAGGTCTGGTGGCAAGAAAAGCTGCTTCCAGGAGGTTGTCAAGTGTTTTCGCTCGACGATTCCATTCTTGGGTGGTTGGTTTGGCCCTTGTTCCTGTAACTCGAATCCTAGTCTGTTATATCCCATTTTAGTTTTACACCAATATGAACCTCACCCCTTTTTTACTCTCTGATCGAGGTTTCTAGGCATTGAAAAATCTTCGTAAACTAAATCACACGTGTATATGTTGACATTTAAGAGATATACAACCAAGAAAATCAAGAGCATTGGTGATATATATGCGGATTAGACACCAAAAAATAAACAATCAGAAAATGGCAACAATTTAAGGAATGTGTTTAGTGATGGCATCAGATTCCTAATTGATGGAGAAAGGTCTGGTGGCAAGAAAAACTGCTTCCAGGAGGTTGTCAAGTGCTTTCGCTCGACGATTCCATTCTTGGGTGGATGATTTGGCCCTTGTTCCTGTAACTCGAATTCTAGCACGTTATATCACATTTTAGTTTTACACCATTGTGAACCTTACGCCTTTTTTACTCTCTAATCGAGGTTCTCGGCTTTGAAAAATCTTCGTAAACTAAATCACACGTGTATATGTTGACACTTAAGAGATATACAGTCAAGAAAATCAAGAGCAATGGTGATATATATGCTGATTAGACACCAAAAAATAAACACTCAAAAAATGACTACAATTTAAGAAATGTGTTTAGTGACGGCATCATATTCCTAATTGATGGAGAAAGGTCTGGTGGCAAGAAAATATGCTTTCAGGAGGGTGTCAAGTGTTTTCCCTAGACGATTCCATTCTTAGGTGGTTGGTTTAGCCCTTTTTCATGTTACTCGAATACTAGCCCGGTATATCCCAGTTTAGTTTTACACCATTGTGAACCTCAAGCCTTTTTTACTCTCTGATCGAGGTTCTCGGCATTGAAAAATCTTCGTAAACTAAATCACACGTGTATATATTGGCATTTAAGAGATATACAGTCAAGAAAATTTAGAGCAATGGTGAAATATCTGCGGATTAGACACCAAAAAATAAACACTCAAAAAATGGCTACAATTTAAGGAATGTGTTTAGTGACGGCATCAAATTCCTAATTGATGGAGAAAGGTCTGGTGGCAAGAAAAGCTTCTTCCCGGAGGTTGTCAAGTGTTTTCACTCAACGTTTCCATTCTCGTGTGGTTGGTTTGGCCCTTGTTCCTTTAAGTCGAATCCTTGCCCGATATATACCATTTTAGTTTTACACCATTGTGAACTATAGGCCTTTTTTACCCTCTGATCGTGGTTCTCGGCATTGAAAAATCTTCGTAAACTAAATCACACGTGTATATGTTGACATTTAAGAGATATACAATCAAGAAAATCAAGAGCAATGGTGATCTATATGCGGATTAGACACCAAAAAATAAACACTCAAAAACTGGCTACAATTAAAGGAATGTGTTTAGTGACGGCATCAGATTCCTAATTGATGGAGAAAGGTCTGGTGGCAAGAAAAGCTGCTTCCAGGAGGTTGTCAAGTGTTTTCGCTCGATGATTCCATTCTTGGGTGGTTGGTTTGGCCCTTGTTCCTGTAACTCGAATCCTAGTCCGTTATATCCCATTTTAGTTTTACACCATTATGAACCTCACGCCTTTTTTACAATCTGATCGAGGTTTCTCGACATTGAAAAATCTTCGTAAACTAAATCACACGTGTATATGTTGACATTTAAGAGATATACATCCAAGAAAATCAAGAGCATTGGTGATATATATGCGGATTAGACACCAAAAAATAAACAATCAGAAAATGGCAACAATTTAAAGAATGTGTTTAGTGACGGCATCAGATTCCTAATTGATGGAGAAAGGTCTGGTGGCAAAAAAAGCTGCTTCCAGGAGGTTGTCAAGTGCTTTCGCTCGACGATTCCATTCTTGGGTGGATGATTTGGCCCTTGTTCCTGTAACTCGAATTCTAGCACGGTATGTCCAATTTTAGTTTTACACCATTGTGAACCTTACGCCTTTTTAACTCTCTAATCAAGGTTCTCGGCTTTGAAAAATCTTCGTAAACTAAATCACACGTGTATATGTTGTCACTTAAGAGATACACAGTCAACAAAATCAAGAGCAATGGTGATATATATGCTGATTAGACACCAAAAAATAAACACTCAAAAAATGGCTACAATTTAAGAAATGTGTTTAGTGACGGCATCAGATTCCTAATTGATGGAGAAATGTCTGGTGGCATGAAAATATGCTTTCAGGAGGGTGTCAAGTGTTTTCCCTCGACGATTCCATTCTTAGGTGGTTGGTTTGGCCCTTGTTCCTGTTACTCGAATCCTAGCCCGGTATATCCCACTTTAGTTTTACACCATTGTGAACCTCAAGCCTTTTTTACTCTCTGATCGAGGTTCACGGCATTGAAAAATCTTCGTAAACTAAATCACACGTGTATATATTGACATTTAAGAGATATACAGTCAAGAAAATTTAGAGCAATGGTGAAATATATGCGGATTAGACACCAAAAAATAAACACTCAAAAAATGGCTACAATTTAAGGAATGTGTTTAGTGACGGCATCAGATTCCTAATTGATGGAGAAAGGTCTGGTGGCAAGAAAAGCTTCTTACCGGAGGTTGTCAAGTGTTTTCGCTCGACGTTTCCATTCTCGTGTGGTTGGTTTGGCCCTTGTTCCTTTAAGTCGAATCCTTGCCCGATATATCCCATTTTTGTTTTACACCATTGTGAACTATACCCCTTTTTTACTCTCTGATCGTGGTTCTCGACATTGTAAAATCTTCGTAAACTAAATCACACGTGTATATGTTGACATTTAAGAGATATACAGTCAATAAAATCAAGAGCAATGGTGATATATGTGCGGATTAGACACCAAAAAATAAACACTCAAAAAATGGCTACAATTTAAGGAATGTGTTTAGTGACGGCATTAGATTCCTAATTGATGGAGAAAGGTCTGGTGGCAAGAAAAGCCGCCTCCAAGAGGTTGTCAAGTGTTTTCGCTCGAAGATTCCATTCTTGGGTGGTTGGTTTGGCCAGTGTTCCTATAACTCGAATCCTAGCCCGGTATATCCCATTTTATTTTTACACCATTGTGAATCTTACGCCTTTTTTACTCTCTGATCGAGGTTCTCAGCATTGAAAAATCTTCGTAAACTAAATCACACGTGTATATGTTGACATTTAAGAGATATACAGTCAAGAAAATCAAGAGCAATGGTGATATTTATGCGGATTAGACACCAAAAAATAAACACTCAAAAAATGGCTACAATTTAAGGAATGTTTTTAGTGACGGCATCAGATTCCTAATTGATGGAGAAAGGTCTGGTGGCAAGAAAAGCTGCTTCCAGGAGGTTGTCAAGTGTTTTCGCTCTACGATTCCATTCTTGGGTGGTTGGTTTGGCCCTTTTTCCTGTAACTCGAATCCTAGCCCGGTATATCCCATTTTAGTTTTATACCATTGTAGACCTTACGCCTTTTTTACTCTCTGATCGAGGTTCTCGGCATTGAAAAATCTTCGTAAACTAAATCACACGTGTATATGTTGACATTTAGGAGATATACAGTCAAGAAAATCAAAAGCAATGGTGATATATATATGCGAATTAGACACCAAAAAATAAACACTCAAAAAATGGCTACTATTTAAGGAATGTGTTTAGTGACGGCATTCGATTCCTAATTGATGGAGAAAGGTTTGTTGTCTAGAAAAGCAGCTTCAAGGAGGTTGTCAAGTGTTTTCGCTCGACGATTCCATACTTGGGTGGTTGGTTTGACCCTTGTTCCTGTAATTCGAATCCTAGCCCGATATATCCCATTTTAGTTTTACACCATTGTGAACCTTACGCCTTTTTTACTCTCTGATCGAGGTTCTCAGCTTTGAAAAATCTTCGTAAACTAAATCACACATGTATATGTTGATATTTAAGAGATATACATTTAAGAAAATCAAGAGCAATGGTGATATATATGCGGATTAGACACCAAAAAATAAACACTCAAAAATGGCTACAATTTAAGGAATGTGTTTAGCGAGGGCATCAGAATCCTAATTGATGGAGAAATGTCTGGTGGCAAGAAAAACTGCTT
Organism: Helianthus tuberosus; assembly: GCA_030545235.1. Taxonomy (NCBI): domain Eukaryota; kingdom Viridiplantae; phylum Streptophyta; class Magnoliopsida; order Asterales; family Asteraceae; genus Helianthus; species Helianthus tuberosus. Next base: position 146,570,875 of record CM060400.1, read on the forward strand.
CCAGGAGGTTGTCAAGTGTTTTCGCTCGACGATTCCATTCTTGGGTGGTTGTTTTGGCCATTGTTCCTGTAACTCGAATCCTAGCCCGGTATATCCCATTTTAGTTTTACACCATTGTGAACCTTACGCCTTTTTTACTCTCTGATCGAGGTTCTCGGCATAGAAAAATCTTCGTAAACTAAATCACACGTGTATATGTTGACATTTAAGAGATATACAGTCAAGAAAATCATGAGCAGTGGTGATATATATGCGGATTAGACACCAAAAAATAAACACTCAAAAAATGGATACAATTTAAGGAATGTGTTTAATGACGGCATCAGATTCCTAATTAATGGAGAAAGGTCTGGTGGCAAGAAAAACTGCTTCCAGGAGATTGTCAAGTGTTTTCGCTCGACGATTCCATTCTTGGGTGGTTAGTTTGGCCCTTTTTCCTTTAACTCGAATCCTAGCCTGGTATATCCCATTTTAGTTTTAAACCATTGTAGACCTTACACCTTTTTTACTCTCTGATCGAGGTTCTCGGCATTGAAAAATCTTCGTAAACTAAATCACACGTGTATATGTTGATATTTAAGAGATATACAGTCAAGAAAATCAAGAGTTATGGTGATATATATGCGGATTAGTCACCAAAAAATAAACACTCAAAAAATGTCTACAATTTAAGGAAAGTGTTTAGTGACGGCATCAGATTCCTAATTGATGAAGAAAGGTCTGGTGGCAAGAAAAGCTGCTTCCAAGACGTTGTCAAGTGTTTTCGCTCGACGATTCTATTCTTTTGTGGTTAGTTTGGCCCTTGTTCCTGTAACTCGAATCTTAGCCCGGTATATCCCATTTTAGTTTTACACCATTGTGAACCTTACGCCTTTTTTACTCTCTGATCGAGGTTATCGGCATTGAAAAATCTTTGGAAACAAAATCACACGTGTATATGTTGACATTTATGAGATATACAGTCAAGAAAATCAAGAGCAATGGTGATATATATGCGGATTAGCCACCAAAAAATAAACACGCAAAAAACGGCTACAATTTAAGGAATGTGTTTAGTGACGGCATCAGATTCCTAATTTATAGAGAAAGGTCTGGTGGGAAGAAAAGCTGCTTCCAGGAGGTTGTCAAGTGTTTTCGCTCGACAATTCCATTCTTGGGTTGTTGGTTTCGCCCTTGTTCCTCTAACTCGAATCCTAGCCCGGTATATCCGATTTTAGTTTTACACCATTGTGAACCTTACGCCTTTTTTACTCTCTGATCGAGGTTCTCGGCATAGAAAAATCTTCGTAACTAAATCACACGTGTATATGTTGACATTTAAGAGATATACAGTCAAGAAAATCAAGAGCAATGGTGATATATATGAGGGTTAGGCACCAAAAAATAAACACTAAAAAAATGGCTATAATTTAAGGAATGTGTTTAGTGACGGCATCAGATTCCTAATTGATGGAGAAAGGTCTGGTGGCAAGAAAAGCTGCTTCCAAGAGGTTGTCAAGTGTTTTCGCTCGACGATTCCATTCTTGGGTGGTTGGTTTGGCCCTCGTTCCTGTAACTCGAATCCTAGCCCGGTATATCCCATTTTAGTTGTACACCATTGTGATCCTTACTCCTTTTTTACTCTCTGATCGAGGTTCTCGTCATTGAAAAATCTTCGTAAACTAAATCACACGTGTATATGTTGATATTTAAGAGATATACAGTCAAGAAAATCAAGAGCAATGGTGATATATATGCGGATTAGACACCAAAAAATAAACACTCAAAAAATGGCTACAATTTAAGGAAAGTGTTTAGTGACGGCATCAGATTCCTAATTGATGGAGAAAGGTCTGGTGGCAAGAAAAGCTGCTTCCAGGAGGTTGTCAAGTGTTTTCGCTCGACGATTCCATTCTTGGGTGGTTGTTTTGGCCATTGTTCCTGTAACTCGAATCCTAGCCCGATATATCCCATTTTAGTTTTACACCATTGTGAACCTTACGCCTTTTTAATCTCTGATCGAGGTTCTCGGCATTAAAAAATCTTCGTAAACTAAATCACACGTGTATATGTTGACATTTAAGAGATATACAGTCAAGAAAATCAAGAGCAATGGTGATATATATGCGGATTAGACACCAAAAAATAAACACTCAAAAAATGCATAAAATTTACGGAATGTGTTTAATTACGGCATCAGATTCCTAGTTGTTGGAGAAAGGTCTGGTGGCAAGAAAAGCTGCTTCCAGGAGTTTGTCAAGTGTTTTCGCTCGACGATTGCATTCTTGGGTGGTTGTTTTGGCCATTGTTCCTGTAACTCGAATCCTAGCCCGATATATCCCATTTTAGTTTTACACCATTGTGAACTTTACACCTTTTTTACTCTCTGATCGAGGTTCTCGGCATAGAAAAATATTCGTAAACTAAGTCACACCTGTATATGTTGACATTTAAGAGATATACAATCAAGAAAATCAAGAGCAATGTTGATATATATGCGGATTAGACACCAAAAAATAAACTCTCAAAAAATGGCAACAATTTAAGGAATGTGTTTAATGACGGCAACAGATTCCTAATTAATGGAGAAAGGTCTGGTGGCAAGAAAAACTGCTTCAAGGAGATTGTCAAGTGTTTTCGCTCGACGATTCCATTCTTGGGTGGTTGGTTTGGCCCTTGTTACTTTAACTCGAATCCTAGCCTGGTATATCCCATTTTAGTTTTAAACCATTGTGGACCTTACGCCTTTTTTACTCTCTGATCGAGGTTCTCGGCGTTGAAAAATCTTCGTAAACTAAATCACACGTGTATATGTTGACATTTAAGAGATATACAGTCAAGAAAATCAAGAGCAATGGTGATATATATGAGGGTTAGGCACCAAAAAATAAACACTCAAAAAATGGATATAATTTAAGGAATGTGTTTAGTGATGGCATCAGATTCCTAATTGATGGAGAAAGGTCTGGTGGCAAGAAAAAAGCTGCTTCCGAGAGGTTGTCAGGTGTTTTCGCTCGACGATTCCATTCTTGGGTGGTTGGTTTGGCCCTCGTTCCTGTAACTCGAATCCTAGCCCGGTATATCCCATTTTAGTTTTACACCATTGTGATCCTTACTCCCTTTTTACTCTCTGATCGAGGTTCTCGGCATTGAAAAATCTTCGTAAACTAAATCACACGTGTATATGTTGATATTTAAGAGATATACAGTCAAGAAAATCAAGAGCAATGGTGATATATATGCGGATTAGACACCAAAAAATAAACACTCAAAAAATGGCTACAATTTAAGGAATGTGTTTAGTGACGGCATCAGATTCCTAATTGATGGAGAAAGGTCTGGTGGCAAGAAAAGCGGCTTCTAGGAGGTTGTCAAGTGTTTTCGCTCGACGATTCCATTCTTGGGTGGTTGTTTTGGCCATTGTTCCTGTAACTCGAATCCTAGCCCGATATATCCCATTTTAGTTTTACACCATTGTGAACCTTACGCCTTTTTTAATCTCTGATCGAGGTTCTCGGCATTGAAAAATCTTCGTAAACTAAATTACACGTGTATATGTTGACATTTAACAGATATACAGTCAAGAAAATCAAGAGCAATGGTGATATATATGCGGAATATACACCAAAAAATAAACACTCAAAAAATGGATACAATTTACGGAATGTGTTTAATGTAGGCATCAGAATCGTAATTGATGGAGAAAGGTCTGGTGGCAAGAAAAGCTGCTTCCAGGAGGTTGTCAAGTATTTTCGCTCGACGATTCCATTCTTGGGTGGTTGGTATTGTTCCTGTAACTTGAATCCTAGCCCAGTAAATCCCATTTTAGTTTTATACCATTGCGAACCTTACGCCTTTTTTACTCTCTGATCGAGGTTCTCGGCATTGAAAAATCTTCGTAAACTAAATCACACGTGTATATTTTGACATTTAAGAGATATACTGTCAAGAAAATCAAGAGCAATGGTGATATATATGCGGATTAGACACCAAAAAATAAACACTCAAAAAATGGCTACAATTTAAGGAATGTGTTTAGTGAGGGCATCAGATTCCTAATTGATGGAGAAAGGTCTGGTGGCAAGAATAGCTGCTTCTAGGAGGTTGTCAAGTGTTTTCGTTCGACAATTCCATTCTTGGGTGGTTGGTTTGGCCATTGTTCCTGTAACTCGAATCCTAGCCCGATATATCCCATTTTAGTTTTACACCATTGTGAACTTTACGCCTTTTTTACTCTCTGATCGAGGTTCTCGGCATAGAAAAATCTTCGTAAACTAAGTCACACCTGTATATGTTGACATTTAAGAGATATACAATCAAGAAAATCAAGAGCAATGTTGATATATATGCGGATTAGACACCAAAAAATAAACTCTCAAAAAATGGCAACAATTTAAGGAATGTGTTTAATGACGGCAACAGATTCCTAATTAATGGAGAAAGGTCTGGTGGCAAGAAAAACTGCTTCCAGAAGATTGTCAAGTGTTTTCGCTCGACGATTCCATTCTTGGGTGGTTGGTTTGGCCCTTGTTACTTTAACTCGAATCCTAGCCTGGTATATCCCATTTTAGTTTTAAACCATTGTGGACCTTACGCCTTTTTTACTCTCTGATCGAGGTTCTCGGCATTGAAAAATCTTCGTAAACTAAATCACATGTGTATATGTTGACATTTAAGAGATATACAGTCAAGAAAATCAAGAGCAATGGTGATATATATGAGGGTTAGGCACCAAAAAATAAACACTCAAAAAATGGCTATAATTTAAGGAATGTGTTTAGTGACGGCATCAGATTCCTAATTGATGGAGAAATGTCTGGTGGCAAGAAAAGCTGCTTCCGAGAGGTTGTCAGGTGTTTTCGCTCGACGATTCCATTCTTGGGTGGTTGGTTTGGCCCTCGTTCCTGTAACTCGAATCCTAGCCCGGTATATCCCATTTTAGTTTTACACCATTGTGATTCTTACTCCCTTTTTACTCTCTGATCGAGGTTCTCGGCATTGAAAAATCTTCGTAAACTAAATCACACGTGTATATGTTGATATTTAAGAGATATACAGTCAAGAAAATCAAGATCAATGGTGATATATACGCGGATTAGACACCAAAAAATAAACACTAAAAAAATGGCTACAATTTAAGGAAAGTGTTTAGTGACGGCATCAGATTCCTAAATGATGGAGAAAAGTCTGGTGGCAAGAAAAGCTGCTTCCAGGAGGTTGTCAAGTGTTTTCACTCGACGATTCCATTCTTGGGTGGTTGTTTTGGCCATTGTTCCTGTAACTCCAATCCTAGCCCGATATATCCCATTTTAGTTTTACACCATTGTGAGCCTTACGCCTTTTTTAATCTCTGATCGAGGTTCTCGGCATTGAAAAATCTTCGTAAACTAAATTACACGTGTATATGTTGACATTTAAGAGATATACAGTCAAGAAAATCAAGAGCAATGGTGATATATATGCGGAATATACACCAAAAAATAAACACTCAAAAAATGGATACAATTTACGGAATGTGTTTAATGTAGGCATCAGAATCGTAATTGATGGAGAAAGGTCTGGTGGCAAGAAAAGCTGCTTCCAGGAGGTTGTCAAGTATTTTCGCTCGACGATTCCATTCTTGGGTGGTTGGTATAGTTCCTGTAACTCGAATCCTAGCCTAGTATATCCCATTTTAGTTTTATACCATTGCGAACCTTACGCCTTTTTTACTCTTTGATCGAGGTTCTCGGCATTGAAAAATCTTCGTAAACTAAATCACACGTGTATATTTTGACATTTAAGAGATATACTGTCAAGAAAATCAAGAGCAATGGTGATATATATGCGGATTAGACACCAAAAAATAAACACTCAAAAAATGGCTACAATTTAAGGAATGTGTTTAGTGAGGGCATCAGATTCCTAATTGATGGAGAAAGGTCTGGTGGCAAGAATAGCTGCTTCTAGGAGGTTGTCAAGTGTTTTCGTTCGACAATTCCATTCTTGGGTGGTTGGTTTGGCCATTGTTCCTGTAACTCGAATCCTAGCCCGGTATATCCCATTTTAGTTTTACACCATTGTGAACCTTACGCCTTTTTTAATCTCTGATCGAGGCTCTCGGCATTTAAAAATCTTCGTAAACTAAATCACACGTGTATATGTTGACATTTAAGAGATATACAGTCAAGAAAATCAAGAGCATTGGTGATATATATGCGGATTAGACACTAAAAAATAAACACTCAAAAAATGGATACAATTTACGGAATGTGTTTAATGACGGCATCAGAATCCTAATTGATGGAGAAAGGTCTGGTGGCAAGAAAAGCTGCTTCCAGGAGGTTGTCAAGTGTTTTCGCTCGACGATTCCATTCTTGGGTGGTTGTTTTGGCCATTGTTCCTGTAACTCGAATCCTAGCCCGGTATATCCCATTTTAGTTTTACACCATTGTGAACCTTACGCCTTTTTTAGTCTCTGATCGAGGTTCTCGGCATAGAAAATTCTTCGTAAACTAAATCACACGTGTATATGTTGACATTTAAGAGTTATACAGTCAAGAAAATCATGAGCAGTGGTGATATATATGCGAATTAGACACCAAAAAATAAACACTCAAAAAATGGATACAATTTAAGGAATGTGTTTAACGACGGCATCAGATTCCTAATTAATGGAGAAAGGTCTGGTGGCAAGAAAAGCTTCTTACAGGAAGTTGTCAAGTGTTTTCGCTCGACGATTCCATTCTTGGGTGGTTGTTTTGGCCATTGTTCCTGTAACTCGAATCCTAGCCCGATATATCCCATTTTAGTTTTACACTATTGTGAACCTTACGCCTTTTTTATTCTCTGATCGAGGTTCTCGGCATTGAAAAATCTTTGTAAACTAAATCACACGTGTATATGTTGACATTTAAGAGATATACAGTCAAGAAAATCGAGAGCAATGGTGATATATATGCGGATTAGACACCAAAAAATAAACACTCAAAAAATGGATACAATTTACGGAATGTGTTTAATGACGGCATCAGAATCCTAATTGATGGAGAAAGGTCTGGTGGCAAGAAACGCTGCTTCCAGGAGGTTGTCAAGTGTTTTCGCTCGACGATTCCATTCTTGGGTGGTTGGTCTTGTTCCTGTAACTCGAATCCTAGCCCAGTATATCCCATTTTAGTTTTATACCATTGCGAATCTTACGCCTTTTTTACTCTCTGATAGAGGTTCTCGGAATTGAAAAATCTTCGTAAACTAAATCACACGTGTATATTTTGACATTTAAGAGATATATTGTCAACAAAATCAAGAGGAATGGTGATATATATGCGGATTAGACACCAAAAAATAAGCACTCAAAAAATGGCTACAATTTAAGGAATGTGTTTAGTGACGGCATCAGATTTCTAATTGATGGAGAATGGTCTGATGATAAGAAAAGCTGCTTCCAGGAGGTTGTCAAGTGTTTTCGCTCAACGATTCCATTCTTGGGTGGTTGGTTTGGCCCTTGTTCCTGTAACTCAAATCCTAGCCCGGTATATCCCATTTTAGTTTTACACCATTGTGAACCTTACGCCTTTTTTAATCTCTGATTGAGGTTTTCGGCATTGAAAAATCTTCGTAAACTAAATCACGTGTGTATATGTTGACATTTAAGAGATATACAGTCAAGAAAATCAAGAACAATGGTGATATATATGCGGATTAGACACCAAAAAATAAACACTCAAAAAATGGCTACAATTTAAGGAAAGTGTTTAGTGACGGCATCAGATTCCTATATGATGGAGAAAGTTCTGGTGGCAAGAAAAGTTGCTTCCAGGAGGTTGTCAAGTGTTTTCGCTCGACGATTCCATTCTTGGGTGGTTGTTTTGGCCATTGTTCCTGTAACTCGAATCCTAGCCCGCTATATCCCATTTTAGTTTTACACCATTGTGTACCTTACGCCTTTTTTAATCTCTGATCGAGGTTCTCGGCATTGAAAAATCTTCGTTAACTAAATCACACGTGTATATGTTGACATTTAAGAGATATACAGTCAAGAAAATCAAGAGCAATGGTGATATATATGCGGATTAGACGCCAAAAAATAAACACTCAAAAAATGGATACAATTTACGGAATGTGTTTAATGACGGCATCAGAATCCTATATGATGGAGAAAGGTCTGGTGGCAAGAAAAGCTGCTTCCAGGAGGTTGTCAAGTGTTTTCGCTCGACGATTCCATTCTTGGATGGTTGGTCTTGTTCCTGTAACTCGAATCCTTGCCCAGTATATCCCATTTTAGTTTTATACCATTGCGAACCTTACGCCTTTTTTACTCTATGATCGAGGTTCTCGTCATTGAAAAATCTTCGTAAACTAAATCACACGTGTATATTTTGACATTTAAGAGATATACTGTCAAGAAAATCAAGAGCAATGGAGATATATATGTGGATTAGACACCAAAAAATAAACACTCAAAAAATGGCTACAATTTAAGGAATGTGTTTAGAGACGGCATCAGAATCCTAATTGATGGAGAAAGGTCTGGTGGCAAGAAAAGCTGCTTCTAGGAGGTTGTCAAGTGTTTTCGTTCGACAATTCCATTCTTGGGTGGTTGGTTTGGCACTTGTTCCTGTAACTCGAATCCTAGCCTGGTATATCTCATTTTAGTTTTACACCATTGTAAACCTTACTCCTTTTTTACTCTCTGATCGAGGTTCTCGGCTTTAAAAATCTTCGAAAACTAAATCACACATGTATATGTTGACATTTAAGAAATATACAGTCAAGAAAATCAAGAGCAATGATGATATATATATACGGATTAGACACCAAAAAATAAACCCTCAAAAAATGGCTACAATTTAAGGAATGTGTTTAGTGACGACATCAGATTCGTAATTCATGGAGAAAGGTCTGGTGGCAAGAAAAGCTGCTTCCAGGAGGTTGTCAAGTATTTTCGCTCGACGATTCCATTCTTGGGTGGTTAGTTTGGCCCTTGTTCCTGTAACTCGAAACCTAGCATGGTATATCCCTTTTAAGTTTTGCACCATTGTGAACCTTACTCCTTTTTTACTCTCTGATCGAGGTTCTCGGCATTGAAAAATCTTCGTAAACTAAATCACACGTGTATATGTTGACATTTAAGAGATATACAGTCAAGAAAATCAAGAGCAATGGTGATATATATGCGGATTAGACACCAAAAATAAACACTCAAAAAATGGCTACAATTTAAGGAATGTGTTTAGTGACGGCATCAGATTCCTAATTGATGGAGAATGGTCTGGTTGCAAGAAAAGCTGCTTCCAGGAGGTTGTCAAGTGTTTTCGCTCGACGATTCCATTCTTGGGTGGTTGGTTTGGCCCTTGTTCCTGTAACTCAAATCCTAGCCCGGTATATCCCATTTTAGTTTTACACCATTGTGAACCATACGCCTTTTTTACTCTCTGATTGAGGTTCTCGGCATTGAAAAATCTTCGTAAACTAAATCACATGTGTATATGTTGACATTTAAGAGATATACAGTCAAGAAAATCAAGAGCAATGCTCATATATATGCGGATTAGACACCAAAAAATAAACACTCAAAAAATGGCTACAATTTAAGGAATGTGTTTAGTGACGGCATCAGATTCCTAATTGATGGAGAAAGGTCTGGTGGCAAGAAAAGCTGCTTCCAGGAGGTAGTTAAGTGTTTTCACTCGATGATTCCATTCTTGGGTGGTTGGTTTGGCTCTTGTTCCTGTAACTCGAATCCTATCCCGGTATATCCCATTTTATATTTACACCATTTTGAACCTTACGCCTTTTTTACACTCTGATCGAGGTTCTCGGCATTGAAAAATCTTCGTAAACTAAATCACACGTGTATATTTTGACATTTAAGATATATACAGTCAAGAAAATCAAGAGCAATGGTGATATATATGCGGATTAGACACCAAAAAATAAACACTAAAAAATTGCTACAATTTAAGGAATGTGTTTAGTGACGGCATCAGATTCCAAATTGATGGAGAAAGGTCTGGTGGCAAGAAAAGCTGCTTCTGGGAGGTTGGCAAGTGTTTTCGCTCGACGATTCCATTCTTGGGTGTTTAGTTTGGCCCTTGTTCCTGTAACTCGAAACCTAGCATGGTATATCCCTTTTAAGTTTTGCACCATTGTGAACCTTACTCCTTTTTTACTCTCTGATCGAGGTTCTCGGCATTAAAAAATCTTCGTAAACTAAATCACACGTGTATATGTTGACATTTAAGAGATATACAGTCAAGAAAATCAAGAGCAATGGTGATATATATGCGGATTTGACACCAAAAATAAACACTCAAAAAATGGCTACAATTTAAGGAATGTGTTTAGTGACGGCATCAGATTCCTAATTGATGGAGAATGGTCTGGTTGCAAGAAAAGCTGCTTCCAGGAGGTTGTCAAGTGTTTTCGCTCGACGATTCCATTCTTGGGTGGTTGGTTTGGCCCTTGTTCCTGTAACTCGAAACCTAGCATGGTATATCCCTTTTAAGTTTTGCACCATTGTGAACCTTACTCCTTTTTTAATCTCTGATCGAGGTCCTCGGCATTGAAAAATCTTCGTAAACTAAATCACACGTGTATATGTTGACATTTAAGAGATATACAGTCAAGAAAATCAAGAGCAATGGTGATATATATGCGGATTAGACGCCAAAAAATAAACACTCAAAAAATGGATACAATTTACGGAATGTGTTTAATGACGGCATCAGAATCCTAATTGATGGAGAAAGGTCTGGTGGCAAGAAAAGCTGCTTCCAGGAGGTTGTCAAGTGTTTTCGCTCGACGATTCCATTCTTGGGTGGTTGGTCTTGTTCCTGTAACTCGAATCCTAGCCCAGTATATCCCATTTTAGTTTTATACCATTGCGAACCTTACGCCTTTTTTACTCTATGATCGAGGTTCTCGTCATTGAATAATCTTCGTAAACTAAATCACACGTGTATATTTCGACATTTAAGAGATATACTGTCAAGAAAATCAAGAGCAATGATGGTATATATGCGGATTAGACACCAAAAAATAAACACTAAAAAATGGCAACAATTTAAGGAATGTGTTTAGTGACAGCATCAGATTCCTAATTAATGGAGAAAGGTCTGGTGGCAAGAAAAGCTGCTTCTAGGAGGTTGTCAAGTGTTTTCGCTCGACGATTCCATTCTTGGGTGGTTGGTTTGACCCTTTTTCCTGTAACTCGAATCCTAGCCTGGTATATCCCATTTTAGTTTTACACCATTGTGAACCTTACACATTTTTTACTCTCTGATCGAGGTTCTCGGCATTGAAAAATCATCATAAACAAAATCACACGTGTATATGTTGACATTTAAGAGATATACAGTCAAGAAAATCAAGAGCAATGGTGATACATATGCGGATTGGACACCAAAAAATAAACACTCAGAAAATGGATACAATTTAAGGAATGTGTTTAGTGACGGCATCAGATTCCTAATTGATGGAGAAAGGTCTGGTGGCAAGAAAAGCTGCTTTCAGGAGGTTGCAAGTGTTTTCGCTTGACGATTCCATTCTTGGGTGGTTGGTTTGGCCCTTGTTCCTGTAACTCGAATCCTAGCCCGGTATATCCCATTTTAGTTTTACACCATTGTGAACCTTACGCCTTTTTAACTCTCTGATCGAGGTTCTCGGCATCGAAAAATCTTCGTAAACTAAATCACATGTGTATATGTTGACATTTAAGAGATATACAGTGAAGAAAATCAAGAGCAATGTTAATATATATACGGATTAGACACCAAAAAATAAACACTCAAAAATGGCTACAATTTAAGGAATGTCTTTAGTGAGGGCATCAGATTCCTAATTCATGGAGAAAGGTCTGCTGGCAAGAAAAGCTGCTTCCAGGAGGTTGTCAAGTGTTTTCGCTCGACATTTCCATTCTTGGGTGGTTGGTTTGGCCCTTGTTCCTGTAACTCGAATCCTAGCCCGGTATATCCCATTTTAGTTTTACACCATTTTGAACCTTACGCCTTTTTTACACTCTGATCGAGGTTCTCGGCATTGAAAAATCTTCTTAAACTAAATCACACATGTATATTTTGACATTTAAGAGATATACAGTCAAGAAAATCAGGAGTAATGATGATATATATGCGGATTAGATACCAAAAAATAAACACTCAAAAAATGGCTACAATTTAAGGAATGTGTTTAGTGACGGCATCAGATTGCTAATTCATGGAGAAAGGTCTGGTGGTAAGAAAAGCTGCTTCTAGGAGGATGTCAAGTGTTTTCGCTCGACGATTCCATTCTTGAGTGGTTGGTTTGGCCCTTGTTCCTGTAATTCGAATCCCAGCCCGGAATATCCCTTTTAATTTTACACCATTGTGAACCTTACGCCTTTTTTACTCTCTGATCGAGGTTCTCGGCATTGAAAAATCTGCGTAAACCAAATCACACGTGTATATGTTGACATGTAAGAGATATACAGTCAAGAAAATCAAGAGCAATGGTGATATATATGCGGATTAGACACCAAAAAATAAACACTCAGAAAATGGCTACAATTTAAGGAATGTGTTTAGTGACGGCATCAGATTCCTAATTGATGGAGAAAGGTCTGGTGGCAAGAAAAGCTGCTTCCAGGAGGTTGTCAAGTGTTTTCGCTTGACGATTCAATTCTTGGGTGGTTGGTTTGGCCCTTGTTCCTCTAACTCGAATCCTATCCCGGTATATCCCATTTTAGTTTTACACCATTGTGAACCTTACTCCTTTTTTACTATCTGATCGAGGTTCTCGGCATTGAAAAATCTTTGTAAACTAAATTACACATGTATATGTTGACATTTAAGAGATATACAGTCAAGAAAATCAAGAGCAATTGTGATATATATATGCGGATTAGAAACCAAAAAATAAACACTCAAAAAATGGCTACAATTTAAGGAATGTGTTTAGTGACGGCATCAGATTCGTAATTGATGGAGAAAGGTCTGGTAGCAAGAAAAGCTACTTCCAGGACGTTGTCAAGTGTTTTTGCTCGACGATTCAATTCTTGGGTGGTTGGTTTGGCCCTTGTTCCTCTAACTCGAATCCTAGCTCGGTATATCCCATTTTAGTTGTACACCATTGTGAACCTTACGCCTTTTTACTCTCTGATCGAGGTTCTCGACATTGAAAAATCTTCGTAAACTAAATCACACGTGTATATGTTGACATTTAAGAGATATACAATCAAGAAAATCAAGAGCAATGGTGATATATATATATGCGGATTAGACACCAAAAATAAACACTCAAAAAATGGCTACAATTTAAGGAATGTGTTTAATGACGGCATCACATTCCTAATTGATGGAGAATGGTCTGGTGGCAAGAAAAGCTGCTTCCAGGAGGTTGTCAAGTGTTTTCGCTCGATGATTCAATTCTTGGGTGGTTGGTTTGGCTCTTGTTCCTCTAACTCGAATCCTAGGCCGGTATATCCCATTTTAGTTTTACACCATTGTGAACCTTACGCCTTTTTTACTCTCTGATCGAGGTTCTCGGCATTTAAAAATCTTCGTAAAGTAAATCACACGTGTATATGTTGACATTTAAGAGATATACAGTCAAGAAAATCAAGAGCAATGGTGATATATATATGCGGATTAGACACCAAAAAATAAACACTCAAAAAATGGCTACAATTTAAGGAATGTGTTTAGTGACAGAATTAGATTCCTAATTGATGGAGAAAGGTCTGGTGGGAAGAAAAGCTACATCCAGGAGGTTGTCAAGTGTTTTCGCTCGACGATTCCATTCTTGGGTGGCTGGTTTGGCCCTTGTTCCTGTAACTCGAATCCTAGCCCGGTATATCCCATTTTAGTTTTACACCATTGTGAACCTTACGCCTTTTTTACTCTCTGATCGAGGTTCTCGGCATTGAAAAATCTTCGTAAACAAAATCACATGTGTATATGTTGACATTTAAGAGATATACAGTCAAGAAAAATCAAGTGCAATGGTAATATATATGCGGATTAGACACCAAAAAATAAACACTCAAAAAAAGGTCTATTGGCAAGAAAAGCTGCTTTCGGGAGGTTGTCAAGTGTTTTCGCTCGACGATTCCATTCTTGGGTGGTTGGTTTGGCCCTTGTTCCTGTAACTCGAATCCTAGCCCGGTATATCCCATTTTAGTTTTACACCATTGCGAACCTTACGCCTTTTTTACTCTCTGATCGAGGTTCTCGGCATTGAAAAATCTTCGTAAACTAAATCACACCTATATATGTTGACATTTAAGATATATGCAGTCAAGAAAATCAAGAGCAATGGTGATATATATAGGGATTAGACACCAAAAATAAACACTCCAAAAATGGCTACAACTTAAGGAATGTGTTTAGTGACGGCATCAAATTCCTAATTGATGGAGAAAGGTCTGGTGGCAAGAAAAGCTGCTTCCAGGAGGTTGTCAAGTGTTTTCGCTCGACAATTCCATTCTTGGGTGGTTGGTTTGGCCCTTGTTCCTGTAACTCGAATCCTAACCCGGTATATCCCATTTTAGTTTTACACCATTGTGAACCTTATGCCTTTTTTACTCTCTGATCGAGGTTCTCGGCATTGAAAAATCTTCGTAAACTAAATCACATGTGTATATGTTGACATTAAAGAGATATACAGTGAAGAAAATCAAGAGCAATGGTAATATATATGCAGATTAGACACCAAAAAATAAACACTCAGTAATGGCTACAATTTAAGGAATGTGTTTAGTGAGGGCATCAGATTCCTAATTCATGGATAAAGGTCTGATGGCAAGAAAAGCTGCTTCCAGGAGGTTGCCAAGTGTTTTCGCTCGATGATTCCATTCTTGGGTGATTGGTTTGGCCCTTGTTCCTGTAACTCGAATCCTAGCCCGGTATATCCCATTTGAGTTTTACACCATTTTGAACCTTACGCCTTTTTTACACTCTGATCGAGGTTCTCGGCATTGAAAAATCTTCGTAAACTAAATCACACGTGTATATTTTGACATTTAAGAGATATACAGTCAAGAAAATCAAGAGTAATGATGATATATATGCGGATTAGACACCAAAAAGTAAACACTCAAAAAATGGCTACAATTTAAGGAATGTGTTTAGTGACGGCATCAGTTTGCTAATTCATGGAGAAAGGTCTGGTGGCAAGAAAAGCTGCTTCCAGGAGGTTGTCAAGTGTTTTCGCTCGACGGTTCAATTCTTGGGTGGTTGGTTTGGCCCTTGTTCCTCTAACTCAAATCCTAGCCCGGTATATCCCATTTTAGTTTTACACCATTGTGAACCTTATGCCTTTTTTACTCTCTGATCGAGGTTGTCGGCATTGAAAAATCTTCGTAAACTAAATCACACGTGTATATGTTGACATTTATGAGATATATACAGTAAAGAATATCAAGAGCAATGGTGATATATATGCGGATTAGACACCAAAAATAAACACTCAAAAAATGACTACAATTTAAGGAATGTGTTTAGTGACGGCATCAGATTCCTAATTGATGGAGAAAGGTCTGGTGGGAAGAAAAGCTGCTTCCAGGAGGTTGTCAAGTGTTTTTGCTCGACGATTCCATTCTTGGGTGGTTGGTTTGGCCCTTGTTCCTGTAACTCGAATCCTAGCCCGGTATATCCCATTTTAGTTTTATACCATTGTGAACCTTACGCCTTTTTTACTCTCTAATCGAGGTTCTCGGCAATGAAAAATCTTCGTAAACTAAATCAAATGTGTATATGTTGACATTTAAGAGATATACAGTCAAGAAAAATCAAGAGCAATGGTAATATTTATGCGGATTAGACACCAAAAAATAAACACTCAAAAAATGGCTACAATTTAAGGAATGTGTTTAGTGACGACATCAGATTCCTAATTGATGGAGAAATGTCTGGTGGCAAGAAAAGCTGCTTCCAGGAGGTTGTCAAGTGTTTTCACTCGATGATTCCATTCTTTGGTGGTTTGTTTGGCCCTTGTTCCTGTAACTCGAATCCTAGCCCGGTATATCCCATTTTAGTTTTACACCATTTTGAACCTTACGCCTTTTTTACACTCTGATCGAGATTCTTGGCATTGAAAACTCTTCGTAAACTAAATCACACGTGTATATTTTGACATTTAAGAGATATACAGTCAAGAAAATCAAGAGCAATGGTGATATATATGCGGATTAGACACCAAAAAATAAACACTCAAAAAATGGCTACAATTGAAGGAATGTGTTTAGTGACGGCATCAGATTCCAAATTGATGGAGAAAGGTCTGGTGGCAAGAAAACCTGCTTCTAGGAGGTTGTCAAGTGTTTTCGTTCGACAATTCCATTCTTGGGTGGTTGGTTTGGCCCTTGTTCTTGTAACTCGAATCTTAGCCCGGTATATCCCATTTTAGTTTTACACCATTGTGAACCTTACGCCTTTTTTACTCTCTGATCGAGGTTCTCGGCATTGAAAAATCTTCGTAAACTAAATCACATGTGTATATGTTGACATTTAAGAGATACACAGTCAAGAAAATCAAGAGCAATGGTAATATATATGCAGATTAGACACCAAAAAATAAACACTCAAAAATGGCTACAATTTAAGGAATGTGTTTAGTGAGGGCATCAGATTCCTAATTGATGGAGAAAGGTCTTGTGGCAAGAAAAGCTGCTTCCAGGAGGTTGTCAAGTGTTTTCGCTCGATGATTCCATTCTTGGGTGGTTGGTTTGGCCCTTTTTCCTGTAACTCGAATCCTAGCCCGGTATATCCCATTTTAGTTTTACACCACTTTGAACCTTATGCATTTTTTACACTCTGATCGAGGTTCTCGGCATTGAAAAATCTTCGTAAACTAAATCACACGTGTATATTTTGACATTTAAGAGATATACAGTCAAGAAAATCAAGAGCAATGGTGATATATATGTGGATTAGACACCAAAAAATAAACACTCAAAAAATGGCTACATTTTCCGCCTACAAAGAATGGCTTATTAGGGGGTTATTAGGCCATAGTTACCGCCTACAAAGATTAAGAGAAAAGAATTGAGAATGAATGATTGAAATGGCTGATCTCTGCTTCTTATATAGTTGATCCGTGACGTTCTCACGCCCCGCGACGCCCACAGGCCTAGCCTGTCGCGGCTCGCGTGGGCCCTAAAGGCAGCAACAAGTTTGATGAGTCATCACCATAGTTCTGACGCGTGTCCGACACGTGGCGGCTCAAGTGACCAGCAAGCAATGGGGCCTCGCACCCCGCGAAGGAGCCCCCTTCGTCTGTCGCGGCCCGCGAGCGGCTCAATTATTTATTTTATTTGGTTTTCTTTAATATTAAGGTTGTCCGGGTCCGTTTTTCACATACGGGATGTATCTGGGAGCCTTTAGGGTCGTTTTCGAGGGTTGTTATAACTATGTGTTCTATAGCACTTTTATCCACCTGGTTCCCATTATCACTATTATTCTGGATTTCCCGATTTACTTCGTTTGACATCTGAATTGTAAACATTATCAGTTATTAATATCACATAATAAATTAAACAAACAAATACTCAAGCGTATTGAACCAAAATCGTCGAGCATTGCGACGTTTACTCTTTTTCATATATTATGCATCAAGTACAAACAACTGGAATTAGAGGTTAGTAATTATATGTGATATCTATAATATATATATTTTTTGTGGTTTTTAGATATATTTTTTTCCTCAAAATTAAAAGTAAGTATATATATATATGATATATTAGGCGGTGGTCTCTAATATTGCATTTCCCTCTCGTCGTACTTCCAGACGAGATTCTCTCCGATACGGCGGATCATGTTTCCTTCCTGAATTAAATCTTCACCACAATGGCGAAGTTCTGCTGCATTCTCGTGGCTCATTGGTGGCATTTGGGCTGGTATAGGTTCAGGGTAGGCTGGTTCAGGTTCTTCGTATGGCATGTTTGGATTTGGATCATTCATCAAATCCTGAAATGCCCAATCATTGGTACATCACTGTTCTAAGGGATTTGGTGCTGGTAACATGGGTATTTCGTTTGGGTTAAAGGCTGGGATTGGTAGAGGGTTCTCCTGGTTTTGTTCTGGGCATATTGGTTCGGGTGCTATGGGTTGCTCGGGATATAAAGGTAATAGTTGTGGTTCTAGAGTTGCTACATGGTTAAGATCAAGCTCATTTTCTGCTATTCTAAACATATCCAGATTGGCTAGTCTGTTATCTAGTTCTTCCCACAAGGGTTTAGTCATTGGAATCTGGGCCGTTCCCTGAGCTATGGTTATTGGGGCTTGTTTTTTGGAGTTTCCTTATTCTTTTCCTCCTCTCCCTTTTCTCTTTACTAAACCATCCTCTTTTCTTATGTGGGAATGCTTCCTCGGATTTAGCTCTAAAAACAAAGGTATCTTCAGAATCTGCTACGTATCCTGAGGCTAACTCGGATGGTCCTTCATCCATTGGTGAGTGGGACAGGTGACGATAAGCGTCAGATGTATTCGGATCACTCAAACTGTAAACTCGGAAATCGTCAAAATAACATAAAATCATAATATACATATTTACACAGAATAACACATAAGTTTTGATATTTCCTAACATAGTTGTTTAAAAATTTAGGTATTTAAAAGAACACCTAAATGGCTTAAACCAGTGGCTTTAATACCACCTTCTGTCGCAACCCCCGACCCCACCCTGGGAGCAGGCGCCGCGAGCACGAGCCAGTGGTATAGGTGTTTATTAAATTTGTCAACGGAATTAAAACATCAGGATCGTAGTTAGGAAATAAATTCAGAGTTTGCAAAACACCTAACTTTTTATATTAAACAAATGGGCTAATAATCATATTTCATTTATAACGTATTTATAGGGATAAATCCTAGCTTGCTGAAAATGTAAGTTGCTTCTTTTATTTAGATAACTTATAGCCACTTTCTTTAACCCTTTCAGTGCTCCGTAGCTGGCTTCTTATAGCTTCACATCAAATTACCTGAAACGCATTTTAAAAACATTTTATCAGCAACAAATACTGGCGAGTTCATTCCGTTTTTTAAAAATATAATGTTATACTTTACAGTATTAAGAAGGATATTACAATGTTTTTATCTACCAAAAACTCAATCAGTATTTGTCACGTTGGCAGTTACAATGACTGTGGTCATATTACTATTGGCTAACTCTTTGTCCAATAGCAACGCTTGACAAGTAGTGTATACAAAACCCCACATACTGGCAGTAATCGTAGAATACAAAGACTTAACTACTGTAAGTATAATTTGAAAAACATTTTTGGTTTTGTAAAACAATTTGGTAAAAAGAGAGAATGACTCACATTGTAAACTTATGTTTTTCTGTAAGCTTCCAGGAAAGATTTTCTGATAATTTTCTTGAGTTCCTATTAAAAATATACAATGCATGCGCGTTAGTATAATAACCCAATTCAACTTTATCAATACGTCACGAGACAGAACCCCAACTTAGTTTACAAAGCATAGCCTATATCAGCCAGCGCTTTGGCATCAGTTGCTGGGTTCCAGATCAATCAGACAGGGTATCGACCAAGTGATCAGGGGTTAAAATACTTACAACGGGGCAGAGCTTCGTGATTTAGGGAGTATTTTAACTGATATTTTCGGAATATATTGAGAGAGAAAGAAAAGTTGTGAGCGAGTTGGGATTGTGGCACGACTGCTGACTTTATAGTTGTTTTCGAGGTCCCTCACGCCCCGCGACCGGGAGAGGCTTTGCCTCTCGCGGCCCACCACCCCGCTCTAGCTAGGGCTAGGTCTGGTTAGTCACGAGTCTAGGCACGACATGTGTACAACATGTGGCAACAAGGGTGTCCGACAAGTTTCACTCCGTCGCGCCCCGCAAAGGGACTCCCCTTCATCGGTCGCGGGCCGCGATGACACTAAATTATTAATTTTTTTATTTTTTTATAAAAATTAACTTTATACGGGCTCGGTTTTATGATTATGGGGTGTTCTAGGGCATGTTTGAGGGTTGATATAATTAGTGCTAAGGTCAGCTTCTCCAGTGGCATGTACCGCTCCTCCAGACCTTTGAGAGTCATACTAATGAAGTATATGGGGATCTGCCTTTCTTCCCATTCTACTAACATTCCTGCACTGATCGTAGTCCTTGATGCTGATAAGTATAGGAACAGGTCTTCCCCTGGCACGGGAGTGGCCAAGGTAGGGAGCTTGCATATGTGTTCCTTCATTTCTTGGAAGGCTGCCTTGGCCTCTAGAGTCCATCTAAATTTATTTGTCTAGAGACAGTCCTCCAGAACCTTCATGAAAGGTAGGGTCTTGTCTGCCACTTTCGATAAGAACCGATTTAGTGCTATCAGTCTCCCGTTCAGCTGCTGAACGTCTTTCAAGGACCTGGGAGATCGCATCCTCTACTGCTTGTGTTTTCTCGGGATTTGCCTTGATCCATCCTTTGGTAACCACTACTCCTAAGAACTTTCCTTCCTCTACCCCGAAATAGCACTTTCCGGGGTTCAGCTTCATGTTAACTTCTTGCATCATCCTGATTGTTTCTACTACATCCTCCAACATAGCTATCTCCGTGAGGCTTTTTATGAAAATGGCATCCACATACACTTCCAAGTTCCTTCCCCACTGCTCCCTAAACAAGGTGTTCATGAACCTTTGATATGTGGCTCCAGCTTTTTTTAATCCAAAGGGCATCTTGGTATAGCAAAAGGTGCCTTCATCCGTCACAAACGCAGTCTTTTCCTCATCCTCCAACGACAGTTGGATCTGGTGATAACCTTGTATGCGTCCAAGAAACACTTTAGGGGGTACTAGGCCAAGGAATCGACCTGGAAATCTATCTCAGGGAGCGGATAGCAGTCCTTGGGGTAGGCCTTGTTCAAATCCTTGTAATCTATGCACATTCTCCATCCTCCGTCCTTCTTACTGACCATAACCGGATTGGCTATCCATGAAGGGTACATAACTTCCCTAACTATCTCGGCTCCGAGGAGATTTCTGGTTTCTTCATAAGCGGCCTTCCTTTTGCTAGGCCCCATGCTTCGTTTTTTTTTTCAGTTTAACAGGTCTCACCCAGCTATCGGTATTTAACATGTGCTTTGTCAAGCTTCGGGGGATCCCGGTCATATCCCCATGCTGGAATGCAAAGACATCTATGTTGAGGAGTAATAATTCTTTGAGGACACTCTTACACTTGTCGCTCAGGTGTTTTCCTACTTTTATTGTTTGCTCCGGGAACCTCTCGTTGAGAGCCCATTCCTCCATTCCCTCTTCTCGGGACTCTCTCCCGGCTCCTCCCTCTGAAATTGATTACACAACTTCATAGGAAGACTTTACCAATGCTAGCCCCCGAGGGGTCTGGAATACTAAAGCTCCGTGAGGGATGGAGGCTTGGGCCTGCAAATCTCCAATCCCTGGTCTACCTATGATCGCGTTATACTTGGAAGGGGCTCAGACCACCGTGAAAGTCAGCTCTATGGTTCGGACCCGGTCCCCCACCCCCACCATAAAGGGGAGCCTGATCTTTCCCAGGGGGTGGGAGACGATATTGTTGAAACCTACTAGGGGAATGGAATCTTCTTCTAGCCTGTCCCTCACATCTCTATCAAACCTCAGGAAACAATGCTCATAAATCACTTCTACCCCACTCCCCCCATCCACATGTATCCGGGCCACCTTGTGGCCGGCTATTATAGCAGAAATGTTAAGGGGGAGCCTTTGTACCTCATGTTCCTCCAAGTGAGGCATCAGTATCAGGGCTCTCATGCAGTTTGAAGGACCCAGTACCCGAGCCTTCACGCTCCTGGTCTAGTCATGCTCATATCTTCTTATGATCATATCCACATACCCTCTGTCTGGTTCTCCCCCCTTGACCTCTCTTCCTTTCATGTGCCCCTCCTTGATTTCCTTTACCAAATGGGACAACCTCCCCGTCTTCACCGTTGCTTCTATTTTCCTCTTCAAATACATGCAATCATCCGTTTTGTGACCGAAGCCCTTATGGAATTCACAATACTCATTCGGGTGAGCTTTCGGCCCTGGCTTGATGGGAGGGGGCTTCGGAAAGGAGTTCTTGATTCTCTCTGTGGCCAATATTTCACTGGGGGTCTTGGTCAGGGGGTGAAGCTATCAGAGTAAGGGGTTGGCCCCCTGCCTCGGGGCTTATAGGGAGAGTACGTCGGTCTTGACCTGTCATGTTGCAGCTTGTCAAAAGTAGGCTTTCAGGGATAGAAAGTACCTTTTTCTTGGGATTTGAGAGTTGGGCTGATTCTCCTAGGTGGAACATCTAGCTCCTTGGCCTTGCTGACGGTGTCTTTTCCCCTAACAAAGGCCCTAACCCTGTCCATGAGGTTATCAAATGTCTTAGGGAACTCTTCTCCCAGTTTTTCACACAGTTGTGTGTGTTTTAGCCCATTTATAAAGCTACTGATTTTCATCACCTCCGGGATGTCCTTAATGTTCATGTTTTCCCTGATGAACCTTTCCATGTACTGATCTACCCGTTCATTATCTTTCTAGTGGATGTACATGATCTCATTGGGGTTCTTGATCACCTTTCTTTGTTGGTTGAAGTTCCTTAGGAATTTCTCACTTAGCTCTTCATAGCTATCTATGCTTCCGGCTGGAAGGCTGTCGAACCAAAGCCTGGCTCCTTCGGTCAGCGTTTGAACAAACATGTGACACCAAGTGGGCATTGACCATCGTCCCACTTGTCTGGCACCTCTAAAGGCATGCAAGTGATCTTCCGGGTCCTTGGTCCCATCATACCTGTCTAAGTTCAACGGGGGTTTAAGTTTGGGAGGCATGGGTGCTTCAGCTATGCTTTTTGTAAACTTTGAAACTTCGGCCAGGTCCTTGGGCAAGTAGGGCTTGTTCAACACACTATCATCCTAACCATCTTTGTCTTTTCCTTTTTGCTCCCTTCCTTTCATCAACCCTTCTTGTTCCTCCGGTGTCATTTGCCTCATGGCAGTCATAAAAGCGTTCAATGGATCTGGATCGTTGTTTCCTCCACGAGAGCCGGTATCGTGTTTGTCAGATGGCGTATCGACGGAAAGTCTGGTTTTTAAGCTTTCCGGTTTTTCTTACCTTTCCAGATCTTCCAGTTGCCTCTTGAGTTCGTCTCTGTGCATGGCCACAAAGTCTGATGTGATAATGTCCCTTTTCCCTGATAGTTCAGCCATGTTGTCAGTTTCTTCTTCATGGGTTATGTCTTCAATAGTTACCACATTGATGTGATAATGTCCCTTTTCCCTGATAGTTCAGCCATGTTGTCAGTTTCTTCTTCATGGGTTATGTCTTCAATAGTTACCACATTGTTGGTGCTTTGCACCGTCTTTACCGTCTGAGAGCCTGAGGGTAAGGGTGGAGGTGGTGTAACCATGTTTCTTTAGAAGGAAGGTGATCCCTTACAGTGTTTTAGGTTCTTAATGGGATTACTAGACGGACTAGGTCTCATAGATGGCGCCAATGTCGAGTCCTCAAATCCCGGTGGATAATCAGCAGGCCTCGTCAACGTTGCAAGGGATTAACTCCATCGTCCTACAATAGAGAACATCGTTAGCCTCGACACGGAGGACCCGGGGGCGGGGGGAATCCGTGACCAAGCTCCAGCGTTAGAATAAGTAACCTTGCCGGAAAATGAGAAGCTTATTCTGACGAGGGTGTGATCATCGGAATATTCTCCTTGGTGTGAATTCTGTGTAGTGTATGTATTAAATGTAGTCCGATGAATGTCGGAATAAATGAAGTGTGAGTGTGCTTAATGAGAGCAGGAATTGAATGCATGCCCTAACCGTGAGTTTTACCTTCCTTATATAAAGGAACTTTCTTATTTCCTTTGGGAACACAATCGAGACCATCTAACGGTATCTTAGAAGTTTTGGGGGACTCAGACACGTGTCTGAGCCCCAACGGCTGGATCATCAGCTTCATTAATGAAGCCAGCTACACAATACTTTCTTTCCGGCGACCATCCTCTCTCTCTCTCTCCGTCAAGCATTTAATGATATTAGAGATATCATGTCTTTCCCTTTTTCCCGCCTTTTCCTTCAGTCTCTTTTAAGAGAAGAGATTTGGTTTGGGCTTACTAGCCGGCCCAAATGATAGGAGCCCAAGATGGGTTCACTGGGCAACCAGGGGGCCTCCTCGTCAGTAGATTCATTTTAATTCTACTTTTTCCATCTTTTACTAGCTATTTTTCAGTTCATGTTGTAAGATTATCGATCGTACCTTGCATCAAAATCATTTTTCACTTCTCAATCATCTCTTAAGTATGGCTTCAGATTCCTTTGCATCCAACCCCAATGATGTAGTATAATTCTCCCAATCTAATATATGTTTTGACCTTTTTAAAGAAAATCACATATTCTAATTTTAGTTCCACTTGATTTCTTAAGCATCGTGTCGAATCCCCTAACTCTGGTTGGAGGTTAATGAGACTCGTCAACGCTCTGATGGGCCTTACTTTCAGCCTGTAAAACAAAACACCGTTAGCCTCGTCACGGAGGGCCCCGAAGGGGGGATCTGCGACCAAGATCCGGCGAGAGAATAAGAAAACTTGCCGGAGATATAAGGGTTATTCCAACGAGCAGGAGTCGCCGGAATGTTCTGGTGTGAATCCTAGATTCAGTGTATTTAATACGATTCGGAGAATGTCCGAAATTATGGTGCTTGTGAGGGTAAATGCTTAGGGTATTCAATGCAAACCTTGGATGATCATGAGAGTGCCTTATATATAGAAAGATTCACGTATCAAGTAGCTGAAATCCTCTAATCGACCCAACAGTCTTCCATGTGCCAACTAATACTTCTGACTACGTGAATTACGTGTCACTCCCTAGCCGGAGAAATGGTTCTCTCCATTAATGAGGTAAGTACTTACCTCGTACTTTACCGACCGCCCCCTTATCTTTCCTCTTGCAGGCATTAATTAGCACTGTAGGAAAGATGATATGAAAGGCTTTGCTCCTTTCCCGCTTCTTTCATGCACAACATATTAGGAACAATATTTGGGCCTGTTAAGGATGTCACACCCCTTTCTGCGGCGGAAGCACGAGGTGTGATCATGAAAGGTTTTCATTGCATACGATTGGTAAACAAACTACATGCTCATAAAATAACTTCAAATGCCAAACATTACATAACCGAAATCGTAGTTTTAGTGTTTACATCACAAGACAGCATTTTGTCTGAAAAGTTACAACTTTATTGAATGATAAACATAAGCGACATCCAAGAGCATGAGTAAAACCGCGCGCACATCCACCCTAGTTACCTGAAATACATGTGAGTTTTGGAAAAACGTCAACATAATGTTGGTGTGAATTCATGCAGTGATTGTTTTGAATGTTTAAATACTTGAATGAAATGAATGTTTAAATGTAACTTGTAAAACGCATCTGTAACTGTACTACGAATGTTTGAATGTATTTGTAACTCCGTACTATGAATGTTTGAATGTATTTGTAACTCCGTACTATGAATGTTTGAATGTATTTGTAACTCCGTACTATGAATGTTTGAATGTATTTGTAACACGTATCTGTAACTCCGTACTATGAATGTTTGAATGTGTGAGATCGCTAGTGGTTTGCAAGGCCACTAAAATGTGTCACGACATAGGAAGCCACCAAACCTAGGCATTTTTGTCGACTTTGACTGAGACACAGAAGCACTCATTGGTAGAAGTAGGCCAAGAGTGGGGTTGCCTGAAACCCATTAGATCTAACCTTTTGTTCCGCGGTCTGAATGTATACGTTGATTAATGGTGCTTATGGTACCCTATTCGAGACATGATCTAGAATGTTTCACTTGAATGTTTTTGTACCCATCATACCACTTGTAAACATTGTAATATTTGTAACATGCATTTCACCCCCGAAGTTATAAAACTGAAAACAGTTAAAAGAAAAGGGGGAGCATGAACTCACAACTTTGCGTTCCTTGCGTCGTAAACTTCACCGGATTTGCTTAATTAACGTCGTGACCTATACGTGTTTTCTTAACGTTAGTCACTAGACTTGTATCGCACAAGTACAAGTCACTATCTTTTGTGTATGTATTCTTGTGTTAAAAATAAGGATAAATTACAAGTTTTGTCCTTTATCTTTAGGGTACTTTACAGGCGGTGTCCTTTTTTTCAAAACTTTACAGGCGGTGTCCTTTATAGGGAATTTTGTTGCAAGTTTTGTCCTTTGAGCCTAACCTAGTTAGATTTTTATGTTAAATCTGATTACCCAAGGGTAGTTTAGTCTTTTTACTTATTTAAAGGACAAAACTTGTAATTTTTCCTAAAACAAAACATTTTTAAGATTTATTATTATTATTATTATTATTATTATTATTATTATTATTATTATCACACCACACCACATTTTTTTTTCTCTTTACCTCTCTCTCTCTCGAATACATGAGCAGACACACAAGTTCACCATTTTTCCCCCTCATTCCTCTCTTGATCTCACTCATTCCTCTCTTGATCTCACTCAACACAAAGCCAAACACCCCCACCCCCCTTCTCGGTGACACCCATCTGTTTTACCCCCCCCCCCCCCCTTCTGTTCATCGGCCAACCACCACCATCTTTTGGTGGTGGCGGACTTCAGCAGCAGCAGCACCACCACAGACGGCGGCGCTGTGGTGGGTGGTGCTGGTCGGTACTTCAAGCGAGAGAGAGAGAGACGTTGAGAGAGAGAGAAGAGACAGAGAGATAAAGATCGAGAGAGAGAAACAGCGGGATGACCGTTCCGGCAACGATCCACCGCTCGCGGCGGCGGCGGCGACGGAGGAGACGGCTGCGGAGCTTCGATGACAGGTTTTTCCGGTAAAACACCCCCGTTTCTCATTAATTCTTGCAAAAACTTGAAGATGATTATGCTGATGATGTTCGGTTCACATTTCGGGATTCCGGGTCATAGATGGCTTTGGGTCAGGTTCGGTCGGTCAACAAGTCAACAGATTCGGAGTTGTTTGTGGGTGTTTGGTTAGGGTTGGGGTGGGCGGCGACGGAGTGGTTGTGGTGGTGGTGGGAGGATGGAGGACGGTGGCAGATGGTGTTGTGGGTTAATGGTGGTGATGATCGGTTGATGGTGTTTGAGGTGGGAGGTGATGATGATGATAAGATCTGGTGGTGTATATACAAATGATGATAATAATAATAATAATAATAATAATAAATCTTAAAAATGTTTTGTTTTAGGAAAAATTACAAGTTTTGTCCTTTAAATAAGTAAAAAGACTAAAATACCCTTGGGTAATCAGATTTAACAAAAAAATCTAACTGGGTTAGGCTCAAAGGACAAAACTTGCAACAAAATTCCCTATAAAGGACACCGCCTGTAAAGTTTTGAAAAAAAGGACACCGCCTGTAAAGTACCCTAAAGATAAAGGACAAAACTTGTAATTTTTCCTAAAAATAATTCATATTTTTAACTAAGTGTCTTACTTATATTATTTTCTCAAATATAAATATAAGTTTCTTGTATTTTGCACCCGAATTATGTATCTTGTATGTTGTATGTGTATTTTTGTCACAAAAATTATGGCGAGGCTTATATTCGAAAAGCATAGTTTAGAACACATTAGCAAACATTTGTTTAGAAAATATTTACTAAGTGTTAGGATTTTCAGAAAATTTCGCCATAGCCTCCTTTGTAAATGGAGGTGTCCATGCTAAGTAGCATATCATTTTCTTTAACATATAACACGTTAGATCGTTCTTAAATAATCAACCCGACATTCTGACATGCAAGATACTACTTTTGTCGTTTCAGTTTTAATATATATAAAACTGGACTGTTTTCGGACATTTTAATAAAATTGTTAACTTGTTCCAATAATTCTCAATTTTTTACAGAATCTCTTATACGAATAAAATATTATTGTGTAAAAATATCGCGGTCCAGTTCATTATCAATATTTTATAAAAAAATTATTTACCGAACTGCGATTAGATTTGTTACTTTCTGACCGCAGCCTACGGAATAATTCGTTTAAAATTCATCGTAAGTCCGATTGACGAAATTCCGGTGGGAGAATTACTACGACAACAGTGGTTATCTACAGTACAATTTTCATGAGCTGATTCAACATGGGTTTCACGTTATGACTAAAAACATATCACCCATTTACTGCAGTAAAAACTCAGCTTTAGCTGCTGTTACCAAACGGGTCTTTAAAAATAGTAAACGACTTCGAAAAATTACGATTCCAGAGCCATTTGATCTTTTTTTTCGAAAATACATAATTTAGGCTTCAGAAATTCTGTTTTTCGATTTATTATGGTCTGTTTACAGCCATTTGAAGTTGGCTGAAAATGTAAATCAGCATGTTTCTTTATAGTTTAAACGTTACTAAATCGTATCAACGAATGTCCGAACAACGGGTTTATCAAGAACCAACGATCAAACATCATGCATGATTTAACCAACCCTCATCCAACAAGATTTCATCTTCATGTCTCATTCTTATGTAAACATTATGTAAAGGTTTAAGTAAACTTTTAGGTTCAAGTTTCTTGTAAAGTTTCATGTTCATCTTTTTAATGTTCTTGTTTCCTTAGTGATTTAAGCATACTACAACTTTTGGTCACAACAACAAGATGAACAAGGGTGTACAAGTAACTTACTACTAGCACAAGGCTAGGGTAGGATCTAGTGATGAAGATGATGAGAAAAAGATGAAGAACAAGCAAGAAACAAGCCCTTTCGAAGCTCCACAAGTTGCAAGCTCCTACAACCCTTCTTCTACACTTGAAAGATGCTCAAAGATGGATGAACATGGTGGTTATGTGGTGGTGATGGTGGCGGTTTGGGGGTGAGCCGAAAGAGGGAGAGAAGAGAGTGAGGAGAGAGGGTAAATCTTGTGAAATGATGGAGTATTATGGAACCATACTTAAATAGATATGATCATATATCTTGGCAAGATCTTCAAGCCAAAATCTAATAAACAAATGGATGAAATCTAGCACAAGATATGAGGGAATGGTGAAGGTGATTTGGTGGGTCCATTGGGACCGAAATCGGTTTAGGGGGGGTTGGATGTAACATTGTGACTAAGTTGGTTAATGGTAAGTTATATTTCAAGTATAAATTTTATATGTTAGTTAGATGATTTTTAGTGGGTGTTATGATAAACGGGGACCACGACTAGCCACAAATAATAGAACAATGTATTTGACAAAATTTAGTGTCCCGGGTAATGTCCGGTTGTTCGGTTAAATACCGGTTCGTTAAAGTGTTTAACTCATCCGTAAAGTGTCTTTTATGTACCCTTTTGTACCCCTTCAGGCTGAACCAACTCTCGCAGGAGTCTTCTTGAACAGGTGGTGATACTTTTCTTTGAACTGGTCTTCACGTTCCCACGTGTACTCGGGTCCGTGCTTAGAGTTCCAACGTACTTTGACAAGTTTGACAGTGCTCCTCCTGGTCTTGTTGACCTTCCAGTCTGTAACCTCAACGGGTTGTTCTGTAAATAGGATGGTGTCATCAATATGCACTTCATCCGCAGGGATGATCACGTTTTCTTGTGTTGGACTCTTCTTGAGGTTGGATACATGAAACGTATCATGTACTCCATTAAGTTCTTCCGGTAACTCCAACTTGTATGCCACGGTACCAATTCTTTCTAGAATCTTGAATTGTCCGATATATCGTGGATTCAGCTTTCCACGTTTTCCAAATCTGACTACGCCCTTCCAAGGTGAGACCTTCAACAGAACTTTGTCTCCAACCTCGAACTGTAATGGTTTTCGTCTTCGATCAGCGTAACTCTTTTGTCGATCTCGAGCCGCCTTAATGCGCTCTCGGATCTGCATGATTTTGTCGGTTGTCTCTTGTACAAGTTCAGGACCAACCATACGTTTATATCCAGCGTCTGCCCAACATAAGGGCGATCTGCACTTGCGGCCATACAGAGCTTCGAACGGTGCGGCCTTTATGCTTGTATGATAACTGCTATTGTAGGAAAACTCAACTAAGGGTAGGTGAGTATCCCAGCTGCCGCCTAAGTCCATGACACATGCACGAAGCATATCTTCCAAAGTTTGTATAGTCCGTTCGCTCTGGCCGTCTGTTTGTGGATGGAATGTCGTGCTTAGATCTAGCTGAGATCCAAAGGCTTCCAGAAAGGATTGCTAGATTCTTGAGACAAAGCGTCCATCTCTGTCTGAAATAATTGAGATTGGCACTCCATGACGTGCCATGATTTCTTTTAAGTATATCTCAGCAAGCTTTCCAGTGCTATCCTTTTCTCGAATTGGTAGGAAGTGCGCAGACTTCGTTAATCGATCAACTATTACCCATATCATATCGTGACCTCTCGGGGTCCTGGGTAATTTCGTTATGAAGTCCATCGAGATTTGCTCCCACATCCACATGGGTATCTCTGGTTGTTGTAGTAGGCCGGATGGTTTCTGGTATTCAGCCTTAACCTTAGCACAGGTTAGGCATTTTCCAACATAGACAGCAACGTCGCTCTTGAGTCTCGGCCACCAATAGTATTCCTTTAAGTCTTGATACATCTTGTCCGATCCTGGATGGATCGAGTATCTCGACTTGTGTGCTTCATCAAGGATGACTTCTCGTATGCCACCATAGAGCGGAACCCAAATGCGCTTCTTAAAGTACATGGTTCCCTCATCATTTGGCACCATATATTTCAATGTACCCCGGAGGTATTCAGCTTTACGGTTTTCTCCCTTGAGAGCTTCTTGTTGTGCGTCACGAATGCGCGTAGTGAGGTTCGTTCGAATAGTCATTTCCAATGCTCGAACCCTTAGGGTCTTAACCCTTTCTTTTCGACTTAGCGCGTCTGCTACAACGTTTGCCTTTCCAGGATGGTACTTAATCTCACAGTCATAATCATTCAACAGCTCGACCCGTCTTCGTTGACGCATGTTTAATTCTTTCTGATCAAATATGTGTTGTAAGCTTTTGTGATCTATGAAGATTGTACATCGAGTATCATATAAATAGTGTCGCCAAATCTTCAAGGCGAATACCACTGCGCCCAGCTCCAGGTCGAGAGTGGTATAGTTTCTTTCATGTACCTTCAATTGTCTTGAAGCGTAAGCGATGACTTTCTGGCGTTGCATGAGCACGCAACCCAAACCTTATCGTGAAGCGTCGCAGTATACCACGAAGTCTTCAGTGCCTTCGGGTAATGATAGTATCGGTGCATCGCATAGCTTGTCCTTGAGCAGTTGGAAGGCTTCTTCCTGCTTGCCAACCCAGTCGTACTTCTTGTCTTTCTGCGTGAGGGTAGTTAGCGGTTGAGCTATTTTTGAGAAATTTTCAATAAACCGTCGGTAATAGCCCGCTAAGCCCAAAAATTGTCGAACTTCAGTTGGGGTCTTGGGAGCTTCCCAATTCTTTATGGCTTCTATCTTGGATGGGTCTACATGGATGCCCTTCTCATTCACAACGTGACCAAGAAATTGTACTTCGCGAATCCAGAATTCGCACTTTGAGAATTTTGCATAAAGTTTCTCTTTCTTCAGTAGTTCCAGAATGGTTCTGAGATGTTGCTCGTGCTCTTCTTTCGTTTGCGAGTAAATCAGGATATCATCGATAAATACAATCACGAATTTATCGAGATATGGTTTGCAAACGCGGTTCATCAGATCCATGAATACCGCTGGTGCGTTCGTCAGTCCGAATGGCATCACAAGGAACTCATAATGCCCATAGCGTGTTCTAAATGCAGTCTTTGGTACGCTTTCTTCCTGTATCCTCAATTGATGGTATCCAGATCGAAGGTCGATCTTGGAATAGTAACTTGATCCTTGCAACTGATCAAATAAGTCATCAATCCTCGGTAGCGGATACCGATTCTTGATAGTGAGCTTGTTCAGTTCTCTGTAATCGATACACATCCGCAGAGTTCCATCCTTTTTCTTCACGAATAATACTGGAGCTCCCCAGGGTGAGAAGCTTGGTCTAATGAATCCTTTATCCAACAACTCCTGGAGTTGTGTAGATAATTCTTGCATTTCGGATGGTGTAAGCCGATAGGGTGCCTTGGCTACAGGATCGGCTCCTGGAACCAAGTCTATACAGAATTCGACTTGTCGTTGCGGAGGTAGTCCTGGCAGATCTTCGGGAAAAACATCAGGGAATTCCTTTACCACAGGAATGTCTTCGAGTTTCGGCTCCTCAGCCTTCTTATCTACAACGTGCGCTAGGAAAGTTACACATCCTTTCCTTAAGCACTTCTGTGCCTTCATGCAGCTGATGATTCGTAGAGGTGCGTCTCGTTTTTCTCCATGTACAATGAGAGTTTCGTCATTCGCCAGAGGGATGCGAATGATTTTCTCGTGACAAATAACTTCAGCTTTGTTCTTGGACAACCAGTCCATCCTGACCACTATATCGAAGCTACCCAATTGAATAGGTAAAAGGTCGATGCTAAATCTTCGTTCCCCAAGTTCTAGTGTGCAGCCTCTAACAACTTCGCCCGATTCAACGAGTTTACCATTTGCTAGTTCTATGGAATAAGGAATATCTAATCTACTAGATTCTATCCCAAGCATGCGTTTAAATTCCACAGACATGAAGCTATAGTCGGCACCAGTGTCAAATAATATGGATGCAAAGTGATTGTTAATGAGAAACGTACCGGTGACCACATTAGGGTCCTCGCGTGCGTTCTTTGCTCCAATCACAAATGCTCGAGCCTGAGCATTGTTTCCTTTTGGGCAGTCTTTCATGAAATGATCATTGCTTCCACAACTGAAGCATCCTTGGTTACGCCAAGCTCTATTACCATTTCGGTTACCGTTGCCGTTCCCATCATTGTTTCCATTGCCATTACCATTGCGGCCTGGCTTTCCGTAGTTCTCGCATTTCCCAATGCGACAATTTCCCACGTGGTGAAAGTCACAGCGGTCGCATTTGGGCAGAGTGCCCTGATACTTCTTAGTTCCTGTATTGCTTGCAGCCGCGAAGGTTTTTGCCTCCATAGGTGGGTTAGTGTCACGCTTCTTGTTATTCGAACCCTTGTTGTTGCTGCGGGTTGCTTGGTTCAGATTTGAATGCTTTCTCTTTTTGTCACCAGACGACTCAGCATGCGTCTCGGTCTTCTCAGTTGGGTTCAGGGATAACTTCTTCATACGAACACAATCTTCGGTAAGGCTGACAGCCAGAGTTACAGCCTCAGGGATTGTTTGAGGTTTGGCCGAAGTTACCATGTCGCGGAACTCTGGGGCCAATCCCCAAATGTAGCATTCAACGCGCTTAAATTCGGGAGTCACCATGTAGGGAAGCACTCTAGACAGATCGTGGAACCTTCGAGTATAACCATTAATGTCAGCACCTTCCATGGTCAAATGCCAGAACTCCGTCTCCAACCTTTGGAGTTCAGCACGGGAGCAGTACTTTTCTCTCATTCTTTCCTTCAGTTCATCCCAAGTTAGGCCATAAGCGGCATCATCGCCCAAGGTTTGGACTTGCAAGTTCCACCAAGTTAGAGCTTCATCGACAAACAATCCAGTAGCAAAAGTGACTTGCTGGTCCCCGGTACACTTGCTCATGCGGATAGTAGCTTCAGTCTTTTCCGTCCAGTGTACAAACGCTACTGCACCTCCTGTGCCGTCGTAGTTCAGTGGTTTGCAGTCGAGGAACTGCTTGAAGGTGCAGCCCTGAGCTGCGTTTCCTCCAGATGAATCTCCATTCCCATTACGTCTGGCGTTGCTTGGTCCACCACTGTCTGCAGTACGGGTTGCCTCATAGTGGGCGATAGCTGCGGAGATTCTTTCCTCCAGTAGAGCGTTTAGCTCTTCAACAGTCTTTGGCAGTGGGGGAGGAGGAGGTTGATCACGAGCGTTCACAGCTTTCCTGGGTGCCATGTTCTGACATAACATAACACAACAGGGTTAGACATTTGTTTGATATTGTCATACTAGACAGTAGTAGTATATATATACACAGGCATATACCACATAAGTGACATCAAACAATTATTACTCTAGCAGAGTATTTAATAGGCCGGTGTTCACTTTTGACCTTTTCTTGCACTTGAGGAAATCTATACGTGACAAGACTTGCTGCGATTTCTGTGTACTGTATTCCATAATTATGTATGCATCCATAATTACGTAACCCCTTGCACAGTTCGCACAGTTCATTTCATCCTCGTATCTCTTCCTTCGGATAGGCCATTGTTTTCAGGTAAAGTCATGTATACTAGTGGTATCCTATTTCTAGTATAAGTATATGCTAATTATCACACATAATTGCAAGTAATTTCTCAGTTAAAGCCAAGTGCTACTTCTGTGCACTCTAAGCCTCGTAGTGTCTTTTCTTGACTCATGTAAACAGTTTCAGGTAGTGGATGTCGCGGGAAGTTTTATGCAATGAAAACTTTTTGAAAAGTTGTTTTCGTGAAAGGATCCTAGAGATTGTAGACTAGACTCGAGAAGGAATCATGGTTCACCACAATCGCAGCTCTGATACCAATCTGTCACACCCCTTTCTGCGACGGAAGCACGAGGTGTGATCAAGAAAGGTTTTCATTGCATACGATTGGTAAACAAACTACATGCTCATAAAATAACTTCAAATGCCAAACATTACATAACCGAAATCGTAGTTTTAGTGTTTACATCACAAGACTGCATTTTGTCTGAAAAGTTACAACTTTATTGAATGATAAACATAAGCGACATCCAAGAGCATGAGTAAAACCGCGCGCACATCCACCCTAGTTACCTGAAATACATGTGAGTTTTGGAAAAACGTCAACATGATGTTGGTGTGAATTCATGCAGTGATTGTTTTGAATGTTTAAATACTTGAATGAAATGAATGTTTGAATGTAACTTGTAAAATGTATCTGTAACTGTACTACGAATGTTTGAATGTATTTGTAACTCCGTACTATGAATGTTTGAATGTATTTGTAACTCCGTACTATGAATGTTTGAATGTATTTGTAACACGTATCTGTAACTCCGTACTATGAATGTTTGAATGTGTGAGATCGCTAGTGGTTTGCAAGGCCACTAACATGTGTCACGACATAGGAAGCCACCAAACCTAGGCATTTTTGTCGACTTTGACTGAGACACAGAAGCACTCATTGGTAGAAGTAGGCCAAGAGTGGGGTTGCCTGAAACCCATTAGATCTAACCTTTTGTTCCGCGGTCTGAATGTATACGTTGATTAATGGTGCTTATGGTACCCTATTCGAGACATGATCTAGAATGTTTCACTTGAATGTTTTTGTACCCATCATACCACTTGTAAACATTGTAATATTTGTAACATGTATTTCACCCCAGAAGTTATAAAACTGAAAACAGTTAAAAGAAAAGGGGGAGCATGAACTCACAACTTTGCGTTCCTTGCGTCGTAAACTTCACCGGATTTGCTTAATTAACGTCGTGACCTATACGTGTTTTCTTAACGTTAGTCACTAGACTTGTATCGCACAAGTACAAGTCACTATCTTTTGTGTATGTATTCTTGTGTTAAAAATAATTCATATTTTTAACTAAGTGTCTTACTTATATTATTTTCTCAAAAATAAATATAAGTTTCTTGTATTTTGCACCCGAATTATGTATCTTGTATGTTGTATGTGTATTTTTGTTACAAAAATTATGGCGAGGCTTATATTCGAAAAGCATAGTTTAGAACACACTAGCAAACATTTGTCTAGAAAATATTTACTAAGTGTTAGGATTTTCAGAAAATTTCGCCATAGCCTCCTTTGTAAATGGAGGTGTCCATGCTAAGTAGCATATCATTTTCTTTAACATATAACACGTTAGATCGTTCTTAAATAATCAACCCGACATTCTGACATGCAAGATACTACTTTTGTCGTTTCAGTTTTAATATATATAAAATTGGACTGTTTTCGGACATTTTAATAAAATGGTTAACTTGTTCCAATAATTCCCAAATTTTTACAGAATGTCTTATACGAATCAAATATTATTGTGTAAAAATATCGGGGTCCAGTTCATTATCAATATTTTATAAAAATTTATTTACCGAACTGCGATCAGATTTGTTACTTTCTGACCGCAGCCTACGGAATAATTCGTTTAAAATTCATCGTAAGTCCGATTGACGAAATTCCATTGGGAGAATTACTACGACAACAGTGGTTATCTACAGTGCAATTTTCATGAGCTGATTCAACATGGGTTTCAAGTTATGACTAAAAACATATCACACATTTACTGCAGTAAAAACTCAGCTTTAGCTGCTGTTACAAAACGGGTCTTTAAAAATAGTAAACGACTTTGAAAAATTACGATTCCAGTGCCATTTGATCTGTTTTTCGAAAATACATAATTTAGGCTTCAGAAATTCTGTTTTTCGATTTATTATGGTCTGTTTACAGCCATTTGAAGTTGGCTGAAAATGTAAATCAGCATGTTTCTTTATAGTTTAAACGTTACTAAATCGTATCAACGAATGTCCGAACAACGGGTTTATCAAGAACCAACGATCAAACATCATGCATGATTTAACCAACCATCATCCAACAAGATTTCATCTTCATGTCTCATTCTTATGTAAACATTATGTAAAGGTTTAAGTAAACTTTCAGGTTCAAGTTTCTTATAAAGTTTCATGTTCATCTTTTTAATGTTCTTGTTTCTTTAGTGATTTAAACATACTACAACTTTTGGTCACAACAACAAGATGAACAAGGGTGTACAAGTAACTTACTACTAGCACAAGGCTAGGGTAGGATCTAGTGATGAAGATGATGAGAAAAAGATGAAGAACAAGCAAGAAACAAGCCCTTTCGAAGCTCCACAAGTTGCAAGCTCCTACAACCCTTCTTCTACACTTGAAAGATGCTCAAAGATGGATGAACATGGTGGCTATGTGGTGGTGATGGTGGCGGTTTGGGGGTGAGCCGAAAGAGGGAGAGAAGAGAGTGAGGAGAGAGGGTAAATCTTGTGAAATGATGGAGTATTATGGAACCATACTTAAATAGATATGATCATATATCTTGGCAAGATCTTCAAGCCAAAATCTAATAAACAAATGGATGAAATCTAGCACAAGATATGAGGGCATGGTGAAGGTGATTTGGTGGGTCCATTGGGGCCAAAATCGGTTTAGGGGGGGGGGGGGGTTGGATGTAACATTGTGACTAAGTTGGTTAATGGTAAGTTATATTTCAAGTATAAACTTTTATATGTTAGTTAGATGATTTTTAGTGGGTGTTATGATAAACGGGGACCACGACTAGCCACAAATAATAGAACAATGTATTTGACAAAATTTAGTGTCCCGGGTAATGTCCGGTTGTTCGGTTAAATACCGGTTCGTTAAAGTGTTTAACTCGTCCGTAAAGTGTCTTTTATGTACCCTTTTGTACCCCTTCAATTCCCGACACTTAGGGAAATATTCTGGACGATAAAACGTAAACTTTGCATAATATTTTGGGGTTAAAAAGCTGATTATAGCTGAATTTAGTAAAATTCTGCACTTAAAGTGCGTTTCGGGTGCTTTTTAGTACGTATTTTAGTCTCCGGAAAGCCTATATGTGAACCCTTGTATGTTCTCTTGGGTTTTAATGCATTCTTGTCATTGGACCTACACCTAGGCTCCAATTTTTATTGTCTGACTGCTTTCTGCAGAGTTGTTGGCATATTGTGTCTTACCGGTGAGTTTACTAGTATTTCTGACGCAACGCTCTTGTTAATGCATAAAGCACTATTTTGTAATATAAAACTTGCATGAATTCACTTGTATAGTGTGTAATCAGACAATGTTGACATTTAAGCACATAATTGCAGTCATTAAGTAATAATTAAAGTGTACGGAAATTATCGGTTTTGTGCCAGTTGTCACAAAGGAAGCCCAGTAAGACTAGCCCAGAGCTCAGCCAAGGCCCTGTCGACACATGGCGTAACATCCATTTGCATCAAAACCTTTCTTTCATAAGCTCAAAACTTGATTTGGCTCATTAATTTGTATCAAAACCCAATTATTTATACAATAGTATTCATCTAGTTTAAGAAATTTGACTTTCTAAATTTTTTTTTCATTCTATGTGTTCTAACTGGTTTTGCTCTTTAACTTATACTTGACTCCCGTTTACAATACGTAACTCATATTACGCTCTTATGATGTATACAACTAGATAATTTAATTTTACAAAATCTCGGGTTCTAACTTGATTTGTATTGTTTTACCTCTTGATTTGCATCTCAATTTCTATTAATACAAAATAAAAATCTAAATTTACCTTCTTAGTTACTTTGCATTCAGATTCTCGTTATTAATTATGTTCATTTGTTAACGAAAGAATTCTTTTTTACTTTGCTCAAGATTATTTTTGTACTTTTTAATAGTCCCTGGTACTATGTATCAAAATTAGTTAATTCAGAAACCAGAATCAGACTACATTCTTTTTACCATGGGGGTGGTATTTAAACACCTGAGTTTGGGAAAGGAAGGGAAGGTCTTGGGTTCAATTCTCACGGACGACATGTTTTAAAAAGAAATTGCCGTTCATAAAAAAAGACTACATTCTTTTTGTCACTTAAGACTGATTCAATTCCTTCTTTTTTATTCCGATTGGGTTCGTGGTCCTCCAAACACAAACCAACGATCTCTCGTTCCAATGCCGAGGCAGAGTATCATGGTATTGCTAATGTTGTGGCAGAGGCCACGTGGATCCATTATTTATTACTTGCATTAAATACGCCGTTACGACATGCATCCATTGTGTACTAAGATAACGTCGCTGTTGTCTATCTTTCGGATAATCCTGTTCAGCATCAACGAATCATGCATATTGACATAGATATTCATTTTGTTCTAGAAAAAGTTTGTATAGGCCATGTTCCTGTTCTTCATGTCCCTTCATCCTTACAGTTTGCAGATATTTTCACCAAAGGGATTTCTAAACAGTTGTCCTCCGACTACTCAAACTGAGAGGGTGTCTTAGCCGATAATATTAGAGATTATTATTAGAATATTATCAATTGTTTATATGTAATATTTATGTATATCTAGTTCTAAAATAGTGATAAGGCATCTTTTATTCTCCCTATTTAAAGGGTTTTTCATTGATCAATAAGATTATTCAACATTTAGAGGGTGTTTGGTGTTGCGTTTTCAAAATAGATTATGCGTTTTCAAAATAGATTTTGCATAGCATGTAGGTACATGCTTCTCCAAAACTGCGTTTTGGAGGCAGATAATCATTTTTTCATCCAAACACTTTTTTAGATTATTTATGTTTTACAAACGCAATATTCAAATAATCACTTCAAAACATAATCCCAAAACACCCTCTTATTCTATAAACACTTTTAATGTGATCATCTAGAGCTTCTTTATCGGCCTCCCAGTGACGTGATAGGGTTAGGACAACTTGTCTAGCTGTTTCTATGTATTTAGTGGAGAAGCATGGTCCTCTTAAAGGGTGTGCTACCAAACATGGTTCAAAATTTTTGAGGGCCAACCAAAAAAAATCGTTATATTTATATATAATAATATTTACAATCTCAAATGAAACATTAGCATTGTTGTAGTTCTAATGCCCTTATGCTTTCTTGTCAATGAACAGGTCTTTAGTTCGAAACATGGCAACATTTTGTTTTCTTCGAGTTTTTTTTCTTTCTTCAAGGTTGGGGCCCTAAAGGACAAAGATAAAGAACAAGAAAAAGGTTCTAAAATTATCAAGTTTGTAGCCAATACATATAGACATTCCTATTCATTTGTAGGTTTTTTTTTATTTGATTTGTTTTTATTACCTTTAGTTAATTGTTTTATTAAATTAAAATGTCTATTTATGTTAATTTTTTGTTTATATGAAATTGTTTAATACTTTGTTTATGTTAATATTTATTATATGTATTAAGGTTAACACGTAACTACTTGACAATACAGAGGTCCCTTATTTCTATCGTATAGAACCCGTGAGGGTCCTCAAGCTCTCAGGTCCTCAATCCCTCCATTTGTGGCCTAGTGGTAAAAGGTTTGGGTTTTTCAATAGAGACTCAAGTTCAATTCTCACTTGTGTCATATTGGTGTGAATATAGGAAATGAAGGATATGGATTAGGCCTTGTGTGAGGTTGTCAGTTCGATTCCCAAGCCCAACCGGATTTTCGTCCCACCGTGTGTTACACCAGAGAGTTCTACTCTTGTGATGTCACAACGACTGTCAAGTGGCAGCCGACAGTATGGTTTCTCGGGAGAACACCCAAAAAAACCAAACTTTGAAGCCAATATGGGCTCGGTTAAGACAACATAGTCTGGCCAAATTGGTGCAATACAAGCCTCTCCAATTTAAAGAGTATCATAACTTTATATATGAAGTTTGCCAATAAAAAAAAAGACAGATGAGGATATCCTCTCTCTTTCTTCTTATCTTCTTTATCCTTTCTTATGGATTGTAGTCATATTTTTAAGATAATAGTTAGAAACAAAAGCAAAAGAATTACCTGCATATACAAAAACCATGTTGGGGGAATAGTGACAGGCAGGCTACATATACAAAAACCATGTTGGGGGGAATAGTGCCAGGCAGCTGCCTGCCTGGCACTATTCCCCCATTGGACCAAAATATTTTTAATTTAATTTTATTCCCAGTTTAAAATTACGCTTTCGTCATTCGTTTAAAAATACGTTTTTGCCCCCAGCTTAAAATAAATTTATAATTTTGCCCCTAGCTCAAAATTACGCTTTTGCCCTCGGTTCAAAAACTCATTTTTAATTTTGTTCCCGGTTTAAAATTACGGTCTCGCCCTTCGTTTAAAATTACGGTTTTGCCCCCAGTTCAAAATAAAATGTTCATTTCCCCTCTACCTGAAAATTACGATTCTGCCCTCAGCTAAAAATTACGTTTTCGCCGTAGGTAATACAAAAACCATGTTGGGGGAATAGTGCCAGGCAGCTGCCTGGCACTCCCCCATTGGAGCAAAATATTTTTTATTTAGTTTTATTCCCAGTTTAAAATTACGCTTTCGGCCTTCGTTTAAAAATAGGTTTTTGCCCCCAGCTCAAAATAAAATTATAATTTTGCCCCTAGCTCAAAATTACGCTTTTGCCCTCGGTTAAAAACTCATTTTTAATTTTGTTCCCAGTTTAAAATTACGGTTTCGCCCTTCGTTTAAAATTACGATTTTGCCCCCAGTTCAAAATAAAATGTTCGTTTTCCCTCTACCTTAAAATTACGATCCTGCCCTCAGCTAAAAATTACGTTTTTGCCCACAGTTCAAAATAAAATTATGATCCCCCCCCCCCCCAAGCTTAAAATTATGATTTTGCTCTCAGTTTAAAATTACCATGTTGGGGGAATAGTGTCAGGCAGCTGTCTGGCACTCCCCCATTGGACCAAACTTTTTTTAATTTAGTTTTATTCCCAGTTTAAAATTACGCTTTCGTCATTCGTTTAAAAATACGTTTTTGCCCCCAGCCCAAAATAAAATTATAATTTTGCCCCTAGCTCAAAATTACGCTTTTGCCATTGGTTCAAAAACTCATTTTAATTTGTTATCAGTTTAAAATTACGGTTTCGCCCTTCGTTTAAAATTACGGTTTTGCCCCCAGTTAAAAAAAATGTTGGTTTTCCCTCTACCTTAAAATTACGATTCTGCCCTCAGCTAAAAATTACGTTTTTGCCCACAGTTCAAAATAAAATTATGATTCCCCCCCCCCCCCAAGCTAAAAATTATGATTTTGCTCTCAGTTTAAAATTATGATTTCGCCTCCAGCTCAAAATATAGTTACGATTTTACCCTCTATACAGACATACATGTTATGAGAGAGAAATATTCGGTTTATTGCCCCGCAACGCGGGCGGGGCAAAAACTAGTTATATATACATATATACTTAACGAATGATGATGAATAGTAACTTTATTTTTAAAATAATATATAGCTTTTTATTATTATTTTATTTAATATATTATAATAGTTTATTATTATATTTACTTTTAATAACATATTTTTCCTTTTTTTTCTTTTTTAAAACCATATATTTCCTTTACCATTTTTTAATAATTTTTTTTTCTTTTTTTTAAAACATATATTAATTTATTAAATAGTTTAATACTTCTTTAATAGTTTATGTGTACAACTTTTTTATAAAAACTTAAATACGTAGTTGTGCTTGATTTTTTCCCTCGACATTCCGTTATAAGTTTTGTTAAAAAAGAAGTTGTACTCAAAATAAAGTATTTATTTTGAGTATCATAAAACGGTACAATGATAAATTAAATCGTTCTAATGGTTTGGCTTTCTAAACAACATGCTTTATTTTCAAATCACTTTTGTTTTACATTATCGTTTGCTTGGTTTCGCTGCAACGCGTGACGTAAAAAAAACTAGTATATTTAAAGAGTCATTTCCCTACAATAATAATACATATAAAAGTGTCGTATGGTGCGGGGAAGAGGAAGGAGAAGAAAGGCAGAGGGGGGTCACAAGTATTTGAAGGGTCACGTGACCAATGGTCCGACAGAAACATCCATAATAAACAATTTTGCCTGTTTTCAGCATAGGCTGATAATAAGTGAACACGTGTCATATCACTCCTATAAAGGGCATGCACATGTGAGGTTAACTTATGAAAGGGGCATGTTGTGTCGTGGTCATGTATTGGGAGCTCTTCTATTTATTTAAGTTTTAATGAGAGAAAAAAAACTCATAATGTTATTCGTATCTCATTTTCAATCCTCATTTAACCAATGTTAGCACATTCAAATCACCATCCTTAAATTTATCTATCATTTTTTAAAACCTTTCATATCCCATTTGGTATAATTATTCACCACTTGTGACTAGTAGTAAGGATGATTGGGTTCTCCAATAGAGAACCAAATTCAATTCTCATATGTGTCACTTTTGTAGATTAGATAATGGTGGATAGAGTCTAGCAGTGGCGGAGCTAGCCCAAAAATTCAGGGGTATCCAAAATTTTTTTATTAGGGGTATCATTTGTATAAAAAGATAAAAATTTTACACTACGTAGACAGAGTTGAAGGGTACTTTTACACTACGAAGACGAAGTTGAGGGGTAGCCCGGGCTACCCTTCCTTATACATTGGCTCCGCAACTGAAGTCTAGCCTCCTTGCAAAGGTGCCAGGTTCTATCCTGAGCCCACCCAGGTTTTCGTCCCATCGTGTGTTACGCTAGAGATTGTTTAGCTCTTGTGGTGGCACAACGGCTGTCAAGTGGCAGTCGGTGGTATGGTTTCCCAGGGGAACACCCAAGCCAAACTCTGAAGCCAGTGTGAGCACGGTTAAGATAACATAGTCTGGCTTAAATGGAGCAACGGGGCTCTCCAATTTGAGAAGTGCGATTGGCTAATACAAGAAAGTCTTCGTTTAAAAAAAGCATGATATTAGTAAATACACAAATTCAATGTAGTTGTTTCATATAATTTTATAGATAAGGTTAAGGCTTTAGGAATGGGTTATAGGAATCTTTAAAGGTAAAGGGTTATTGGATCTTATTACCCCCAACTATTGGCTATTGTCCACTGTCACTCCCAACTATCATTTTGACGCTCGTCACCCCAACTTAACACTTAGTGTGTTCTGTCACCACGCCGTTAACTGATCACTAACTTTTGATCCAGTTACTATACTTTTATGGCATCAAAGGGATCTTAGGAAGGTTTTAAGGATCTTAGGACACCCCCAAAAGTATAGTAAACTATAGTTTTGATCATGTTACTATACTTTTAGGGCACCAAAGGGATCTTAGGAAGGTTTTAAGGATCTTATGACACCCCCAAAAAGTATAGTAACATGATCAAAAGTTAGTGATCAGTTAACGACGTGGTGACAGAACACACTAAGTGTTAAGTTGGGGTGGTGGGCGTCAAAGTGATAGTTGGGGGTGGCAGTGATCAATAGCCAATAGTTAGGGATGATAAAATCCAATAACCCTAAGTTAAAACCTTATTTTTTCCTTAAAATTAAAGAATATTGGTAATTCGGTGTACTTTTGTCCTTATTTTTTTCTCCTTCAAATTATAGTTACAAAGTTTATTTCAAGAGTTAAGTGTGATTTTCGTCCCTATGGTTTGCCAAATTATGCAAGTCCAGGCCAAATTTCAAATTTATGCCATTTTGTCCCTGATATTCTTGAAACATGCTAGTTATGCCCAAAAAACTAGGGTTGAATTGAATAATTGGACAAATCACAGGGACGAAAATAGAAGTTAACTTATGTTTTTTTTTATGGAACTGGCATGTTTCAAGAATGTCGGGGACGAAAAAGGTATAAATTTAAAATTTGGCATGGACTGGCTTAATTGGACAAAGCATAGGGACGAAAATGATAGTTAACTTTTATTTCAATTACGTTATTAAGACATTTATTTAACGCGGTCAATTTGCAATTTATATAAGTTATGTTTATCTATACTATATTATAAAACATTTCTTCAAGGGCTTCTTAAAAATTAAGAGGTACATCTATACTTGCTTGTTATACAACACATAATGCATATCTATATTGTTTTTTAAGGGTAAATTCGTCTTTAAAGCCACCATCCTCTTCGTAATTAAATCATGCAATTGGAAGAGTTCACCATTATTGTTAAATCATTACATTACTACATTCACTTAAATCCATAATCATTACGTAATTAAATCATGCAATTGGAAGAGTTCACCATTATTGTTAAATCATTACATTACTACATTCACTTAAATCCATAATCATTACATTACTACATTCACTTAAATCCA
This sequence comes from Helianthus tuberosus, assembly GCA_030545235.1. Lineage (NCBI taxonomy): Eukaryota > Viridiplantae > Streptophyta > Magnoliopsida > Asterales > Asteraceae > Helianthus > Helianthus tuberosus. The sequence goes on from CM060400.1 coordinate 146,615,481, forward strand.
TACGTTGAAAATTTTTGAGCTCCTCACCATTAAATCATTACATTCAGTTAAATACTTCATTACCACATTCAGAATCCTACAACCCTTTCAAAGTCCACAATTTGGTCTCCACACCTCTCACACGTAACCCTCTCTACTTCGACATAACCATCCAGCCGCGATCCATTTCAAGACCCTCACGCACACTCGCAAACACGTTTCGAATATCCTAACACCTCGCCGGAGAAACCAGAAGTCGCCGGAACCCTCACGCACACTCGCAACACGTTTCGAATATCCTAAAAACTCGCCGGAGAAACCAGAAGTCGCCGGAAGAACTCAAAGCCGCAGGAGCCGAACGGAGATCGACGAGATTCTTCTCGACTTGTTTTCGGTATATGATTTCTTGTTTCATTCGTTACTTGTATAACCTCTGTGATATTTGTTACAATACTATTTAGTCTGTGATACAAAACAATTAATAGTTGTGTTTTACTTTTTTGTTGTATGTATTTAACATGATTCTCAATCTTGTTAATTGCAGTTATTGAAAGATGGTTTTTTTCTCAAGATCACAAGTTTTGGCCTTTAATTGTGGTTTTAAGTTTCTGATAAAGAATTAGTTTCCATCTTCTGCTTTTTGAAATGTATTTACTAATAAGTTTATAAAAAACTTTGAAAAAAATAAAGCTCTAACCAGGGGACGTTCATGTTCATCTAAATTCGGATTTTAGAAGGTGACAGGCAGGAAAGGTAACTGATTTTAAACTTCTAATATTCTAGATTGAATTTTGTTTTCTTAATTAAACTTGATGCTCTTCCTTATCTTATTGTAATTTTAATTTTCAATCTTGTGGTGTGTTCAGAATCCACTCTGTATTTGGTTTTGAAATTGAATGGAGGCATCTCTTTCAAGTTATCTGGTGATATTGGAAGCCGAGAAGAAACGACGATGACACACATAATATAATAATCCAGAACTAAAGGCGTTATCAAGGCTTGATTTTGGTGGTGAATGAACAACTTTTTGGCAAAAAGACTAATTGGCAAAAAGACTAATTGGCAAAAAGACTAACTGTTCTCAAAGTTTGTTATTTGTTCTTCACTTTTAGTAACATGTTTCTCATTTGTTTCTTATTATTTTGGAATAATAATTTCAAAAAGGTTCACTTTTCAAACAAACCCAGTTATGGTTGCTTGTTTATCCATACATGGCTAATGGCAGTGTAGCTTCATGTTTGAGAGGTACCATTAATCTTTTTGATGTATTTAGAGGTGGTAAAATATGCGGGGCGGGCGGGTTGGGTGGTAAGTTGAAAGGGGTTCTGGTCAAAACGGGTAATTTTGGTATGGGTTCATACAGGCTCGGCTGGTTTTTATGCTTTCCTTATCTTGAACTTTTTAAATAAAAACTGATTCATATATGATTAAGAAATGATAATATAGATGGTTTATATACTTCTTTCTATTTGATTTATAACTTAATATGTGAACAAATGTATAGTTGTTCTGCTTTTAGTTTCTAAATATACATTTTAGTCCATTTACTTTAATAAAGTTTTCCCCCATTAGTCAAGTTTGCTTATATACATGATCTACTTTTATCCCTTTTAATATTGCACCTTTAATGTTTTTTTCTTGTTAACTTGGCCAATCAAACCAACTCAGACCGAACAATATTGTTACCAATATTGGCATTATCATAACCAGTATTTTTGGGGATTTTACTATTTCGTCTTTTGGTGTTTTTCATCCGATTACGTATGTTGACATTTTGTATATAAGATACTTTGTATATAAATGACTCATAACCTAACATAAAACAAAACGATTAAAAAGCTATTGGAAATTTTTAACCCCCGCCGCAACGCGCGGGTTTCCCACTAGTTATACTAACATAGTAGATCATATATAAGAATGTAGTAGACCAAGGGTGTTCGTAAAGCGCCAGAACTATCTAAACCTAGGACCATCCAAAACGACTGAACAAAGTGATACAAATCAACGAATTAACTTGGGTTGGCATTTTTTTGAACGGCAAAGAATCTCACGTGTAAACCTATTCTGCTCAGGGCTATATCTAAGGTTAACTCCTCGACCGCCATGAGACCGTGCCCCCTGATACACACTTAAGTTATTTAACCCCCTATAACCCCCTTTTCTTACACATTAGCCACATGTCTTATAACCCCCCATTTACATAGCCTCTCACTACACATGGCCTAAGGATGGTGGTGGAATAAAACTCACAGCCCCTGAGTTGATGCAAGATCATGTATGGGGGGTATGCTGCTGCAAGTGGGGCAGAGTTCTTCTAACGAGTAGCTCCGGTGTACTACAACTCGTTTGAATTTTTTGAAGTGTTACCTTTTGGGAACGGTATTTTGACCATTTTAAAACATGAGAAAGTTTAAAATACAAAAAGCTTTTAACGTGTGATACGTACACGGCCACCAAATAATGTGCGCAATTATGCATCTAACATGCGTAATTAGGGTTGAAACAGCCTATGCATAATTTTGAGTATAACATGTGTAATGAGGGTTGAAACAGCCCACACGAGTTTTGATTTTTTTTGTAACGTGCGTAATTATGCATATAACATGCGTAATTAGGATTGAAACAACCCATGCGTGTTTTGATTTTTTGTAACGTGCGTAATGTGGTCACGTACCGGTAGCGTTAAGGGGCTATTGTAGGATAACCCATCCCCTATAAAATAATACACAACCTATTCATTTTACACAACTAAAATAAAGATATTACTCATCCTTTTCTTCTTCTAAAATCCATTTTCCAATCGATTTTACCAAATAGATAATCCATCTGATTCTAGTGGTCTTGGGTTTCCTTCGAAGTCTGACTCTAGTGACTTTGATTTTCTTTTCAACTCATCAAATTCTAGTGGTGTTGAGTTTTTGTTCAAAGTGTTCGACATATCAAACGTACTTGACCACACGACACGATCAAAGAAAAACTATGTGCCACGTGATCTAAATTAGCTCATAAAGTTCTAATGAATAATTACTTAGTTGAAAACTCGAAGTACAATACTACGACATTTAGAGCGAGATTTCATCTATCCAAGGAATTATCTTAAAAAATTGTTGGGATTATAGATGCCAAATTGGTTTCAAGAAGGTTCCAATGGGAGGTTAAGAAAGAGTTTCACGCCGCTACGAAAATGTACATTGTCGATTTGTCAACTCCCAACTAGTAATGTACCTGATGAAGAAGATGAATATTTATCTATGTCTGCTAGGACTTCACATGAATGTCTATGATATTTTTGTAATTCTATTATTCTTTTATATAGTGACAAGTTCTGACGTAGACCGACTAGCCACAAAATTGAATTTTTGTACAACTCACACAAAGGTAAATGGGCCTTCTAAGGATGGTCGGAAGCATCAATAGTACACATATCGGTTGCATGATGTGTCTGAGGAGTTTGCAAGGACAATTTATGAGAGGTGAATATGATCCCAATGATCACGACCGAAGTGGTGGTGTCAAATGATTCATGGTTTTCGCATGCAGTGGCGGATCTTGACCTAAAACTCAGCATGGTCCGATGTTTTTCGGAAATAAAATCAGCCTGGGCCGAAACAATACACATTTAAAAAAATTCTCGAAAACCTGAAATTTAACACTACTGGGCGAAAAAACCACACGGGCCGAGGCCTGGTCCGGCCTCGTCTAAGTTGCGCCACTGTTGGCATGCGTACTTTGTTCGGGTCAGTTCGAATAACGACATCAATATCCTCGTCTAAGTTGTGGGTTAGTTGCACTCTCCACACTTTTTTTTTTGAACGGTCAACAAAACCCCAACCACCATTATAAACCCAATGGAAAAAGTACACCCACGCCCGTTAACGCAGACGACATTGGTGAACTAGCCTGCCATCACTCTAGAGGAAACCCACTGTCCGAAGGTCCACTGTGTTAAACTCCTAGCTCAACCCAAAATTTAATTTCCCAGACGAGACTCCAACATATGACCTTAACTTTAAAAGATCATGAAACTGCCAATGCACCATAAGATCATTGCTTGCCCCGTCCACCCTATCTGAGTAGATCATGTGAGGTGATTTATGGAATTTCAAATATCATTGTAAATCCAGTTCTAGTTTTAAGCAATAAATATGGAGAACGTTGAAGTACATATTTATTTTCAATCAACTATTTCTCGCTCTTTAAAGCGCCAAAAAGCGTCTTGGCTAAACTGGAGCAACTTAGACGTAATTTATTCTGGAGTGGAACAAGCGATAAATCGAAGATGGTATAACAACCCTCCTAAAATATTTTCGACACCCCTAAAAATATTTAGAACGTCCCTATACGCCTTAAAATACACCCCGTATACTAAAAGTGGCCCTATATACCTTTAATTTTATAAAAATAAAATAAAAACAAAAATCAGGTGGTTCTGGCGGGGCGCGACACACCCTTGGGTGTTTGTCGCGGGGCACGAGCGCCAAGCCACCAGGCGCAGCCCGGTGCTGCTACGTGGCAGCAACGTGTTGAGACTATGGGACCAACTCAGCAACCCTACACCCCTACCCACCTATCTCGCGGGCCGCGAGAAAGACAGCCTTGGTTGTCGCGGGCAGCGACCCACTGTCGGATCAGCCCTATAAATAGAGGCCGTTGGCCTTCAGTTCAATTCGCTCAAAATTTTCTCGATCTCCATCAATTCTGAAGTGATAAAATTATACCCGGGCATTCTACCCCCCAAAATAACGAAGTTCTGACTCGTTGTAAGTATCATAACCCCCGGTTACGTATTAGAGGCTCTGCCCGATTGATCTAGGATTCCGTAACGGCTCTCGAGGCTCTGCCCGACGTAGTCGTTGGAGTTCTGTCTCAGGGAGGGTATAACAAATGTAAATGTTGGGTTATTATACTAATGCGTGTGCATTGTGTAATTAATAGATAATCACCAGGAATCCACATGAATTTACCTAAAATAGCAATGTGAGTAATCTCCTTTTTGTGAACCTTTTTGCAAACTGTTTTTACAAAAACTCAAATGTTTTATATTATATTAAACAGTGATTAAGTATTTGTATTCTACAATTATCGTCGGTATGTTGGGTTTTGTATACAAAATTTGTTACTACACTATGAGTAGTAACATGACCACAAGTATGGTTGACAGTACCGTGGGTGGTAATTAAAGTAGGAAATAAACAAATGTAATTGCGCGACCGCCCTCAATGCAGTAAATGGTTTTACCTGTCTTGATTAAACTGGGATTCACTCACCAGTATTTCCCACTGACAAAATGTTTTTAAACGCGTTTCAGGTAACAAAATGTGAAAGCCAAATAGAAGCCAGCTGGACAGCACTGAAGGCTTGGACAGCACTAAATAAAGAAATGTTTTATTTAAATAAAATAGCGTTTATCCCTATGAAAATGTGTGTACTGGAAACTTGGGATTTTCCCATGTGTTTAATATTATAAAAGTGTGGTATTTTACTCTGATAAAATATTTCCTAACTACGGTCCTGATGTAAATTCTGCTGCCAAATTGATAAACACTGATACCACTAAAACTGGCCGCGGCCTCTCGTTTCCTGGGTAAATAGGGAACGGGGGTTGCGACAGAAGGTGGTATCAGAGCTATAGCCACTGATTCAGCCACATAAGTGTTCTGCTGACACCCAAAATATTATTCAATATGTTAGGAAATAATTCACATGGATACGTGCATATCTGTATATTATTATTTTGTGTTATTTGACAATTTGTTAGTTTATAGTATGAGCGACCAAGGACCTTCAGACGCTTACCGTCAGTTGTCCAGCTCACCTAGGGACGAAGGCACCTCTTCACAGCCTACCCTCTCAGGGTATTCGGCTGACAACGAAGATGCGATTTTCGTGTTCAAGGCACAATCTGAAGAGCCATTCCCTCCTAAGAAGAGATGATGGTTCCGCAGAGGAGCTCATGAACGTAGAAAGAGGATGAAAAAGTTACAGCAACAGCGAGCTTTAGCAGCCGCTAATAGAAAAATGAACTCTCAGGATATGCTCAATAGGAGTCTAGCAAATTTTCATATCTTAGCAACTACAGCTGTAGACCCGAATCTAGAACAACTCATAGCACCCCAGCCATTACCATTGTTTCCCACACAACCAATGGAAATTGAAGCCAACCCAGAAAACCAAATCCCAGCACCTACTTTTGACCCAGCTGAGATCCCTAGAGTACCAGCACCCCATCCCCTAGATAATGACCCATAGTTTGACAACCATAGGGATTATGAACAACGCTACCCAATACCAGACGAACCTATGCCAAACCTAGCAGCTTACCCAGACCTGGACCCTCTAGACCCCTATTATGATAATGACCAATACATCAGGGAGATTCTAGAAAATTCGTACCCTTACGAAGAACCCATGCCCCAGTTCCCAAACCCAATACCAGCACCCGCACCACCCATGAGCACTGAAAATGTGCAAGAACTCCGAACCTATGGTGAGGAGATTTTAGAAGGAAGTGAAAGAATGCGACAAATAGGTGAAAGGCTCGTCTGGAAATATGACGAGCGTAACATGGAATTTTGGATGAACCCGTACCATTAATAGTAATAATATATATATATATATATATATATATAGACAACAGCTACGGATGCATAATAGTATTGTAATTTTAGATTTCAGTCCCAGTTTGTACTAGACGCATAATATATAAAATAGAGTAAAGGTCACAATGACGACGATTTTGGATCAATATGCTTGTGATGTGATTGTTTGTATTGGATATTATCTTGTGATATTAATATGTGGTAATTGTTTAAAATTCAGATGGACAACGAAGTGAACCAGGAAAACCAGAATAACAATAATAATGGAAACCAAGTGGATAACAGTGCCATCCAACACATAGTGGCACAAGGAATTATAGACGCAATGCCATATATAATCAAAACGGTTAAGGAAGCGGATAATAATAAAAGTAATAATGGCACTAAACGACCACCTACTAAACCTGAACACAGCGTAAACAATGGACCCATACTTCAAGTGCCCATTCCCAAAAGAAGAAGAACCATGTCTTATGGTTGTTCTTGTAAAGAATTCTGGTCTTGTAAACAATAGAATTCTCAGGCAATGAAGGACCCATTGCAACTCTACGCTGGATAGAAAAGACTGAGCCAGTCTTAAAAATAAGCAAGTGCGTGGAAGAGGATAAGATAATGTTTGCTTCCAATCTGTTTAAGAACTCAACTTTAGAATGGTGGAACACTATCCTCCAATCTAGGGGAAGTGACAGGGTTTATAATATGGAATGAGAGGAATTTAAGAACATGGTGGAAAGGAAATTATGCCCTCCCAATGAGAAAGAACATATAGCAAATAAATTCTTAAACCTTAGAATGGCTGGAGTGGATAGTAAGGGGCACACTACTACATTCTTGGAATATGCTAGAATAGTGCCAACCCTTGCATCCCCAGAACCAGTATTAATCTTGTTAGGATCTGAGTTTCTTATGATTGTGTTTTTGTTTGATAATTATGAATATGAATGAGTATAAGTGCAGCGGAATTAAAATGGAAACAAACTTTCAACACACAATCAAATGGAAAAATTGCTTTCAACACACATGTTTGTCATGAAATCGAATGAGTATATTTATTACAATGATTCAATTATACTTGCATGCATGCAATACAATCTCCCCCTCAGCCTGAGCTCACAGATGGTTTGTTCATACAGAATGACTTGTGAAGAAAGAGCTAATAGAATAGTACAGGGTACTGTTCTATTTATAATACATAACAAACCACTGAAGCATCTTTGCTGACATCACCATGAAAGTGACATCTAACCTCCAAACAACCTGTAACCACTGACATATATAGGGCCGTTCAAATTGCTCGCCACTCGTCGGTCGCTCGACGCTTGTTTGGAAAATGCTCGGAAAATGCTCGTTCGATTTGACGCTCGGTTGTAAACGAGCCGCTCTGCTCAGTTCGATTTGTAAATGAGCCAACCATGAGCAAAGGTCCGCTCGGCTTGGTTCGGCTCGAATTATTATTTTTAATTAGTGTATATACATGTACACTTACATATATAATAAACATGTATATACACACACACACATATATATATACACACAAATATAAATTATACATATATATACACACACCTAAATATATACACACATCACACATACATATATACTTAAATATAAATTAAATTTAGAGTTCTATATGTACCACTCTATTAGATATTGGTCAACTATATGCAAATTTACAACTATATCTATACGTACTAGTCCAACTACGCCGATAAAAAAATTAATATCAAATCTAAAAGTTAAACCATAAACCGTTAAACGATAGTCTATTCATCGCCTCAATGTTTCATGTCGTTACCCTAAGTCAATCGTCTCCTGCTCTCAATGTAATTGTTCGTACAATATAATCATCGCCTCGTCGGCCACAACATTGTTATTCAAAAGAAAAATATTATGCCATGAAATGTGCATGTTTTTAAAGACATAAAAACTTGCTACCCAACATTGTCACTATCACTCTCAGAAAATTTAAATTGGGCGACACAGTTGTCCAAATCGCTCGAACTTCGCTCGACGCTCGCTCAGAATTTTTACCGCTCAAAAAATGCTTGCTTCATTTAAGGCTCGGTTCTAAATGAGCCGCTCCGCTCGGTTCGGTTTGTAAACGAGCCAAGCACGAGCAAAGGTCCGCTCGGTTCGGCTCGGCAAGTGAACAGCCCTAGACATATACAACTACTACTATTACAAACTACTGATTAACAATAAATACAAAGACAAGCTAAACTACTGCTTCTCAGTCCACTGTTATACTCCTACCAGTGCTTTGTGTCTTCAGCAGTACTTGAACCATGACAGTAGATTGAGCATCAGTGCTTGCACTTCAACAGTCTTTAGACTTGATCAGTTGTTGAAGATCAGTAGTTATTGTAGACGGACAGTAGATGGAGGTTATCAGTTGTTAGGCCACTTTCAAGGGGAAAGAACTGTTGCATACAACTGCTTATTGTGAATCCACTGATCTGATCCAGTTTTGGCTTTATCAATTGTTCCTTTGGTAGGGTTCAATCCCAGCAATCTCCCCCTGGAACAGATGATGCCAAAACTCTTCATTATTCTTGGATTTTTATTGTCTCATCAAATATTCCCTGACTTATCCTTTGAATTGTAATTCAAAGTCCATGGAACTTGTATCATCCTCATCCCTGCACAGTGGAAGCTCAAGTAGATCCTGTAGATCTTCAACACACAGGCCAAGTGCTTGTTCCCTTGATATATGCTTTACCTCACCATTGGATTTGAGCAGATTCAATACGTGGGTCTGTTTATCAGATTTCCACTTTAGTATTTTTGAATCCAATGGGTTTCTTGGGAGAGTCTTTATTGTTGATGAGTTTGGAGATGGAGGCCTGGTTATAACACTTTGGGCAGTGTTTGCAGCTTTTGCCAATTCGGGATTTTCTGCTATCATTTGCTGAAGGACCATTTTTATGATGTAATCCCCTTGTGCTTTATCTGCTTATGTTTTATCATCCATCTGCTTTTGTTTCCTTCTTTGATAAAGGATGGCAGCAGGTGGAGCAGTGGATCTCCTGATTTGTAACTTTTGAGGTTTAACTGGAACCACTGCTTCAGGATAATCAGGCTTTTGAGGAGCAGTGAGATCCCTTTTTCTCAACTCTTCCAACTTTTTGTAAGTGGCCAACACTTTATCCTCTGACCACCTTGTCACTTGGTTCCTTGACCCATAATCAGCAGTTATTAGCTCTTCTTTCATTCTCTTCAGCTGTAAGGTTCTTTCTGATACATTTTTCTTATATTTGGCCCAGATTGGAGGAGTCTGCATTACCTTGTTTTTGATCATATCTTGAATTTTGGCTGTTTCCTTTTCTAGCTCACTTATGGTCTATTCCTTGTACTGGTGCTTTTCTGCCCTGTACTTCTTTTAAGCCATTATATATTCAAGATAATCCTTCCTCAAACTTTCATCATCCTTCTCCGAAAATTTTTGACAAAGGTCTTTTGAGAATTGTTCCAAAGTTCTGACTTTGGTGAGCAGGTATTGCAGATTTCTCTGAATCTCTTTATCAGACTTTCCCTTTGTATCTCTTTTAGATATGTCTTCTGCTTGTTGAGCTTTTATTTTGAGATACTCTTCAATGTTTCTTGGGAAAGGATAACCTTGGATGGAAGGAAGTTTCCTTTTTGCATGGTCATCTTCAGAGTAAAAAGACTTTATCTCCTCTTTGACTGCTGGAAGATCCAATGGGTATTGTAATCCCACTGGAACAATAGTAGTGTTTGTATTCTGAACTTGAGCTGATGATAATGGAACAGGGTTTGGAATGGTGACAAGGGATGGTGGTTGTGTGGATGTTTGAGTTGGAGAGGTATCATCTTCCAGTACAACATTGGTTACCCTTCTCCTTTTGTGCTTAGGAGAAGTTGGTGGTGTTTTTGTGGATTGAGTGGTGGTGATTGGAGTAGTTGGTGTCTGACTAACAGTTGTTGAAACAACTGGTGTTTCAACCACTGTTGTCATTACAACAATTGATGTGTCAGCTGATGTCTTCTGCTTTTTAGCAGGTGGTGTTGGTGGTGGTGAAGATGTTTTGGGTGGGGCAGTGGATTGAAGGTGAGTTGATGTAGTATTGATGGCAGTTGTTGGGGTAACATCTGTTGAAACAACTGAAGTACCAACAACTGTTGATACAACATGTGTTTTAACATCTGTTGGTTTGAAAGATTGCTGAGAGGAGCGTTGTGGGGTTTGAGGAGTGTGTTTTGTGGATTTGGGAGGTGTGGTTTTGGGTTGCCATACTTTTCCAGTAGGCCTTCTGATGTGTGCGAAATGCAACATATAAATTACATCAATTGTGGCATAAAACTAACCCTTTTTTAGTACGGCCAATTGGATTTTAACACCTGTAACTTTGAAGAATTGGCCGATAACACCCGAAACTAACACTTTGATCTGTGACACCCCAAACTTTTAATTTCGTGTGTCATTTCACCACTCAGTTAAAAACTCAGTAACTGAGTTAGTGTTCAATCCTAGGTGGCATCCTACCTGGCTTCATTAATGCAGATGTGGCACATTCATGGTTATAAAAGTCATCTTCTTCTTCGATACCCTGCACAAAGAATTGGGAAACCCTAATTGGCTCTAACGCATGAATCGACCCAAATTCAAACCCTAATTTGCTCATCACGAGTTTAGAGCTGTTCTTCAACTTATTGGCTGATCGACGTGTCTACTTCTTCCAACTCTTCATGTAATACGAACCGAATCCCTAAAATATTCAAGGTGGACATGGATGGGAAGTTGTATTGTCATCACGAAATCAGAGCTGTTATTCGCGTAGCGGGAAGGAAAAGTGTTCGATGTGGTGCTGAATTTTACGGTTGCTCACAATGGCCGGTAAGTCCTGTGTATTGAATTTAACATGTTTTTGAACTGACGACATGATGTTGGTTTGTAGCGAGACAACTGCAAGTTCTTTATGTGGAAAAAAGATTTCGACAAATTATTCGAAGTTCGTTCAACTTGCAGCTCAAGTGCAGTTACAAGAAGTGATGCTATGACCGGCAATGAATATAATTTGCAATTGCGGAACAACTTGCTATCTCAAGAGAACAATATGTTGAAACGGAAAATTTGTGCGAAAGAATTCATGTTGAAGCAGCAGTTTGTCTTTAGTTTGTTTGTAATCATTGGCATGTTGTTTTACGTAGTGTATCGAATATAACTTGTTTTTGATTGTACGTTCTTTGAACACATGAATGAATGAATGTAGTCTTTATTTCAAACACATGAATGGATTGAGTACCATATGTGCAGACCATTAGACCATTTGCAGACCAAAACCCATGTGACCAGAAGGGACTTTGACTTTGAAAACAAGTAAATAACTACCATTGTGCAGACCATTGAAACCACATGTGCAGACCAAAACAAGTGTGCAGAATGACCATATATGCAGACCAACAAGTCTGCAGACCATTTGAAACTGCCCTTTCAAACAACTACCATATATGGAGACCAGAACAAGTGTGCAGAATTGTAACAACTCTCATCAAAAGTCATAATTATTAAATTAATTTGACCAATAGGAAACCCTAATTGAGACACCCAAGTGATTCTGAACAAACCCTAAAATTTTCATAATTTTCAGAATCAGGATCAGGGCCCCTAAAACTCAGGGGGGGGGGGGTATTTCCTAGTTACGATTATCCATATAAAACGTAGGCAGAAAGGAATTTTCAGAAACCGTCGACTCAGCTGAGCTAGTCCCACACGTGGCAACCCTATGCTAAAAAATAGTTCTTACGCGGGCCGCCTCAAGTTAGCTTAGATCTCACGCGGGCCGCCTAAGGGACAAAATTCGGCTATAAATACAGGAGTTTGGGACTTGATTCTGGGAGTTGAAACGACGAAGAAATTCCAATTCTACACGGAGTTATGCTCTGTATACTTCAATTAACACACACAGGTCCCTAATTGATGCCGCAATCAGGGTATTAGCACAATCGCTGCTACGATTCATTGTCCGATCGATCAATATATCCAATGAATGTTTAAGTGCCGCCCACATTAGGGTTATACTTTATCGTTCGTCATTAATTTGACGGATCATCGTTAATTCGATGGATAAAGTATTATACTTTGTCGTTCGTTGTTAATTCGACGGATCATCGTTAATTCGATGGATGAAGTATTGCACTTTGTCGTTCGTTGTGAGAATTTGATCTCGTGAGTTATCGTAAATGCTGGATTGATTACTAACCCCAAATTGTGTGCTTGTTATTGAAATTAGGATAAAAGGCTAATCAGTAGGCTAGGCTCTGCCCGTATAAATCTGCATTGTGAGTCATTCTCCTTTTCTCACAGTTTGTGAGTCATTCTCTTTTTATCAAATATTTTACAATACCTCAAATTATTTTCAAGGTTATAATTACAGGGACTAAGTCGTGGATATCTTGAATTACTGGTTAGTGGGGTATTGTGCACATTACTAATTTCTCCCAGTTAGGTTCATTAACCTACTCGGGATAATCACTGTTAGGTTCATTGACCTACAGGGATAATCGTCACTATTTAGGTTCATTGATCTAAATAGTGGTATGACCATCGTCACCATTGTGACTTGTCACCATTGTGACAGAAAGCCAGATAAAAATAAGATAGAAGCCATTGTAATCGCTCTTATGCTGTAATTAATAACTATGCATCATTATGCAAAATAGAATGATTCACTCAGTATTTCCCGCTGACAAAACCTTTTTCAAACATGTTTCAGGTGACCTATTATGAATCAGGAAAAGTGCCATATAGCACTATAAGCCCAAGGAAGTGGCTCAGTATAAAATAAAGAAACATGTTTTGTAAAATAAAAGATTTCTTTGTGAAATCAAATGATTGTAAATTACCGGGTTTTTATCCCGCGTTGTGAAATAAAATAATCGGGAAATATTTACATGTTAAAAGATCCTGATGAAAACTTCCGCTGTTAAACTCAATTAAATAAATACCACGGGATTTTCTGTCCCGCGGCTCCTGAAACGGGTCAAACCGGGTCGGGGGCCGTGACAGAAAAAGGTGGTATCAGAGCCACTTATCGAGCCACTGATTTAAGCCAATTAAGTATTTGGAAAATACTTAATAATTTTTATTAATTGCTATTTTGTGATTATATGTTTTAATTATTTGACTAATTTTGAATAGTATGGGCAGATTTTTATATGTTAACAATATTGTAATATTTATTGCTCTATCATCGTTAATCGAAAAACATTATATATAAATTTACTTAATTATATATGGAATTACCTAATTTATAAATATAGTATTACTATATTGTGGTAAAGAAATTATATTTTTATGTTTGAGGTATACTCTTATTTAAAATTATTGTTTAGTTATTTATTATTAATAATGTTATTATTAATAATAATATATTAATAGTAGTAGTATTAAGATTATTTTTAAATACTAGGGTTATTATCAAAGGCAGATATTGGATAGCCTAGCCTTAATTAGGCATGGACTGATCACCTATGCTTAAACAAGGCAGCACTAACCAATATCCACCATGATAATGACTAGTTAATATATATAAATTAAGTCATCATACTTATTTAGTATATAGATTTTTATATGTTAACTACTGTAATAGTAAATATAAATCTTTAAATATTCTGATTTAAAGTTTAGTATTTTTATTATCTACAGTCAAGAAAATTTATAAATAAATTACAAATAAAACCTAGTATGTTTTAATTTTTAGTTGTTTTGGTAGTATGAAATACTATTTAAAAAGTTGTTCTATAAAAAAAAATTTATTATGACTTAGTAATTATGTGTATTTTGTTAAATAGCATGAGTGAATTGTCGGAAGCCCTTCAGAATTTAAATCTCTATCCAGTAAGAATAGAAGTTTTCAGAGATTTCAATAGGTATATACCAGATATAGAAGAACCTATAGAATTCAATGCTTTACCTCTCGAGAAACCTAAGCCTAAGAAAATGGAAATTGGGGAAAGTTCTAGGCAAATGGAGGGATTACCATCTCAAGAATAACTAGATTTTATAATGGCAACCGATGATACTATTGAGTCTGTTAATAAAAATAATTTTATGAACTTAGAACCAGCTATTCCAAACCCTTCAATCCACTGGAATATAGACGAATGGGTGACTAATAAAATACTGTTACAAAACCATCCCTATAGGCTTTTTCCTAAGTTCAATCCAGAACCTTTACCAAATTAAAAAATAAGTAACGAGAATAGGACTGAACTCTATCATTTTGACAAAATGGATGCTGGGAATAGGATCCAAGAGATTTTGGGACAGATCTCCTGGAAATACGATGAGAAGAAACGCCGTTACTAGAACATCATCTGATAAAGGATAGGGAATTATGAAATATGGTTGTGTAATTATAATAGTAAAATCGGTATGTGTAAATTAAATAATAAAACGGGTGTATATAGAAGCATGATATAATGAAATATTAGAAAAGTTACAATTTTGTTGGTATATTCGTTTATGTGATTATGTGCAACTAAATTGTGACATTGAATTAGTTCCTTTATACTAATTATTTATCTATAAATTAGATATCAGATGGAAAACGCTAATAATGAACCAGTTAATGAGGTTAATCAATCTGAGCAACAACCAGGGGATCAATATGTGACTAGGCAAGATATAGAAAATATCGTTGCTCAAGGGATAGCCAACGCTATTCCAGGAATAGTTGCTCAAGGGATAGCTAATGCTATTCCAGCAATCATTGCTGCTGTTAAAAATCCAATTGAACCTCAACAAATTGTTCCTAGCAAACGCATTTCTGAAAATAATTTCAGTAATAGCGTAAATGGAGGTAGTAATCATGTTAATCATGATAATGAACCACGGCAAGCTCCGCTCCCTAAGAAAAGGAAAGTTGCAACGCCTGGTTGCACTTACAAAGAATTTCTTGCTTGTAAACCCACTGAGTTTGCAGGCAATGAAGGAGCGACTGCGGCACTGCGTTGGTTAGAGAAAACCGAGGCAGTAATTGCCATAAGTAAATGTGCTCAGGATGATCAGGTCATGTATGCATCAAATCTTTTCAAAGAAGTAGCGCTAGAATGGTGGAATACGATGTTACAGGCAAAAGGAAGAAGGATGGCGTATGCTATGAACTGGGAAGAATTTAAGAGTCTTGTAGAAAGAAAATTTTGTCCCGCGTATGAAAAAGAACAAATGACAAATAAGTTTTTAACTCACCGGATGGTGGATGTAGATTGTCGAGGGTATACTACGACATTCTTCGAATATGCTCGAGTGGTACCAACCCTGGCTTCGCCAGAACCGGTACTTATTTCTCGTTATATTTGGGGATTAATTTCCGAGATCCGTAATATTGTCAAAGCTGCGAAACCTCGCACGATTGATGATGCAGTAGAATTAGCCAATACTATGACTGACGAGCTAGTACGGACAAGAGAAGAAAATAGAAGGAATGAAGTAGCCCAAAAGATTACCCAAGAATTCAGTTCGGGTAACCATAACCATTTCAAGAAAGGAGGGAATGGGCAATCTTCTACTAGTCCATTTTGCAATTTCTGCAAAAGGAAGCATTTTGGAAGATGCAAAGGATATTGCAATTTTTGCAAGATTCCAGGGCATCAAGAAGAAGATTGTAGGAGGAAGAAATTTTCAGTTTGCTACAACTGTGGAGAAACTGGACATCTTAGGCCAGATTGTCCAAAACTGAATAAACCATTTGACAATCAAGCCAAACCAGCAGAAGGAGCAAAAAGAAATGCGAGAGCCTTTCAGCTGACTACTCATGAAGCCGAAATGATTCCAGATGTGATAGCTGGTATGTTCTTAGCTTACAACGTTTACATAAAAGTATTATTTGACTCTGGTGCAAACCAAAGTTTTATAAATACTTTACTCTGCCAAACTCTTAACTTACCGTTAACCAGCATTAGATAAGTTTCTACATAAAAATGGCAGATGTGAAATTAGTTAAAATTAATAAGGTTATGCAGAACATAGAAATAAGTTATAAGTTTTCTGCAATCCTATTATCTATGAAATTAGTTGAATTCGATGTTGTGATCATTATCTGTGATCAGAATTTCTTAGAAATTCAATCAACCATCGGAGAAATAATTATGATTACAGGAGATAAACCATGTAAGCCTATGAAGTTTATATCAGTAATGGAAATTGCTAATTATGAACGAAAGAAAGGAATAGTATATATGATTTTAGTAATCATTAATACTAAAGATACAGAATTTAAGGAAATTTTTGTAGTTTCAGAATAACCAGATGTATTTCCAGAAGATTTACCTGGATTACCACCAGATATAAAGATAGAATTTAAGATTCATCTAAATTCCAGGAATTTTACCGATAAGCCAAGGAACCTTATCGGTTAGCACAGTATTGATTGTTAAGAAAAAGAAAGACATTCGATAAGAATGTGTATTGATTATAGGAAATTGAATAAGGTTATAATTAAGAATCGATACCTATTACTTAGAATTAATGATCTATTCGATCAATTCCAGGAAGATAGATAGTTTTCTAAGATCAACTTATGTTCCGGATATTATCAATTAAAAGTATCAGAGGAAGATGTACCTAAGACTATTTTCAGAACTAGGTATGGTCAATACTAGTTTACAGTCCTGCCCTTCGAATTAAAGAATGCACCTGCAGCATTCATGGACATGATAAATAGGGTCTGTAAACCATATTTGGATAAATTGGTAATTGTCTTCAAAATGACGATATACTTATTTATTCCAAAAATCAGGAAGAATATTGTCAGCAATTGCATGCACTCTTAATTTTGTTAAAAAAAAAAGAAAAGCTTTACGCCAAATTTTCGAAGAATGAATTTTGGCTGCTAGAAGTGCAATTTTAGGTCATATGGTGAATCATGAAGGTATTCATGTAGATTTTGCTAAGATAACAGTAATTATCAAATGGAAGATTCTGCAAACCGCAATGGAAATTAGGAATTTTGTAGGTTTAGTATTATAGACAGTTTATTAAGGAATTTTCAAAATAGCTATACCATTAACTAAGTTAACCTGTAAAACAGTTAAGTTTGATTAAGAGATCTAAACAAGAAGAAGCTTTTAGGATATTAAAACATAAATCCTAGCCTTACCAGAAGGAACAGAAGATTTTAAAGTATATGGTGAAGTTTCAAAGCTAGGATTTGGATATGTGTTAGTGCAATGCAAAAAGGTAATTGCATATGCATCAAGACAATTGAAGAAGGTACGAAGGAACTATACCACTCATGAGTTAGAATTAGGAACCATAATTTTTGCCTTAAGATTTGGAGACATTATCTGTATAGAAGTAAGGGTACTATCTATATGGATTATAAGAATTTAAGATATATATATTTTTTTGGACAAAAAGAATTTGAGGCAAATGAAAATCCTAAGTGACTACGACTGTGATATTTAGTATCACAAAGGAAAAGCTAAAAACGGCAAGAGATAGTCATAAGGATTATGCAGATAATAGATAAAAGCCGTTGGAGTTCGAGTTGGAGACAAAATATAATTAGAAGTATCTCCTTGGAAAGGAATTGTTAGATTCGGTAAGAAAGGAAAGCTAAGACTAAAGTACTTAGGATCATTTCCAGTAATTCAACGTATTGGAACAGTTACTTATAGTTTACAACTACCAGGAAGGTTAGTTGGAATACATGATATATTTCATATATCTAATCTCAAGAAATGTCTATAAGATGAATCTTTGGTAGTACCTTTCCAAGATATAAAGGTAAACAAATAATGTTAGTTTAAGTAAAGTAGGATTCAAAGACAGGATCCTAATATACTTGGGAACTGGAATCCAAAAGGAAGAGAATGTATCAATTATTCCAGTAAATCTCGAGGACGAGATTTTTATTAAGTTGGGGAGAATGTAACAACTCTCATCAAAAGTCATAATTATTAAATTAATTTGACCAATAGGAAACCCTAATTGAGACACCCAAGTGATTCTGAACAAACCCTAAAATTTTCATAATTTTCAGAATCAGGATCAGGGCCCCTAAAACTCAGGGGGGGGGGTATTTCCTAGTTACGATTATCCATATAAAACGTAGGCAGAAAGGAATTTTCAGAAACCGTCGACTCAGCTGAGCTAGTCCCACACGTGGCAACCCTATGCTAAAAAATAGTTCTTACGCGGGCCGCCTCAAGTTAGCTTAGATCTCACGCGGGCCGCCTAAGGGACAAAATTCGGCTATAAATACAGGAGTTTGGGACTTGATTCTGGGAGTTGAAACGACGAAGAAATTCCAATTCTACACGGAGTTATGCTCTGTATACTTCAATTAACACACACAGGTCCCTAATTGATGCCGCAATCAGGGTATTAGCACAATCGCTGCTACGATTCATTGTCCGATCGATCAATATATCCAATGAATGTTTAAGTGCCGCCCACATTAGGGTTATACTTTATCGTTCGTCATTAATTTGACGGATCATCGTTAATTCGATGGATAAAGTATTATACTTTGTCGTTCGTTGTTAATTCGACGGATCATCGTTAATTCGATGGATGAAGTATTGCACTTTGTCGTTCGTTGTGAGAATTTGATCTCGTGAGTTATCGTAAATGCTGGATTGATTACTAACCCCAAATTGTGTGCTTGTTATTGAAATTAGGATAAAAGGCTAATCAGTAGGCTAGGCTCTGCCCGTATAAATCTGCATTGTGAGTCATTCTCCTTTTCTCACAGTTTGTGAGTCATTCTCTTTTTATCAAATATTTTACAATACCTCAAATTATTTTCAAGGTTATAATTACAGGGACTAAGTCATGGATATCTTGAATTACTGGTTAGTGGGGTATTGTGCACATTACTAATTTCTCCCAGTTAGGTTCATTAACCTACTCGGGATAATCACTGTTAGGTTCATTGACCTACAGGGATAATCGTCACTATTTAGGTTCATTGATCTAAATAGTGGTATGACCATCGTCACCATTGTGACTTGTCACCATTGTGACAGAAAGCCAGATAAAAATAAGATAGAAGCCATTGTAATCGCTCTTATGCTGTAATTAATAACTATGCATCATTATGCAAAATAGAATGATTCACTCAGTATTTCCCGCTGACAAAACCTTTTTCAAACATGTTTCAGGTGACCTATTATGAATCAGGAAAAGTGCCATATAGCACTATAAGCTCAAGGAAGTGGCTCAGTATAAAATAAAGAAACATGTTTTGTAAAATAAAAGATTTCTTTGTGAAATCAAATGATTGTAAATTACCGGGTTTTTATCCCGCGTTGTGAAATAAAATAATCGGGAAATATTTACATGTTAAAAGATCCTGATGAAAACTTCCGCTGTTAAACTCAATTAAATAAATACCACGGGATTTTCTGTCCCGCGGCTCCTGAAACGGGTCAAACCGGGTCGGGGGCCGTGACAAGAATGACCATTCTACCCCTGTGACCATATATGCAGACCTGTTTAACATACAAGTGTGCAGAATGACCATTTTACCCCTATGACCATATATGCAGACCTGTTTAACATACAAGTGTGCAGAATGACCATTTTACCCCTGTGACCATATATGCAGACCTGTTTAACATACAAGTGTGCAGAATGACCATTTTACCCCTGTGACCATATATGCGGACCTGTTTAACATACAAGTGTGTAGAATGACCATTCTACCCCTGTGACCATACATGTGCAGACCTGTTTAACATAGATATGCAGAATGACCATTCTACCCCTGTGACCATACATAGTCATTAGTTTACATAGTCATTACACAACCATTTAAAAGATTCAGCACAGCAGTCATAAGTTTACATAGTCTTAAGTTTACACAGTCATTACACAACCAACAAAAGATTAACCATTCATAACAGACTAACTAACTGTAGCCTTCTCTGTTGGCCTTCCCCTCTTGGTTGGCCTTCCCTTTTTAGTTGGCCTTCCCCTTTTACTTGCTTTTTTCCTTCCAATTTCTGCTGCATTTTGAGAATCTGTTAACAGTAAACAAATTTAGGAAACAAAAATATAATCAAGGCCTATAATCAATAAACCAACTGAATCTATTGAGTTCACCTTTAACTGTGCATTTTCTCTTGTTGTGACCTCTTTCTCCACAAATCCCACATGTCATTACCACCCCATGCTTAGTCAGTTTGCCTGGTTTCTTGGGATCCTCATGAAGGTCCCTCTTTCTGTTTTTCTTAGGCCTACCAGGTGCCTTTTTGATTGGAGGTGGATCCAATGGATAATCAACCTTGGGCCAAAACTTTTCACTAGGCAATGGTGGGATTGAGTACTCATAAGTTCTCATGTATGTTTCTTTGTGGTAACATGGGTCAACATAATCCTCAGCATTCTTATGCAAAAATCCAGCCACAGCACATACATGCTTACAAGGATACCCCTTAATTGCCACTTTCTACATGTGCAGGTCTTATTTTCCAAGTCAACTGTAACATCATCAACATCTCTAACTTGAAAAACCTGATAAGATGAGGGGTATACCTCACACCTAAAGGCTGCATCTTTTGAGAAATCAAGTTTCTCCTGGATATTGGGGCAAATGAGCACATCTTTGGCTTCCATTTCAGTTCTTTTGATGACTAACCTACTCATGATTTGAACCCTAATGTCCTCTAGCATGTATATAATATGCTTTGACCTTGGAGTTATGATATAACCATTAAATGTTTCTGCCATGTTGTTTACTATGACATCACATTTAGTGTGAGTTTTCAAGTAGCACCTGTTAAAACTTTTGGGATCCTGCTTTAAGATTGCCTCTACTGCATCAGGGTTTATGGCCCTCATTTCATCAATGGCTTGGAGGTAATCAGGTTCACAGTATGCTCTTGCAGCTTTCCAATACAACTCCTTGAGCTCCTCATCCTTAAAATTCTTGTGCCAATTCGCATAGATGTGCCTTGCACAGTTTCTATGCTCTGCCCTTGGCCAAATAAGTGCCACAGCATTTAACAGACCCTGCACAAAAATGATTATTAACCTTAGACATTACAGCAGAAGATAATTGTTCATTGTAAAATTTGTCAATGGCTACTACCTTTTGTTGATCTGAGATGAATGTCCATGCCTCACCACCATCACTTACACCCAAACACTTCCTGAGCTCTTCCATAAACCATTCCCAGCTATCGTTATTTTCACCATCTACAACTGCCCATGCCAATGGATACATCTGATCATTAGCATCTCTGCCAACTGTAGTTAACAACATCCCTCCTAGGAAGGTCTTTAGAAAACAACCATCTAGACACAAGACCTTCCTACATCCAGCTAGAAATCCCCTTTTCACACCATCAAAACACACAAAGAGTCTGAAAAAAGTTTCACATGTTGCTATGGGATCTAAGTTAATGAAACCTGGTGGTGCAGTAACAAGCACAAAAGTTGATGTTGGGTTTACTTTTTTCAAAATCTCCATGTATGCACCAATTTTGCTATAATGACCCCTCATTGATCCATGAAGTTTCTTATGGGCACATGCTTTAGCCTTGTAGGCCAGCCACTTGGTGATTATGACTTTATACTTATGTTTCACAGCCAATATGATTTCCTTAGCCGACCAGTTGGGCTTGGATTTAAACACTTGCAGGAACTCATTAGCTATGAACATTGCAGTTAGCTGTCTATTCTTTACCATGTTTCTTTGGCAGGTATGTATATTCTTCACTCTCTTAACCAAGTAACACTCTTTCCCTTTATGAAGTGAACAATGTATAAAGAATGAACAACCTTTAACACAATTGACAACAATACGGCCACATGCAGTCTTTTCGCTCTTTGCAAGGTACAAGTTCCTACCATTAGCTACTGAGTACTGCCTCACTGCCTCTTTAAAGGCCTCCCTTGATGCAAACCTTATTCCCACCTTCCAAATAAATTTCTTCCAATTTGTATGCTCACCTACAGATGGGGCTGCTTCCTTGTACTTCTTGCCCCTGATATCATCATCCTCACTATCACCAGGTCTTAAAATGTCCCCATCAGATTCCTCGTAACTACTGTTTCCATCTACCCTTGCATCTTCAGTTTCATGCAAATTACCCTCTGTTTCATGCAAATTACCCTCTGTTTGTCTTTCATTTACTACCTCGTCAAGCACTTTTTTTTGGCTTCCAAATCTATCTTGCTTGACTCTCTAAGTGCATGTTGTGACTGTATCCACTCAACATCCTCTCTGTCTGACTCTAATCCAAGTACATCATCCGCAGCTTCCTCTTCATCATTGGCCTCAACTAGTTCATCATAATCTTCATCATCAGAATTTGACTCTTCATCTTCCACACTGAACTCACTATCTTCACTGTCCTCGTCTGCTTGCTTACCTATTGAGTTAGAGCTGTATCCAGGGGAAACCCTAGAAGATTGGGCTTTTAGTTTACTGGATTGGGCTTCAGGTTTACTGGGCTGGGTAACAGGGTTACTGGGCTGGGTAACTGGTTTACTAGGCCTAGAACTAGAGTGGGCTTCAGGTGCACTCAATTGACAATCTTGAACAAATACTTCCATAAATGTTTCACTCCAACTAAAAACCTTCTTAACCAACTCCAACACATCTCTATCATTACGAAAATGCCTAATTTCACCATCATCCGCATCCAACCCATACATATGAAACTTCCTTGATTTATAGCATTTCGTTTCCAATGCATAATCTGATAGCTCAAAGTATGAAATGTGGTCTATATCAACTTTAATTAACCTAGATGCACCCCCAACATACTGTGGAACACCAAAACCTAACTCAATGTAACCACCATACCAAAGCATGACATCAATCGTTTCCCCCATTGCATAATCATGTGAAATCGTACCTTGATCGGAGTTTAAACGTGATGGATTGAGAAGCTAGGTCACGTCACCCTTGATCTTTCCCTCCAAAACGAACAGAACAACAATGCCAGGTTTCAGGGTTTTGGTTCTTATAACATGTGTTAGCCAAGTCACTCGTGCCATGTAGGATTAATGAAGCCATGTAGGATGCCACCTAGGATTGAACACTAACTCAGTTACTGAGTTTTTAACTGAGTGGTGAAATGACACACGAAATTAAAAGTTTGGGGTGTCACAGATCAAAGTGTTAGTTGCGGGTATTATCGGCCAATTCTTCAAAGTTACAGGTGTTAAAATCCAATTGGCCTTTTAGTACTAATGTTGGAAAAAGTGTGCTTTTGTCTTCCTTTTGTATTTTCAGGATTAAATGAGCTCAAATTAACAAAAGAAGCAAAAAGGAAGCTAAATCTAACATAAATACAAGAAAATGAGCAAACGTGGCATGCCCGACCTCCCCGAAAGCATCTTCCCAAGCAAAACAAGAGAACAGAAGGCTGAACACGCCCCGTGCTCAGTGAACACGGGGGCGTGCCCAAGTGTCAGCATAAAAGACAAAGCTGTAGAAGCTTCCATCGCCCACCACGGGGCCGTGCTCAGCGGACACGGGGCCGTGGTTAACTATAAGATTCACAGAATCCAGGCAAATCTTGATAGTACAGATACGCTTCTACACACGGGGTCGTGCCCAGCGGACACGGGGGCGTGGTCAACTAATGCAGACAAACTTCAATTAATGAAGACAGAGAAGATGATGGACACGGGGCCATGCCTGAGCTTCTGTTCAGGCTATAAATAGGAGTGCTTGGCTCAAGTTCAAACCATCCCTTGGCACACCACCTCTCTCACACTTCACCCACCACCCACCACCACCATAACACCATCATCCACCACCATCATCCATTGTCCATCATAGAGTGTGCGAGTCGTCTCGGGATCCAAGATTGATCGTAAGAGTTCTTGACAATCAAGGCCATGTTTGCCTAAGTCTCTTACATCACTTGGTGAAGACAAAGTGTCTAGTGTAATACTTTTTATTTTTAATCTTTTCGCACTTTTTACTTGGTTATGTATTAATGACTTTAATAACTACTTTCTTATGTTGAAGGTGATTCTTCCTTATCGTTTGTCCGTGGTGACTTGGCATTATTTTACTGTCTATATAAAATAAAAGATTTTCACCATTCATATCTCCACGGTCTATATGGAGGTATGTTGGCTACCTGGTCGGGGGTTAAGGGAACGGTTTGGTAAGAGTCTTGCCTTGTTCAGTGTATAGATCCTACAAGGACCTGGGTCAAATTTAGTAGGACCTCCTTCAATACTTAACGGTTTTGGATGGCGGGGGTCCAAACTCTTTAATCCCCTCATATGTAAGCTACTATTAATACTTTAACTCGGCTACTTAGGACTGTATCCTTGCTGACTCAGACTACTCAGCCGAGGGTAACGTCACCTTCCAAAGAGGGGCCTACCATAATATGCATTAATAACTTAATTAATTATCTTTCAATAATCCGACCCTTTAGGATTGTATCCTTGCTGACTCAAACTACTGGGTTGAGGGTAACGTCACCTTCAAAAGAGGGGCCTACTACAATAACTAAGATAATCTCTTAAATAGTGCAAAAGTGCGGAAATAATCAAAGGTTACACTATACACGAGTCGGAGCCAAGTGATTCATCTTGTCTATCTGTTTTTATTTTATTTTTATTTTTCAGCATTTTAGTTAGTTTTTATTTTTCTAGTTTAAAACCTTTTTCTAAATTTTTTATTTGATTAGACGTTGAGGATAATCCAGTACTAAAAGCTCTTGTGTCCTTGGACGACCTCGGTATCTTACCAACACTATACTACGCTCACGATGGGTGCACTTGCCCATATGTGTGTTTAGTGTTAGTAAATATCGTGTTTTATAAATTTAAAACTTGGCTAAAAAAGTGTAAAATGGCTTAAAATATACTTAAACTTATATACACACTTCACACGCATCAAGTTTTTGGCGCCGTTGCCGGGGACACAAAGATTTTAAGAAAGTTGGGAATTAACGGCCTAATCGTTTTTCTTATTTTTCTATTTTTTTAGGATTTTTCTTAATTTTTCAGTTTCTGCAGAGCTCAGCACGGGCCGTGCCTGGTCGGACACGGGCCGTGTCCAGCATAATCACTTGCAGTTTTTATTTTCCGAGTTACAGAGAGCTGAGCACGGGGCCGTGTTGGTGCAACACGGGGCCGTGTCCAACTCCCCAGTAACATGGATCCGGAAAACAATCGTTGTACTTCCGACCACGGGCCGTGTTCACTGAGCACGGGGCCGTGTGAACCTTCTGACCAACGTTCTTTTCTGTTTTTATTTGCAGGACTTGGAACCCAGGCGCCACATTTGCACTTCCTACGTAGTGTATGAGCTCCAGTTCTAGTAGAGACATAAAAGAACCTCTAGAAGAACTCGAACGCTTTCTCAGAAAAAGACTTAAAGCTAAAAACCAAGAGAAAGTTTCGGGGGACCCCCTTCCGATGGTGGACCAACGTACCCTCAGGGATTACCTACGGCCCACTGTGGGTAATCTCGGCGCCGCTATCAATGCACCGAATGTCGAGGCCAATAACTTTGAACTTCGACCGCATTTGATACAAATGCTTCAAAACTCCGCAACCTTTCATGGGCTTGCGGACGAGGATCCCCATCTACATATTACTAATTTTTTAGAAATATGTGATACCTTTCGGATGAATGGAGCATCAAATGACGCCATCCGCCTTCGAATGTTTCCATTTTCACTAAAAGACCAAGCTAAGGCTTGGCTTAACACCCTCCCAGTTGGATCGGTAAACACCTGGGATGAACTAGCCCAAAAGTTTCTATATAAGTATTTCCCTCCTGCTAAAACGGCTAAATTAATGACTGAAATTAATACATATTCACAAGTGGATGGGGAATCCTTATATGAAACTTGGGAAAGGTTCAAGGAGCTACTAAGAAAGTGTCCTCATCACGGTCTTGCGGTATGGCAACAAGTATCCACTTTCTACAATGGGTTGTTGCCACACACAAGACAAACACTTGATTCTAGCTCCGGGGGACTTCTAGGTAATCGTCGCCCAAATGAAATATATAATCAAATTGAGGAAATTGCTCAAACCAATTTTCAATGGCACATTCCCCGAGGTAATAAATATATTGCCCCGGGCGCCCATAAGGTTGATGAAAGCACTTCTTTACAAGCCCAAATCAAGGGCCTTTCTTCAAAAATCAAAAAGTTAGAAATGGCAAAAACGGCCTCGGTTATGGCTTGTGAGGGGTGTGGTGGGCCACATGAAAATTGGAGTTGTATGAAAGAAGTAGATGATCAAGCAGAAACGGTAAACTACATTGATAATAGACCTAGGCCGTCGGGTCCCCCAACGGGTACCTACAACCAAGGATGGCGTAACCACCCTAACCTTGGTTGGAGAGATCCCGGCAATAGTAGTAACCAACAAAACCAACGAACTAACTTTCAACAACCACAAAACTTTTCTCAACAACAAGGAGGATGAGAAAGGCTTGAAGATACTGTATCTCGCCTCATCTCCGACACCGAAAAGAAAAACTCGGATCGATTTCAGCAATTGGAATCGAATTTTAGAAATCAACAAGCTAGCATTCAAAACATTGAAAAATAATTAAATCAAGTAGCTCAAAATTTCTCCGAGAGACCACAAGGCGCGTTACCAAGCAATACCGAAACCAACCCAAAAGTGCAAGTACATCTCATCACATTGAGAAACCGAACCGTGGGTCCCGAGGAGGCTCCATTACCGCTAGTTGAAAGAAGCCAAACCACGACTCCACCCGCGCCGCAACCAGAAAAGGCTTCTCCACCAAATCAAGAGCCCACCAAGACTCCTCCGGTTCCATACCCAGGTCGGTTAATTCGTCAAAAGACCGATGAGCAATTCGCAAAGTTCGAAAATTTACTAAAACAATTGCATGTTAATATTCCTTTTATCGAGGTCCTAACCTAAATGCCTAAATATGCAAAATTTATGAGGGACTTCCTCACTCACAAAAGGAAAATTGAATCATTGCAATTAGTTAACTTAGGCGAAGAATGCTCCGCCTTAGTGCTCAACAAACTCCCACAAAAGAAAATTGATCCTGGAAGCTTCACGATTCCTTGCTCGATTGGGGAATCTCCCATTCGTAATGCACTAGCCGATCTTGGGGCTAGCATTAACCTCATGCCCACATCAATGTTCAACCGACTCGGCCTAGGAAAAACGAGCCCTACAAAGATGAGCATACAACTTGCCGACAGATCCGTCAAATTTCCACAAGGTGTCGCTGAAAATCTATTGGTCAAAGTCGACAATTTCGTCTTCCCGGCCGACTTTGTCATACTAGACATGGAAGAAGACACCGATGTCCCCCTCATCCTCGGGAGGCCATTTCTAGCCACCGCCCAAGCAGTGGTGGATATGAATGACGGAACACTAACATTGAAGTTTGGGGACGAGGAAGTGAAGTTTGGAGTTGGAAAGAGAGTAGAAGACGAAGATCCGGTCAACTACATGAAGGTCATAGACTCAAGCTTGGATGACACTCTCCGACGGTGTAGCATGGGATGTAACATATGACCAGGCTTTGGGTCTAGCCAAGGACCCTTATAAACGTGGCGCACCGCGGAGGCATTCCGCGGAACTATCCTTAGTTTAGTTTAGATTAATTTTTATATTTTCTAGTTTAGTTTTAATTTTCAGGAATAAAACACACTTGGGATGGCAAAGGATAACAAGGGAAACTTGAACCAGCACCCCATGCAGGAAAACAGGGCCATCCGACAAAAATTTCTTCGTTAACCGCAAGTTCAGCACGGGCCGTGTCCGCCCAACACGGCCCCGTGCTGCACAGTCTGCAGAAAATGCCCAGTTCAGGTAAACTGGACACGGGCCGTGTTCACCCAACACGCCCCCATGTCCAGGCTTTTGTTTCTCTTTTTCAACTTTGTTACTGGCACCTGAACACGGGGTCGTGCCCGGACTCCACGGGGCCGTGTCCAGACGCCCAGTAACACAATTTTTGCTTTTTAACACCTTTTTACACATTCAATCAACCTAAAAACTTATTTTTGGGACACATTAAGGACAATGTGTAATTTAAGTGTGGGGGGATGCTAAAACCTTGAATCTTGCAAGTCCTAATAACAAGCCTTACACAAAACTCTATTGGAACCGCTAATCACCCCAAATTTTTTCAAAAAAATTTTTTTTTTCATTTTTTTTACTTGTGTAGGTTTAACTCGGGAAATTCAAGTCCTAAAAAGGTTATATTTTTACAAATTTACAACCGATAGCGTCGTGATAAAAAGAACCAACATAAGAAAATTATGAAAATGCATGACAAGCTTAATTAAAATTTGATAATATATACTTGATCACATAAAAACTCATTCCCACAAAAGTGAGTTTTAAGCCTTTATTGAGCATACAAATACATATCATTAAACTAAATGCTCATTTTTCGTTTCTTGTGTGAATAGCCGCTTGGTTCTTACAACTCTAGAACTTGCCACGACGATACATTCCCGGTCCTTATCAACTTAAACCCGAGTAAGTAAATGATGGAGGCATTAGGACTAACCCTTTTTATTTCTACACCATTATTTTTCTTTTTTTTACCACCTACCCAAAATCCCCCTAGTTAACCCCTTTGAGCCTAAACCTTTTCATTTCTTAACCCAAACCAAACACCCTTTCACCCACCAAAACCTTTTTTTATTTTTAACCCTTTGTTTTAGTAACAAGCTCAGTTTTTCGTATGACTTTCAAAAAAAAATGTTGATGATGAAGCAAAAGAAATAAACAAGCAAGTTCATCAAAAATAACTTTGTTTGAATTATGGCTTCATCAAAATAAAAATTGCAAAAATAAAAAGTCTTACGAAAACCGATGTTTTTTACGCTTTTTCGCCCTTTTCTACTAACCACTAACCCAACCACCTACCTTTAACCCAAGCCTAACCCTTCACCCAAAAGTCCTCTTGATATTTACAAAGGTATATAGTTAAAAAGGAGGAGGATTGATTGCTTGGCAAGCCTATGGTAGGAGTAAGTTCCATGCCGCTCTCGAGTGATTCACTAAAATACATTTTCGGCCGAGTGTTGAGTGATCTCCGTGAGGTATGTGAACTTGTATATAAATAGATTTTTAAAGAGGCAAGTTATGCCCTAATAAGTAATTTATCTTATGAAAAGTTTTAAATAAATCATGACGAATAGGATTGTAAATAAATAAAAATAAAACTTAATAAAGAATCTTGGAAATCCCGACACTCTATGACAAGCCCAAAAACCTTCTCTTCTACCCATTCTATTTGGGAGTGTAAAGCCACATTATAAAGAGTTTTGCTTTAGGATAAGCAAAGATTCAAGTGTGGGGGTATTTGATGTGTGCAAAATGCAACATATAAATTACATCAATTGTGGCATAAAACTAACCCTTTTTTAGTACTAATGTTGGAAAAAGTGTGCTTTTGTCTTGCTTTTGTATTTTCAGGATTAAATTAGCTCAAATTAACAAAAGAAGCAAAAAGGCAGCTAAATCTAACATAAATACAAGAAAAGGAGCAAACGTGGCATGCCCGACCTCCCCGAAAGCATCTTCCCAAGCAAAACAAGAGAACAGAAGGCTGAACACGCCCCATGCTCAGTGAACACGGGGGCGTGCCCAAGTGTCAGCATAAAAGACAAAGCTGTAGAAGCTTCCATCGCCCACCACGGGGCCGTGCTCAGCGGACACGGGGCCGTGGTCAACTATAAGATTCGCAGAATCCAGGCAAATCTTGATAGTACAGATACGCTTCTTCACACAGGGTCGTGCCCAGCGGACACGGGGGCGTGGTCAACTAATGCAGACAAACTGCAATTAATGAAGACAGAGAAGAGGATGGACACGGGGCCGTGCCCACTGGACACAGGGCCGTGCCCGAGCTTCTGTTCAGCCTATAAATAGGAGTGCTTGGCTCAAGTTCAAACCATCCCTTGGCACACCACCTCTCTCACACTTCACCCACCACCCACCACCACCATAACACCATCATCCACCACCATCATCCATTGTCCATCATAGAGTGTGTGAGTCATCTCGGGATCCAAGATTGATCGTAAGAGTTCTTGACAATCAAGGCCATGTTTGCCTAAGTCTCTTACATCACTTGGTGAAGACAAAGTGTCTAGTGTAATACTTTTTTATTTTTAATCTTTTCGCACTTTTTACTTGGTTATGTATTAATGACTTTAATAACTAGTTTCTTATGTTGAAGGTGATTCTTCCTTATCGTTTGTCTGTGGTGTCTTGGCATTATTTTATTGTCTATATAAAATAAAAGATTTTCACCATTCATATCTCCACGGTCTATATGGAGGTATGTTGGCTACCCGGTCGGGGGTTAAGGGAACGGTTTGGTAAGAGTCTTGCCTTGTTCAGTGTATAGATCCTACAAGGACCTGGGTCAAATTTAGTAGGACCTCCTTCAATACTTAACGGTATTGGATGGCGGGGGTCCAAACTCTTTGATCCCCTCATATGTAAGCTACTATTAATACTTTAACCCGGCTACTTAGGACTGTATCCCTGCTGACTCAGACTAATTAGCCGAGGGTAACGTCACCTTCAAAAGAGGGGCCTACCATAATATGTATTAATAACTTAATTAATTATCTTTCAATAATCCGACCCTTTAGGATTCTATCATTGCTGACTCAAACTACTGGGTTGAGGGTAACGTCACCTTCAAAAGAGGGGCCTACTACAATAACTAAGATAATCTCTTAAATAGTGCAAAAGTGCGGAAATAATCAAAGGTTACACTATACACGAGTCGGAGCCAAGTGATTCATCTTGTCTATCTGTTTTTTTTTTTCAGCATTTTAGTTAGTTTTTATTTTTCTAGTTTAAAACCTTTTTCTAAATTTTTGATTTGATTAAACGTTGAGGATAAACCGGTACTAAAAGCTCTTGTGTCCTTGGACCACCTCGGTATCTTACCAACACTATACTACGCTCACGATGGGTGCACTTGCCCATATGTGTGTTTAGTGTTAGTAAATATCGTGTTTTATCAATTTAAAACTTGGCTAAAAAAGTGTAAAAGGGCTTAAAATATACTTAAACTTATATACACACTTCACACGCATCACCTTCTTTTTGGCTTAGGATTTTCCGGCTCATCCTTGGGCTCAGAAGTACCCTGTTCTTCCTTTTCCATCAAAATTTTCTTCTCCTGGGCAAACCTTTTAGACCCTTTTATCTCCAAAGACTCTTTCATGTTTGCTTTTAATGCAGCAAAAGCATTTTGAGTCTCATCAACCTTTTTAGAACCATCTGGCCTAGGGATTTCCACAACCAGTTTAGATTTTGCATCTGGTTCAATGTATAGACCATCTTCATATCCCTTTTTCTTCTTAACTTTCTCCCCCCTTTTTGGCATCATCAGGAGGATTGTCAACAAAGATGATGGTAGGAGGAACAGTGCCAGTGGTTTATAATAAATGGGCCTTAATTGCCTTGATATCTTCTTGTGTATCCTTGAACCTAGCTTCCATCAGATTTCTGATCCTCTGAATTTGAACTTCATGTTGTTGATCAGCATGTTGTCTTTGTTAATGAAGCATAGGTTGAAATAACTTCCAGAGCTGAGCAGAGGATGGAGCAGATGTTTCATATGATGCAGCAGTGGGTGGTGCCTTTTGAGCTTGTAACAACTGTTGCAGCATATCTTTGATATCTGCAACAGATGTATCAAGTTTGTCAACCCTCTCCGTCATTTCTCTGTACATTAAACCATCACCCAAGTTAATGGGATCATCTGATTTCCCACCAGTGGTGGTTGTCTCAGTGGTTGACTTAGGGAAAGTTTCCCAGAAATCATCCACTGATGCCCCTTTTTCTTGGTACTGGGGACTTCTTCCTTCAGCAGGGGTAACCATTTTAAGTGAACCAGTGAATACTGGAAACACTCTGGTTCCCAAAGAAGAAATTTCCTTCAAGGGAGTCTCACTTATGAAACTACTGGCCAAGTGTAAACCAATGGGTTCAACACTTGTAGTAGCTGCTCCACTTGAACTACTGGCATAAATTACTTGTAATTCCTGCAGTGTAGCCTCCTCAACTATTGGTGGGTTAGCAGAGATAGAGACACCAGACTCAGTCACTTATTGTGGCATATTCTCAGTGATAGATGATTGAGAAGAACTGATTTGTGTCTGGGCTAAATCAACTGCATCCAATAGAGGTAGTATTGTTGGTTGAATTTGTGCAGTGAGGATAGGGGTAGAAAGAGAATTTACCCCAGGAGGTGGGCTGTGGATGATGGAATAGAGCATCATAACGTGGTGTCCCTGTGCTTACAACCTGATCTTTTTGAGAAGATGCAGGAGGAATTTTAGGCTCAGGTTGACGTCTTTCTTCCAACTGCTGTGAGGAAGTAGCAGCAGTGGTTATTGGTGACTTTTGTGTTGTCACTGGTAACCTCTAGGACCTCATCTTCCAGAGTTACCTTTTTTATGGGTTTGAGGGGTTTTTGGATATTTTTCTTTTTGGGCTTTTTGGTGGTTTTAGGTGTGGGTTTCACAGCAGTGGTTGTGCTGCTGTGATCACCTTGAGCAGTGGGCTCAACAGCAGGATCCTGAGGAGTAGTGGTTGCTGCTAAAGTCTGCTCAGGGACCTCTATTTGTGTTTTGGAAGATTTTGACAGCCTTATGAAGGTTTCAGAGGTTAGGCTGTTTATTTAAAAGGGATTGCCTTGGATAAACACATGAGCATTATCCTTTGAAAAATTCTTTTGAAAATAGTAACTTAAAAACCTTGGAAATAATAAAAATAATTTTTTATTAACATTTTTGACAAGATTATTGAAGATCTCCTGGGAATAGTTAAAATTTTCTTCATTTAATATAGCATAGCCCAGGTATTGGATCTTCAATGGAATCTCATTGAAAGCAGTGGTTTTGTTTGACACACACATAAGGAGGGTATGAAATAAAAACCTTGTGGCAGGTGGAAAACTGCCCTTTTGTAAAGTATCTTTTTTCATTTCTTCTTCATACCCTCTTTCAATGAAATCAGTTTGATACTCTGTTTTTGGGAAAGAGGTTTTACCTGTAAGATCATCAAGTTCAAAGACCTCCGAAATGGTTTGAGGTGTGATGGTGACTGAAATACCCTTTATTGATGAAGTAATGGCTAAGGGCGTTTTGTCCTTAGTGTCAAGTTTAGCATTTTTCCAAAATTCTTGTTGGGTATCCAGGTAAATCGGAGCATCACAGGCCAACAAAGTTTTATACTTTGAAGACGACAGAGCATCAATTACGGAGTTGAAGGTTGTGGTATGACTTGGTTTTTCAAGTAGACCCAAGTAATTATGAGGAGTTTTGAATGGAAGAGCCATGATTGAATCAAAGACGGTGAAGAACGAATGAAGAAGATGAGTGATTTTTGAGAGAATTTGGGAGAAACTGCTTTGTGAAAGGAATTTTGAATTTGATTCGACAGTGAAAACCCTGTTTGGGGTTTTGATCAGGGTTTTATAGGTGGAAAAAGTGTATGCTGACGTGGCAACGGTTACAAAAGATCTGACGGCCAAGTACTGTCCACATGACAACCTCTGATGAGTAATGGATGACAGTTGTTAGGAAACCACTGATGGAGCAATATCATTGGTTTGCAACGGTTACAATGAGAACAGTGGCGATTTTTAACTATTAGTGGATAGCCTATCAGTGGATTAAAACACTGATGTTTGATCAACAGTGATTAACAAGGAAATGAAAGAAAACAGAGGTTGACTTTCAGCAGTGGACAACATTTAGCAGAACAGATGTTTGAACCAAAAATAGTGGTTATGGCAGACTTTTAAGGATTAATGAAAATTTTCATTTTTAGCTATTTTTAAGGATGGATTTTTGATTTTCTGAAAACATTTTAATGCTTTTATTCATAGAAAAACAGGATTTTGCCTGTTATTCCATGTTTAGCATGCCAATCCTAGAGATCAAGCTTTCAAAGGTGGATATGTCCAAAGCTTTTGTTAGCACATCTGCCAGCTGATCTTTAGTTGGAACATGGTGCAGAGAAATCAAACCTTTTTCATAGCAATCCCTCACAAAGTGATGTCCGATATCAATGTGCTTGGTGGTTGAATGAGAAACTAGATTTTTGATGAAATTTTCTGCTGCCTGACTGTCCAATATGAGAGGTGTCTTTAAGGCAGTGATAGCAAAATCCAGAAGTTGATTTTGAAGCCATAACAGTTGGGCTGTACAGCTTGCAGCAGCTATATACTCTGCCTTAGTAGTGGATGTTGAAACAGCTGCTTGCTTTTTGCTTTGCCAAGACACTAAGCAATTGCCTAGGAATTGGCACCCTCCAGAAGTGGACTTCCTTGTTGTGTTGTATCCAGCAAACTCACTGTCTGAGAAACCTGAAAGCTTGATATTTCCATCAGCTGGATACCAGATACCAAGTGTGGGAGCACCTTTGAGGTATCTGAATATCCTTTTTACAGCAATAAGGTTTGACTTTCTAGGAGCTGATTGGGATCTTGCACAAACACATGTTGCAAACATGAAGTCTGGCCTAGATGCAGTTAGGTATAATAAAGACCCAATCATGCTTCTATAGAGAGTTTGATCAACCAAATCATCCTTTTCATCAGACATGACTAACTTCGTGGTTACTATGGGTGTACTACATGGTTTGCAATCATTCATATCAAATTTTGTTAAAAGTTCTTTGGCATATTTGCCTTAATGAATGAAAATACCATTTTGCAGTTGCTTTACTTGGAGACCAAGAAAGCACTGTAGTTCACCCATAGCACTCATCTCAAACTCAGCTGTCATGAGTTGTCTAAACTCTTCACACTTTTTAGAACATGTGCTTCCAAAAATGATGTCATTCACATAAATTTGGACAATCATCAGGTCTTTCCCTCTCCATTTTAAAAACAGTGTTTTGTCTATTTTGCCTCTTGTGAAGCCAATGGAAAGAAGAAAGTTGGAAAGACTTTCATACCAGGCTCTAGGTGCTTGTTTCAAGCAATACAAAGCTTTGTTTAGCTTGTAGACATGATTTGGATAAAATGGATCCTCAAAGCCAGGAGGTTGACAAACATATACCTCTTCTTGAATCCTACCATAGAGGAATGCACATTTGATATCCATTTGAAACACCTTTATGTTATGGTTGATAGCAAAGGCCAAGAACGGTATAATAGTTTCCAATCTTGCTACAGGGGCAAAAGTTTCATCATAGTCAATGCCCTCTTCCTGTCTAAAACCTTGAACCACTAGCCTTGCTTTATTTTTGACAACAATGCCCCTTTCATTAGTTTTATTTTTGAAGACCCACTTTGTGCCAATAGGACTCACACCCTCTGGCAGTGGTACAAGCTCCCATACTTGTTGTCTTTTAAACTGTTGGAGCTCGTCTTGCACGGCCTCTACCCAGCTGTTGTCTTTCAGTGCCTCTTGGTACTTGACTGGCTGATGGAGAGATAGAAAACCAGCAAAAATACAGATGTTTTAGGATTGGCTTCTTGTGAGCACCCCTTCACTGATGTTGCCAATGATTTGGTCTGGTGGATGAGACTTCAAGAAGATAAGATCTCCTTTGTATGGAACAATGGCATTTAATGGTGAGGGTTGCAGATGTGAATCATCTGAGCTAACAGCTGTTGGTGACTTTGATGGTCCAACATTGTCTTGAAATGGAGGTGGAGGAATATGTGGAATTGGTGTGGAAACATGCTGACTTTTATCCACTGTTTGAGGACTTTTATCAACAGTGTTTGATGATGTGGAATTAGGGGTTAATGGGCTACTTTGGTCAACAACTGTTGAGGTAGCAGTGGTTGAGCTTTGACAGCGGTTTTGAACATCTTATGCTCTTGCAATGGATTTGAAGGTTTGTGGTGGAAGAATCACTTCATCCCCATTGTCTAATGGAGGATTTTGAGATGGACCTACACTGTTAGTCTTGACAGAAACATTTTCAAAAGTAAATTTATCAAGATCAAACAATTCTACAGGGTTTGCAGGGATTTTCATTGAAGAAAGTTCATTGAACTTCACATTCAAAGTCTCTTCCACTGTTTTGGTCCTTGTGTTAAACACTTTGTAGGCTTTAGCAGTGGTTGAGTATCCCAAATGATATCCACTGTCTACTTTGGCTGCAAATTTTGAAATTGAGTCTTTTAAGTTCAAAATAAAACATGGGCAGCCAAATACTTTAAAGTATGAGATCAGTGGTTTGATTTTATATAGAAGTTCATAGGCAGTCTTTTGATGCCTGGGGTTGATTAAAACTCTGTTCTGGACATAGCAAGCAGTGTTTACTGCCTCTGCCCAGAAAGTTAATGGCAAACCTGAATCAGCAAGTATGGTTCTGGCAGCCTCAATTAGTGTCCTGTTCTTTCTCTCAACAACCCCATTTTGCTCTGGTGTCCTTGGAATGCTGTACTGCCTTACAATTCCTTTTGACACACAAAACTCATCCAACTCCCTATTTCTGAACTCTGTGCCATTGTCACTCCTGAAGACTTTTACTGGCAAGTCAAACTGCTTTTCAACCTGTTTGACAAAGTCTTGCAGAATGCCTGCAGTCTCATCTTTGGAATGTAAGAAATAAGTCCATGTAAACCTAGAAAAGTCATCTACTATTACCAAACAATATTTTTTTTCTTTTTAAGACTCATGACTTTTACTGGGCCAAACAGATCCATGTGCAGCATGTGCAGGCACTTGGTTGTTTTGGACTCTTCAATGGACTTAAATGAGCTTTTATGTTGTTTTCCTTTTAAGCAAAAAACACAATGCTCAGGACAGGTGAACAGTTTTTGAGGTAGACCTCTTACTAACCCCTGTTTTGACAAAGCAGTGATTGTCTTGAGATTTGTGTGCCCCAATCTCCTGTGCCAAAGTTCTGTCTCTTTGTTAGAGGCAGCTGAGAACAGACAGGCATCAGTCCTGGGGCTCTCTTTTGACAAATCAACTACATAAACATTGCCACTCCTTTGAGCAACAGGTTGGGTTTTTCCATTTTTTATTATTTCTTCAATCTTTTTAACCATTTCTGGTCCAACAATCCTACAACAATCCTTAGAAAAGAATGAGCCATAGCCCTTATCACTCATTTGTGAGACACTAAGGAGGTTGAATTTTAGATTGTCTATTAGATTGACATTTTCAAACTTAACATTACCAGACTGAACTGTACCAGACCCCATCACCTTCCCTTTACTATTATTACCAAAGGATATATCACCCCCTCCATGAGTTTTGAAATCTTTGAGTAGGGCTCTACATCCAGTCATGTGCCTGGATCCTTCACTATCTACATACCAAAGACTATCTAAGCATGCAGAAGCTCCCTGCACATCAAGTAAAAGGTTAGTTCATGAGGGTCTCCAAAGCCAATAAGGCTTTGGATGGGGTCTCAACAGTTTCTGTGTTAAGTTCAGGTGGATGGACAGTGATTACCTCAGGGTTTTGGACAGTTTTGGAACTATTTTTCTCTAACCACTGTTGGGGGTCCTGCCCTATCAGCTGCTGGTACCCAAAGGGATTCCTATTCACTCTTGGTTTAGAAGGCTTTTTGTAAGCCTCATAAACATGTGGGACCTTAGGGTATGGTGGTTGACCTTTACCTCTTCGGTATTGGTTTGCAGGGGGTGCATCAGTCACCTGAACTTCTCTTTTAACAGAGGTTTGGTTCAGCTGTTTTGTAAAAGCTGTTTGAACTGGCACAAACAGTGGTTGGTTCTTGACAGATGGTTTTGATGAACTCATTGGTGTTTTTGAAATGTACTCTTCCTTTTTGACCTCAAAGGATTTCAAGTACACACACTGCTGAGTAGAATGGTTTGTTTTACCACAGATGGTGCAGCTGTTTGTAGGCACAATGGTACTTTTTTTGTTAAGATCATAGGCTTTTAAATGAAAAAAATCTTTGGTCAAGTGATTTTTCTTTTCACAAAAGTCACAAAACAAGTTTTTAATCTTTTCTCTTTTCTTCCTCTTTTCAGATTCCTTTACAACAAAGTTTTGAACTACTGTTGGGATATCTTTAAGAGGAATGACCTTGGCCTTTGGAGCTTTTACACCATCTATAGTTGTGAAGTCCATTGGTTTGAAGTTTTCATGGATGTCACACTCATCAGACCATGTGGGTTTGAATTGGTATTTCTCAATCTCCTCAAAGGTTGAGGACCCCACAGATCTTTCCAAAGTGATCTTGTTACCAAGTTTATCAGTTATTTTAACCTCTTGGCCATCCTTGTTTGTGGGTATGATTTCAACAAAGGTTTGAACAGATTCATTTACAGTAGTGTTTTCAATTTGATCATGTTTTCTAAAACCTACACCAAATTTTACATTGCTTTTGATCTGTTTTTCAAGCATAACTTCATAACCTTTGCAGGATTCCACCCATTTTTCACAAGTGATTTGGGTGGATTCCAACTCCTTTTTGCAGGCTTGATATTTTTCTATCATAGTCTGGAGTTGGTCCTTGGTTATGCTATGCTCTTGTTTGAGACTGCATATTTCATTATCTTTTTCAGCCAATTTGATTTTTAGTTCTTTTAAAGACTTTTCAAATTGAACTTCATCATTTAGCACTCTATCCCTAAGGTTTTCATTCACCTCTTTAATGTTAGCAAATGCTATGATGCATTTGTCTGAACACAGATTTTTAAGAACCTGAGGTGATACCTTAGCTGCAGCCATCATGGCACAATCACAAACATGATCTTTCTCATCAGCCACCTTCTCTTCCTTTTCAACATGTTTCTTCTCTTCTTCTTCAGACCAGGGGTCAGATAGTGGTTCCAACAGGGGTTCTGAATTTTCTCCCAACAGTATTTCACCAGCAACAGCAGTAACCACGGCTTCAGCAATTTCATCCACTGTTTCAGCACTTGACTGTCCTTCTTCAGCTTCCAGGCCTTCTGGGATTGACTCCAATGCTACAAAGCAAAATTCATCACTAGGAACAGCATCATTAGCATATAGAGCAAAATTTTCATCTCCTAGTTCATCAGGTAAGCTGCTCCAGTCAACAAAGCTTTGGGTGAAAAAGCTTTGCTGATCTGGTTGTACCACTGTTGGTGCAGCTTGTTGAGGTGCAACTGGTTGCACCTGAACCTAAGGGACAGGGGCTTGGACATACTGAATTTGAGGAACAGTGGTTTGGACATACTGCACAGGAACAGGGGTTCCACGGTTTGCATAGTGAGCAGTGTTCACATGGGCAGCAGGGGTATAATGGGAATACTGCACAGTGCTTTGGTTATTTTGTGGTCTTGAACTAGGGTGAGTGATAATAGGTCCATTGGTTTGACTCCTACATTCCCTAGCAAAGTGACCTAACCTGTTGCACTTGTAGCATTTGATTTTTTACTTATCCAACCCTACTTTTAGATTCCCATGCAACCCTGGGAATTTTTTCCCTGTCCTTTTGTAAAACTTGCTGGTTCTAACACTCAGCAGTGCAAGTTGGTGTAATATGTCCATTTCCTCTAAGTCAGTTGGATCAAAATGCTGAAGATCATTGAGTTCAAAGCATAGATTGTCAGAGTTCTGGCTTTCTCCATTTGCTGTGAATGCATAATTGGATGAGTGAGGATCAGAGTTGAAGTTTCTACTAGCAGTTATGTCAATAAAGTGATCATAACTCTGATCCTTACTACTGCCAGACTCTTCCTGACCCAAAAGAGCTGTGTTGCTAAATGAGTAGTCATCTACAACTTTGCCAGACTCTTGCAACTTCTTTTTCTGGTTTAACTCCCTTTCATAGGTCAGGAGTCTACCATGAAGTTAGGTCAGGGTCAGATCTTTGAACCCAACTGAATTTCTGGTCACAAAAGCAATTGTATCCCATTTTTCAGGCAGTGACCTAAGAAACCTGCTATTTTGTGTTGTATTAGCAAATTCAACATTAACAAGTCTTAGCTCACTAATGAGACAACTGAATCGCTCAAACTGTTGTGTTAGTGATTCACCCTTAATGTGACAAAAGGTTTCATACTGTTGATTCAAAATTTCCCTATTATTTTCAATCACTTCTTCAGTCCCCCCCCCCCAAACTGTTCCTTCAGTGTATCCCACAATTCCTTGGCACTGTTACAGTGTAACAGCCCAGCATAAATTTCATTTGGTAGTGTGGATGCAATGATGCTGAATGCCTTGGCATCTAGTTCAATTTTCTGAAAATCCTGATCCGTATAGTTCTCAATTTTCTTAGGAACAAAGACCTTTAGATCCTCAGCACTCGGCACCATTGAAACGTGTGGTCCAAAGACAACCGACTTCCAACATCTGGTATTCTGTTGAGCAAGGATGTGACCCATCCTTCTCTGCCAGATGTTGTATTCAGATCTCTTCAACAATGGTGGTTTGAAGAGTGAGCCGATGTTATTGTTAACATCCTGTGATTGTGACGTCATCCTGGTTGTTTTACAGGTACTGAATAATCAACTTTGTTTGTGATTACACCTTACACTGTTTTTCAACAAAACAAACAATTATAAGTATCAACAATTATGAGCTGAACTTTTACGTCAAAATGATTGTTAGATCAAATTTGACTGTGCTAGCTCTGATACCAATTGTTAGGATCTGAGTTTCTTATGATTGTGTTTTTGTTTGATAATTATGAATACGAATGAGTATAAGTGCAGCGGAATTAAAATGGAAACAAACTTTCAACACACAATCAAATGGAAGAATTTCTTTCAACACACATGTTTGTCATGAAATCGAATGATTATATTTATTACAATGATTCGATTACACTTGCATGCATGCAATACAATCTCCCCCTCAGCCTGAGCTCACAGATGGTTTGTTCGTACAGAATGATTTGTAAAGAAAGAGCTAATAGAACAGTACAGGGTACTGTTCTATTTATAGTACAGAACAAACCACTAAAGCATCTTTGCTGACATCACCATGAAAGTGACATCTAACCTCCTAACAACCTGTAACCACTGACCTATACAACTACTACTATTACAAACTACTGATTAACAATAAATACAAAGACAAGCTAAACTACTGCTTCTCAGTCCACTGTTAAACTCCTAGCAGTGCTTTGTGTCTTCAGCAGTACTTGAACCATGACAGTAGATTGAGCATCAGTGCTTGCACTTCAACAGTCTTTAGACTTGTTCAGTTGTTGAAGATCAGCAGTTGTTGTAGACGGACAGTAAATGGAGGTCATCAGTTTTTAGGCCACTTTCAAGGGGAAAGAACTGTTGCATACAACTGCTTATTGTGAATCCACTTATCTGATCCAGTTTTGGCTTTATCAACTGTTCCTTTGGTAGGCTTCAATCCCAACAAATCTCCCGTTACATATGGAGATTAATTAGTGAGATTAGGCATGTAGTCAAGGCGGCTAGACCTCAAACTATAGAAGAAGCTGTAGAACTAGCAAACACCTTGACTGATGAATTAGTGCGTACACAAGAAAAGGACCAGAGGAGAAACCTAGCTCAAAGGCTTACCCAGGAATTTCGCTACGGTAATTCCAACCGTGGGAAAAACGTAGGTTCTACCTCTGCACCTTATTGTAAGGCTTGCAAGAAGAAGCATTCAGGAAGATGCTCCACTTACTGCAATTTCTACAAGATACCAGGACACAAGGGAGAAGATTGTAGGAAGAAACCTAGTAATGGAGTGTGCTTCAACTGTGGAGAAAAAGGTCACATCAAGCTACACTGTCCGAAACTAGCTCTAGCCATGAACAACAAGACTACTAAAAATGCTAGAGCATTTGTTCTGACTACAGAAGAAGCAAAGATGATCCCGGATGTGATCGCCGGTACGTTTTTTGTTAATGATGTTTTTGTTAAAGTATTA
The DNA here is from genome assembly GCA_030545235.1 of Helianthus tuberosus. Taxonomy (NCBI): domain Eukaryota; kingdom Viridiplantae; phylum Streptophyta; class Magnoliopsida; order Asterales; family Asteraceae; genus Helianthus; species Helianthus tuberosus. The sequence continues at coordinate 146,657,810 of CM060400.1, forward strand.
TTTGACTCTGGTGCAAACCAAAGTTTTATTAATACTTTATTTTGCAAACTTATCAATCAACCATTAACTAAACTCCCACAAGAATGCCTAGTAGAGACAGCAAATGGGGAAACCATTAAGGTTACTGAAATTTTGCAGGGAGCAAGAATAGAATTTTTAAATCAAAAGTTTATTGCAAACCTTTATCCAATGAATCTGGCAGGATTTAATGTTGTATTAGGAATGGATTGGTTAGTAGCTAATAAAGCCAGTATTCTATGTGATCAAAAGTCAATCCAAGTAAATTCACCAAGGGGTGAAAAGATCACAATTAAAGGAGATAAGCCGTCTAGATCCACAAAATTCATCTATGTGATGAAAACAGCTAGTTATGTAAGAAAATGATCATTAGTGTATTTGATTTCCATAATCATTAACACTAAAGGAAATGAATTGAAAGATATTCCCGTAGTATCTCAGTTTTTAGATATGTTTCCCGAAGAGCTACCAGGACTACCTCCACACAGGGAAGTTGGATTCAGAATTCATCTGCTACCAGGGACAACACCAATCGCCAAAGCCCCTTACCATTTGGCACCCGCAGAAATGCAAGAACTGAAGAAGCAGTTAGACGAATTGTTGGAGAAAGGATTCATACAGCCAAGTTCATCACCATGGGGAGCACCAATATTGTTTGTCAAAAAGAAAGACGGACCGATGCGTATGTGCATTGATTACCGTGAATTGAACAAAGTCACGATTAAAAATCGGTACCCATTACCGAGAATCGATGATTTGTTTGATCAGTTGCAAGGAGCTCGATTTTTCTCTAAAATCAATTTACGTTCAGGATATCATCAATTAAAGGTTCAGGAAGAGGACATTCCTAAGACCGCTTTTAGAACAATGTATGGCCATTATGAATTTACTGTCATGCCATTTGGTTTAACCAATGCCCCAGCTGCATTTATGGACATGATGAACCGAATATGTAAGACATATTTGGATAAATTCATAATTGTCTTTATAGATGATATTCTTATTTACTCTAAGAGTAAAGAGGAACATGCAACGCATTTGCATGCACTCCTAAGTTTATTTAGAAAAGAAAAACTTTATGCCAAGTTTTCGAAATGTGAGTTTTGGTTAGAGGAAGTGCAGTTTCTTGAACATTTAGTCAATCATGAAGAAATTAATGTGGATCCCACAAAAATTGAGGCAATTACCAAATGGAAAACCCCTGAGTCACCAACCGAGGTTAGAATTTTCTTAGGATTGGCCGATTATAGGAGATTTATCCGAGATTTTTCTAGAATAGTCATTCCCTTAACTAAGTTAACCTGTAAATCCGTTAAGTTTGAATGGGGACCAAAACAAGAAGAAGCCTTTAGAATTCTTAAGCAAAGATTAACCAACACACCCATACGCGCGTTACAAGAAGGAACTGAAGACTTTGTAGACTATTGTGACGCTTCTAAGCTAGGGTATGGATTTGTATTGATGCAACGTCAAAAGGTTATAATTTACGCCTCTAGACAACTTAAGAATCATGAAGAGAATTATACAACCCATGATCTAGAATTAGGAGCCATAATTTTTGCCCTTAAGATTTGGAGATATTACCTTTACGGTAGTAAGTTCACCATTTTCACTGATCATAAGAGTTTAAAGTATGTTTTCAAGAAAAAGGAGTTGAATATGAGACAAAGACGCTGGATGGAAATACTCAGTGATTATGATTGTAATATCCAGTATCATGCGGGAAAAGCTAATGTCGTAGTCGATGCTTTAAGTCGAAAGTATCATGAAAAGCCAAAAAGAGTACGTTCTCTTAAATTAAATCTACAAGTAGATTTAAATGAACAGATCAGGAAAGCACAAGAATCAGTAATCAAGGATGATACTGAGAAGTTGAAAGGAAAGACTAAGGAATTAGATCAAGGAACAGATGGAATTTGGAGATTCCATAAGAAAAGAATATAGATACCCAAATTAGGGAACCTACGCCACCGTATATTAGAAGAAGCCCATAAGTCTAAGTATACGATGCATCCTGGAAGTGATAAGATGTATCAGGATTTAAGAAAAGAATTTTTGGTGGATAGGAATGAAGAAAGATATAGCAGCTTATGTTTCTAAGTGTTTAACATGTTCACAAGTTAAAGCTGAACATCAGAAACCCTCAGGTTTATTACAGCAGTTAGAAATGCCGGTGTGGAAGTGGGAATTGATAACAATAGATTTTGTTACCAAATTATCCAAAACAAGAAAAGGTAATGATACAATCTGGGTGATTGTAGACAGGCTAACTAAGTCAGCTCATTTCGTACCAATGAAGGAAACCTTCAGTATGGACCAGTTAGCTAAGTTATATGTAAATGAAATAGTTTCAATACATGGAATTCCTTTATCAATTGTTTCTGATAGAGATAGCCGTTTTACCTCTCATTTTTGGACAAGTTTCCAAAAAGCAATGGGAACCAAGCTAAATCTAAGCACAGCTTATCATCCCCAAACGGACGGACAAAGTGAAAGGACAATTCAGACGATGGAGGATATGCTTAGAGCTTGTGTAATTGATTTCGGAGGTAATTGGGACGATCACTTACCCTTAATAGAATTTTCTTATAATAACAGCTATCACACAAGTATCAATGTTGCACCATTCGAAGCACTTTATGGACGAAAGTGTCGAACTCCAGTCTGTTGGGCAGAAATTGGAGAAAAGCAACTATCTAGACCTGAGATAGTGCAAGAAACAACCGACAAGATTGTTCAAGTCAAGGAACGACTGAAAGCAGCACCTGATCGACAAAAGAGTTATGCTGATAACAGGCGAAAACCGTTGGAGTTTCAAGAAGCAGACAATGTGTTATTGAAAGTTTCTCCTTGGAAAGGAGTGGTAAGATTCATCAAAAGGGGAAAGCTAAGCCCCAGGTATATTGGACCTTTTAAGATTATTAGAAGAATTGGACTTGTAGCTTATCAGCTACAACTGCCAGAGGAAATGGCAGGAATACATGATGTATTTCATGTATGTAATCTCAAAAAGTGCTTAGTCGATGAATCATTAGTAGTGTCTCTTAAGGATATAGAGGTAAATGAAAAGCTTAAGTTTGTAGAAAAGCCCCTACAAATTGAAGACAGAAAGGTCAAAAACCTCAAACACAAGAGACTAGTTCTAGTCAAAGTAAAATGAGATTCCAAAAGAGGACCAGAATATACTTGGGAACTTGAATCAGAGATGCAAAGGAAATATCCACACCTGTTCCAGTAGACCTCGAGGACGAGTTCTAAAACAAGGTGGGGAGGATATAACAACCCTCCTAAAATATTTCCGACACCCCCAAAAATATTTAGAACGTCCATATACGCCTTAAAATACATCCCGTATATGAAAAGTGGCCCTATATACCTTTAATTTTATAAAAATAAAATAAAAACAAAAATCAGGTGGTTCTGGCGGGGCGCGACACACCCTTGGGTGTTTGTCGCGGGGGGCGAGCGCCTAGCCACCAGGCGGAGCCCGGTGCTGCCACATGGCAGCAGCGTGTCGAGACTATGGGACCAACTCAGCAACCCTACCCCCTACCCACCTATCTCGCGGGCCACGAGAAAGACAGCCTTGGCTGTCGCGGGCCGCGACCCGCTGTCGGATCAGCCCTATAAATAGAGGTCGTTGGCCTTCAGTTCAATTCGCTTAAAATTTTCTCGATCTCTCTCAATTCTGAAGTGATAAAATTATGCCCGGGCATTATACCCCCCTAAATAACGAATTTCTGTCTCGTTGTCAGTATCATAACCCCCCGGTTACATATTAGAGGCGCTGCCCGATTAATCTAGGATTCCGTAACGGCTGTCGAGGCTCTGCCCGACGTAGTCGTTGGAGTTCTGTCTCAGGGAGGGTATAACTAATGTAAATATTGGGTTATTATACTAACGCGTGTGCATTGTGTAATTAATAGATAATCACCAGGAATCCACAGGAATTTACCTAAAATAGCAATGTGAGTAATCTCCTTTTTGTGAACCTTTTTGCAAACTGTTTTTACAAAACCTCAAATGTTTTATATTATATTAAACAGTGATTGAGTATTTGTATTCTACAATTATCGTCGGTATGTTGGGGTTTTGTATACAAAATTTGTTACTACACTGTGAGTAGTAACATGACCACAAGTCGGGTTGACAGTACCGTGGGTGGTAATTAAAGTAGAAAATAAACAAATGTAATTGCGCGACCGCCCTCAATGCTGTAAACGGTTTTACTTGTCTTGATTAAACTGGGATTCACTCACCAGTATTTCCCACTGAAAAAATGTTTTTAAACGCGTTTCAGGTAACAAAATGTGAAAGCCAAATAGAAGCCAGCTGGACAGCACTGAAGGCTTGGAAAAGTGGCTATAAAAGTTACCTAAATAAAGAAATGTTTTATTTAAATAAAATAGGTTTTATACCTATGAAAATGTGTGTATTGGAAACTTGGGATTTTCCCATGTGTTTAATATTATAAAAGTGTGGTATTTTACTCTGATAAAATATTTCCTAACTACGGTCCTGATGTAAATTCCGCTGCCAAATTGATAAACACCGATACCACTAAAACTGGTCGCGGCCGCCCTTTTCCGGGGTATTAGGGAAGGGGTTGTGACAGATGGCGTGGGTGAAATGCCTTGAAGTTATTGCTCCTCTTAAATCAGGTGGATTGGGTTCTGGATCCTTACTTGATGTTAATCGGAGCCTTTTATCTAAATGGGTCTGGCGCTTTAAAAACGAACACAACAGACTATGGTGAAAGGTTATATTGGGCTTGCACCTCTCAGCTCGTCGTTGGAAGTTCCTACCGCTGAAGTCTGGTCGAACTGGAGAATGGAACAATATTAACAAAATTGAATGCGAGCTAAAATCCAGGAATATTTTTCTCAGTAATATAATAAAAGGTGTGCCAGGAGATGTCACTTCAGTTCAATTCTGGGTTGTTTTTTGGACTGGGTCAACATGTCTAAAAGATTTATTTCCTGCGATCTTTAAATTGGAACAATCAAAACTATATCTGGTGAGTGATTGGTTGTCAGCTTTCAACAGTTCTGGGTCCATTCGTTGGTCTTGGAGCAGGTTGCCCTCCACGCAAAGCAAATTGTCTGAATTGCAAGCTTGCATTAGTTTAATCGGTTCCTTTAATCTTAATGGAAACATGGACGTTTGGACTTGGCAGGCGAGTAAAGATGGCTCCTTCTCAGTGAAATCGCTCAGACATCTCATGGCTCCCCCGGGTGAACCTCCGGATGATTATCTTTTCTCTTGGAATAAATGGCTGCCAAAAAAGTTAATATTTTTAGTTGGCGCCTGGCTCGTAACAAGCTCCCAACCAAAACAGAACCGATAAAACGACCCATTCAGGTTAATTCACTGACTTGTCCATTATGTAGTGAGGCAGACGAGTCATTGGAACACCTTATGATTTCTTGTTATGTAGCGAGCGTTCTATTGCAAATGATCTACATCTGGTGTCATATTCCCCAAATATACGCTTTTACCTTGCAAGACCTGCTCAATGTTCACAGAACCTTAGGTGGATCAGAGGTTAAAAGAGATGTTGTCAAGTCAATAATTCTGTTATCTTGCTGGATAATATGGAAAAATAGGAACGAAGTTGTATTCAAATCTAAGAGGTTGGCTATTGGATACATTATGGATGAGGTGAGCTCCCATGGATATTTAAGGCTGAAGAATTGAGCAAAGACATTATCGCTCAATTGGGAGCAATGGTGCAACTTTAATTTCAGTTCTTAATATGTATATGTGACTGGGCTGTTGCCCTTTGGCTTGTATTTTTTTTCTTTGTTTTAATAAAATTAGCCTTTAAAAAATCAACTAATTTGGCATAGATAATATATAATAAATATAAAATTTAACCAGAAAATTAAATAAATGTTCTTATTTGCTAAAGCATATGTTATTTAGGCATGTGTTGATTGTAGAAGACAAAATAAAGTCGATTTAGCTTAACAACTAGGACTTTTAGTACTATATGAACTAATAGTGCCATAAGTGAGTGTTTGTGTCTAGTTGTAGTTTTCTAAGGGACATACCATCAATGGTGAAGGGGAAATCCATCTCAATTCCAAAACTAAATCACCTATTTTGTTTGATTGTCAAAACCATTATCACAATGTGAATGTATGATTACAATGATGTGTTTAACCGATTGTAGCATTAAAATTAATTTAACTAAACGGAAGCAACTACCCTCTACTTTAAACTTACTGAATGTACTGGTGTTTTATCCTGAATCCTCCTATCCATCTTAAATCTTTCTTAAGCTTCAAAAGTTTACAGTTAAATTAAATTGAAAAATGTGTGTCATAAGGTGCTGGATTCGTTATACCCCTTTCTCTTTTTCATCTTAGATTAATTAAAATTAATTTCAAACTTGTTGGTGATTTTATCATCAAACTATTTTGGGTAATCAGGATTTACTTAATGACCAAAAGAAAAATCACAATAAACATTGATTCGAGTTAGATTTGAAGGTGTGGAGTACACGTTCGATCAACACTATTATGATTTCAAGTACGATCAAGACTATTATGATTTCAAGTACAATGGAATCTAAACTTTCTAGGTTCTAAGGGCGATGCCCCTAAACCATGAGGGTTTCAAAGGGTGCACCACCTTAGCAGGGGTTTGGTGGCTGACCATTTGTAGGGTCTAAGGGGCAATGTTGGTAGCATGAAAACTTTTATTTTTCCTTCAAGATGCTTTTTTATGCTAGTGAATAGTGATCATCAATTGTAATTGTAAATGGCAAAATGATGGTCATCAGTGCTATGATCAGTGATACCTTTAAGCAGTTCTGTGTAACATATGTTTGTTATGCCATATCACTTCCTTCACGAAAGATTGCATTGATTAAACAAATTCGTTGTGTTGATTCAACCATATATAAAGAATTTGTGACACCTATGTCTGTAATCATTGTAAACAGTTCAGTTATCAATAAAACAAAGTTATTTGATCCCAATGTTTGTTTGTTTATGTTTGACATTTTTTATGTTTGATTTTTATTCAATTTCAAACTCTATATCGCTTTCTGGAGAATTATACGCAAACTGGTGCGTAAATGTAATCAGTTTAAACACGAAGAATACTCCGGAACATCAACATATGCTTAACATGCCTTAAATAACCTTTACATAACTTAGAAATAAGTTTTGAAGGCTTTGGTATGGCAAAAACAAGTTTAATCGCCTACAGGGACTAAATTCGACAAACTGCGAAAGTATGCCAATTTGAACTGTAATGAACATTCCGGAACATCATCATAAGTTAAACACACCCTAAATATCCTTTACATAGCTTAGAAATAGGCTTTGAGGGGTTCGGTGTGCTAAAATAAACTTTATGCTCATTCAGGGACTAAAAGCGTCAAAAAAGTGCATAAGTTTGCATTTTTGCGCATAACTTACGTTCTGAATACATCCGGACATCCAAAAATTTATGTAAGCATAAAAATATTTTATTTTAGTATTTTGCATGATAAAATTCCATTCGTCGCTTAATTGGATCGTTTTTTTTTTTTTTTTTGCGTTCGTTATGACTTCCGTCGTAATTAAGCGAATAACGCAACCGTACGAGCAAACGAACCAACATCCGAGATAATTTTGAGCATGTTTTGAGTTCCCTATACTTTAACTTTATTTTAGAGCCTTGAAATGGGGTTAACGGGGCTTAAAAGTGGAAAAAAATCAAGTTTTACAAGTGCAGAGACCATTTTTGAAATTTCTGACCAGATTCAATGAACCTAGTCCATTTTGAAGTGTTGATGGTTTTAACCCATGGTTTTGCAAAACCATGGGCCGGTATTCAATGAACCTAGTCCATTATTAGGGGCTCCCATGGTTTTAGAAAACCATGGGCACACATGTAAGGTCCAGATCAAAGCTCAGTTTTCGATGAACGATCTTAACGATTCTTTAATTCCTATAAATACCCACCTTCATTTCCTTGAAAACTCACACTTGAATCTGATTTTGGCTCTCTAAGTTGAATTTTATGCTTCATACCTGAGAGTAAATCAGATCAAGAGCTTGCGGGGACCTTATGTAAGTATTCTTTCGTTCGTTTTTATCGTTAAAGTCAAACTGCGTTTGACTTTCTGCTTTGACCAGTTTATGGTCAATGAAAAGTTCGTTTAAACTTCATAACGTGAGCGTAATCATGATGGTTATAGTCCCTAGTGACTATACCTACTGATTACCACGTTATCTAGGCTCAGTGACGAGTCGTAGTTTCGGCCAAAATGCGCATTTACGCGTATTTTGTAACCAAACTACTCTAGGATATCAAGACCGTTTGTTTTGATATCAAAACCTGTTTTCTAACTTAACTAAACATGTTCTAGCATGTTTAGCTCGTCACTTTTTAGATTAGTGCTTGTGTAGAGTCGTAAGTCAAGCGGACTAAACACCCGCTTAGACTTTCGAACACAACCCGTTTGGTCGATCATTAGGATCCGACCAAACATGTTTAGTGACCATAGTAGCATAGGGAATAACCTTCCAAGGTTATACCTTATGGTCACCTAGTTTAGGTAGTTGTATGATAAGTAGTTTATATGCCATAGGTAAATTTTCAAAATACCCTTTTCATGCGTAATTGGTAATTAAGCATATGTAACCCAAACTTTTGTCACGTAACTAATTATGTAACATAATTAAACATGTTAAGGCATATTTTACTTATCATAGGACTAGTTAGGCATTCCGAACGCGTTTTACGCAAACGACGCGTTAAAGTAGCATAAGCTACCTAAACGGGTCGTAATGGGTCGTAAGCACTTAGGTTAGGTTTCATTTTAGTATGTAGGCTTTGTTAAACCATATTACATGAGTTCCCACACTCATTTGGTTTACGAAACCTCATTCTATCCGATCCTCTGATAATTAGGTCCGGTTTATTAACATAGTTACCTATATTAGGTACCGTTTGATTTCCGTGATCTCTAGCATTGTTTGGTTGTTACTCAAGGACTACTAAGCAATCTCAAGTGAGTACATAGACCCCTCTTTTACTGTTTTCAAACTGTTTTGGGGTGAAATACATGTGCCTACTTGTTACTTTCATGCTTTCCTGTTTTCACATCATATACTCGCTATGTTCATTAGTACACTTATAGTACATTGTTTTACTTTACATTTCTGCTAAGTATGTTGACTGAGCATGCTAGCACATTGATTTACATGACTTTTCTGCTTTGTATGTTAACTTAGCATACTTAGTACATTGTTTTCATATAACACGTTTACATTTGGTATAACATGTGGTTTGTACAAACGGGACTTATATACGTTCATTAACATTAGCTACGCCGCTCGGTAGTAAGTAGTGGTACCATAGGACTTGACAAATCCCGTTCCTGACATCCTAGGTTTGTTTGGGTGTAAGGAATGACTGAATCCGAAAACATTTCTTTTGATAACCTTGACTTAGGGTTATCCGTCTGTCTCAAGGCTTGAATGTATGCGTTAACTTACCACATAAGTGTTTTTATCAATAAAACATGCAATTACTTTGCAAAACATAACTTTTTGATATATTCAAAATACTTCGTTTTGTACATTTTTACATTTGGTTTATGTAAACACACATTACTTACCATACATAACATTTGTTACACATTACTTGACCATATTTGGACTTTCAACATCTGATATGGTTTATGCAAGGACTTTTTGACAATTGGTTTAAACGTAGACTTTGTACATTGGTGGTTTGTTTAAATGACTTAAGTAACGAGATGTGAGTAGTATGATACAAGCATGGTGGATAAGCCGCTGGTACTTCCTATATATAAGTGTTTGTATTATATTACATATCATAGCGTTATTTAAATCATTCATTTTGGACTTATACATTTTACACAAGTAACATGCTTTTCACAAGACTTTGGTTTACAAAACAGTCCATTCTATACAACTCATTTTACTTGGTTATTCATTTAACCATATATTATTCTTTTATTTATACATATCATCTGATCTTATCGCTTTTTAAATGATTTACAAAACAAAACAATTTACAAGGTTCATGACTAAATCTTATTAAACATTTTCTTAAACTTAAGTCATGAATCCTATTTTCACAAAACCTATGTATCTCACAGGCATTTTTATGCTGACGTACCTATTTCCACATGTGTTTTCAGGAGCTGTTGCATAGGATGATCGAGACACACTTAGGCGGACCTGTGCCTTAGTGACTTAAAATGAAGCAAGATCTAGTTAAATTATGTTATGTACTCTTTGTTTCTTGTTTTAAGACAATGTAACTCTCTTGTTTAATAAATAAAAACGTTACTTTAATTTCCATGGTTGTGAAACAATTAATTCTGTTACAACACTCCCCGACGTTTCCGCCATGATTTGATGTTTTACGTGGTCGGGGTGTGACAGAAAAGTTGGTATCAGAGCCGATGGTTATAGGGAATTAGGTTATTAGTAATGCTTTGACCTAGACTATAACCCTTCTAGGACCCCAACACAAGTTATCTTGTGTTTAGATCTTAAAACATGCACTTCACCTATCCTTAGGTGATAACCACAACGAGAACATCGATTCCGAATCCGCTTTGAAAATTAATCATCTGTTCTTGGATGATTGATTACTAGGTTTTGAACCCTCTATTGTAAGGTTTTGAACCCCTTTGAATTTTATAAAATCTCGTCAAAGTTTTGGGTTCTAAATAATGTGAACACATGCAAACTGGAAGGGTGAATGCCTGTACCCTGGGTTTTCTGTCTAAGGCTAGAGTGTTCGTACAAATCCATATAATCGGACCAGTTACTCTTACCTGGGAACTCTTGGGGTGAGTGTTCACTTATAAGCGAGCATGTCTTCGCGATACATTATTTTTGACCCATTTACTTTGATTAGTCACAATGTGTCGTTTGTTTGCCTTATGGTAATGAACAAATGATCACCATCTTTGCTTTTGTCAATTTTTGTATCATCTCATTCTTTCATCCAATCATCTCACTCGTTTCCTTTCATGTTTCCTCTTTTAGAATGCCTCCTCGACGCGACAATCAGATAGCAAATGCCGAACTGGCAGAAATCATCGCGCAGCAAATGGCTGAGGCTTTCCCAAATCTTATTGCTCAACTGAACCAAGCCAACAACAACAATCATGCCCCATGCAATTTCAAGAGTTTCAATTCGGCTAAGCCACTCAAGTTTAGTGGTTCTGAAGGAGCAACTGGGCTCCTACAATGGTTCGAGAGCACTGAGAGTACGTTTCGTCACGTTCAGTGTCCTGATAATCGCAAGGTCGAGTTTGCTTCCAGTTTGTTTCAGAAGAGGGCTCTTACATGGTGGAACGGGGTTATGAGAGACCGTGGTGCTGAGGTTGCTTTAGCACAGACTTGGGCCAAGCTTAGGGCCCTTATGATGAAGGAGTTTTGCCCTCGTCATGAGTTGCGAGCTTTGGAAAGGGAATTTGATGATTTGAAGCAAGATAGTGGTAAGCATCGGGCTTACACTGATAGGTATGAAGAATTGAGTCTGCTTTGCCCGACCATGGTTACCCCACTCGACAAGGCTGTCGAAAGGTACATCGATGGCCTACCTGACCCAGTGCAAGACATCATTACTGGTAGTAACCCTACCACAGTCCGTCAGGCGATCGAGTTAGCAGCGACACTGACTGAGTCACAGGTTCGAAAGGGAAAGCTGCATAAAAAGGGTGACAAAGGTAAGAACCAGGCGTCTGACAAAGAGGATGGCAAGAATGGTAAAAACAAGAAAGGAAAGGATTCTGGTTCCTCAAAGGGGTCTAGGAAGCGAAAGGCTTCCCAAAACTATGCCGTTACTGCACAGGCTCAAGCTGCACCAAATCAGCCTGCGCAACCACCCGCCAAGAGGCCTTATCTTGGCAACGCACCATTGTGCAACAGGTGTAACGGCCATCACCTACCACATCTCCAATGTCTTCATTGCACTAACTGTGGAAGAAATGGTCATCTTGCCGCTACTTACCGCATTCCTGTCAACCAGAATCAGGCAGTTCAGAACCAAACTCCACAAGTTGCTCAGCCTCTTGCTCAGCAACAAGGTCAAGCTGCACGACCTCAGTTTCCTCCTGGTTCGTGCTACAATTGTGGGGATCTGGCCCACTACAGAAACCGGTGTCCAAGACTAGCTAACGCAAATCCAAATCAGAATCAGGCTCAGGCTCGAGGTCGAGTCTTCAACATGAATGCACAAGAGGCTCAAGCAGACAATAATGTGGTCAACGGTACGTTCTTTATTAATAATCAGCCTGCATCTGTCCTTTTTGATTTGGGTGCCGATAAGAGTTTTGTGTCATTATCTTTTGAGCCATTGCTTTGCATGTCTAGAACGAAACTAGGAAAACCCTTGACAGTAGAAGTTGCTAGTGGTGAACCCATTGTTCTTGATTCTGTTCTTGGCAACTGCAAGTTGAACCTTAACAACCATCTTTTTCCTATCGACCTCACGCCAATGCAACTTGGAAGCTTCGACGTTATACTGGGTATGGATTGGTTAGCCAAACATCACGCAGAGGTAGTCTGTTTCGAGAAGATTGTTCGTGTGCCGCTTTCGACAGGGGAGATCCTACAAGTTCGTGGTGAGAAACCTGCTGGTAGTCTCAAACTCATGTCTTTTTTTAAAGCTCGGAAGTATCTGCGAAAGAACTATGTGGCCTTTTTGGCACATGTTGTAGCAGATAAGGGCAAAGGTAAGTCTATTCAAGATATCCCTGTTGTTCGGGATTATCCTGAAGTATTCCCTGAAGAGTTACCTGGTTTACCCCCAGCACGCCAAGTCGAGTTCCGTATTGATCTCGTACCTGGTGCAAATCCCATTGCCAGAGCTCCATATCGTCTTGCACCGTCTGAGATGCAAGAGTTGTCTAAGCAGCTTCAAGAGCTCTCTGACAAAGGTTTTATTCGTCCTAGCTTTTCACCTTGGGGTGCTCCCGTTCTTTTTGTCAAGAAGAAGGATGGATCTTTTAGGATGTGTATCGATTATCTTGAGCTTAACAAGCTTACCATCAAGAATCGATATCCCCTACCTCGCATAGATGATCTCTTTGATCAGTTACAGGGCACTTCTTATTTTTCGAAGATTGATCTGCGTTCTGGGTATCATCAACTTCGTGTGCATGAAGAAGATATTTCCAAGACAGCATTCCGCACTCGTTATGGGCATTATGAGTTCACAGTTACGCCATTCGGTTTGACTAATGCTCCTGCTATTTTCATGGACTTAATGAATATGGTATGCAAACCTTATTTAGATAAATTCATCATCGTTTTTATTGATGACATCTTGATATACTCTAAGACGCAAGCTGATCATGAGCAACATCTTCGTCTTACTCTGGAACTCCTAAAGAAAGAGCAACTTTTCGCCAAATTCTCCAAGTGTGAATTTTGGCTTAAAGAGGTTCAATTTTTGGGACATGTTGTCAACGAACAAGGTATTCACGTAGATCCCTCCAAGATCAGTGCGATTAAGGACTGGGATACGCCTACTACTCCTACTGAAGTTCGTTCTTTTCTTGGTCTGGCGGGTTATTATCGCCGCTTCATTGAAAATTTCTCAAAGATTGCAGTTCCTCTAACTGCTCTAACTCAGAAGAACAAACCCTTTGATTGGGGATTCAAACAAGAGGAAGCTTTTCAAAACTTGAAGCAGAAGCTTTGTGATGCGCCTATTCTATCTTTGCCTGAGGGCAATGATGATTTCGTCGTTTACTGTGATGCATCAAATTTGGGTCTTGGTTGTGTTCTCATGCAAAGGAACAAAGTCATTGCATATGCATCAAGGCAGTTGAAGATACATGAGAAAAACTACACCACTCATGATCTTGAGTTAGGTGCAGTTGTCTTCGCTCTTAAGATCTGGAGACACTATTTGTATGGTACAAAATGTGTGGTTTTCACAGACCACAAAAGTCTTCAGCATATCTTCAATCAGAAAGAACTCAACATGAGGCAACAACGTTGGGTTGAGCTTCTAAACGACTATGACTGCGAAATTCGCTACCATCCTGGTAAAGCGAATGTCGTAGCCGATGCTTTGAGTCGTAAGGAACGTACTAAGCTTCATTGTGTTCGTGTTCAATCTGATATTCAAGCTCGATCCGATATCCAAGCACGCATCACTCAGGCTCAACACACTTGTGTTTCACAAGGTTTGATGGATAAAGAATTTCCCTATCACATAACACCTGATCTTGAACTGAAGGACAATGGATCGTATTACTTCATGGACCGTTTGTGGGTCCCAAGCCAAGATGATCTTCGCACCTTGCTTATGGATGAAGCCCATAAGTCTCGTTATTCTATTCATCCTGGCTCAGATAAGATGTATAAGGATCTTCGTATTCAGTATTGATGGCCTGGTATGAAGAAAGACATTGCCTTATACGTATCAAAATGCCTTACTTGTCTTAAGGTTAAGGCTGAACATCAACGTCCTTCTGGTTTATTGGAGCAACCAGAGATCCCAGTTTGGAAATGGGAAAACATTGCTATGGATCTAGTTACCAAACTTCCGCGCACAAAGAAAGGTCATGATGCCATCTGGGTAGTGGTTGATCGTCTTACTAAGTCAGCGCATTTCTTGCCAATCCGTGAGGATTTTTCTGCTGACAAACTTGCTAAAATCTATGTGGATGAAATCATATCCCGTCATGGTGTTCCTTTGAACATCATTTCTGACAGAGATGCTCGCTTCACTTCTCATTTTTGGAGAACCATGCAATCCGCTATGGGAACCCAACTTAATCTGAGCACAGCTTATCATCCGCAAACGGATGGTCAATCTGAAAGAACAATCCAGACTCTGGAGGATATGCTTAGAGCTTGTGTGATCGATTTTGGTGGTAGTTGGGATTCACATCTTCCGTTAATTGAATTCTCCTACAACAACAGTTATCACACCAGCATCAACATGGCTCCTTTGGAAGTTCTCTATGGTCGAAAATGTCGTTCACCAGTCTGTTGGAATGAGATCGGTGAGGCTCAGCTTACTGGACCTGCCCTCATTTTAGAGACAACTGATAAGGTTAAGAAAGTTCGTGATAACCTTCAGGCAGCTAGAAGCCGTCAAAAGAGTTACGCGGACCAAAGACGCAAGCCCTTGGAATTTCAAGTCGGTGATCGTGTATTACTTAAGGTCTCACCTTGGAAAGGTGTGATCAGATTTGGAAAGAAAGGAAAACTTGCACCTAGATACGTTGGACCATTCAAGATCATCGAAAGAATCGGCAAGGTAGCCTACAGACTTGAGTTACCTCCTGAACTTGGAAACGTTCATCCAACCTTTCACGTGTCCAACCTCAAGAAGTGTCTTGCTGATGAGAACCTCCACATACCGCTTGATGAAATTCGTGTGGACAACACGATGCATTTTGTTGAGAAACCTGTGGAAATCATGGAACGTGAAGTCAAGTGGCTTAAACGCAAGCGCATTCCTTTGGTCAAAGTTCGCTGGGAATCTAAGTGTGGACCTGAGTTTACTTGGGAATGTGAAGATCAAATGAAGGCGAAGTATCCACATCTATTCTCACAAGTTTTCTCTAAATAAATTTCGGGACGAAATTTCCACAAGTAGGGGAGACTGTTACACCTGTGTCTGTAATCATTGTAAACAGTTCAGTTATCAATAAAACAAAGTTATTTGATCCCAATGTTTGTTTGTTTATGTTTGACATTTTTCATGTTTGATTTTTATTCAATTTCAAACTCTATATCGCTTTCTGGAGAATTATACGTAAACTGGTGCATAAACGTAATCAGTTTAAACACGACAAATACTCCGGAACATCAACATATGCTTAAAATGCCTTAAATAACCTTTACATAACTTAGAAATAAGTTTTGAAGGCTTTGGTATGGCAAAAACAAGTTTAATCGCCTACAGGGACTAAATTCGACAAACTGCGAAAGTATGCCAATTTGAACTGTAATGAACATTCTGGAACATGATCATAAGTTAAACACACCCTAAATATCCTTTACATAGCTTAGAAATAGGCTTTGAGGGGTTCGGTGTGCTAAAATAAACTTTATGCTCATTCAGGGACTAAAAGCGTCAAAAAAATGCATAAGTTTGCATTTTCGCGCATAACTTACGTTCTGAATACATCCGGACATCCAAAAATTTATGTAAGCATTAAAATATTTTATTTTAGTGTTTGGCATGATAAAATTCCATTCGTCGCTTAATTTGGATCGTTTTTTTTTTTTTTTTTTGCGTTCGTTATGACTTCCGTCGTAATTAAGCGAATAACGCAACCGTACGACCAAACAAACTGACATCCGAGATACTTTTGAGCATGTTTTGAGTTCCCTATACTTTAACTTTATTTTAGAGCCTTGAAATGGGGTTAACGGGGCTTAAAAGTGCAAAAAAATCAAGTTTTACAAGTGCAGGGACCATTTTTGAAATTTCTGACCAGATTCAATGAACCTAGTCCATTTTGAAGTGTTGATGGTTTTAACCCATGGTTTTGCAAAACCATGGGCTGGTATTCAATGAACCTAGTCCATTATTAGGGGCTCCCATGGTTTTAGAAAACCATGGGCACACATGTAAGGTCCAGATCAAAGCTCAGTTTTCGATGAACGATCTTAACGGTTCTCTAATTCCTATAAATACCCACCTTCATTTCCTTGCAAACTCACACTTGAATCTGATTTTGGCTCTCTAAGTTGAATTTTATGCTTCATACCTGAGAGTAAATCAGATCAAGAGCTTGCGGGGACCTTCTGTAAGTATTCTTTCGTTCTTTTTTATCGTTAAAGTCAAACTGCGTTTGACTTTCTGCTTTGACCAGTTTATGGTCAATGCAAAGTTCGTTTAAACTTCATAACGTGAGCGTAATCACGATGGTTATAGTCCCTAGTGACTATACCTACTGATTACCACGTTATCTAGGCTCAGTGACGAGTCGTAGTTTCGGCCAAAATGCGCATTTACGCGTATTTTGTAACCAAACTACTCTAGGATATCAAGACCGTTTCTTTTGATATCAAAACCTGTTTTCTAACTTAACTAAACATGTTCTAGCATATTTAGCTCGTCACTTTTTAGATTAGTGCTTGTGTAGAGTCGTAAGTCAAGCGGACTAAACACCCGCTTAGACTTTCGAACACAACCCGTTTGGTCGATCATTAGGATCCGACCAAACATGTTTAGTGACCATAGTAGCATAGGGAATAACCTTCCAAGGTTATACCTTATGGTCACCTAGTTTAGGTAGTTGTATGATAAGTAGTTTATATGCCATAGGTAAATTTTCAAAATACCCTTTTCATGCGTAATTGGTAATTAAGCATATGTAACCCAAACTTTTGTCACGTAACTAATTATGTAACATAATTAAACATGTTAAGGCATATTTTACTTATCATAGGACTAGTTAGGCATTCCGAACGCGTTTTACGCAAACGACGCGTTAACGTAGCATAAGCTACCTAAACGGGTCGTAATGGGTCGTAAGCACTTAGGTTAGGTTTCATTTTAGTATGTAGGCTTTGTTAAACCATATTACATGAGTTCCCACACTCATTTGGTTTACGAACCCTCATTCTATCCGATCCTCTGATAATTAGGTCCGGTTTATTAACATAGTTACCTATATTAGGTACCGTTTGATTTCCGTGATCTCTAGCATTGTTTGGTTGTTACTCAAGGACTACTAAGCAATCTCAAGTGAGTACATAGACCCCTCTTTTACTGTTTTCAAACTGTTTTGGGGTGAAATACATGTGCCTACTTGTTACTTTCATGCTTTCCTGTTTTCACATCATATACTCGCTATGTTCATTAGTACACTTATAGTACATTGTTTTACTTTACATTTCTGCTAAGTATGTTGACTGAGCATGCTAGCACATTGATTTACATGACTTTTCTGCTTTGTATGTTAACTTAGCATACTTAGTACATTGTTTTCATATAACACGTTTACATTTGGTATAACATGTGGTTTGTACAAACGGGACTTATATACGTTCATTAACATTAGCTACGCCACTCGGTAGTAAGTAGTGGTACCATAGGACTTGACAAATCCCGTTCCTGACATCCTAGGTTTGTTTGGGTGTAAGGAATGACTGAATCCGAAAACATTTCTTTTGATAACCTTGACTTAGGGTTATCCGTCTGTCTCAAGGCTTGAATGTATGCGTTAACTTACCACATAAGTGTTTATATCAATAAAACATGCAATTACTTTGCAAAACATAACTTTTTGATATATTCAAAATACTTCGTTTTGTACATTTTTACATTTGGTTTATGTAAACACACATTACTTACCATACATAACATTTGTTACACATTACTTGACCATATTTGGACTTTCAACATCTGATATGGTTTATGCAAGGACTTTTTGACAATTGGTTTAAACGTAGACTTTGTACATTGGTGGTTTGTTTAAGTGACTTAAGTAACGAGATGTGAGTAGTATGATACAAGCATGGTGGATAAGCCGCTGGTACTTCCTATATATAAGTGTTTGTATTATATTACATATCATAGCGTTATTTAAATCATTCATTTTGGACTTATACATTTTACACAAGTAACATGCTTTTCACAAGACTTTGGTTTACAAAACAGTCCATTCTATACAACTCATTTTACTTGGTTATTCATTTAACCATATATTATTCTTTTATTTATACATATCATCTGATCTTATCGTTTTTTTAATGATTTACAAAACAAAACAATTTACAAGGTTCATGACTAAATCTTATTAAACATTTTCTTAAACTTAAGTCATGAATCCTATTTTCACAAAACCTATGTATCTCACAGGCATTTTTATGCTGACGTACATATTTCCACATGTGTTTTCAGGAGCTGTTGCATAGGATGATCGAGACACACTTAGGCGGACCTGTGCCTTAGTGACTTAAAATGAAGCAAGATCTAGTTAAATTATGTTATGTACTCTTTGTTTCTTGTTTTAAGACAATATAACTCTCTTGTTTAATAAATAAAAACGTAACTTTAATTTCCATGGTTGTGAAACAATTAATTATGTTACAACACTCCCCCGACGTTTCCGTCACGATTTGATGTTTTACGTGGTCGGGGTGTGACAGAATTAAACTGCCTTGATTTAACACACGGATTTACAACTTGTTTTCACATAGAATGACATCTCTATTTGTAGATTTTTGTCTTATCCAATTATTGATTCCGTCTACCCCAAGATAATTTGATCTGAAAGTGATTCTAAACATGAATATTATCCAAATTATATGAAATCCAAAACCTTCATATTCGTAGATCCACATATGTAGAAACATAATACTATACTACGGTTATAAAATGTAATTAGAAATTTAAAAAAAAATGGTCACATGGTGATATGTAATAGAAGGGCCCATAATTGTTTGTACAAAATTCAAATTGTTCCTACTCGACATGTAGATCATGTCACACGCCCCATAACTTGGCCTTGTTAACTCACGGATACCATCTAGTATCTACCATACAATAACTATGGGCGGACCTAAATGCCTATATGGATGGACCTACTATATAGAGTGCGGAGTTAACCAACCTCAAAGTTTTTTATTTTTTATAAGTAACGTATATTACTGTTTTCTTACCAACCCCCGAGAATAATTTTTAACTACTTAGAAAAGATTAACCAATGCATCTTTCATTTCAAAAACAAAGTGAAAAAAAATATACAGTGTGAAATCGATTAAGTGCTTCAGTTATTATTTCTAAATAGTAATTGAACGACTGATAACATTTTCTTGGTCATTATTACCTAAAATAAGTCATTGTAGAAAGACAAATTATCAGTCTTTATGTGATCTGACTTGGCTCGAACCAAAAATTAGATTGTCGAGTTAAGAGACATCCGAATATCAATGAAACCTATCCTAAATAAAGTTCTAGGTACTACACTACATGCTTTCTCTCTAAACTAATGTATATAAATTATATCGTATAGTTTAAAGTAATGAACAATAAAATTGGATATTCAATATATTGCAAAAAACAGTTGTTATTTCATGAATAAATAAATATATACAATGACGGAGACTTTTGATAATTTTTCATGGTGGTATTTATTTTTGTTGAGCTTATATACTATTTAACATTCACATTAACAAATGAAAACAAAATGAAGACTATATTCTTTATTATCTATTTGAGAGTATTTTCTTTTATCATTCTAGGTAAGAGTCCTCGAATGAATAGAAAACCATATAAAAAGTTCAGTCCCTGTTTACTTACATATATGGGCGTAGGATAATAGGGGCGAGAGGGGGCGGCCGACCCCCCGAACTTTTCGTTCAGTAGTGGGAAGTATGTAGTTTTCGTATAGAAATTTTTGGGTATATACGTTTTTGACCCCCTGGTTTTATAGAAATATTTTGGTATATACGTTTTCAACCCCCTCGGTCGGAAATCTCAAGCTTCGCCACTAGTTACATAAGTAGCATGAGACTCATGCTTTATGGAGGGTGGAAATCTGGTTGATTTTGATGCATTCGTTACAGTAAACAAATGAGACAACCTAAAAATATAGCCAAAACATGTATAAAACTTGTTCAGTTCATGGTTTTTTTTTATTTAAGTTAAGTTAATCACAATATTAAAAAATAGTTTTTAGTAAGGAGTAGGATCAAATACAAACTACATTTCGCATACAAACCGTAAGAACCATTTAAAAATTGTCACGTGTCATCCAACCAATTATAGAGAAATGATAAAATAATATCCTAAACAATATCAATTATATTGAATTCCCTATAAATATGCTAACAAATAATTACTTCTTTATTTGGATCTTCCTTTGTTTTCAATGTGTTGATTAAGAAAAGTGCTGATATCGTTCAAATATGTGATAAAATCAGTTATCTTGATTAATTTTTATGTGCTAATATAATTCAGAAGTGCTACTTTTATGTATGTATTGTTTTGGTATGTGCTAATTTAACTCTTTTTAAGTGATATGATCTGTTCTTACGGTTTGTAAACGATAAGGAAGGAGATCTATGGATAATGGGATATAGAAGTCAGGTGCGACGGTCAGCTCAGTCAGAGCAGAAGCTGTCAGCCAAGGTTATCGTCAGACAATGTAGTGCAAGCGACGGGTAGCGCTTGCCATATGAAGAAGGCGACTACAATGGGAGACGAAGGCGACGTGGGCTTGCCA
Organism: Helianthus tuberosus; assembly: GCA_030545235.1. NCBI lineage: Eukaryota > Viridiplantae > Streptophyta > Magnoliopsida > Asterales > Asteraceae > Helianthus > Helianthus tuberosus. The sequence goes on from CM060400.1 coordinate 146,679,021, forward strand.
TATAGATGTAGCGCTTGCAAGGCAATTCAGAAGACGTTAGCAAGATGTAGCGCTAGCTAGGTTACGGTAGCGTCTGCCATGAAGAAGCTAGCCAGAAAGCAGGTCAGGCAGGCGATATTATCTTATGTAATTTGTATTTTTATATAACAAACAATTTTATTCAAAGGAATGGTCAAATTGTAGCATTATCTTATGCATAATCTCAAAGTATTATTATCATGCATAAAATATATAACATTGTGAACCTAACAAACAAAGTAACGTAAAAGAACAAAGAAAATTTTTCAAAAATCATGATACATATAATAATAATAATATATTTTGTAAAAAAACTATATAATATTTAATATAATAAACGAAAATGTTGAGGGATACTTGTAACCATTTTAGGTCATCTAATCTTTGATTCTCGCCTCTCCGTCCTACTTAATTATTAGTTATTATTTAATTATTTATGAATTCCATAAATAACCATATTTTTTAATTAAAACTTACACCAAAGTCTTCATATATCATCAAATTTAAAATTGTGTTCCTTAAAAGAATAAATTAAAAGGATAATAATAATTGTTTTTTATGACCAGTGATAAAACATTCAAACAATTATGCTTGGATGATAAAAATATGTAAAATAATAAAAAATAGGCAAAATTTAAAAAAATCCAAATTTTAATCTTTAAGTTTTTATATGTATTAATATGTCGATATACTTATAATTGTAATTGAAATTAACTTAATTGTGTTAAAATGACATTACCCGTCTAATACATGATTTTATTCAACCACTAAAATAGTGGTTTTTCTCCTTTGATCAGAGTTTTTGTTTTTTTGGATTTTTTAGCAATCTTTTTAATAATTTATACAAAATTTTGGAATTTTTCTAGAACATATTAATGTTTTTATTAAAATGACAAAAAGTTTCAGTTTCGTTATTTTTGCATTTATGTGTTTTCTGTTTTGCAGAAGCTATCCACTGTTAGCAGTTTTGAAATGCAAACAGATGCACCTGCACAACAATAATGGGGTATTTGGCTCACAACCAAATACAACAACCTCTGGTTGGAATTCAGATGATCATATTAATTTAGGTGATGGGTTAAGGTATCAGGAATTGACGAAGAGAGTAATTAAGATAGAGTCTTCAGTTGATGAGATAAAAGATATGCTACAGACCCTGGTTCAAAACTCAAGAACTCCACCTACAAATGCATAAACTGCAAAAGAAAGATGGATTCATGCACAAATGTACCTACAACTTCAAAAGCAATCTGCAGATGCCACCCATAAAATACACATGGAATTGATCAGAAATATGGTAGAAGCCAGGTACAAAGATGCCCAAGCTGAAATCAAAGCCATCAAAGACCATCTCCTTCAAACAACTACTCCTAAACCCAAGTATCAAGAAGATGATGACAAAAAGGGGGCGAAAGCAGAACGGATGAAAAAATTACCCGCTCAGATTAAAAAAAACACAGAAGAGGCATGGTCTATCTCCTACCAAAAGGCCAAAGAAGCTGCCATTGAGAAAGATAAAATAATAGATAAGGATGCAAATGATGCACTAGCAATCCAAGAAACAGTTGAAAAGCAAAGAATTGTACAAAACTTGGGTTCTTCAACAGAAGCTCCAATAAGAAGAAAACTTGCAAAACAAGTAAGAAGAACTGTTACAACATATGTTCCTCAAAAATCTGTCTCTACAACCACTGTTCCTTCAAGCCAAACATCTGTTGGTATCACAAAAATGCATATAGATGTTACATCCACAATAGCACTTACTATAATCCCAGCACCAGTTAAGCCTCTTTCACAAAAGGCCCATGCTAGTCTTCTCATCACTAAAGGAAATTACCAACACAAATCTCATCAACACCAACAAAAACACCCACACCACAAACCAGAACCAGAAAAGCAAAATTCATTATCCAGGATGATGAAGAGGAAACTCCTGAAACCTCATCCATCGAAACCACATCATCACTACCATCTACCACCAACCAACTTAACATCACTTCCACATCATTACCTATATCTATCCCTTCAACCACAACTACCATAACCACTTTTGCACATCCACTGGAGTTGACCACTATATCACAAGAAATACAATCCTTCTACTCCACAATTGATGACAGTCAACTCACCTTCCCATCTCCGCAAAACTTTCCAAAGCCAACCCATGTCAAAGAATATTTGGAGCTCAAAATGAAGCAGGCTAAAAGGATAACTCTAAAGAAAAGCAAAAGGAAATATGATAAGCATATACAATTCATTATGTATGGGGAACTTAGGAAGGTGAATGATTTGGAAGATTATGCAAAAGATATATGTAATCAACTATCACATGCTCCAATCATTGATCACGACCTCAAAAAGACACTAAGAAAAGATTATCTGACTCATATCATGAAAACAAGCCTTACAAAGCAACCAAGAGTCAATTCTCAGGATGGTTAACTGAAGCCTTATTAGATGAAATTCTAAGGATTGAAAAGATGAGATTAAATCCAGAGCTCAAGCCTATACCTCCCAACTGGAAAGTAGGCAAAGGCCCAATGATAAAAGGTCCCTACAGTTGAAAAGGATGAAGGAAGAAATGGTTGCTGCAAATATTGGGACACTTAAATCCATGGCCAGATGGGATGAATCAACAATCACTTAGAACTAAAAAAAGCTTGAAATCCTAAGAGATAAAGATTCTTTACTCCCCAAAAAGCCAGACTATGATCAAATGGATTTCCCTATCAAAACTCTTGTTGGTCCCTCAGAACTTCCAACTGTAAAGAACCTCTCCTCACTTGTAAGAAGCTACCTAAAAAGACAAAGGGAGATGTCTACAGAAGACATAAAGATATATCAAGATGAATATATGCAAGATGGTATCAAGAATGAGCTCATTTATGGTCACCCAAATACAAATCCAGAAGATCTCATTAGGAAAATCTTGGGTAGACCTTCATCACCAAACTCATCACCAATAACTTTTGGCCCAGGAAATCCATCTAGCTTCAAGATCCTAAAATGGAAGTCTGCTAAGAAAAGCCATGAATTGACCTTTCTCAGGGCTAATGGAGAAGTTGAAAAGATCTCCATGAACAGTTCTTTTGGGCTAAAAATTGAAGATCTACAAGACCTACTGGGTCTTGAACTTGAAAGGGACCTAGAAGATAACTTCTCCTTAAAACTTGAGCTACAATTCAAAGGCCAGATTAGAGAGAAGTTGATGAGGACTAAAGGTTGATCAATAAAGCTGGGTTTTGACATCATCTGTTCTAGTGAGAGATTGTTGGACCTAGAAAAGAACAGATGATATCAAAAGTCAAAACATACTATTCTCATCAACAAATAAACAAGTAATGATCTACAGCTCTCCCCAAAGATAGTGAATCTTGAACTCTAACAGAACATCTGTTTGAAGATTACAATGAATTGCTGAAGACTGGAAAGCACTGTTAAAGAAGAAGAAACATATGTTCAAAGGCCAAATCCCTATTAAAGACAAAACATTAATGGTGAAGACCAAACATCTATTAGGCCTAAACAGATGTTTGGAACTAGTCAACAGAGGTTTAAAGAACAAACTTTATTTATGTAACAATGTTAGTTAAAACAGATGTTTAGTATATTTAATCAGTTGTTAATTCCATCAAATGCTTCTAACATCCGTGGAATCTTTTCTATTAGGAATGTTAGATGCCGCTATCGGGGTGATGTCAGCCTTGATTACGAACATATGTTTGTACTTAGTATAAATAGATCTCACCTGTTAGAGATCTATTTCATCACTTGACATCCTTATTATAAGAACATAAGTGAGTGATCAGTTTGAGGGGGGTGTAAAATCATTCCTGTAACCTTTTAATTATAATCATTAATACAAGTTTAATATCTTTCCAAATTTGAGTGTTTATATAATTCTGCTGCAATTTCATCTTATACTATCATTCATGCATAATTAGTTCACCTAAAACACACAAGTGAAAACTTAGATCCTAACAACACTTGGTGTTATCTAACTTTTTAATACATCGATGAAAAAGATATATGACAATATACAAATATTTAAAAATTTGGGTAAAGTGCAATTTGTGTCCCTGTGGTTTAGTGGCCGAAGCCTTAATCCCCTAACTTTTTTTACACCCTGTGTACTTGTGTTACCAAAATTAAATTGTTTGTGTCCCTGCTATCAACTATCCATTAACTCCCCGTTAAATGGGTGATGAAATTACCATATTACCCCACCATACTCTCTTCTTTTCTCTCTCTAAAAACCACCACCGCCATCATCACGTGCCACCATCGTCACAACCACCATTGGTTACCATTATCATGAAACCATAACAACCCATCTTTCCCAAAATCACTGTTGATACCAACAGTTTCTTTATGATCATGCCCGAACCAACAAATCGAATTACAATTTATCAGTATTTTAAACATCCAACATCTTTTGCATAAAACCCCCCATCTGAATAAAGGATTCTTCCAAAATCTTGATTTTTTTTCTTTCTATAGATCAAATCTTTAACCACAAATCTTGTAAATTTCCTCTTATTCAAGCCAAATTCAACTTGGGATTCTTTCTAAATATTGAACTCCCCAAATTAAACCTCCACCACCATCACTCAGATCAAATTACAGCGGAGGAGGTTGGTGGTTTGAAGGTGGTCGTTGTGGGTGAATAGTGGGATGTTCCTGCTGTCGGGGTGATGTTTAGTAGTGGTGGTGTATGTTGGAGGTGGTGGGTTATTCAATGGTGTAGTGGTGTTAAAGGTGGTTATGGCAGCGACTGTGGTTGGTTGCCTAAAAGGTTTAAGTTATTGAGTGATGCGTAATATTCGATTAAAACCTATAGCTTCAATCATTCTCTTATCTGTCTTCAACTTCAATAGTTCAATTTTGATGTAATTTCCATTCTTATTTTGTAGAAACAACAACTTCAATGGTTTGATTTTTATGCAGTTTTTGATCTTATGGTGGTGGTGGTGGTGGCAAGTGATGATGATAGTGGCGGTGCGTGGTGGTTTTTTAGAGAGAGAGAGAAAAGATAGGAGAGAGGAAAAGAGGAAACTTGTAATTTTATATATGACTTGGGGGTAAAGATGTAATTTTACAGGGTGAGTTAACAGCTAAATGACGTGAGGGACTCAGACTGTTGGGGGGTTTTAGGTTACTTCCATCACCAAACTACATGTACGCAAATTGTACTTACTCTGAAAATTATAAATAGTGGTTTTGTTCTGTTATCAAATGATTCGATTAAGTTAATTCATCACATAAATGTATTATGACCAATACAATTGGTCGGCTATAAAAACCATGAAAATGAACAATCGTACTCAATTATCTTCTGTTATATGGATTCTATTTTTCAATTATTGTAAGTTTAGTCGGTTTCTTTCGTCAAAAACTTTTTGGAGTATAAAACGTATAAAATGAAAAGTTGGGATTCTTGTAATTTTTAAAAGCAAGACATAATAAGAGAATGAAACTTGTTACATTCAAAAGTATCATTAGAGAGAAAATACGAGTGTTAATGTCGAATTGTCTATTGGGTATGATAATATTAAATGTGAGCTATTTGAAATTAGTGTATCAAGTATCATATGATTATGTTTTCAATGGAAGATTAGAAAGATTCTCATAGTTAAGTGGTGTGCTTTTCAATTAAAAGATTGAAAATTCAAACCCTGATGAGTGCAAAATTGTGAAATCTAGAAGTTGCTAAAAAAGTATCAACTGTATATGACTATTTTAGATTGAAGATGCTAGAACATATTGTAATTTTCTTCAAATATGCTAAACTTTTACATCTTCTTCTTTTTTCTTTTAAATATAACTAGATGTAAGGTCCGCCGCGTTGCGGCTAGGGCCTTGCAAATTACGACACAATGAATCTATTTTATCCTACTAGGGCCTTACAATTACGGCGTAGTGAATCTATTTTATACTTCTCTATCGACCCGCTCGTTGCGTTTTAAAACCACAAACCCAAGGATTAACTACTACATCTTTGCATCAAGTTAGATATCCAAACGATCACATTGTGTTTCCAAATGTCTTGTGGAGGGAAATACAAATACTTGATGTTGATTAGAGATGAGCATGATACCCGTTCAGTATCAAACCGGTACCTGTACCCAAAGTACCAGTACCGAAAAACAGGAAAAGTGGGTACCGGTACCGAATATACGAGTTCGGTACCAGTACTGGTATTTACCGGTGTTTTACCTGTAAATACCGGTACCGTTCCGATACCGGTACCGAAAAACGGAAAAAGTGGGTACCGGTACAATTAAAGAGAATTGGCCCAAAACAATAACCCACACAAGCTAGTTGTTTTGTAAAAAATAAACCATTGTCCAAGAATATATGCTTAGAGTACCACTTTTAATGCAACATAATGTTAAAAATTAATAGTATGTTTTGTAAAAAAAACCATTGTCCAAGAATATATGCTTAGAGTATAATGCACCATAATGTTAAAAGTTAATAGTATATAAATTAAGGTACAACTATACTAAACATTAACATTTTTTTTGGGAAACCCCCAAAGCTTAAGGTATAAGTCTACTAAACACCAACATGTTGTTAATTTATAATAGGGTAATTTGCAAGGATTGCCTATCGTTTTAACTTTCTAAATTAATACTGAATAATTTTAATCAAGAAGAATTTTAATCAAAAGAATTTAGAGTAAATTACACATTTTGTTATCCAGGTATGCTAAAAGTTAGGGATGTGGTTTTTAGCTACATCATTTACATTGGGTAGGTCCCTTGCTTGTACAAGGAGCATGCAACCATTGAGCCCCATCACATGCATGCCACACACTTGATGGACCTATTGGTTATCAAAGCTCCAAATGCATATACTTTTTTGTGATTTCATGTATCATCTTTCATCTATTTGATCGAACTTTATCATCTTCTTCTTATTCATATTGATGTTCTTCATCTTTTTAATTGAGAATCTAGAAAATCTTGTTATTGTTCAAACGTTTGAAGACAAATACAACACCACCATCATCAAACCCTAAATTTTGAACTTTTGTTTACCTTTTATTCAAACAAAGGTAAACATAAACTACACACAAATCAGCATCAAAGCTATAACTCAAATCAACAAAAAAAACTAGAGTTTAGCTCAAACTCAAATAAAGAATCAAACATAAAAACTAATACGAGTGAACATTGAAAGCACACACATGAGTTCTTAACAGAAAATGCAAACAATAAAAAAAAGAAAAAAACATGAATCGTAGATCAAAATCTAAATCTAAATCTAAAGGGAAATCCATATCTCAAAAAAGAAAACCGGCCTATAAGGCTTAAGGGTGTGGGGGTCATGGTTGAGACATGATTCGATACGTAGGAACATAAATGGAAGACTATACCACCCCCTTCCCTAATCCACTATGGTTTGCATGGATTAAACCATGGCAATCAGTGCCGGAACTAGCCCATTAAATCAGGGGTATCCTAAATAATTTTTTTATCATGCAATCATACAATATTAAAAATAGACAATAAATAAATAAAGTAAACAAATGATATCTCTCCTTCACCTACCATTAAGCCGATATTTATAATATTTTCAAAGTAATTCTCTCAGTTTCTAGTAGAGTGAAGAAAAATGTATGAATCGTACTTTGTCCATTATTTAAGGCATTAGTTGCCTAAAATATGAAATACCTTTATGTAACACCAGAAAAATCCATCATGCATGGTTCAATATGAGCTATAAAGATATGATCTATGACTAGCAATATATAATGTGCTACACTAAACATGTATGGTTTATTATTGTCCATCAAAATCTTGTATAACCCAATACAATCCAGCCTAACCCCTTGAGGCCTAATATGATTTGATTATAAGGTCCACCATGTTCCATTATGATATACATGATCTAATATTGACTATTATGATAAAGTATGACTCATTGCACCACGATCTAACCTTATGAACTCATAAAGCTCATCACCATTTTAGAGGTTATTACATGTTAAATTGGTCAACAAATGTCAAAACCAATATGGGAGATAAAGAGATATATGACCTGCGATATTGCTTAATAACTTCATTGATCAGTGTTCGTATATATATTTATATCGCGTTCAAAAATATTTTTTTAAATAACTTTTTATATTGCTTAATAACTTCATCAATCAGTGTTCGTACATATATTTATATGGCCTTCAAAAATAATTTTTTAAATAACTTTTTAATACATATTAAAATTTTAATATAATTTACTGTATATAGTTTTTATAATATATATATATATATATATATATATATATAGGACAAAGATCCGTTAGGAACCACCCTTTATTGCGAGAACCGCGAGAAACAGTGTGAACACAAACAGTAATACATAAAAAAATCTAAAAAACACCCAAAAAAAAAAATTTTTACTATTTTTTTTTGTATAAATCGCTATATTTTGTTTACAATAAAAAAATTCAAAAAAAAAAAATTCGAGTCACAGTTGTCCATGCACATGTGCATTTGTATCATTTCAATTCTTTGACAAATTCCGTAATTCATTACAAATATTAGACAATTGCACTTTCATTTACACTACCACGTGTAATACACTACTTTTTACGTTACCAATATTAGAAATGCACATGTGCATCTATATGTATCAACATGAAATAAGGTGTGTTGGTACACTACTTTCTCTTTCATCTATCATTCCATCCATAATACACAAGCATGCACATGTGCATTTTTATCATTTATTTGACAAATTCCGTAATTCATTACACATATTAGACAATTGCATTTTCATTTACACTACCATATGTAATACATTACTTTTTACATTACCAATATTAGAAATGCACATGTGCATTTATATGTATCAACATGAAATAAGGTGTTTTGCTACACTACTTTGAATACACTTTCCCTTTCATCTATCATACCACCCATAATACACTACCATTACCTCCTACCATCCATAATACAATACCATTACCTCCTACCATCCATAATACAATACCATTACCGATATTTTCACTTTATTACATGTATGTAAACACCATTTATACCATCCAATCAATATATTACATCATAAATTGACAACTATAGCCAAACCATCAACCACTAACTAACCAAAAAACATGTATATGGGCCTACTTCTCCATTCAAAATCACAAACTTTTTGTACCAAAACACGTTATATCATGGTTATACCTAATGATGCACATGTGCATTTTAAATATTGGTAATGTAAAAAGTAGTGTATTATGAATAGTATTGTAAATTAAAGTGCAATTGTCTATTCCTGATAACGTATTACCGAATTTGTCGAAGTAATCATACATATGCACATGTGCATAGATATCTCTTACTCAAAAACAAAAAAAATTACTGGTAACGAAATATAGCGATTTTTTGAAAAAAAAACTATTAAAAAAATTTGAGAGCTTTTTTGATTTTTTTTAGAATTTATTTTGTGTTCACATTGGTCCTCGCGGTTCTCGCAATAAGGGTGGTTCTCGCATGAACCTTATATATATATATATATATATATATATATATATCATAATATTAAAATTAAAAATTAAGTTGTTTAGTTCTTTATTTAATATATAATTTCTTTATATATTTAGTATTTTTATATTCAAATTTTGTGTAATTACTTAAATTTTGGAAGGGAACATTTAGACCAAGCATAATGTCCCATTAATGTGAGGAGGTTCTTCCCAAACTAGTGTAGATATAAAAAATATTTAGCTATTTAGGTACTTTAAAAATATTTATCTATTTGGGTATTTATGTTTATCCCTTTTATTTTTACATAATCCTTAATTTTATTTTTATCTATTTGGGTACTTTGAAAAAAATGTTTACAAATTCCACAAAGGTTAGTCTTTTTCCCTTCTTAATGTCCATTTTATTTCGTAGTCTTGTTGAGCGTGGGCGGCCATTTTTATCTCGTTTTAGCTCTGAATTGGGAAGTAATTTCTAACAGATAACGAGTTAGGCCAATATGCTTCATGAGGAAGCGGAGAAAACTCAGATGACCAAGTAGCACAATAATTAAGAATTGAGTAACATTTATCAATATACTGTCAAGTGTTTAAAGAAAGTTTAGCACATACACTCAAAACATCAGAACATGGATACTTAAGTATCTGCCACTTACCACACGTGTAAGTTTTTTTTTTAATCCAAATCAACTACTTGCACGTTTTTTCCCTTTTGAGTTATTACGTCAAATATACCTTTCTGACGATTAAAAGACCTCAAAGAATGTGCACCAGCTTTTGACATTAAAGCTGCTTGTTTGGCCAAAACATGGGGAGTATACATATCTTCGCTAGCTTGAGCATTAAAGTTGCTTGTATCACTTTCAATGCAATCTACAGATTCATCTTCTAACACATCTTCCACATCATCATCATTTACAATAGCAATATGAGACATCGCATTATAATCCTCATTTTGAATCATGTCTAGTATTGCATTAACCCTATTCATCCTGAATGATAACACAACAACTTTAGATATATGATAAACAACATCTATAATGTTATGATAATTCAAAGATGTATATTGATAAATATGACTTGCTACAATTTATAAGTAAAACCCTAATCATCTCGTTGATTAAAAAGAACAATCCAAATACAAAATCAAATAATACAGCTATGAGTTACTTAATATTAGTATCAATTCTTTACAAGTAACACATAAACCACATCTATGAGTTATTTAAACGGAACATGAAATTCGCGACATATGATAAACCCCATAATGTTAAATTGTAAAAAGGGGAATTTGGAAGATCTACTCACGGTTTGCGTATATAACACAACGAAAAAATACCGCACGAGAACGAGAAAAACTTCAAGAGATAAAAGTCACCTTAAATATAAGAAAAAAATACTAAACAACCAATACATAGATAATTATAAAATTAAACCATATGATTTGGGGACTCTTATATACCTAAAAAAGTATAATTGAATTTTCCAACTTGATAAATAAGTTAATATTAGTAAATGAGATTTATTTTTATTACTAATCATTTATCATGTTATAAATGTTAGAAAAAATCGATTAATTAGTAAGATTTATAATATAATAGCACTTTATCATATACCGTAGTGGTTTACTATAAACTATAAAATGCGGAATTACTATAACTAGTTGATCAACCACTGGCAAGTCATAAAAACACGATTTGGTACCGCTCTCGCGGCCCGCACCGAAATAGTGCTTTACCCCTAGATGTCCAGTCAATTGATGTCCCTCTAGTACGGCGTCGTAGGTAAGCGCCTACAATACAGCCCCGTAAGTAACCGCCTGTACCATGCAATATGCATATAACACTCGCATTTTGAAACTTTCCTTACTTATAAAGTTTGTTTATATTTCTATTTATGGAAACTTGTAATTCTTTGTATTCGTCTTTCTTTCCCAAACATTGTAATCCAATACTTGAATCATAATAAATCTCGACCTTTTTATAGATACTTCGTGCATACTTGTTATACATTCGTTACATACTCGTTATACATGCAAACTCGGTTTACGCAAACTCATACTTGCTATATATGCAAAATCAGTTTATACAAGCATTTATTTATACATTTTACTTTTACATTGCACCTGCAAGCCTAAAACGCTTAAAACCGGCAAGAGTACGCGAAAACGACAAACTGGAGTCTTCATGCAACAGGGCAAGGCCATTCGCACGAAGGGACCATACCCCTTCGTGCAAATGGCCAAGCCCAGTCGCACAAAGGACAATCGCCCCAAGCCCAGTCGTCCTAAGCACCCATTCAGCCTATAAATACAGACCTTAACCCTCAATTCTCACCTTCCACACTCCGAAATTCTCTATAACTTTCTGAATTCGAGCACTTGAAGCAGAGCATTTCCAGAATCATCTAAGTGAGTTTTAACTCACTAACTTTACATCTTTAACTTATTTCTTCTACATTTCTTCTTTCTTTTTATACGATATCTTCATATCTTTGCAACTTGGTTTCACAGACTTGCCATGGCAGTCTGATGACAACACTCAACATATTGAGGACCAAGCTAAGGATTGAAGTTCTATCTTTCAATCCTTTAAAAACATTTTCAGTTCTGAACTTGGCAGAATCAAGAACCCATCGAGCTCATAAGCTAAGTCCATAGCTGTGGGTTAGTGTTGAGGTTGATTCCAACCAAGAAAACGAGTCTGTTCAAACATTACCGAACCGAATCGTCCCAAAACAAAGCCATCCGCACGAAGGGATAGCCCGTTCGTGCGAAGGGTCATCCCACTCGCACGAATGGACATTCCATTCGTGAGAAGGTTCTATTTTGCTTAACGTTCTGGCATTTTTCTAAGTGTTGAATGTAACTCAGATCCCCATTTTCAATATGGACGATTATGTGATGACAGAGTGTGAACCGTGGGAGCCTTGTGTCACACCCCGATATTTTAACCACAAACCGGTGGGGAGTATCGTGACGTAGTTGATATCATCATAGTCAATTAAACACAGTTATAGCACAGCGGAAGACTTGGTAGAAATTACTATTACAAACCGAAAGTTCAAAGTACGAATAAAAGAATATACAGACGGTTGTAAGAAAGGATCCACAGGCGGATCTAAATATAATACAAAACATGTTCAACAGACTTAAGGCATTACGTACTTGCAAGATCCTCTACTTAACGCCCAGAAGCTCCCAGCCTAGTACGTGTAGTACCTGTCACTTAGTCTTTTGAAAATACGTCAGTTTACACTGGTAAATACAATTAACCGACTCTTTTGAAAACATTTATGAAAATTGGTTTAGATGCACAAGGCACAAAAATTCTTTTATAACTTGGGACAATTATATTATAATCTTGTATACATATTTACATGTTTGTCATACATTTAGGGCCCGGTATAGAAACCGAGGCGTGATTAACCGACACACCACTAATATAAACCCACAAGGAGTTATCCCCAACAATATGGGTGTGTCTTTTTACATACGCAACTATCAGGTGTATGCCTACACCCCGTGCTTAAGTCGTGGCCATTTGCAGTTAAATGACCCGAGGATATCCAGGACACGGTCGCATTAACCCCCAATGTTTATGTTATCAAACAAAATGGATTAAAGCAGGTTATGTGAATTTATTAATCATAATCCGATTAAATGATCCCATACCCGATCAAACGGTAATATTTTACCGTATCCCAAGCCTGTATAAGGAAAAATAAGTTAAAAGTATTTACCTAGGTTTCTAAATGTGAGATCTATCTACTCAGCCGTATAATGTAATTAGATTCGTGAAGGTAGCTTTTACCGGGACTTCCTAATCTGGGACAAAGGTTTTATTAACCTATTAGATTACTAACAGGTCTTATTTAAGTCATAGACTTAGACCGGTTAGTTTAAAGGACGATTTACGGTATAAAACGCTAGATTAAGAGATGACCGGAATGGAATGTAATTTAGACCCGAAAAGTATGGAGACTTGTATTATATGGGTAAACTAAATACATTCTTGATTTTGAAGTTAAAATGATAAGGTCTAACCGGTTTCGGCTAATTTACGTAAGCTAGTTACATAAACCGAACCGAACGCGTATAAGCATAAACGGGCAACCGGATGAGTCATATACAACTTCCATAAGTTATTATGCTTAAAATATATTATGATATCAGTAGGATATCAACAATTATGCCCAAAAAGATTATAAAACCAAATTAAGCTTCATAAGGGCATTTTGGTCATTTTATGATTTATAAAAGGGGTTTACATGCAAACTGAGGTTCTGGTCATAAACCTTCTGTAAAAATATTTAAGTTATGTTATATTAACAGTAGGATATCATATATATGTGTGGTTTACCATTTATGGCCAAACTATGTCCCGAAAGGGCATTTTGGTCATTTCACATATGTTTTTAGGGACATAGTTGGGATTCTGAGTTCATGACTTATACTTACTGTAAAAATATTAAAAATCATTTATAAAATCAGTAGGTAATAAGTCTTGGGTGCTAAATATGGTTTTAAACCATACTATGCACCTAATTAGTGTAAAAACCGATATTTGACGATAATTGCAAGGTTTAAGTGATTCTGAGATTTTGACCAGCCTTGAATGGTCAAAATATTTTATTTTTCATATTAGATCAGTAGCGAAAGGTTTTGCATGTTAATTATATGTAAAACTCATTTTATTCACAAAAAGGGTATTATCGTCAATTATAAGCTTTGTACAAGAACCCAAGGTTAAAGTCAATGTATAATCTGACCCGACATTCCAATAATCCCTAAAAATGATATCACAAAAGTAGGTAAAAAGTTGTCAAATTTATGTTTAAAACTTAATTTGCATGAAAAAGGGTATTTTAGTCCTTATAAAAGCATGTTTTACGATTTATTATATAACTTCAGTTTCTGACCAGAATATAAATGCCAAAATATGTTAAATAATCTCACTAATCATAATGTAATTCATTTGCATGCTTGTTTATGTTAAAAATCTCATTTTTGACTAAAAGAGCATAATAGTCAACATTTAGCATAATAATGGAAACAAGTAAACAAACTCAGATTACTAGGTGACCATGTAATATAACCTCAGAGGGTAATACTACAATATAATATGGTCACAAAGGAACCTTAATACATAAAGAAACTAAGCTAATTCGTGTCAGAACTGAAAGTCAAAGCAAAAGTCAAGCTTTTGCAACTTTCGGTTGCGAACCGAGCCTAAGCTTAAAATCGTCGGGTTGAACATGTTTAGACATGTTCTAATAATGTTTACCAAGTTATTAAAGGAATACAACATACTTTATAACCTTTACATTATCAGAATTAAATATATTTAAAAACTGACCCGTTTGACTTTTTATGTTAATTAGTTTGACCCGACAATTAACTAAGTAAATGTGGTAATTAGGAGGTGCCCTTTTGAGGGATTAACACCTACCTATTTACGATCACGTAGCCATATTCTCCTCAAACAATGGCTGGACCGTTTAGGTCTAAACCGAAAGTCAAAGCCGTTTTGCGGCAACTTTGACTTTCGGCTTTTAAATGCATAAAAACCGAACTAGAGAGGCTAAGGACACTTACAAAGGGTCCTAGCTCGAAACTTGAACTATGGAGAGCTTCCTTTTTGGTCAGGAACCTCAGAGAACCAAGCAAGAGAGAAGAGATGATAATTTTGAAGTGAGCAAGTTGAAAGTGAGGGTATGGCACCTATTTATAGTGCAAGGGGATGTCTTATATTGCTACCAGGTGTCCAAGGGTGTTATGGGAGGCTAACAAGTGTCCTCATACGTGTCCCAAAACATCTAACAGCCCCTGGTATCGATTCTGACTCGTTTTGGTTGTTTGTGTGGCAGCCAAGCAATTTTTCTACCCAGTACCAGTCCTTACGAGTTGTTTGTAAGGAAAGAACTCATACGGTCCGTATACGATCTGACCAGCGGAAAGAATTTTAAAACTTTACACAGTTGGCCCATTTACTTGTATAATCTCTATTATTGTTTTGAAACTTATCAAAAGCCAATTTTAGCCAACAATGGCCATATATAGGTGTGTGAATCAATATTCTATGGCTCCCGGTTTGTATGTAGACAACCCGAAGGTATTAGTTTCTCTCGTTGACACTTTTAGTCCCTCCGCATACATATTCTCACTGTTTAACATCTTTAGTCCTTCAAAGTCAATGTATTACACGTTTAGGGTTTATGACACGTGTCTCACATTATTTGGTACAATTTTGCGAGGTGTTACACCTTGGCTTCCAATCTAGTTCCACCGCCTCACTTGAACTTGCAAATGAACACCCAAACAGTCTCCTAGACCTAGAATGAGTTAACCCCGTCTAGCCTCCAACACTTGGTTCATACCTTCTATGTTAAGACGTCACACCTGGGTTGTCCTTGTTCGGTTGTTTGGTATTTACTTTCTGTTATTTACTTTTGTTATTCATGACCAACCGTTTTTTAACTAAGTTAACGAATTTGAGCTTTGGTGAAACATATAATAAGGTTATTACCTCCATATATGACTTCTGTGAATTCCATGACTTACTAGAATAATACTATACTATATAATATGATATATAACATAGCTGAACTCACAAACGTAGCCGATTAATGGTTAAAAGTTCAAACGAAGTTCTGTTCGCACCAACAGACACCACTCGCGCAAAGGGGACTCCCACTCACGCGAAGGGTGCTTTCTGTTCGCACAAATGGTCCCTTCGCACGAATAGGCTTTGATGTTGGTTCACCATTTATTTACGTTCTACGCTCCTCGTTACTGATTCTAATGGGCAAATCAGGACCCACGAAATCACAGTAACTTAGTGTCGTAATGAGTGCCTAGACGAAATATAATTTGTGTATAATCATACTTTGATACTTATATACTTATATATTTTACATTTCAAGTCTAAATCCTCCATTCAACTCCAACGACTCACACCTTCGTTTACCCCTTGTAGGGTAACCTGGGTGTTTCCACCTCAAACTCAACAACTCGCGAGATTATCAAACGAAGATTTGCAAAACCGTGAGTATACTCGAACGCCCTCTTTACCTTTTACAGTTTTGGGTGCAATATGTTAACTTTATTAAACTTACACAATCACACTCATACTTTATGCAATAACACAAACAATCCAATAATGCTTGCTTAATACGTTATACTTTATTCGTGTTTCTGGAACATTCTTATGTGATAAACTTGTCACTAACTTCGTACGAGCCTCTCCTTAACATGTATAGCGCTATAGGAGTAACGCACCGCCCGTAGTCTTGTGGTCATGTTAATGTAACACCCCGAAAACGGGTTTGGTAATCAAACCCCATTAATACTAAAAGACGGGTAGAGTACCGTTAGTGGTAAAATTTACCCGGTGAGTATTAGGATTTTTTTTAAATAAATAAACCTAATATTTAATAAAAAGTTAAGTAAAGGCCTATGGATAAATAAAGTTTATAAAAGGCTCGAGTTAACGGGACCTAAAATAAACTTAGTCGTAAATATCCCCGAACCCGCTAAGTTAACTAGAAATGTTTAGCCTAGTTAATAAGGGGGAATGTGGATTTAAAATAAGTAGGTTGTAACCTACTTAATAAATAACCAAACATGAGGGACCAAAATGGGATAACTTGAAAATGATTTTATAAATCTAAATAAAATAACACAACACACACTCAAGAGTGTGTGGTGTGTGTTCTGGTCGCACAAAACACAGGAGCCAAGAAGGGCTCTCAAGCTCAAACCCTAACAAGCATAAAATCAACAAATTGAAGGGGTAAATCTAACCCAAATCGAAATCCAGGCACGAATTCGTGATCACCTCGATGAAGGGATCATAAGGTATGCCAAATTTCATTATTTAGTTCCATCTTGAATTCTTGGTGAACATATGAAATAAAAAATTTGGCTTGCATGATTGAAGTTTGGATGAAATTAGGATGAACTCATGTCTAGGAGCAAACCCTAGACAATAATTTGTTGAATTAGTGTTCATGGATATGAAGTCCATAACCATCCATTTATGTGTTAAATGGGTTTTGTAGAAATATGATGAACACTTGAATTAAGGTGTTAAATGGATGAACATTGATGTTGTGATGCTAGTTCTAGGTGTAGTTCATGTACACTAAACATAGAGGTTTGAATTTGATGTTAAAACTTGGTTAAAACGATAACCATGAACTTGATAAAAGAAGTATACGAATTTCGCCCATAAGGCGTTCGATAAAATGCCTAAGTGAACTTGGGTACCTACTAGTTCGTAGATAGAACTTGATTAGAATAGATATTTGGATGAATGCCTAATAACATGATGAAACGGGTTTCATCTATAGATGAAAACCCGTAGATTTTGCGTAAAGAAAGAATAATTTAACGTTAATCATTGAGAGCTAAGATAACTTAGTATTAAAAATAGCATGAACTCGAATTAAATATTAGTTCAATTGGTGGCCTAAGAATAGAGCCATCGAGTAAAGGGCGGAACGCCAACATAAGTTTGTCAAACTTAGTTTGTCAAACTTAGTTTCTCAATTTCATATGCTATAAGGCGGCTTGACTCTTAAAAGTCAAACCGGCCTATAATAGAGTTCGGTAAGAAAAGTAGTATAAAGTGTCATAAGGCTTAAAGGTTATGATCTAGAACGACTAACCTAATCACCTTGTGAACACTATATGATAGTTTGACTCTTGACAAGCTAGATGGAGGCATGGGGAAGAAGCGGGTCAAACGGATCGAGTACGCGGAAAAGAGCATAACAGGATGCAAGGTAAGTGAAACTTACACATTTACGTAAAATACTTGCCTATTCTATGTGTCATAAACGCGATAATGATAATATTGAAAATATGGATTTTCATTAAGATTACCTAGTAGTGTAATCTAATAATGAGGAAAAGGGTAAAAATGGAAATTTGTCAAGTGTTGACTAATGAAAATCGAGGGTAAAAGGATACTCACGGCGTAAGCCGAAATGGGTTGAATTTGTAAGAAAAGAGTTTAAGAGAAAAAGGATTTGGTAATAAAATCCAGAATGAGATGATGTATAAATTGGAAATTAAAAAAAATCATGTTTTTGATTAAATAGATAACGTTGGGCATATAGTCCAAACGGGTCAAATGGTGGTGATAACACTATTTGACAATATCGACTAATGTGGTTGTTAAGTCTTATGTTAACAGGAGCGGTTAGCAAATCGAATAATTGTGTCGCCATAGATTGTGTGATAACCAAAGCGAGGTATAAATCGGGTCTAATTGTTGACTCGGGCCAGGTACGCTTATATGAATTTATAGTTAAAGATATCCATGTTAAATCCACCATACATATAGTTGTGATGGAAGATAACTTGATAAGAAATGTAGGATTATGATGCTAGAAATGAATGAAAACGATTTTAAGCTTTAAAGTGCTTAAATACCCTTAATGGGTCAAAATAAGCACTTGAGCGTAAACGGGTTTTTATTATGTAAGAAACCCGTGATTTGAGATTAATATGTTAGGAGATATTGAAATTATGAATTTCATGAGTTTAAAGATCAAATAAACATGCTTTGTTTGATAAAATCACGAACGGGTCAAAATTTGGTAAAAAGGGTAATAAGCCGAAGACTTAAAAGTCTGAAATTTTGTTTAACCGGATGTTGGATTTTAACTCCATAAGATGGAGATTTAAATTACGGACGCGTAGGAAAAAGAATCGCGTAAAACGAATGTGTAGATTGAAAGTTTTGCACATTTTCGTAAAAAGAATCGGAGCTGGGAAAATGCAGCATCAGCTGCAAAACATTCTGCCCAGTGAGCTACCGTAACTTACGGTAGAGTCTGGAGTTGTTACGCTGGAATTGTACTGTCTTACGGCAGCCCCTGAATGCCCAGTGGCTACCGTAGCTTACGTTGACTACCGTAAGCTACGGTAGTGCCCAATATTTTTGTTGAAGTTTTGCATGTTTTAGTGAATCGGATTCGTTTAAAAGCATAGTTTCGATTATGCTAAGTCTTAAGAATCCTAATACACCCTTTTGCTATTGGGTGGTTTTGGTTGATAAATTGACGTTGCAAAATTGTTTAAATGATTCAGGTAACCATCATAACTAATGTTTATGGTGGCCGAGTATGAAAGACAGAAGATGTCTATTACGCCTAGCGAGGGGCTTATTATCTGGCAAAATAAAACTGTTTATCTTGTTTAAGCTTGTGTTCGAACTTGATTAAACGTTATTAAATTATGTGTGAGTAACTCATTTCATGTCTTATGAAATGTAGGTTTATTTAGAGTGTCGGTTGATGATCAAGCCCAACGAAGAACCGAACACACGAGATCAAAGCTTCTGCGAATAGTTTCGCCGTCACGTTTTAAACGACGAATTAAATTACAAAATGTTGGATTTTTTATTTAGTAAAATGTTTTAACAAACTCTCATTTTTAAGTGTATATTTAATCTTAATACACTATTATAATCGGAAATTATTGGATAATTGATTAAAATGGATTGAGGGTCTTACAGTTAAGTTTACACAGAATAGTCCTATCATTGCTACGATAGGATTACGCTAGCGGTAATCTTTGGTTTGACACTTTAATCGCATGCCAATTTTACGTTAATCTAGATAACTAAGTTTTCCATATGGATCCATTTAAATCATTTTCATACTTATGCTACTTATTAAACTTGTATACTCGCCAATACATTTTGTATTGAACTGTACTTTAAACATGTTGCAGGTTGATGACGTTGATGTTGGTGAAAGTTAGTATGATAACTAGATACACACGTTATAAATCTAGCTATGTTGAAGTTTTGTTTAAGAAACATGTTGTACTTTGCTTCTTGTATTGTCGTTGTATTTTCGAAACAATTGTTGAATCTTGATTTCAAATGTTGTACTTTGATTTTGTGTGTTATATTTGACAATTGTTATCAATGAAATGAAACCAGTTTTGAATTAAATATTGTCGCAATAATATTATGAAGTCTCGAGCAATCTCGTCCTTGTCCCGCCCTGATGTTTCCACCATCAGTTGGGGTGTGACAATGCATACCATAACACTTTACACTTTATTACTTTAACAAAGTTGCACTTTAAAACTTTATGGTTTCTTTAACAAACTTTATGATAATCAATCATGTTTGAAAACATAATGCTTTACTTTGAAAACATAGCTAATATGCATAACACCCAAAAAGTAATGTAAAGAGGGGTCTTAAAACTCACATGTGCAGGTATAACTTTAACGTTTAATGTACATTCTTGACCCTTAGTTCACATGATAAAGGTCCACAAGAGAAACAGGTCAACTATATATCAAATCCAAACTTGCGCTTGGAACAATGCTAAGTTACGCTTCAGTCTATAAGAGCCTCATGGTTGTGGCTTCCCATTAGGTTGCACATGACCCCATAGGCGAAACCAGCCTTGCGTTCCCAACGGTTGTGCTCCAAAGGGTTGTGCCCCCATCCAATCACCCTTGTTAAATAGGTTACGATCACACCATGTTGCATCTGTATAGTGATGGGTTTCCGAGGTGATCGGTCAAAATTTTATTTATAAAAAACCCGGTTCAATAAATAATAGTTAATTAATTAAACGAGTTAATTAATAAAACGCAGCGGAAATATAAACTAATGATCAACAAAACGAAACCCGACAGGATCCGGTTACATGCAAATACGAGCACAGTGAAAAATATTTAACTACCGATGAGAAAGATATACCTCGGTTAATGACTAACCGGTCGAGACACCGAGGTTCAACGAACAAGTGCTAGTAAACGAACCAACGAAACGCGACGAAGGAGGTGACGCCAAGCGGCGGCCAACCGCGGCAAACAGCGGCGACAGCGGCGACAATCGGCGGTGGCAGGGCAGAGGCGGAGGTGGCCAGCGGTCTTGCGGCGGTGGGGGCCGGCGGTTTTAGCCGGCGGTTTTAGCCGGCGGCAGTCTTGGCCGGTTGCGGTCTTGGTGTTATGAGAGCTTTCTTATTTTTGTTCATCCAAACTCTAAAATGCAAGACCAACCATCCTTAAATAGAGAATGAAGATCTATGCATGTTTGCCAAGTGGCGGACATGCATAATGCATGTAATGTAATTGGCGGAGATGTAGGTACGCGACAAGTGGCGATGCAAGAGTGCACGCGCGACAAGTGGCGTAGAAGAGTGCTCTTGTCTCACCCGGTCCATGTACCCGCCTCTCAGTTTAATACCCGCGTATCGTTCGTGATTACCAGTTAAATTAGTTAAGTGGATTTTAGTTTGTTTCCCACGGTGTAATTCTTACGGGTCAAGACCCGGTCGGCAGCGTTGACTTATCGAACCAGACATAATATCTAACAGCTCCCACTTGGACGGTCTCTGATAAGATCTCAACGCAGACAGCCAGCGGTGTTCTAGCTACACATGGTTGCCCCTAGTAGGTCATGACATTTTAAAGTCATTAACCAAGGTATCTTCTCTTTAGCAACGGCTTGCTACATGAAGACAATAGACTTATGGCAATTCTCGTCATCTATCCTTTCTGTAAAAGACATCAATTGAACAATGAGACATGGATCAGATTCAATCTCACATGGCGTTCAATCATTATCGTTCTCATTCATAGAATCAAAGTGGTTCAATCAAACACACAGTAAGTTTGGGTAAGGCCTTACACTTCACCAGTTTGAATCAACGAGGGCGCCCAGATGTCTAACTGTTACATATAATGTAAGAGTACAAAATCCCATTTTGACTACATACAACTCCCACTGAACTTTAGAACCACTCCCAACCAATGCCTTTATGACTGCCAGTTACGCGACAGCGTTTAACACTGATTAAAGAATAGTCTTTAGTAAACGAAAGTTCTAGTATGTATCTCAGGTCAGAGGATACTAAATGAGTATACCTAAATCAAATACATCTTATGACCATGATCCGTGAAGATGATTTGATGCGAGTTACATCAAACGTCATTCATAATGAGGTTTGTGAGTTTGGAAGTCAACTCTGTGAGTCCAAAGTCAGAATAGTCTTAATTCAGAGTCGTTCCCACAAGTCTGACCGACTACGGATAATTTAGAATAAAAGATTCATGGATTAAACGTACAAAAATCGAACACAGTTGTAAGATTCAAACTTTGCATTTAACCAGTAAGTCAAAGGTGAATTCAAAAGGTACAACTGTTTGAATGTTCGTACATCTAAATACTAAATCAAAACAAATGGTTATCCAATCTAAGACTGATAGCATTCCCATGCTTGTCCTGAGACATCAGTCTAGTGAACGGGTCTGCTAAGTTTTGATATGTGTCTATTTTGCTTGTTAAGATGTCTCCTCGTTCCAGTATTTCCCGTATATAGTGGAACTTTCTTAGAATGTGCTTAACCCTGTGATCCAGGGTCCTTGGTTTGAGCAATGATTCCTGTGTTATCACAGAATACCTAGATCGGTTTCTGAATACTTGAAACCACATCGAGGTCGTTGATGAACTACTTCATCCAAGCAGATTCTTCCGCAGCATCTGATGCAACTATACATTCGGATTCGGTGGCTGAATCCGCCACTATACTCTGTTTGGAGCTTTTCCAATAGGCAGCTCCTCCATTGAGAGTGAATACGAATCCTAATTATGAGCGAGAATCATCTCGATCACTTTGGAAGCCAGCATCAGTGTAACACCTTACAGTGAGCTCCTCTTCCACTCCTCCAAACTCCAAGAACATATCTTTGGTTCTTCTCAAGTACCTCAGAATGTTCTTTACTGCAGTCCAATGGGCAATGCCAGGACTATGTTGAAAACGACTGGTTATGCTTAAAGCATACGAGACGTTAAGTCTAGTACATAGCATACATGATTGAACCAATCGCTGAAGCATATGGAACTGCTTCCATTGCTTAGTTTCAATGTCCGTTGAAGGAGATTGCGATTTGTTCAACACGGTTCCTTTAGTCATAGGAACACCTCCTTTCTTGGAGTTTTCCATCTTGAAGCGTGTCATCATTTTATCTATGTATGTTCTTTGACTTAGCCCTAGAAGCCGCTTAGATCTATCCCTATAGACCTTCATTCCTAGAATGTAAGCAGTTTTCTCCAAGATATTTCCTTGGGAAGCAAGATCCCAAATAGTGTTTAACTTCGTTAAGCATAGGGATGTTTATTTCCAATGATTAGTATAACATGTAGATCCCAATATCAATCCGGATCACAGTGGTTGGTTGTTTTAGTCCATAACACCTATTGATTAAGTGTTTGAACTACGAAAAAGTTAAGAACAATCAAGAATGAAGATAAAGCTAATGGATTGATGAATACAACAAGTGTTGTATTGAATCCAAACAAGTATATGAATCTATAAAGCACCTTGGAATACTGATTTGAGCACACAAACAAGAGATCTAATGTAAACAACACTTCATTCACCAAAGAGCCAAAAGCTTAGCTAGGTTACAATGCTTGGGCTATATATAGTACCTGACTTGCCAGCAAATTTATAAATTTGCTGGAATCTTAACTACACCAAGTCAGGATTTCTAGTTTCATGAAATTACAAAATAAGCCCCTATACTAGTAAATTAGCTACAAACAACTATAAAACTAATCCAGTACAAGTATGAACAATCTCAAAAGTTCCAACAATATCCCCCCTAGATCGTTGCATACTTGTCTTCTCATTCTTCAGTTGTTTCCACTGGATTCTATGTAGCCGGCTTTTCAGGCTCTTTGGGATTGTCTTCATGCACTGCCGTTTCTGGTGGTGCTTGAGTATCAATTGGTGCAACCGGAGTTTCTTGAGTAGTAACAGCTTCACTTGTTGGTGGATCCTCCATAGTGACCTCATATGTGGATGAGGCCGGAGGTGATGATGTTGGCTGGGAGGTTGTGGTGGGCTCTGTCGTCGAAGCAGAGGTCTTTTCTTTCTTCCTTTCATGTTTCTTCTTTTTCCTCGCTTCCTTCTTCTTTTCCTCAGTTTCTTTTCTTTTCTCGATTTTGTCTACGAGATTCAACATTTCTCTCTTTATCTTCCAGGCTCGATCTACCGCTCGCTGAAATAGCATGGCCTCTTCAAGATTAGCATTTCCAGCTCCAACGTTTATGCGGCTAGCATTTAGTATAGTTAGATCGGAGAGTCCAAACATAAACATGTCCATAGGATCCAAGATTCTGATATCCACGTTTTCGTTGGATCTGATCACAGCTTCACCAGTTTTGCTATCATAGAACCATTTCTTGAAATTGTTGAGGGATACTGGAACTTCTTCAGGAAGCTTGATTCTCGTGACAATTTTAGCAGGGTTAATCACCCACGTCACCTTTCCTTTTCCCGTCACTGGATCTATGGTTGTTTTGGACACTCTCCGTCTTGGACGCTGTGGCCTGTGATTCGGGAAACCCTTGTTACATTCTTTAGCAATAATGCGCTCAAAATCCCCGCCAATGCTTCTATCTTGAGGATTTAGAATATCTAGACGGCCAAGCTCACGCAAATCCAACCTAGGAAGAGTAAAGAGATCAAATCCAGTCTGGAAGTACTGAATCACGCCGCCTCGTCTATTAACCACAAACATTCCTCTCAGATTGTCGTACATCTAGCTGATGATTTTGTCGGTGGCCTCACTCTTTTCGACAGTTATCACCTGATAAAAATCAGGGAGTTTTTCTCTTTCTTTCTTGAACCACTCTGGATGCTGGGGAGAGAAAGTTTTTCCATCTTCCTGCTCGTATAACCCTTCCTCTTCTAGACCCCATTCAATGAATCTAGCAGGCATTTCATCTCTATCGACTTCCTCTTCATCACTTTCATCTCCTTCAGTCACTTTCTCGATTGATTCCAGACGTCTTTTCTTTGCCTCGGCTTCTTTCACTTTTCTGGTAGTTTCCTCTTCTATAAAGGCATCAAAGTCGAAAATTTCTTCAAAGGAGAACATAGGCTTTATTTTCATCTAGTCACACATATTTCTCATCATTCTGTACAATTTCTCAATCCCCATCTGTTGGAATATTATGAATTTTGATTGCTTGGACATGTAAGCGTTCATTTCTTTGTTCTTTTTACGCTGATCTTTAATCTTCTCTCTCAAGATGTTTGTGTCGTTAACTTGGTTCTTGAGAAGACAGATTTCCTTGGCTGCAGATGGGCCGGCATCTTTAATGAGTTTATCATAAAGTTCTTGAAAGGGTCGAACCCTTTGTGGAGGAACCGGTGGCTTTGAGATTCTGGTAGGTTTTACGAGAGGAACTCTGGAAGATCCTTCATCTGACTGCTTCTTTTTCGGAGGTGTTTTCCTACTCGCTAAAATTTCATCAGGATCTATTATCAGAGTATCAACGAAGTCATTCAGAGACTGTACTTCTTCTGTAACAACTTCTGGTCTTTCGGATGCTGACATCTCTTGTCTCTTGAGTCTCTTCTATCTCTTTTCTTTTTCCTGCAACGCGTGGATTTCTTTCATATCTTTGATATGTTGACGCTGTTCTTCAGATTCAGCTGCTCTAAAGCTTGCACCCATGAGTCTTTCTGGGTTTTCAACTGCCTTTTTCTTCTTGGGAGGCTCATCTTCAGCTACTTGCTTTCCTTTTCTTTTACCTTTCGATTGTTCTTCCTTTTCTGCAGCTTCTACTTCAGCTTGTGCAACTCTTTGTTGTTTTTTCTCGAAGTGCCTCTCTGTATTTTCTGTAAGTTTCTTTGACCAATGGCAGTCTCTCGGCAGGATATATCCAATCATGTAGCATCACCCATTCATTTGTCTTGATTTATGTGTACTGACGACTTGTTGGAACATGAAAAGTGTAGAGATCTCCATCATTCGGCGGATTTTCATATTGATCGTTAATTAGCATCTGAATGAATCTGGGATACATCGCCCAAGTCTGCCCTCTTACATTTTCGAGCATATAACTGAAGATTAAACCAGAGAGATTGAACTTTTGATTTAGACACAGATTCAACATCGCTGCCGACCATTCGAGATTCAGGCCATCAAAACCACCCTTACGATGAGCTAGGCTCATGGCAATCACGTGAACTATGAATCTCCAATCTCTTGCGATTCCACTTCTCTTTATCTCTTTCTTTTGTCTGAAGTCTCCTGCATATCCCATGCCTTGAAAACCATCTAGAATGTCATCCTTGCTCAAGCTGACCGGATCTTGAGCATTGTCTTTCAGCTTTAAGACCTTGCGAACCCTTTCTTCTGTTACGACTATCTTTTTGGTACGGACGGTTGCAGAAATCCCTCTGGCATTGTTGACAGTTTCTGGCTTTGCAGTTTGCCAGAAGTCTTGAATGTGGATTCTGTAAACTTTAACATCTGTTTCGACGGCGTAGCCACTTCTGCTTGATCTAACCCATCTTGCTGCATCCTGAAAATCCTGAGGAACTTGATCGAGATTGATGCTTTGATTGTGCTTTAACGTCTTATCCCACTCAATAATTTTCACCATCCTGTTTTTAACACGAGAAACGAGGCAAGTGAGAGAAATTTTGAGATAGAAACATATATTTACAAGGAAAAATTATAAATAAAAACAATATTTACAAAGATATTTGGTTATATAAAAAGAAATAAATAAGATAAAAAAAATTTTAAAATCGCTGACAGCCCAGACAGCTGTCTTCGCTGATGTTTGTGACCGAGATCCGGCAATTTCACCGACTACAATGTCGGATGATGAGCATCATTACCGAGATAAATTCGCTAGCGAACTTAGCGAAGA
Organism: Helianthus tuberosus; assembly: GCA_030545235.1. NCBI lineage: Eukaryota > Viridiplantae > Streptophyta > Magnoliopsida > Asterales > Asteraceae > Helianthus > Helianthus tuberosus. The sequence goes on from CM060400.1 coordinate 146,706,243, forward strand.
CAAAATTTGGTCATGACACTTGGTCGCCAGCGAAGACAAAAGTCTAGGCCAACTCACCGGCGGAATAGATTATTCCACCGGTTGCTCGAACTCGCGTTTGAGACTTTTGAAATTCCCTGATCTATGACAAAATCGCTGACTTCGCCACATTCATCTTAAATTCGTTGTCATCATAAATTTCTTCATAAACCCTCTAAAAACCCTAACAGATTTCTAGTGATGTTCAACAATGATCACAGATGAATCCAAACACGAATGAGCAATTCGACATCTTAGTTTGATCAGTTTAAGTCATTCATAACAAACCCTAGTGATTACTGATTCAGAATCTAAGGTTTATAAACAAAGAAAATAACTATAAAGATTCAAACAATAAACCGTTAACCGAAAATGTGAACCGATGAATGCGAAGGTTTTTGATGATGATTAACTCGGAGACTTACCTGAAGATCTTTGAACGAAGATGAATCTTGTGAGAATATTAGAGACGTTAATCGGAGGTTAGAGAGAATGAAGAAGAAGAGGATTTTGAAAAATTTAAATTAGGTCGGTTATAAGATATTTATATGTGATAATCCGTACTTGGCGAAATTAACAATTTCGCTGGTATCTTTATTTCGCCGACATGAACAAAAATCCTTTTTCAAAATCCAAAATTTAAATTCGCTCGTGAATTTCAAACTTTCTCGAAAAACGTGCCCATTTTTGTTTAAAACAGCATAAAATATTTACAGACTTGATAAGATTTGGGCCATTTTGACTCCGAACTACGTTTTTCATCCCTGGGAGGTTCCATTTTAAGCTGATATTCTTGATTCTTTTGACGCTCGACAACTTACCTGCAGAAGATCATATTGCCAACACCTGTCAATTTCTTATATATTATTATTATTTACCACATCAAGGCACAAGAAAAACTGCCAGTATGTTTGTCCGTTTAAATCCATGCATCCTTCTTTCAACATGCCTTCGGAGAGCTTGATTATCATATTTTCGGTAATATTGACAAGACTTCTATGGCCCCCACACAAGCTATTGAGAATAGAATCATTACGCCCGTGAGTCCCACATCAGGACATACCCCCGCGATCAAGGTATGCACAAAGGTTCTTCATAACAGGTGAGTATATTGGATTCATTCTTTTCAACGATAGAGCGGAGATCAGGTCTGTACTTTCGTACAACAGAGATCCCAAGAACTATCGAGGGCTGAGACAGATAGTTCGGTGAACAGGTCAGTACTTTCGTACAGCAGAGAGACCGAAACTAATCCATCTAAAGGTTTCGGCCAAAAATGGCACTTATTATGAAAGGGTTTGGCCTCTTTTCTTTTTTTTAGGCGCTTATTAAGAAGGGACATCATAGAAGTTCTAGGTCAGCATGTATCTGGATGCAGCAGAAGACCAACTATGATACCCCCGAATGAAAACCAATATAAAGACCCGAGATCTCAGACTTTGGCAATCTATCAACACAAGATTTAAGACCATTAAGCCATATGCCGCAACGTGTTACCCACAAGATGCGTAATGCCTGAGAGAAGCCAGAATCCTTGTGTAGATGTTATGTTTTGCTCCTTAACAGCAGTTTACTCGTCGGTGTTGCTGAATCTACCGACACGTCGTTGCTTGGTACCCCGATTTCGTTTGTTGTACTGTTTTGCAAGAAATGACAAAGTGTTAGCAATTTTCTATCATTTCCTCTAACAGGAGTCAGACACAAGCATCTCATTTTAGATTTTATGGAATATCCCCCTTAAAATCCTTATTTTCGAAAGTCCATTTGCCCGAAAATGAAATTTTAAGAATCAGAAAAACTTTTTGGTGGGCGACGCTTTACGATACTTGTTTTACTTTCAACTAACGTTTTTTTTTTAAATTGACAAAAGATAGAGTATTTACGAAACCTTTTTGGACAACAAGATTCATTTCCAATCAAGGAAATTAACCATTTCCAACCAGGTTACCAACTCGTTGAATCGGGTTTTATCGAAGGCTTTTGTGAAAATGTCGGCCCGTTGCTATGTTGTATCCACTGGCACTACTTTAATGTATCCTTTCTCGTAGGCATCTCGGATTGCGTGAATACAAATTTCGATATGCTTTGTTCTGGAGTGGTGGATAGGATTCTTCCCAATTCCTAGACATGCCTCATTGTCGATGAATATAGGAGTCTTCATGATGTTGATTCCATAATCCAACAACTGATTTTGTATCCAGAGAACTTGTGAACAACAACTGTAGGCCGAGGTGTACTCCGCTTGAGCGGTGGAGGTGGACACCGTAGTCTGTTTCTTGCTTTGCCATGAGATCAGACGTTTTCCCAAGAATTGACATCCTCCTGACACAGACCTGCGATCTACTTTACAACCTGCATGATCAATGTCAGAATAAGCAATAAGATCAAAGTTACTATCTTTAGGATACCAAAGACCTAGTTTTGGAGTTCCTTTAAGATAGCGGAAGATGCGTTTCACAGCAGTTTCATGTGATTCTTTGGGATTTGTCTCAAAGCGAGCACAGAGACAAACAGCCCACATAATGTCAGGCCTGCTAGCCGTTAAGTACATCAGAGAACCGATCATGGAGCGATAAAAGGACTTGTTTACTGGTTTTCCTTGAGGATCTAGAGTAAGCTCCGTCTGAGAGGCGAACGGTGTGCTGGCAACTTTACAGTCGTTCATGTTGTACTTCGTGAGAATATCCCGAATGTACTTAGCCTGATGAATGAGAATCCCATCCTTCTTTTGCTTCACTTCCAGCCCTAAGAAGAACGTCAGCTCTCCCATCATGCTCATTTCAAACTTTGCCTTCATGACAGACTCGAATTCTCTACACAGTTCCTCGTTAGTTGACCCGAAGATGATATCGTCCACATAAATCTGAACCAGTATTACGTCTTCTCCGACTCTTTTGGTGAAGAGAGTCATGTCGATCGTTCCTCTTGTGTATCCACACTTCAAAAGATAAGTTGACAAAGTCTCATACCAATCACGTGGAGCTTGGTGAAGGCCATAGAGGGCTTTGTCCAACTTGTAGTAGCGACCTGGAAAATGAGGATCTTCGAAACCCGGAGGCTGACACACGTAGACTTCTTCCTTTACCTTCCCATACAGAAAAGCGCTCTTTACGTCCATTTGAAAATTTTTGAAATTTCTATAAGATGCGTATGCCAGGAATATTCTGATTGCCTCCAGTCTTGCAACTGGAGCAAAAACCTCATCGTAATCAATTCCTTCCTCCTGATAAAAACCCTGCACTACCAATCTGGCCTTGTTCTTGATTACTACTCCACGATCATCCATTTTGTTACGAAAGACCCATTTTGTACTAATCGGAAACTTTCCCTCAGGTAAATCTACTAACTCCCAGACTTTGAGTTTGCGAAATTAAGATAATTCTTCCGGCATTGCCTGAACCCAACTGGAGTCTAGAATGGCATCTTCAATATCCCGTGGCACGGACTGTGAGAGAAAAGCTGCATAGAGACCTTTGTTGATGCTTGATGACTGGCCACGTGTACGTACTCCTTCTTCAACTGCACCTATGACATTTTCAAGAGGATGAGTGCGGTTTGTCTTGTATCCTGCATTTGTCTGAGATTCAATCTGCTGCGGAAGATTTGTGAAGTGTTCGTCCACGTAAATGACTGGAGGATCATCTTCTTGAGTTGGTTCATCCACGTTTTCCTGTGAAGAAGAAGCACCGTTTTCTGGGGTGTTCTCAGGCGAAGTGTCACCAGTTGCTTCATCCATAGAGAGAAGTGGATCAGCAGAGAATGGAGTGAAACGGGTAGTGAACGGAGTTACACCAATATCTGAAGGGTCGAACAGAGGTTCAACTTGAGCGTCTTCAATGGGTTCTGCTTCTGGAGTATCTTCTGGAATTTCAAAGGTGTTGAAAATCACACCCACATCATAGAACCAATCGGGAGTACTTCCAGTGTTGGTGTAGTTTCCTTCCTGAAAATCAACATAATATGATTCAATTACCATCTTCGTTCTTTTGTTGTAGACTCTGTAGGCTTTCTGAGTGGATGAATATCCCATGAAATAGCATATATCACCCACTGCTTCGAACTTGATGAGATTCTCTTGAGTATTTAGAAGAGTGCACGAACATCCAAATAGTCTGAAAAAGTCAATAAGCGGCTTTCTTTTGAAGAGAAGTTCATATGTCGTTTTTTCGTGTGGTTTTACAGTGAGAAACCTGTTCAGAACGTAGCATGCTGTATTTACTGCTTCTGCCCAGAAGATGATTGGAAGCTTTGAATCCACCAGCATGGTCCTTGCGGCCTCGATCAACGTTCTGTTCTTGCGTTCAGTGACTCCATTTTGTTGCGGAGTTCTGGCTGCACTGTATTGGAGATGAATTCCCTTTTCTGCACAGAAGGATATAAAGGTTTGATTTTTGAACTCGGAACCATTATCACTTCTGATCGACTTCGCTTTTAATCTAGTTACGTTTTCAATCAAGGGAATGAATGACTTGAGAATTTCAGCTGTCTCACTCTTTGCCTCAAGAAAATAGACCCATGAAAAACGAGAGAAATCATCTGTAATCACCAAACAGTAAGAACTTTTAGCAAGACTTTTAACACTAATTGGAGCAAACAGATCCATATGCATTAACTGAAGGGGCGCAGTAATCGTATTCACTGCTTTGGACTTGTGCGATTTCTTGTGTTTCTTTCCCTGGGCGCATGCCATACATTTTTCAGAAAAAGGAAATTCTTTTATCGGAAGTCCTCTTACTAAGTTTAACTTAGAGAGTTTGTTCATATTTTTGAAATTTACATGCCCCAATCGCCTGTGCCAAAGCAGTGACTCCGATTCTGAAGCCTTTGAGATCAAACAAGTCAAGTTGTCATTTGTCTTGGCATTTTTCATGTTGAGCACGTATGTGTTGTTTTGTCTAGGAGCAGTGAGCATGATCATTTCTGCAGGTACGACATATTCAGGCTTCAGAAACAAGCATTCCATGTCGTTGAAAAGCACCGATATTCCTTTATCACAGACTTGTGATACACTCATGAGATTGTAGCACAATTCTGGAACATAGTTGACGTTTTCCAAGGTGAAGGCCTCAAACACCACATCTCCTATTCCAACAATCTTCCCTCCCTTTTCGTTTCCAGCGAATGACACGAAATCACCATCAATAAAACGAAAGTTCTTCAGAAGCTCCTTCAAGCCTGTCATGTGTCTTGAACATCCGCTGTCGACGTGCCAGATATACTCCATGAGCATTCGAAGCCATTTTTGGAGTTTATTCTGAAATACAAGAATATATACAAATTAGATTGATTTGGGAACCCAGACTTGCTTCATTTTGAATCTATCGTGGTTTTGTCCCACGATATCCTCTTTTTGCTTCCAAAGATAAGCTGTTGAATTGACCAGATTTTTAACAGATTTCTTAAGATAATTAAGTTGATCTGTGAAGTTCTTAACAAAATCTTATTCTGGTTTAGAAAAGTTCTTTTTTTACAATGTTTCGCTGTATGTCCTAAATGACCACAGCGAAAACATCGTTTACGTCTGGGCCTTTTGGTGTTAGAAGATGATGTATGTGATGAGTGTCTTGAGCTTTCTACTTTCTTCATTTTCTTGTCAACTCGACTTTCATCTTCTAAGCATTTTTCGTCGCTGTCGGAATCTGATGAGCTTTCTGATGTTTGATATTCACTGGAATTTAGTTCTTCACTTGCATCGTAACTTGAATCATTACAGCTTTGATCTTCGCCTGAACTTTCTGAATCTTGGTCTTCAATTGTCTCAACACTTGAACCTTCGGAGCTTTCATCATTTGTTGATTGATATTCACTCGAGGTCTTTGAGGTTTCTTCACTTGAAAATTCAGTGCTTTCACCATCTGTTGTTCGATCTTCACTTGAGGTTTCTGATTTTAGCTCATCCTCAGGACTTGATGTCTCCTTTTCATCTTCTGAGGTAGTAATGCTTGAGTCTTCATTGCAGTGATCTTCAGTGACTATCTTTTCTGAATCTGTCATACCTGTTCTAGAGGGAATAAATTCTGGAATTTCCTCTGTGAGGAATTTTCCAAAGCTATTCTTTTTCAATTCTGGCACGAATACAGGAGATTCACAAACAATTTTATCATCACAAAATGCAGAATTCAAATCATGACATTTAAACATAGCATGTTCACGATCACGGGTCTCAAATGTAGGCACATGGCCCTTACAGTCATCCGAAGATTTAAATTTAGGCACACGGCCATTACAGTCATCCGTCCTAATTAAATTATTACATTCATCCCGAATATTGTTTTTTCTTAGAACAGTTCCAGGCGAACCAGTTAACAGTAGAATAACTGTCGCCTGAATAACCTATTCCTAGTTTTGAACCGCCGCAGTCTCCATCCTCATCGCACACATCTTCTTTATACACAATTGGATCTGCATTACTTTTAGAAAAGTTAGCGGTTGTTTCGTTTTCACAAGAATCGTTCTGTTCTACAGAGGCCTTTTCATCAATGAGATCGTTTTCGGGATGAGGAGTAGGTATAGGCACATAGTTTTTGCTATAAGGTGGAAAGAAGAGTTTTCTTTCATTTCCTTGCCTATCCTTATACCCGATCCCGTCTTTCACATACGTTGGTCGTTGGCAGTTTTTGATGTCAGTAAAGTCCTTTTGACTGACATTCCATTTGTCTATGACAATTTGCAACTTATTCTTTTCGTTCAAAGCTTTTTCTAGTCTATCTGTGAGATCGTTAATGATAAAATCTTTTCTAAACACAAATTCTTTTATAGTTTGCATTTCAGCTAAAGTTGAATTCAACTCTCTCTGATATGCGGCCTCGTTCTGTTTAAGCTCTTTGTTGAATTTTAAAGAGTTGTCTTTTTGTCTCTCAAATTCTAGATTTAGAGACTTGTAATGTGCCACGACATCAACGCATGCGGGTGTGCGTAACTTTACTTTAAAGCTATGTGGAATACTATTTACCAAATCTTTGTCAGCATTTTCTTTCGAAGATTCTGTTTTCATTGCTGCTGTCGAGACTTTTTCTTTGTCTTTCTTCTGGTCAGATGCATCCTTAGGAATCTGCTCCTTAGCTTCTCCAGACTTCTTTTCTTTCTTAGGCTCCGGGGAGGTGAGAATGCTTTTCAGTAGGGGTGAGCATGGTGCGGTTTTAGCATAAAACCGCAACTCATACCGCGAGGTGCGGTTTTTATTTTTTTAAAACCACATGTTGCGGTTTTTTTGCGGTACGGTTTTTGCGGTTTATTTGCGGTTGCGGTTCGGTTTCGGTGCGGTTTCGGTTTTAATAGTTGAATACATCTAAAAAAAACTCTCAGCAATACTTGAATACATCTAAAAAAAACTCTCGGTTTTAATACTGGAATACATCTAATACTTGATGGTAATTAGAATATAATTTTTGCAAGAGCAATGTGAAGAGCATCATCATCATTTTGATCATCCACATCAATTACGGAAAATGTTGCCAAACAACGGACTTCAACTTTGGCTTATTTTCTTCTCCGGGTACTTCAACCTCATAATCATTTTGATCATCCACATCAATTACAGTTTCATTAGTAGCCATTCTGAAAACATAAAAGAACTAAAATCAAACAAAAGCCATACATTGAGATGAAACTTATCGATAAGCAACAACAGGGGCTGTCACATTTGATGATAACTCATAAATGTATAGACATAACTTATGTGTTTCATATACAAGCGATGAAAAAAGAACCAAAAACATGAACCTAGCTATAACACATACAAGCGATGAAACAGTACACAAGAACCAAAACCAAAAACATGAACCAAAAATCACATACAAGCGATTATACTAGAAAGTCTTGTACTTAGAAATCAAAAATCACATACAAGCGATGAAACAAGAACCAAAAACATGAACCTAGCTCAAACATGAACCAACACATACGTACCAGATGAAGATGATCGCACCGGCTGAAGATGATCGCACCAGATGAAGAAAAAATTGTCGGCTGGATGTTAAATTAGGGAAATGAAGGGAAAGGTACGTAGGTTTCTTTTTTATCAAAAGGTTATTGGGTTGAAAGTTGGGCTGTTTGGAGTGCTAATTTAATGGGCTTGTAACTAGTAGGTTAACATCATTTTTTTTTAGAGGGAGCAGACGATAGTTAACTTAACAAAGTCAAGTCTGTACTTTTTTTTTAACAAACACAGATTATATAATATATAGGGAATTTTATATTTAAATCTTTAAGTATATTATATATATAATATATATATATATATAATAATTTTGCGGTGCGGTTTCGGTTTTTTGGTGCGGTTTTTAAAGCTAAAACCGAACCGCACCATACCTTTGCGGTTTCGGTTTTTGCGGTTTCGGTTTTTACGGTTTTTGTGTCGGTTGCGGTTTTGCGGTTTCGGTTTTTACGGTTTTTTGTGCGGTTTCGGTTTTCGGTTCGGTTTTTGCTCACCCCTACTTTTCAGACCCTTGTCAGCAATGTTGTCACCTTTTGGAATTCCAGCTGTTGACTTCTCAAACTGCTTTGATGAGGACCCGCTTGAGATCTTTGCCATAAGAGCTTTGTTGACTTGTTCCTTAGCTTCAACAATTTCTTCACTCCAATCATAATCTTCAACGACTAAGGCTTTTGGTGTGCAAGGAGACGCGTTGTTTTTGCTTTTTTCGATAGTGATTTGTTTTACAGCAGGAGTAGTTTCAATGTTTCCTTCTTTCAACAAGGGGCAGTCACGTTTGAAGTGGCCCAGATTTTTGCAGTTGTAACATCTTAGCTTGGATTTGTCAAAGCCAGCCTTTCCAAGACCCAAACGTTTCCCGGTCTTGTCCTAAAATTTCTTCAACCTTAAGGTGATCATGGCCATCTGCCATTTCAGATCCATTTCCTCCATGTCATCTGGATCGACCTGATACATGTCTTCAGCAGTGAACATTTCCTTCTTGAGCTCTCCTGACATTAAAGCTTCATAGCTACTTAGAAACATGTTGAAAAGTGCCACGTTTTCAGTAGACACTTTCAACGCTTGTGTATCACCAACCGTGACAGTCTTCTCAATAGGTTGTGGAGCTTTTGATGTGCTTGTGGAAGAGTTAGCATAGATCATGTCAGAAGCTTGTTGACAGATGCCACCTGAAGCAAGGAATGCCACATTCTTCATTCCAGCAGAAGTTTGATTGGTTTTTGGAGTGTAGCCAGCAGTGTTCATTTCTCGTTTGTTGACATCCATTTCAAAAGCTCTTAGAGTGTTAATTAAGTTTGACAGAGTGACATGATTTGGATTATTGAGGAAATCTTTCTTGATCATCATGCATTGCAAACTCCATTCCTTAGGGAGTGAATCCAGCAGCTTTTTGATAGCAGCACGGTTTGTGACTGGATTTCCTGCCTTCTTCATTTTGGTCATCATATTCAGAAAGCGACTGATGTGATCGGACAGACTTTCTCCACGAACTCCACAGAACATGTCGTATTGCTTCTGCACCATGTCTCTCTTACTTTCAATTAGCTCTTCATTTCCCTCATAATACTCAATCAATGCATTCCAGAGTGCATTTGCAGTTCAGTGTTCTTCAAACATATTGCAGTCATCGGTTGACAGAGCCATGGTTAAGGCGGCATGTGCACGGCGATCGTGTTGGATTAGGGCCTTATCTTCGTCAGTGAAGGTTGTGGGGTCATTGTTAGCAACTACCGCATCATTTCGAACCACCGTTGGAATGTGGGGTCCAGCGGTGACTGAGAGCCACAAATTGTAGTCCGTGTATTCGAAGAACGACTGGATGCGAGTCTTCCATGTACTGAAATCTTCAGCTCCTTTCAACTTTGGTGGCCTAGTAGTGGTTCCGGTTTCAAGTTTAGCTTGAGCAATTGGACTTAGCTGATTCAACGACATCTTGGCTGGTTTTTGGCAAAGGAAGACTGATCAGAGACTAAATTCGCTGGTAATACTGCTAGAGTCACAATTTCGCCGGTAAGTGTTGTAATTTCACCGATGATCTTCACTGGTCTCCTGTCTTCGCCGGCACTCGAGGATATCCTACACAAGCGAAGAAGCTAATCCGCTGATACAACAAGCACACACGTTAGTTTGACTAATTTGGCCATATACCGTGATAAGAACACTGTGGTTCTATATCACGGTTCTCGAAGTCGCCTTCGATAATATCGCTAAAGGGTCAATTAGCACTATTTCGCCGAAAATCAACAATTTCGCTCGAGTCTTAGTCGTCGAAATTAATGATTATGCGATGTTTTTCAAAGATTGTTCGCTATATTCAAAACTTTCTTCGCTGTATTCAAAAATAACTTCGCTCTGTTCAAAAATTGTTCGCTGTATTCAAGTTAATTTCGCTAGACAGAGGGTTTAACACGAACTAAAACCCTCTAATCTCTCAAAAACGACTCAAAAACCATGTTTTGATGCATCAAAATGTCCAAAATGACTCCCTAATCACAGATAAACAACAACCTATCGATTAAACACACCAAATCAAACCATTTTGAGTCCAAAATTCGAAAAACCTTGAAACTTTGAAAAACCTTCAAAACTTTGAAAAATCTTAACAAAAACACAACAACCAAGAGCACTAAGGCTCTGATACCAAATTGTAGATCCCAATATCAATCTGGATCACAGTGGTTGGTTGTTTTAGTCCATAACACCTATTGATTAAATGTTTGAACTACGAAAAAGTTAAGAACAATCAAGAATGAAGATGAAGCTAATGGATTGATGAATACAACATGTGTTGTATTGAATCCAAACAAGTATATGAATCTATAAAGCACCTTGGAATACTGATTTGAGCACACAAACAAGAGATCTAATGTAAACAACACTTCATTCACCAAAGAGCCAAAAGCTTAGCTAGGTTACAATGCTTGGGCTATATATAGTACCTGACTTTCCAGCAAATTTATAAATTTGCTGGAATCTTAACTACACCATGTCGAGATTTCTAGTTTCATGAAATTACAAAATAAGCCCCTATACTAGTAAATTAGCTACAAACAACTATAAAACTAATCCAGTACAAGTATGAACGATCTCAAAAGTTCCAACATAACATCCACATACAGGATGAGGAATGATATGGTGCTCCCACTAACCTTTCTGTAAACACAAGCCCATCTTCATTTTTGACAACACCAAACTCTTTGATCTTCTGGTCAAAATGAAGATTGCAGCTACGAGACGCTTGCCTGAGTCCATAAATGGACTTATTGGGTTTGCACACCTTAGTTGGATATTTAGGATCGACGAAACCTTTAGGCCGAACCATATAGACATCTTCAGAGAGATGTATTTTAAGAAAGGCGGTTTTGACATCCATTTGTCATATTTCGTAATCATACTACGCAACTATGGCAGACAATATCCTGATTGATTTAATCATAGCAACGGGCGAGAAGGTCTCATTATAGTCAATACTTTGAGTTCGAATGAAACCCTTCGCAACTAGCCGTGCTTTATAGGTGTGCACATTTCCATGCATATCGGTTTTTCTCTTGAAAATCCATTTTCTCCCTACTGCCCGAGATTCGGGGGGTAGCTCAACCAAGTCTCATACTTGATTGTCATGCATAGATTGCATCTCGACGTTCATGGCTTCTTGCCATTTCTCAGATTCCGAATCTAAGATTGCAGATTTGTAGTTAGCAGGTTTGTCGTTAGATTCAGCTACTAATAAGACTTCGGGACCTTTTAGACGCCATAGACATCTATCAGATTCTTGCGAATTCTACTACTTCTGCAAATGCTTGTGTTTTATGTCTGATTTATTGACAACAACTACTTGTTGATCAGACAGTCCGACTACATCAGCGGTTGTTTGTGGTTCTTGAATTTCTTCAAGATCAACCACATTATTTCCAGTTTCTCAATTAAGAAGTTCTTTCTCGAGAAAGTGTCCCTTCCGTTTGATGGAAATCACATTTGCATCAGGATTGTAGAAATAATATCCGATTCTTTTATAGTATCCGACGAAAACAACCTTTTCGCCTCGAGGATCGAGCTTATCATCAGAATCATTTGTGATGTATGCATCATATCCCCATATTCTAAGGTATTCCAAATCAGGTTTATGCCTTTGTCATATCTCATATGGCGGTTATGTTTACCTTTTAGTCGGAGTCAAATTGACAATGCGGGTAGCGGTCATAAGAGCATGATCCAAAAGGAGTGAGGTAAGTTAGTTCTATACATCATCGATCGAACCATATCAAGTAGAGTTTGATTTCACCTTTCACTCACGCCATTAAGTTGGGGTGTGCTAGGTGGGGAGGGTTGTGAAACTATTCCACACTCTTTTAGATGATTGAGAAATTCAAAGCTGAGATATTCACCACCCCGATCTGATTCTATTAAGCTGGTTTTTAGTCATGGTTTCTAGTCATGGTTCTGAAAGGGCCATATACAACATGTGAATGAGTTCTAGAAAACTATTGATCCGTTCACCAACATCGGTGAAGGGATGCTTTGTGAGTTTGACAGCTAAGCAAGATTCGCAATCATCAAAGGAGTCTTGTCTAGTGGATTCAAGAATCCCCTTGGGCTGGAGCCATTTTATGCGTGCCTTACTTATGTGGCTAAGTCTGCAATGCCATAAATATGTTTTATTTATGCCAGCTTTGTTACGCTTAGAAAGATGATATATGTTACTACTTGTTTGAACATTAATCTCATAAATAGCATTTCGAGGTTTAGCCTCAAAATAAAAGACATCATTCAAGTAGGCTATAATAGAAGAACCATTTAAAACGTACTTGAATTGAATCCTTGTTCAAACAGTGAAGAAACTGAAATAATGTTTCTGGTCAAACCAGATGCATATAAATAGTTATTTAAAGTAACTACAAGGCCAGGGGAACATGAAAAACAAAAATGTTCCAGTTGCAAGAACTGGAACTCTCTTTCTATTACCAACTATGAGTTTCCAGGTGGCCTTGTTTCAGTTTCTGTAACACCTCGAAAATTCACGTCCTATAATGTGTTGACACGTGTCATAAAGTTTAAACGTGTGAAAGAAATATTATGGAAGGACTAAAGTTGACAAACGTGGAAAGTATGTAAATATACGTATTCTAAGTGTCAACTGTGAATAAATATATTGTATATTAACCCTACAAGATGCTCATACCTTCAAACGAGTAAATCATGGATCATACGAAGCTAAAAGTGAGTGATTTCAAACTACAGGGACCAAATGTGTCAACATGTTTAATTTATACCTCTGAGTGACCTTTTGACAAACCCGAAGCTTTGTAAATATTAATTATGCTCACAAGAATGCACCATAAAAATTTCATAAAGTTTCGTTAACGTATGAGAAAGATATGATCAAATTCGTGTGCAAAACGTTAAAGCGTAAACGTCGAAAGTTAGGACTTTTCGGGTGAAAATAAAGTTACCCGGGGACTTGGCAAAGTGGGTATATGTTTTAAGGCCTTAGTAGATCAATTATAAGGGTTTAACATGCAAGAAATCAGTGCCTATTTGAGTTTTGAAGAGCCAAGGACTGATTAGCAAATGAAATCAAAACAATGATCTGCAGGGGGGCTCGCGCCACGCGAGGGTGGCCCAGAACCGCAAAACATGGCTGATGTCTGCCATTGCGTATTTTCGCGACTTTAACCGAATTTTCACATCCCTCTTGGCCCCTAGGAACCCCCTAAGCCTCTAGGACACATGTTAATCGATTGTGGGCAGTCCTAGACCTTGTTGTCAAGCTCCTAAGGTGAGTGAAACCACTAAATAAAGCCATCCATGTTCACCATTTTTCCTCACACCTTCTCCTGCATTTGTGGATGATTCTGGAGCTCAAGCTTGCTTCCTAGTGATCATATCTCGTGCATAGGACCTCAGTAAGTATTCTAATCTTTCCCTAATTACTTTTAGCTTAGTTAATTAGCTAAAAGTCAAACCGTCGTAATTACGGTTTGACTTCGAGATTAGTCACTAATGGCTCAGTCATATCTCGAAGTAGAAGTAGTTATAGGATGGTATTTATGTGGGTAATAAAACCCCAAAAGGGTTTCCCCTGATCACCATCCTAACCAGGTCAAATGTCGGGTCAAACCTTTACTTAAAAAGTCAACATAATGCTTAAAATGACATTTATGCATAATTAGCTATCTAGAACATATATAACCTGTTTGATCATTGTTATAACTTAGTAATTAGTGTAATAACATGTCCAAACCTGTTTAACCCGACTATTTCCTGTTTAGACCCGGTTCAGAACCGAAAGTCACATAGTTTGACTTTCACTTTGACTTTCAGTTCTGACCCGTTTAGGCATATTTTAGAAATGCCTCAGAGCTTTAATTGGACTAGGATACATGTTAGAACAACCCTCTGTGATTATACACCTTGGTTCACTAGTTATCCAATTAATATGCCTATTTCCGTTAAATGCTCATACGTTGACCGTTATGCCCTTATTACCTTAAAACGTGATTTATGAAAATGTAAAAGTGTAGAAACCTTTGTTACTGATATATAGACTTGCATACAAATTTTGACATCAGTTTGACTTGTAGATTAAGAGTTATGCTCATTATCGCAAAACTAATGCTTTATGTTAACATAATGGCGTAATTAGCATATAGCCTAGTTAAACATACTTTTTGGTATCAAATCTTTTTCCCACTGATATGATATATTATTTTGGGATTCTTAAAGATTTTTAATTAATTTTAGGCTGAGCATAACTCGTAGTCGTAGGCTTAATTCGGTAATTGTCGGTTTTGCCCTTATGGGCCATAAAATGAGTTTTACACATCTAAACGATTCCAAACCTTTTGCTACTGATTAGTTATGATAAATAAATTATTTTAAGCCTTCTGGAAATATAAAAATATCAGATTTAAGTATCGAACCCGGTAATGGCCTTTAATCGCCTAAATTAGCGTTTTTAACGCATAGTATGTTCTAAAATCATATTGGACATACCCGGGTTGATACCTACTGATATAAGAGGCAAATTATAATATTTTAACAGTAAGCAAAGGTTGATAAACTCAGACTTCAGTTTTGAGCTTTTCGGCTTATGTGAAATTACCAAAATACCCCTACGAGGCCTAGCTTGGTTAAAAATGATAAGTTTCACATACATGCTTTAACCTACTGATGTAACTTAGCAAATTGAGTATATTTGCTGATTACATCAGACCTGTAACTCAGGTTGTCACTTAAACTCTTTTATAAAATTTTAAATGACCAAACTACCCCTACGGGGCCTAGTTTGGGTTTAAACACATTTCGGGCATAACGAAAGACACCTTACTGATGTCACAACATATTTGAGACATAATTAACTTAGAGAACCTGTATATAGCTCTCATGACTACCCGTCACGCGTATTACGCGTACGGTTCGGTTTATGTAACAAGTTTACATAAATTAGCCGAAACGGGTCAAACCTTAACGGTTTTATCTCAAAATCCAGAATGTGAATAATAAACCCATATTAAACAAGTCTTCAAACTTGTCGGGTCTGAATCACATTCTATCCGGTCTTCGCTTAATCGTGCGTGCGAACCGTATCTTGAAACTAGCCGGTCTAAGCTTAAGCTTAATAAAAGACCCGTTAGAATTCTAATAGGTTATATTTAACCTTCGTTCCAGATTAGGAGAACCAGTAAAAGATACTTGCCATTCTGCTTATTGTGATTTATACTTGCATCAGGTAAATACTTTTAACTTATTTTCCCTATACGGGCTTGGGTTACGGTACATAGCGTACCGCTTGATCGGGCATCAAATCTCCACGCTTAGTGGGTAGTTGAATAATTTGATCGGCTCGTTTAAACAGTCTTGTTTACTTTACAGCCTTTGGGGGGTTAATGACCATGTCCCGGATATCCCTGGCATCATCTTACGAGATGGCCACGACCTGAGCACGGGGTGTAGGCGTACTCCCGTGTATAACTCACTTAAAGTGGTGTGTCTATTGATCTTTAACCCGGATTCGATTCGGGCTACTGAACGCATAAGTAACATGTAATTCGTTCACAAGATTATAATATTAAATAATTCTCCCAAGTTAAATAAAAATGTTTATGCCATGTGCATCCAAATCAATTTTCAATCATTTTTCCAAAATGAGTCAGTTGAATGTATTTACCAGTGTAAACTGACGTATTTTCCCAAAAAGACTGAATGCAGGTACTAAACGAAATTGGCTGGATTATCTCCTAAGCATCAATAAAAGTCTCGCAAGCTTAGGATGCCAGAAGTCTGTTGAACCATTAAATGTTGTTTTGTTTCGATCCGTTCTGTGGATAAACACCGGATATTGTGACTTTGTTTACAATAAATAAATTCGGTTGTATCTTATTTTTAAATTGCTTCCGCTGTGCATTATTATATTGTGTTGTTTGACTATTACGTTGCCAACCACGTCACGATACTCCCCCACCGGGCCCACCGGTGACACGTGGAAATCGGGGTGTGACAGGTTGGTATCAGAGCCAACACTGAGTGAATTAAACACTAGCCTTTTGTGTTTAATCTCAGTTACACAATTGCACATATCTAAACCTTCGAGTCTAGACTTATAACCTAGGACAAATTCCACCTTATTCGGTTTTTGTTTTGTCCTTTAAATTTTATATTTGGTTATTGTTATCTTATGCTTTATTAACAGGAATATCAAAATGCCTCCAAGATTTCTCCGGACACGGGGACGAGGACGAGGAAAGGGGCCAGTTACAGCCCCCAACGACCATGAAGCAGGGCCGTCTAATAAACGAGCTCCAACTGCGACGGAAAGCGAGGACCCACGCCAAAACAGGCGCAACCAGTACGAACCAGCAAGGCGATCCGTTTCGCACAGTTCTACCCCTCCGGTCCACAACTCATATGGACCACATTCAGAAGACGAGCCTAACAACCCTCTGCCTTCATACATACCACTTCAGAGATCCCTATCTCATCATTCATATGGAGACCCTACACCTATCTTCCGGGGACAGTTTAACCCGGTAGGGTTCATCCCAGAGCCCGTGGGTTTTAATCCACTGGGTCCAGAGGACCACTTTTCAGAGGATCACGTGGATGATATGGACGAGGATACGGACCCCGTCATGCCAGCAAGTGGTACTCCAAACCACCCGATAGAGATCTCGGACGGATCTTCTTTTCACGGATCACCCTATGGTGGTCCAGATAGTTTCCAAGCCCTCTTTAATCAGCACCAGTGGTATTATACACCATCACACCACTCGTCGTCTCATGGACAGCATCAGCAGCAGCAGTCTCAGCAGCAGCAGGAGCCACAGCCACAGCCGCATCATCAAGATTCATCCGAGGATCACCGATTCGTGGCAGTTACGCCACCACCTCCACCGCCACCAGTTCAACCGGCACCTCCTCAACCGCCAAGGCGTAGGAGAACCGGTGCCCGCATGTCGGTGCGACCAGGGGACTTTCATTTCAGCTCCCCACGGCAGTCAAGTGCTAGTCACTACCCGCCATACCAAGAGGACCCACAAATGGGTGGACCCTCCAACCCTGCTGTACTACAACCACCGCCGATGGGATTTGATAACCCAATCCCGGCATATACGAGTGGCATGGGATACAACCCGTTTGAACCCTCGATGCATCACGACTATGGGTACGCGGAGGCTGATCCGTACATGTTAGCAGCGAACTACAACACCCAAGGACCCTATGGGGATCCATGGGGGGTGAGTTACCCAACACAGGGATACGCGATACCTCCTAGACCCATCATCCGGACTCAATCGCAGCCACCTAGATTCTCACCACCCGAACATGAAGAACTCCTGCAAAGGATAAATCAAGTTGAACGAGTAGTTCACGAAGACCGCCGGGAGAGGCAAACATTCTTCCAGGGATTAGTGGGATTGATCAAGGGGAAGAACAAGAAGGATCGTTGAATCCTTCCACAGTTATTTTCTCCTGTATTTACTGTTGAGCCCATGCGTGGGTATATTTGGTATGTTGCTTTGAGCCCCTGCGTGGGCATGCTTGTTTGTTGAACCCCTACGTGGGTGTATTGTTAGTGTGAGTCCCTGCGTGGACTATTATATTATGTAGTCCCTACGTGGACACGTGTGATATTTGGCCCCTGCGTGGGCATGTGTGTTATTTAACCCTTACATGGGTAAACTTGTAATTTGAAAGACCCGTTTAGGGCAAGTGTGTAATGCTTTGAATAAATAAATGGAATGGTTGTTTTTATAAATTTCATGATTTCCAATTTTGCATATATACTTATGGATGAAATAAATAAATTAAAAGCATTCCTTTTAAATTAATCTGCCTATGTAATTATTTAATTGAGAATCTTTAAGTGTGAAACCTAGCCTCGTGTCAAATATATGACCGGGCCAAAATGGTAAGACCTGTTTAAAAGATTCAAATCCCTGTTAACATCTTAAAACATGTTAACACTCCTGGCAGAAGTGATTCGTTAAAAATCACATGTCATTCTTAAATGAATAAGGATTCTTTAGAAGATTCCTAATCCAGTTTAATGATCTCTGAATCCTGGAGTTACATCATCAATTAAGATGATCATATTTAACCATACGTGGTAATATAGTGCCTACGGGCCTTGCTCATTTCTACATGAGCCAAAAGACAGTGGTAGCTATGACTCCCTGTCTAATAAAGGTAATGAACTAGGTTCAAACCTTAAAAGTCTTGATTCTCTGAAATCATAGTTTATGAAATAGTCCATGAGACCAAGCCTTATGTGCTAATATATATTGTTATTGTTTTATGTTTAGGATAAATTTTAATTGAAATCCTAAATTAATACGATTAAATAGTTAACCAAATATGGTCTCTGTTTACCATGGTTAACAAGTTACCCTAAGGGGTAATTCCATAATAAACTCCCAAATAAAATATTGTTCTTGTTTTCTGTAACAGTTCAATACAAATGGCTAACTCTAATGAAGTCAATAGCCATCCAGTGGCGCCAAATGAGAACGCCCAGATTACATTAACGGGTGCCGAGTTAAAAGCAATCATAGACGGCGCTGTTACTCAAGCTTTGGATAGACAGTATGAAGAATACAGTAGTACCCGAAGTAGGACCCACTCTGTATCACATTCAAAGCCCAGGACTCATTCTGAGGCTCATAACAAGCCTCCTCCCAAAAGGGAGGTACCAAAGAAAAACGATGATGATCGCCAGTCCACCAACCACCAAAGTAATCCATCTCAGCAGTTAGTACTGCATCAGGGACACCGTAACAAGGGTTGCACATATAAGTACTTTGTGTCTTGTAAACCCAGGGATTTTACGGGGGAGAAAGGAGCCGTAGACTGCATGACGTGGCTGGATGAAATGGACACGGTCGTGGACATCAGCGGATGCGCTGAAGGTGATGTGGTTAAATTTGTCTCACAGTCCTTCAAGGGTGAGGCGTTAGCTTGGTGGAGATCTCTGATGGAGGCCTCCGGAAAGATCCCGTTGTATAGTATGTCGTGGGATCAATTCATCGCCTTGATCAAGGAAAATTTCTGCCCTCAACATGAGGTGGAAAAGATAGAATCAGACTTTCTATCATTGGTGATGAAGAACCTCGATTGTCAAGCTTATCTGACAAGGTTCAATACACTATCCCGGTTGGTACCTTATCTGGTAACCCCGGAGCCTAAAAGGATCGCTCGTTTTATTGGTGGATTAGAACCCGAGATCAAGGCCAGTGTAAAAGCTTCTCGGCCAGTTACCTTCAGGTCTGTAACTGACCTTCCCTTATCCCTCACACTGGATGCGGTCCGGCAAAGATCGCTGAGGAATAAGGATGCTGAGAAGAGGAAGCGAGAAGATGATGGTTCGCGTAAGTCGAACAAGAAGCACCGTGGGAGCGGTGATCACAAGAAGGGATCGGAATCGAGGAAAGATGGGCATCGTTCTGGAGAGAAGCCCACATGCAAAACTTGCAAGAAACAGCACTTTGGAAAGTGCAGGCTCGAATCAAACTCGAATAACGAGTCAAGGTCTTTTGCTTGTGGTTTGTGCAAGTCCAAGGAACACAAAACCTTGGATTGCAAGAAGATGAAAGATGCAACGTGCTACCGTTGCAATGAGAAGGGCCACATAAAGACTAACTGCCCCAAGAACAACAAGAAGCCTGAAGAGGCTAAGAAGACTAATGCCAGAGTCTTCAGGATGGATGCGAAGGAGGCTGTGTAGGATGATAACGTCATAACAGGTACTTTCCTTGTAAATGATGTCTTTGCAAGAGTACTTTTTGATTCAGGCGCAGATAAGTCTTTCGTAGATCATAAATTTTGTGAATTACTGAATTTACCTGTCAAAACCCTAAAAGTGAACTATGAGGTAGAGTTAGCAGATGGTACCGTAGAAACCGTCTCTACTGTGTTAGATGGATGTGTTATGTCCATTAAGAACCATTCTTTTCCTCTGTCTCTACTTCCGTTTAAACTAGCCGGTTTTGACATAGTTCTGGGTATGGACTGGTTATCTCATAACCAGGCCCAAATCGTCTGTAACCAGAAACAGGTAGTAATAAAAACTCCGTCTGGTGAACCACTTACCATTCGGGGAGATACCCAGTACGGACTGCCCGAGCAGGTGACTATGCTCAAGGCTTCCAAGTGTTTGAGGAAGGGGTGTGTCATCTACATGGCGCAAGTGATCATTGATGAGCCCAAACCGAAGATAGAAGACATCCCTGTCATCTCGGAGTACCCAGAAGTGATTCCTGAAGATCTACCTGGTTTACCACCAGATAGGCAAGTCGAATTCAGGATCGATATCATCCCCGGAGCAGCACCTGTTGCTAGAGCTCCCTACAGATTGGCACCCACGGAAATGAAGGAGTTGCGGACACAGCTAGATGAATTGCTGGCTAAGGGTTTCATTAAACCTAGTTCATCTCCTTGGGGAGCGCCAATCTTGTTTGTCAAGAAAAAGGATGGGTCGATGCGTCTGTGTATCGACTATCGCGAGCTTAATAAAGTCACGATCAAGAATAGGTATCCTCTGCCCAGAATCGACGATTTGTTCGATCAACTTCAAGGGGCAAGTTACTTCTCGAAGATTGATCTAAGGTCAGGCTACCATCAATTGAAGGTCAAGGATGAAGACGTTCACAAGACTGCATTTAGGACTCGTTACGGTCACTACGAGTTCCTAGTGATGCCTTTTGGGCTCACTAATGCACCAGCCGCGTTCATGGATCTCATGAATCGCGTCTGCAAGCCTTACTTAGATAAATTTGTTATCGTCTTCATCGATGACATCCTTATTTATTCTAAGAATCAAGCTGACCACGAGAAACACCTTCGTTGTATTCTCAAACTTCTACGTCAGGAGAAGCTCTACGCCAAATTCTCTAAGTGTGAATTTTGGCTACGAGAAGTCCAATTCCTTGGACACGTGGTTAGTGAGCGTGGTATCCAGGTGGATCCCGCTAAAGTTGAAGCTGTTATGAATTGGCATGAGCCAAAAACGCCT
Source organism: Helianthus tuberosus (assembly GCA_030545235.1). Classification (NCBI taxonomy): domain Eukaryota; kingdom Viridiplantae; phylum Streptophyta; class Magnoliopsida; order Asterales; family Asteraceae; genus Helianthus; species Helianthus tuberosus. The sequence goes on from CM060400.1 coordinate 146,727,704, forward strand.
ACGGAGATTCGTAGCTTCCTGGGATTGGCCGGATACTACAGGCGTTTCATTGAAAATTTTTCAAGGATTGCTGCACCCCTAACTTCCTTAACCAAGAAGAAAGTAAAGTTCGTTTGGGGCCCTAAGCAGCAAGAGTCCTTCGATGTTTTGAAACAAAAGTTGAGCAACGCTCCTGTGCTTACCTTACCTGAAGGCGCTGAAGAATTTGTAGTTTATTGTGATGCATCACACACTGGCATGGGGTGTGTGCTTATGCAGAAAGGCAAGGTGATTGCCTATGCATCACGACAGTTAAAGGTGCACGAAAAGAATTACACCACCCATGACTTGGAATTGGGTGCCGTTGTGTTCGCACTAAAACTGTGGAGGCATTATCTTTATGGGATCAAGTTTGTGATCTATTCTGATCACAAGAGCCTCCAGCATCTGTTTAATCAGAAAGAATTGAATATGAGGCAACGCCGTTGGATGGAAACTTTAAATGATTATGATTGTGAAATCAAATACCATCCCAGCAAAGCGAACGTAGTCGCTGATGCTTTGAGCAGAAAGGAAAGGGTTAAACCCATTCGAATCAATGCCAAGCGCATGGAAATAAAGAACAGTTTGATAGAAAGGGTGTTAGCTGCACAGAAGGAAGCTGTGTTGGAAGCTAACTATCCTAATGAAATGTTAGGAGTAACTGAGGAGCAGTTAACTCTTAGCAAGGACGGAATTCTGCGATTAAATGGACGAATATGGGTTCCAATTTTTGGAGGACTTCGTGATGTGATCCTCCAAGAAGCCCATAGTTCCAAATACTCCGTTCATCCTGGAGCTGATAAGATGTACCAGGATTTAAAGGCAAATTATTGGTGGATAGGCTTGAAAAAGTCTGTAGCCGCCCATGTAGCAAAATGCTTGACATGTGCGCAAGTCAAAGCCGAGCATCAGAAACCGTCAGGTTTGCTACAACAGCCTGAACTTCCTACGTGGAAGTGGGAGATGGTAACTATGGATTTTATTACCAAGTTACCCAAGACAAGGAAAGGAAATGATACGTTATGGGTTATAGTTGACCGACTGACTAAGTCAGCTCATTTCTTACCCATCAAGGAGACTTATAGCTCCGATATGTTAGCCCAGTTATACGTTGATAAGATTGTAGCCTTACACGGCATACCTGTAGCTATTATCTCTGATAGAGATACTAGGTACACGTCACATTTTTGGAAGAGCTTCCAGCAATCTTTGGGCACACGTTTGAACTTTAGTACGACTTACCATCCTCAGACAGACGGTCAGAGTGAGCGTACTATTCAAACGTTGGAAGACATGCTACGCGCATGTGCGATCGATTTGGGAGGTAGCTGGGATAAGAACCTACCATTGATCGAATTCTCCTACAACAATAGCTACCATACCAGCATAAAGGCTGCGCCTTTTGAGGCATTATACGGTAGAAAGTGTAGATCGCCAGTTTGTTGGGCGGAAGTTGGAGAAGTCCAGTTATCAGGACCAGAGATCGTGTTCGAAACGACGGACAAGATTGTCCAGATTCGTAACAATCTCCAGGCTGCCCGGAATAGGCAGAAGATTTACGCTGATCCAAGTCGTAAGGATTTTCACTTCGAAGTAGGTGACAAAGTCCTACTTAAAGTGTCACCCTGGAAAGGAGTGATGCGATTTGGTAAGAAAGGCAAACTAAGCCCGAGATACATAGGACCTTTCGAGGTTATCGAACGTGTCGGGTCAGTCGCCTATAAGTTGAACTTACCAGAAGAGCTCAGTGGAATTCACAATGTGTTCCACATCTGCAATCTAAAGAAGTGTTCCGCTGACGATTCACATGTCATGCCACATACAGATGTGCATATAGACGCGAGCTTAAAATTTGTTGAAAAACCTTTGTCGATCGAAGATCGACAGGTAAGGAAGCTTCGAAGGAAGCATATACCTTTTGTAAAGGTCAAATGGGATGCCCGTAGAGGTCCCGAATACACGTGGGAGGTTGAATCCACGATGAAAGAAAAGTACCCTTACTTATTTCAGTAAATCTCGGGTCGAGATTTATTTTAAGGGGGTGAGGATGTAACACCTCGAAAATTCACGTCCTATAATGTGTTGACACGTGTCATAAAGTTTAAACGTGTGAAAGAAATATTATGGAAGGACTAAAGTTGACAAACGTGGAAAGTATGTAAATATACGTATTCTAAGTGTCAACTGTGAATAAATATATTGTATATTAACCCTACAAGATGCTCATACCTTCAAACGAGTAAATCATGGATCATACGAAGCTAAAAGTGAGTGATTTCAAACTACAGGGACCAAATGTGTCAACATGTTTAATTTATACCTCTGAGTGACCTTTTGACAAACCCGAAGCTTTGTAAATATTAATTATGCTCACAAGAATGCACCATAAAAATTTCATAAAGTTTCGTTAACGTATGAGAAAGATATGATCAAATTCGTGTGCAAAACGTTAAAGCGTAAACGTCGAAAGTTAGGACTTTTCGGGTGAAAATAAAGTTACCCGGGGACTTGGAAAAGTGGGTATATGTTTTAAGGCCTTAGTAGATCAATTATAAGGGTTTAACATGCAAGAAATCAGTGCCCATTTGAGTTTTGAAGAGCCAAGGACTGATTAGCAAATGAAATCAAAACAATGATCTGCAGGGGGGCTCGCGCCACGCGAGGGGACCCTCGCGACACGCGAGGGTGGCCCAGAACCGCAAAACATGGCTGATGTCTGCCATTGCGTATTTTCGCGACTTTAACCGAATTTTCACATCCCTCTTGGCCCCTAGGCACCCCCTAAGCCTCTAGGACACATGTTAATCGATTGTGGGCAGTCCTAGACCTTGTTGTCAAGCTCCTAAGGTGAGTGAAACCACTATATACAGCCATCCATGTTCACCATTTTTCCTCAGACCTTCTCCTGCATTTGTGGATGATTCTGGAGCTCAAGCTTGCTTCCTAGTGATCATATCTCGTGCATAGGACCTCAGTAAGTATTCTAATCTTTCCCTAATTACTTTTAGCTTAGTTAATTAGCTAAAAGTCAAACCGTCGTAATTACGGTTTGACTTCGAGATTAGTCACTAATGGCTCAGTCATATCTCGAAGTAGAAGTAGTTATAGGATGGTATTTATGTGGGTAATAAAACCCCAAAAGGGTTTCCCCTGATCACCATCCTAACCAGGTCAAATGTCGGGTCAAACCTTTACTTAAAAAGTCAACATAATGCTTAAAATGACATTTATGCATAATTAGCTATCTAGAACATATATAACCTGTTTGATCATTGTTATAACTTAGTAATTAGTGTAATAACATGTCCAAACCTGTTTAACCCGACTATTTCCTGTTTAGACCCGGTTCGGAACCGAAAGTCACATAGTTTGACTTTCACTTTGACTTTCAGTTCTGACCCGTTTAGGCATATTTTAGAAATGCCTCAGAGCTTTAATTGGACTAGGATACATGTTAGAACAACCCTCTGTGATTATACACCTTGGTTCACTAGTTATCCAATTAATATGCCTATTTCCGTTAAATGCTCATACGTTGACCGTTATGCCCTTATTACCTTAAAACGTGATTTATGAAAATGTAAAAGTGTAGAAACCTTTGTTACTGATATATAGACTTGCATACAAATTTTGACATCAGTTTGACTTGTAGATTAAGAGTTATGCTCATTATCGCAAAACTAATGCTTTATGTTAACATAATGGCGTAATTAGCATATAGCCTAGTTAAACATACTTTTTGGTATCAAATCTTTTGCCCACTGATATGATATATTATTTTGGGATTCTTAAAGATTTTTAATTAATTTTAGGCTGAGCATAACTCGTAGTCGTAGGCTTAATTCGGTAATTGTCGGTTTTGCCCTTATGGGCCATAAAATGAGTTTTACACATCTAAACGATTCCAAACCTTTTGCTACTGATTAGTTATGATAAATAAATTATTTTAAGCCTTCTGGAAATATAAAAATATCAGATTTAAGTATCGAACCCGGTAATGGCCTTTAATCGCCTAAATTAGCGTTTTTAACGCATAGTATGTTCTAAAATCATATTGGACATACCCGGGTTGATACCTACTGATATAAGAGGCAAATTATAATATTTTAACAGTAAGCAAAGGTTGATAAACTCAGACTTCAGTTTTGAGCTTTTCGGCTTATGTGAAATTACCAAAATACCCCTACGGGGCCTAGCTTGGTTAAAAATGATAAGTTTCACATACATGCTTTAACCTACTGATGTAACTTAGCAAATTGAGTATATTTGCTGATTACATCAGACCTGTAACTCAGGTTGTCACTTAAACTCTTTTATAAAATTTTAAATGACCAAACTACCCCTACGGGGCCTAGTTTGGGTTTAAACACATTTCGGGCATAACGAAAGACACCTTACTGATGTCACAACATATTTGAGACATAATTAACTTAGAGAACCTGTATATAGCTCTCATGACTACCCGTCACGCGTATTACGCGTACGGTTCGGTTTATGTAACAAGTTTACATAAATTAGCCGAAACGGGTCAAACCTTAACGGTTTTATCTCAAAATCCAGAATGTGAATAATAAACCCATATTAAACAAGTCTTCAAACTTGTCGGGTCTGAATCACATTCTATCCGGTCTTCGCTTAATCGTGCGTGCGAACCGTATCTTGAAACTAGCCGGTCTAAGTTTAAGCTTAATAAAAGACCCGTTAGAATTCTAATAGGTTATATTTAACCTTCGTTCCAGATTAGGAGAACCAGTAAAAGATACTTGCCATTCTGCTTATTGTGATTTATACTTGCATCAGGTAAATACTTTTAACTTATTTTCCCTATACGGGCTTGGGTTACGGTACATAGCGTACCGCTTGATCGGGCATCAAATCTCCACGCTTAGTGGGTAGTTGAATAATTTGATCGGCTCATTTAAACAGTCTTGTTTACTTTACAGCCTTTGGGGGGTTAATGACCATGTCCCGGATATCCCTGGCATCATCTTACGAGATGGCCACGACCTGAGCACGGGGTGTAGGCGTACTCCCGTGTATAACTCACTTAAAGTGGTGTGTCTATTGATCTTTAACCCGGATTCGATTCGGGCTACTGAACGCATAAGTAACATGTAATTCGTTCACAAGATTATAATATTAAATAATTCTCCCAAGTTAAATAAAAATGTTTATGCCATGTGCATCCAAATCAATTTTCAATCATTTTTACAAAATGAGTCAGTTGAATATATTTACCAGTGTAAACTGACGTATTTTCCCAAAAAGACTGAATGCAGGTACTAAACGAAATTGGCTGGATTATCTCCTAAGCATCAATAAAAGTCTCGCAAGCTTAGGATGCCAGAAGTCTGTTGAACCATTAAATGTTGTTTTGTTTCGATCCGTTCTGTGGATAAACACCGGATATTGTGACTTTGTTTACAATAAATAAATTCGGTTGTATCTTATTTTTAAATTGCTTCCGCTGTGCATTATTATATTGTGTTGTTTGACTATTACGTTGCCAACCACGTCACGATACTCCCCCACCGGGCCCACCGGTGACACGTGGAAATCGGGGTGTGACAGTTTCCTTCACTTTTTAGGCTCTTGCAAGACATTAACGATGTGGTAACCACATCCGGTATCAAATACCCATGTGTTGCTAGAAACAGTGAAAAGTTCGATAACATAAATGAGAATATAAGAAGAAGTGCCAATGTTATTGGCCTTATTTATCCTCAGCTTGGCTAGATACTGTGGGCAGTTTCCATTCCAGTGCCCATTTGGTTGCATTCAAAGCACTGACGCTCCTAGGAGGGTGTGGTTTTGCAACATGATTGTTGTTGGTAGCATTTCTGGCAGTAACAGCAACTTTTCTCTTGCCTTTGCTCTTATGTTTCCTTTTCTTGTTATTGGGCTTCTTAACACCACCAAACTTGACCATTAGAACTTGGTTGGTTTTATGGAATAACCAAGTTTGTTCATCTGGTCAATGTATCCTTTCACCTTTAGTACATGAGTACTGATACATGATCCTTCCAGCATTTTACAGCTTATAAGTTGTTTCATGGTGTCGTATCGCTCCTGTCGGGCTTGTTTCTGGAACATGCCTTTCCGTTGCTGGATCATGTCATAAGCATCCATATCTTCCATGTTCTTCTGAAGTTCAGGAGACATGGTGACTTTCATAAGGCAGGCTACCTCAACGGCATCCTCGTTATGTTTCTCCAGTGCCTTGCGAGCAGTAGTAGAATTACTTTCAGGCTCGGTAGGGACTGGGCCATCTAAGATATACAACTTTTCCTCCATCTTGAGAACTATTCTCAGATTGCGGTGCCACTCGAGAAGTTTGGTGTTATTCAAATTTTTTATTTCTTTTCCTTTTCAAGTATAGACTTGAAAATGAAGGAGTTTGTTTTTCATTAGACATCTGTCATATAAGCAAGGTGATATTAATTAGTATTTTCGATGTATATCTCCTTATTTCGTGAGGTGAGACGATAAGGAATGAGAATCCGATTAGAAGCTCTTTCTAAAGGCGGCTGGGGCACACAACATTAGCAAGAGGTTCAAACGGACTGGCAACGTTTGTCAATTGTGAGAAAGGCACAACTCCCGAGGTTTATGAGGCTGCGAGGATAACCTGTTGTCCTAGCATTGATACGTTTGGCCTCATCTATGCCACTTTTGTTCTCGAGACAGCTGGGGCACGTAAACACGAGAAGAAAAGTAATAGTCGTCCTAAAACGCTCACATGTGGAAGGGTCGGATGTGTCGACGAAGCCCTTGCACCTTGGAAGGATAAACTAGACACCAAGTGTCGTGTTGTGGCTCCAACACTGATGGTTCACATTATGCCCCAAGTGTTACTAGTAGTAGGATGGCATAGACTATTGATTTTAATTTTTTACCAAATAGGGTCATTATAGTCGGTTTTAATTTAGATATTAAATTTGTGACATAACCAAAAAACCCTTTCACCTCTCGGGACAATTAGTTTTAGATAACCTATAAAACTAAGTTTGTCGCGACTTGTAATAACCAATTTTAAGTTAATAGAAAACTATTAAGTTAATAGTTTTGGAAAATAAAAACTAGTTTAATTTGCAAAACTTAATTGGTTATTGTTTGTTTCAAAAACAACCTTTGATTTTATAATAAAAACTTTAATAAGTTGAAAAACAATTTAAAACTTGTTTTAATGTGATTGTTTTAATATTTTAAAACTCCTTTTAAAATCATGTTGGTATTTAGGTTGGTTACGTTATAACAATTTATAAGATAAAAGCAACCACAATAGCAAGATAAATATGTAAATCCGTATGGCCAAAATTGTTCGATCTTGCTAGAGCCTAATAGCAAGATTAAACGGGTCACGGGGTCACAACACACAAACAACCACAAGGATGGACTTGAGTGCATCTTGTTGTCTTGAGTAACTCCCACTAACTCCAAGACTCCTCTTGGCATTCGGTTTTGCTTCGGGTCTTCGTATCAACAGCATTTAACAAGTAAATACAATCAAAGACAAAAGGCCTATCTATTACAACTTTGAACCACAAGACGGGCCAAAACCATAAACTAATCTATTACAACCTTGAACCATCTCGGTGGCCAAAAATAATAATTACAAAACCGAATAAAATATACAACTACAAAAAAAGGTCGGGCCGGATTACACAACGCACAACAATCACAAAATAAACCGGGCAATGTTTTGGTCAAGCAAAACAAATAAAATATTGACCAAAATAAAAGTGCCCTTAAAAGAATACTTAGATCATAAACTTTAAATAAATAAAGTTTGTGTTCTAATTCCGGTTAAAAGGACCGGTGCCGACTCGTATGTTGTACCCAAGGCTCTGATACCACTGTTGGGTTTCCGTGGTGATCGGTCAAAATTTTATTTATCAAAAACCCGGTTCAATAAATAATAATTAATTAATTAAACGAGTTAATTAATAAAACGCAGCGGAAATATAAACTAATGATCAACAAAACGAAACCCGACAGGATCCGGTTACATGCAAATACGAGCACAGTGAAAAATATTTAACTACCGATGAGAAAGATATACCTCGGTTAATGACTAACCGGTCGAGACACCGAGGTTCAACGAACAAGTGCTAGTAAACGAACCAACGAAACGCGACGAAGGAGGTGGCGCCAAGCGGCGGCCAACCGCGGCAAACAGCGGTGGCAGCCGCTACAATCGGCGGCGGCAGGGCAGAGGCGGAGGTGGCCAGTGGTCTTGCGGCGGCGGGGGCCGGCGGTTCTGGCTGGCGGCGGTCTTGGCCGGTTGCGGTCTTGGTGTTATGAGAGCCTTCTTATTTTTGTTCATCCAAACTCTAAAATACAAGACCAACCATCCTTAAATAGAGAATGAAGATCTATGCATGTTTGCCAAGTGGCGGACATGCATAGTGCATGTAATGCAATTGGCCGAGATGTAGGTGCGCGACAAGTGGCGATGCAAGAGTGCATGCGCGACAAGTGGCGTTGAAGATTGCTCTTGTCTCACCCGGTCCATGTACCCGCCTCTCAGTTTAATAACCGCGTATCATTCGTGATTACCAGTTAAATTAGTTAAGTGGATTTTAGTTCGTTGCCCACGGTGTAACTCTTACGGGTCAAGACCCGGTCAGCAGCGTTGACTTATCGAACCGGACATAATATCTAACATATAGTGAGGCATAACATCTGTGAGAAACTCTAATATGCCATTAATGGCGGCTAACTTTCTCTCTGATAAGATATTTATGGCAAGATCACAACTTTATGGCTCCAAATGTATCAAAATCGATGTATGTAATCTTAAAAAAAAAATGGTAATTGCGTGGTACCATTAACCACTGGAGTATTCCAACTCCACAGGCTAGCGACCCGCAACGCCGCCTGGCGGTGAGTCCCCCAGCCGAGTGGACAACAGGTTCCGGGTCTCCCCGTGTATCGAACCTGCGTCCCCACGGTATTTGCGGGGTGCGGTGGCCACTGGGCTGACACCCAATCATTATCGAAAACACGTGAAAACATGCAAACTTTAACGTTGGTTCAATTCAATCTCAAACTCGAATGCAAAACCTTCGAGGTAAACAGCCCCAAACCGATTTTTATGCTCAAATTGCTTAAGGGTGTTTCCTTCAGTGGCGGATCTAGGATTTTTTTCTACTGGGTTCACTTTTTTCGGTGCTCAAATTTCGGTCAACTCAACGGTAGAATTTTAGGGTCGGGTCGGGCTTTATCACCTTTTTTTCTCTATGATGCTTCTTAGCATTCATATCCCAAATAACTTGAGGATGCATTGTGCAAGATTCATTGTCTACGTGAGGTGCATCTATACCACCAAATGTGAACTTATATCACATACTAGGTGGTATCTCTTTCAAGATCCTATCTAAAGGCGATAAAAAGTAATAGTTACTCTTTTATAAATTGTTGGTGCATATAAAGTTGAAGAGCAGTTCTTAGATCATGACAAATATTGTGCTATCATCAAAACAAGCGAATAGGAAAATAGGGATATGTACAAATTGTTGGTTGTATATAACTTATATGTCTAAAAATATCCACCATTGAAGATCAAATACTTTTGAAACATGCTTTAATTTAAGACAAGGATTGCAGGTTTGAGTACCAACAAAATTAGAAATCAAATAAACAGAAATAGAATCGTATCAACACATACTTTTTGCCAATTACAAACGCAACAATCATAGAGTATATATAAACAATAAGTCTGAATTTAATACACCTAATTTATTATCACACAAATTGTTTCTTTATTTTGTTTGCATGAATAAACGTTGTTTCTGATTATCACAAATTAGTGATTAAATTAACGGATTAAAGCATATTAAAAGAATAAAAGACAACCTATTGAAGGAGGGAGGAGGTTGTTCGGTGTTCGCATGGAGGAAAAATATTAAAGCATATCAACATACTTGAGACTTGAGAGATTGTGAGAGATTTGGAAAGGGAGTATGCTGTTCGGTGTTGGTGATGTGGTGAAGCCTATATTTTAGTTTAACCCTAAAAAAAAGAAAAAAAAATCGAACTGACGTGGGTCTTGCTATTAAAAAAGAGAACAAAAAAATCCAACTGACGCGTGATATAGGAATCGAACCCGGCATGTTGAGGACAGAAACGGCGCGCTTTACCAGTTGGACACAAGACAGTTTTGTTTATGGGTTCACCCAAAATTTATTTATGGGTTCCTACTCAGTTTTCTATATAGGTTTTCACTAAAAACTACCAATCGAATGGGTTCCTGGGAACCCGGTGTTCCAACGTAGATCCGCCCCTGGTTTCCTTGTTGATTCCTTTTGACTATAGCTTGAACCCTAACCGTAAAGGAAGCAAAAACACAGTTTCTCTGACTCTCTCAATAGAATCCCACTCTCTTTCTAACGAAAACGGGGGTGTGAATGAGCATGGACTTCTCACCACTTCAGAAATAAGTAATTTCTCTTTTGCCCTTGTGGGCCTTCCATATTTAGGTTGGGTCTGGGTTCCTTCAAACTCACAACTAATTAACTACACATACTTATTTTTTTATCCATAAAACACCCATTTAGATCCAAGTCATCATTACGCTTTATTCCTTTAAAATTCCGGTCATTACATAATGTTTATATAATATTTTTAAAATAAACATATATCGACGGCAGTTCTTTTTTAGGATTGTGTGAAAGTCGTCGGTAGTTTTCAATAAAAAAATATATTTTCTTTTTTGTATTCCATGGAATCAATTGGTACCCTGTCAGTAATTTTGTTTAAAAAAAATTTATTTTATTTTTGGATTTCGTGGAATTTATCGGTAATTATCCGACGAATTAAAAATTATTTAGTCTCTTTATTTTAGATTTCATAGGTTCCGATGATAGTCCGTTGGTAATTACCGACAGAAAATTTTCTATCGATACTACTCGTTTTTTCTAGTAGTGTGTTATATAGTTCCTTAATAAACAGTATATTCAAACAATGACAAAATGCATAATTAATGAGGGTAAAGATCAAATAGGAAGTTAATTTTCGCTAGGAAGGATAGGAAGCCATAGGATTATGACATGTGGCAAATTTTAAAATAAAGAGAAAGGGTATTTTAGTCAATCCAACTCCCTCTTCTTCTTTTTTCAAAACCCAGTAAATTCAAAAAACCCACCATTTTCAAAACCCACCATCTTCAACCATTTCTTCACTTTCTATCTCAATAATCACTACATTATAGTGCGATTTTCATCACCAATCAATGATTCAAACACCCGATCAACGTGTTCTTCAGCTTTTTTGAAGAAAACACAGTTTAAATTCATACAAAATCTCGTTTTTTTCCGGTGATTTTGAAGATAATTACTCGATTCGTTCGATTCGAGAGCTGATAAGTGTTTCAATCATTCAAAATTCGTCAATTGTTGAAGAAATCACTTCGATCCAGGTAACAAATTCTTTAATTTCATTTTTACGAATTGGGTTTTTGATTTAGTCATTGCGTTTTACGATCTTGGCGGGGGTCCGGGGGCGGCAGCCCCCGGTAGCGGGGTCCCAGGGGCGGCAGCCCCTGGCGGGGTCCAAGGGGCAGAGCCCCTGGCTGGGGTTGAGCTCGGAAATTTTTTTTTCGATTAAATTGCTGTACTAAAAACGCATCAGAAAAATTAATTTTCCAGAAATTTGCTCATTTCGAAGACAGTAATTCGTAGACAATTCAGACAGTTCACAGACAATTCACAGACAGTTCTCAGACAGTTTTATGTGTCCATTGCGTTTTAGAAATAAGAGAGTTTTATGTGTTTTCTAGCTATTGTGTTTTAGAAAAAACACATTTTTAAGTGTTTTTAGTTATTGCGTTTTAGGTAAAACACATTTTTGAAGTGTTTTTAGTCATTGCGTTTTAGGTAGAACATATTTTTAGGTGTTTTCAGTCCATTGCGTTTTAGAATGAGTAATTTTTAAGTGTTTTCTGGCCATTGCGTTTTACAAATAAAACATTTCTTTGTGTTTTTTGTGCATTGCGTTTTAGGTAAAACACATTTTTATGTGTTTTTGGTGCATTGCGTTTTAGGTAAAACACATTTTTATGGGTTTTTAGTCCATTGCGTTTTATAAAGTACATTTTCTTTTGAGTTTTTAGGCTATTGCGTTTTAGAAATAAAACATTTCTTTGTGTTTTCTGGCCATTGCGTTTTACAAATAAGTCATTTCTTTGTGTTTTTGATGCATTGTGTTTTAGAAAAATGTCATTTTTTAGGGTTTTTTTTTCATTGCGTTTTACAATACTGGGGGTTTTTCTATTGCGTTTTACGCAACTGGGTTTTAAATTTTTTTTTTCAAAATATAGCAATAGTATACTCGTTTTAAAGATAAAAAACGCTCGTTTTTTTGGTGCAATTTTTATAAAAAAATAATGTCGTATGAAAGAGTTATTAACGTTTAAAATGGGGGGGAATTGGAGGAGAGAGAAACTATTGGCTTACTTGACTAGAATGCCCCTGAAAAAAGTCACGCGCCTCTTTTCTTACTTTTAATTTCCCTGATTTAATCTTAGCCCTTGATTTACTTAATGGATGGTCAAGATCACTTCCTAGCCAAATTAACTTCCTATTATATCTCCACCCTAATTAATGATTGTTAATGCCTCAAATTTATATGAAACTAGTATTAATGTCCCCGCGTTGCAACGGGGGGCGTAAATGTGTCAAGTAGTACTAATACTATATCATTGCTAGCGACCATCCACACACGAAAAAACAGGTAAAAACAAAATAACATAAAAGGAAATAACAGGCCCGGCTTTGTGGGCTGGGCAGCCCGGGCAGACGCCAAGGCCCAAAAGGTTTATAGGGCCTAACAAAAATTTAGGGTCAAGATTTTTAAATGAGCACTGTTATCTTAAATGTTTAATAAATGACTTCAGTAACAAAAAATGAAACTAGTTCAATGGTTTAGATACTTAAATTTGAAAACCAAGGTCATGAGTTCTAAACCCTTCCTTTATATTTTTACTTTCTAAACAATTTTCAATTAATCTCATGCATTTTTTATTTCCTAAATTGTTTTGAACTATCAATTCACTTAATTAATTTTTTTTTGAAGGGTGACTTTCTATGTACAGGACCTATTGGTCACCGGGTTCATGTCGAAGACAATCCCCCGTCAGCCCCGCTCTTCCGGACGCGATGTTCGATCGGGCCCCGGCCGTTGCGCAAGCTGACCTTCGCCCTGAAACCATACTGCCCCCACACGAGAGACTCGCTGGGGTAACAGCTGGGTAAAACCGGGTTGCCCTCAAGACCTCACCATGCCTCGGTAGGAACGATCCATCATTGGGACGTCCTCCCCCATAAAAGCCGCAGCCGGGTTTCGAACCTGTGACCTCCCAAAGGAAGACACAAGCCCAACCACATGGGACCAACTGGGCTGGGGAGAGGATAATTCACTTAATTGACTCTTCGACCTTGTTAACAAGATGATTATATGATTAACTGATTAATGTTTTGGGTTATAATCTTGAGGTCATGAGTTCAAACCCCATGATTAGTTTATATTATAACAATTTTTTTGTTTCGCCCGGGGCCCAAATTTTTTTTATCATTCTCAGAGACGGCCCTGGGAAATAATAACACCGAACAAAAAGCATACGTAAGATCGTTGAACCATGCACATCCGTTGCATCGTCGTGTTAATGCGGAAAAATTAGACTCAAACGTAAAACATAGAAAAGAATAACTAAGTAAATCTAGGACCCTCGCTCGTTGCGACGAACCTGCCAAACAGGGAAATAAAGACGTATCGCAACAGGCTTGTCAAATGGAAATAAAATAGACAAAAACAATATTGAACCCACACGCACGTCGCAACGTATTCACTCACAAAATGTAGAACGAAACGTATAACGAAAAATTTGAAAAATATGAAAAGTATGGGAGATCAAAGTTGTAAACAAAAAATTTTTATGGGTTAACTGGAAAAAGTTGAAAAACTTTAGGTAAAAGTAAAAAAAAATAATGAGGTTAAAATGCAAAAAAATGAAAACCTTTAAATTAAAAGTGAAAATGCCAAAAATTTTTTTTTTTTAAACACTCCCTATGCTTAGAGTTAGGGCTGTTCACGAGCCGAGCCGAACTGAGCGGACCTTTGCTCATGCTTGGCTCGTTTCCAAACCGAACCGAGCGGAGCGGCTCATTTAAAACCGAGCCTCAAATCAAACGAGCGTTTTTCGAGCAGTAAATATTCCGAGCGAGCGTCGAGCAAAGTTCGAGCAATTTGGACAACCGTGTCGCCCGATTTAAATTTGCTGAGAGAGATGGTGACAATGTTTGGTCTCAAGTTTTTATGTCTTAAAAAACATACACATTTCATGGTATAATATTTTTCTGATGAATAACAATGTTGTGGCCAACGAGGCGATGATCATATTGCACAAACAATTACGTTGAGAGCAAGAGACGATCAACCTAGGGTAACGACATGAAACATTAAGGCGATGAGCAGCCTTTCGTTTAACGGTTTAGGGTTTAACTTTTAGATTGATATTAATTTTTTTATTGGCGTGGTTGGACTAGTACGTCTAAATATAGTTGTAAATTTGTATATAGTTGACCAAAATCTAATATAATGGTATATATATAAAACTATAAATTTAATTTATATTTAAGTATATATGTATGTGTAACGTGTGTATATATATAGGTGTATGTGTGTATGTATAATTTATATTTGTGTGTATATATGTGTATATACATGTTTATATATGTATGTGTATATGTGTATAGGGGACCGCTAAAATGAGAATCACCTCTAGTTGTAAAAACCATGAGAACTACACCGTACGGGGCGAGTTGGACCAATTTTTTTTTTCATAAACGTAGATGTGTGTATTACAAACACATATGTAAAAAAAAATTCAAAAAAAAATGTCGTGTGTGTAGTTTTTACACCACAAGTTTGGTTTTTACGGGTACTGTAAATTTACGGTACCCGTAAACACCAAACTTGTGGTGTAAAAAACTACACACAAGACATTTTTTTTTTTGAATTTTTTTTACATATGTGTTTGTAATACACACATCTACGTTTATGAAAAAAAATATGGTCCAACTCGCCCCGGATCAAGAGGTTCTCATGGTTTTTACAACTAGAGGTGGTTCTCATTTTAGCGGTCCCCTATGTGTATATATATATATATATACTACTTAAAAATAAAAATTCGAGCCAAACCGAGCCGAGCGGACCTTTGCTCATGCTTGGCTCGTTTACAAACCGAACCGAGCGGAGTGGCTCGTTTACAACCGAGCGTCAAATCGAACGAGCATTTTCCGAGAAATTTCCGAACGAGCGGCGAGCGATTTGAACGGCCCTACTTAGAGTATAATTATATAAACATCAACATGTTACTAATTTATAATATGAAAATAAGGAAATGGGACCATATAAATAGTGGACAACTTGCTTTCTCCAAACCATTGTCTTCTTCATATTCAACATCTTGGACATGCGTCACACACATCGTACCCTCTCTTTCTTCTCATTACTCCGTGTAATCTGTTTGTTTTTTTATATCATAAGTAAGTTTATTGTGTTGAATAAGACTGTTATTAAGTTGAATCTACTGTTGCTAATTGTCATTCCCCCAAAACATCTGTATATATACATCATCACCACCTCTCTCCATTGTCCCAAAACACCACATACATTTGCACTTTCATTCTTCCGTAATGTCAAGCAGAAGATCGGGCCAATCATCAAATGAGGCTGTAAGGCTCACTGATGCTCAAATTCTACAACTCCTCTCGAAGTTGCAACAACTTCTTCCCGAGATTCGTAATCGGCGTTCGAACAAGGTAAAGATTATCCCACATATCATGTAGTTTGTTGATTTGGTTGACATGTTTTCTGTTATGTAAAATATAACGGTTTACCAACTTTGAAAATGAAGAAAAAAAAGGAGCTACTGGATTTTCCTTTTTAACTTTTTTTTTCTTCAAATAATATCAAGGACAAGAAATTAATCTCAACATGTGTAAGACCGAAACAGTTGAGAACTTGACAAAACAAAAGCTTAACTTTAGAAAGAGTAAAATGCGAGGTTCTGAGGTTTGGTCATTTTTACCACTTTAGTCCAAAACTCAAATATTTTGAATTTGGGTCTCTATGGTTTCAATTTTGTTGTCATTTTCATTCAAAAGCAAAATATGGTCAGATTTTTTAGTTAACATCCAGTTTTTTCCCCCTTTTAATAAAGGGCAAAATGGTCAGATTTTTTTAATTTGTTATAATAAAACGTTAAAAGACCATTTTGCCCTTCATTAAACAAGAGGAAAAAAGGCAAAAAAAAAAAAAAACTGTATGTTAACTGAAAAAAATCTGACCAGATTTTGATTTTGGATAAAAATGACAGTAAAATTGAAACCACAGAGACCCAGATTCAAAAGATGTGAGCTTTGGACTAAAGTGACAAAAGTGATCAAACCTTAAGAACCATTTTGGCATTTTACTCCTTTACAAAGTTATCGGGTCACTTCCTGCAACGTTAGATCAAACGTATAGTGAATATATAACATGAAAACTACTATCATGCATAAATACGAAAAACACACGAGTGTTGGTTTGTTTTAACACGTTAATGTTTGATGTGAAAAATGATGTAGACTATACATAACTAAGCATATCATTTTATGTTCAACCACTTGGCAAAATCAACAAGCACTTTCTCTTCTTTGTTATGGCATACCGTAATTGGAGTTCAACTGGAAAATAAAAAAACCCTAACAAGCAACAACTAGTGTGGATATTGTATAAATCTTTGACCTCTTGTTTTATTTAATTTATATAGTAATGTGCATGTGATAGTCGATCCTAACGACTACGCTCCATAAAGGGTCTATTTTTGAGTCACATGAAAACGACTAAAGCACACTAGATTCATGTACCCAGTCACTTAATTAACATGTATGTGTTCCCGTGTTACAATAATATTTTATTTGTGTAGTTTTGGAAAACAAATAATCCTAATAATAGTTTTGGTAATGCAGGCATCGGCTTCGAAAGTGTTACAAGAGACTTGCAAGTATGTAAGAAGCTTGCATAAGGAGGTTGACGATCTTAGCGAACGCTTGTCACACTTACTGTCCACCATCGATGATGAGAGCCCTGAAGCTTCAGTCATTCGAAGTTTGATTATGTAATTGTATCGGTTATATATTCCATCCTACGTGTTAATTTATGGTGTTTGTGTACCTAAAATTAGTTATGTATTAATCGTGCTTACATACATATCTATATAGGGTTTATATTACCATATATGGTGTTAAAGATATATATGTTGTACTGATCAGAAAGTTAACTTTATATAGATAATATATTGCATCACTTTAATCATCGTCAAACTTTATGTATTTTGCTGTCTTTTTCTTCTTCTTTCCACTTTATTCAACGTAGAAACTTTGCACGTCAAAGATCACATTCGAGAGGGTGGACTGTCTATCCGTTTAACGATACATTTGTTAATCATGCAAATAAAGTTGGATTTTTTCTTTCTTTCAACTAATACATTAATTAAATATTTAATGCGTTATTTGATGAAGAAAACAATATTTATGAGTGACAGATAGAGGTACCATTATTCATAACTGATGTTTACCATAGAGCGGTAGAAGTTGATATGCCCACAGACATCTAATTTCATTTGACATTTAGATGCTTATGTTTGATAAAGAAAATGGCCCCCCTAAAGTGTTGTCGTGAATAAAATATAAATAACACTGATTTTTAACAAATTTGCAATAATTTATGGGACAGTGAGAGGTGTTCGTTGTTTTGAAGTGGTTATTATTATTATTATATGATTTAACGTGGATATATGTTTTTTAGTGTTTGATATAGTAAAACAGATTATTATTATTTTTATATATAAAGTAAGAAGTTTGGATAGTTCTTGTAAAAGTAGTTCCAAGAAAATTTCAGAAGTAGTACCTAGGCGCAAAAAAAAAAAAAACTTATTTTTAATCATTTGGGGATTTGACCTGTAATAATCCGAACTATACGTCATTGGTCATTATTAGTCTCAACTTTGAATATTCCTCATGTCAGTCCTACATTTCACCTATTTTTCCTCCACCGGTACTCAGTTAAAAAAACTTAACGGAGTTAAGTTTTTCCGAATTGCAAACTCACGTATTAGGGGTATTGATCAGAACGAGAATACGAGTCTATTGATGAAAAACTAACCTCGAAACGATGCTACAAACGACGTGATTTTTGTTAATTGGAAGTTTAAACACCCGAATTGAAACACCGTTTTCATCGTTTGGAGCACAATTTCAAGGTAAGTTTTACATCATTCGACTCGTATCCTCGTTCTGATTAAAAGCCCTAAAACGCCAAGTTGGACTGGCATGGGGAATATTCAAAGGTGAGACTGTCAATGGCCAATGACGACTAGTTGGGATTATTACAGGCCAATTCCCCTAATCCTTTTAATATTTACCATTTATTCGCTATATAATCAGAATTTATCAATAATATTTGAATAACCTAATTACATCTGATAATCTTGTTCGTGTATTTCTTGTCACATAGACAAGCACCGCAAGAAAAGAAAAGAAAAAACCTATAGAGACGATACCTAAAGGGACGACAAAAGTCGTCTTTGTAGTTCACCCTACAAGTGGAAATGCAATACTTCACTAGAAACAATTAATACCGAATTTAAGATCATCATGATTCGTTATGTTTGTATCTTTGTTAATAAGAGGATTTTATTAATATAGCCTTATAGATTATGTGTTGTTGGTGCGTGCATGCGTGTGTTTGTTTTTGGCTTTTGTGTTCTTTGCGTGTTTTTGGAATCTCTAATAAGACCCTAACTTTTGTGGTGTATGGTGGTGGTTAATTTCGGTGTGTGGTGTATCTAAGTTCTAATGGTGGGAAAGGATGGTGGTCAAAATAGTCATCAATTGGGTGCCACATGGTCGTTGGTGAGTATTAGGGATGAGATTTTTTACCGAAATACTTGTACTGTACCGGTACCATACTGGTACCGTACCGATGCCGTACCTTACCAATCATAAACGGTACCGGTATCGGTAATAGATTTTTTGAAATTCGGTATCGGTAAAAAACGGTATCGGTACTAGTATTTTTCGGTAAATACCGGTATTAATACCGAATTTAATAATGACTTTATGTATTTTCCTATTATCTTAGTTCCCAGTATGAAGTTATATTTTCTTGAACATTGTTTTACAAAAACCAATATCAAATTTCTTGTGTTTGGTTATTTTTAATCAATTATGATGATTTTTTTAGACATGTTGGAATTTTGATGTTAAAAGTCGAACCCATGGATGTTTACCTTTTGATGTTTTTGACTACTTAATATGTTTACCCTTTATTTACATTTCTCTATATATTACTCTAGTTCAATTAATAATGGATGGATGGGTTGCACATGATTTTTTTTTAGGTAAAACAATGGATGACACCAAAGCGGTACCGATATGGTAAAATACCGAAATACAGGTACCGATACCGGTACCGTAGCGGTACCGAATTTATAAATACGGTAATCGGTATCCACATTTCCTCAATTTTGGTTACGGCATTTATGGTATCGGTACCGGTATGGTACCGGTATCGTACTGATCTCATCCCTAGTGACTATGAAAATTCAAACACATAATTACATTCAAACAAACTAAATAAGTCGCGCAGTAACTTGTTTAAAATATTTGTATAAACGTAGATTGGAAACTAAAATTTATATAAAAATTGATAAATATTTAAAAGAATTCTAATAATTACTAAGTGTTATGAATATATCATTTATAGTGACTCTCCACATCCTTAACTCCTCATTGTATTTACTCTTATGTTAATGTTGAGCCTATAAACAGAGGCTTTGTATTTCATATATATGCATCAATAAGAAATTCATCTCCTATTCTCTCATTCTTTCTATACATTGCTAATAGGTTCTAGTTATTACATAACACGTTATCAGCACGACAGTACTGTCTTCAAAACCTTAGTTTAGCACTCGTATCTAAATCGTCTTTGGTCAATGTTAATTAATAAGTTGTGGTTGTATGCAATAATATCTGTTTTTGCGACGTTCAAGGTTGACATGCAACCACAAGCCACAAAGGATAGGGATTATAAAGGAAGAGAACAAGGTGAGAACATTCATGATTGATAAAGAGGGTGCATCCACAAATATCAGGTAAAAACTACCGCCTCTTTTTATTATTATTTAAAAAAATGGTTGGGACCATGCGTAGAATGGGTAAAAAGAAAATACCTTTGAAAAAAGAAGCACAGACAAGGAAGAAGCCAACATTAAACATCGTTCCACATCATGTATCTCATATTAATTCACAATTCAAGTAAGTGTTAAAATCCCTTTAACATTAGATAAATTAATTCCTTTAGGCATATTTTGGAAGTACTTGGAAACCAAATAATAATAATAAAAAATGAACAAAAAAAAAGATAATAATAATAATAATAAGATCTCTGTTTTTTATATAATCTGGCGGCTTGGGCAATAAAGTCGTCATAATTTTCGGACAAGGTAAAGTAACTGCCTCAAGAATTGCATGCGTTAGTCATATTATAAATGTCATCCATTAAATATACTATTATATTTTAGTTAATTAATATTAAAAAAATAAATGCTATTATTATATAGTTGTTACAAACATTTTCTTAACTGTATAGTTCACAAACTTTATTAGTTTAAATATGCATTTAATTGAATTCCTAAATTCTGTAGGTTTTGTTAATTATTATAAATAAAAGTGTTTTTTTGGATTCAATGGTAAATTGATGATACAGTGACATGTAAAAATTATTTGGAGTGGTTGTTTAATGTGACAATTTGTTTCTGGTTAAGAAACATATGGTATGATGTTATGATTCATAATATAGTGACACGTAAAAGTTACTTTACCTCAATATTAAATGTTGGTTTATATTACAATTATCATTCTACTAAACTTTGACGATTCTTTAAATTGCAAGGTTTTTTTATTGCTTATCGTCTATTTTACTTTATATAAATATTACATGGTTTTATAGTCATCAAATTATGAATACATATCATATTTTAATGGTATTATGAATCTTGTGACTAGATATTTAGTATTGAAGTCATCATTTTAATATGGATAATTGACAAATATGTGTTTTTAGGAAACTGATAATTGATAAATATGTGTTTTTAGAATACGATTGTGTACATAGTTATATTATATTATGGTTGAATGCATGATGTATGTACATATGTTTATTATAATAGTCATGTGTTCCTTTCTCCGAGTACATCATAATTTGATTCATGTATAGAAATGATTCTTATATGATTCATATACTCGGTGACACTATATGATTAAAAACTTTATATTTGTTTAGAAACCTATGCAATGTATCATAGAGTTATGTAGTTAACACATTATCATAAGAAAAGATATAATGTGGACGTATTACATTAAACGTTTTAATAGTGTTTTTGATATATTCTTCACATTAACCATGATTAGTAAGAAAAATAAAAAAAATGTATATTTTATTGTATTGTATTTGATGAGA
This sequence comes from Helianthus tuberosus, assembly GCA_030545235.1. Taxonomy (NCBI): domain Eukaryota; kingdom Viridiplantae; phylum Streptophyta; class Magnoliopsida; order Asterales; family Asteraceae; genus Helianthus; species Helianthus tuberosus. The sequence goes on from CM060400.1 coordinate 146,749,292, forward strand.
AGCCATCTTATATCAATTATATATTGTACAATTTGACCTTGTACATTATATTTAATATGCCATTGTTTATTTATATAGATAGTCTTCAATGAAGCAGCTAAACTAAAGTTGTGTATATGATCACACGTTATAAACATGATTGAATTGTGATCAGATTCATTTATATTATGACATTCGAAGTTTCAAATTCACTAAAGCTTATTGTAAATTTATTGATACTTGTAAGGTTTTAGACCGATAAATCTTAATGATTCGGTCATATAATTGATTTTATGTGGTGAAAAGATTAGTTATACATGTGGAATAAAACAAGTTCCATTGTCAAACCTCAAATATGCTCTTGAAGAAGCAAGATTGTTAAAGAATATGTAAGGTTTGAAACGACCACCATGAAAGTAGTGTGATTCTAATCCATTCATGAAGTGAATGTGATGATAGAATGACCAATGTAAGGTGACGATCATGTATATAACAACTAAGAAAATTGTAATGGTGTCACCATGATAGTTGTTTGGTTATAATCCATTCCTTGAACTGAATGTGATGATATAATAATTGGTGTAAAGTTCGTAATCATGGTAATTGAGGAAATTGTTATGATGCTCATGTAATGAGATCAACCATGTTAATAATATGATGACTATACAATGATCGATATAAAGGTTGTAAGATATAAGATTGATAAATCTTATACGACTTAGGTACTTCTCAATTGATGGTAAGCAAAGAGAACATTATTTACAAGGAAAAATTGATTAAATTCTTTTCATTTGTCACACTTGAGACATATGCTCCTAAAGTAGCAATATCATTATAAGAGTCATGAAAAAAATGAAATGATTTTATACTCATGTGACCGAGTAAATAACGAAAAACTATGAAGCTTGTTTTGGTTCTACTCCATTCCCAAAAGTGAATGTGATTATATATTAGTAATTGTGTATGTAATGATGGACCTAAATGAGAAACATGTAATGATGAGAATGACTATAAGAATTGTAATGATGGTCATTTTAATAATGATAATGGACCACAAAAGTGGCAAACTAAGGAGTGATTGCATAACGTGATGGTTTGAACTTTGAAGTTGTAATATATTCTCTCGTATCATACGTTTTGTATTACATACGAGCAAGTAATACACATACGATTATAAACCAGAAGTTTATGGATCATAATTATTTAATTAGTTGGCATGACCGGTTAGACCACACCGAGTCAATGATGATGTGAAACATAATGAAGAACTAGAAGATTCTTCAAGCTGATAATTAGCATGTATTGTTTTGCTCTCAAGGGAAATTTTATTTCTGCCAAATAAAGGAGGGTGTGTATCCCTAAATATTTTGGAAGTGATTAAAGGATATGCATATACCAACATGATATCATTTAGTGTTTTAAATCGATGCATCGTCTAAATGTTTATCAAATCCACAACCTGAAGTTTGTGTGATTGTGGCTTAGCTAATGTGATAGCAAGCATATTAATCCAAATTAGTATATTTATTTGATAATAGTGAATTTGATTCCCAAGTTATTAACGATCATTGGAATAAGTATTATTATTGAGATGATCACTAAACGTCTACTATTGGTTACAAACCGAATGATCATGAGATGAGTAAAAGTTCATTTAGGTACATGTAATTTTATATATAGTACCATCAATTCACATCAAGCCAATAAGTTATAGTTCTCCCCATACAGTTGGTTTTTGGTCAGGAACCAAAGATGTCTCATCAAAGATTTTGGTTGTGCAACATATATTGAAACTTATCCACCACACCGCACAAAGATGGGACTTCTAAAAAGTTTGACAATATGTTGGGTATAAATAATCTTCTATGATTAAATACTTAAAGCCATTAGTAAGAAATTCGTTTATGGCTCATTGGTTTTCACTTTAATGAATGAATGTTCATAACATTATGGGGGAGATAACAAGCAGTTGAAAAGTGAAATGAATTATCATGTCATCTTGATCCTCAGACTATAAAGTATGAACTAGAAGATTAAAGTATAATTCACTTACCAATATTAAAGAACAAATTACCAGACAAGTTCACTGACCTAAATAGAGTGACTAAGTAAGTCACGTAATCAACTGCTTATCCTCCAGTTTTATTTGTGTCCCAAGAGGACAACCACATATTTTTGTAATGAGTCTATTGCACGCCTAAAACGTGGTAAACTAGTTGATTCCAATAATAAAATTCCTCGAAAATTGGAGTAAATAATTAAGATGGTCAAGTTGAGGTTATAGTAACAAGATCTCCTGAAGAGACAGTAGATATGATGGTTCAAGAAGAACCTTAGGTACCTTAAAATAAAGAGATCTCGATAAGTTGTATCATATCTAAGATATGTATGGAATCGAAATAAAAATCGACGTCGTTATACTTTTGTATATAATGTAGAGCTTAAAATGATTAAATGATGAGGATCAAGATTTAAGATCTGCCTATGAATGAATATTAAGAAATAATTGGCCAAAATAGAAAGACGCAAATAAGGCAGAGTTTAGTTCTCTAATGAAATGGAAAGTTTCTGGACCAACAGTTCATATAACTAAAGTTGTAAAATATGCTGGATACAAAAGTGTCTTTTATGCGAATCTTGTGAAAATCAAATTAAGTGATATGAGTCAAAATTGGTGGCACAAGAATTTTCACAAAGACCTATGATTTATTATGAGAAAACGTATTCTCCAGTGGTGGATGCATTGACTTTCAAATATCTTATTAGTCTGGTAATATATAAAAAAGAATTGACATGCGTCTTATGAAAGTTATGTATCACTTGATACTAAGTCATATAAAATAAGTTCTCGAGAATATTATGATTATTATATTAATTCAGATCTGAATACATATACATGTTGTATATGTTATTGAATTGAATATAATTGGAACTCCCTATGAGTATCCTAAGGCATTTGAGTGCTTAAGAGGTTAACTGAAACACCTTATGGATGTAATTATTGTGCACCAATACTCCAATAAACATACATAGAAAATGCGTACTTGGTTGTTATGGCATCTCAATGTACACAGTGTACAAACATGGTACAATATGGATTTTGGAGATAAAAGCAAGTGTTCATGATATTTTTGCATATGATATACATATCTATGTGTTAAAAGGGCAAATTTATGTAGCAAAACTTCTAAAGAGTGAAAACACATGCATATTTGGATAAGATGGAAAGAATTCCCTCATGGATTGATAATGCTAGAAGCATTAATGATGTAAAAACCACAAGAACGTATTATATGAAGTTGACAAAATACGTATGGACTAAAATAGTTGGGTCGAGTGTTGTACAACTCGAGATATTCGTATAAAGAGGGATATAAGTTTAATTAAATTAGCAATGTTCTATGAACATTCTACTTTTAAAAGTTCACTATAATCGCAATTTACAGTAATGATGTCTAGGCATCATTGAGAGAAATTGTCGAGCTTTTAGAGGGAGAATTTTTTAATGACCTTGGCACGGTCTAATTATTACTCGAACTGCAGTTCGAGTATATATGTAATTATATTTTACTAATCACTCAAGTACATCTATAAGATGATGTTTCGATATTCTAGTATGGACATAGTTGAACCTTAAAGTATGTTAAAGGTTGTTAAGTCATTTATTATAAGAAATGCCTATTATCATCTCCTACCAAAGTAGAGATTCTCATTGTAGAAGTACCATCGTTAAATGCATAAGTGCACTAATATGTTTTGCTAGCTGTGTATGGTTATAATATCTATCACTTGAGGTTATTGTCATGATATAACCTTTGTCAAGCGAAGAGACATTGGAATAAGTTCAAATAAACAATTCAGGTATAAACGATATTTGATTATATTTTACTAACCCATCAAAACAAGTTTGGTTAGTCTTGTAGATGCAGGAACGTAACGCAACACAGTCGTGGACATATGATAATTTTTGTAAAGTGGCACGTAAAGTCTCGTTAGAAGATTATATAACATTGCTCAACATAAAGGATTGCACATTAAGGGATCAAGCGACAAATCATTCGCTACAAAGGCTTTATTCGACTTTCATGGAAGATGGACACACATCACTTAAAGGACACATGTTAAAATGAGGGGGAGACTTATTCAAGTTGCACTATTTTTCCCTTGACTATGTTTTGTCCCATTGGATTTTCTTAGTAAGGTTTTTAATGAGGCAACATACCTGATCCAGAAGTATTAAGGGGAGACAATACGCGCTGCACTCTTTTTCCCTTATCTGAGGTTTTGTCCCACTGGGTTTTCCTAGCAATGTTTTTAATGAGGCAGCATCACCAAACGTATTACAAGAATATTGTACTATTTCATCATGTGGATCGTCAAGGGGGAGTGTTATGAATATATCATTTATAGTGACTCTCCATATCCTTAACTCCTTATTGTATTTACTCATATGTTAATGTTGAGCCTATAAATAGAGGCTTTCTATTTCATATATATGCATCAATAAGAAATTCATCTCCTATTCTCTCATTATTTCTATACATTGCTAATAGGTTCTAGTTATTACATAACACTAAGTATAATAAATAAACTAAAAGTACAACTAAAAAATAACCTTATATTTGTGATATATATCAAAATATCAAGGCGAATTGGAAATAAATAATCTCACATAAGTCGATTTGGCCGATAATAATCTCAAGTCAGTTATTGGCCGATAATAATCCGAACTGATCAATTTTTTTGTAAAATAGTCCGCCGTTAAAATAGCTTAACGGAGTTAAGTTTTTTTCCGAATTACAAACCGATGTTTTAGGGCTTTTGATCAGAACAAGGATACGAGTCGATTAATGTAAAACTTACCTCGAAATTGTGCTTGAAATGGCTTGATTTTTGTTAATTGGAAGTTTAAACACCCGAATTGAAGCACCGTTTTCGTGGGTTGGGGCAGTATTTCGAGGTAAGTTTTACAACAATCGACTCGTATTCTCGTTCTGATCAAAATTCCTAAAACATCGGTTTGTAATTCGAAAAAAAAACTTAACTCCGTTAAGCTATTTTAACGGCGGACTATTTTACGAAAAAAAATTGACCAGTTCAGATTATTATTAGCTAATAACTGACTTGGAATTATTATCGGCCAAATTATGTTAGGTAGGATTATATATTTCCAATTTACCAAATATCAAAACATCATATTTTATTTTATCATAAAAATTACCACATCAACGATATTATTAAATGGAATATACCACCTATTACTACGCATTTTTCAATGTTACTTACACTAAAATAAATCATATTTTTTTCTAACAATAACAATCAGACAAACTTTCTTATTGTTACAGTGTTGTAATTTTTTCTAAAAATATTATGACTAGGAGTAAGTTTCCAAAATCGTCCCTAAGGTTTGAGCATGTTTGGCAGTGTCATCCTAAACAATTTTTTTGTACCATATTGTCCTTACTTTTAGAAATTTTTACGATTTTTATCCAAACGTCTATTTTTTTTTGCTAAATCGTCCTTAAGATTTGAGAATATTTGTCATTTTCATCTAAATATCTAACAGAAAAAAAAAACAAATCACATTAGATGTTTGAATGAAAATAACAAAAAAAAAAAAAAAAACAATATAATACAAAAAAGTTATTTTAGATGAACCTGATAAATATGTCCAAAGCTTAGGGATGATTTTGGCCATTTACTCTATTATAACTAAATACATATTAAGTGGCATGAATGAATTTAATATGACACTTCTGTTAGGATCGAACGCTCTCACACACGAACTCGGACCACACACACTCTCTGCTCTCACAATTTGCCACAATAAAAAACACAAGGATTTACGTGGTTCGGTCTAAACTGACCTACGTCCACGGGTAACTAGGAGTTTATATTTCTTGGTGAGGTACAAAGATTACATTATAAATGAATCTCTTATATAGCGATTGAAGGAAGAGAAAGAAAGTCACAAACATTATCCGGGAATAATGGGGAACAAAGAAGATTGGATAACCCTATCTTCTTATCCTCTTATCCTTTGATCAGAAAAGCATTTCTGATGTAACAACCCGCACGTTCGTGCATTGTTACTACTCGTTATACTCGTTACGCCTAGCACCAGAGATTCGGATCATAATGTAACTATATCGCATATATCGCTAAATCGCAGTATTTTCGCATATTACGCATACTTTATCACTATAACACATCACATCGCACGCATTAACACTCACGATGACGTTGAGTGAGGACCTATTCTACCCTCCTCGATAGCCGTGATGTGTCGAAACGCAACGCATACTCGAAACGCGCAACTCGATTATCGCATCGTAGACCTTAAAATGTGGATATATATACGACCCTTTGTGACTAATTATAGCAAATATATGAATGTAGGCTTGATAATGTGTAACCAAACTATCGCAACGCTTAACGATCGAAACGAAACATCTAAACGCAACACGCCGGAGACCACCGATCGAGTGACTGATCGATCGAGTGGCCACCCGATCGGACAACCACCCGATCGGACAGCCATCCGATCCGTTGCACTTCTTCACCTTCACTCCACCTCACCTATAAATAGCACTTGTCACATCAATTGAACAGTGATGAGACAGCTCTCACTCGACCAGCACGCTTTGGGTCTATTTCCTCTCGATTTCTCACGAATCTTTTAAGTTTTCATCCTAAATATTGTACTTTCTTGATCTACACGCACTTCTACACCTTTCTATCCTTCGAATCTTAACTTTTAACCGTGAAATCACTAGATTTGAGGTGTTCTAGGATGATGTCATCATGGTGTTCTTAGAAACTTCATGTTTTGGCTTCAATCCATCAAGAACAACTTAGATCTGAACGATTTCCACACAAATAAACGAGGATCTTTCATAGATCTGAACATATTCATGGTGAAAAAGGATTGAAAGATGGGTTCTAACTTTCTTTCAACTCTTTTACACTCAATGCACTCAAAACCGATAGAATCGGACCTTGTTCTAGTCTTCTACTCTTTCTTAGTGATGTGTTAGTTCAAGATCTAGAATCTATCCACGAGATTACCAATTTCGGGTTAAGCGAGAACAACCGTCTTGAACCGGCTAACTGGTTGAACTTGGGTGATTCCTGTTCGAACGGGCTACTTGGGTCAAGATGGGGTTCTGTTGATTAACACGTTGTCACACCATCTCGATAAAACTTCAAGATACTAAAACAACCAAGTGAGGAAGACGATCAGGTCGACAAGGACGGATTGCCGTCCGATCGGATTGCCGCGCGACCGGGTTGCCACCCGATCGGCTTGCACCTTGGGCCCCACACTTCACTTTTATAATTAATAATATGAAGGACTGAGCATCGAACGAACTGCTGTCCGATCGGACTACCGTCCGAACGGACTACCACTCGACTATGTGATGTTTGGAACTCAACACTTAAACAATTTCCAACATGTTCAATACAACGAAATTGCCACCCGATCGGACTACAATCCGATCGAGTGACAAACTGCTGTGAACTTGTTCTCACTACAACATCCTACCAATCGGATTGCCGCCCGATCGGACCGTCGTCCGATCGATCGACCTGAAAGGTAGAGATACTTCTCTGTTTTCAAAATCCTACAACGAAAACTTCAAAAGGCAAACCATCATACACAAACACATTCTTACCAAACGAGGTGACAATCCAATCGAATGGCCGTCCGATCGGATGACCATCTGAACGGATTGCCACCCGATCGACTGGCCATCCGATCAGATTGCCATCCGATCGGATTACCATCCGACACTCGGTTCACTCGCCATCGTTTAACGCACTATTCAACGCTTACGCTGTCAATATGTAATCAGGCTAATCTCAGACGCGCTCCCTTCAATTCAACCAAGTTGTGTTTGCTTGCTGAGCACCGACTGTGAGTATACTCGAACCCCTTTTAATCGCATTTTTGGGTGTAACATACGTTCCTAATAAATCAAACTTATCAAACGAATTATTCAATCAATCTGTTTATCACTTGTGAATAACTGTTATGCATAATTATACGTGATGCTAGTTACATATGTGTTAGGACTTATACGCGCAAGGTCCGCCTTAACTAGTATAGTACTATAGTACCCGACGGGGTCTAGTTAGGATGAATAGCAATCGCAATCGCAGCTCGAGTGACTTAGCTGGTAGTATCTGTCTTTTTGCATGTATGTTGAGGTATCTCGTTTATGTATTTCGTAATTCGCAACACTTTTATCTATTTTTCGCTACTATCAAACTTGTATACTCGCCAATAGTTTTGTATTGACGTTGTTTTAACGTATGTTGCAGGTTTAGTCGCAGTCTACATCAAATCAAGCTAGGAAGTCTAGAAACTCACCTAAATTCTATGTTGTCGGATTTGTATTGTTCGAGAGAACAAGGATTCTGTGATGACTTATGTGAATGTATTGTTTATTAGTATGGGATAATGAACGCATTAAATACTGTCGCAATTTAGTTGTTATGGATTCCCTTGAGCAATCTGATTCGCCTAGTGCTGCGACCCGATGATTCCGCCATCGGTTGGGGTGTGACAGATTGGTATCAGAGCCATAACTATAGGGAATTAGGTAAAATTTTGTGACTCGACCTAGTCCGGGTCGACGTCTTAGAAGTTGACCTAGTCTATAGTCTAAGTACCTACAGGCCGACTCGTACGAACCCAGTAGGATTTGTATGGGCCTACTTGATGCTCTCGATCGAAATTGCTAAAAAACTACAACTTTGTGTGAACACCGCGTACTACAGCTTCACACGAAGAAGCCTTTCCTAAGGCTGAAATACTACTTAGCCTTTCCTAAGGATGACACAATGCACACGTTTTCAAAAATACTCGCATAACGAAACCAAGTGATCCAGTCGAGACCAGGTGTGAAAACCAAGAACTCTCGATGAGATCGCTCACTCAGTGCATTTTTCTAGCACGAGAACCTTTCATCGAGCTAGGAGTGACATCCACATCTCGACGAAAGTCTCCATTTCAAACTCTAGTGGAACTCATGATTCATTCGAAGAGCATACCCACAATTAGGAACGAAGTTGTTAAGTGAGGGGTGAAACCCGTATCTTAATAAACCGTTCCACTCTCTAAAATGGTTTTCGAAAAGCTCTCACCAAGGACTCGACCATGACGATGACTCGAGCCACGCGATGACTAGGAGGACGAATGCCATGAGCTGAATCCCAGTGGAAGCATAAGTCTTCTAGGTCAACGCGTGTGCACGAACTTGTTGGGTATAGTTGGGTTACCTTGGGTAGTCAACGCCTAAACACCCGAGGCACTCCGATTATTTTACTACGCCTATGATTCGCTGATTTTACACTTTATGGAACCTATCTACGCTTATGTGTTACAATTTAAAACTTTACGCTTTATCGATTCCTCGATTTATCAATTTTTGCTCCCTGCTTTTGAAACCGCATCACTCGCACAGTCATCGCAATCTAAAATGAAAACCGAATGTTCGCAACAAAACTAATGTCTAATTGCTTGCTCTCGCTCCCTCTCTCTGCATCGCGTCCTCACGTATTCTATACCGTCATGTATGTGTACAAATATAAGCTACAACTAATTATATATACAAGCAAATCATTGTGTAGGAACTTAGGAATCCTGTGTCTCCTATGTGAAATCTATTATACTATCGCATCAAGTTTTGAACGCGCTCAATCGCATCGCAAAACTCGAAAATCATTATGATCGAATCTCACTCCAAAACTCTCTCTGTCTAGATGCCTTCCAACGACTCTACCTCGAGACAAACAGCTAGGAGAAGAGCCAAACGAAGCGTCGAGAAGAGGATTGCCTCGCTCATGGCCAGGGAAGTGGCCAAGGTCATTCATCAAATTATCGCTCAAGTGCACTCTCTCATCAATTCTGTTGGATCGTCGTGTGACCCTAACGAGTCAATCTGAGTAGTTCATCATCAAAAACAAAGGCAGAATCAATGTAAATGATGTCAACACAGCTTATTCCTTTCTAATCTTTATCTATTACTGATTTCCTGAGCTTTTACATATCTGATTACAATTCGGCAGCACCTCGGCTCTCAAACACACACATGTAATTCCGTATGAAATGAGACCACACAACCCCTATATATAGTTGAACTAATTTCGTTTGAAAGTGGCAAGGCCCATTTCAAACGAAATTACCTTTGTTAATTTCGTTTGAACTGTACCTTGTCACCTTCAAATGAAATCACCCACTTAAACATGAACAAACCCTAAATTTTTTCCTGTTGTGTGCTCGTTTATCCTATCTAGACATAAGACTCGATTAAGACGAAGTTAACAGACAGTAGATGCACCAACAGACTCCCCCTTGGATGTTGACGAAGTCTTCGGCGTCGAGTCTTTAGTCTTTGTCTCTTTCCAAATTGATTTGACATTGTAAAAGCTTCCTTCAATCTTTATCTTCAATCAACAGCTAGCATGAATCACACAATCTGAATCTTTAATATCTTCAAGCTCCCCCTTGAATGTAGATTCAGGAACTGTATCTGACTTTAAGTCTTCAGACTAACCCTATCAGTAGGCTGGGATTTTGCTTTGCTGCTTTCTCAATTCAAGCCTGTTACCTGCACAATCTCTACCTAAATATAAGATATATGACAATAACAGTTTCAATTCCAAACTTACCATTCAATCTCATTTGTTAGAATTTGTCAGAATTAGAAATCCACTTAAGTATTCAGGTCCAAATTAATGACCCTGATTACTCAATTTGTCTACCAAGTCCAACTTAATGACCTTGGTTGATCTGAGATAAATCACACTGACATTTGTTCAACTTTGTTCACTTCAATTCCTGAAAAATTTACAAGTTTCAACTTAATGAACTTGTTTTGACTTTTCAATTTTCTCAAGTTTAACATGATTAGCTCCAAACTCATCCTCCAGCCCAGAAACTTCCTGCATCTGCTTCAATTCGAATCTGAAGATCAACTCTCCATTTTGGTTTGTCGGAAAATAAAGCAGAAGTGTAAAATCTTTTTAGATTTTATAATAAAGCTTCTAAACTAGAAATGAAATACATAAATAAAATGCAGTAAAAGTAAACTATTTACAAACATATTTTTGTGAGCGTGTTAGGGAATCATATCAGCTATTCGACAAGTCACAAGTACCGTTAAGCTTTGATTACATACTCAGAATTAAACAATTCACTTAGATTGTCGATATACTGATCCACTTAAATTTTCACACAAATTTCAATCTGTCCAGGATACAGATTTAGTGTTTTAGGAACTTAAACTCATTCATGTGTCCCACCTCTTGAATATACTCCCGTATCCAGATCCCAATATTCAGTCTTACAGGTGAGTATACCACAGATGATATCTGTAAGGGGTTAAATTGCGAAACCGTGAGAGCTCAGGTCAGAACTTCCGTTCAGCAGAGAGATGACGGTTCGACTTTAGTGGGTCCCCTTTAGAGGATCTTTTTTACAACAGCATTGATTTTCAATTTTAATGTCTCATCATTTTATGCTGAGGGCGGCGCTATTTTTCAAGCAAGCAGTAAAGTATTCTCCGGGGACTAGGCCATTGCTTCCGCATTATCAGAAGTCCCGGGATAATACCCCAGATATCACTGAGTATAAAGACCTAGTATCTCAGAAAGAGGGATCTTTCAAACAAGATTTCAGGGGTTACCTATATATCCAAGTAGTGTTCCCCACGAAATAAGCAAGTAAAGATTTAGGTTTATATCCCGAACAAACCTACTAAATGTGTAAAAACCTATTGGCACATCATCAGCGAGACTGTTTAAGACTTTTTTAAACTTTACATATCTTTAGCATACCGTAACTGTCAAGCCGATGTACTATCATTTTCCCTTTTTACACAAGCTCTTTTTGAGTTTTCTATTGTTTTTGGATTTTGAAATATCTCATGTTTTTGTATTTTCTGAAAATATTACCCTATACTCTCCCCCTAAATACCAAAACATGTAAAAAATCGACAAACCATTGCAGATTGTTTCTCAACATCATCATCTACAATGTCTCCTTCATCAACGCCAAGAATCTCTTCCAACACCGATAAAAGCTTCATACCGTTCAGTTTTAGCAAATATTGAAAACGAGTTTTATCAAATGCTTTGGTATGTAAATCAGCTTTTTGATCGTCAGTGTCGATTTTCTCAATTCGTATCAACTTCTTCTCGAAACAATCGTGAATGAAATGATGACGAATTTCAATGTGTTTCGTTTTAGCGTGATGAACTGGATTTTTAGTAATGTTTATCGCTGCCTCATTATCAACAAAGATAGGGGTGTTTAGAAATTGCAAACCGTAATCGCGCATCTGTTGCTGGATCCACAAGATCTGAGAACAGCAACTGCTAGCAGATACATACTTAGCCTCACATGTGGACAAAGCTACAGAGGTCTGCTTTTTTGCATTGCCATGTGACCCATCGTGGTCCGAAAAACTGGCACCCCGCTGTTGTTGATTTTGCGTTAACTTTGCAGCATCCGAAATCAAAATCAGAATACCCTTCGAGCGTAAAATCGCCTTCTCTTGGATACCACAACCCCAATGATGGAGTTCCTTTAAGGTAGCGTAATATCCTTTTCACAATCACCAAATGCGAAGCTCTAGGATTAGACTGAAACCGCGCTGCGAGGCAGGTTGGATACATAATATCGGGTCTTGAAGCTGTCAAGTACATTAACGAACCGATCATAGAACGATACAACATTTCATCTACCTTCTCTCCGGTGAGATCAGGGTTTATCCCATGATTCGTCGCTAATGGGGTGGAAGCTGGAGTAGAACCTGACATCCCGAATTCCTCCAAGATATCATGAACGTACTTGGTTTGATGTATGAAAATTCCTTTGGGTAGTTGATCAACCTGAAGTCCCAAAAAGAATTTCATCTCACCCATCAATGACATTTCAAATTTCTGCTTCATAACACTTTTGAAATCTTTGCACAGATTCTCATTTGTTGACCCAAATATGATGTCGTCCACGTATATTTGAACGATCAGAAGATGTCTGTCGACCTCTTTGGTGAAGAGAGTGGCATCCACTTTTCCACGAATGAAGTTGTTGGCTAGCAAGTGTTGAGACAATGTCTTGTACCAAGCTCTCGGGGCCTGGTGTAAACCATACAGTGCTTTATCCAGCAAGTAGACCTTGTCTTTGTGGATTGGATCGGTAAAGCCCGGTGGCTGACCGACATATACCTCCTCTTTTACCTTCCCGTAGAGAAACGCCGATTTAACATCTAGCTGAAATACTTTGAAATTTTTCCAAGATGCAAATGCTAGGAGGATTCTGATCGCTTCTAGTCTAGCCACTGGAGCATATACTTAGGTGAAATCTATACCCTCCTGCTGACTAAAGCCCTGGACTACGAGTCGAGCTTTGTTACGAACTACAACCCCTCTATCATCCCTCTTGTATTTGAACACCCACTTGGTGTTTATCTTCCTCTGACCATCAGGCAAGTCTACTAACTTCCACACACCTAACTTCTCGAATTGGCTCAGTTCCTCCTGCATTGCATTGGCCCAAGAATCTTCAGTTAGCGCCTCTTTGTAAGTTCGCGGTTCGATCTGCGAAATAAAACAACTTAGTGAAAACTCAGTTTGTAAATGGGCAACTGTAGAATAAAAGCAAGTAAGCCCTTGGTCAATTTGTCGTCTTGTGCGAACGCCTGTTTGCAATTCTCCAATGATCAATTCCTCTGGATGGTATGAAAGAGTTCTCGGCATCACCTCGCCTGGAACATCTACCTCGCCTTCCAAATTTGTGAAATTTTGATTTGCACCTTGTTCATCGACTGGAATTGTTTGACTTGAAATCTGGATCTGCTCCCCCTTAGAATCTGAATCACCATGATCAAATACTGGCATGTTATTAGATTCTTGATTATCATTGTCTGCCGTCTGATTATCAGGAGCAACTTCATTTTGTTGAATATCATCATGTTCTCCAGCATTGCTTGGACCGGCTTCATCATCATTTGAAGTTTGTCGTGGTCGTCTTGAATACGCAGCTGGGAACCTTTCCTGCGATGACTCATACTCTCTCAGAATATCCAACTCGTCAAAGAAATCTTCTTCTTCTTCCTTTTCTTCTTCCATGTCAAACGAATCCCACAAAGTATCATAGTGAAAACGCCATGAATCGCCGGGATTTTGCGGCGGCATTGTGTAGCCTTGACATTCAACATTGTATGCCTTAATAATCTGCTTCAAGCTTGGAACAAAGACTCGCTTTTGTGGACTTGAGTAACCCACGAATATTCCCTCAATGCTCTTTGCACCAAACTTTCCAAAAAGCTCTAGAACTGTGCAGGGAGACCCAAACGGTTCTAAACACTTCAGGTTCGGCTTGCGGTTGTTCATTAGCTCGAAACATGTCTTGTTGAATTTCTTCACTGTGAGAACCCGGTTGAGCGTATAGCACGCAATTGAGACTGCTTCTGCCCAAAAATTGACAGGTAGTTTGGAATCAGCAAGCATCGTCCTGGCTGTTTCGATTAGTGTCCTGTTCTTTCTTTCAGCTACTCCATTCTGCTGCGGAGTATAAGGAGCACTAAATTCATGCAATATACCTCTCTCATCACAATATTCTTCCATCTTGTTGTTCTTGAACTCAGTACCATTATCACTTCTGATTCTTCTGATACGCCTTTGGTACAAGTTTTCAATTTTTCTGAACAACGCCATCAAACTATCAAATGTCTCATCTTTTGACTTTAGAAAAGAAACCCACGAAAATCTGGAATAATCATCAGTTACTACGAGACAGTAGTAATCACCAGTTATGCTTTTGACGTTCACTGGACCAAAAAGATCCATATGAAGTATCTCTAATGCTCTCGAAACTGAATTGACTTTCTTTTGAGCGTGTGATTTCTTCTTTTGCTTGCCTTTGACGCAACTGATACACTCTCCTTCTAGATGAACACCTTTCACATGAACACCAGTTACTAAATCATTGTGCACAAGGTGATTCATTTTTCGGAGATGTATATGACCCATCTTCCGGTGCCACAATTGTGTTTCCTTATCCGTTGCTCTTGACACAAAACAGTGAGCCTGACCCGTGGTTGTAGTTGCTACACTCATGTCCAACACGTACAGATCATTGACTCTTGGTGCCCTCATGATAATCCATTCTTCGGGAACAACAAATCCTGGTTTCAAGATCAAACATTCTTTGTCTGTAAAGTGCGTCGTATACATGCGATCACAAATCTGAGAGATGCTCAGAAGATTGTTCTCAAGCTCGGCGATGTAGTTCACTCTTTCAAACGTAACAATCCCATTGGATAACGTTCCTTCACCGACTATTCTACCACCTTGATTGCCTGCAAAACCTACATAACCTCCATTGAAATTTCTAACATCGTACAGTAGGGCTGTTTTCCCCGTCATGTGCTGAGAAGCTCCACTATCCATAATCCATCGTGAAACGGATCTTGAAATCTCCTGCACATATCACAAACACTTAGTTAGATTTTGATGCTACCCAAGCCTCTTTTGACTCGGGTAACTTGACATTGATGTGAGATTTTGCAATGTAAAGTGGCGGAAAATTCTTGTCGTTCATCTTTAAGCTCTCTTCAGATCCAACC
Source organism: Helianthus tuberosus (assembly GCA_030545235.1). NCBI lineage: Eukaryota > Viridiplantae > Streptophyta > Magnoliopsida > Asterales > Asteraceae > Helianthus > Helianthus tuberosus. The sequence goes on from CM060400.1 coordinate 146,764,912, forward strand.
TCAACCTTTTTGTATAAGAAAAACTCATCTTTCTTAGGTTGACCAGTTGGTTGATTTTTCTTTTGAACATTCTTCTTCTCTGGTGGAGTAGAAGATTGTTTCTCCAATTGTTCATAATAATCCAAAGGAACATCCATCTTTACCGGAGTGGTAGAAGACGATTGTTTTTCTGACTCTGAAACCTTTGGTTTTGGAAAACTTGATTTCTTTTCAACCACTTTTGGCTTCCATGTTTGTTGAGACGATAACCCGTTTATAAAACTTGTCATTTTTAGTTATCATATTCTTAACAGGTTCAGTTTTGATCTTGGTGTTGTCATTTTTCAAAACTTTTTTCTCAACAACCAATGGAGCTTTTCCCTTCACAACATCTTTCTTTCTTGAATTCATCACAACTTCAGTCTTAGTCTTCAAGTTGGTACACTTTCATGCAATATGTCCAACTTGATTGCATTTGAAGCATGTTCGGGTGTCAACTACCCGACTTGTGCCTTCAGACTGGGCTGCGATGCTTTCTTCTCAAAGAACTCTTTGTTTGATTTTGAAAAAATCTCAGATTCTTCATCAGAAAGTGAACTTGAACTGTTCACAAACACCTTTTTCTCAGCAAACTTCTTGTTTTGAACATTCTTTTTCTGATAATTCTTACCACCCTGATAACCACCCGACCATCTGTTTCGATTGTTGTTATAAAAACGCGGTGGAACAACAGGTTTCTTGTAGTAAGCTTTATCTTTTTCAAAATTCATTTGCCTCTTCGTCTGTTTTAGACCTTCAATCTCAGACAGATCAATTTCAACCAATTTGAACACATTTGTCAATTTAGCAACATTAACATTCTCCAGCTGAAACTCAGAATCCGAATACAACTTATCCGATCCCGACATCTTATACATGACAAGAGTAGGTTCTTCATTTAAGTTGTTTTTGGATTTTGGTTTCGGAATTTAATTGTTCAGAAAACAATCTTCATCCTCAACTGAATCACTATCAGACTTCAAAACACTTTGCCTTTCACAATCTCAGTTTGAACACTATCATCAGATGAAGAAAATGTAACATCAATTGACTCTGGAAGTTTTATTCCTTTGTTTCATCTTCACCATTAACCAACCTGGATGTTTTCTTTGAAAAATTATTTAACATTGGCGGTGGAACCTGATGATACCCAACCCCAGTTCCATCCGAATAAACATCTTCGCCTGCTTTGTTTTTTCCCAATGGGTTTAGGAACGATGTGTTGTAAAACAAAGCTTGCGGAGTTGAACTGGTTAATTTCAGATTGATACGCTCATTCTCAATCTTAGCTTCTTCAAACTGAAGCTTCAATTTAGCAATCTCATCCAGTTGTTGGTTGATTTGCTCTTCTTTGTATCTAAGAACTACAGTTAAATGCTCATTTTCTTTATTGGTTTTACCGTTTCTTTCATCAGAATCTTTTACCGTTCGTTTTAGTTTGTCAAAATTTTCTGAGAGTTCACGATTTTCGTGAAGTAGCTTTTCATTCTCTTTCCTAATTCTTTCTACTTCAATTTTATCATTTTCAATTTTCTCAGTTAAATTTTAGCTCGATCATTTGAAGCTTTTAGCATTTTATCACGGTCTAGAATCTGATCTTCAACCTTTCTGACTCTTGTTGTCAGTTCTTCAACCTTTGTATCACTAAGATAAGTGAGTGTACTACAAAACTTGCAGTTTTTCATGCAACTTTTGCAGTCACTATCACCTTTGACTTTCTTACCTGACTCACTTGTTGAAATGTTTGGACTGACCTTGCTTTTAGACTCAGTTTCAGACTTAGAGTCTACCTCAAGTTCCTTTGCAGCAAGCACTTTGTCAGCCATCTTCCCCAAGTTTTCAGCGGTGAATTCTTGTGAAGTATCAATAATCCCATCATAAATCTTCTTAGACTGCGACTCATTCTCTTTTTCTTTTTGTTTCTCTTCTCTACCTCCCCACCATTCTCTCTGTAATGCTTCTTCTTCTTCAGCAAATTCCTCAATGAAAGCTTCAATACTAAGAGTTTTCGTATCAATAGCAATGTTTCCTTGAGGATCAAGGTAACATTCTCTACCAGCATCCCATCTCTTTGCTTTCTTGGCTTCACTGAACACCTTAGATAATCTCATCATCTTGAATTCTGCTCTACCCTTTCTACTGAGGTATTTTTCTTCTTCAGTTATGGTGTCTTTGTAAGGAATAATCTTTTCTGCTATGAAAGCGTATCCTACTGCATCTTCCTCTGGTAGCAGTTCACTCCAATCAAAACCTTCGTCATCATGAATAACAACAAGAGCTCTTGATTTTTCTTTGGGGGCATCCTCAAGCTGCTTCATTCTGGGCGGTTCTGATTTATTCTGATGATAGATTGCTCTTTTGTAGTAATCCTCACGGAATGGATTTACAGTATCATCAGCAGGAGCGTTACGACATTCACGTTTGAAATGTCCTTTTTTGTTTACATCTGAAACATGTGACTTTTGATTTGTCAAAGCCAAGTTTTGTGGACGGCCCACCGATAGAATGTCTCCCAGTAATCTTCATGAACCGTTGCGCTCTCCGGACTGCACTGGCCATACACCACCTGATATCGATCAGTTCCATCTCTTCAGGATCTATTTGATCATAGTCCTCCTTAGTCAGGTTGGTGTTTCCAATCTTGCCCGCCACGAGGCTCTTGTACGATTCTAATACCGATGCTAAGAACACCATCTGTTGTTTTGCTGACTCTTCACTGAAATTTTGAGCGTTCTTCAGATCCACAACAATGTTACATTGGAACAGATTCTTTGATGCATATTGGCTTGGAGTTGTTGAAGAAGATCCACTATGAAAACCACTGTGAGGAGTTTCTTGATTCACATTATTTGAACTCTCTGCAGAAAATGATGTTCTTGGAGAACCAGTCTTTGGTAGATTTCCTCTGTGGTACAACTCCACATTCTGCTGATAAGATGAGTTGTTGACTTTGCTAGATTTCTTGATCTCCAACTCGTGACTCTCCAGTCTTTCGATAAGCAGATCCACTGTCAACTCTTCAGACTTGATTGTATTCTTCAGCATTAATGCAAAGTACTGCAAATCTTGTTCATTCGGCAGCGAGTCGAACAGTTTGTCAACCAACTCTTCTTGAGTATATACAATTTTGTGTCTTGCCAGCTCCAATTTCAGATGCCCGAATCTCTCAATCATCTTGGAAACAGATTCGTTCTTTAAACAACCAAATAAATCAAACTCTTTTCTTAACAGTTTCTTTTTGTTTTTGACTATCTCAGCACTACCTACACACTTTACCCTCAGTTTCTCCCAAAGATCTTTTGAATTTTCATATTCAATCAACGAAATTATATCATCTCTCACAGATTGATGAATCAACGCAATGCACTTTTGTTCAACAACATATCTTTCAATCTCATCAGTATCTGTCAAACTTTCACCAAAACCGTCCTCCTCTAACGTAACCAATCTTTAAACTTTTCCAACTTGGATGTGCAAAAGCTTGAAGCCACTCATCAAACCTTGTAGCCCACCTATTGTAATCTTCAATTGCCATTAACTTGGGAGGTTTGTTGTACGTCCCATAAGCACTCTCAACACTTAATGCATCAGAAAGACTTTTCTTTGCACTCGGTGTTGGTGTAGTTTCATTTGTGTTATCTGAAGTGCCATCTCCCGAACCACCGGTAAATGCAAACACATCACAGAAAGGATTCATGAAATCATCCATCTTTCAAGTACCTGAAACAGTCAACAAACACTTAGAAAATTTTTGAATTTTGAAAAAATGATTTTCAAACGAAATTAGTTTGAGCAAAATTATGAACTCAAACGGAATTATCCTTCACACGGAATTACTTGTTCACACTGTTTCAAACGGAATTACCAAGTAGAATCTAAAAACCACTTTCAAACGAAATCTCTAATTTCGTTTGAGACAACACCTCATTCAAACGGAATTACTGATCTTGTATGAACTTTTAAACGAAATTACAATAAGGTGCACTCTCAAGCGAAATCAACCAGACATTTCAAGCGAGATACCCGTTTCAAACGGAATTAACCAGACTCTTCAAACAAAATCAGATATAATGTGCACTTTCAAACGAGATTACCTGGATATTTCAAACGAAATTATCTATGACGTCATCATTTTTCGATCTGTTTCAAACGAAATTATGTATTTGATCAAGTTTTAAGCTGATTTTAGGTCCAAATCTTTCACGGATTAGTTAAAACTATGTTTCGCTTGATATATGTGAGTTTTAAGCCATTTCAACCATTAAATCTCGTTTAAATCAGAAAAGAAAGAGTAGAAGTGAGAGAATCCGATGAAATCAAGCTGAATTGGTATGAACTCCTCGTCCTGAGCTCTGATACCACTTGTTGGATCGTCGTGTGACCCTAACGAGTCAATCTGAGTAGTTCATCATCAAAAACAAAGGCAGAATCAATGTAAATGATGTCAACACAGCTTATTCCTTTCTAATCTTTATCTATTACTGATTTCCTGAGCTTTTACATATCTGATTACAATTCGGCAGCACCTCGGCTCTCAAACACACACATGTAATTCCGTATGAAATGAGACCACACAACCCCTATATATAGTTGAACTAATTTCGTTTGAAAGTGGCAAGGCCCATTTCAAACGAAATTACCTTTGTTAATTTCGTTTGAACTGTACCGTGTCACCTTCAAACGAAATCACCCACTTAAACATGAACAAACCCAAAATTCTATCCTGTTTTGTGCTCGTTTATCCTATCTAGACATAAGACTCGATTAAGACGAAGTTAACAGACAGTAGATGCACCAACAAATTCTCGAACCTCGGAAGACTTTAAGACGGAATCGCCGCAATCTACTTTCCACTATAAACACTTCAAAGCCTGTGACCCGATGGAGTTCACGGGTGAAGGAGGTGTGTCCCAACTGCTCTAGTGGTTCGATTCTATCGAAGTTACCCTTCGTCAGAGTGGGTGTCCCGATAGTTTCCGTACTACTTGCACTACCAGAGTATTTCAATCGCAAGCACTCGACTGGTGGACAGCCGAACGTAACAAACGCGGGATCTCCGCAGCTTACGCTCTTTCTTGGAATGAGCTGAAAGAGCTCCTGAGGGAAGAGTACTGCCCGCCCCACAAAGTCCAGAAGCTAGAAGACGAATTTTGGGAAATCAAGCAAGTCGAAGCTGACAATGCTGGCTACATCGCAAGGTTCAAACAGCTTAGCATAATTTGCCCAAGTCAAGTCAACACTTCAGAGAAAGCCATCATGAAGTACATTCGTGGCTTTCCTGAGTGTGTGGGCAATTTTGTCGAAGCTGCAAGACCTGCTACCATCGAAGAAACCTATCGCTTGGCCGCATAAATCAACGACAAACGAGTCTTAGACGGATTTTCCTTCAAGAATCCTGTCAAACAAGCGCATCAAGCAATCGTCGTTGATTCCTCTAGCGAATCTACCGACAATTCTTCTGAAGATTCCTCCGAAGATGTTTCCAGCGAATCATCAGACGAATCCTCCGACGACAACGACACCTCATCCCAGGATCGCAACGAGCTCAGCCGCAAGCGAAAGGAACCAAGCGTGGGTGAAATTCCAAACCCCAAACCGCTACGATTTGCTCCCGTTCTTGTGAAACGCGCCTACACCGGAAGCCATCCCCGGTGTCTCATGTGTACGTATCATCACCCACCAGGAGCCAATTGTCGTTATTGCGACAATTGCAACTGGTATGGTCATTTTACCCAGAACTGTCGCACAGGACCGCAACCTTGAGGAACTTCAGCAACAACCGCAGTCTCCGCATAAGTACTCTATAGCAACATTATTTTGCTTTTAATGTTGTTGTAATTATACGACTTATCGCCGTCAATTTCTGTTATGTGTGGAAACTTATTCTATCTCTCGACGCATGTGGATTCTATTTATCTCTTATACTCGCGCACGATCTATATGCTAGCAATATGTACTATATAATGTATTTTACCCCTACTATGCATTCTTGAGATAAGGTACGATAAACGTGTAAGAATCAGATTAATCATGGGTGCACACGGGATTATTTCGGTTAGTGCACGGAGATCGTAGTGAGTTTCAATGGTGCCTTAACGTTCAGGGCATGGTTAAGCGTGGTGGATACGCCGCTGGTACTTCCTATATATAAGCGTCTTGACCATGTCTGACGAAGTGTGACACCTATTCACGGAACAGAGGCGTATGGTTGAAACATGACGGTGTTTTGCCATGCTAACCGAAGTTTTGTGAAGAAAGTGCCATGTGGAGTTGGAACGTAGACCTATTATACTATTGGGGTTATTTTCGACACACTACACTACATCGCAAGGCGTAAAAATCTCAATCGCAAATCAAGCGTGTGATCGCAAGACTTTTCGTAAGTCAACACGCTCGCAATCGCATCTCGCAAATCGCAATCGTTTATTATGTGTCTCGCGCTACCGCTTATTGTGTTTTTGCAATCTCAAACGTTTATTATATGGATCACTATCGCTTATCGTGTCTTCGCGAAATCGCATGTTTTATGTGTATCGCTCTATCGCTTACCGCTTACTGTGTATCGCTTGCTGTGAATCGCGTGTCGTGAATCGCTTGACGAGTATCGCACATCACTCGTCACTCTTCACCTTAAAGCTTCTCGCACCTATCTCATCGCTTCGATAATCTTATCGCTTATCGCTATCAATTATCGCTATTTGTGTTATTTGTGTTATCTGTGTTATCTGCGTTATGTTAGCACACATGACCCCGCTTCACGAGATGAAACTAATAGGGCTAATACATGGTGGTGTTTTAGCCGTATCAGCAGACCTTCGTGGAAAAAGGCCATTTGGGCTAATGTTAGTTAAATTTGTGGTGTTGCTAAATCTAATCGAATCGCTTGTCTCCATCGCTTGCAACGCATCGACTGTCGCTTATCGCTCGACGGTTGTCGCTACCGCTTGTCGCTATCGCTCATCGCCTTTCGCTTATCGCTTATCGCTTTGCACTTATCGCCGCCGTCTTCGTTTACTATGGTTGGTGTTTGGTAAACGGATTGTCTCCATCGCTTGCAACGCATCGACTGTCGCTTATCGCTCGACGGTTGTCGCTACCGCTTGTCGCTATCGCTCATCGCCTTTCGCTTATCGCTTATCGCTTTGCACTTTCGCTTTGAACTCAACACTTAAACAATTTCCAACATGTTCAATACAACGGATTGCCACCCGATCGGACTATAATCCGATCGAGTGACAAACTGCTGTGAACTTGTTCTCACTACAGTATCCTACCAATCGGATTGCCGCCCGATCGGACCGTCGTCCGATCGATCGACCTGAAAGGTAGAGATACTTCTCTGTTTTCAAAATGCTACAACGAAAACTTCAAAAGGCAAACCATCATACACAAACACATCCTTACCAAATGAGGGGACAATCCAATCGAATGGATGTCTGATCGGATGACCATCTGAACGGATTACCACCCGATCGACTGGCCATCCGATCAGATTGCCATCCGATCGGATTACCATCCGACACTTGGTTCACTCGCCATCGTTTAACGCACTATTCAACGCTTACGCTGTCAATATGTAATCAGGCTAATCTCAGACGCGCTCCCTTCAATTCAACCAAGTTGTGTTTGCTTACTGAGCACCGACTGTGAGTATACTCGAACCCCTTTTAATCGCATTTTTGGGTGTAACATACGTTCCTAATAAATCAAACTTATCAAACGAATTATTCAATCAATCTGTTTATCACTTGCGAATAACTGTTACGCATAATTATACGTGATGCTAGTTACATATGTGTTAAGACTTATACTCGCAAGGTCCGCCTTAACTAGTATAGTACTATAGTACCCGACGGGGTCTAGTTAGGATGAATAGCAATCGCAATCGCAGCTCGAGTGACTTAGCTGGTAGTATCTGTCTTTTTGCATGTATGTTGAGGTATCTCGTTTATGTATTTCGTAATTCGCAACACTTTTATCTATTTTTCGCTACTATCAAACTTGTATACTCGCCAATAGTTTTGTATTGACGTTGTTTTAACGTATGTTGCAGGTTTAGTCGCAGTCTACATCAAATCAAGCTAGGAAGTCTAGAAACTCACCTAAATTCTATGTTGTCGGATTTGTATTGTTCGAGAGAACAAGGATTCTGTGATAACTTATGTGAATGTATTGTTTATTAGTATGGGATAATGAACGCATTAAATACTGTCGCAATTTAGTTGTTATGGATTCTCTTGAGCAATCTGATTCGCCTAGTGCCACGCCCCGATGATTCCGCCATCGGTTGGGGTGTGACAGATTGGTATCAGAGCCATAACTATAGGGAATTAGGTAAAATTTTGTGACTCGACCTAGTCCGGGTCGACGTCTTAAAAGTTGACCTAGTCTATAGTCTAAGTACCAACAGGCCAACTCGTACTAACCCAGTAGGATTTGTATGGGCCTACTTGATGCTCTCGATCGAAATTGCTAAAAAACTACAACTTTGTGTGAACACCGCGTACTACAGTTTCACACGAAGAAGCCTTTCCTAAGGCTGAAATACTACTTAGCCTTTCCTAAGGCTGACACAATGCACACGTTTTTGAAAATACTCGCATAACGAAACCGAGTGATCCAGTCGAGACCAGGTGTCAAAACCAAGAACTCTCGATGAGATCGCTCACTCAGCGCATTTTTCTAGCACGAGAACCTTTCATCGAGCTAGGAGTGACATCCACATCTCGACGAAAGTCTCCATTTCGAACTCTAGTGGAACTCATGATTCATTCGAAGAGCATAACCACAATTAGGAACGAAGTTGTTAAGTCAGGGGTGAAACCCGTATCTTAATAAACCGTTCCACTCTCTAAAATGGTTTTCGAAAAGCTCTCACCAAGGACTCGACCATGATGACGACTCGAGCCACGCGATGACTAGGAGGACGAATGCCATGAGCTGCATCCCAGTGGAAGCATAAGTCTTCGTCAACGCGCATGCACGAACTTGTTGGGTATAGTTGGGTTACCTTGGGTAGTCGACGCCTAAACACCCGAGGCACTCCGATTATTTTACTAAGCCTATGACTCGCCGATTTTACGCTTTATGGAACATATCTACGCTTATGTGTTACAATTTAAAACTTTACGCTTTATCAATTCCTCGATTTATCAATTTTTGCTCCCTGCTTTTGCAACCGCACCACTCGCACAACCATCGCAATCTAAAACGAAAACCAAATGTTCGCAACAAAACTAATGTCTAATTGCTCGCTCTCGCTCCCTCTCTCTGCATCGCATCCTCGCGTATTCTATACCGTCATGTATGTGTACAAATATAAGCTACAACTAATTATATATACAAGCAAATCATTGTGTGGGAACTTAGGAATCCTGTGTCTCCTATGTGGCTCCTATGTGAAATCTATTATACTACCGCATCAAGTTTTGAACACGCTCAATCGCATCGCAAAACTCGAAAATCATTATGAACGAATCTCACTCCAAAACTCTCTCTGTCTAGATGTCTTCCAACGACTCTACCTCAAGACAAATAGCTAGGAGAAGAGCCAAACTAAGTGCCGAGAAGAGGATTGCCTCGCTCGTGGCCAGGGAAGTGGCCAAGGTCATTCCTCAAATTGTCGCTCAAGTGCACTCTCTCAGCAATTCTTGAACCACGGAAGACTTTAAGACGGAATCACCGCAATCTGCTTTCCTCTACAAACACTTCAAAGCCTGTCACCCGATGGAGTTCACGGGTGAAGGAGGTGTGTCCCAACTGCTCCAGTGGTTCGATTCTATCGAAGTTACCCTTCGTCAGAGTGGGTGTCCCGATAGTTTCCGTACTACTTGTGCTACCAGAGTATTTCAATCGCAAGCACTCGACTGGTGGACAGCCGAACATAACAAACGCGGGATCTCCGTAGCTTACGCTCTCTCTTGGAATGAGCTGAAAGAGCTCATGAGGAAAGAGTACTGCCTGCCCCACAAAGTCCAGAAGCTAGAAGACGAATTTTGGGAAATCAAGCAAGTCGAAGCTGTCAATGCTGGCTACACCGCAAGGTTCAAACAGCTTAGCATAATTTGCCCAAGTCAAGTCAACACTTCAGAGAAAGCCATCGTGAAGTACATTCGTGGCCTGCCTGAGTGTGTGGGCGATTTTATCGAAGCTGCAAGACCTGCTACCATCGAAGAAACCTATCGCTTGTCCGCAGAAATCAACGACAAGCGAGTCTTAGACGGATTTTCCTTCAAGAATCCTGTCAAACAAGCGCATCAAGCAATCGTCATTGATTCCTCTGGCGAATCTACCGACAATTCTTCTGAAGATTCCTCCGAAGATGTTTCCTAGGAATCATCAGACGAATCCTCCGACGACAACGACACCTCATCCTAGGATCGCAACGAGCTCAGCCACAAGCGAAAGGAACCAAGCGTGGGTGAAATTCCAAACCCCAAACCGCTACAATTTGCTCCCCTTCTTGTGAAGCGCGCCTACACCGGAAGCCATCCCCGGTGTCTCATGTGTACGTATCATCACCCACCAGGAGCCAATTGTCGTTATTGCGACAATTGCAACTGGTATGGTCATTTTACCCAGAACTGTCGCACAGGACCGCAACCTTGAGGAACTTCAGCAACAACCGCAGTCTCCGCAGAAGTACTCTACAGCAACATTATTTTGCTTTTAATGTTGTTGTAATAATATGACTTATCGCTGTCAATTTCTGTTATGTGTGGAAACTTATTCTATCTCTCGACGCATGTGGATTCTATTTATCTCTTATACTCGCGCACGATCTATATGCTAGCACTATGTACTATATAATGTATTTTAACCCTACTATGCATTCTTGAGATAAGGTACGATAAACGTGCAAGAATCAGATTAATCACGGGTGCACACGAGATTATTTTGGTTAGTGCACGGAGATCGTAGTGAGTTTCAATGGTGCCTTAACGTTCATGGCACGGTTAAGCGTGGTGGATACGCCGCTGGTACTTCCTATATATAAGCGTCTTGACCATGTCTGACGAAGTGTGACACCTATTCACGGAATAGAGGCGTATGGTTGAAACATGACGGTGTTTCGCCATGCTAACCGAAGTTTTGTGAAGAAAGTGCCATGTGGAGTTGGAACGTAGACCTATTATACTATTGTGGTTATTTTCGACACACTACACTACATCGCAAGGCGTAACAATCTCAATCGCAAATCAAGCGTGTGATCGCAAGACTTTTCGTAAGTCAACACGCTCGCAATCGCATCTCGCAAATCGCAATCGTTTATTATGTGTCTCGCGCAACCGCTTATTGTGTTTTAGCAATCTCAAACGTTTATTATATGGATCGCTATCGATTATGGTGTCTTCGCTAAATCACATGTTTTATGTGTATCGCTCTATCGCTGACTGCTTACTGTGTATCGCTTGCTGTGAATCGCGTGTCGTGAATCGCTTGAAGAGTATCGCACATCACTCGTCGCTCTTCGCCTTAAAGCTTCTCGCACTTATCTCATCTCTTCGATACTCTGATCTCTTATCGCTATCAGTTATCGATATTTGTGTTATTTGTGTTATCTGTGTTATCTGCGTTATGTTAGCACACATGACCCGTTTCACGAGACGAAACTAATAGGGCTAAGACATGGTGGTGTTTTAGCCGTATCAGTAGACCTTCATGGAAAAAGGCCATGTGGGCTAATGTTAGTTAAAATTGTGGTGTTGCTAAATCTAATCGAATCGCATGTCTCCATCGCTTGCAACGCATCGACTGTCGCTTATCGCTCGACGGTTGTCGCTACCGCTTGTCGCTATCGCTCATCGCCTTTCGCTTATCGCTTTTCACTTATCGCCTCCGTCTTCGTTTACTATGCTTGGTGTTTGGTGTTGGTGTTATCGATTATCGCGTACCACTTATCGCTTCTCACACTCGCTCGTGTCACTGAACTGAGTTCGAAAACGAATTCATCGCTCAGTTCGCCCTTTCAAGACTTGACCTAACCCTTTCTCGTTTGGATCGAGTCATCGCAAATCTGTTTGTACTATGTCGACATGGATGACACTGCCTCACGAGACGGAAGCCATATGGATAAAACATGGTGGATACGCCGCTGGTACTTCCTATATATAAGCGTTTTAGCCATATTGTAGAACTTTCATGGAAAAGTGCCATGCGGGGCCGACCTTAAAAATTAAATCTTTATTTTTTTAGTATTATTAAAAAAGGCCTTGTTTACACAAAGTTTAAACCAACTTTTCCTATAAAACTTTTTCCGAAAACCTTTGTATAAAACAAAATTTTCTTGAAACACCGGTGTGACAATCGACTTAAGTTAACGCCGTGTGGCGAGAAAATTTCGTAAGATGAGTTTGAATCACTTTTAGATCTTTTAGTAACCTAACCAAAACCCTTCTCATATCGCTAGTGTGGGCATCAATACAGCTAACGCCGCACTATGAGAAGATTTTCATAAACAAGTTTTTCCTAATTAATCGACTTTTCAAAATTTAAAAGGCCTTGGAATTGCATTCTTGTGTGTATTATCGCCTTTGATTATTCGAACCGCTTTAACTCGTCGCTCTCGCTTAGTCTTCGCAATGCTCTCGCGCGTTAATTCTCTATCGATCGCTCGCTATCTCGTCGCTTTTATCGCTTATCAGCTCGAATCAACTCTCGCGACCCTTCTTGTGGATTAATTTCGGGACGAAATTTCCTAAAGCAGGGGAGACTGTAACAACCCGCACATTCGTGAAATGTTACTACTCGTTATACTCGTTACGCCTAGCACCAGAGATTCGTATCATAATGTAACTATATCGCATATATCGCTAAATCGCAGTATTTTCGCATATTACGCATACTTTATCGCTATAACACATCACATCACATGCATTAACACTCACGATGATGTTGAGTGAGGACCTATTCTACCCTCCTCGATAGCCGTGATGTGTCACAACGCAACGCATACTCGAAATGCGCAACTCGATTATCGCATCGTAGACCTTAGAATGTGGATATATATACGACCCTTTGTGACTAATTATAGAAAATATATGAATGTGGGATTGATAATGTGTAACCAAACTATCGCAACGCTTAACGATCGAAACGAAACATCTAAACGCAACACGCCGGAGACCTCTGATCCGTTGCACTTCTTCACCTTCACTCCACCTCACCTATAAATAGCACTTGTCACATCACCTGAAAAGTTATGAGACAGCTCTCACTCGACCAGCACGCTTTGGGTCTATTTCCTCTCGATTTCTCGCGAATCTTGTAAGTTTTCAACCTAAATCTTGTACTTTCTTGATCTACACGCACTTCTACACCTTTCTATCCTTCGAATCTTAACTTTTAACCATGAAATCACTAGATTTGAGGTGTTCTAGGATGATGTCATCATGGTGTTCTTAGAAACTTCATGTTTTGGCTTCAATCCATCAAGAAAAAATTAGATCTGAACGATTTCCACACAAATAAACGAGGATCTTTCATAGATCTGAATATATTCATGGTGAAAAAGGATTGAAAGATGGGTTCTAACTTTCTTTCAACTCTTTTACACTCAATGCACTCAAAACCGATATAATCGGACCTTGTTCTAGTCTTCTACTCTTTCTTAGTGATGTGTTAGTTCAAGATCTAGATTCTATCCACGAGATTACCGATTTCGGGTTAAGCGAGAACAACCATCTTGAATCGGCTAACTGGTTGAACTTGGGTGATTCCTGTTCGAACGGGCTACTTTAGTCAAGATGGGGTTCTGTTGATTAACATGTTGTCACACCGTCTCGATAAAACTTCAAGCTACCAAAACAACCAAGTGAGGAAGACGATCAGGTCGACCAGGACGGATTGCCGTCCGATCGGACTGTCATCCGATCGGATTGCCGCCTGAACGGGTTGCCACCCGATCTGCTTGCACCTTGGGCCCCACACTTCACTTTTATAACTAATAATCTGAAGGACTGAGCATCGAACGATTTGCTGTCCGAGCAGACTACCGTCCGAACGGACTACCACTCGACTATGTGATGGTTGGAACTCAACACTTAAACAATTTCCAACATGTTCAATACAACGGATTGCCACCCGATCGGACTACAATCCGATCGAGTGACAAACTGCTGTGAACTTATTCTCACTACAGTATCCTACCAATCAGATTGCCGCCCGATCGGACCGTCGTCCGATCGATATACCTGAAAGGTAGAGATACTTTTCTGTTTTCAAAATGCTACAACGAAAACTTCAAAAGGCAAACCATCATACACAAACACATCCTTACCAAACGAGGTGACAATCCAATCGAATGGACGTCCGATCGGATGACCATCCGAATGGATTGCCACCCGATCGACTGGCTATCCGATCAGATTGCCATCCGATCGGATTACCATCCGAAACTTGGTTCACTCGCCATCGTTTAACGCACTATTCAACACTTATACTATCAATATGTAATCAGGCTAATCTCAGACACGCTCCCTTCAATTCAACCAAGCTGTGTTTGCTTGCTGAGCACCGACTGTGAGTATACTCGAACCCCTTTTAATCGCATTTTTGGGTGTCACATACGTTCCTAATAAATCAAACTTATCAAATGAATTATTCAATCAATCTGTTTATCACTTGCGAATAAATGTTATGCATAATTATACGTGATGCTAGTTACATATGTGTTAGGACTTATACTCGCAAGGTCCCGCCTTAACTAGTATAGTACTATAGTACCCGACAGGGTCTAGTTAGGATGAATAGCAATCGCAATCGCAGCTCGAGTGACTTAGCTGGTAGTATCTGTCTTTTTGCATGTATGTTGAGGTATGTCGTTTATGTATTTCGTAATTCGCAACACTTTTATCTATTTTCCTCTACTATCAAACTTGTATACTCGCCAATACTTTTGTATTGACGTTGTTTTAATGTATGTTGCAGGTTTAGTCGCAGTCTACATCAAATCAAGTTAGGAAGTCTAGAAACTCACCTAAATTCTATGTTGTCGGATTTGTATTGTTCGAGAGAACAAAGATTCTGTGATGACTTATGTGAATGTATTGTTTATTAGTATGGGATAATGAAAGCAATACTGTCGCAATTTAGTTGTTATGGATTCTCTTGAGCAATCTGATTCGCCTAGTGCTGCGCCCCGATGATTCCGCCATCGGTTGGGGTGTGACATCTTATGTCCACGTGCAATCACATGCAATGTCATATGTAGGTGTTCACTAGTTATGCAGTACAATGAGTATGCGATAGACGAACCTTGCAATCTGGAGCTGAGTGTCATGGTCGTTTTCACGTCTTCAGAACTGTTCGGTTATAGTCTGGTTTTACAAAAACGTTTTCCCTTTTTAAAAACCAAGTTCACTATAACCAATGGCTCTAATACCAATCTGTCACACCCCCAAAATACCACATGCGGAAATCACCGCGGGGCATGTGACATACCAGGATCTAGCCACCAATCATATTGAACTAATAGGTGTATTTAAATAAAACTTTCATTTAATAATATTAAGTATTACACATAATTCATAGAATACAGCGGAAGCATAATTCATTTGTTACGTATTTATAAATCACATGTAAAAGCTATTTGTCTTGCGTTGTGTTTCCATGTATTTCGACCCATGACCACTCCAGCTTCCCAGACAGCAAGTTCCAACAATATGCACCTAGAGGCCTGCGAGGCATGTAACAACGAATCAACAACAAAGTTGAGCGAGTTCATAGTTGGTTGTTTAGTTTTACAAGTTTTTTTGAAAACCATAAGTTGTTTCGTAAACCACGAGTTAACCAGTATCTTTGTTTCCCAAACCATATCCATAATTAGTGGGGGCTTCCCCATGTGAACCACTAGACTCGTTTACCATATCGACTACTGACGAAGGTAAGTTGGTGCCCTAGTCAATGTCTATCATCATTGACGTGCCATAGTCCATTAGTCCACGCCCGTCCTCTGCGGCACGGTGTGAGGCTTGTCAAACCTAATAGCGCTATTTAACTAATGACCCGCTCGCCATTGGCCTCGGCGATTAAGTTGATACAAAATGAGGGACTTAATGATATAGTTTTTGGTCTAGTATCCGTATTGTCACCCTTCAATAAAGAGGGTGTGAACGTAATTCCCAAACCAGGAGATTACGCAGGTTCCGATTAAGTTCTTAGTATGTGTTGTCACCCTTCAATAAAGAGGGTGTGCACGTGTTCCAAACCAGGATATCACGCAGTTTCAGTTTAAATCCTTTACCCATTCCCAACCCTTGGGAATCCCATGCCTTGTGGAAAGTGTGAACTCACCTCGGTTTGCTCGGTATGTTTATTCACGTATTCAAGTTGATCAATCAAACCCTATCGTGGTTACCACAGACAGTCAGTTTCATGAATTCACATTTCACGTATCTTGACACACGTATGTAACAATTTGCACAAAGTGTATTAGTAATCACGTAGTCACATAGTAAACATTCGAGTCATATACACTTCACATATTCCATTCACGTCTCACATTCACCATTAATACTTTAATGCAGTAATCCAATCAATTATGCGGTCCGAGTCTAACCCGTGGCCCGAATAAATCCCAGGCCCACTAATTAATGTGACCCGACCCAAGCATCGAGCAAGAGCCCACCTACCTGGTCCAATAACAGAAATGCCGTGCGCTTGGGCCTCCACCCGGCTACCCCTGCCGCACCCCAATGCGGGCCAAGACCTTATTAACCCAACTTATTAAACATACAGCCCATTAAACCCCTCGATCCAATAACATAACCAAATAACACCGCCCGTTTGCTAAAGCCCAGTCAAATCCTTCGGCCTAACAATCCTAATGTCCATTTACTAATTGCACAGTTAGTCACATAAAGCAATTTTCTGTGTTTCACATACTTGTTAGCATAATAAACTCATCACAACATTAATGACATGCACATATTATATCATTCTAATCCAACAGTAATGATTGAACCGATTAATACTGGAAATTGATTGGACCAACTCTAATTAGTGCATACCAACTTACATGGGTTCACCTTTTTATAAAAGTTCAACTCAATTGTTTGACTGCAAAAATTAAATGCACTGACACTACAAATGGAACTTTGATTGTTTCATCAAGTTACTACCCATTAACTCAATTCACATTAATTCACTTCACATAATACTAGAAATTGTCATCGGCAACATTGATGGGATCACATGGCCGCCATTTTTTATTATCATGGTTATCTAATTCTATCAAACTATTAACCTCAAATCTATTGAGTCATCACCCAACTATATCATGTAGAATCATATTTTAATCTACCAAATCAACAATTGTATAAAATATCAATCATATAAGACAATTTAACCGGACCACTACTGCCGTCAAATTGAGAAGATAATGATGGGTTTTGACTTGTGCCACTCTTTGGGAAGATAACCAACGACAATCCCTAATAACACTTCCACATGCTAATCGGCCCTACTCCACTATCATAATGACAACACCCAAATTCATACAACTTTCATATGACACAACTATCATAAATCATACGTATCCACTTTTGTGTAAATCGAGCACATACATAAACGAGATCAATGAATAAGATTTAACATGAAAACAAATTTACTCACCACAAGCTCGATCAGAAGAATGATGCCTCGAAAAGGGGGGGGGGGGAATCTGCTACTGTCGATTACCGAAGACAGGTAGGGGATGTGTTAGGGTTTTATTTTATTTCTTGAGATAATGGGAGAGGTGTATGGGGTATGCACGTAATATTAATTGGAACAAGTGTGGGCCGAACCCACTTTGTTTGTTTATTTCTTGTTTGGGCTTTTAATAGGCTGGGCCGAAGTACCAACACTCAAAGGTGGGCCGATCCACATTGCGAATAGTGTAAGGTTTTAGAGTGTGAGCATGCGGTCATGTATCGGACCGCATGCGGTCTGATACATGTGCGGCCCAAATAAGAAGCGTAAAGGTTTAACGGGGTTAAAATGCGCGTTTAGGTTTAATCAAGATTATAATAACACAAAAAGATAAAACAAGTTTCATCTAAACAAGGAACGTTGAATAGGTTTAAGCGGCACAAACCTTGAAAGTTCGGATTGTCACATCATCCCCAACTTGAAAGAAATTTCATCCTGAAATTTAGCACGTAGCTACTAAGGAAGCTAGTTAGGTTGCATGGTTTTTCCTGGTTTTTCCCGGGGTGTCACATCATCCCCCCGTTGGTTTGGAATTTCGTCCCGAAATTCCGCAGTAGCTTCAGCCTCAGTAGTGGTTTCATTGTTCTCGAACAACTGGGATATTTGTGTTTCATTTGGTCTTCTCGTTCCCAGGTATACTCTGGGCAATGACGGAAGTTCCAACGAACTCGAACAATAGGTATCCTGGTGCGTTTAAGAATCTTGATCTCCCGATCCAAGATTTCTACCGGTCCTTCGACAAATCACAACTGATCTTCGATGGTGAGCTCCTTGAAAGGAACTATGAGTGTTTCCTCTGACAGAAACTTCTTCAGATTCGACCCATGGAATACGTTGTGAACTCCACTGAGTTCTTTGGGGTAGATTCAATCTGTAGGCCACCTTGCCAATTGTCTCCGTGACTTCGAAAGGTCCAACATACCGCGGGTTGAGTTTGCCTTGCTTACCAAAACGAACCGCACCTTTCCAAGGTGAGACTTTAAGTAGTACTCGATCCCCAACCTGGAACTCGAGTGGTTTCCTGCGCTTATCAGCGTAGCTTTTCTGACGGTCACGAGCTGCCGTCATTCGTTGTCGTATCTGAGAAATCTTCTCAGTTGTGTCTACCACAAGTTTTGGGCCAGTGATTTGGCTGTCGCCAACTTCTGCCCAACAAAGAGGTGATCGGCATTTACGTCCGTACAATGCCTCAAACGGAGCGGCCTGGATGCTGGTGGGGTAACTGTTGATATATGAAAACTCCACTAAAGGTAGATGCCGCTTCCAACCGTTACCAAAGTCGATTACATATGCTCGAAGCATGTCCTCAAGAGTTTGGATGGTGCGTTTAGTATGCCCACCCATCTATGGATGATATGCTGTGCTCATGTCTAGACGTGAGCCAAAGGATTTGTGCATCGCTTGCCACAAATCAGATGCAAATCGTGGGTCGCGATCAGAGATAATGGAGGTTGGCACCCTGTGCTAGCAACCGCTTCTTTCAGGTAGATGACTGCAAGTGTAGAAAACTTATCTGTTTCCTTGATGGCTAGAAAGTGTGCTGGTTACGTGAGACAATCAACGATCATCCAGGTGATATTGTTTCCGTTTCGAGTTGTAAGAAGACTAGCGACCAAATCCATGGCAGTCTGTTTTCGCTTTCTATATAGGTGTTTCTTGTTGCTAACACTTCAACTTGACTTTCTACAAGACAAACATCATTCCCATACCTAGCTAGGTGGGCCTTCATGCCCAACTAGTAATGCACCAATTAACGAAGTTAACCAGTCTGAGCAGAATAATGAGGATCACTTCCTCAATAGGAAAGATATCGAGAATATCGTTGCTCAAGGAATAACCAATGCTATTCCAGCAATCCTGGCTGCTGCTCGAAACCCAGTTGAACCTCAACAAATTATTCCTAGCAAACGTACTTATGAAGATAACTTCAGTAATAGCGTAAACGGAGGCGGTAATCATACTAATAACAATAATGATATACGGCAAGCTCCAATTCTTAAAAGAATGAAAGCTGCAACACCTGGTTGCACTTACAAAGAGTTCCTTGCCTGTAAACCTGTTGAGTTCGCAGGCAACGAAGGGGCGACTGCTGCACTGCGGTGGTGAGAGAAAACCGAGGCGGTAATTAAAATAAGTAAATGTGCCGCGGAGGATAAGGTTATGTATGCTTCTCACCTTTTCAAGGAAGAAGCATTAGAATGGTGGAACATGGTGTTACAAGCTAAGGGAAGTGACATGACCTATGCCATGAATTGGGAGGAGTTTAAGCGCCTGGTGAAAAGAAAATTCTGCCCAGAATATGAAAAAGAGCAAATGGCGAACAAATTCCTAAGCCACCGGATGGTGGATGTTGATTGCCGAGGGTATACTTCGAAATTTTTCGAATATGCCAGAATTGTGCCTACTCTGGCTTCACCAGAGCCGGTACTTATCTCTCGCTACATCTGGGGTTTAATTAGCGAGATCCGTGACATTGTCAAAGCTGCGAGACCCCGCACGATCGATGATACGGTGGAACTAGCTAACACTTTGACAGATGGACTAGTGCGTACGCGAGAAGAAAATCGGAAGAAAGAATTGGCTCAGAAAAATTCCCAAGGATTTCATGTGGGTAATAATAGCAATTTCAAGAAAAGAAGAACTGGGCAATCTTCCAATCCGCCTTTCTGCAGGAATTGCAGAAAGAAACATTTTGGAAAATGTAATGTAACCTGTAACTTCTGCAAAGTTGTAGGACATCATGAAGAAGATTGCAGAAAGAAAACAAGGGTCTGCTATAACTGTGGAGAAGCTGGGCATTTCAAACCAGAATGCCCCAAATTGGTCAAACCTGCAGACAACAAAACCAAACCAGCAGATGGAGCTACCAAGAAGAATGCAAGAGCATTCCAACCGACTACACAGGAAGCCGAACTAATTCCTGACGTCATAGCTGGTACGTTCCTAGTTCACAACGTGTATGCAAAAGTATTATTTGACTCTGGTGCAAACCAAAGTTTTATAAATACTTCATTCTGCCAAGCTCTTAAATTACCCCTAACCAACCATAGGAAAATTTTACGGTAGAAATGGCAAATGGAAATTCGGTTAATATAAATAAGGTTTTGCGAGAAGGAAAGATAGAACTCTTAGGTCATAAATTCTCTGCAAACCTGTTACCTATAAATTTAGCTAAATTCGATGTGGTATTAGGAATGGATTGGTTAGTAGCCAACCATGTTTGAATTCTCTGTGATAAAAATGCCATAGAAATTCATACACCCACAGGAGAGTTAGTGGTGATTACAAGAGATAAACCACGAAAGCCACTGAAATTCATTTCAGTAATGAAGTTGGCCAGTTATTCAAGAAAACAAGAGGTGGTGTATATGATCTCAGCTATCATTAACACTAAAGATAAGGAACTTACAAAAATTCCAGTAGTATCAGAATACCCGAATGTATTCCCAGAAGGACTACCTGGATTACCTCCAAATAGGGAAGTAGAATTTAGGTTTCATCTAATTCCTGGAACTACACCAATAGCTAAGGCACCTTATCAGTTAGCACCCACCGAAATGCTAGAATTGAAAAAGCAATTAGATGAATTACTATGTAAAGGATTCATACAACCTAGTTCATCCCCGTGGGGAGCGTCAGTGTTGTTTGTAAAAAAGAAAGATGGGTCAATGCGAATGTGTATCGATTATAGGGAATTAAATAAGGTTACAATTAAGAATCGATACCCATTACCTAGGATTGATGATCTTTTTTATCAACTCCAAGGAGCTAGATATTTTTCTAAGATAGATTTACGCTCCGGATACCATCAGTTAAAAGTACAAGAAGAAGACATACCTAAAACTGCTTTCAGAACTAGGTATGGTCATTACGAGTTTACAGTCATGCCCTTTGGACTAACAAATGCTCCAGCAGCATTTATGGACATGATGAATAGGATCTGTAAACCGTACTTGGATAAATTTGTAATTGTCTTCATCGACGATATACTTATTTATTCCAAAAGTCAGGATGAGCACTGTCAGCACCTGCATGCACTCTTAAGTTTGTTATGAAAAGAGAAGCTTTACGCCAAATTCTCAAAGTGTGAATTTTGGCTAAAGGAAGTGCAATTTTTAGGTCACATGGTGAATCACGATGGTATTCACGTAGATCCTGCTAAGATAGAAGCAATCACCAAATGGAAGGTTCCACAATCAGCTATGGAAATTAGAAGTTTTCTTGGATTAGCCGGATACTATAGACGGTTTATTAAGGATTTTTCCAAGATAGTTGTACCATTAACTAAGCAAACCTGTAAAGCAGTTAAGTTTGAATGGGGACCTAAGCAAGAAGAAGCCTTTAGGATTTTGAAACAAAAGTTAACAAACGCCCCAATTCTAGCCTTGCCAGAAGGAACAGAAGATTTCGAAGTCTATTGTGATGCTTCTAAGCTAGGATTAGGATGTGTGCTAATGCAACGTAAAAAGGTAATTGCGTATGCCTCAAGACAATTGAAAAAGCATGAGGAAAACTATACGACTCATGATTTAGAATTAGGAGCCATAATTTTTGCCCTTAAAATTTGGAGACACTATCTGTATGGAAGCAAATTTACTGTCTATACAGATCATGTTGGTGCATTTAGTGTCTGTTAACTTCGTCTTAATCGAGTCTTAGGTCTAGATAGGATAAATGAGCACACGATAGGATTGAAATTAGGGTTTTATTTGTAAAAGAAGGTGATTCCACTTGAAAGTGTCAAGGTTCAGTTCAAGCGAAATCATTACATGTAATTCCGCTTGAAATGAACTGTGACATGTTCAAGCGAAATACCTTATTCCGCTTGAAACCCATGTCATGTTCAAGCGGAATCTGATCTCTATATATAGGTGTGTGATGTTGTTATTTGGAGCGGAATCAGGTCTTGTTCTCTGAGCCGAGGTGCTGTCCGTTTGTCATTTGAAAGTGTAAAAAGCTCAGGATTGATCAATAAAAGGATAATTAGAAAGGAAACAAGTTGTTTGACGTCATTTACATTGATTCTGCCTTTGTACTTGATGATGAACTACTTAGACTGACTGTTTAGGGTCACACGACGATCCGACAAGTGGTATCAGAGCTCAGGACGAGGAGTTCATACCAATTCAGCTTGATTTTACCGGATTCTCACACTTCTACTCCTTTTTTTCTGAATTGAACAAATTTTAACGGTTGAAATGACTTAAAACTTTCACATATCAAGTGAAACATAGTTCTAACTAATCCTTGAAAGTATTGGACCTAAATTCGAACAATTTCTGATAAAATTGGACAATTTCGCTTGAAAAACTGTTCGAACATGCTGATGTCATAGTTATTCTGCTTGAAAGTGTTTGTGTAATTCCAAGTGGAATTACATTTTTGGTCTTATTTCGCTTAAAAAATTACATACCATTTCAAGCGAAATCTAATTTCGCTTGAAACTGTTGTTAATTCCGCTTGAATTCTTATTCCGCTTGAAAGTTCAAGCGAAATAAGTGATTTCGCTTCAGAGTGTGCTATTCCGTTTGAGTGGTATTTTGCTTGAAAGCTGATTCTGCTTGAAAGCTGATTCCGCTTGAACAGATTCCGCTTAAAACTGCAATTTTCAAAATTTCAAAAATTTTTCTAAGTGTTTGTTGACTGTTTCAGGTACGTGAAAGATGGATGATTTGTTTATGAATCCTTTCTGTGATGTGTTTGCATTTACCGGTGGTTCGGGAGATGGCACTTTAGATAACACAAATGAAACTACACCAACATCGAGTGCGAAGAAAATTCTTCAGGATGCTATGAGCGTAGACAGTGCATACGGAACATACAATAAGCCGCCCAAGTTGATGGCTATTGAGGATTACAACCGGTGGGCTACAAGATTCGAAGAATGGCTTAAAGCATTTGCGTATCCCAGTTGGAGAAGTTTGAAAAATGGTTTTGATATGGGAAGAGATGATTATGAGAACTTAGAGGAAAATCAGATTGAAAAATACGTTGCTGAACAGAAGTGTATCGCTCTACTTCACCAATCTGTCCGTGATGATATTATCACACTGATCGAATACAAAGATTCGAGAGACCTTTGGGACAAATTAAAAATAAAATGTATTGGTAGTGCTGAAATAGTGAAGAACAAAAAGAAACTGTTACGAAAAGAGTTTGATTTGTTTGGTTGTTTAAAGAACGAGTCTGTTTCCAAGATGATCGAAAGATTTGGGCATCTGAAGATGGAGCTTGCTAGACATGACATCATTTACAGTCAAGAAGAGCTGGTAGACAAATTGTTTGATGCTATACCGAATGAGCAAGACTGGCAGTATTTTGCATTGATGCTGAAGAATATGATAAAACCTGCTGATTTGAAGGTTGATCTGCTTATAGAAAGACTGGAAAGCCATGAATTGGAGATCAAGAAATCCAGCAAAGTCAATAACACATCTTATCAGCAGAATGTAGAATTGTACTACAGAGGAAATCTACCAAAGACTGGTTCTCCAAGAACAGCCTTTTCAGCAGAAAGCTCAAAATCAGTGAATCAAGAAACTCCTAGCAGTGGCTACCATGGTGGTTCTTCATCAAATACTTCAAGTCAATCTGCACCAAAGAATCTATTTCAATGTAACATTGCTGTTGATCTGAAGAATGGTCAGAATTTCAGTGAAGAGTCTGCTAAACAACAGATGGTGTTCTTAGCGTCTGTGTTAGAATCGTATGAAAGTCTCGTGGCAGGCAAGATAGGCAACACCAACCTAACAAAAGAAGACTATGATCAGATGGATCCTGAGGAGATGGAGTTGATCGATATAAGGTGGTGTATGGCCAGTGCAGTGAGAAGAGGGCAGCGATTTATGGAGATTACTGGAAGACAGTCTATTGGTGGACCTTCTACCAAGTTAGGCTTTGACAAGTCAAAAGTGACGTGTTTCAAGTGTAAACAGAAAGGTCACTTTAAACGTGAGTGCAGAAATGCTTTTACTGATGATACTGCAAATCCTTTTCGAGAGGATTATTACAAGAGAGCGATCTATCATCAGAATAAATCAGAACCTCCCAGGATGAAGCAGATAGAGGAGGCACCCAAAGAGAAATCCAGGGCACTTGCAGTTTTTCATGACGATGAAGGTTATGATGGAGTGATGTTTTGCCTGAGGAAGACGTAGTTGGTTATGCCTTTACAGCAGCAAAGATTGTTCCATTTAAGGATAAGAGATCTGAAGAAGTGAAGTATGTAAACAGGAAGGATACAGCTCGATTCATGAAAGCCAAAATCTATCGTACCTGGATGGAAGCAAAGAAGGCAAGGCGATGGGATCCTGATAGAGAATGTTATCTTGATCCTAATGGAAACATAGCTGTGGATCCAGATACTGTTGATCTTGAAGTTCTCATAAACAAATTGCTGATGAAGAGGAAGCCAGACAGAGAGAATAGTGGGGAGGAGGAGAAGCTGTTGAGAAAGAAAAAGAAAAAGAGATAGCAAAAGAACCGGAGCCAAAGAAGATTGATGACGGAGTTATTGATACGTCACAAGAACTCACCGCTGAAAACTTAAAGAAGATGGCTGACAACGTTCTTGCTGCAAAAGAACTAAAGGTAGTTTCTGGTTCTGGAACTGAGTCCAAAGATAAGGTCAGTACAAATGATACACATGTGTCAGGTAAGAATGGTAAATCTGAGAACAACTGCAAAAATTGCATGAAGGAGTGCAAAGTTTGTAGTACAAATGCTTACCTCAGTGGTAAGAAGGTTGAAGAACTGACTGGTAGAGTTAGAAGCGTTGAAGATCAGATCTTAAACCGTGATAAGTTGTTAAAAGCTTCAAACGATAAATTAAAAGAACTAACTGAGAAAATTGAAAATGATAAAATTGACGTAGAAAGAATTAGGAAAGAAAATGAAAAATTGATTCTTGAAAATCGTCAAATCTCAGAAAATTTTGAGAAGCTAAAACGAACGGTTAAAGATTGTGATGAAAGAAATGGTAAGACAGATAAAGAAAATCTTCAACTGACCGGTGTTCTTAGAGTGAAAGAAGAGTTAATCAATCAGCAACTGGATGAAATTGCTAAGTTGAAGCTTCAATTTCAAGAAGCCAAAATTGAAAATGAACACATCCAGTTGAAATTGAAAAGTTACAACTCTGCAAGCTTTGTTTTACAACACATTGTTCCCAAACCCATCGGGAAAAACAAAGCAGGTGAAGTGTATATGCTGATGGAACCGGGGTGGGGTATCATCAGGTTCCACCACCAGTTCTAAACAATTTCTCAAAGAGGAAATCCGGGTTGGTTAATGATGAAGATGAAACAAATGAAATAAAACTTCCAGAGTCAATTGATGTGACATTTTCTTCATCATCATCTGATGATAGTGTTCAAACTGATATTGTTAAAAGCATGGTTGAAAGTGTTTTGAAGTTTGATAGTGATTCAGCTGATGATGATGAGTGTTTTCTGGACAAATACATTCTGAAACCAAAATCAAAAAACAACTTAAATGAAGAACCTACTCTTGTCATGTACAAGATGTCGGGATCGGATAAGTTGTATTCGGATTCTGAGTTTCCTCTGGAGAATGTTAATGTTACTAAATTGACAAATGTGTTCAAATTGATTGAAATTGATTTGTCTGAAGTAAAAAGTTTAAATCAGACAAAGAGGCAAATGAATTTTGAAAAAGATAAAGCTTACTACAAGAAGCCTGTTGTTCCACCGTGTTTTTATAACAACAATCGAAATACATGGTTGGGTGGTTATCAGGGTGGTAAGAATTATCAAATGAAAAATGTTTAAAACATAAGGTTTGCTGAGAAAAAGGTGTTTGTGAACAGTTCAAGTTCACTTTTTGATGAAGAATCTAAAATCTTTTCAAAATCAAACAAAGAGTTCTTTGAGAAGAAAGCATCGCAACCTCAGTCTGAAGGCACAAGTCGAGTAGTTGACACTCGTACATGCTTTAAATGCAACAAAGTTGGGCATATTGCACGAAAATGTACCAAATTGAAGTCTAAGACTGAAGTTGTGATGAATTCAAGAAAGAAAGATGATGTGAAGAGAAAAGCTCCATTGGTTGTTGAGAAAAAGGTTTTGAAAAATGATAACACCAAAATCAAAACTGAACTCGTAAAGAATGTGGTAACTAAAAATGAAAAATTTTATAAACGGGTTGCTTTGCCTCAACAAACATGGAAGCTAAAAATTGTTGACAAGAAAGAAAGTTCATCTAAACCAAAGGTTTCAGAGTCAGAAAAACAATCATCTTCTACCACTTCGGTAAAGATGGATGTTCCTTTGGATTATTATGAAAAATTAGAGAAACAATCTTCTACTCCACCAGAGAAGAAGAATGTTCAAAAGAAAGACCAACCATCTGGTCAACCTCAAAAAGACGATTTTTTCTTGTATAAAGAGGTTGAGGTTGGGTCTGCAGAGAGCTTAAAGATGAACGACAAGAACTTTCCGCCACTTTACATTGCTAAATCTCACATTAAAGTCAAGTTACCTGAGTCAAAAGAGTCTTGGGTGGCATCAACTTCTCACTAAGTGCTTGTGATATGTGCAGGAGCTTCCAAGATCTGTTTCACGATGGATTATGGATAGTGGAGCTTCTTGGCACATGACGGGTATGATATTAGGGGTTTTAATGGAGGTTACGTGGGATTCGCAGGTAATCTGGGTGGTAGGATAATTGGAGAAGGAACGTTATCCAATGGCATTGTCACGTTTGAAAGAGTTAATTACATTGCTGAGCTTGAGAATAATCTTCTAAGTATTTCTTAGATCTGTGATAGGATGTATACAACGCACTTCACAGACAAAGAATGTTTGATCTTAAAACCAGGATTTGTTGTTCCCGAAGAATGGATTATCATGAGGGCACCTAGAGTGAATGATATGTACGTGTTGGACATGAGCGTAGCTACTACAACCACGGGTCAAGCTCACTGTTTTGTGTCAAGAGCAACTGAGAAAGAATCACAACTGTGGCACCGGAAAATGGGTCATATACATTTGAGAAAAATGAATCACCTGGTGCACAATGATTTGGTTATTGGTGTTCATGTGAAGGGATTTCATCTTGAAGGAGAGTGCATTAGCTGCATCAAAGGAAAGCAAAAGAAGAAATCTCATCCCAGAAAGAAAGAAAATTCAATCTCGAGACCCTTAGAGAGACTTCATATGGATTTGTTTGGTCCAGTGAACGTTAAAAGCATTACAGGGGATCTCTATTGTCTTGTAGTCACAGATGATTATTCAAGATTTTCTTGGGTATTATTTCTGAAGTCAAAAGATGAGACATTTGATTGTTTGATGACGCTTTTCAAGAAGATGGAAAACTTGTACCAGACACGCATTCGAAGATTACGTAGTGACAATGGTACTGAGTTCAAGAATATCAAGATGGAAGAGTATTGCGATGAAAGAGGTATTTTGCATTAATTTAGTGCTCCTTACACTCCACAACATAATGGAGTAGCTGAAAGAAAGAACAGGACACTAATCGAAACAGCCAGGACGATGCTTGCTGATTCCAAACTACCTGTAAATTTTTGGGCAGAAGCAGTCTCAGCTGCGTGCTATACGCTCAATCGGGTTCTTACTGTAAAGAAATTCAACAAGACATGTTTTGAGCTAATCAATAACCGCAAGCCGAACCTGAAGTATTTAGAACCGATTGGATCTCCCTGTACAGTTCTAGAGCCTTTTGGTAAATTTGGTGCAAAGAGTATTGAAGGAATATTTGTGGGATATTCAAGTCCATCAAAACGAGTTTATGTTCCAAGCTTGAAGCGGATTATTGAGGCACATTTGTTGAATGTCAAGAATACACAATGCCACCGCAAAATCCCGGCGATTCATGGCGTTTTCACTATGATACTTTGTGGGATTCGTTTGACATGGAAAAAAAAGAGGAAGAAGAAGAAGATTTCTTTGACGAGTTGGATATTCTTAGAGAGTACGAGTCATCTCAGGAAAGGTTCCCAGCTGAGACTTCAAGGCGTCAAAGGCATACTTCAAACGACGATGAAGCAGGTCCAAGTAATGCTGGAGAACATGATGATATTCAACAAAATGAAGTTACTCATGATAATCAGACGGCACAGAATGATAATCAAGAATCTGAGAACAGACCAGTATTTGATCGTGGTGATTCAGATACTGAGGGGGAGCAAATTCAGATCTCAAGTCAAACAAACCCAGTCAGTGAACAAGGTGCAAATCAAAATATTACAAATCTGGAGGGCGAGGTAGATGTTCCAGGCGAGATGATGCCAATAACTCTTTCATCTAGAGGAATTGATCATTGGAGAATTGCAGACAGGTGTTCGCACTAGACGTCAAATTGACCAAGGCCTTACTTGTTTTTATTCTACAGTAGCACCTTTACAAACTGAGTTTTCACTAAGTTGTTTTATTTCACAGATTGAACCGCGAACATACAAAGAGGCGCTAACTGAAGATTCTTGGGTCAATGCCATGCAAGAAGAGTTGAGTCAGTTTGAGAAGTTAGGTGTGTGGAAATTGGTAGACATACCTGATGGTCAGAGGAAGATAAACACCAAGTGGGTGTTCAACTGCAAGAGAGATGATCGAGGGGTTGTTGTTCGTAACAAAGCTCGACTCGTAGTCCAGGGCTTTAGTCAGCAGGAGGGTATAGATTTCACCGAAGTGTATGCTCCAGTGGCTAGACTAGAAGCAATCAGAATCTTTCTAGCATTTGCATCTTGGAAAAATTTCAAAGTTTATCAGCAAGATGTGAAATCGGCGTTTCTCTACGGGAAGGTAAAAGAGGAGGTATATGTCGGACAGCCACCGGGCTTCACCGATCCAATCCACAAAGACAAGGTTTACTTGCTAGACAAAGCGCTGTATGGTTTACACCAGGCCCCGAGAGCTTGGTACGAGACATTGTCTCAACACCTGCTAACCAACAGATCATAAGAGCTTAAGATACATATTTGGGCAAAAGGAATTGAACATGAGGCAAAGGAGATGGATGGAAATCCTAAGTGATTACGACTGTGATATTCAATATCACGAAGGAAAAGCAAACGTGGTTGCTAATGCCTTAAGTCGTAAGTATCATGAGAAACAACGACGAGTTCGTGCTCTTAGATTAAGTTTACAATTAGACTTAATGGAACAACTGAAAAGCATTCAAGAAACAACAATCAAGGATGATTCTGAATGAATGAAAGGAAGAATAAAAGAATTAGAGCAAGGAAGTGATGGAATTTGGAGATTCCATAAGAAAAGAATTTGGGTACCTAAGCAAGGAGAGTTAAGAAATAAGATTTTAGAGGAAGCCCATAAATCTAGGTATACCATGCATCCTGGTAACAATAAGATGTACCAAGATTTAAGAAATAACTTCTGTTGGATAGGAATGAAAAAGGACACAGCGAGATATGTTTCTAAATGTCTTACTTGTTCACAAGTTAACGCAGAACACCAGAAACCTTCAGGTCTACTACAACAATTAGAAATGCCGGTATGGAAATGGGAACTTATAACTATGGATTTTGTTACTAAGTTGCCCAAAACCAGAAAAGGTAATGACGTGATTTGGGTAATTGTGGATCGATTAACCAAATCAGCTCATTTTCTACCCATGAAAGAAACCTTTAGCATGGAAAGGTTAGCAAGATTGTATGTAGATGAAGTAGTATCCTTACATGGAGTTCCACTCTCCATTGTATCGGACAGGGATAGTCGTTTCACTTCTCATTTCTGGACAAGTTTCAAGGAAGCAATGGGAACCCGACTAAATCTAAGTACTGCTTATCATCCTCAAACAGACGGACAAAGTGAAAGGACGATCCAAACCCTGGAAGACATGCTTAGAGCATGTGTAATAAATTTTGGTGGAAATTGGGATAACCACCTACCCTTAATTGAATTCTCCTATAACAATAGTTATCATTCAAGCATTGAAGCTGCCCCATTTGAAGCATTATATGGACGCAAATGTAGAACTCCAGTCTGTTGGGCAGAAATAGGAGAAAGTCAATTATCAGGTCCTGAAATTGTGCAAGAGACTACCGACAAAATTACTCAAATTAAGGAAAGACTGAAAATGGCTCGAGATCGCCAGAAAAGTTATGCAGACAATCGACGCAAGCCGTTAGAATTCCAAGTTGGAGACAGAGTACTCTTGAAGGTTTCTCCTTGGAAAGGAGTAGTCCGGTTCGGTAAGAAAGGAAAGTTAAGCCCAAGATATGTAGGACCTTTTCCAGTAATACAGCGAATAGGACTAGTTGCCTACCGCTTACAACTACCCGAGGAATTAGCTGGAGTACATGACGTATTTCATGTATCCAATCTCAAGAAATGTCTATCGGACGAAACTCTGGTAGTACCTCTTCAAGACATAGAGGTAAATGAAAAGCTAAAGTTTGTTGAGAAACCACTTCAAATAGAAGACAGAAAGATCAAGTTTCTCAAACACAAAAGATTGGTACTAGTCAAAGTCAAGCGGGATTCAAAAAGAGGACCCGAGTACACTTGGGAGCTAGAATCGGAAATGAAGCGAAAGTATCCTCACTTATTTCAATAAATCTCGAGGACGAGATTTCAATAAGGTGGGGAGGATGTAAGGACCTTCAAAAATGTCCCAAAATGACCCGTAAGTGAAAACCCGGACCCCTGAAACCCTAATCCATAACAAAAACCAAGAAAACAAGAATTATGGTCTTCAGGCGGGCCGCGTAAGGGTCGAGCTTAAGTTGACGTAGGCCGCGTCAACTTGAAGTTTGACCGGATAAGCATCCAGGCCACGTGTCGTCCACCTGGCACACCTACTCGTGACCCAGCAAACTTACGCGTAGACTAGGTGGCCACGCGGGCCGCGTAAAGATCAGGCATGGGCTCACGCGGGTCGCGTGAGACCCATTTTTCACCTATAAATAGATTCGATCAGGAGCAGATCAATGGTGTCGAAACCAAAACTCAAAAACGAATTCTCACTGTTCAATTTCGAAATTTAAGATACCGAGGTGCTGCTACGATACAGGGTATTAACTCGATCGCTGCTAAGATTCAATGTCCGATCGATTGAAACTATCCAATGGATGTTTAAGTGCTGCCCAAATTAGGGTTATACTTTGTCATTCGTCGTAACTTCGATGGATGTTTAAGTATTGCACTTTGTCATTCATTGTGAGGGTTTTAATCTCGTGAGTTATCGTAAATGATGTATTAGTTACTTACCTAGTTCGTGTGCATTGTTATTTAAATTAGGTTACAAGGCTAATCAGTAGGCTAAACTCTGCCCGTATAAATCTGCAATGTGAGTCATTCTCTTTTTACCAAATTTGCTTTCAAAATCATGTTTGTTTTCAAAGTTATAATTACAGGGATTAAGTCTTTGTAGTCTTCAATTACAGTCGGTATGTGGGGTTTTGTATACAATACTTGATAACCGTCACCATTGGACAATGGGTTAGCCAATGGGTGATATGACCATAGTCACAGAAACGAGTCGAGTGACAAATACCGTTGGGTAATTGGTTGATATATAAACATTGTAATCGCTCTTAATACTGTAAATTATAACAATGTGTCGTTTTGTGCAAAATGAATGATTCACCAGTATTTCCCCGCTGACAAAATATTTTTAAAAACATGTTTCAGGTGATCTGCTGTGATCCAAGAAAAAGTGCCGTGTAGCACTACAGGCTTGAGGAAGTGGCTCAATAAAAATAAAGAAACATGTTTTTTGGTAAAATAGGTATTTCCCAGTGAAATTCCCTTATTGTAAATTACGGGGTTTATCCCGAATTATGAAATAAAATAATCGGGCATTTTCCAGTTTTTAATCGATTCTATTAATAATTCCGCAGCCACATTAAACAAATACCACGGGATTTCTGTCCCACGGCTCCTGGACCGGGTCAAACCGGGACGGGGGCCGTGACATACATGGGTTCACCTTTTTATAAAAGTTCAACTCAATTGTTTGACTGCAAAAATTAAATGCACTGACACTACAAATGGAACTTTGATTGTTTCATCAAGTTACTACCCATTAACTCAATTCACATTATTTCACTTCACATAATACTAGAAATTGTCATCGGCAACATTGATGGGATCACATGGCCGCCATTTTTGATTATCATGGTTATCTAATTCTATCAAACTATTAACCTCAAATCTATTGAGTCATCACCCAACTATATCATGTAGAATCATATTTTAATCTACCAAATCAACAATTGTATAAAATATCAATCATATAAGACAATTTAACCGGACCACTACTGCCGTCAAATTGAGAAGATAATGATGAGTTTTGACTTGTGCCACTCTTTGGGAAGATAACCAACGACAATCCCTAATAACACTTCCACATGCTAATCGGCCCTACTCCACTATCATAATGACAACACCCAAATTCACACAACTTTCATATAACACAACTATCATAAATCATACGTATCCACTTTTGTGTAAATCGAGCACATACATAAACGAGATTAATAAATAAGATTTAACATGAAAACGTATTTACTCACCACAAGCTCGATCAAAAGAATGATGCCTCGAAAGGGGGGGGGGTCTGCTACTGCCGATTACCGAAGACAGGTAGGGGGTGTGTTAGGGTTTTATTTTATTTCTTGAGATAATGGGAGAGGTGTATGGGGTATGCACGTAATATTAATTGGAACAAGTGTGGGCCGAACCCACTTTGTTTGTTTATTTCTTGTTTGGGCTTCTAATAGGTGGGCCGATCCACATTGCGAATAGTGTAAGATTTTAGAGTGTAAGCATGCGGTCATGTATCGGACCACATGTGGTCCGATACATGTGGGGCCCAAATAAGAAGCGTAAAGGTTTAACGGGGTTATAATGCGCGTTTAGGTTTAATCAAGATTATAATAACACAAAAAGATAAAACAAGTTTCATCTAAACAAGGAATGTTGAATAGGATTAAGCGGCGCAAACCTTGAAAGTTCGGATTGTCACAGTAATATTATTACTTTTAGACTTCCGCTGTGCATTTAAACTGTGATTATTGACTATGATGATATCAACTACGTCACGATACTCCCCACCGGTAATAAGTGGAAATATCGGGGTGTGACTGGTTGGTATCAGAGCCAACGTTTGAGTGAATTAAACACTAGCCTTTAGTGTTTAATCTCAAATGACACAGTAGCACATTCCTTAGACCTTCTGAGTCTAGACTTAACATAGGAATGCTCTCAACCCTATTAAGTAAAATATTGTTTTAAATTTTATGTATTTTTGGAATATATCGTCAATCAAAGAAGCCGTGGATGGAGATTCATCCTGTCAAAAGCTAAGAAATGCTAAGTTTCATACCACGACTAGGATAAGCGTGCGACTGGTTGAAGGAGAGACATTTATGGACCTTTTCCCAAAACCAAACTTGTTTAAACCCTTATCCAGACTACGGAGTCCATACCAGAAGGTCCCTGAGGCTCCCATATTGAGGATGATACATATGGATGTTATTAAATCCTTATTTCTTACCTTCGAATTTTGAGACTTCAGACTTAGATTATACCAGTCAAAACCTAATTCGTGATCCATGTCGTTTCATAAATCATTGAATCCTTGGATTCTACTTCTGCAATGGATCCTGAATTGAAATAATTCTTTATTCACTAAAATCTTCGAAGTCGCTACTGCGTACGATATATAGAGATAAAGAAACAATTAGAATAAAGAGAGGAAGACATTAGAAGATCCTCCTTTATTATACTTCTTTTCATCAAAGTCCCTGTTTGGGCATTTGATTATTGTAGTCCTTTGTGGACATAGTATTTCATCATAGTCCATGTGGACCTACGTCTTCTGATAAGACTTGGTATATACGTACTTTTATTATAGTCCCTACATGGGCAAACTGTTTTAATATAGTCCCTATACGGACTTATGATAATTTTATAGCCCCTATACGGACATATGATATTTTTATGGTCCCTATACGGACTTATAATTTCTTTTTAAGTCCTCTGTGGACAAATAAGATACTAAAAGTCCTGTTTAAGGCATTATGGTAAATTTCCTAATGATTTATGGAGAGTTTTGAAGATTTTATATAGGTACTCATATCGTCCTTTATCAACCATTAGTATGAATTGATTTGAACCTTATCGATCTGCTAGATAATTTCAAAATATCTTCTTAATGGTTTACTCCGGCCAAGTGGCAAGTCCACATAAATTGGCCAAAACCTTCGGTAGTTAAGGATAATTATTCCTTCTACCATGATAGTTAAGGGAGATACCCCTTCTATCCAGAGGTGGTGAACTATGTTCAAGCCTCCAAACCTATATGATCAATGCGATCATGGTAATATTGTGTAACCATTAAGACAAATTAATCCTTGTTAACATCTGAGAACGTATTAACACTCCTGGCAGTGTGACTTGAGAAACCACACCAGCCGTCAAGGTAATTGG
The DNA here is from genome assembly GCA_030545235.1 of Helianthus tuberosus. Lineage (NCBI taxonomy): Eukaryota > Viridiplantae > Streptophyta > Magnoliopsida > Asterales > Asteraceae > Helianthus > Helianthus tuberosus. The sequence continues at coordinate 146,800,053 of CM060400.1, forward strand.
ACTGCGTCCAAGCCTTAAAGCCTATATGATCGAATTTGATCATGGCAAGTATCATCAATGTGATGATCAAAATATAAACATCCATTTGTGATGAAGTGCCTACGGGCTAAACTTGTTATCCAATAAGACAACACGACAGTTGTGGTCTACGACTCCATGTCTAAAAATATTGGACTAGGTCTAAACATAATAGTCTATATGATCAATGCGATCATGACTAATATCATCTAATATGATGATCATGTTATTTAACATCCCTTAGTGAAGTTTTGCATACGGGCTATAATATATTGTCCATTAGTGACATTGACATTGTGATCCTTATGATCCCCTGTTCAAGGTAGTGAGCTATGCTCAAATTCCATAGTCTATATGATCAATGCGATCCTGACTAGTATCATCAGTATGATGATCATAATATTAACATCCCTAGTGATGAAATGACTACGGGCTATACTTTATTCTATTAGAGATAAGACAAAGTTAGTGGTGGTCTTTATAATCCCCTGTTCAAAATGGTGGGTTATACCCAACCCTAACAGTCTATATGATCAATGCGATCATGACTAATATCATCTGATAAGATGATCATATTATTTTATAAGATATTTGAAGTACAGTCTTAGGTCTTCCTATCTTCATAGTGAGATTTCAAGAAGTACTTTCCGACTCGATGATTATGATTTATGTGTATCTTGATGGTGATTTAGATAACGAAACTAGAGTAATATAATAAACACATGGTGGATACGCCGCTGGTACTTCCTATATATAAGTGTGTTTATTGTATTACCCTTCGGGGAGTTATCCTGAATCACCAATAGGATCTATCTCGCCTACGGGTTATATACTATATTGTCCATTAGAGACATTGTTAAATGTGACCATTATGGCACATCATCGAAGGTAATGGGCAATGCCCAAGCCTTATGGTCTATAAGATCGATAAGATCATGACTAATATACTCAATGACGATAATTTTATATATATATATATACACATATATGTATATATGTAAGCATCCATTAATGATGTCCTATGATTTGCCTATGTGCCAAAATAAATCGTCTTTCAAGACGATGACAATGGTAGTCTATGACTCCCTGTCCAACGGTGAAGAACTAGGTTCAAATCTTAAAACCCCTAATCTAATAAGATTGCGGCTTATAAATTAATTTCCTCCGTGACAGGCGTTTGTTGCCATATCTTATAACGTCCTCTGCGACAAGGCCTTCGTGCCATATGATTATTTATGTCCTTCCTGACGGACTCATGTTTCCTATTTTAGAAAGCCATTATGGCAAGCCTTCGAGCTATCTAAAATCATCAATATCACAAAGACGGTTGTGACATTTTGATCCCCTGTCAAAAGGGTAATGGACTCGGTCCAAACCCTAAAGGCAATTGATGGTCCTTTTGTGACCTAGGCTGAATGTAATTAAAGTACATTCAAATAACATTCATTAGGAATGTTCATACCCTATTAGCTTATATGGTTTAATAATACCATGGTTAATGTATGTTAGGTCGTCAGGATGATGACTCGCTATAGAAATGCAATTAAGCAATTGTTTAATTTTGGCGTTTAGTGCCAAGCTTCAAGTATGGAAAACTTGAATGAGACAAATAACAGTTGCGATACTGATGATGCAACAAATGCTAATGATGCAACAAATGTGAACCTCAAGGTTAATGTGACTGGCGCAACTGTTAGAAAGGCTATGAGAAAGGCCATGAAAAGGTTCATAGAGCAGAATGCTACTCGCTCTAAATCATATTCCCTCTGATCATGAAAAAGAGCTTTGTTCATACTTCGAATGCAAAAAAAAATGAATGAACTAAATAAGATGATATATAGTGAGGAGCCCCATTCCTCTAAAGGATGTACTTAAAAGTACTTCATCTCTTTCAAATCAAGAGACTTCAATGGCGAAAAAGGGGCCATTGATTGCATGAAATTGTTGGATGAAATAGAAACCATTATGGACATCAGCGGTTGTGCTGAGAGAGACATTGAAAGAGACGAAGTACTTTTTCTAATTAGTCCATGAACCTGGATCATCTCAATTTTTCAAATCAAGAGACTTCAATGGCGAAAAAGGGGCCATTGATTGCATGAAATTGTTGGATGAAATAGAAACCATTATGGACATCAGCGGTTGTGCTGAGAGAGACATTGTGAGATATGTATCACAGTCATTCAAGGACAGTGCCCTTAATTGGTGGAAGAATTTAATAAGATTACAGGAAGAATTCTCTTACACAAATTGGGATGATCCAGGTTCATGGACTAATCAGAAAAACCGGTTGTCTGCAACACGGAATGGAAAAGGTGGAATAAGAATTTTCTGATTCTCACCATGATGGATCTAGACTGTAAACAGAACGTTATAGACTTTAGCTAATTGTCTGGGATAGTACCCTATTCAGTAAACTCAGATTTCCAAATTTGACCCTTAAAGCTTATGTGAAATGACCAAAATGCCCCTACGGTGCATAGTTTGGCCATAAATGATAAATTTCACATATATATGATGTCCTACTGATATAATTTATTAAAATAAATACTTTTACTGATTATTTTATACCAGAACCTCAGATTGCTATTTAACCTCTTTTATAAACATTAAAAGGACCAAAATACCCCTACGGGGCATAAATTGGTTTTAAATTCGTTTTGGCAATAATGGAAGGTATCCTACTGATATCACAACATATTTAAGGCATATTAACCTGTGAAACATGTTCATGACTCATTTGGTTACCCGTTATGCATTTTTCGCGTTCGGTACGGTTTATGTAACTAGTTTGCATAAATTAACCGAAACGGGTCAAATCTTATCATTTTCACTTCAAAATCCAGAATGTGTTTAGTTTACCCATATTATACAAGTCTCCATACTTGTTGGGTCTAAATCACACTCTAATCCGGTCTTCGCTTAATCTTGCGTTTTGAACCGTAAACTTTTCCTTAAAACTAGCCGGTCTAAGTTACAACTTAAATAAGACCCGTTAGGAATCTAATAGGTTAATAAAACCTTCGTTCCAGATTGAGAGCCCCAGTAGAGGTACTTGTGCTTGCTGATTAGAATATACGGCTGAGTATAAATTGCATTTTAAGCTCAGGTAAATACTTTTAACTAATTTTCCGTTATACGGGCTTGGGATACGGTATTATAATAATACCGCTTGGTCGGGTGTGTAGTTATTTAAATCGGATTGTGATTGATATATTTACATAACCCGTTTTAATCTGTTTTGTTTGGTATATGGCCTTTGGGGGATTAATGACCATGTCCTGGATATCCTCGGCTCATTCATTGAGATGGCCACGACTTAAGCACGGGGTGTAGGCATACACCTGACAGTTGCGTATGTATAAATGGTAATCCACAATAAGGAGTTCTCCTTGTGGGCATTATACATGTGGTGTGTCAGTTAATATTGTCCGGCTCTTCTAACCGGCCCTAAAGGACGGCAAACATGTAAATCTGTATACAAGATTATTTTCAAAATAATTGTCCCAAGTTATAAAAGATTATTTGTGCATTTAAATCAATTTTCTTAAATGTTTTCAAAAGAGTCGGTTAATTGTATTTACCAGTGTAAACTGACGTATTTTCAAAAAGGCTAAAGTGCAGGTACTAGGCGGAATAGGCTGGCTACTCCTGAGTGAATAAATAAGAGTCTTGCAAGCATTGTCACTTAAAATCTGTTGAACAATTATCTTCTTTTGTTTTGATCCGCCTGTGGATCCTTTTTACTTTCCGTTTGTAATACTTATGATACTTTCATTCGATTTGTAATATTATTACTTTTAGACTTCCGGTGTGCATTTACACTGTGATTATTGACTATCATGATATCAACTACGTCACGATACTCCCCACCGGGCCCACCGGTAATAAGTGGAAATATCGGGGTGTGACATTCATACTCAACAATCTCCCACTTGAAGCCACAGGATAATCTTCACCTGTGCTTCAACTGTGTATTTGTATTTTTGTAAAAACTTTTGATCTTAGCTCCTTCCTAGTTACCCGGTCTTCTCTTCAATTATCCTGAAGGCCCGTTGAAGCTTTCGTTAGCTCCAACACATCAGTCATGGCTAAGTCTACCCCTGACCCATTCTCTGTTCCTATCGGCTCCCACTGACATGAACTGCCCGATCCTTGAACAACCTGAGAACAAACACTCTCCGAATAAAGCAGATTATCAATTGGAGAGACTTTGACAGCTGGAATACTGGTTCTCTTAACCCACAGTCGTCTGGTAACTCTGACTGAAGCACGTCCCGTGCTCCCACTGCCACGAACGCCCCTGACTGGTTTTACTGAACCTTTTCTAGCACGTTCATCCAGAATCTGACCTGTGACTCTGGGTTTGCCATCTGCAAAGCAAACCTTCTTCTGCCCATGAGATTCTGTGAACCGGATCTTGGTCTTCTTCTGAACTAGGACGGTTACTCCCTCAGACGCTAAACTGACCATATACAGCAAACCCCGTTTCTTTCCTCGAGCTACGACTAGATTTCCCTTTAGAACCTTCCACTGCTCGTTCCTGAACTTAACCTCGTGCCCCTGTTCATCCAACTGCCCAACAGAAATCAACTGTTTCTTCAGACTTGGAATTACCCGGACATCCTTCAAAGTCCATGAACCGACTGGAGTCTTCAGATCTAAGTCACCCATGCTCGTCACATCAAGAACCTCATCGTTCGCCAGTCTTACCTTACCAAAATCACCTTCTTTCATATTTCGTAGTGCTTCACTGCTGTGGGTAGCGTGAAATGAAGCACCCGAATCCATAACCCAGGAATCCACACTGCTCTCCACATTACAGATCAAAACATCATTATCTGAGTGGTCTACTGCAGCGTTAACTTCTTTCTTGCAGGCTCTTCGCTCCCTTCGAAACGGTTGGGTAGTCATCGCCAGGCAGCGTTGCCGGGTCGATAGCTTGGGGAGGGCGATCCCTCCTGTAGTCAGGGGTACCGTGCAATTACCCTTTTTTTTACTGCAGCGTTAACTTCTTTCTTCTCATTTGGACATTGATTCCTAAAATGTCCTACCTCTTTGCAGTTCCAACAGGTTACATCACCTCGAGCCCTAGACTGACTCCTCCTTTTGTTCCTGCTCCGACTATCTCTATTATTCTTCCTTCCTCTGCCAACATTCAGTAATTCACTCGATGATCCACTCGAACTTCTCCTTCTGACGTCCTCGCTCAGAATAAGATCACGAATCCCTTCAAAAGTAAATCCACTGGTACCTGATGAACTGGAAATCATTGTAACAGTTCCGGACCAACTGTCTGGCAAAGAAGATAACAGTAGCAAAGCTTGAACTTCATCTTAGAATTTGATGTCCACTGACACAAGTCTGGCCAAAATCGAATTCAACTTGTTGATGTGCTCTGTGACTGAACTGCCTTCCCTTATCCTAGTATTCACCAGCTCTCGAATCAGAAAGACCTTATTAGCTGCCGAAGGCATCTCGTACATGTTAGATAGGGCTAACATCATGCCACTAGTTGTGGTTTCCTTCATGATGTTGAATGCCACGGTCTTTGACAACGCCAATGTAATAACTGCCCTGGCTTTCCTGTCTTTTGACTCCCAATATGCTGGTTCCACCCTTTCTGGTCTAATTCCTGATAACACAATATCAAGATCTTTTTGAACCAATAATGCCTCAATCTGCATCTTCCACCAGCTAAAATATGCACCGTTAAACTTGTCGATTTGCACCTTCCCGTCTTCTGCCATGATAACTCAAACACGACTAAACGAAACTGAAATCGAAAAATAAACCGAAAATCAAACTGAAACAACCGAAACAAGCACTGGTCTACGGTTCTGTTTCTTCGATCTTCAACGAAACGATATACTGAAAAATTGCTGGTTTAACCAGTTAAAAACTGATCTGCTAGTTATAAACCTTCTGCCTAATGCCCCCCAAAAAATACTTAGTTCTTTGACAAATAAAAGTTTGGCTACTACTGCCAAAGGATTAAATAAAAAAGAACTAAACCCAATTTTCTTCTTTGTTTAAAGTTGAGGGGCTTCATTGGTCAAATTGAGAAACCTCAATTCTCCACAAAAAAAAAAAGACATGAAGCACATACAGCTTCTTCTTCCCCACAGAACAAAACAAATCTGCTCTCCTTCTTGTCATCTCTTCTGGACGCAATCAACACCCAGAAAAAGGCAAGGATCGAAAAACCCTAAGTAACGGCGGCTACTGGGTCAGCAAACCCTAGTCGCGAGGGTGAAGAGAACGGAGGCGGTGGCGGTTCTGGCGGCGGCGACGGCTTCTGATGGCGGTGGAGGTGGTTCTGATGGCGGTGGAGGCTATTGTGATGGCGGTGACCGCGATTCTGACGGCGGTGGCCGTGATTCTGACGGCGGCGGCTTCTGACCGGAACCCTAGTTCCGGTATCACAGGTCAGTATCTTCTCTTTCCTGTACACCTCCTTCTTCTGTTTGTGTGAGTCGATCAAGAACCCTGAGCTCTGATACCAGTTGATAGGATTGAACGCTCTCACACACGAACTCGGACCACACACACTCTCTGCTCTCACAATCTGCCACAATAAAAAAACACAAGGATTTACGTGGTTCGGTCTAAACTGACCTACGTCCACGGGTAACTAGGAGTTTATATTTCTTGGTGAGGTACAAAGATTACACTACAAATGAATCTCTTATATAGAGATTGAAGGAAGAGAAAGAAAGTCACAAACATGATCCGGGAATAATGGGGAACAGAGAAGATTTGATAACCTTATCTTCTTATCCTCTTATCCTTTGATCAGAAAAGCATTTCTGATGTCCACTTGATCAAGTGGCTTCATACTCAACAACTTCATCACTGTTTGGTGATTATCTATTTCTTTTCAAGTTAACTTAATTATAACGCCATAAATCGAATATAGAACTGAGATAAGCAAAATGGTTCCCTCTGGACCCATTTTCGTATCTAAGCTTTTAGAGTTTCTACTTGGGTCATATGGTATCGTCCAATGACTCACTTCACAATAAACTATAACATAAAGTTGCAGAAAGTATATTGTTTTACAGTACGTTGAATATTTTTAAAGAAACTAGCAAGATGCTAAATCTAAAAGTACATATTATATAAACGTGTTTGAAACATTGAACAAGCACCAGTCATCCCAATTGAAAGATCATAATCCATAATAATCCAAAAAAGTGAAAACAAAAAAGGGTTCGCCTTATGATCTCAACCGCCTTGATCGGTGTATTTCGCATACTTTGATCGGTGTATTTAGCATTAGTATGTTGAAAGTTTCTTTCATTTCTAGTTTTCCATAAACTGCTACTGTATAACATGTATCTTGTAAAATATCCTTGTTGAAAATTGGGACATCATATCATATATAGTTGTTTTTTAAGAAATTTGTCTTCTACAACAAGCCAACAGATTTTGTTCATAAAGTTTGGAGGCAGCCTTTTCCAAAGTTCAAATCTTTAAAGGGGACAGAAGGAACACTTTTCTTGACCTTTTTTCCATAATTCGGGCTACCAATTACATAAATCGCTCTACCATTTTAACGCCCATAATTTAGGGTCGCTTTTTGCTTCCAAGATCTTGGATTTTGTTCTTTTGACTACTCATCTATTTGATCATCATAAAAAGTAGATGTTCTTTTTCTTTTTGATACAAAAATGATCCAAACAAATTTTATGATACGACCAATTAAATATGCTTTATTTTGCATCCTCAAACCTTTTGATTTGAGCTTGTTGAATATTCATTTTGTGGGTGGGTCTCCTTTGCATTAGTACTAGAAACAGAAAGCTTCATTGACGAGAAAATTAGTTGGTAACGAAATTTATATGAAGAATAGAAAGCTCAGTTTGTAAATTTTACCGACAGATTTCTATTCACGTTAAGCATCATAAAAATTATAGTGACCGATATTACCGACAGAATTCTGTTACTGAAAGAAAATTATTCTTTTAGAAAGATGAAAACAACATATTACTAACCCGGTGTTGGTTATTGCCTGCCTATGGTTTTACCTAAGGATTTTTAATTGTGAGTAGATATCTTCTTTTTAATATAAAACACAATTTTACTGATAGATATCCCTTTGAATATGGTCACTAGACATGATTTTTGCTTTTTAATAGATATCCCTCTGAATATCGTCGGTAAACATGATTTTTGTGGATTACTAATTTTTTTTTTTTTATTATTGCCTGTAATAAAAGATTATATAACTAGTATTAACACCCCCACCCCCACCCATCGTGCACGCGCATTGTAGTGGAGTCGTAAAGCCATGACAAATAGCACCAATATCACACCACCGTCAGTGACCACCAACACTAAAGTTACGGTGTGTTAATGCGGAGAAATGAGACCGAAATGTAAAACATGGAAAATAATAACTAAGTCGATTAAAGACTAGCGCGTTGCGACGGGCCTGTCAAACGGGAAAAAATAGATGACATAAAAACGTTGAACCACACACGCATGTGGCATCATGTTAACTTGCAAAATATAGAACGAATCGTAAAACAAAACGTAAAAAACATTGAACCACACACGAACTTTGCGTTATGTTAACTCCGCAAAATTTAGAACAAAAGGTAAAACGAAAATTTTGCGAAATATGAAAAGTTAAGGGACCAAAGTTGAAAGTAAAAGAAAATTATAAGATTAAATTGAAAAAAAATACAAACTTTTGAACTAAAAGTAAAATATCAATTAACTTTAGGACTAAAAGTATAACATTATATATTTTTTTAAATCATCCTATGCATAGAGTACAACACCTCTATGCATTAAAATGTTGCTTATTTATAGTAGATAAATAAATATATAACTCAATACATATAACCAATCAAATAAAAACATATATCTATCTATACATAAAAGAAACTAAATGAGTGACACGTGGCAATCAATAAAGCATTTACACTTGTGTTTTCCCGCTATATTCATCCTTTTCTTCCTATACGCAAATCCTAATTGGGCGGGTCGTACCCGGTGTTAACTAATAGGATTTTTTGACCCACCTTCCTTAGCCTCTCCCCTTCTCTCCAAACCCTAATTATTTTCTTTCCAAACACGCCTTTGCCTCAGTTGTTTCATGATTCCATTGCAAGTTTTCTTCCCCATCGCCATCATCCTCCATTTTTTCTTGATTTCATAAGAAGAGGTAACTTTTATATCTCAACTTTATTCATCTGTTAGGTAGAATTATTTGATTTTTTTTCTTAATCGACCTTATAAGTGTTTATATATTCGTTTTTTCCTTTAATGCATTTTTGGATATCATCTCTTAAACCCTGTTTTGCAGATCGCAGGTACCAATTGTCTCACTAGCGTTGCAAACGTTCATATTTCATCCGGTGTGAACTTCTACTAATTTACTTTTTTATGTCGGATTCGTATTCTGATATATAACATAGTGTAAGTACAATTCTGATTGGATTTAATATGTTTCATACCTGTTTATTGTAGGTATTATTTTGTTGGTTTTTACTTCAGTCACACTTTCTGTTGCAGCCTTGCAGATGAGTTCATGTTCACTGGTTATATGAGTAATGAATTTTTATAACTTTTATTTCAGTTTTAGATTTTTTTTTTTTTTTTTTTTTTTTTTTGGATTTGATGGGATGAACTGGACTTGATGTCTTTTTCTCATTTATGGGGATTATGCTCTTTCTTCAACAAGGGACTACCATTGGAAATGCGTTCAGTTGCATTAGGATTTTATTGTATCCATTTGCTTTCTCTGTGTTTTTGCTTATGTTTTAGGTTGAGTTAAAGTCTCTTTGTGGTGTCCTGTACCTGATCCTATTCAATTTCAGGAATGATAATTACCATTTGAATCAAGTGTTGTTGGCTTGTAATAGGAACGTCCTTGCTTAATATGATGAACTCCATGAGATGTATAGTTTTATGCTACTTATGGTTTCGTTATATTATTTTATTTTTAAATATTCTTTTGGGTATAATATTTAAGACTAAATTTTGTTATCAACTATGAGGAAATAAGCAACTTTGATCATGAAATTGTAAGATATAAAGAACAAAAAACTTCATTTATCAAGCTTTGAGAAAGGTTGTACACAAATTGATTTTTCCACAATGAATTGACAGTTTTGACCCATTTACCTGTAAATTGGGGCATGTGGATTGTGTTTTATCTCATTTTGTGGTATAGCTAAAATAGGAACAAATCAAATGGATGATATTTGGCATGAGTCTACTACTTCTAATGTATACCACCTGTTAGTGTTATATATTGTACATTGATTTATTCAACCCGTGTAATATACGGCGCAATAACCTAGTAGAATATATAACAGAATATCAACACATAATTTACCTCTAAAATATAGTGTGCTGATGTTGATACACCATTTCACTCTAACTCTCTATCTCTCTCTCTCTCTCTCTCTCTATATATATATATATATATATATAGGGGAAGGATGTATAGAAAACCCACTTTAATTTAGAAAACCCGAGAAACTCAAAGCTCCCGATGTTTTTTTTTTTTTTTTTTGAAAAAAATTATACATGTTTTTAAGGGTTTTGGGCAAAAAAAAAAGCAAAAAAGCGCCGAGTAGATATTTTAAAAAAATAAACAAGTTTTGGTGTAACACATGTTACAAATATGTCAGATATTTGTAACATGTGTTACACCAAAACTTGTTTATTTTTTTAAAATATCTACTCGGCGCTTTTTTGATTTTTTTTTTTGCCCAAAACCCTTAAAAACATGTATATAACATGTGTAAATTTTTTTTTTTAAATCGGGAGGTTAGAGTTTCCTAAGTTTTCTAAATTATAAGGGTTTTCTATAGATACTTACATTATATACATTATATATATATATGGGACCGCTAAAATGAGAACCACCTCCAGTTGTAAGAACCGTGAGAACTTTTTGATCCGGGGCGAGTTGGACCAAATTTTTTTTTTCATAAACGTAGATGCTTGTATTATAAACACATTTGTAAAAAAAAATTCAAAAAAAAAATGTCGTGTGTGTAGTTTTGAACACCACAAGTTTGTGTTTACGGGTCCCGTAAACGCAAACTTTGGGTGCTCAAAACTACACACCCGACATTTTTTTTTTTTGAATTTTTTTTTACAAATGTGTTTATAATACATGCATCTACGTTTATGAAAAAAAAAATTTGTCCACCTCGCCCCGTACGGTGTAGTTCTCACGGTTCTTACAACTGGATGCGGTTCTCATTTTAGCGGTCCCCTATATATATATAAGAGAGAGATAGAGTAAGAAAGGATGTTTGAATAAGATTTGGAGGTGTATGAATAAGATGACCTGAAAATATAGCATCTCTCAAATGTATGTGGATGTCATGTTGGGTGACTTAGTGGCATAGGTGTTTAATATGTTGATTCTAGAAGTAGATTAGTATGTGTATAAGCATGGAAGGGGTGGGCGGGGGTGTCTGCCTATAAAAAGAATAAAAAAAGACAAGGTGGAGCTAGAGCTAGAGCTAAAAATCTGTTAAACAACAATTGTACACGCACTTATATATTAATCTTAGCAAGTCTATCATTAATTACAAACAGAAGCTATTCAGTTATTAATAGACAAAAATATATACACGTCTATAGTATGGGAAGTATATTACATACAGTAGGTATTTAATTAGAATACAGACACAAATATACACATATGTATAGTGTATTACAAACAGAAGCTATTCAATTAGTATACATCTATGCGTACATCTTAATAAAACAATTAGAAAAACATCTATTGTATTGCAAACAGAAGATATCATACATCTATATATACATCATATATGAAAAGCACACACATCTAAGTAACATTATACATAAATTTACATATGAATGTAGTGAATCTCAAAAAATAACTCAATAAATTATCAAAAGATATAATGATTTTTTAAATTACCTTGCTGTTCGAAACCGTTTACACAAAAAGGATGATCGTGATCAAAATTAACGGAAGGCATAGAGATCTGAACACTATTTACTTCATCCATTGAATGCGATAATGATCCAAGTTCATCGTTACTTGCAGAATCCATGGGGACAAAAAGCTATGTTGATCGGGTATTGACGATATTGAAGATTTTACAGCTAATAGATCTAAAATAAAGAGCAAAAGATATGTTGATCGAAGATTTTCAAAAATTTCTCTAATCCATACCAGATCTGGATCGCTTTCGATAAAAATCCTAATTGCAAAACGATATTGAAATCGATTTCAATGAAACTCAAGATTAAATCGATTATATGAAGAAGGAAATCACAAATCAAAATGATCGTATTGAGGATCTTTGATTGATGGTATGAGATTTCATGTTCTCATATATGAATGTGAATATGATCTTTATATACGATATGTGTGGTCTATGAATGCTTCTCAAATTTCTCAATTAGCCTAGTACTTCTCACACGATCCTAGGCCATATATATATATATATATATATATATAGGGAGAAGATCATGCGAGAACCACCTCTTATTGCGAGAACCGCGAGAACCAATGTGAACACACCAAAAATGCCTAAAAATAGCTAAAAATCACACAAAAATTTTTTTTTTGATTTTTTTAATATTTTTTAGGTTAAAATCGCTACTTTTCGCACAAAAAAAAAAAAAAAAAATTTTAAATTTTTTTTTTTTTTTTGGTGCGAAAAGTAGCGATTTTAACCTAAAAAATATTAAAAAAATCAAAAAAAAAAAATTTGGATTTTTTTTTGATTTTTTTTTTATTTTTTTAGATTTTTTAAAGATTTTTTTAGGTTTTTGGGGGGTTTAGTTTTTAGCATTTTAGCTTGGGGGGGGGGGGGGGGGTTTAGGTTTTTGGGGGGTGGGGGAGGGGGGTTTAGGTTTTTTTTGGGGGGGGGGGGGTGGGGTTAGGTTTTTTTAGGTTTTTTTTAGGTTTTTTTAGCTTGGGGGGGGGGGGGTTAGGTTTTTGGGGGGGGGGGGGGGGGTGGGGGGTTTAGGTTTTTGGGTGGGGGGGTGGGGGTTAGGTTTTTTTAGCTATTTTAGGTTGTGTTCACATTGGTTCTCAAGGTTCTCAAAATAAGGGTGGTTCTCGCATGAGCCCCTCCCTATATATATATATATATATATATATATATATATGTGTGTGTGTATAATTTGAAAATAAAATAAAAAATAAAAAAATCTAGCTCGTTTCTGTTTATGCTGAAAGTGATTTTGTGAAAAATGAGAAATGATGTAAAATTTCTGACATATCAAAGCTTATGTGTGAAATGGTAAGTTCGGAGAAGAAAACATAGATAATTTGGGATGCGTTGATAGGCCCGACGTTAACTTAGGAATGTCGATGTTTTATGTGAAAACCTTAAATGAATATATGTGCTTAGTTTCCAATCTTGATGCTTGTGGTCAAAGATTGAGTCCCGATCAAAAATCAGTTGAGTTGCATATCCTCTATTATACACCATGTTTCTGTTGTCATGACACTTCTATAATTATTAATCTAAAAAATAAAGAGGTGAAAAATGGACCACATACGTTATTATAGTTATAAAAAAAGAGAAAAGAAAGGGGAAAAAACAGGTCGAAACAAATTGAGTAAATTAGGGAGAAAAGTCCCGACCCCTTATAAACGAAAAAAAAAAAGATAATAGCTATTGTGTCATGGTTTGGGTGCATGGTCGCCTAAGTGTGGTTTTGGAAATCTTCAAAAAGACGTGAGGTTCGGTAGATGTTTACCATAGGTATTAGGCATGAGGACGATTAAATATATATTATTAAGCAGAAAATATTTTGTTGTGTTAAGCAGGTTTGAGTTTAAAGGGACACAAAATATCAATAGTCGTGGTTAGGCGTGTTAGTATTTCCCGGGGTCAAATGAATGTAATAAGAGTTGACAATGTTAGATATGATTTCATTACAAGTTTATTTTCCGGCTAAGAGAGGCGGGTTAAAAAACATTAAGCATGCATATGTGTTATTTTTCGTGTTTACATCTTGGTTTATTCGTATTCTTGACCTCCTTGAGGACAAGGAAAGGTTTAAAGTTAGGGAGATTTGTTAGTTGCATTTTTAGGCATGTTTCTGTAACACTTTAATATTAAAATTTCATCACATATTATGCATATATCATAGTCGTACCTTATTATTTTGTGAAACACTTGTTTTTTAGAGTGGAATACTTTGGTTTGTTTTTATTGTTTTTGTAGGTATGGAGTAATTGCGAGAGATGGAATTGAAGATATTGATCGACTATGAACGAACAAGATTGGTTGATTGGTTGCAAGTGAATTAGAAAATGAAAAGATCAAAAGAAATATTTATTTCTTTCTCGTCATTTTGGGACTAGGTAACAACATCTACAGTTATGATGGGCCATGAATGGGCTTAAACCAACAAAAAATATGGGCCAATTTAAATGGATGTTGTTTGGGTTCCTATTGATCGAAGGTTACAACTATAAAGATTTGGTTGAGGTACTAATTCTTTTTTGCTGCTAATGGGCTGATTTAGATGGTTCACCCACTCGACTAGTTGGCTGCATAACAAAAAGGAAGAGAACAACCTGGACGATATTGGGGGCTGCAAGGGGAGAAGAAGAAGATTTTTTTTGGTGTTCTAGAATAACATACTGTTGAGTTTTTTTTTTTTTTTGTAAGTTTTAATTTTGGATGTTTTGTTTCGTAATTAACTTGATTGTTTTAGCCACCATGTCAGGCTAGACTTTTATTGTTTCAACACTAGGGTTTATTTTCTATGATTTGATTCAAACTTATGCAAAACAGTTATGATCGATCCAATTATTTGATGGTTTGTTTATATGATTCTTGTTTTTAATCCGGAAAAATATTAGATCATTAATAAACTTGATCAACTTATTAATTTCTAATAAAGTTCATCACTTTTTAAAACCCTAATCAGGTTATAATTTTTTGATACCAAGAACAAATAATATTTTGAGTTTGTCTATGAACCCAAAACTATTATAGAATCATATAATCTAGTTAAGCATACCGAACTGCGTGTGTATTTGATTATAATCGATACTTCTTCCACGCAACTCGCACACTGAGATCCGAACCGCGTGAGCTTAGAGTAGTGGGTTGGCTCTAACCGACGAACTGCACTTAGTTAGACATTAGATGGAGAGGATGTCCGAATTGTTTTACGTCTAGTATTGATACAAACTATTATTTAAAACGATCATTACACGGTGACCATTAATGATCGTAAACCGGACCGAATCAAGAAATTGTCCTAGTGTTGAAATTAGTTTTTAACATCTGAATCTTCCAATCACTTTAATTGCAGTTTATTTTAAATCAAACAAAATCCAAAATTAAAATTGTCATTACATTCTAGTTAAACTAAAAACCCCCATTTTCAAAACAATTGTATCTGAATAATATCATTTTGGCAAAACTAGTTAATCTGTATCCCCGAGGACACGAACCTAACTTCCATTCATACTATTTTTAGTGTGTTAAGTAGGTTTATTATTTATTTATTTGCTGGATTAGACAGCCAATAGTTATGCAGGGCCCTAGAATATCAAGGTTGTATAGTACTTTTGTGTAACCTTCTCACATATCATGATGATCCCGAGTTTTTATGGTCACACTCAAAGCCCTTGACAACAGGGGCGGACTTACGTATGAACATCGGGTTCCCAGGAACCCATTCGGTTTTTAGTTTTTAGCGTAAATGTATAAAACAAACTGAAAAGGAAACCATAAGTAAAATATTGGGGAAACCCATAACACAAATGTTCTAGTGTTCCAACGGTTAATTGCGCACATCTTTACCTTGACGCCCCGTTTTCGAATCCTGCATCAGCCATATCTTTGCGTTATTTTTTTTCATTTTTCCCTTTCGATTTTTCCCTTTTTAGGAATCAACATTAAAACAAAAACAAAATTCGTGTAGCTCTGCAACTCCAGACTCCACTATATCATTCCAGTTTCAATCATCAACATCTATCACATATCAGTTCATGCTTTCAAATTTATTGAAGATCTTCATCGATTCAACGTTCACACCTATTTGGATAAGCCTTTTGCCTCATCAGTTCACGATTACGAGATTTCTATTCCTCATCTTGGAAGAACGATAACTATATGTTGACCTAGTTTGTTTTTGCAGAATTATGATGATATTCGTTTGTTTGATTTCAATTCATTTGTTAGTTTGATAGTACCTGTTTGATTCGTTTAATTACAAAAAGAGATGTAATTCGATGTTAGATGTGTGACCTAGGGTTTTATTTGATTGAATATTGATTTTGATTTGTAGTTGATGGTGAATTTAGTGTATCTACGGACTGTTTGGTGTTGTTTATGTTGTTGTTAGTTTTAATGTTGCCTAATTAGGTATGATAGTGCATTGAAGGAATTGAACTTATGTAAATAATTGATGGGGTTGGTTCCGGTACAAACCATATTTATCCTACAAACCATAAGAACAGATCCTAGCACTAAAAAAAGTTAAATTAGCACATACTAAAACAATACATACATAAAAGTAGCACTTTTAAATTATATTAGCACATGAAAATTAATCAAGATAATTGATTTTAGCATATATGTGAAATGATATCAGCACTTTTTTTTATCAGCACATTGAAAACAAAAGGAAGATCCAAATAAAGAATTAATTGTTTGTTAGCATAATTATAAAGAATTCAAGATAATTGATATTATTTAGGTTATCATTTTTTCATTTCTTTATAATTGGTTGGATGCTACATGTCACTTTTTAAATGGTTCTTATAGTTTGTATACAAAATTTGGTTTGTATTTGATCCTATTCCAATAAGGCAAATTGGAAAATAATAATCCCACCTTTCTGGAATTGGCCAATAATAATCCCAAGTCACGAATTAGCCACCAATAATCCGACCTCGTCCATTTTTTTTGTAAAATACTCCACATTTAAGTTTAGGCTAACTGAGTTAATAAAATGCTGACGTGTCTAATAAATGTCTGCCACATGGATTTTTTTTAAATGACTTGGATTATATTAAATCCTTTAATTGTTTAGTTGACTGATTACACCATCATCGAACAACCCACCGTCACCCAACTCTTTCACAACCACCGTTGTTGCCGACAATCCTCCATATCCCCTCACCTCTGTCCGATTACCACCATAATCAACCTGCTGACAACTTTAATTACCTCTGATTTCACCATTGTTGAACATCCATCTCTGGTTACCCACTGTCAAACACGTATCGACGACCACCCACTGTTCATCATCATCATTATAGATTGACGACGTATACTCACCATCAATTACCTCCGACCGATCACCACCATCTTTGACGGCCGATCGACCACCAGTCACCACCGATTACCTCTTTCTTCCCCAACCTCCGATTATCACTGACGAGAACCACCGTCTTCCACCTCCTTCTTCATCCCCATAGACCACCAGCCTTACTTCAACAATCCTTACCCACAGTCACCGACATTCATCGACCATAACCACCACTGTCAACCGTCCACCTCTGATTAAACACTACTCACCCACCCCTTACCACCACTTCAGTTTTTTCCTCCGAGTACCACCAACCTTCGATCGACAAAGCATTCAAACGTCCGATTGAATAAGAGATTCTTATTTGTCTTTTATTTTCTAGTGTTAAATCACGAGCCAGGTATGCACGCTTTGGATTTTAACTGTGATCAGTCAACTAAGCAATTAAAGGATTTAATATAATCCAAGCCATTTAAAAAAATCCATGTGGCAAACATTTATTAGACACGTCAGCATTTTATTAACTCAGTTAGCCTAAACTTAACTGTGGAGTATTTTACAAAAAAAATGGACGAGGTCGGATTATTGGTGGCTAATTCGTGACTTGGGATTATTATTGGCCAATTCCAGAAAGGTGGGATTATTATTTTCCAATTCGTGACTTGGGATTATTATTGGCTAATTCGTGACTTGGGATTATTACGTGTTTTTAAATTTCTAATGACAATGTTCTATTTATTATTGTATCGTACTTTTATTATGTGATGAGCCTTACCCTACCCGAACTGTCGAACTGACTTGAAAGTTATTATGTTAGGTCATATGAAATTGGAGCATCTAGAAAAGTGAACCCAGTGGAAAAAATTCATGCATCCGCCACTGCTTGACAACCTGCTGAAAGTAAGTGAGCCTTTAACGTGGCACACATGCAACAATCAGAGGCGAAGGATATTGGGTGCTCAGGGGTGCACCCACCCACCCCAATATTTCGTTTAGAAGTGTACAAGTTCCGATTTTTTGTCCGAGAGTTCCGATCCACACTTGTAAATTAAGGATATGTCTAGCCGATAAATCGATAGCATTATCACATAATGATGTACAGATTAATGAAAACTTATGGTTTGTTGAGAAACCAGTATCGATTATGGATCGACAGGTTAAGAAGCTCCGAAAGAAAGCATGTACCTATTGTATAGGTCAACTGGGATGCCGTAGAAGCCCTAATATGCTATAGAGGTTAAGACCATTATACGTTAGAAAGTACTTCCATATTTTGAGCAAATCTCGAGGTCGAGATTTCTTTTAAGGGGGTGAGGGTGTAACACTTCGTAAAAATTGTGCCCAACGATGTGTTGACACGTGTACTAAACCCTAATGAAGTCAAACGTTGACTATTAGGGACTAATTTTGCGAAAAATAAAAAACTTTGAATGTGGAAGGATTGAAAGTGTTAACATGCTTAAACTAAGCCTCTGAATAACAACACACGGTATTCATAATTATATTTGAGCCACTTGTTGATCGAAAGGAACAATTTACGTAATTAACTAAAAGTTTGCGCGACGAAGGGTTAAAAGCATCAACATGTTTAATTATACCTCTGAGTGACCTTTTAACAAACCCAGAGTGTTATAATATCTGATTGTATTCTGGGGAATACATAATATTGGCTACATACGGCTTTAATGACGATAAATGATAATACGCACTAGTTTGTGCGTTAAAAGGGTTAAAAGTGTCAACATGTTGATTCTTACCTCTGAGTGACCTTTTAACGAACCCGAAGCATCGTGATGTTTGATAATACTCACGGGAATGCCTAATATTGGCCGTTTAAGGCTTTGATGCCATTAAACGATAATACGCACAAGTTTGAGCGTTAAAAGGACTAAAAGCGTCAACTTGTAAATCTACATCCTTAGAGACCTTTTAAACGAAACGGGAACTCCGTGATGCTCGGTCATACTCCCGGGTGTGCCTAATATTGGTCACAATGGGCATATATTATTATTATTATTATTATTGTTGTTGTTGTTGTTGTTGTTGTTGTTGTTGTTGTTGTTGTTATTATTATTATTATTATTACTTAAAGCCCACACATAACTAAAACCATTTGATGAATCTATGGACTTGTTAATGGTTTTAAAAACCTAGTATAACACTTGTAATCATCTCATGAATTCCCTAAACACATGGCATGATCTTATCATTTCGCAAAAACTATATAAAGGCCTTAAAATTTCATTTTCAAAGTGCACCATTCATTATTTCTTGCTATCTTCTCATCTTGGATGATCCTAAGCAATTGGGAACCACCTTTGAGTTTTCTTCAATCCATAGGACCACTTACTAGAGCCTTCCGGTAAATTGTACCTACGCTTACTTAATTGAATACGGCTGAGTTATTATAAATCTTGCAATTTAAGACAGGAGCTAGATCGGGTAAATACTCTTAACCTATTTTCCCTTATGCGGGCTTGGGATACGGTAATATCGGGTATGGGATTCGAAGACCAATAAGTCGGGAAATTCAAATAACCTGTTTTAATTCGTATTGCTTGACTGAAACATTGGGGGTTAATGCGACCGTGTCATGGATATCCTTGACTCATTAATTGCAAATGGCCACGACCTAAGCACGGGGTGTAGGCATACACCCGACAGATGCGACATGGTTTATTAAATAATTTTATACCCAATATGGATTTCCTAATAAGGGAATAAGTGGTGTGTCGGTTAATCATGAACCGGCATAGTACCGGGCCCCGTATGTAGAGCAAGTTATGTAAAACTGATAACATGAGATGTAGTTTGTCCCAAGTATAAAATCTTTTATGCCTTGTGCACCTAAACCAATTTTCATAAACATTTTCAAATGTGTCGGTTGATTGTATTTACCAGTGAAAACTGACGTATTTTCAAAAGTCTAAGTGACAGGTACAAATACGTAAATAGGCTGGAAGCTGCTCAGGATTGTTAGACGAGGAACTTGCAACTCCTTCGCATAAGCCATTAGTCTGATAAACTTCTTTTGTTATAATGATCCGCATGTGGATTATTACAAGCTTGTCTGCACTTAATATTTTTATATTTTCAAGACATTTGGGTTTGTAATAATATTTTATATTCCAAGACTTCCGCTGTGCTATTCTGTGTATGTTTGACCATGACGATACCAATCTTACGTCACGATACTCCCCACCGGGCTGAGCTGTAAATATCGGGGTGTGACAGGTTGGTATCAGAGCCAACATTTGAGTGAATTAAACACTAGCCTTTAGTGTTTAATCTCAAATGACACAGTAGCATATTCCTTAGACCTTCTGAGTCTAGACTTAACGTAGGAATGCTCTCATCCCTATTAAGTAAACATTGTTTTCGATTTTATGTATTTTGAACGTGTCGCCAAGCAAAGAAGCCGTTGATGGAGATTCTTTCCGTCCGAAGCCAAGAAATGCTAAGCTTCATAGCACGACTAGGATAAGCGTGCAACCAGTTGGAGGAAAGACCTTTATGGACCTATTTCCAAAATCAAACCTATTTAAACTCTTAACCAGACTTCGGAGTCCATACTAGAAGGTCCCTTATGCTCCCATACTGAAGATGATGCATGTGGATGCTATTAATCCCTATTTCTTATCTCCAAGTTTTGGAATTCCAAACTTGGACTATGCTTATTAAACTACAATCAGTGATCCGAATTAAAATTTTCAAATCGTTAATCCTTGGAACCTACTCCTAGCAACAAATCCTAAACTGGAATGCTTATTTAATTCACTGAAATCTTCAGTATCGCTATAGCATACGGCAAACAAAGAAGAGAAACAATCGGAATGAAGCAAGGAAGGCATTAGGAAAATCGATCCTTCATTATAAATCGTTTTTCCTCTAAATCCCTGTATGGGCATTTAATTATTGTAGTCCCTCCTTGGACATTATATTTCAATAAAGTCCCTTTGAGGACATTATGTTTCAAAACAGTCTCTTCATGAGCATTATATTACAAAATAGTCCCTTCATGGACGTTATATTTCCATATAGTCCTTTCGTGGGCATCATACTCTGTTATAGTCTTTTCATGGACATGTCATTTCATTAAAAATATTTTGTAGACATATTATTTTATTAAAGTTCCCTGGCGTATATAATAGTTCGTCATAGTCCTTTCGAGGACATATCATTTCACTATAATCTCGATGTTGACATGTCTTATAGTCCCTAAACGGACTTATATTTTCCCTTTCGTCCCCACTTGGACAAGTATTGCTTCAAAGTCTCTATAAGGACCTATATCTTCTATATAGTCCCAGTATGGACATTTGTTTATTTTAATCCTTATATGAATATATCTTTCGATTTGAGTCCCTGTGAGGACATCTTTTTAGCAAAGCCCTTTAGTGCGCACGTTGTATCAATATAGTCCTTTTATGGACAAGTTATTTTATTAAAATCCCTTTGGGGATATACTATTTCGAAATAGTCCCTTGTGGACATGAGATTTCACAATAGTCCCTTAGAGGACATGACATTTCATTATAGTCCCTTCGTGGGCAAAATGTTTTAATATAGTCCCTATACGGACTTATGATATTTTATAATCCTTACACGAACTTATATTTTTCCTTTTAGTCCTCTGTGGACAGATAAGATACTAAAAGTCCTGATTAAGGCACTGTTGTAAATTTCCTAATGATTTATGGGAAGCTTTGAAAATTTATATAGGTATTCATTTCGTCCTTTATCAAACAATAGTATCAATTTTATTCGAACTTTATCGATCTGCTAAATATTTTCAAAAGATCTTCTTAATGGTATAGCCTAGCCAATATGTCAATACAGACATGCTATGATGGTAAAGCCCTCTTAAGAAAATTAATCCTTGTTAACATCTAAAAACATGTTAACACTCCTGGCAGTGTGATATGAGAAACCACACCAGCCATCAAGATATTTGGACTACGTCCAAGGCTTAAAGCCTATATGATCGAATTAGATCATGGCAAGTAACATCAATGTGATGATCATAATATAAACGTCCATTAATGATGTTTTGCCTACGGACTATAACATATTGTCCATTTGAGACATTGACATTGTGATCTTTATGATCCCCTGTCCAAGGTAGTGAGCTATGCTCAAGCCTAATAGTCTATATATGATCAATGCGATCATGACTAATATCATCCGATACGATGATCATGTTATTTAACATCCTTTAGTGTTGTTTCGCCTGCGGGCTATATACTATATTGTCCATTAGTGACATTAACAATTGTGAACGTTATGGTTCACTGTCTAAGGTGATGGGCAATGCCCAAACCTTATAGTCTATAAGATCAATAAGATCATGACTAATATCTTCTATTCCGATAATTATATGCATATATATAAACATCTATTAGTGATATCCATTGATTTGCCTATGTGGCAGAATAAATCGTCTTTTAAAACGAAGACAGTTGTAGTCTATAACTCCCTGTCCAAAGGTGAAGAACTATGTTCAAGCCTTAAAGCCCCTGATCTAAGAAGATTGCGGTTTATAAACTAATGTCCTTTGCGACAAGGCTTTTATGCCATATGATTATTTATGTTCTTCATGACTAGGCTTTATAACATATCGTTTTACGTCCCTATGACGGGCCTCTGTGCCATATATATATTAAAGTCCTTTAAGGCTAGCCTTCGAGCTACTCATAATCGTCTATATGACAAAGACAGTTGTGACATTGTGATCCCCTGTCCAAAAGGTAATGGATTCGGTCCAACCCTTAAATGCCATTAATGGTCCTTTTGTGACCTAGGCCAAATATAATTGATATACATTTAAGTAACATACTATAAGGGAGTTAAAACCTAATAGTCGATATGGTTTAATGATACCATGGCTTGATAATCATCATATACGATGATTCACTATTATTTTGTAACTAAGCAATTGTTATTATTGGTGTTTAGTACCAAAGCTTCAAAATGGTGGATTCTGATGAAGCATACAGCAGTACTGCAAATAGAAACAATGATGCAAATGTAAATGTTAATGGTGCTAATCTTCAGGCCATGATTGACGCAGCAGTTAATAAAGCTGTGGGTAAAATTCTTGAGAACAATAAGGAATCAAGTGCTACTCGCTCAAAGACCCATACAAAACCAAATACATCAACTCGCAAGGAGAGCTCCGTTCACTATTCAAATGCAAAGAGCGAACCTCAGAAGTTAGTGCTCCATGATAAGCCCCGTTCAACTGAAGACGGGTGCACATACAAATACTTCGTCTCATGCAAACCCAGGGATTTCAATGGGGAAAAAAGGAGCGATTGATGCCATGAAATGGCTTGATGAAATGGAAACTGTTGTAGATCAGCAATTGTGCTAATAAGTAGGGGTGTTCAAAACTGGATATCCGAAAATTCGGATATCCGAAAATTCGGATATCCGAATTTCGGATATCCGAAATTTTCGGATAACAGATTTCACTATCCGAATCCGTATCCGAAATTTCGGATATCCGAATTTTCGGATACGGATTCGGATAGTGAATCGGATATCCGAAAATCTAACTTTTTATTTAATTTTTATTTTTTTTATTATTTTTTCATATTGGGAAACGGATATTATGGATAGTTTCGGATATCCGAATATAAGTTTTCAGATATTTTTCGGATATTTCGGATATTTTTCGGATACTTTCGGATATTTTTGGATATTTTTCGGATATTTCGGATATTTTCGGATACTTCGGATATTTTCGGATATTTGGATATCCAAAAAAAATGAAAATTTTGAAAATCACTATCCGAATCCGAATCCGAAAAATTCGGATATCCGAATTTCGGATATCCGATTTTTCGGATATTTCAGATTCAGATATCGGATATTTCGGATCGGATTTTCGGATACGGATAGTTTTGAACACCCCTACTGATAAGGATGTAGTGAAATTCGTTTGGCAGTCTTTTAAAGGCGAGGCCCTCGCATGGTGGAAGGCCATGGTACTGTCCACGGGGAAAATTCCCCTATACAATATGGAATGGTCCAAGTTTATGGATCTTATCAGAGAAAACTATTGTCCACAACACGAAGTGGAAAAAGTGGAGACAGATTTTCTGACTCTCACAATGAAAAACCTAGATTGTCAGCAATATGTTACCGACTTCAACTCCCTGTCTAGATTGGTACCCTATTTAATTACCCCAGAACCTAAACGCATTGCGCGTTTCATCGGTGGTTTGGCACCGGAAGTGAAAGGGAATGTTAAGGCTTCAAGGCCCATCACATTCAGATCAATTGTGGATCTATCCTGGTCTCTCACTCTAGATATAGTGAGACAAAAGTCGGTCAAGACTGAGACTATTGAGAAAAGACAGAAGGATGAGGATAACTCCCAGAATCCTAAAAAGAAGGGCAAATCCGAGTTCGACAGGAACCAACAAGAATCCAACAAAAAGCCAACATGCAAAACCTGCAAAAGAAGACACTGGGGACAGTGTTGATCAAACCAAAAGTTAATGCAATGTGGCATCTGTAAAAGAACTGGTCACCAGTCCCACGAATGTAGGGACATAAAGAATGTAGTCTGTTTCAGCTGTGGCGAGAAGGGCCACATCAGTACTAATTGCCCTAAAGCTGCCAAAGAAGGTACAACTAGGTATGGAAAGGATAAGAAAGGAAACGCCTGAACTACCGGATGAATGCTAGAGACAGTACATATCAATAATAGCATCAGGTACATTCCTTATCATTTATCAATGATAATTTCTGCTGAGTGTCTTGTTTTAATTCAGGGAATAATAAGCCTTTGGTAAACCATAAGCTTAGCAAACTTTTGATTATATTCATAAGAACTCCAGATATTAAATATAAGGTAGAACTTACCAATGAAATCTATAAAGACCGTTCCTTCCATTCTCAACGATGATCCCTTCGTAAGAATCTAGAGTACTCTTGTTTGTGCACTTTGGGTGATAAGTGCATGCTTTCCAATTGTTAGGGTCTTTATTGTACATGTCTTGAAACTTAGTCCAAGGTTTATCCTTGGACAATTTGTCCAAGTTTTATCCTTGGACAATTTGTCCAAGTTTATGTCTAGACTTTTGTCAGGGTTTATGTTTAGGACAAAGGTCAGGGGTTTGGTTTAGGACTAGAGAAAGGGTTTATGTATTGTTTCTCTTGTCCGTGTTTTGTGTAGATTGGTTTGTCCGAGTTTAGTCCCTAGTCTATATATATGTGTTGTATAGGATTAGGGCATGAAAACAAGAAAACCCTAGAGGAAGAAGCTTTGTGCACCTCTCCTAACTTCTTGTTCCTCCTGGTGTGCACATCCTAAAGAGAGAGAATATGTGTTAGTGAGAGAAAGCTAGGGTTTAGATCTTTGTGATCTAAACCAGCTTGTAGATGATCACTACTAGAAAATAGGGCTTTTGCCACCACTTTTTCGGTAACAAAATGGTCACAATTACCATGTTGCCACCATTTAGCAACCGAAAGTGCAGTGGCAAAAACACCCGTGTCAATTGCCCTGTTACCACCAAATAGCTACCACTTTTATATTTTGCTACCGGATTTTTGCCACCACAAAAACGGTCAAAATAATTTGTGACCGCTCCTTGTTTGCCACATGACCAGGACTTTTTGCTACCAAATTGCTACGGTTGTTTTGCCATGGTTTTGATACGATTTAGCCACCAATATTGCCACTATTTAGCCACCAATTTGCTACCATCTAGTTGTAGTATTGAACATTTGCTAGCCAGCTATTGCATTGAATATTTGCTACCATTTAGCAACCACATTGAATATATGCTACCACATCTGTTTCCCTATTTCCACATTTCCCATTTTTTTCATGTTGTTTTCATATCAATTACATTTCAATAATATTGCAAAATTATATAAATACTCCAATAAAATTACGAAACCCCAAAATTATATAAAACATTTCTATTATAGTTTTTCATGTTACAAAATCATATAAAACAATTTAATAATAAATACCAACTAAAATGTTAAATAACTGGAATTATCCTAATATGATAAACATCGAAACATTCAAAACTAAGTGTTTATAACATATCTTAGAACAATAGCTGTTAACATAGCTTCAACTTCTGATATCCTATTGAGCATAGTATCTTTATCCATCTTATCTTTTTCTTTTTCAGCCGACGGCACCGCAATAATTCTATTCAACTTTTCTTCTTCTTCATCTTTTTCCTCAACGAGCTCCTTGATAACCAAGTTTACCGTTTCAATCTACGAAACAACCAATAAAGAAAATCCAAGAGTTAGAATTAAAGAAAACTGATAACGGGTCAAGTTTGTTGAGGAAGAACAAAATCCAATCTTAGTTATACACTTCTAGTTTGTATAACGAGTTTATCAAATTCATCTGCTTGCTCCTACGGGGAAAAAAGGAATAAAGAGAGTACAAATTATTTAGATTTATTTATTTTAGGTCAATCCAAGAGTCAGAATTCTATGCTGTATTGGCTTCTTTGAGTGAAATCACCAATTTGATTATTCTGCAAATTGACCTGTTGTAGTTGGTTGCTATGGCTCGAGCCGATATCCAAAGTGCCATTAAGGGGCTGTTTGGTAGCCTGTTAATGACCATTGAGATGCTACCTCTTAATGGTTTAAAACCTCTGAATGAATAAGAGGTAACCTCAAGTCTGAATGGTTAAGAGGTAATATCTGAATGGTAAATCATCACATGTCACATTCTTCTACCATCTCATTAGTAAAATTCTTAATGGTTCCATTAAGAGGTAGCCTCTTAATGACCATTCAGAGGCTACCAAACAGTCCCTAAGACTGTTGTCACTTAAATCACTGATAAAAAAATGGTTTCAAATAAGTTTTTCAGCAGGTAATACAACATTATAACCACAGAATTAACGAAATCTCAACTCACACATTCTGTAACTGAGGTATGCTGAAAAGCATAACAGGCAACTGTCCTACAAGGCTTGTACTGGACATCTTACTGCCAAACATTGTAATGATGTTACAAAAACAGACATTATGGTTTGTAAAGAGAGAAATGGAAATGGTTAGAGGGATCTACAGTGTAGTCAAAGACTGTAAACTTGAAAACCAAGATGGAACGCACGACAGGTCAAAAGTGTTGTTGCTTAGATCCCTGGAATACCGTGTGAAATCAGGAATTAGTTGATAAGAATAAGTTGGTTTGAAAGTTAAAAATATTGCTACTTACAGATAGTTGAGGACATTCAAACTAGTCAAATTTGGCACCGGACCGGTCAGTTGATTGTTTCAGAGGAACCTATTAGCAGATTTACCAGAAAATGAACATTTACCGGACCAAATAAATTGACAAAGTGAAGCTTTCTCTTGTACTTACATTTCAACTACATGGGTAAGGCTATTGATGTTTGAAGGGACATTCCCGGTTAATAGGTTCCTATCAAGACGCCTGAAAACCACCATTGAAATACAGAGTTACACTTTTGAGTATTGCAAGAAGCCTGAAATAACCTTCAAGATGTGGTGCACTAGTAAGGGCCAGTGGTCTTAGGTTTGAATCCAGTTTATATTGGTTTCTTTCCTTAACCGCTTGAAAGCTATCTGCCCAGCGTGTGCCCTGTGAGTTTTCCCTAACGGATTCTCATGGTCAGTGACAACAAAAAAAAGTCATGAAATGTGATTATTATAGGTACTCACATAACTTTTAGAGATTTCACAAGCCCGAGCGTGGTAGGAATGGTGCCTGTGAGCTGGTTGTTCTCAAATAGACTGCGTGGGAAAACAAGGAAAATGGTAAGTGTGACTTGTGTGGTCATTCGGTTTTCAAGAAAGATTGTTATAATGTGACATACAGATGAATTAGTGTCATATTGGAGTTGAAGAGCCGTTGCGGGATAGGACCCGAGAGCATGTTCCTTCCAAAATGGCTGAAAATAGACAAAATATAAACATAAGTGAGCAGAATCCTAACAATATGTATTTACTTAGTGATTTTACATAGAAAAAGATAAACATACAAGTGTTTTGTATGAGTCAGCATATCAAGACCAGGAGTGCTCCCACTGGAAACCGGTATACCTCCAGTGAGCCTGTTATCAGCTAGATCCAACCACTAAAGATTTTGCATGTTACCGATGGATGGCGGAATTGGTCCGGCGGAATTGGCCCAGTAAAACCGTTGGAATTTAGAGACCTACAAGGAGCCAGAATGTTGAATAATGGGAAAAATAGAATCCATTTATATGATAAGATGACCACTCGTGGCAAGTTGAGTTTCCGACGAGTTAAGTTGGGTTGACACGAAACACCGTTTGTCCAAAAATTTTAAATTTTGTATAATAGTTACTGTCCCAAATATGATTACAGAATTTATAATTCAGTAACATACTATCTTTTAATAAAAAGATTCAGGAGTTCTTATGCCTTAAATACTCATTATTAGGTGACTTTAAATAGTTGACCCGTTTCCTTTCGAGCAATTTTTCTTTTTAATTTTTGTATTTGACGTCTAAAATATTTAACGTATAACCAGAATCAGCCTATTCATAAAGTAAGTAGATCGAAATTTCCAGCGCTAAAAATAGGGAATTCGACATAACATATCATTTGCAGGAAGAACATTTGGTACTCACAGGAAGATGAGATTTTCTAAATTTCCAAGGGTGTCTGGAAGTGGACCACTGAAACCACAATTAACCAGGATCCTGACAAACAAGAACCAACAAAAATCAATTAAACATCCTGAACAAACTTTAGCCCTAATCCTCGGTATACAGTTTTTTCTTATTTCTTTTCATCAGCTAACTCACACACCCTCTAATCCTCGGTATATAGTTGAATATATATATATATATATATATATATATATAGTAAAAACTACTCACAAATTTGTTAACTTCTTCAATTTCCCAATTACTGGAGTCAGCGACCCGGTCAAACCTTTGTTGTAAGATAGATCTCTAGAAAATAAAAAAAATAAAAAATAAAACTGTTTCAAGCTTATTTACAGAATCCACAATTCAGTCAGCCATCCAACCAGAAAAAAACTTACAGAATCTGCAACTCTATTAACTGTCTGATATCTCCAGTGAGTGTCCCGGTCAAACCCATGCTTGCCAAAGTTCTAAAAACATGATACTGCTTAGTTGCAGCTTGCAGGCTGAAGATGAATATTATTAAAGGAAGTTAACAAGAACTCACATGGAAACAACACGTGAGTTTTTGCAAGTAATTCCATCCCAACCGCTACACGGTTCAGAGTTATCATCCCAGTTAGGTGGTGTGTTGTCCCATGCATCCTTGAGAGCTCGAAGATATGTAGCTGCATATTATCATATATATATTCTCCATCATGCAAATTAATTAAACTGGATTAATAGAACCGTTAAAAAATGCACAGTATGGTAATTAAACTATACCAGTTTTCCATCTGTTTTAGCTTGAATTAATTGATGAACATAATTATCTCCAACATAATCCCAAACATGCTGTGTTTCCAGTTCAAGGGAGTAGCAATGCTGTGTTTTTTTTCCAGTGTTCAATAGCATGCCCTTCTTTATACCTATACCAAAATCATCTGGTTAAACCATGTTCAGATCAAAACGAATACATTTTAGTGCGGGTCAAAATCACCTGTTTTACCATTTTTTAACAACTTCATAGATTACTTGTGTTAAATGTGATAACATATAGTATAAAATAAGAATCTAAACTTTTTGAACAACGATTAGTAGGTTTTATGCATTAATAAAACATTATGGGCGTCTTTAGACCCAATTGATCCGTTAGAGGAAGAAGTATAAAAAATGACCCATCCTAAGAATTGGTTGAAACTGCCGCCTCTATAAAACAACAATAAATGGTCACCTCCCACAGCCTGGTCAAAATGTGCATATTCATCTTTTGTTAATGGCCACAGATTAATCCATTGCGGGCTTTCGAAACAGAAACAAAATAAGTCCTAATCTATTTTCGGTGTTCCAAATCCGACATCTACTTCTTTATCACATCTAAAACCCCAACGGAAACTATTTGAAACAGCAGATTATTCAATAAGTTGTAGTAAACAACTGACATTCAACCTTAAAACAAATGGTTTTTCTTCTCGACATTTCATCGAACACCTGGCGTGCAACTTTCAATAACTAGTTTCTCAATGAATTTTAAACCAATGAGAAGCGTAGTGTTGTGTACAAGAAATCAAATTAAGGAGACAAGCTGGAAGGATGTTCATCCCATCGTACTTTAAAGTGAATAAAAAGTGGAAGTTGTGGAATGAAAACAAATGTGTAATCCAATCTGTGTTTCTATGTGGGGGAATAATTAATGTTGCCAATTAGGTTACCTGTTTCGAGCAGAGTGGCTACTGAGGACTGTCGAATCAATGAGACAAATGGCTTCGATCTGTGATGACAGACTATGGTAGAGCGTGAAATGACCGAACGACGTCGTTGATCCGGCGGTGGAGGGAGGGGTTTCCGGCGGCACCGGAGTGATCGTGGAGGGAGGGGTTTCCGACGTCATATGTAATTTAGAAGTATCAATTTTGAATGGTTTACTTATGCATATTCAAATTAACAGCCAAGAGGCTTAGTTCTTCGATCAGATCAAACGTATGGGAGCAGAGTTCTTTGAATGGCTTGATGTAGGAGAGCAGGTGAGAAGCAGGAATTAAAATTTTGGGAGGGAGTTAGGGGCTGTTTGGTAGGCTCTTAATAGCCTCTTAATGCCCAATATCTGACTGAGTCAGATATCATAGTGTTTGTTTCATACCTCTTAAAACTTACCCAACCTCTTATTTTTTGTTGACCCGGTCATACATGGTAACATGTCTGACTAAAATCTTTTCCACCATAAGACTACTCTACCCATTTGTCCCTTTTACTCTCTCAAAACCAGCAAAGCCACCATCATCACTCTCCCTCAAACCTTTATCCTGATGAAGAAACTAAACAAGAAAAGCACAATTTATCCATCACTCGCCAGCGTCGTCACTCATCTTCCGATCACCTTGCTCTTTTACCGTCGCCGCCACTCATCTTCGACCCCTTCAGGGTTGCTTTATCAATCTGTGCAATATTCAAACCCTAGGTGCTTCGATCTCTGTAATATTTGCTCTAATTTCTTCAATCTGTGCAAAGATCGACCAATATTTGCCCTTATTTCAATTTATTTTGTGATGAATTTGATATGATAAAAAGGGTTAGGGTTGAGAGGATTAGGATTAATGCTTGTTTTGTGTTGATGGCGGTGAACGGCATTACAGGAGGCTTCGCCGCCGACATCTGTGGAGGAGGAATCGGTGGAAGTTTGTTGTGATTCTGTCGCCGGTGAGGGTTTTACTTGATGTAATTGATGGGTTTTCGGGGAGTGTAGATCGGAGGAGATTATAGGGTGCTGTGAAATGATCTGGTTTGGGTGGGTAGTAACTTCCTCTAAAAAGATTATAGGGTAAACTATTTTTTTGTAAATAGTTCAGTATTATGAACAAGATTTGTATGAAAGTGGTTTGATGATCTGCTATATGTACACATGTTCAGTATTATGAACATGGGTAAAAATGTCATTTTAGACAGTCATTCAGATGTACAACCAAACAACACGTTACAGGTTCAGCACTTATTGGTTCAGAGCCTCTTACCTATTCAGACCTCTTATTCATTCAGCACTTATTGGTTCAGATGTTGCCAAACAGCCCCTTATTTTGTTGAAACCCTAACTAATTGATTTTGAAGCGCACAGATCTACTAAAAAAAACCTGTCTATTTGAATTTTCATTTTGTCACCAATAATATGGTCACAATTAACAAATATCTTTTTATTTTTCATGTTTTGCGTATTTTTTCATCAAATTGTCACGAAAATAAAAAGGTGGCAAAAATTGCAACCACTTTGCTACCATATCATGATAAATACACTTATTTTCATTTTTGTGGCAAATCCGTGGCAAAATTTGCTACCATTTTTTTCGGTCGCAAATTTTGGTCAGAATTGCCTAATTTTCTAGTAGTGGATGTATACTCCTTTGGTTTATGTAATCTGTGATGACTGATTCAATAATAAAGGGTTCATCTTCTACATCTTCCTATCTTTGGTGTTTATGATTGTTCTTCATGTCTTGAATCAAGTGCAATGTTTGATGTTCGTCATCGATCCGGTGCTTTCACAGTGGTATCAGAGCTTGGTTACCGATTCAGAATGGTCTAACCGCCTTCCGAATCACCATTGCTCTTGATTTGATGTTTGTTTCCACCAAACATCTTGAAGACGTGAAGATTTTTGTCCAGATATGAAGAAATTCGAGCTGTGTTGGAGAGAACTGCTGGGTTTTTGGAGATCTAGGGTTTTGATCTGAAAAAGGCTCTGTCCGGATTTTTGTAAGTGTTTTATTCGTCCGAGTTTCCATTCAGTGTCTGTGTTTCCGGGTTTTGGTGAACCAGTGTGAAGTCACACTGGGGAGATAGTCCGGAGACTAGTTACTGGAGCCTGTCCGAGTTTTCTAAGGATTTAGGTAATCCGAGTTCACAGCTTTTAAAGTCCGACCTTTCAGTTCCGAATTGTTCCGAGTTTTAATCTTTCAAGTTTTAACAGTTCTGAGTTTGAAAGTTCCGAGTTTTTGAAAGTTCTTGTTGTTTTGTGGTTCCGAGTTTTTTAAACCTGTTCTGAGCTTTTAAACCAGTTATGTGTTAACTGTGTGTGGTTCCGAGTTTGAAAGTTCTGAGCTCTTGAAAGTTCTTGTTGTTACCTGTTTTTGAGTTTTTAAACCTGTTATGTTCCGAGTTTTTCATAACTGGTTCAGTGATTCCTAGGTTCATCTTTCCAAGTTTTCCGAGTTTTACAATTTTCTATGTCCGAGTTTTAATAACAAACAGCGGATCCGAGTTTTAAACATGTTGAAAGAAATTCTAAGCTCTGATGTTTAAGCTACTGAGTTTTAACTGTTCATATTCCGAGGTTTACAACAGTTTCCATGTGGTTCAAAGTTTTCGATTTTTAAACAGTTCTTTGTTGCTCCGAGTTTTTGAGTTAAATCAGTTCCGAGATTTGATCTTCAATGTTCAAGTCTCAGTTCCGAGTTTTAAGACAGATTTTTCCGAGTGTTTAACAGTTCATTCCGAGTTTTAGCTATGGATCTGATCTAATTCCGAGTTTTTATTCAGTTCCGATATGTTCAGTTCCGCTATCAGGTTGTTCCGAGTTTTCAAAGAATGCTCAATAGGTCCAAGTTTTACAGCTTTTGGATTTGTTCCGAAGTTTCAATTTTCAAGTTCTTCCGAGTTTTAAATTCCGAGTTATTGTTTTCAAAGTAATCCGATGTTCACATCAGAGTTTAAAAATCAATCAGAGTTTAGATATGTAACACCTCGAAAATTTCGTCCAATAATGTATTGACACGTGTCATAAGCTTTGAACGTGTGAAAGAATACTTTAGAGGGACTAAGGTTGACAAACATAGAAACTATGTGAATTTGAGGGTTCAAAATGTCAACAATGAATAAAAATACTTTACAATAACCCTACATGATGTTTATAACCTTAAACGAATGGATCATGGATCATACGAAGCGAATTGTGAAAGAAAGTGAGAGATTACAAACTACAAGGGTTAAATGTGTCAACATGTTAAGATATGCCTCTGAGTGACCTTTTAGCAAATCCGAAGCTTTGTAACGATTAATTATGCTCACTAGAATGTGCCATAAAAATTTCACCAAGTTTCGTTACCGTATGAGAAAGTTATGATAAAATTCGTGTGTGAGGGTTAGATTCGACAACGTTGAAAATTAGGGCTTTTCGGGTGATCACAAAGTTACCCGAGGACTTAACAAAGATGGTATAAGCCCTAAATCTCCCATATGTCAAATATAAAGTCTTAAAATGCAAGAAAACATTGAGAAAACGACCTTTCGGGGGACCAGGGACTGAAATGCAATTAAATGAAACTTGATTAGCTGGTCATCAACATGCTC
Organism: Helianthus tuberosus; assembly: GCA_030545235.1. NCBI lineage: Eukaryota > Viridiplantae > Streptophyta > Magnoliopsida > Asterales > Asteraceae > Helianthus > Helianthus tuberosus. Next base: position 146,834,261 of record CM060400.1, read on the forward strand.
GCGTAGCGCGAGCCTAACACCATATGCCGTCGCGCTACGCGACGGCCATGTCTGATCAGAATGTGTGCACAGGTGTGAGTTCAGCCCATTTAACCGACTTACTTGCCATTTATCAATACCATTGGCTTCCTATACTGGTTTTTAGGCTATAGAAGGCACTTGTATGCATCTTGTATCAATTATAGCCTTGCATGTCAACAATCTAAGGAGTTTGGATCACTATATAAAGCTCCTAATGTTGACAACTTTGAACATTTATTCCATACTTCATCTCTGAGCATTTCTGGAACTCAAGACCATCTTCCAAGCCTTCCTAATCATTCATTAGACTCGTGTAAGTATGTTTAAGCCTTCTAAATTAAGTTTTGTTTAGTATTTAGCTTAATAGTCAAACCGTCATAATTACGGTTTGACTTAGCAATAAAACACAAACGGTCCAGGGTTTTGTCGAAACGAAAGTTGTTATAAGTTGGTAATTATGTGGGCTTTAAACCCTTAAAAGGGCACCCACTGATTCCAATCCTAACCAGGTTGTTTGTCAAGTCAAACTTCTTTCGAAAAAGTCAACAGAATCATTAATCGTGTAATTAACGATACAGAAGGCGTGTAATATGTTTTATCATTCATATAACTTGAAAATAAGTATAATAACTTAACTAAGCTTGTTTGATTCGACAACTTTCTATTTTGAACCGATCTGGAGCCGAAAGACGCACAGCTTGACTTTCTGCTTTGACCTCGATTCTGCGTGTATACAATAATCTTAGTTACTGTGTGTATAACCCTCTGCGTTTATACAACTAATAAGCTTGATAGGTTTAGACATGCCTTAGAGTTCCATTAGGACCTAGTTACATGTGTGTATAACCCTCTGCGTTTATACCACATAAATCCTTAATTGTCCAACGTTTCCGTTAAGTGCTTAAATATGGACCATAATGCCCTTATGATCATAAAACGAGATTTTTGAAGATATGAAAGTACAATAATCTTAATTACTGATTATTAAACATGTGCCTAAATTTTCACATCAGTTGGAGGTCTAGATTAGGAGTTATGCTTAATGACGTATTTAGAATGCTTCTTTGTAATTAAACGACGTCATTAGCGTAAAGCCTATCTAAACCCAATCTTTGACACCAAAACTTTTACCCACTGATGTAATATAATATTTTGAGATTTTTGAAGATTTTTAATTATTTTTAAACTGATCATAAGCTAGGATTAGTGCCTTAATTCGGTAAATACCGAATATGCCCTTTTAAGCCATAAAATGAGTTTTATAAATCCTTTTGATGCCAATCCAATTGCTACTGATTTTAAATAATAAATGAAGTTTTTTGAACCTATTTAACTGATCAGAAAACTCAGAATCCTATTTTAACCCGTACGTCGCTTAAAACGGCTTTATACGCGTATTATACGCATAGTTTGGGTTTAAAACTATTTTGACATATAAGACTTATAACCAAATGTTATAACCTGTTAAAATAAACTATTTTACTGATGTATTCAGACCCGGTTCACAGAAACTTAATTAATTCCTTTTATAACCTTTAAAATGACCAAAATACCCCTACGGGGCTTAATATGAGATTAAACTCGTTATGGGCATAATGGAAGGTATCCTACTGATATCACAACATATTTACGGCATTTTAACTTAGGAAACTGTTTAGGACTCTTATGGTTACCCGTTACGCTTATTACGCGTTCGGTTCGGTTTATGTAACTAGTTTGCATAAATTAGCCGAAACGGGTCAAACCTTATCGGTTTCATCTCAAAATCCAGAATGTGTTTAGATTACCCCTATTATACAAGTCTTCAAACTTGTCGGGTCTAAATCACCTTCTATTCCGGTCTTCGCCTTATCACGCGTTTGAACCGTATCTTCCTTTTGGAAAACTAATCGGTCTAAATCAAAGCTTAATTAAAGACCCGTTAGGATTCTAATAGGTTATTAAAAACTTTCGTTCCAGATTTAGGAGCCCAGTAAAAGCTATCTGTACTTGCTCATTTTATACGGCTGGGATTGAATTTATATTTAGCTCAGGTAAATACTCTTAACTTATTTTCCCTATACGGGCTTGGGGTACGGTATATAAAATACCGCTTGGTCGGGCATTTCGACCTTAATCGTTTTGGGGGTTAAGTATTATCGAGATGACCGTTTAAATTGTTTTGTTTGCTTAAAGCCTTTGGGGGGTTAATGACCATGTCCCGGATATCCCTGGCATCATTTTACGAAATGGCCACGACCTTAGCACACAGGTGTAGGCGTACACCTGTCAGTGTCTCATTTACATAATGTGGTGTGTCTATTGATCTTTAACCCGGCTCGATCCGGCTACTGAACGCATAAGAAACATGTAAATCTTTTACGAGTATTATATTCAAATAATTATCCCAAGTTATAAAATATTATCTGTGCCATGTGCATTCAAATGCATTATTTATTAAACCTTTTCAAAATGAGTCGGTTGATAGTATTTACCAGTGTAAACTGACGTATTTTCCCAAAGAGGCTAAGTGCAGGTACTAATCGGAATGGGCTGGCTACTCCTAGCATCAATAAAGAGTCTCGCAAGCTTAGATGCCTAAAGTATGTTGAACAATGTTATTTTTATTTTTCGATCTGCCTGTGGATCCTTTTCTTCCGTTGTAATACTTTGATGTTACACTATGTCGGATTGTAATATATTTATCTTTTGCTTCCGTTGTGCATTTATATATTGTGTTGTTTGACGATGATGTTGCCAACCACGTCACGTTACTCCCCTACCGGGCCCACCGGTAAAGTGTGGAAAATCGGGGTGTGACAGGTTGGTATCAGAGCCAACATTGAGTGAATTAAACATTAGCTTTTTGTGTTTAATCTCAATGACACATTTGCACATTCTTTGACCTTTTGAGTCTAGACTTAACATAGGAACATTCTCAATCCTTATCTGGAAATTCTGCTTCCAAAAATTTTTATTTTTGGATACGTCGCCAAGCGAAGAAGCCGTAATAATAATTCTCCACACCCGGATCCTTGAATTGCTGACCTTCGTATAGCAACTAGGATAAAACGTGCAACCAAGGAGAAAGCATTCGGAAATAAAATGAAGAAGAAACTCCTTTTGCTAAAGATCATTTCCTTAAAAGTCCTTATAACGATATTTATCTTTTCGTCCCTTCAAGGACAACATTATTCCTTTGAAGTCCCGTTTAGGGCAACCCTATACTTGTTTAAGTTTTAAAGGAACGATTATGTTTAAAATATCATTCCTATATTATAAGATCTACCGTTATAATAAAATGGCAAAATCTAAAAAAGAACAAGACCTAGCCTTGTGTCATTTTAAGACAGGGCCAAGACGGTAGTTCCTCAGTTAGATTCAGATCCTTATTAACATCTCGATTTATAATTTGTTCTGCATTAATTATTAAAATGAATCTTAAAGGTAAACGTAGCCTATATGACGAGGCCAAGATGGTAGGACCTATTCAAGGATTCAAATCCCAGTTAACATCTGAAAATATGTTAACACTCCTGGCAGACGTGATTCATTAAAATCACACATGTCATTCTTATTATTGGATTCTTCAAAAGATTCCTAACCCAATATAATGATCTCTGAATCATGGGTTTAGATCATCACTTGAGATGATCATATTTTGACCATACGTGGTAATATAGCGCCTACAGGCCCTGCTCATTTCCATATGAACCAAAAGACAGTGGTAGCGATGACTCCCTGTCAGATAAAGGTAATGAACTAGGTTCAAACCTTCATGCTTTGATTCTCTGAAATCATAGCTTATAATTTATAAATGTCCTTGTGACTAGGCATGTTGTGCCAGTATACTTTCATGCTTTGATTCTCTGAAATCATGGCTTATAAATTAAACTTGTCTACACGACTAGGCTATTTGTGCTATTACTAACTTATAAATTAGGATTCGTGATAAAAATCCTGAATAAAATAAATATCATTCCTTTCCTGCCAGTATATTTATTAAAAGAGAATCTTAAATGGTTTGACCTAGCTTGAATGTCATTGAAGACCTAGCTAAGATGGTAAAATCTGTTTAAAAAGAGATTCAGATCCTTGTTAACATCTGAAAATGTGTTAACACTCCCGACAACCGTGATGCGATAAAATCACAATTGTCATCCTTTTAATAGGAAGTTTCCAAATCCCTTAGTTAGCGTAAATGATCAATAGGAATCTTGGCTGGTAGACGTCGAAAATGATGTACGCATCAAAACATCCATTTGGGATGTATACCTACGGGAAAAGGTGTATACATGAAAAGATAGTTTTTATTTCATAAATTCTTGTCAAGACAATGAACTATGAAATTTTCCGACCCAAAGGAATCATCGATTATGTTTTTAAAATTTCCCTAGTGACAAGGCCTCTGAGCCATCATAAGTCCTTTGGGAACAAGCCCTTGTGCTATATATAAAAGATGTCAGTATGACATTGGCAGTCGTGACTTATGTCCCCTGTCTAATAAATATGAAGGATTATATTCCGCTTAAACGCCAAAGATGGTTTATTTAAAAACTTAGGCAAAACATAATCAAATAAATTAAATACTATCTATTGACCTATATGGTTTAATTGCACCATGGCTATTTATTCATCAAAATTCGACAATTCGCTATATGATTAAACAAATTGTTTCTACTTGGTTAGTAGCCTTCAAAGCTTCACCATGGCTGACTCCTCTGAAGCTCACAATCATCCAGTTGATCAGAATGATGATACAAGACTGAACTTAACAAGCACCGAATTTCAGGCTATGATATATACAGCCGTAAACAACGCTGTGGACCGAGTGTTGAAGGATCGTAAGCGAAGGTGCGATGTTACCCCAAATAAAGGTTGTAAAAAGGGTAGGACCGGTTCAAACCATAACCCGTCCAAGCCAAAGGAGGCAAAGCCCAAATGCAATAACTGCAGGAAGCAACATGCTGGAAAATGCACAATCGACCCACGTGCTAAATTATGTGGAATTTGCAAAACCAAGGGTCACAAGACCTTGGATTGCTTTTGCAAGAAATTGAAAGATGCGACCTGTCATGGCTGCGGCGAAAAGGGCGACATCAGTACTAATTGCCCTAAGGCTGCCAAGGGAGAAGCAACTAAGTCTGGGAAGGATTTGAAGAACAACCAACAGTCAGGTGAAAAACCCAAATGTAAATTCTGCAAGAAACAACACTTCGGGAAGTGCAGGTATGAATCGAACTCGCATACAAAATCGAGAACTTTTGCATGTGGGATATGCAAGTCCAAGAGACATAAGATCTTAGACTGCAAGAAGATGGAGGACGCAACCTGCCATGGTTGCAATGAAATAGGGCACATTAAAACTAATTGCCCTAATAAAACCAAGAAGTCTGGCGAGGCTAAGAAGACCAAAATCGGAAACTCTCAAATGGATACTCAAGAGGCTATTCAGGATGACAAGGTCACAACAGGTACTTTCTATATCAATAACGCTCATGTTAGAGTATTATTTGATTCAGGTTCAGATAAGTCTCTCGTAGACAATAGATATTGTAAATCATTAAATCTGCCTGTTAAAACTCTAAGCGTTAAGTATGAAGTAAAAATTGGCCGATAGTACCTCAGAGACTGCTCCAGCAATATTAAATGGATGTTTTATATCCATTAGAAATTTACCCTTCTCCGCTGTCCTTGTTTCGTTAATAGGAGGACTCGATATAGTAATAGGAATGGATTAGTCGTCTTGTGACCAAGCCCATATTGTGGGTGATAAGAAGCAATTAATTATCAAGACTCCTTATGAGACAACCCTCATAATTACATGTATCTGTACGATTAATTAATATTAAACAATATATAAATTATACCTTACATACCAAAAAAATGGTGGAACCGGCCATCCCCGGAATCGAACCTGGGTCTAGGCCACACCCTTTCGCGCGCCTAACCAACCGAGCTAGGTGCCTAGTTTGTGAAATTTCCATTTTGATTAAATATAAGCACATGTACAATGATTTCCTTACTTCTTACTATAAGTCACCTACTTATCCTCCTTATGTTGACTAAGTATTAGAATCCAAGATTTTACCTCTATGTTTTAATTACTCTTGGCTTGCTTATGTTGACTAAACACTAGAAAGGATGAAGTAGAAACCATTAAGTATATCAGTGGTTATGCAAGAAAGGACATGGTAAGGTATACATCACAGTCATTCGATGGCAATACTTTTACTTAGTAAGGACATTAATGAAATCCTCAAGAAGGATCCTCTTATACATTGTGAAATGGTCCAAGTTTTAAGGACCTTATTAGAAAAACCTGATATCCGTTTCGCGAAAAGGGAAAAGACGGAATAAGAATTTCTGACTCTCGCCATAAAAGTTCTAGACTGTCGACAGTATGTCGCAAATTTTAATTCATTGGCTGAGATAGTACCCTATTAAAGCGCATAATTATTAGTGGTTAGCATTGGCAATAAGAGGGCACACTAAGGTTTCTAAAAACCTACTCATTAAAAATCCATTATGGATCTACCTCAGCTACCCACGTTAAAATGATTAAGAAGTAATCAGTCAAAGCTGAGACTGCCCTAAAGTTATCTAAGATTTTACAACTAAGTTTAGAAGGATAATTAATGGAGGCGTTTAACCCTCCTGTTGAATAATTAGAGACAGCTCACATTAGGAATTTCACCAGATAAATCCTTATTTGTGATTTTATTGCTAGAAATTACAAGTGGTTTCTGGTGCTGTTAAGTCTCTCATAAGACCATAAACTTAGCAAACTTTTAGAAATTTTTCCCTGTGAGAACCCCAGATGTTAAGTGTAAGGTAGAACCTTCAGGCAAATCATAAGAACCATTTCTTTTGTTCTTATCAGAAACCTTCAGTCGTAGAATTTTAGAAGTATCCTTTCTCTAAAAGGAAGTGCGTCAGTGTACATAGTAGATACCTCTTTAATCTCTATCGATTCCGAATAACAGATGGTATGATAAAAGCGCCATATGAGGATTGGTGTATCTTAATAAGTTCCATAGATTGCTTCCATGCCTGATCAGTATGGAGGTTTAATGCATGGGACCACAAAGATATTCCGAGAGGTCATATGGTACTAAAGTCAGCTAATGGTATTCAAAGGAGGTGTCCAAGTTGGAATTGTCCAAGTAAATCTTCCCGATTAAGGAGTTCTTGGACTCATAACATAAATGTGTCACTTAATTGACACAAACATTGGTGGATGAATTGGAGCCTGAGATTTGTAAAAATCTCTGTAACCTCCTTGTACCTTGATTATCTTCTCCTAATATTACCTGTTTACCCCTGAGAGGCAGGTAGAGTTAAGGTTTATATCCCATTTAAGGCTGTATTATTATGAAATCTCCAAGACGGCTAGTACCATCATTGGAAGAATCGAAACCCTGATTAACTAAGTTTTAAAATAGAGGGTTCATATAGCCTAACTCAATATCCTGAGAATTCGGTATAGTTCATGATGAAAGACGGTTCATTTTGCTTATGCATTATTTACCGCAACCCTAATTAGGCAACGATTAAGAACCGCCATCAGCTGCCCAGGATCGTCGATTTGTTCGACTAACTGTAAGGATTAGCTGTTCCTTAAGATTTGTATTGAACAGTGATTGGAATAACCATCTCACATTAAGATAAGCTTTTCTATAATAATTGATATGTAAGTATTAAGGCTACTCCTTTGGAGACCTTGTATAGATGGAATTTTTAAATATCTATTGTTAGATAGAGAATTAGTAAGTCCAATTATCAAGATCTGAAAGTTGCCTGGGAGACAACAAATAAGATCATACAAATCCATAATCGATTGTAGGTTGCCAGTATACGGCAGGAAATCAAGGAGTTATGAAAATAGAAAAATTCCTAAGTTCTTGTTAAGGAATATGGTTTAACAAAAGATATCACCCAGGAAGGGTGTACCAAATTTGTTAAATTATCAGGCTAGTTAAGCTCTGAATATATGGAAATCATTTGAAGGAAATCGAATGTATCAAGATCAAGTAGCTTGTAAGCTAAAACCTATTTAAGGAGTTTGACGGAGCTCGCAATACATTGCACACTAGTGACTGGAGGATGTGTTCCACCAATAAGTCAGGAAGCACTATCACATAATGATATGCAGAATTATGATGTGATGAGCATCCTGTATCGATTGAGGATCGACAGGTCAAGAAGCTCCAAAAGGATACATACGCCTAATATAAGAGTCACTTTGGGAGCTTGGAAAGACTCCAGATATGTCATAAAAGTTAAGTCCATTATACTTCCATCATTTTAGCAAATCTCGAGGTCGAGATTTCTTTTAAGGGGGTGAGGATGTAACACCTCGAAAATTTCGTCCAATAATGTATTGACACGTGTCATAAGCTTTGAACGTGTGAAAGAATACTTTAGAGGGACTAAGGTTGACAAACATAGAAACTATGTGAATTTGAGGGTTCAAAATGTCAACAATGAATAAAAATACTTTACAATAACCCTACATGATGTTTATAACCTTAAACGAATGGATCATGGATCATACGAAGCGAATTGTGAAAGAAAGTGAGAGATTACAAACTACAGGGGTTAAATGTGTCAACATGTTAAGATATGCCTCTGAGTGACCTTTTAGCAAACCCGAAGCTTTGTAACGATTAATTATGCTCACTAGAATGTGCCATAAAAATTTCACCAAGTTTCGTTACCGTATGAGAAAGTTATGATAAAATTCGTGTGTGATGGTTAGATTCGACAACGTTGAAAATTAGGGCTTTTCGGGTGATCACAAAGTTACCCGAGGACTTAACAAAGATGGTATAAGCCCTAAAGCCCCCATATGTCAAATATAAAGTCTTAAAATACAAGAAAACATTGAGAAAACGACCTTTCGGGGGACCAGGGACTGAAATGCAATTAAATGAAACTTGATTAGCTGGTCATCAACATGCTCGCGTAGCGCGAGCCTAACACCATATGCCGTCGCGCTACGCGACGGCCATGTCTGATCAGAATGTGTGCACAGGTGTGAGTTCAGCCCATTTAACCAACTTACTTGCCATTTATCAATACCATGGGCTTCCTATACTGGTTTTTAGGCTATAGAAGGCACTTGTATGCATCTTGTATCAATTATAGCCTTGCATGTCAACAATCTAAGGAGTTTGGATCACTATATAAAGCTCCTAATGTTGACAACTTTGAACATTCATTCCATACTTCATCTCTGAGCATTTCTGGAACTCAAGATCATCTTCCAAGCCTTCCTAATCATTCATTAGACTCGTGTAAGTATGTTTAACCCTTCTAAATTAAGTTTTGTTTAGTATTTAGCTTAATAGTCAAACCGTCATAATTACGGTTTGACTTAGCAATAAAACACAAACGGTCCAGGGTTTTGTCGAAACGAAAGTTGTTATAAGTTGGTAATTATGTGGGCTTTAAACCCTTAAAAGGGCACCCACTGATTCCAATCCTAACCAGGTTGTTTGTCAAGTCAAACTTCTTTCGAAAAAGTCAACAGAATCATTAATCGTGTAATTAACGATACAGAAGGCGTGTAATATGTTTTATCATTCATATAACTTGAAAATAAGTATAATAACTTAACTAAGCTTGTTTGATTCGACAACTTTCTATTTTGAACCGATCTGGAGCCGAAAGACGCACAGTTTGACTTTCTGCTTTGACCTTTTTGATAGGTTTAGACATGCCTTAGAGTTCCATTAGGACCTAGTTACATGTGTGTATAACCCTCTGCATTTATACCACATAAATCCTTAATTGTCCAACTTTTCCGTTAAGTGCTTAAATATGGACCATAATGCCCTTATGATCATAAAACGAGATTTTTGAAGATATGAAAGTAAAATAATCTTAGTTACTGATTATTAAACATGTGCCTAAATTTTCACATCATTTGGAGGTCTAGATTAGGAGTTATGCTTAATGACGTATTTAGAATGCTTCTTTGTAATTAAACGACGTCATTAGCGTAAAGCCTATCTAAACCCAATCTTTGACACCAAAACTATTACCCACTGATGTAATATAATATTTTGAGATTTTTGAAGATTTTTAATTATTTTTAAACTGATCATAAGCTAGGATTAGTGCCTTAATTCGGTAAATACCGAATATGCCCTTTTAAGCCATAAAATGAGTTTTATAAATCCTTTTGATGCCAATCTAATTGCTACTGATTTTAAATAATAAACGAAGTGTTTTGAACCTGTTTAACTGATCAGAAAACTCAGAATCCTATTTTAACCCGTACGTCGCTTAAAACGGCTTTATATGCGTATTATACGCATAGTTTGGGTTTAAAACTATTTTGACATATAAGACTTATAACCAAATGTTATAACCTGTTAAAATAAACTATTTTACTGATGTATTCATACCCGGTTCACAGAAACTTAATTAATTCCTTTTATAACCTTTAAAATGACCAAAATACCCCTACGGGGCTTAATATGAGATTAAACTCGTTATGGGCATAATGGAAGGTATCCTACTGATATCACAACATATTTACAGCATGTTAACTTAGGAAACCGTTTAGGACTCTTATGGTTACCCGTTACGCTTATTACGCGTTCGGTTCGGTTTATGTAACTAGTTTGCATAAATTAGCCGAAACGGATCAAACCTTATCGGTTTCATCTCAAAATCCAGAATGTGTTTAGATTACCCCTATTATACAAGTCTTCAAACTTGTCGGGTCTAAATCACCTTCTATTCCGGTCTTCGCCTTATCACGCGTTTGAATCGTATCTTCCTTTTGGAAAACTAATCGGTCTAAGTCAAAGCTTAATTAAAGACCCGTTAGGATTCTAATAGGTTATTAAAAACTTTCGTTCCAGATTTAGGAGCCCAGTAAAAGCTATCTGTACTTGCTGATTTGATACGGCTGGGATTGAATTTATATTTAGCTCAGGTAAATACTCTTAACTTATTTTCCTTATACGGGCTTGGGGTACGGTATATAAAATACCGCTTGGTCGGGCATTTCGACCTTAATCGTTTTGGGGGTTAAGTATTATCGAGATGACCGTTTAAATTGTTTTGTTTGCTTAAAGCCTTTGGGGGGTTAATGACCATGTCCCGGATATCCCTGGCATCATTTTACGAAATGGCCACGACCTTAGCACACAGGTGTAGGCGTACACCTGTCAGTGTCTCATTTACATAATGTGGTGTGTCTATTGATCTTTAACCCGGCTCGATCCGGCTACTGAACGCATAAGAAACATGTAAATCTTTTACGAGTATTATATTCAAATAATTATCCCAAGTTATAAAATATTATTTGTGCCATGTGCATTCAAATCCATTATTTATTAAACCTTTTCAAAATGAGTCGGTTGATAGTATTTACCAGTGTAAACTGACGTATTTTCCCAAAGAGGCTAAGTGCAGGTACTAATCGGAATGGGCTGGCTACTCCTAGCATCAATAAAGAGTCTCGCAAGCTTAGATGCCTAAAGTCTGTTAAACAATGTTATTTTTATTTTTCGATCTGCCTGTGGATCCTTTTCTTCCGTTGTAATACTTTTATGTTACACTATTTCGGATTGTAATATATTTATCTTTTGCTTCCGCTGTGCATTTATATATTATGTTGTTTGACGATGATGTTGCCAACCACGTCACGTTACTCCCCTACCGGGCCCACCGGTAAAGTGTGGAAAAATCGGGGTGTGACAAGATATTCTGAGTTTCTTAGAATTCATTCAGAGTTATTCTTTTAGGTCAGAGTTTATCTTGCTTCCTTTAAGAGTCCGAGTTTTCTAGTTATCTAAACTTCAGAGTTATTAATAGGTCCGTGTAAAGGGTAATCCGTGTTTGTCAGGTGTTCCTCCGGTCCGAGTTTTTAACTTTTAAAATCATCAGTTGCGAGTTTGAAAATTTATCAGAGTTTCCTTTATTTCCTTGCTTGTTTCGAATTCCTTTGTATTCTAAGTACTGCTCAATGATTTGATCCGAGGTTTCAAGAGCTTTCGGGTTTTACGGGTTCCGAATTTGCTAAGAATTCCGGGTTACCTGGGATACCGGATTTTTAGCTAAATTTAGAAGTTTGTGTTGTTCGGATTTTCGAGTTGTGCATGTTCCGAGTTTTTCTAGTTATTCCGGGTTACCTGGGGTACCGGATAACTAACTAAGAGTCAGAATTATGTGTAGTTTGGAAACTTGAAGTCGGTTTCGGATTATCGAAAAGTTTTATGGTACTTATGTTGTCCGGATCAAGTGAGGAGGTGAAGAGAATAAGACTTGTTTGGACTTCTGTATTGTTTACAAAGAAAAAGGGGGAGTAAAAATTTTGAAGTTCCTATTTTCTTTGTAAACCAAAAGCTCGTGGTGCTACATCGAAACAAGTTCATGTTTACTATCTTTGAGATTAACTTAGTGTTAATCTTACCGGTGGCGAAATGTTTATAACATGAAGCAAGTTAGAGCTAGTGTATGATTGAGTTTTGTCAAGTTTGTTCAAGGTTTAATCAAGTGTTGACGTGATGAAGCAAATTGTTCTTTTGGCAACTAGTTGAAGGTCAAGCCTTTATCGTATGCCGGTTAGAGTAGAGAAGATTAGTCTTCTTGGTCCCTCTTCCAAGTTGGTGACTGATCGGATTCTCGAAATAGGGGTTCTTACATTGAGGAGGAGATTGGAGACGAAAGTCATCGGGTAATTGGTGGATTTGTGAAGATACGAGATTGGATCTTGAAGATTCGAGATGAAATGATTTTAGACACTCAGTTGTAGACTTTGATCAAGATGGTGGATGTATATTTTCGGAGTTTGGTTTGTTATTAACTTATCGAACCAAACTTCATGTCTTTGCAGAATTTGAAGTGTTTGATGTTAGGCATTGGAAATCGGACGTTTCATTCTTCTACCGGTTAAGTTTGAAGATTAATGTATCGAGCGATATTCTCACATGTTGTTGTAAGTCGGTTCGCGTTAATTTGATTCGGTAGAAGTTTGAGGGGGAGGATCTACAGTGTTTGATGTTGGATTCTTCGGGTTTCTCAAAGCGGCCTTAAGTGATCGTCAGCAAGTCTTTTATTAGAAGAGTTGAAGGTCGCTGTGCTCTGTCAGAAAGATCAAGTCTCAGTCAAAGTCGAAAGCAGCCATGATATCATCAGTCAAGGGGGGGTCTGTAAGCGGAGTATCCGGTGATTAAAGATTATCGATGCCACACAGAACTGATGCCACAGTTAAGGGGGAGACTGTAAGTGCAGTTCCTGCCGGGTAACTGTCGCTTATCAGTTCTGGTCAACCAAAACAGAAGTCCAAGTTAAAGTCAATGATAATGAAGAATTCAAGACCACATGAAGACCATGCACTGATCAAGGGGGAGTTTGTTAATGCACTTTGGGTGATAAGTGCATGCCTTCCAATTTGTAGGGTCTTTATTGGTCAAGTCTTGAAACATAGTCCAAGGTTTAACCTTGGACATTTTGTCCAAGTTTATGTCTAGGACTTTTGTCAGGGGTTTGGTTTTTGTGTAGATTATTTTGTCCGGGTTTTAGTCCCTAGTCTATATATATGTGTTGTATAGGATTAGGGCAAGAATCCACGAAGAAGCTTTGTGCACCTCTCCTAACTTCTTGTTCCTCCTGGTGTGCACATCCTAGAGAGAGAGACTATGTGTTAGTGAGAGAAAGCTAGGGTTTAGATCTTTGTGATCTAAACCAACTTGTAGATGATGTATACTCCTTTGGTTTGTGTAATCTGTGATGACTGATTCAATATAAAGGGTTCATCTTCTACATATTTCTATCTTGTTCATATTTTGTTCTTCATGTCTTGAATCAAGTGCAATGTTTGATGTTCGTCATCGATCCAGTGCTTTAACAGTGGTATCAGAGCATGGTTACCGATTCGGAATGGTCTAACCGCCTTCCAAATCACCATTGCTCTGGATTTGATGTTTGTTTCCGCCAAACATCTTGAAGATGTGAAGAAGCTGCTTAAAACTTGAAGAAAATGAAGTTGTTCGTCGGCTGTGATGGTTTTTCTTGTTGCAGTTCTAGGGGTTTGATCTGAAAAAGGCAATGTCCGAATTTATGTAAGTGTTATACCTGTCCAGTTAATCTATCAACATCAAGTCAGGGTTTTCCTTCAGAGTTTTTCCTTCAGGGTTTTTTCCATTCAGTGTTTTTGCTTCAAGATTATTAATGAACTAGTGTGAAGTCACACTTGTGAGATATCTGAAGCAATTTCCTTTTTGAGAGGTCAGGCCTTTGTGGTCAGGGCTTTGGAGGTCAGGGTTTTCCTTTTTAAGAGAGTTTTGCAAAAATTCATCAGAGTTTTGTGAACAAATTGGTCCGAGTTTCACTATTCAGAGTTTAAAATTCTATGATTCCAGGTTTCTAATCACTCTAGTTTGCGAGTTTTCATGTTGTTCAGCTCCGAGTTTTAACAACTGATGTGTTCCAATTCCGAGTTTTAACAACCGATGTGTGTCAGCTCTGAGTTTTAAAGAAAGTTTGGGAGTCCGAGTTTTACAAATATGGATTTGTTCTAAGTTTTAAGATTCCGAGTTGTAACTTGAAAGGTTTAACAGTTCCGAGGTTTAAGATTCCGAGTTGTTTAACTGTTCATTCCGAGTTTTAAAACAGTTCCGATCTGTTTCTGTTTCAGTCTTCCGAGTTTAAGATTCCGAGTTTTAACTGATCATTCTGATTTTTTAAACAGTTCCGATATGTTTCAGTGATTCCGAGGTTTCAACTTTCAAGTGTTTAATAGTTCCAAGTTTTAAAAAATTCCGAGTTTTAGTAACAGTTCATTCATCAATCCGAGTTTCAAGAGATCAAAGTCAATCTGTTTCAGTTCCATGTCTATCCGAGTTCTTTGTTTTAGTTTCGAGTTTTAAAAACTTTTAGAGTCCGACCTTTCATTCCAAATTTGTTCCGAGTTTTAATCTTTCAAGTTTTAACAATTCTGAGTTACTAAAGCTCCGAGTTTTTCAAAGATCTGTGTGATTAGCTCCGAGTTTCTAAGCTCCGAGGTTTCATCTTTGGTTCAGTACCGAGGTTTGATTCAGTTCCGAGTTCAATATTGATTCAGTTGCGAGTTCAATATTGACTCACTTAACTAGTTCCGAGTTTCTAGTCTTGGAAGCTTTGTGTTTAAATTCCAAGTTGTTAAGTTTTAAGATTCCGAGTTTTACTTCCAGTTCCGAGTTTTAACAAGTTAAGTTTTTAAAATTCTGTGTTTTAAAGACGGTTGAAACTGTTAGAACTGTTGGATTTGTTCCGATTTCGAGTTTCCATATTCAGTTCCGAGTTTTAAGCTCCGAGATTTCATTTTCTAAGCTCCGCGTTTTCATAAGGTTTAAGATTCCGAGTTCAATCTGTTAAACAGTTCCGAGTTTTTAACAACTTTCAGTAGTTCGATTGTTCCGAGATTAGTCTTTCGGATAGCAGCCCCCGGGTTTCTTCAGAGCTTCCTTTATTTCTTTGCTTGTTTCGAATTCCTTTGTATTTTACATACTGTTCTGATGATCTGATCCAAGGTTTCAAGAGCTTCTGGGTTTTACGAGTTCTGAATTTTCTAGAATTCCGGGTTACCTGGGGTACCGGATTTTTAGCTAAATTTAGAAGCTTGTGTTGTTCGGAAGTTTCGAGTTGTGCATGTTCCGAGTTTTTCTAGTTATTCCGGGTTACCTGGGGTACCGGATAACTAACTAAGAGTCAGAATTATGTGTAGTTTGGAAACTTGAAGTCGGTTTCGGATTATCGAAAAGTTTTATTGTACTTATGTTGTCCGGATCAAGTGAGGAGGTGAAGAGAATAAGACTTGCTTGGATTTTTGTATTGTTTACAAAGAAAAAGGGGGAGTAAAAATTTCCTATTTTCTTGGTAAGTATAAAGCTTGTGCGTGAAATAGCTCGTGTGTGATGGAGTTTTGTCATGTGTGTTTATGTTATTAATCAAGTGTTGACGTGATGAAGCTGAATTCTCGGTTGACGACTAGTTGAAGATTGAGCCTTATTAAGTTGCTGTTTAGAGTAGAGAAGATTAGTTCTGGTCTCGAAATAATGTGGGGATTCTTGATTTGAGGAGAAGGTCGGAGATGAAAGCCATCGGGGATTTAGCGGATTTGTGAAGATAGGAGATTGATCATGAGGATACATGAGGAGATGAGATCATACATGAAGGGTTGAAGACTTTTGATCAAGTTGGTGGATGTACTTTTACAAAGTTCAGTTTGTTATTAACTTATCGAACTGAGCTTCATGTCTTTGTGGAATTTGAAGTGTTCAAGGTTGGGCATTGGAAGTCCAGTGTTTCTTTCTACTATCGGTTAGGTTTGAAGATTAATGTATCAAGCGATATTCCTACATGTGGTTGTAGGTCGGTTCGCGTTAACTTGATTCGGGAGTAGTTTGAGGGGGAGGATCTACAGTGTTTGATGTTGCATTCTTCGGGTTTCTCAAAGCGGCCTTAAGTGATCGTCAGCAAGTCTTTTGTTAGAAGAGTTGAAGATCGATGTGCTCTGCCAGAAAGATCAAGTCTCAGCCAAAGTTGAAAGCAGCCATGATATCATCAGTCAAGGGGGAGTCTGTAAGTGCAGTATCCGGTGACTGTATCAGTGTTAGACAGAACTGATTGCAGCAGTTAAGGGGGAGTCTGTAAGTGCAGTTCCTGCAGGGTAACAGTCGCTTATCAGTTCTAGTCAACCAAAGCAGAAGTCCAAGTTAAAGTCAACGATAATGAAGAATTCAAGACCACATGAAGACCATGCACTGATCAAGGGGGAGTTTGTTAGTGCACTTTGGGTGATAAGTGCATGCTTTCCAATTGTTAGGGTCTTTATTGTACATGTCTTGAAACTTAGTCCAAGGTTTATCCTTGGACAATTGCCCAAGTTTTATCCTTGGACAATTTGTCCAAGTTTATGTCTAGACTTTTTTCAGGGTTTATGTTTAGGACAAAGGTTAGGGGTTTGGTTTAGGACTAAAGAAAGGGTTTATGTATTGTTTCTCTTGTCCGTGTTTTGTGTAGATTGGTTTGTCCGAGTTTAGTCCCTAGTCTATATATATGTGTTGTATAGGATTAGGGCATGAAAACAAGAAAACCCTAGAGGAAGAAGCTTTGTGCACCTCTCCTAACTTCTTGTTCCTCCTGGTGTGCACATCCTAGAGAGAGAGAATATGTGTTAGTGAGAGAAAGCTAGGGTTTAGATCTTTGTGATCTAAACCAGCTTGTAGATGATGTATACTCCTTTGGTTTGTGTAATCTGTGATGACTGATTCAATAATAAAGGGTTCATCTTCTACATCTTCCTATCTTTGGTGTTTATGATTGTTCTTCATGTCTTGAATCAAGTGCAATGTTTGATGTTCGTCATCGATCCGGTGCTTTAACAACTCTTTCCCCAGATAGAATACGACAATATATGTTATTTTATTATTATCTCATTGATTTCTATCAACTGCGAATGCCAAACTATGTTTGATAAAAGTGCCATATGAGGATTGGCGTATCCTAATGTGTCCCATAGATTGCTTCCATGCCTGATCAGTATGGAGGTTTAATGCATGGAACCACTAAGATATTTCCAATGGTCATATTGTACCAAAGTCAGCTAGTGGTATTCAAGGAAGATATCCATTATAGAAATGCCTGAGTAAGTGTTTCTACTTAAGACATCCATGTACTCGTGAAAGCAGATGTGTCATTTGCATGGCACAAGTGACAAACTACCTTGGTTACCTCTAGAGAGGCAAAGTAGAGTTAGGATTGACATCCTATTAGGAGTCGTAATCGTCACAGAAACTCTATATCAGTTAGTACCGAAGATAATGAAAGGATTGAAACCCCAATCAATTGAGCTTTAAAAGAAAGGTTCATAAAACCTAGTTCATCATTCTGAGAGCTCCGATATTATTATTTAAGAAAGACGATTCATTATGTTTATGCATGGAATACCGCAACCCTATTTGGGTAACGATTAAGAATCGCCATCAGCTGCCCAGGATCGTCGATTTGTTCGACTAACCATGAGGTTAGCTATTCTTTAAAGGATTGGATTAAGCAGTAGTTGGAATGACTATCTCGCCTTAAATAAGTTTTCCTATAACTAATAATATAAACATCAAGGATGCTCCTTTGGAGACCTTGTATAGATAAGTTGTCAAACGTCTGTTTGATGGACAGAAGTTTAGTAAATCCAATTACCAGGATCTGAAATTACCCTGGAGACAACGGATAAGATCATACAAATCCCTGAACGTCTGAAAGCTACCAGTAATCGGCAGAAAATCAATGTTGAGGAGAGTCGCAACCCTCTTGAGTTTTCCATAAGGAACGAAGTTCAACAAAATGTACCACCCTAGAAAGGTGTGTTGCATTTTGATGTGACAGGCAAGTTAAGCTCTAGTTATATAGGACCATTCAAGAAAATCAAATACGTCAATAGCAATAGCCTATAAGCTAAAAACTTATCTAAGGAACTTGGTGGAGTTCAAAACGTATTCCACACTTGTGAATAAAGGATATGTCTAGTCGATAAATCGATAGCATTATCACATAATGATGTACAGATTAATGAAAACTTATGGTTTGTTGAGAAACCAGTATCGATTAAGGATCGAAAGGTTAAGAAGCTCCGAAAGAAAGCATGTACCTATTGTATAGGTCAACTGGGATGCCGTAGAGGCCCTAATATGCTATAGAGGTTAAGACCATTATACGTCAGAAAGTACTTCCATCTTTTGAGCAAATCTCAGGGTCGATATTTCTTTTAAGGGGGTGAGGATGTAACACCTCATAAAAATTGTGCCCAACGATGTATTGACACGTGTACTAAACCCTAATGAAGTCAAACGTTGACTATTAGGGACTAATTTTGTGAAAAATCAAAAACTTTGAATGTGGAAGGATTGAAAGTGTTAACATGCTTAAACTAAGCCTCTGAATAACAACACGCGGTATTGATAATTATATTTGAGCCACTTGTTGATCGAAAGGAACGGTTTACGTAATTAACTAAAAGTTTGCGCGACGAAGGGTTAAAAGCGTCAACATGTTTAATTATACCTCTGAGTGACCTTTTAACAAACCCGGAGTGTTATAATATCTGATTGTATTATGGGGAATACATAATATTGGCCATATAGGGCTTTAATGCCGATAAATGATAATACGCACTAGTTTGTGCGTTAAAAGGGTTAAAAGTGTCAACATGTTAACTCTTACCTCTGAGTGACCTTTTAACGAACCCAAAGCATCGTGATGTTTGATAATACTCACATGAATGCCTAATATTGGCCGTTTAAGGCTTTGATGCCATTAAACGATAATACGCACAAGTTTGAGCGTTAAAAGGACTAAAAGCGTCAACTTGTAAATCTACATCCTTGAGAGACCTTTTAAACGAAACGGGAACTCCGTGATGCTCGGTCATACTCCCGGGTGTGCCTAATATTGGTCATAATGGGCATATATTATTATTATTATTATTATTATTATTATTATTATTATTATTATTATTATTATTATTCATTACTTAAAGCCCACACATAACTAAAACCATTTGATGAATCTATGGACTTGTTAATGGTTTTAAAAACCTAGTATAATACTTGTAATCATCTCATGAATTCCTTAAACACATGGCATGATCTTATCCTTTCTCAAAAACTATATAAAGGCCTTGAAATTTCATTTACAAAGGGCACCATTCATTCTTTCTTCCTATCTTCTCATCTTGGAGGATCCTAAGCAATTGGGAACCACCTTTGAGTTTTCTTCAATCCATAGGACCGCTTACTAGAGCCTTCCGGTAAATTGTACCTACGCTTACTTAATTGAATATGGCTGAGTTATTATAAATCTTGCAATTTAAGACAGGAGCTAGCTCAGATAAATACTCTTAACCTATTTTCCCTTATACGGGCTTGAGATACGGTAATATAATTACCGCATGGTCAGGTATGGGATTCGAAGACCAATAAGCCAGGAAATTAAAATAACGTGTTTTAATTCGTATTGCTTGACTGAAACATTAGGGGTTAATGCGACCGTGTCGTGGATATCCTTGACTCATTAATTGCAAATGGCCACGACCTAAGCACAGGGTGTAGGCATACACCCGACAGATGCGACATGGTTTATTAAATAATTTTATACCCAATATGGGTTTCCCAATAAGGGAATAAGTGGTGTGTCGGTTAATCATGAAGCGGCATAGTACCGGGCCCCGTATGTAGAGCAAGTTATGTAAAACTGATAACATGAGATGTAGTTTATCCCAAGTATAAAATCTTTCGTGCCTTATGCACCTAAACCAATTTTCATAAACATTTTCAAATGTGTTGGTTGATTGTATTTACCAGTGAAAACTGACGTATTTTCAAAAGTCTAAGTGACAGGTACAAATACGTAAATAGGCTGGAAGCTGCTCAGGATTGTTAGACGAGGAACTTACAACTCCTTCGCATAAGCCATTAGTCTGATAAACTTCTTTTGTTATAATGATCCGCCTGTGGATTATTACAAGCTTGTCTGCACTTAATATTTTTATATTTTCAAGACATTTGGGTTTGTAATAATATTTTATATTCTAAGACTTTCGCTGTGCTATTCTGTGTATGTTTGACCATGACGATACCAATCTTACGTCATGATACTCCCCACCGGGCCCACCGGGCTGAGCTGTAAATATCGGGGTGTGACAATTTACCGATAGCGTCACTGAATGTTTCATTAATCAGCCTCTGGTAAGTTGCGTCTGCATTTTTTAGACCAAAGGGCATTTTTGTATATTAGTACAACCCTGTTGGTGTGCGAAATGCAGTTTTGTCTTCATCTTGGATAGCCATCTGCACCTGATGGTATCCTTTATAACAATCAAGGAAACATTTCCACCTGAACGACGCTAGTGAATCGATTTTTTCGTCCATCTCTAGTTAAGCGTAGCAATCGCGCGGGCATGCCTTGTTCAAATCTTTGTAATCTACACACATTCTCCACCCGCCGTTGCCTTTGGGAACCATGACTGGGCTGGCTACCCAGGTTTGATAACGAACCTATCTGATGATACCAGCGTTTAGTAGCTCTGTGATATGTTCTTGCATTGCGTCATGCTTTATGTCTCCCAGGTGACGCTTCGTGTGTACTACAGGATTAGCGCTTTCAGAAACATTCAATCTGTGTTCTGCTATGTGACGTGGAACGCCAACCATATCGGCCGGTGTCCAGGCGAACACGTCTATGTTTTCGAATAGCAACTTTTTTAGCGCCGCGCGTGTGAGGTCAGACATTGTTGGGCCCAAAGTGACGGTTTGCTCTGGATATGCGCTGTTCAATATCCATTTTTCGGCTTCTGCGCGCGGTGTAGGTTTGCTGGTTTTTGCTGGTCTGATTTCGTCAGTTGCGAGGACCACCTTGCTTGCGTAAATTATTGTTATCCCTGTCTCTGTTGGGAAGCCAACAGCTGAATGTGGCCCTGAACAAATCATACTAAAATCTCCTTGGGACTCTCTTCCCAAAAGGATATCATGTCTTGAATGTGCTGGTAGCACCATGAATGTGACTTCTTCTGTTCTTGAGTTCCTTCCATCCGAGAGCAGCACCGGGAACTATATGTGGCCGAGAGGAAAAACGGCTTCATTACAGAAACCAGTTAGAGGGTAGTCTACTGGTTCTAAGCGCGCTTTATCTTCTTGGTCAAATTGATTAAAGCATTGTTCGTAGATGATATCTGCGGTGCTTCCTGGATCAATGAAAATGTAATCAGTCTGGTAATGACCGATCACACCAGAAATGACTATAGGTCTTCTCTCTCTTAGGCCTCCCCTCACCACGGGGAAAACAACTGGTTTTTCGCGCCAGGAATCGTCTTGTGAGCGCTAGTTATAGTTCTTTCGTGGCCTTCGTGGACCCCCTTGGACCATGTGAATTTCTAACTTTCGAAGCTTTTTGTTGTCTGGGCCTTCTTCCCTTCTTTGAATTTGTCGATTATCGTGTTTTCCCCCTTTAACCATGTGGGTGAGCTTTCCATCTTTCAAAGCTCTTTCTATCTCCTGTTTTAGGCTGAAGCAGTCATCGGTCAAGTGACCTGTATCTTTGTGGAACTCGCAGAAAAAATTTGGGTCTTGGCCCCTTTTGTTTCGCATCTGTAAAGGAGGTTTGAATTGGTGGTTCTCGGTTGACATGACCTCGGAAGGGGTCATTGTCAGTGGCGTCCACTGTGTTTCCCTGTTTTCTCTCTTGACTTCTTTGCGATGACTAATCTGATTGATTGTAGCACGCGCATCTTCTCTTATCGGGCATCTTTCTTTGTAGCCAGATGTTTTCCATGACTGGCCTTTGCCTTTCTTGTGGCGCCGATCATTTTAGCTGTAACTGTATTGACGGCTGTCATCGCCGGTCAATTGTTTATCAGTGCGCGCAATTGTCTTTGTTGCCTCGATGAAGGTGTCCCAATCTTTGGGGCCTCCATCTCTTCCTTTCAATCGGCTGATCAGGTCATCACACTTTACTGCCCTCATGAAGTGTGCATGCATCATCTTTTCGCCTACATCTCCGATTTCTAGACATTCTTTGTTATATTTAGTAATGAAATCTTCTATGCTTTCATGATCTTTCCTCCATATATTTAGGCAATCCGCTGGATCTCTAGTGTGCCTGTGTTGTTGGGAAAAGTGCCGAGGAACTTGTCTCGAAAATCGATCCAGGATTCGATTCTTCCTGCTGGCAGACTGTCAAACCAGACGCGCGCTGCGCCGACAAAGGTTTGTGCGAAGAGATGACACCAAGTTGGCAGTGTCCAACCACCTGTTAATCCTGTGCCATTGAAGACTTGTAGATGGTCGTCAGGATCTATTAAACCATTATAATTGCCCACGTTGTGTGGTAGTTTTGTCTTGTCGATATCGGCTGTTGCGATTTCTCTTATAAACTTGGATTTCTCAGCTATACCTTCTGGGCGATAGCTTAACGAGTAGTCATGTTCTGCGTTTGGATTGTACCACGCGTGCTTGTGGGGTTTATGTTGTGCGGGCCTAAACGACTGTGTACTGGCTTTCTCTGTTGGTGGGTGTATTGCACATAATTGCTCTCCGTTTCACCATAAGTGTCGCGCGTATCGTGCGCAATTTGCCTTCTGATGTTAGGTGCTTTCTCAGTGTTGCGCACCTGTGTTTGGTGAGGGATATGGGTATTTGGTGGCTTTTGTGGTGGAGTAACAAAAGCGGTCTGATTAGCTTGCGCTTGGAGCAGAGCTTGCTGTGCGCTGAGTTGCGCATAGACAAGGTTCAGAGATGCTGTTTGCTCGGCATACCAGGAAGCCAGAGTTTTTCCTTCAGGTAACCCTAAGAGTGCCGAAAAGTTCAATTGTGTTTGGCTCGATGGGGCTGAAGGACCAGCCCCATGGTTTGGTATTGGAGCTCCCGGAGGTGTTTGGATAACTCCTACTGGTGGAGTTTGGAAAGCGGCTCCGTTTGTGGTCTGACCGATAACTCTGGATGTGCTTCCGAAGAGATCAGGGAAATCATTGTTTGCTCGCCCTTCTCGGATGGTCTCGTTCCCTTGAACTCTTTGGACGTGAGCAGTGTCCGAAATCAGTTCAAAGGAAGAGACTTCTCCGTCCACCTGAGGCAAAGGGTTTGGTTCAGTCATTTTAGAGAGTTTTTTTTTGAAGAAAAAGGAGATGAAAATGGTTTGCAAAAAATGCGGTGGGCGCCAATGATGAAACACTGGTTAACACCGATGGTTAACTAGCTGGGTTGTCTCTTACGTGGGTTCAATCTCCTCCTCTACTCGTCTGTGACTGGAATCCTGCAAAACAGTAAACCGTTAGCTCGTTAAGAGGGGAATATGGGGGTTTCCCTCTTAACCGGGTTCCGGCGTGAGAATAAGTATTGTTCTGAGGAATAAAGAGTGTGTGTTATAGGTGAAATGCAAGGTGAACAGAATGGATAACCTGGATGATGAAGGGTCCTATTTATAGCCGGAGGGTGAATGAGGGAGGAGAGACCTTGCCAGCTGTTATCGGGCGCCAGCTGTCCGACCAAGGGGAAATATCCTCTTGGTCTCCTCTGCTGTAGTCAGGATAGTGGTCCACGTGGCGCGCCGATATTCGTCCATGCTGGAGAATTCGTACTGCTGCTGTCGGTCTGCCCCCAGATTTGTTGCAGGTCTACAGGGCGCTCGATTACTAGTGACACCTGTCTTCCTTTCTGTCGGAAGGAGCATCTTTGGTGCCACCTTGACGTCTTCCAGGAGCTTCTGGATTTACCTGCTGATGTAGACGCCATGTTAGACGGGAAAAGTGGTGTGGTCCCTGCCATGTGGACATGGAATTGGGACCATACCACTTCAATCATCAATCTATAAAATCGGTGATAAATATGTTTTAAACTTTTAGTCGCTAACCGCCAATAATAAGTGACCGTTTTCAATCTCTCTCCCATCCATCTAGTTGTCAAGAGCTATTCCATCCATCTCGTTAAACACTATTTGGTGACTTACGTTTTTCAAACATAGTGACCACTATTCTCGATCTAATTTCTATTCCATTCACTTACCGAACTTTTTATTGGAAATTTCAAATATTTAAGGATTTTAGTGAAAATATGTTTTTCCTTAAATACTTTTGATAGAAATACATATATTTATATATAGGTCGTATAATTATTCGTGGATTTTTGTTCTACTTTGTGAGAACACCACAACGAACGAAACGACGTCAAAAAATAGAGCTAAGACGAATGATATATCGATTCTTGAAGTTATGTTATTGGAATAACCAAATATCTGGTCTGGTGTGGTCCTATCGAGTGGGTCAACAACTTATGATGTCACCAGTTGTTTCTAATCAGTTGTTTGCTCGGGGGTCAGTCGTTTGGACGAGATGAGTGGTTTCACAGTAGTGATCAATAGTTTTGATCAAGCGTTTCACACTGCTCAGTTGTTCGGTCTGATCAGTTGTTTCGGCTCGTTAGCCTGTTTCAACTCATGTCATGAATGAAAATTACAATTTTGACTAACTGCTTAACGGATTAGTTTGCTCATTTTGCAGCCAAAAACTCGTTGAAGACATCAGTTTTAATCTTTTTTTCGTTTATGTAATGTTTATATAAATAACGAGATTATCGTTATTAAACTTTTCAACTGATTATAACACTACCTTGAGCATTCACATTAGAATACCTATGTCATCCCGAACTTATGTAATTTAAGAAAAAAAGTTATTTTAAGGTTTTCATCAACTTTTGCACTTCATCTGATCCTCTAACATTAGAAATAGATATATGGATTGAATAGTCTTTATATATATAGAATTAATATTATAAAAATTTCTTCTCAAATAAACCTTCCCTATTCACTTAATATATTTATTTCATATAGTTTGTATGAATAGGAGAAAGAGAAAATATTATAAAAATAATAAAGAAGTATTATTTAATTGAATGGAGACATGTATGAAGAATCGGGATGTAAGGAAGGTGAAAAAATAGGTTATTTATATTATATAAAATAGGACGAGCCGACATAAGCAATCCACGTCATCACAAACTAACGAGATTAATTTCCAGTTAACATATACATTCAAAGTTGGGATTGTCTACAAACATCTCTGGAGTTCGGAGTTCGGATTAATCATGACCAATATTTCAAAGTTTGAATTATCAACGATGCTAGAAAACTGTTACTATTCTCACGTCAATTTATGTGGGAAATCCGTGGGTAACTACTCATGTGTAATCTTTTTTGACGAATTTCCTACGGATTTTCCTACTCCTTTTTTTGAAGAATTTCCTACGGATTTTCCTACTTCTTTCCCACACAAATGTTTCGTTAGAATTCTCCTACTTATTTCTCACGGAATTACTTTTCTTAACTTTCCGACGCATTTCCCACGGAAAATTTATTTTTAAAAATTTTGTGTTTAACTCAATTATTTTTAAATTTATTATATTTTAATTTTCTTACACAATTCCTACGAATTGTTTTTTGTTCCTACACAATTCCAACGTAATGTATTCGTTTTCCTACACGATTTCTACGGAAAATTTTTTTTCCCTACGCAATTACAACTGAATGTATTCATTTTTTTCCTACACATTTTCTACAAAACTAATTTTTTTTCTACACAATTCTAACGGAATGTATTCCTTTTTCCTACGGATATTGTGTTGGTATTTTCCACACATTTTCTACTGTTATTAATTAAAAACTTAAGATATTAATAAATTTATTTTAAAAATAACATATATTTTTATAAATAATAAAACTTTATATTTTAATATTAGTAATTTCATTTTATTATGAATTTTTTTAACGATAAATTGGATTCCTACGCATTTCCTACCGATGATTAAAATGAAAACGGATTCTGTGGGAATTCCATCGGGAATTTTCGACACTTTTTCTACACATAACGATTCCTACGAATTTCCGACTAATGGTTAAAATGAAAACGGATTTCGTCGGAGATCTTTCGGAATGTTCCGACACTTCTCATACGCAAACCAATTTGTCGTTTTTTTGTCACAAAACTAAGACCCTTTCTTATACGTCGGAATTTCATAGGAAATGTGTCAGTATTTTCATTCGTAGAAAATGCATAGGAAATTTTGATAGGAATAATAGCAGTTTTCTAGTAGTGCAAAATTTAATAACCCAATATAAATATGTATGAAGATAATTAAACTTATATGTCAAAAATATAATCAAATACTTAATGAGTAATATATTACTAAGCCAGTAATGTTATGTTAAGCTTACATAGCTCCAGTCAAGCTCAACCTCGATCACTTTAAAATTAAATGATTCGAGCTTGAGCTTAGTTTGTCAAACTCAACTTCTTACACATATTAACGATCATATGTTTGTTTATATGGATAACAACTTACAAGTGCACTAATATAATAAATTAAGACAATCATCTCACAATTATACTTGGCTACTTGCAAAGTTGCTAGTTTATCCAACCTAGCTATCCCTTATAATGCTTATTGATGTATGTAAAATGCAACATATAAATTACATCAAATGAGCCATAAAACTAACCCTTTTTAAGTACTAATATTGGAAAAATAGTGTTTTTGTCTTCCTTTTGTATTTTCAGGATTAAAAGAGCTCAAAAACGCAAAAGAAGCAAAAAGACAGCTAAATCCAACATAAATACAAGAAAAGGAATATTAGTGGACTGTCCGACCCCTCAACGGCACCTTCCAAAGCAAAGTAGAGAAATCAGAAGACTGAACACGCCCCGTGCTCAGCCAGCACGGGGCCGTGCCCAAGAAGCAGCAGAAAAGACAAACCTATAGAAGCTTCTATTGCCCACCATGGGCCGTGCTCAGCGGACACGGGGGCGTGTCGAAAGTACAGCAGGCGCATTTATTGTAATTGCGAATTACAATTAATGAGGAGAGAGATTGTCAGACGGACACGGGGCCGTGCCCAGCGGACACGGGGCCGTGCCCAGCTCTCTGTTCAGCCTATAAATAGGAGTGCTTGGATTCATTTCATCTCATCCCTTGGCACACCACCTCTCTCACACTTCATCCACCACCCACCACCATCACAACACCATCATCCACCACCATCATCCATTGTCCATCGTAGAGTGTGTGAGTCGTCTCGGGATCCAAGATTGATCGTAAGAGTTCTTGACAATCAAGGCCATGTTTGCCTAAGTCTCTTACATCACTTGGTGAAGACAAAGTGTCTAGTATAATACTTTTTATTTCTAATCTTTTGCACTTTTTATTTGGTTTTGTATTAATGACTTTAATAACTAGTTACTTATGTTGAAGGTGATCTTTCCTTATCGTTTGTCCGTGGTGTCTTGGCATTATTTTACTGTCTATATAAAATAAAGGATTTTCACCATTCATATCTCCACGGTCTATATGGAGATATGTTGGCTACCTGGTCGGGGGTTAAGGGAACGGTTTGGTAAAGGTCTTGCCATTGTTCAGCGTTTAGAGGTCCTGCAATGGACCTGGGTCAAATTTAGTAGGATCTCCTTCAATACTTCACGGTATTGGATGGCGGGGGTCCAAACTCTTTGATCCCCTCATAAGTTAACTACTATTAATACTATAACCCGGCTATTTAGGACTGTATCCCTGCTGACTCAGACTACTTAGCCGAGGGTAACGTCACCGCCAAAAGCGGGGCCTACCACAATACTGCATTAATAACTTAATTCATTATCTTCCAATAATCCACCCTTTTAGGATTGTATCCCTGCTGACTCAAACTACTGGGGTGAGGGTAACGTCACCTTCAAAAGAGGGGCCTACTACAATAACTAAGATAATCTCTTAATTATGTGCAGAAGTGCGGAAATAATCAAAGGTTATACTAGATACGAGTCGGAACCAAGTGATTCATCTTGTCTATCTGTTTTTATTTTATTTTTATTTTCAGCATTTTAGTTAGTTTTTATCTTTTCTTAGTTTAAAACTTTTTTCTAAACTTTTTGTTTTGATTAGACGTTGAGGATAAACCGGTACTAAAAGCTCTTGTGTCCTTGGACGACCTCGGTATCTTACCAACGCTATACTACACTCAACGATGGGTGCACTTGCCCATATGTGTGTTTAGTGTTAGTGAAATATCGTGTTTTATAAATTTAAAACTTGGCTAAAATAAGTGTTAAAAAAAGGGCTTAAAATATACACCTAAAATAAGTAACACTTCGCACGCATCAAGTTTTTGGCGCCGTTGCCGGGGACACAAGGATTTTAAGAAAGTTAGGAATCAACGGCCTAATCTTCTTTTATTTTTTTTTTAGGATTTTTTTTCTTAGTTTTTCAGCTTCTGCAGAGCTCAGCACGGGCCGTGCCCGGTCAGACACGGGCCGTGCCCAGCATCATCACTGGCAGTTTTTATTTTCTGAGTTACAGAGAGCTGAACACGGGGCCGTGTCGGTGCAACACGGGGTCGTGTCCAACTCCCAGTAACTGGGAATCCAGAAAACAATTACTGTATCTCTGACCACGGGCCGTGTTCACTGAGCACGGGGCCGTGGAGAACTTTCTGACCAACGTTCTTTTCTATTTTTATTGCAGGACTTGGAACCCAGGTGCCACATTTGACCCTCCTACGTAGTGCATGAGCTCCAGTTCTAGTAGAGACATAAAAGAACCCTTAGAAGAACCCGAACGCTTTCTCAGAAAAAGACTTAAAGCTAAAAATCAAGAAAAAGCTTCGGGGGACCCAATTCCAATGGCGGACCAACGTACCCTCATGGATTACCTACGGCCTACTGTAGGCAATCTCGGCGCCACTATCAATGCACCAAATGTCGAGGCCAACAACTTCGAACTTCGGCCGCATTTGATACAAATGCTCCAAAACTCCGCAACCTTCCACGGGCTTGCGGACGAGGATCCCCATCTACATATTACTAACTTCTTAGAAATATGTGATACATTTCGGATCAATGGAGCATCAAATGACGCCATCCGCCTTCGAATGTTTCCTTTTTCACTAAAAGACCGAGCTAAGGCTTGGCTTAACACCCTCCCAGTTGGATCGGTAAACACCTGGGATGAACTCGCCCAAAAGTTTTTGTATAAGTATTTCTCTCCTGCTAAAACGGCTAAATTAATGACTGAAATTAATACATACTCACAAGAGGATGGGGAATCCTTATATGAAACTTGGGAAAGGTTCAAGGAGCTTCTAAGAAAGTGTCCTCACCACGGTCTAGCGGTATGGCAACAAGTATCCACTTTCTACAATGGATTGTTGCCACACACAAGACAAACACTTGATTCAAGCTCCGGGGGACTTTTAGGTAATCGTCGTCCAAATGAAATATATAACCAAATTGAGGAAATTGCTCAAACCAATTTTCAATGGCACACTCCCCGAGGTAATAAATCCATTGCCCCGGGCGCCCATAAGGTTGATGAAAGCACCTCCTTACAAGCCCAAATCGAGGCCCTCTCTTCAAAAATCAAAAAGCTAGAAATGACAAAAACGGCCTCGGTTATGGCTTGTGAAGGGTGTGGTGGGTCACATGAAAATTGGAGTTGTATAAAAGAATTAGATGAACAAACTGAAACGGTAAACTACATGGATAATAGACCTAGGCCGTCGGGTCCTCCAACGGGTACCTACAACCAAGGATGGCGTAACCACCCAAATCTTGGTTGGAGAGATCCCGGCAATAGTAGTAACCAACAAAACCAACGAACTAATTTTCAACAACCGCAAAATTTTTCTCAACAACAAAGTGGAAGAGAAAGGCTTGAAGATACTGTATCTCGCCTCATCTCTGACACTGAAAAGAAAAACTCGGATCGATTTCAACAATTGGAATCGAATTTCAGAAATCAACAAGCTAGCATTCAAAACGTTGAAAAACAATTAAATCAACTAGCTCAAAATTTCTCCGAGAGACCACAAGGCGCGTTACCTAGTAATACCGAAACAAACCCGAAGGCACAAGTACATCTCATCACATTAAGAAGTCGAACCGTGGGACCCGAGGATGCTCCATTACCGCCAACCGAAAGAAGCCATTCTGGCCAGCCTATGACTCCTCCTGCGCCAGAAAAAGCTTCTACAACAAATCAAGAGGCCACCAAGACTCCTCAAATTCCATACCCCGGTAGGTTAAATCGTCAAAAGACTGATGAGCAATTCGCAAAGTTCGAAAGTTTATTAAAACAATTGCATGTTAATATTCCTTTTATTGAGGTCCTAACCCAAATGCCTAAATATGCAAAATTCATGAGGGATTTCCTCACTCACAAAAGGAAAATTGAATCATTGCAATTAGTTAACTTAGGCGAAGAATGCTCAGCTCTAGTACTCAACAAACTTCCACAAAAGAAAATCGACCCCGGGAGCTTCACAATCCCTTGTTCGATTGGAAAGTCCCCCGTCAGAAATGCTTTAGCCGATCTTGGGGCTAGCATCAACCTCATGCCCACATCAATGTTCAAGCGACTCGGCCTAGGAATAACAAGCCCTACAAAGATGAGCATACAACTCGCCGACAGGTCCGTCAAATTCCCACAAGGTGTCGCCGAAAATCTGCTCGTTAAGGTTGACAAATTCGTCTTTCCAACCGACTTTGTCATCCTAGACATGGAGGAAGACACCGATGTCCCTCTCATCCTCGGGAGGCCATTTCTAGCCACCGCCCGAGCGTTGGTAGATATGAATGACGGAACGCTTACATTGAAGTTTGGGGATGAGGAAGTGAAATTTGAATGTGGAAAGCGAGTAGAGGAAGAAGATCCAGTCAACTACATGAAGGTCATAGACTCAAGCTTGGATGACGCTCTCCGACGGTGTAACATGGGATGCAACACATCCCACTTGGGTAACATATGACCAGGCTTTGGGTCTAGCCAAGGACCCTTATAAACGTGGCGCACCATGGAGGCATTCCACGGAACTATCCTTAGTTTTATTTAGATTCATTTTTATGTTTTTTTTTAGTTAGTTTAACTTTCTTGAATAAAACACACTCATGGTGGTAAAGGATGAAAAGGGGAACGAGAAAAATGAACCCATACACAAGAACAAGGCAACCCGACAATTCTCACCATTTCAGAAGGTTTAACACGGGCCGTGCCCAACCAACACGGCCCCGTGCGGAGCACCCTGCAGAAAACGCCCAGTTCAGGTAACTGGACACGGGCCGTGTTCACCCAACACGCCCCCGTGTCCAGGCTTCTGTTTCTCTTGTTTTAATTCTGTTACTGGCACTTGAACACGGGGCCGTGCCCGGACAACACGGGGCCGTGTTCAGTGCCCAGTAACACAGATTTTTGCTTTTTAAACACTATTTTACACATCTAATCAACCTAAAAATTTATTTTTGGGACACATTGAGGACAATGTGTAATTTAAGTGTGGGGGGATGCTAAAACCTTGAATTTTGCAAGTCCTAAATACAAGCCTTACACAAAACTCTATTGGAACCGCTAATCACCCCAATTTTTTTTTTCAAAAATTTTCAATTTTTTTACTTGTCTAGGTTTAATTCGGAAAATTCAAGTTCTCAAAAAGGTTATATTTTTTACAAATTTACAACCGATAGCGTAGTGATAAAAAGAACCAACATAAGAAAATTATGAAAAGGCATAGCAAACTTATTTAAAATTTGATTATATATACTTGATCACATAAAAACCCATTCCCACAAAAGTGAGTTTTGAGCCTTTATTGAGCACACAATTACATATCATTTGATTAAATGCTCATTTTTCGTTTCTTGTGTGAATAGCCGCTTGGTTCTTACGACTCTAGAACTTGCCATGACAATACATTCCCGGTCCTTATCAACTTAAACCCGAGTAAGTAAATAATGGAGGCATTAGGACTAACTTTTTTTTTACACCATTTTTTTTTTCTTTTTCTTTTACCACCTACCCAAAAATCCCCCTAGTTAGCCCTTTGAGCCTAAACCTTTTCGTTTCATCACCCAAACAAAAACCCTTTTACCCACCAAAACCTTTTTCATTTTTAACCCTTTATTTTAGTAACAAGTTCGGTTCTTCGTAAAAAAAAAAAGTGATAATGATGAAGCAAAAAGAAAATAAACAAACAAGTTAATCAAAAATAACTTAGTTTGAATAAAAGCTTCATCAAAATAAAAAGTTGCAAAAATACGAAAACCGACACTTGTTACGCTTTTAGCCCTTTTTCTACTAACCACTAACCCAACCACCTACCTTTAACCCTAGCCTAACCCTTAACCCACAAAGTCCTCTTGATATCTACAAAGGTATAAAAGTTAAAAAGGAGGAGGATTGATTTCTTGGCAAGTCTATGGTAGGAATAAGTTCCATGCCGCTCTCGAGTGATTCACTAAAAATACACCTTCGGCCGAGTGTGAGTGTTTTCCCCGTGAGGTATGTGAACTGGTATATAAATAGAATTTTAAAAAGGCATGTAATGCCCAAATAAGTAATTTCTTTTATGAAAAGTTCTAAATAAATCATTACGAATAGGAGTGTAAATAAATAAAAATAAAACCCAAAAAGATCTTGGAAATCCCGACACTCTACGACAAGCCCAAAACCTTCTCTTCTACCTATTCCATTTGGGAGTGTAAGCCACATATTAAAGAGTTTTGCTTGAGGACAAGCAAAAGTTCAAGTGTGGGGGTATTTGATGTATGTAAAATGCAACATATAAATTACATCAAATGAGGCATAAAACTAACCCTTTTTAAGTACTAATATTGGAAAAATAGTGTTTTTGTCTTCCTTTTGTATTTTCAGGATTAAAAGAGCTCAAAAACGCAAAAGAAGCAAAAAGACAGCTAAATCCAACATAAATACAAGAAAAGGAATATTAGTGGACTGCCCGACCCCTCAACGGCACCTTCCAAAGCAAAGTAGAGAAATCAGAAGACTGAACACGCCCCGTGCTCAGCCAGCACGGGGCCGTGCCCAAGAAGCAGCAGAAAAGACAAACCTATAGAAGCTTCTATTGCCCACCACGGGCCGTGCTCAGCGGACACGGGGGCGTGTCGAAAGTACAGCAGGCGCATTTATTGTAATTGCGAATTACAATTAATGAGGAGAGAGATTGTCAGACGGACACGGGGCCGTGCCCAGCGGACACGGGGCCGTGCCCAGCTCTCTGTTCAGCCTATAAATAGGAGTGCTTGGATTCATTTCATCTCATCCCTTGGCACACCACCTTTCTCACACTTCATCCACCACCCACCACCATCACAACACCATCATCCACCACCATCATCCATTGTCCATCGTAGAGTGTGTGAGTCGTCTCGGGATCCAAGATTGATCGTAAGAGTTCTTGACAATCAAGGCCATGTTTGCCTAAGTCTCTTACATCACTTGGTGAAGACAAAGTGTCTAGTATAATACTTTTTATTTCTAATCTTTTGCGCTTTTTATTTGGTTTTGTATTAATGACTTTAATAACTAGTTACTTATGTTGAAGGTGATCTTTCCTTATCGTTTGTCCGTGGTGTCTTGGCATTATTTTACTGTCTATATAAAATAAAGGATTTTCACCATTCATATCTCCACGGTCTATATGGAGATATGTTGGCTACCTGGTCGGGGGTTAAGGGAACGGTTTGGTAAAGGTCTTGCCATTGTTCAGCGTTTAGAGGTCCTGCAATGGACCTGGGTCAAATTTAGTAGGATCTCCTTCAATACTTCACGGTATTGGATGGCAGGGGTCCAAACTCTTTGATCCCCTCATAAGTTAACTACTATTAATACTATAACCCGGCTATTTAGGACTGTATCCCTGCTGACTCAGACTACTTAGCCGAGGGTAACGTCACCGCCAAAAGCGGGGCCTACCACAATACTGCATTAATAACTTAATTCATTATCTTCCAATAATCCACCCTTTTAGGATTGTATCCCTGCTGACTCAAACTACTGGGGTGAGGGTAACGTCACCTTCAAAAGAGGGGCCTACTACAATAACTAAGATAATCTCTTAATTATGTGCAGAAGTGCGGAAATAATCAAAGGTTATACTAGATACGAGTCGGAACCAAGTGATTCATCTTGTCTATCTGTTTTTATTTTATTTTTATTTTCAGCATTTTAGTTAGTTTTTATCTTTTCTTAGTTTAAAACTTTTTTCTAAACTTTTTGTTTTGATTAGACGTTGAGGATAAACCGGTACTAAAAGCTCTTGTGTCCTTGGACGACCTCGGTATCTTACCAACGCTATACTACACTCAACGATGGGTGCACTTGCCCATATGTGTGTTTAGTGTTAGTGAAATATCGTGTTTTATAAATTTAAAACTTGGCTAAAATAAGTGTTAAAAAAAGGGCTTAAAATATACACCTAAAATAAGTAACACTTCGCACGCATCAAGTTTTTGGCGCCGTTGCCGGGGACACAAGGATTTTAAGAAAGTTAGGAATCAACGGCCTAATCTTCTTTTATTTTTTTTTTAGGATTTTTTTTCTTAGTTTTTCAGCTTCTGCAGAGCTCAGCACGGGCCGTGCCCGGTCAGACACGGGCCGTGCCCAGCATCATCACTGGCAGTTTTTATTTTCTGAGTTACAGAGAGCTGAACACGGGGCCGTGTCGGTGCAACACGGGGTCGTGTCCAACTCCCAGTAACTGGGAATCCAGAAAACAATTACTGTATCTCTGACCACGGGCCGTGTTCACTGAGCACGGGGCCGTGGTGAACTTTCTGACCAACGTTCTTTTCTATTTTTATTGCAGGACTTGGAACCCAGGTGCCACATTTGACCCTCCTACGTAGTGCATGAGCTCCAGTTCTAGTAGAGACATAAAAGAACCCTTAGAAGAACCCGAACGCTTTCTCAGAAAAAGACTTAAAGCTAAAAATCAAGAAAAAGCTTCGGGGGACCCAATTCCAATGGCGGACCAACGTACCCTCATGGATTACCTACGGCCTACTGTAGGCAATCTCGGCGCCACTATCAATGCACCAAATGTCGAGGCCAACAACTTCGAACTTCGGCCGCATTTGATACAAATGCTCCAAAACTCCGCAACCTTCCACGTGCTTGCGGACGAGGATCCCCATCTACATATTACTAACTTCTTAGAAATATGTGATACATTTCGGATCAATGGAGCATCAAATGACGCCATCCGCCTTCGAATGTTTCCTTTTTCACTAAAAGACCGAGCTAAGGCTTGGCTTAACACCCTCCCAGTTGGATCGGTAAACACCTGGGATGAACTCGCCCAAAAGTTTTTGTATAAGTATTTCTCTCCTGCTAAAACGGCTAAATTAATGACTGAAATTAATACATACTCACAAGAGGATGGGGAATCCTTATATGAAACTTGGGAAAGGTTCAAGGAGCTTCTAAGAAAGTGTCCTCACCACGGTCTAGCGGTATGGCAACAAGTATCCACTTTCTACAATGGATTGTTGCCACACACAAGACAAACACTTGATTCAAGCTCCGGGGGACTTTTAGGTAATCGTCGTCCAAATGAAATATATAACCAAATTGAGGAAATTGCTCAAACCAATTTTCAATGGCACACTCCCCGAGGTAATAAATCCATTGCCCCGGGCGCCCATAAGGTTGATGAAAGCACCTCCTTACAAGCCCAAATCGAGGCCCTCTCTTCAAAAATCAAAAAGCTAGAAATGACAAAAACGGCCTCGGTTATGGCTTGTGAAGGGTGTGGTGGGTCACATGAAAATTGGAGTTGTATAAAAGAATTAGATGAACAAACTGAAACGGTAAACTACATGGATAATAGACCTAGGCCGTCGGGTCCTCCAACGGGTACCTACAACCAAGGATGGCGTAACCACCCAAATCTTGGTTGGAGAGATCCCGGCAATAGTAGTAACCAACAAAACCAACGAACTAATTTTCAACAACCGCAAAATTTTTCTCAACAACAAAGTGGAAGAGAAAGGCTTGAAGATACTGTATCTCGCCTCATCTCTGACACTGAAAAGAAAAACTCGGATCGATTTCAACAATTGGAATCGAATTTCAGAAATCAACAAGCTAGCATTCAAAACGTTGAAAAACAATTAAATCAACTAGCTCAAAATTTCTCCGAGAGACCACAAGGCGCGTTACCTAGTAATACCGAAACAAACCCGAAGGCACAAGTACATCTCATCACATTAAGAAGTCGAACCGTGGGACCCGAGGATGCTCCATTACCGCCAACCGAAAGAAGCCATTCTGGCCAGCCTATGACTCCTCCTGCGCCAGAAAAAGTTTCTACAACAAATCAAGAGGCCACCAAGACTCCTCAAATTCCATACCCCGGTAGGTTAAATCGTCAAAAGACTGATGAGCAATTCGCAAAGTTCGAAAGTTTATTAAAACAATTGCATGTTAATATTCCTTTTATTGAGGTCCTAACCCAAATGCCTAAATATGCAAAATTCATGAGGGATTTCCTCACTCACAAAAGGAAAATTGAATCATTGCAATTAGTTAACTTAGGCGAAGAATGCTCAGCTCTAGTACTCAACAAACTTCCACAAAAGAAAATCGACCCCGGGAGCTTCACAATCCCTTGTTCGATTGGAAAGTCCCCCGTCAGAAATGCTTTAGCCGATCTTGGGGCTAGCATCAACCTCATGCCCACATCAATGTTCAAGCGACTCGGCCTAGGAATAACAAGCCCTACAAAGATGAGCATACAACTCGCCGACAGGTCCGTCAAATTCCCACAAGGTGTCGCCGAAAATCTGCTCGTTAAGGTTGACAAATTCGTCTTTCCAACCGACTTTGTCATCCTAGACATGGAGGAAGACACCGATGTCCCTCTCATCCTCGGGAGGCCATTTCTAGCCACCGCCCGAGCGTTGGTAGATATGAATGACGGAACGCTTACATTGAAGTTTGGGGATGAGGAAGTGAAATTTGAATGTGGAAAGCGAGTAGAGGAAGAAGATCCAGTCAACTACATGAAGGTCATAGACTCAAGCTTGGATGACGCTCTCCGACGGTGTAACATGGGATGCAACACATCCCACTTGGGTAACATATGACCAGGCTTTGGGTCTAGCCAAGGACCCTTATAAACGTGGCGCACCATGGAGGCATTCCACGGAACTATCCTTAGTTTTATTTAGATTCATTTTTATGTTTTTTTTAGTTAGTTTAACTTTCTTGAATAAAACACACTCATGGTGGTAAAGGATGAAAAGGGGAACGAGAAAAATGAACCCATACACAAGAACAAGGCAACCCGACAATTCTCACCATTTCAGAAGGTTTAACACGGGCCGTGCCCAACCAACACGGCCCCGTGCGGAGCACCCTGCAGAAAACGCCCAGTTCAGGTAACTGGACACGGGCCGTGTTCACCCAACACGCCCCCGTGTCCAGGCTTCTGTTTCTCTTGTTTTAATTCTGTTACTGGCACTTGAACACGGGGCCGTGCCCGGACAACACGGGGCCGTGTTCAGTGCCCAGTAACACAGATTTTTGCTTTTTAAACACTATTTTACACATCTAATCAACCTAAAAATTTATTTTTGGGACACATTGAGGACAATGTGTAATTTAAGTGTGGGGGGATGCTAAAACCTTGAATTTTGCAAGTCCTAAATACAAGCCTTACACAAAACTCTATTGGAACCGTTAATCACCCCAATTTTTTTTTTTCAAAAATTTTCAATTTTTTTACTTGTCTAGGTTTAATTCGGAAAATTCAAGTTCTCAAAAAGGTTATATTTTTTACAAATTTACAACCGATAGCGTAGTGATAAAAAGAACCAACATAAGAAAATTATGAAAAGGCATAGCAAACTTATTTAAAATTTGATTATATATACTTGATCACATAAAAACCCATTCCCACAAAAGTGAGTTTTGAGCCTTTATTGAGCACACAATTACATATCATTTGATTAAATGCTCATTTTTCGTTTCTTGTGTGAATAGCCGCTTGGTTCTTACGACTCTAGAACTTGCCATGACAATACATTCCCGGTCCTTATCAACTTAAACCCGAGTAAGTAAATGATGGAGGCATTAGGACTAACTTTTTTTTTACACCATTTTTTTTTTCTTTTTCTTTTACCACATACCCAAAAATCCCCCTAGTTAGCCCTTTGAGCCTAAACCTTTTCGTTTCATCACCCAAACAAAAACCCTTTTACCCACCAAAACCTTTTTCATTTTTAACCCTTTATTTTAGTAACAAGTTCGGTTCTTCGTAAAAAAAAAAAGTGATAATGATGAAGCAAAAAGAAAATAAACAAACAAGTTAATCAAAAATAACTTAGTTTGAATAAAAGCTTCATCAAAATAAAAAGTTGCAAAAATACGAAAACCGACACTTGTTACGCTTTTAGCCCTTTTTCTACTAACCACTAACCCAACCACCTACCTTTAACCCTAGCCTAACCCTTAACCCACAAAGTCCTCTTGATATCTACAAAGGTATAAAAGTTAAAAAGGAGGAGGATTGATTTCTTGGCAAGTCTATGGTCGGAATAAGTTCCATGCCGCTCTCGAGTGATTCACTAAAAATACACCTTCGGCCGAGTGTGAGTGTTTTCCCCGTGAGGTATGTGAACTGGTATATAAATAGAATTTTAAAAAGGCATGTAATGCCCAAATAAGTAATTTCTTTTATGAAAAGTTCTAAATAAATCATTACGAATAGGAGTGTAAATAAATAAAAATAAAACCCAAAAAGATCTTGGAAATCCCGACACTCTACGACAAGCCCAAAACCTTCTCTTCTACCTATTCCATTTGGGAGTGTAAGCCACATATTAAAGAGTTTTGCTTGAGGACAAGCAAAAGTTCAAGTGTGGGGGTATTTGATGTATGTAAAATGCAACATATAAATTACATCAAATGAGGCATAAAACTAACCCTTTTTAAGTACTAATATTGGAAAAATAGTGTTTTTGTCTTCCTTTTGTATTTTCAGGATTAAAAGAGCTCAAAAACGCAAAAGAAGCAAAAAGACAGCTAAATCCAACATAAATACAAGAAAAGGAATATTAGTGGACTGCCCGACCCCTCAACGGCACCTTCCAAAGAAAAGTAGAGAAATCAGAAGACTGAACACGCCCCGTGCTCAGCCAGCACGGGGCCGTGCCCAAGAAGCAGCAGAAAAGAC
Source organism: Helianthus tuberosus (assembly GCA_030545235.1). Classification (NCBI taxonomy): domain Eukaryota; kingdom Viridiplantae; phylum Streptophyta; class Magnoliopsida; order Asterales; family Asteraceae; genus Helianthus; species Helianthus tuberosus. Next base: position 146,873,819 of record CM060400.1, read on the forward strand.
AAACCTATAGAAGCTTCTATTGCCCACCACGGGCCGTGCTCAGCGGACACGGGGGCGTGTCGAAAGTACAGCAGGCGCATTTATTGTAATTGCGAATTACAATTAATGAGGAGAGAGATTGTCAGACGGACACGGGGCCGTGCCCAGCGGACACGGGGCCGTGCCCAGCTCTCTGTTCAGCCTATAAATAGGAGTGCTTGGATTCATTTCATCTCATCCCTTGGCACACCACCTCTCTCACACTTCATCCACCACCCACCACCATCACAACACCATCATCCACCACCATCATCCATTGTCCATCGTAGAGTGTGTGAGTCGTCTCGGGATCCAAGATTGATCGTAAGAGTTCTTGACAATCAAGGCCATGTTTGCCTAAGTCTCTTACATCACTTGGTGAAGACAAAGTGTCTAGTATAATACTTTTTATTTCTAATCTTTTGCACTTTTTATTTGGTTTTGTATTAATGACTTTAATAACTAGTTACTTATGTTGAAGGTGATCTTTCCTTATCGTTTGTCCGTGGTGTCTTGGCATTATTTTACTGTCTATATAAAATAAAGGATTTTCACCATTCATATCTCCACGGTCTATATGGAGATATGTTGGCTACCTGGTCGGGGGTTAAGGGAACGGTTTGGTAAAGGTCTTGCCATTGTTCAGCGTTTAGAGGTCCTGCAATGGACCTGGGTCAAATTTAGTAGGATCTCCTTCAATACTTCACGGTATTGGATGGCGGGGGTCCAAACTCTTTGATCCCCTCATAAGTTAACTACTATTAATACTATAACCCGGCTATTTAGGACTGTATCCCTGCTGACTCAGACTACTTAGCCGAGGGTAACGTCACCGCCAAAAGCGGGGCCTACCACAATACTGCATTAATAACTTAATTCATTATCTTCCAATAATCCACCCTTTTAGGATTGTATCCCTGCTGACTCAAACTACTGGGGTGAGGGTAACGTCACCTTCAAAAGAGGGGCCTACTACAATAACTAAGATAATCTCTTAATTATGTGCAGAAGTGCGGAAATAATCAAAGGTTATACTAGATACGAGTCGGAACCAAGTGATTCATCTTGTCTATCTGTTTTTATTTTATTTTTATTTTCAGCATTTTAGTTAGTTTTTATCTTTTCTTAGTTTAAAACTTTTTTCTAAACTTTTTGTTTTGATTAGACGTTGAGGATAAACCGGTACTAAAAGCTCTTGTGTCCTTGGACGACCTCGGTATCTTACCAACGCTATACTACACTCAACGATGGGTGCATTTGCCCATATGTGTGTTTAGTGTTAGTGAAATATCGTGTTTTATAAATTTAAAACTTGGCTAAAATAAGTGTTAAAAAGGGCTTAAAATATACACCTAAAATAAGTAACACTTCGCACGCATCAACGATGGGTGCACTTGCCCATAAGAAGGTCTTGAATGGTCATCTCATTTCGCTTATGCTTGAGATAGTTCTTGAAATTAACCCAACTTGGTGGCAGTTTTTCAATCATTGCAGCAACTTGGAATGTCTCGTCGAGTTTCATTCCTTCCGAATGAATATCAGAAAGGATAATCTGCAATTCTTGGACTTGGCTCATGACAGTTTTAGAGTCTATCATTTTAAAGTCCAAGAACTTACCCACCACGAATTTCTTAGTGCCCGCATCTTGTGTTTTGTATTTTTGATCCAAAGACTCCCACAATTCTTTCGAAGTCGTGGCTTTGCAATACACATTATACAATGTGTCCACCAAACCATTCAAAATAAAGTTGCGGCACAAGAAATCTGAATGATTCCAAGCATGCATCGCACTCACAGATTGAGTATTCATATCCCCTTCATCCACTTGGGGTTTAGGTTCAGTCAAGAACCTTGCCAGATTCAGCGTGGTCAGATAAAAGAACATCTTTTGCTGCCATTGTTTGAAATTCACACCAGTGAATTTCTCTGGTTTCTCAGCATGTGTCACTGCATTAGGCAGTGGTGTCACCAAACTGGTGGTGACAGTTACAGCGGGAGTCATGACCGCAGAAACAGGACTGGTCATTGCAGCAGAAACATCAGGTGCAGCAGTAGTCATCGGTTGGGATGCCATTCTGAAACGTAACAGAATGCAGGAACAATCAGTAAAGAAAATCTGTTTAAGTTTGTTACAAAAGTAGTTACTGAAATAGTAATATTACAACAAACTGATCATGTAAAAACTGGAAATATAAACAAGAAAACAGAAACAATCATTTGTTTCTATACAATAACAATGAACCGGGCTTGTGTTTGACACAATTCCCTTAAACAGATTCGCGATCTGTTCCCAGGGTACGCCGATTCGAAGCAGTTACAGCGTCTGCCGGACTTGAACACTTGCCTGAAACGTAAGCAGAATAAGTTGCAGAGACTGTTCTGAAGAACTGGTTTCTTTTCTGTGTATGTTAGTGTTTTTCAGTGTATTCAAACTGATTTGAATGAACTGTATTTATAGTCACGAATTCAGTATTGCAGCACTTGAGAGATAATGGAGCACTCTTCAGGAAGGTGGAGCACTTTAGCAAAGTGGAGCACTGAATTGGCCTAATTGCAGCACTTCAAAAATGGCTTTTAGTGCAGCACTTAAGCTGTCATTATCAACAATTAGGTAGTCTCTTAATGCATCACTTCAGCAACCAGTCTAGTAATTAGGTACCAGTAAAACCGTCAAAAATCATAAGGCGGCTCTCAAGCGGCTCGCGGTGATGCGAGTGTGCGAAAGTGCGCCATCAAAACGCCACATTACGCCCATGAGCCCGAGCCCGGTCCCGTGCCCGTGCCCGTGTGCGGGCGCGTTCGGGCCCTTACGGGCCCTCAGGCTTCCAACTGGGTGTGACCACTTGTATAGGAGATATCATCTTCCTTATACTCCTTATTATATACCACTCTCTTATTCTCCATCCCACCGATGTGGGACAAGGAGTTTTACCAAATTGAGACTTTCATTCACATACAATAATTTCCAACACATGTGAAGCCAGAGTACTCTTTTCTATTTTTATCTGTTTTATATATTATTAATTTTGTTCTTTAGTATATCATCTGTGTTATTGTAACACCTCGAAAATTCACGTCCTATAATGTATTGACACGTGTCATAAGCTTGAACGTGTGAAATTATATTTAGAGGGACTAAAGTTGACAAACATGGAAAGTATGTGAATATAAGGGTTCAAAATGTCAACAAGGGATAAATATACTTTACAGTAACCCTACATGATGTTCATAACCTCAACCGAATAAATCTTGGATCGTACGAAGCCAATTGTGAAAGAAAGTGAGGAATTACAAACTACAGGGGTTAAATGTGTCAACATGTTTAAAGGTATACCTCTGAGTGACCTTTTAGCGAACCCGGAGCTTTGTAATGCTTAATTATACTCACAAGAATGTGTGATAAAAATTTCACAAGGTTTCGTTAAGGTATGAGAAAGTTATGGCAATATTCGGATACGAGGGGTTAAAAACGTCAACGATTTAATTTCTCGTGATTTTTACGCAACCGACGAACAAACACGCAAACATCGACTACCGATCCTAATTTGCGTATTTTAGTATTAATATTATGCTCTACGATGCTTCCATGATGTTCGGGTGCGAAGACGGGCTTGTGGGCCTTGGGCCCAAGCCCACAAAACCTCCACTATATAAAAAAAAAAAAAAAAAATCATCATTTCACCATCTCTTTCTCTCTCTAAAACTCTCTCTACTCTCTCTCTCTCTCTAGAAACTTTCCGGCGACTTTTCCGGCGACCGACGATTTTTCCGGCGGCCGTTTTCTGGCCAAGAGTACACTTTTTCGACTATATCCGACGTTCCGGATCGCGTGGTGTGGTTAGTTTTAGCTAATTCTTAGCGGTTTGAGCTCTATGGCAACTCCGGCGACATTCCGGTCAAATTCCGGCGAGTCCGTTTTGAACTTTTGACTTTGCAGATGCTTCGATCGGGACTTTAGGAGCATTCCTGCACAGTTTCAAGAAATTCTATTCTCCGGCGAAATCTCGACTTCTGACATGATTCTGGCGAGTTCCAGCCATCAGTTTTCGATGAAAAATATATTTTTGGACTCCTAGTGACCTGTAGAGTCCATCGAACCACTTTCGACTCGGGTGAAAAATTTAAGTTCGGGACGCTCTCGGGCTCGACTTCTGACGTGGTTCTGGCAATTTCCAGCCATCAGTTTTCGAAGAAAAATATATTTTTGGACTCCTAGTGACCTGTAGAGTCCATCGAACCACTTTCGACTCGGGTGAAAATTTTAAGTTCAGGACGCTCTCGGGCTCGGTTCAACTTGGTCAAGAGGTCAAACGTGGTCAAAACTGGTCAAGGGGAAGTTTTGAGTCATGTTAGTGCCTCGGTTCAGTTTTGGGTTCGGTCAAACCTGGTCAACATCGGTCAAACGTGGTCAACTGCTGGTCAACGCAGTCAACACGAGGCTCGGTAAAATTTTTAACGATTCGAATTTTGTTATATTATGTGGGCATTAAACCCTTAAAAGGGTACCCTCTGATTCCCACTCTAACTAGGTCAAATGTCGGGTCAAACTTGTTTTTAAAAAAATCAACAGAATGTGTAAATTACAATTTATGCATAATTAGCAATGTAGAACACATACAACCTGTTTGATCATTAATATAACTTGGTAATTAGTGTAAGAACATGTCTAAACATGTTCAACCCGACAATTTCCTGTTTAGACCCGGTTCGGAATCGAAAGTCGCATAGTTTGACTTATACTTCGACTCTCAGTTCTGACCCGTTATGGTATGTTTTAGAAATACCTTAGAGCTTCATTTGGACCAGGTTACATGCTAGTATAATCCTCTGTGATTATACACCTCGGATCATTAGTTATCCAATTAATATGCATGATTCCGTTAATTGCTCATATGTTGACCATTATGCCTTTTTACCTTAAAACGTGATTTATGAAAATGTAAAAGAGTAGAAACCTTAACTACTGATATATAAACTTGTATGCAAAGTTTGACATCAGTTTGAGGTGTAGAATAAGAGTTATGCTCGTTAGCGTAAAAATTAAAGCTTTATGTTAATAAAACGGCGTAATTAGCGTATAGCCTAGTTAAGCCTACTTTTTGATACCAAATCTTTTACCCACTGATGTAATATATTATTTTGGGATTTTTAAAGATTTTTAATAAATTTTAGGCTGAGCATAACTTATAGTCGTAGGCTTAATCCGGTAATTGTCGGTTTTGCCCTTACGGGCTATAAAATGAGTTTTACATATCTAAACGACTCCAAACCTTTTGCTACTGATCTTAAATGATAAATAATTTATTTTAAGCCTTCTGGAATGGTAAAATATCAGCTTTATGTATCGAACCCGTAAACGGCTTTTAATCGCCTAATTAAGCGTTTTTAACGCATAGTATGTACTAAGAGTATTTTAAACATACCATGGGTGATACCTACTGATATTTGAGGCAAATTATAATATTTTAACAGTAAGCAAAGGTTGATAAACTCAGACTTCAGTTTTGAGCTTTTCGGCTTATGTGAAATTACCAAACTACCCCTACGGGGCACAGTTTGCGATTAAATTCATTTCGGGCATAATAAAAGACATCTTACTGATGTCACAACATATATGAAGCATATTAACTTAGGAAACCTGTAAATGACTCTCATTACTACCCGTTACGCTTATTACGCGTTCGGTTCGGTTCGGTTTATGTAACTAGTTTACAAAAACTAGCCTAAACGGGTCAAACCTTATCGGTTTTATCTCAAAATCCAGAGTGTGCATGAAATACCCATATTAAACAAGTCTCTGAACTTGTAGGGTCTAAATCACATTCTATCCGGTCATCGCTTAATCGTGCGTACGAACCGTATCTTTGAAACTAGCCGGTCTAAGCTTAAGCTTAAATAAAAGACCCGTTAGGATTCTAATAGGTTATTTAAAAACCTTCGTTCCAGATTTAGGAGCCCAGTAAAAGCTATCTGTACTTGCTGATTTGATACGGCTGGGATTGAATTTATATTTAGCTCAGGTAAATACTTTTAACTTATTTTCCCTATACGGGCTTGGGGTACGGTATATAAAATACCGCTTGGTCGGGGCGTTGAATCTTTGATTGAATAAATGATAATTAAAGTATTGAGACGTCTCGTTTAATATTGTTTTGTTTGCTTAAAGCCTTTGGGGGGTTAATGACCGTGTCCCGGATATCCCTGGCATCATTTTACGAAATGGCCACGACCTTAGCACTCAGGTGTAGGCGTACACCTGTAGTGTCTCATAAATTAAGTGGTGTGTTTATTGATCTTTAACCCGGCTCGATCCGGGCTACTGAACGCATAAGGAACATGTAAATCCCTACAAGTATTATATATTTAAATAATTATCCCAAGTTATAAAATATTATTTGTGCCTTGTGCCTTAAATGCATTTTAATCAAATTATAAAACATTTATGCCATGTGCATCCAAACAAATTTTAAATCATTTTCAAAATGAGTCGGTTGATTGTATTTACCAGTGTAAACTGACGTATTTTCCAAAAAGGCTAAGTGCAGGTACTAATCGGAATTGGCTGGCTACTCCTAGCATCATTAAAGAGTCTCGCAAGCTTAGATGCCTAAAGTCTGTTGAACTATTGTTTCCATTTTATTTTCGATCCGTCTGTGGATAAACAATCGACAGTTGTGATATATGATATTACAATATTATATTCGGTTGAATTATATCTTTTAAATTGCTTCCGCTGTGCATATTAAATATTGTGTTGTTTGACTATGATGTTGCCAACCACGTCACGATACTCCCCCACCGGGCCCACGGTGACACGTGGAAATCGGGGTGTGACAGTTATGCTTTGCATTTTAAACTTTCAATTTTCAACCTGATTAATTAAAACAGTCTTATTGCTACTGATAAAACAAATAAGTTGGATAATTTGTGTAATGACATATAGATACAATGAAACTGAATTCTATGGATTAGCCAAATTGAGACTTTCATTCACATACAATAATTTCCAACAATCCCCCACATGAATGGAGGTCGATCTCAGACAACATTATTCCAATTAGATTTCAGCAGTTGAGTTTTGCATACGATAGGTAGGTGTTACCCTTTGAACCTTCGCTTATGAAACGCACTTAGCCCACTAGCTCTGAGTAGAACTCGATGTCTTTGAACTCGTCTGCCGTTTGTGTAGACGACAATGCACTTCACACAAAACTCTCCCTGACAAAGTCAAGTCCTCATAGTTATGTTCGTTATGGTCATGAACATGATGCCTGGTTCTGCGAGAGCCATTAAGTATTGTGCCCCATCAATACCCTTCGAAGCGACCCCACTTCTCTCTCACATAGGTGATTCACTATGTAAGGTTACTTTAGTCGAATCATTAAAAGCCATAGGCTTAGCCTCACACTTGTCACTTTTAGGAATGGACTAGGAAGTTTATTAAGCTTTTATAATAAACTCCCTTATATATATACGTAGGGTAACCCCCCACAGTGACCTCACTAATTCATACAATTAGGTTTTCCTATTGAACTCAGCTCTTGGGATCTCCAGTCTACTGAGTTAGGTTTCCATCATATGAACTTATTTTCAAGGGCTTCAGTCCCATTCCCAATGACGACTTCTGTACTACTTCTCTACTTAGGCCTTTTGTTAGCGGATCCGCAATATTATCCTTTGACCTCACGTAGTCAACAGTGATAATTCCAGTAGAGATTAGTTGTCGTACCGTATTATGTCTACGTCTGATATGTCTGTTCCTACCATTATACATTGTGTTACGAGCTCTGCCAATTGCCGATTGGCTATCACAATGTATACAAATGGCCGTTGCCGGCTTAGGCCATCTTGGTATATCCTCAACAAATTGACGTAGCCATTCTGCCTCTTCACCTGCTTTATCTAAAGCGATGAACTCTGATTCCATTGTGGATCTAGCGATAACCGTTTGTTTTGACGATTTCCATGATATAGCAGCACCTCCAAGTGTGAATACATACCCACTTGTTGCTCTGGAATCATTCGTGTCAGATATCCAATTTGCATCGCAGTGTCCTTCTATAACTGCTGGATATCTGTTATAATGCAACCCGTATTCCCGAGTGTATCTTAAGTAGCGAAGCAACCGAGTAATACCGTTCCAATGCATTGAGCTTGGGTTGCGCGTGTATCTACTTAGCTTGCTCACAGCATAAGCTATGTCTGGTCTAGTACAACTCATAAGATACATCGCACTACCAATAATTCTTGAGTATTCCAACTGGTTTACGGGTTCACCTCTATTCTTGGCTAGATGTTGACTCGTGTCAAGCGGAGTTCTAGCTTCATTAGAGTCGTTTGCATTGAACTTATCAAGAATTTTGTCCACATAGTGGGATTGACTTAAAACAAGTCCACTTTCGGTTCGCGTGATTTTGATCCCCAAAATCACATCCGTAAGACCCATGTCCTTCATGTCAAATCTTGCTTTAAGCATGTTCTTTGTAGATTTTATGATTTTGTCATCACTTCCAGCAATGAGTATATCATCTACATATAGACATAAAATGACATATCCATCAGATGTGTCCTTAACATATACACATTTGTCACATTCATTGATTTTGAACCCAGCATCAATTATGACTTGATCAAACTTTTGATGCCATTGTTTTGGAGCTTGTTTCAATCCATACAAGGATTTTACAAGTTTACAAACTTTCTTTTCTTGCCCAATGGCTATGAAACCTTCAGGTTGTTCCATGTAAATCTCTTCCTCGAGATTTCCATTCAAGAAAGCTGTTTTCACATCCATTTGATGAACTTCCAAATTTCTAATGGCTACAATGGCAAGCATCAATCTGATGGAGGTTATTCGCGTAACAGGCGAATATGTATCAAAGTAATCTAAACCTTCTCGTTGTTTAAATCCTTTGATCACCAACCTTGCCTTGTATTTATCGATGGTCCCATCTGGTTTCATCTTCTTCTTGAAGATCCATCGATATCCTAGTGGTTTACTTCCTTGAGGAAGATCCACTAGTTCCCATGTATGATTTTGTAAGATAGAATCTATCTCACTTTTGATGGCCTCCCTCCACTGAGGTCCTTCTGAGGATTTTACTGCTTGTTGGTACGTTTGAGGTTCCTCTTCTACCATAAAGGTAATAAAATCAGGCCCAAAGGATTTTTCAGTCCTTTGCCATTTACTTCTCCTGATTTCAACTTCATCAATCTTAGATTGTTCCTGAGGTTCATTAAATGCACCCTCATCTCTAGGAACAATCTCCTCAACTGGTCTTGTGAAACTCGATTCACCTTTACCTGAGCATGGGAACACATGTTCAAACCATGAAGCATCCTTGGATTCTATTAAGGCGCCATTGCATATTCCAGGGTTCTTGGAATCATGCACAAGAAAACGATATGGACCATAAGGACGGGTGTATCCTACAAACACACAATCCACCGTTTTGGGTCCTATTAAGAAGCGCTTTGGTGGTGTGACCACCACCTTGGCTAGACACCCCCACACTTTCAAAGATTTATATGGTGGTTTCTTTCCCGTCCATGATTCGTATGGAGTTATATCCTTTTTCTTATTCGGTATCATGTTCAACACATAATTCGCCGATAAGATTGCTTCCCCCCACATGTTTTGGTTTACACCAGAACTTATCATTATGGCATTCATCATTTCTTTTAAAGTACGATTTTTCCGTTCCGCTATGCCATTTGATTGAGGGGAGTAAGGAGCCGAGAGTTCGTGGATTATTCCACTTTTTGCACATATGTCAATAAAAGGTGAAACATATTCACCTCCACGGTCACTCCTTACGACTTTGATTTTTCGATTTAGTTGATTCTCAACTTTGGCTTTGAACAAGATAAACTTGTCAATAGCCTCGTCCTTACTCTTAAGTAAGTACACATAGCAATACCTTGTACTATCATCAATAAAAGTGATGAAGTACTTGTTCCCTCCACGAGTAGGAATTGCTTTTAGATCACACACATCAGTGTGGATCATTTCGAGAGGTTCAGTGATTCGTTCAACCTTTTTAAATGAAGATCTCGTTTGTTTTGCTTCTATGCAAACTTCACATTTATTATTTGAGTCGATATCAAATGTTGGTATGCAATTAAGTTTAATTAATCGACGAATGGAATTATAATTTACGTGACCTAGTCTACCATGCCAAAGATTACAAGACTCAATCAAGTAAGTAGAACTAGTAGCGTTTTCATTTATTGCTTTCACGATAATTACATTCAGTTTAAACATTCCATTTAGGGCATAGCCCTTACCAACATACATATCATTCTTGGTCAACACGACCTTGTCCGACTCAATCACTATTTTGAACCCAAACTTGTTCAATTGCCACCCCGACACAAGGTTCTTACGAATTTCTGGAACATACAACACATTGGACAATGTGAGCTCTTTTCCAGAAGTCATCTTCAAAACCACGTTACCTTCGCCTTTAATTTCGGCCGTGGCGGAGTTTCCCATAAAAACCTTTTCTCCATTAGTCACCTCCTTGAAGGTGTTGAAAAGGCTTTTGTCAAAGCACACATGTCGGGTAGCTCCCGTATCGACCCACCAATCCTTGTTATTTTGCCCGACCAAATTAACTTCAGTCACCAAAACCGAGAGATCCGTGACCATGGCAACTAGGTTGTCGACTTCATCAACCATGTTTGCTTGTCGAGCATTTTCCTTCTTAGGAAGCTTGCATTCGTTGGCCTTGTGGCCTTTCTTCTGACAATTATAGCAAATTCCTAGGAACTTCTTTTTACCAACTCCCCCCTTAGGACCAAGGTTGGAGCGTTTCCCATGACTTTTATTTCCACCTTTTCCCCTATTATTTCCCTTCGAAGACTGGCCATGTTCAACAAGATTGGCCTTCACAGTTTCAGGACCATCAATCTTTTTTAGACCCACTTTGTTTTCTTCTTCAATCCGAAGACGCATAAGAAGGTCTTGAATGGTCATCTCATTTCGCTTATGCTTGAGATAGTTCTTGAAATTAACCCAACTTGGTGGCAGTTTTTCAATCATTGCAGCAACTTGGAATGTCTCGTCGAGTTTCATTCCTTCCGAATGAATATCAGAAAGGATAATCTGCAATTCTTGGACTTGGCTCATGACAGTTTTAGAGTCTATCATTTTAAAGTCCAAGAACTTACCCACCACGAATTTCTTAGTGCCCGCATCTTGTGTTTTGTATTTTTGATCCAAAGACTCCCACAATTCTTTCGAAGTCGTGGCTTTGCAATACACATTATACAATGTGTCCACCAAACCATTCAAAATAAAGTTGCGGCACAAGAAATCTGAATGATTCCAAGCATGCATCGCACTCACAGATTGAGTATTCATATCCCCTTCATCCACTTGGGGTTTAGGTTCAGTCAAGAACCTTGCCAGATTCAGCGTGGTCAGATAAAAGAACATCTTTTGCTGCCACTGTTTGAAATTCACACCAGTGAATTTCTCTGGTTTCTCAGCATGTGTCACTGCATTAGGCAGTGGTGTCACCAAACTGGTGGTGACAGTTACAGCGGGAGTCATGACCGCAGAAACAGGACTGGTCATTGCAGCAGAAACATCAGGTGCAGCAGTAGTCATCGGTTGGGATGCCATTCTGAAACGTAACAGAATGCAGGAACAATCAGTAAAGAAAATCTGTTTAAGTTTGTTACAAAAGTAGTTACTGAAATAGTAATATTACAACAAACTGATCATGTAAAAACTGGAAATATAAACAAGAAAACAGAAACAATCATTTGTTTCTATACAATAACAATGAACCGGGCTTGTGTTTGACACAATTCCCTTAAACAGATTCGCGGTCTGTTCCCAGGGTACGCCGATTCGAAGCAGTTACAGCGTCTGCCGGACTTGAACACTTGCCTGAAACGTAAGCAGAATAAGTTGCAGAGACTGTTCTGAAGAACTGGTTTCTTTTCTGTGTATGTTAGTGTTTTTCAGTGTATTCAAACTGATTTGAATGAACTGTATTTATAGTCACGAATTCAGTATTGCAGCACTTGAGAGATAATGGAGCACTCTTCAGGAAGGTGGAGCACTTTAGCAAAGTGGAGCACTGAATTGGCCTAATTGCAGCACTTCAAAAATGGCTTTTAGTGCAGCACTTAAGCTGTCATTATCAACAATTAGGTAGTCTCTTAATGCATCACTTCAGCAACCAGTCTAGTAATTAGGTACCAGTAAAACCGTCAAAAATCATAAGGCGGCTCTCAAGCGGCTCGCGGTGATGCGAGTGTGCGAAAGTGCGCCATCAAAACGCCACATTACGCCCATGAGCCCGAGCCCGGTCCCGTGCCCGTGCCCGTGCCCGGGCGCGTTCGGGCCCTTACGGGCCCTCAGGCTTCCAACTGGGTGTGACCACTTGTATAGGAGATATCATCTTCCTTATACTCCTTATTATATACCACTCTCTTATTCTCCATCCCACCGATGTGGGACAAGGAGTTTTACCAAATTGAGACTTTCATTCACATACAATAATTTCCAACACATGTGAAGCCAGAGTACTCTTTTCTATTTTTATCTATTTTATATAATATTAATTTTGTTCTTTAGTATATCATCTGTGTTTTGCTTTGCATTTTAAACTTTCAATTTTCAACCTGATTAATTAAAACAGTCTTATTGCTACTGATAAAACAAATAAGTTGGATAATTTGTGTAATGACATATAGATACAATGAAACTGAATTCTATGGATTAGGCAAATATTTAAAATTAGTAAATAACGTTTATCACAGTTTAAAGTTGCTTCAGATTTTGTATCTTTTGATTAAATGTTTGGTGATCTGTAATGTACCTAGTAAGTGACAAGTAGAAATAATCATGTCGCTATAAAACATAAGAGTTTTCACCGATAACTCGGTGAAAATGGTAGTCGATGGTGCGAAAAAACATGGCGTGGGTAAAGAATTTTCAGATGGATTTTAACAAGGTTCACCGGCAGACGCTATCACCGATGGATTACCGATTGTTGTGGTGGGACAAGTGTGATGACTTTAACGGCGTATTTGCGACAGAAGAGTCACTAATGAATTAGCAAAGGACGTTCACCATCCGCGAAAGTGCCATCGATTGAACTGAGTTCATGCCAACCCAAATCAACCTTCAGTAGCAACCGACCGAACGCAACCATTCAGATAATTTCTACCGATCGACAGATTGTCAACGACTTTTTTCGATGGTGATCGTTCATTTTTATTGAAATACGATACTTGATAAATAAAATGTTGTCGATTCCCTATAAATATAATAACATGTTCATGTAAGATTAAATATATTATGATTTAATATTTAATCTAGTAGCCATTATAATCATTTACATAATATAGATCAAAATATATTATAACCTATTAAATAATTAGTTGGTAATTGTTGATGGACCATATTACCCTTATTAACTAATTAGGTTTCCTTCTGGGTGCTTATATAAGGAGAGTTATGTGGAGGTTAAGGGGTTAGACAATTACACATTAGAAACACCCCATAAGATCATAACATCAATTTCGACCTCTTCTCCTAACCGATACCCTTTTCGGTTTTCTAAGTCCCCGTCATTAGATTGCACCCTAAGGAGGAACCAGATCAAGCTGACAACCATGTCAAACATTATTGCTGCGACTCCATCTGGATTCTCTGCTAGCCTGTGCTGATGCAATCAAAGGTATGTTTTCATGTTTTCCTTTATGTTTAAACATAACTGAACCAACATGTGGTATCAGAGCATATGTTGATTAGTCAGTTCTGTTTTCATATCCATCAATTCTGGGATAGAAATCTGGAAAACGGAATTTTGATAACTTAATAAACCTAATAGCCGATTTCGAGTCATAAAGGTTCACTCGAGATCACTGTTTTCGGAAATAAGGTTAATCATATGTTCATTCGAAATTAACTGGATTATGTTTTAACCGAAATCTGTTTAGAAAAACTATTAAAATTCAGGTTTCGGGTTCCAGAATTTATGTTTTATGTTTTTAGGGTTCATCATGTTCTTAGGAAAATTCGAGAATTCTATTATGTTTTGGAATGTTTTTAGGATTAATGAGTGTTTTTCCATGTTTTGATCTGTTTTAACTATTAAAAATTTTCGAAAAAACTGTTATTAGATCAACAGATAAAATTTTCGAAATATTTGATAAAATTAGATCATCTTAAAACAGGAAATCATATCTCATAATCCCTTAGATTTCGAATTTTCAGTTATGTTATCACAATAAACAGCTATCAACAGAGGGCTCGAGATCATCAGATTACGACTCGAGACCATCAGTCTCGACTCGAGACAACAAGGTCTCGACTCGAAATCATCAGGCCATTAAACCTTCACAACTCGAGACAGAGGTCTCGACTCGAGACCATTAGATCTCGACTCGAGACCATTAAATCAGGAATCGAGACCATTAGATCATGACTCGAGACAAAGGTCTCGACTCGAGACCATAAGGTCATCACTCGAGACAAAGGTCTCGACTCGAGACAACAAGGTTGTAACTCGAAACCTCATTATTTTAAGCTGTTTAATGTGGACTAAAAATTGGTTTTGTAATCACTTAGTTAATTAATAAGGATCAAATAATGTTTTACAAAACCAAAATGGCTTAACTTGAATGAGATTCTGATGTATCAATTCTGGCCAAAGCTGATTTGATGCGTCTACTTATCGTTCAAGTATTACGAAAGCTATGTTGTGTGTGCATCATAAGCATGAATGTCTTAATTTCTGGCCAAAGCTGATTTAATTCATTCATAGATGGCATACTCAACAAGTGCATAACTAAAGTGATTGTCTCAATTTCTGGCCAAAGCTGATTTGTTACAACCACTTTGCACATATGCTTAAATGATTACACTTCTGGCCAAAGCTGTTTTGTCTTCATTTAAGTAGAACTTCAAATAAATCTATTATTTTGATGTTAGTAATAGATATATCACAACCTCTTCACACAATGATCCTTATATTAATGATCCTTAATTAAGTTTTATGATCATTTCGTCTGCCTTATTTTTAGTACCCATAATTTTACTCACTATATTTTTCTTCTATAAGTCTATATCTCATCCACTCTAATTCCTAAATCTAATATGTTTTGCTTAAAGTTTCTATAAGAATTAGCTCTTAAATTAAATCATTGATTATCTCTTAAGACACGATAATCCTATTGCTCTCTTCTGATAAAGCACTACAGAAGAAAAGTAGAGCATGACGATTAGGATAAATCGAACATAATGTCTCTTATGATAATCAAGAATAAGTGCTGTCACTAAATTTATTCCAGATTAAGTCTTTCCTAAGACTAATATATTATGTGTGGTTTAATCACAAGAACTCCTAAGATGCATGCCTTCATTTAAATTATAAATTATAAAGCTAAGTGGTATATGTGAATACATAATAATGTACAATACCATGACCCATAAAGTTAAGGGCTTACGCGTGGAAATAAGTACATTTTTCCAGTACATTACATACTAAGATTTTCACTTGTACAATTTTGATGCATTATAAATCAACTATAACACTCAAAAAGTACCAAAGTATAATGAGTGTGTTGATAAGCAACATATGTACAAAGAAATAAATGTTTGAAACTGGGAAATAAGATGTTATTCACCTTACAACCACTAATAGTTTAAAAGAGGATTGTTCTAAGGTCCATAGACAAAATGTAACTACAAAATCCCAACTTTAAGGTTCTTCAAGGGAAAATCTCACTGCATAATTATGCCATTAGACTAGGCATAAGCAACGAGACTATCCATTATTCCAAAGAACAGTTGGATAAGTTAATTAGGTAGTCACTTACTAATGATATTTAAGTCTGATAATTTTTTAATATTCCAATTAACACATGATTAGTTGACTCTAGTTCCATACGTTTCCTTACCAGAACTCGACAAATAACTAACACGAGAGTTAGTGACTAAATTAAATGTTAAGCCTATAAGAACCATAATAAGCAGTCTTTTAACAAAGCTTTTCGATACCTTACATATTCTGAAGATTAATCAGAATACAGTATCATTACTTAGGCTATGTCATGAAGGTTGTGAGGTTTGCATAGTCAACATAAAGTCACACTTACATTAAACTCTCATCTTATTTGTTCTAAATATCTGGATTGAAACATTACTAAGATGGAACTAGATGATACCTTACTCTTTCACAACTTTTGTCATCATGAATATGAGAATTTGACAAAAGGAAAATGAGACTTATAAATTTCATCCATTATAACTGAAATTCATGAGAAATCATGGCATGGTTAATGAGGATGATTATTCATCTAACCACATTTTAAGTGATTTTAAATCATGACGTTATAGCCCTAAATATTACTTGGCTTAAGGAATAAGTATGGGTCCATCATAAGTCATTCATTGACATTCGTGGAACTTATTCCAAATGGAATATTCAGACATAATTCATTTATCATTTAAAAGACTATCAACTTGTATCTAAATTTTGTCGCATATGGCACACGGTCTTAGAAGAAATCTATTCATATATATACTTAATAAGATTTCTATTAGATATGTCCCTAAAGTTTCTTATGATATCTGGACATTAAAGAAATCAAATAAAGTCTAACGTATATGTGATAGGTTTCCACGTCACGTAACTCATTGAAACTTCTCTTGTAGCATTCTAGAGATATTAAAGATCAGTGGGAGCATTAAGTGTCTTAATAATAACTTGCAATAATTGCAAGAGGTGGGGAGTGAAAATTTTACATTACCTAAATTTACACCTCTTGTCCAACACATCGCTCCATCACGACACTGTTCTATAAAAACTTGTCTCATTAAATCTAATGCTACTCTTACAAAAGTTTCATTGTTGCTTAATTGTGGGCGCACTTAGATTTCTTACCTAAACTAACATAATCCTCAACAAGAGAAATCACAACGACTAACGTCATTAATTTGTGTCTCTCTATTAGAATTTGTTGGTCGTTACATATTGACCCTAAGCATGCTGAGTTCCTAAAGATTTCTAAGGTTAGTGGGAGCAGTCAAAGTCCTTATCATGATTTGCAAGGAATACAAGAGGCGGGGGGAAGAGTGTCATTAAATTTCACTCTGAATTTAACTCCGATTACACCTCTTGTACACCATACTGCACCAACTCTTACAAACTTAGAATGAAAATGATAGCAACCTAACCAAGAGCTAATCCATAAAACTGAAACTTCTAATGAACCCAATAATCAACTCAGGAGGTCATCTAGGTTTAAAAACCTACTAACTTTGATGATTACATAACCTCCCTAACTGAAGTTGAAATAGATTTTGGAAAAGTTTACTGATCCTATCTCTCATAATTAAGCCATTAGCGTCAATCAATCTTAAATCTTCTAAATGGAATAAAACTGTTTTCTAGTAAAACTGATTTTTTGTGTTTGTATAACGTTTGAGATTTGATTGAATTACCTAAGAGTGTTCATAACTAAACCAAATCCTAATATAAGCGTTAAGACACGAAGAAGCTTGATTGATTGTCAAAGGTTGTACTCGGGAAGAGATAAATTATTAAAGAATCTTTATTACATGTCTAACAAAAGATTTCTTTGAGGATCATCACTATTCTAGTAGCTTATAATAGTTTAAAGCTACATTAGATGAACATTATAAACAATTTTCCCTAACAAATGGCTGACACATTTACATGTTCATTAGATAACAACCTAAAGTTTCAAACTGAAGGTTAAAGAACACTTTATTTGTAAGCCAATAATATCCATGTATGGGTTAATGCAAACATCATAATTTGATGAAAAGCTAACGTAATTATTTTCATCAAGAATCAAGTGGATAAATGTACCTACCTCAAAATGAGTGGGAGCAACTAAGATAAACTTGTCTATATAGATGACATTCTTTTGACAAGTATATGTTACATAAGTCAAAGCATCGTTAACACAAACTTTGATATAATAAATCTCAGAGATATCTCTTACGTGATTGATATCATAACATACTGAGATAGACCCAATGGGATATTAATTCCGTTCCATAAGTTTAACATTAAATGGGTCCTTATACATGTAACAAACAATTTTGCTTTCCTTTAGAGGATAATAGGATAAATGAGATTATTTATTTACGCTTCATTAATTGGAAGCCTTATGTAAGTTTAAGTCTATACTCGTCTAGATATTACTCACATTGCAACACACTAGATATGTCTAGATTAATGTGAAGCATCTAATGGAGTATTACAATATCTTTAAAAGAGACGAGAGGCTACAATTTGAAGAAGAAGTGAGAATTAAAATCGGTTTATTACTCTAACTTTGAGATGTTCAAAGATAACAAAATGTAATTTCGGGTATATCTTTATGTCAGCAGACAAAACTTATTTCATGGAGGAGTCATAATGCACTGATAACAACAACCTAAGTTATAACGACATAATACAGTCACTAAATGTTGTTGAAAATTTATCAGTGGACTCATAAGTTGATTAACTCCATATAATTAATGTTTTGAAGACTTAGTGTGATAAAGTCAGCTACCATGACTCCTTGAACAGTAACAGTTCAAGAGGTGCTGCATTAAATTTCGATACGCAATTAATTATTCGTTTATGAACGAATTGAGGAAACTAAGTTTTGTATCGAATACATTCATGATATGCTTAAGGATCCTATAACTGAAGGGCTATTACCCATAAGTCTTATTAAGAGAGCTCAGAGACGGGTATTAATTAATGGTCGTGCGCAATTGCATATCGTACTATGAATGACTAAGTATTAGTTAATTTTTCCTCATTAGTTTGATTTTGTATGTCTCTAAGAATATGTCAAGCTAGCATAATGGCATATAGACAAATATAGTTACAAATCAAACAAAGGGCTTATGCGTATTTTGATCATGACGATTAGGTTTTAAATTAAGGCTATAGTATGATTAATGGGGGTCCTGAGTCGCATAATGATTCAACGGCTGTATTTCTCTGCTATAGTACTTGTTTAAGGCTAAAATGAGTGTTAATTCCTGATCAGGCTTATCTAATACTCATAGTAAATGATTACTCGGCTAAGTGGGAGAATGTAAGATTAAATATATTATGATTTAATATTTAATCTAGTAGCCATTATAATCATTTACATAATATAGATCAAAATATATTATAACCTATTAAATAATTAGTTGGTAATTGTTGATGGACCATATTACCCTTATTAACTAATTAGGTTTCCTTCTGGGTGCTTATATAAGGAGAGTTATGTGGAGGTTAAGGGGTTAGACAATTACACATTAGAAACACCCCATAAGATCATAACATCAATTTCGACCTCTTCTCCTAACCGATACCCTTTTCGGTTTTCTAAGTCCCCATCATTAGATTGCACCCTAAGGAGGAACCAGATCAAGCTGACAACCATGTCAAACATTATTGCTGCGACTCCATCTGGATTCTCTGCTAGCCTGTGCTGATGCAATCAAAGGTATGTTTTCATGTTTTCCTTTATGTTTAAACAGAACTGAACCAACATGTGGTATCAGAGCATATGTTGATTAGTCAGTTCTGTTTTCGTATCCATCAATTCTGGGATAGAAATCTGGAAAACGGAATTTTGATAACTTAATAAACCTAATAGCCGATTTCGAGTCATAAAGGTTCACTCGAGATCACTGTTTTCGGAAATAAGGTTAATCATATGTTCATTCGAAATTAACTGGATTATGTTTTAACCGAAATCTGTTTAGAAAAACTATTAAAATTCAGGTTTCGGGTTCCAGAATTTATGTTTTATGTTTTTAGGGGTCATCATGTTCTTAGGAAAATTCGAGAATTCTATTATGTTTTGGAATGTTTTTAGGATTAATGAGTGTTTTTCCATGTTTTGATCTGTTTTAACTATTAAAAATTTTCGAAAAAACTGTTATTAGATCAACAGATAAAATTTTCGAAATATTTGATAAAATTAGATCATCTTAAAACAGGAAATCATATCTCATAATCCCTTAGATTTCGAATTTTCAGTTATGTTATCACAATAAACAGCTATCAACAGAGGGCTCGAGATCATCAGATTACGACTCGAGACCATCAGTCTCGACTCGAGACAACAAGGTCTCGACTCGAAATCATCAGGCCATTAAACCTTCACAACTCGAGACAGAGGTCTCGACTCGAGACCATTAGATCTCGACTCGAGACCATTAAATCAGGAATCGAGACCATTAGATCATGACTCAAGACAAAGGTCTCGACTCGAGACCATAAGGTCATCACTCGAGACAAAGGTCTCGACTCGAGACAACAAGGTTGTAACTCGAAACCTCATTATTTTAAGCTGTTTAATGTGGACTAAAAATTGGTTTTGTAATCACTTAGTTAATTAATAAGGATCAAATAATG
The DNA here is from genome assembly GCA_030545235.1 of Helianthus tuberosus. Lineage (NCBI taxonomy): Eukaryota > Viridiplantae > Streptophyta > Magnoliopsida > Asterales > Asteraceae > Helianthus > Helianthus tuberosus. The sequence continues at coordinate 146,894,245 of CM060400.1, forward strand.
TTTTACAAAACCAAAATGGCTTAACATGAATGAGATTCTGATGTATCAATTCTGGCCAAAGCTGATTTGATGCGTCTACTTATCGTTCAAGTATTACGAAAGCTATGTTGTGTGTGCATCATAAGCATGAATGTCTTAATTTCTGGCCAAAGCTGATTTAATTCATTCATAGATGGCATACTCAACAAGTGCATAACTAAAGTGATTGTCTCAATTTCTGGCCAAAGCTGATTTGTTACAACCACTTTGCACATATGTAAGATTAAATATATTATGATTTAATATTTAATCTAGTAGCCATTATAATCATTTACATAATATAGATCAAAATATATTATAACCTATTAAATAATTAGTTGGTAATTGTTGATGGACCATATTACCCTTATTAACTAATTAGGTTTCCTTCTGGGTGCTTATATAAGGAGAGTTATGTGGAGGTTAAGGGGTTAGACAATTACACATTAGAAACACCCCATAAGATCATAACATCAATTTCGACCTCTTCTCCTAACCGATACCCTTTTCGGTTTTCTAAGTCCCCATCATTAGATTGCACCCTAAGGAGGAACCAGATCAGGCTGACAACCATGTCAAACATTATTGCTGCGACTCCATCTGGATTCTCTGCTAGCCTGTGCTGATGCAATCAAAGGTATGTTTTCATGTTTTCCTTTATGTTTAAACAGAACTGAACCAACAGTTCAATATAGTTAAATTACATTGTATACTGTAAAAAATCAAAACATGTAAAAAATATACAAAAGCGATGAACTCTCTTTCAGCCGATATTCAGTACACTTCCATTCAGCATCGACACTCGCTTGGAGCATTCCACTCGCCATCCAGCTTCGCCTGCATCCTCGCATCTCTCGTGCCTGCTAATCCCACTACATCACTAGTAATTATTCTTCGTACAAACATTAAACAAATGATTAGTAGCTTACTGAGGATAAAACATAACTAGATAATATAAAATCGTGAAAAGGACCATATAGAGCGTAAGACCTCCCGGTGTTGAAACTACCTGAATCACCAACCATGATATAGTAAGGATCGTGAATGGTCCTCGAGCCAAAGAGGTGGCCCTTTTCATTGGTGATGTGCGACTTTTGTCCATTTTAGTTATTATGTTGTAATACTTAGGTAGGATTAGAACTCTAGATATATACTAAATTACGACTAACTGTTGGCAGTTAGCTCCAACACCCAATTGTTACCGTTGTTAAATGGTAGGCGGGAAATTGGCGCCAAAGTGGTGTATATATATGTGATTTCCCTACGTATTAATGATAAGAAGATATATCAAAACCTCTATTCAAATAGTTCGCTGTTCCATGATTCTACGAGAATTACCCCTTTGATCCTATGTTCTATCCTATCCTATTCAATCTCATATTCGATTTCTTTAAAGATTACCACTGCCATTAAAGTGGTAACAAAGATGATTTCCACTATGAGTAAGACGCCCAACAAAATGGATACCAGATCCTAGAAGAAGAAAAATGATACATGACATTGTTACCATTTCCAGGAAGTTGGACCCTTAATTCATGCGTGCAAAATCAAAGAACTGGATGAGGCATCTGTTTTAATTAGAGATGCGATCAACCTATGTTGTCAAAAGCGCAAAAAGCATGCGCCTAGGCGCTCGGGCGCAGCGAGGTGCACCTATAGCGCCTGGTGGTAGCCTAGGCGCAAATGTGGGCTTTTTTGTAAAAAAGGTGATCAGGCGCACGCCCGGAACAAGGCGCAACGAATAAAAAACGCGGGCTTTTGTTCTATCAGGCGTGTTTTTAGGTTATTTTTTAAAGTTTTTTTACACCTGTAACCCATTTCTTTTAACCACCGGATAAAAGCTTGTTTCCTTATCCTTTTTAACCCTAATGAGCCACTAGTAACCCATCCCTTCGATCTTTTCTTAAGATTAAAAACCCCAAATGCTCTCTTCTTCTCCAAGAAACTCAAGAAGCCAAGTCGTCGGCAACATTTAATCAGGTGAGTTGTTTTCGATTTTTTATCTTGTTAACATTTAATGTTGTTCCTTTCCTTTTCATTGTAGTTGACTTTAAATGTTGTTAAATTCTGACTGCAGTTAGTTTTTTGACCGAACTTGGCTAAATGTTGTTAAATTCTGACTGCAGTTAGTTAAATGTTGTTCCTATCTTGTTAACATGTATTTTTTTATCTTGTTAACATTCATTTTCCATTGGTGTGTAATGTAGTTGTGGGTATGTTTTATCTTGTTAAATTGTTGTTAAATTGCTGATGATTTTTATTTTATTGGCTTGTGTTTTGTTAGTGTACTGTTTCTTTTTTCTTCTGTGTAATTGTTCTTCCAGGGCTTTTTAGGCTTTAATAATGTCTTAATAATGTTTGTTTTCCCTACAGAATATGTCTTCTGATGCACCTGAAGCATCATCACAATTAAGAAAAGATCCCGGGTGGAAGTATAACTTTAATAAAGACAAAAATGACCCATATTGTGTCACTTGCGTATTCTGCAACTTCTCTACCAAAGGAGGAATTTATCGAGCTAAACAACATCAATTTGGAGGTTATAGAAATGCAAAAGCATGTACCAAGTGTCCTACAAATGTTAGAGATGAATTGAAAGCGTACGTGGAAAGTCAAAAGGCAAAGAAGAATGCTATTGCTGATGGTTTCGATGACTTAGATTTTGTTGAGGATGAAGAGGATAATGAGGTAATCGAGATATCGAATGTTCAAAAGTAGAGGAGTGGAATTAATATTGGTGGGGCAAACAAAAATATGAAGTCAAACACAAAAGGCCCGATTGATATGCATGTAACAAGAAGTAAAGGAAACTCAACAAGTTGGAGACAAACACGCAAAAATGATGCTTGTGACAAAGAACTCCGAGGAAGAACAATTCAAACAATAGCTGCGTTTTTTTACCAAGCTGGAATAGCATTCAATGTCACTAAGTTAGATGCTTTCAAAGAGATGATCGCGGCTATCGAAAACTATGGGCCAAATCTCAAGCCGCCTTCTTATCATGAGTTGCGAGTTCCACTTCTAAAGAACGAGGTAGACAATGTGGAAAAGTGGATAGAAGAGCAAAAGGTGGAGTGGTCAAAAACCGGGTGTTCGATTATGTCGGATGGTTAGACAGATCGGAGGCGTAGAACATTGATCAACTTTTTGGTCAATAGTTCTAAAGGAACCATGTTTATGGAATCGATTGATGCTTCTTCTTATATGAAGACAGGGGAAAAGGTGTTTGAGCTACTTGCCAAATTTGTGGAGCAAGTCGGGGAATCAAATGTTGTTCAAGTTATCATCGGTAATGGAAGCAACTTTAAACAAGCTGGTTAGTCTTTTGTTCTTTATCAGATCATATTACAATTTTTAAAACTTGATTTTTAAGTAATAAATACTAATCATTGTTTTTATATCTCATTTTTTAGGCAACTTATTGATGGACAAAAGGAAACACTTGTTTTGGACCCCTTGTGCGGCGCATTGCTTAGATCTAATGCTTGAAGATGTTGGAAAGATTCCTAAAGTCAAACAAACCATTGAAAAGGAATTTTTCTTGTTGGTTATATTTACAACCATTGTGATGTTTTGAACATGACGAGAGAGTTCACAAAGAACAAGGAGTTAACAAGAAGTGGAGTTACAAGATTTGCAACAACATATCTTACTTTACAAAGTTTGCATAAGCAAAAGTCGGCTTTCAGAACCATGTTTACTAGTGATAAATGGAAGGAAAGTAAATGGGCAAAACAACCTAAAGGAAGGCGGGCTAAGGATGTTGTTCACACATATGCTTTTTGGACCAATGTGACTTTCACTCTTAAAGTTATGGGTCATATTGTATACGTACTTCGCCTTGTTGACAATGAGAAAAAACCCGCGATGGGTTATCTATATAAAGGTAAGGAAAGAGCTAAGATAACAATTGCAAAGGCTTTAGGTGAAAATAGCGTTGATTACCAAGTGGTGTCGGCTATTATTTACAAAAGATGGGATTGTCAACTCCACAATCCATTGCATACGGCAGGTTACTACTTTAACCCAGAGTTCTATTGCTATAGGCCTGGAATTGAGCAAGATCAAGAGGTGACGGATGGGATGATCAAGTGTGTTCAAAGACTTGTTCCTTCAAAGGACAAACAAGACTTAATCATGAAGGAGATGGTGAAGTGGGTAAACCAAGAGGGCCGTTTTGCTTTAGATATTGCAAAGCGAGCACATTGCACAATAGCTCCTAATAAGTTAACTTACTTTGAATTTTTTATCTTGTTTTTTAGGTATGCTACATTAATACTTGCTAAGTTTTCCATTTGTAGCTCAATGGTGGAATTTGTATGGGAAAGAAGTCCCAAATATCCAACAATTAGCTATGAAAGTGCTTAGTCTAACATGTAGTTCATCGGGATGTGAAAGGAACTGGAGCACATTTTAGCAAGTAATTTATCTTTTAAAGTTTGATGATAATATGAAGTTTATTTGTAAGCCCCGTCTCTATTAATCAATATTATAATATTAAACACGCATTTTATATGAAAATGCAAGCTTACAAAAAAACTTTTCCAATTTAAACTTCTTACATAATTTAAAAACATTCCAAAATATAATTTCAAGTGTTTATAATATCCACTTTTTAAACTAGAACAAAATAAGATCGTTGCGGAAGCTTCGAGACATGTGTTCGGTTCTCCTTTCTTGCTTGATCCTCATCCGGAGTTCCATAAGACATTCCTAAAATGAAAACCAACATAAAAGTTAGTTTTGACAGTTTCACAACTAGTTATAAACATATTTCCATCCAATTCATTTATCCATTATTCAAAATTCTTGTTTCCTTCGAATTCGTAATTTAATCCTCCATCATATGGAGTTAAAGTTAACATCTGAATTCATAAAATAATGGGCTTCGAGCCCTTGACTTTCAAATTCATTTTTTTAAAGATTTTTGACCCGTTCAAGTTTTTAAACCTCAAAACTTGTTTCTAATTGACCATTAAGCATACATCAACATGTTTATCACAAAATCTTTAGTTCGGGTCTGTAATCTTTATGAATTACGCGGCTAGTACTCATTCTATGCGCATAATTCTTTTGACCCGTTTCGAAGATTTAAACCTTTTAAGTTTAAATCTTTCCCCTTCGTTATGCACAGTCCACTTGATATTTACCTATAACTTACATGATTGTAAAACACGTTCTTAAACGGCTCATAAGGATCGTTTACCCGGCTCAGTGTTCATGGGTATTTTGGTCAACTTTAGTCCCTCATTATACGACGAAGGGTTTTCACTAATATTTGACCATCTTATTACTTCTAGCTATAATTCAAAATATGCGTACCTGGCTCGGGTCAACATATTGACCCGTTTAAATATCTTTTGCTTTTAAATTTTCTAGATAAAAGCATTATAAACCGAATGTCCTTCCCTGAAATCACAACACTTAACAAGCGGTCATCAATTAGTATTATTGTCAAATGGTATTAACTTACAATTTGACCCGTTTAGCCGAAAGTGACCATTTATCAACATAAGATGATATTTTTAAATACCATCCCGCCCCTTAAACCTATTCCGGTTTAAACCGTATGTTCTTATTACTTAAATGGCATTACTTGAATTATTTGACCCGTTAAGATTTACACCAAATGGTTATCTTTTCAAACCTTTTATCTATCCGTCAACTCATGTACGGATTTTTTTATTCAATCACTTTTACCCATTACGGTTCACCCTATAACGTGATGTTCAAAATTCCATATTGGTTAGTCTTCACCCGACTAGTCTACCATTTTTACTCCTTTTTACCATAGTTTATGGTTTCTTACCATATTTCCTTATTCCGGCTTACATTGTATCATGCCGGAATATAGTATTTTCAAATACTTGTCATAATTCAAAAATCAATACTCACAAGTAAATGTATCATAATACCAAGGGGGTGTAAGCTTAACTTACCTTGAATTCCGATTATGCTTTTCCACGCGTATTAGTTCCGTTTGACCCGCTTCTACCCAAGCTTCCACCTAGCTTTTCTAGAGTCAATCTAATTTTTATCATTCACAAGGTGATTAGATTAGTCATTATTATCAAGACTATCTCACCTTACGGACTTTATATCAAAATCACCAAATTGATTTCATTATTGGTCAGTTTGACTTTTAAAAGTCAAACGGCCTATAACACGAGCAATTACACAATCAAGTTCAACAATTCATTTAAACAATTTGTCAAATATCCGATAGGCATTATTTTCTTACACTACCGTTTTAACTAGTTTTCTCATCAAATTCATTATACTTCTAATTTCTTTAACTAGTTCAAACGATTATCGTGACTAGTTTATTTATTCATTTTTGCAAGAACCAAGGGTTCCCTTTTATAACGAGACCCGTTTCATCATACTATTTAGCATTCACCCGAATACCTATTATAATCATGTTTCATAACTAGTTGTTTAGCCAAGCTTTAACATTAATTAGGCAAGTTCATATTACTGAAAATGAGTTGTTTTTTTGTGACTTGTTTAACCTGTTTACAAGTCTTCAAAAATTATGATTTTTTTATGTGGCGTACCTCTCGAAGGGTTAGGCCTTGTGTTAAAATTTCAAGATCTAACTCTTTATCAAAAATACGTAAAAATTCATTTACTAAGCTGCAATCAGATTCGTCACTTCTGACTTCAGCTTACGGAAAAATTCATAAAAAATTCCTCGTTTATCCGATTGACGAAATTACAATTGGAGATTCTTTTAATCGCTTAAAACTATCTACAGTAAAAATTTGAGATCATAACTAAATCCCTAAATTTATTTATGACATTCGTAATGGGCTGCAAATTCTGCCAGAAAACGCAGCTTGAACCTTCGATACGGAAAAATTCATAAAACGCTCAATTTTCGTCGAAAAAATGCGATTCCAGTGGGGTTTTAAAGATATTTCTTGGAATTACATTTTAGACTCAAGAAAAACATGTTTTTGTCACGTTTTATTCAGGTTACAACCAATACAAGTCGGCTGTAAATTCTGATCAGGAGCTGTTTGAATTCAGCTTTCAATTTAAGCATGTTCTTGACATCATAACACTAATTTTTAGCAATCAAAACCCTAAAAACATCTCATACATGAATTTAGCATCAACAAAATCTGAATTTACTTGAGCTAGGCATGATTTCAATATATACTTTTCTAGGGTTTACTCCTAAACACTATTTCACTTCAATATCATTCATACCACAATCATGCAACATAAATTTCGAATTTCATGAACTCACTCAGAAATTTGGATGAAGATTTTTCCATGGAAATTACATACCTTATGATCCTTTCGTCGAGGTGATCACTAATCTATATTCAGATTTCGATTTTGACTTGATTTGGGCCTTCAATTTGTCGGTTTTGTGAGAGTTAGGGTTTGAAGGTGGGTTGGTCGCCCTTCTCCTGTTCTTGTTCGATCCAGACACATCTAAAGGTGTGTTTGGATTTTATTTTTAAGTTTAATAATATTAAGTTTTCCATTTTAACACTTTTGGCCCTCCAACTAAAAACCATGTTAATCTCTAAGTGTTTTAACTCATGTTCCTTAGTTATAACAAGATTTATGACTAACTAGGTTACTTACCCTAGTTAGCATTGTTGGATCTGAGTTTTTTTTTTTGATTGTATTTTCGTTTGAAATTAAGATGGAAATGAAAGAGTTGTGCAGCGGAATTAAGATGAAAACAAACTTTGCATACAATCAAATGAGAGTATTGCTTTGATCAAGACATTTTCAACAAGGAACCGAATGATTGAATTAACTTTCAACAACGATTACAAGTAATGCTTAAAAACAAACTCCCCCTCAGCCAGAGCTCAGCGTTTGTTCGTGCAAAGAAGACGGTATTGCAAGAGCTAATAGAACAGTACAAAGTACTGAACTATTTATAGGCACTTACAAACCACTGAGCATCTTTAGCTGACGTCACCATGAAAGTGACATCTAACCTCCTAACAAACTCTAACCTCTGATCTATAAACACTGATGTACTAAACTACTGCTATTACATTACATTATATAAAAGACACTTAAACAGCTGCTGCATCCTTCCACTGCTGTGAACCCATCAGTGCCTGTCCGGATCAGCAGTACTTGACTCAAGGCAGTAGATTGAGTCAGCAGAGCTTTGGTCTTCCATCAGTCTTTAACATTTGTCAGTAGATGCAAAGCAGCAGTTGTAGGACAGCACTTAGTGAGATCAGTAGATAGGAGGTCAGCAGATATAACACCACTTTCAAAGGGAGAGATTTGCCTGAACTAACTGTAATCGTCTGCTTATTATGGATCCACTGCTCTGATCCAGTTTTGGCTTTAATTATCTGTTCCTCTGATAGGGTTCAATCCCAACAATCTCCCCCTGGAACAGATAATGCCAAAACTCTTCATTATTTGTGGAATTCTTTATTGCCTCATCAACAGCTCCCTTATCTGACCTTTAAATTGTAATTCAAAGTCTAGGGCATCTGTATCTTCATCATCCCTGCTAAGTGGAAGATCAAGGAGATCCTGCAAATCTTCAAGACTCAGGCCAAGAGCTTGTTCCCTTGATATTTTCTCCACTTCTCCACCAGACCTGAGGAAAGTCAATACGCAGGTCTGTTTGTCAGTTTCCCACTTTTGTATTTTTGAGCCTGGTGGGTTTCTTGGGAGATGTTTATTTGCAGAAGTATTTGGAGAGGCTGGCCTATTCATGACTGGCTGAGCAGTACTTGCAGTTTGATCCAAACCAAGAGTTTCCATGATCATTTTTTTATACCCTCTTTTCCAAGGTCTTCACCTTCCATTAACTCTTTGATGGTTTCAGCAATCAGCTGTTTGTGTGGCCTTCTTTTGTAGATGGCAGCACCAACTGGAGCTGTGGATCTCCTGATTTGCAGCTTTGATGGTCTTTTTGAAACCGCTGCTTCAGGATAGTCAGGCTTTTGAGGAACTGTCAGATCTTTCTTTCTTAATTGTTCCAACTTTTTGTAAGTAGCCCTGACCACATCTTCTTTCCATCTAGCAACTTGTCTTTTGTTTCCATAATCAGCTGCTACCAGTTCCTCTTTCATTCTCCTCAGCTCTTCCTGTTTGTCAGGTACATTCTTTCTAAACTTTGCCCAGTTAGGAGGAGTGTGAGTGACTTTCCTTTTTATCATGTCTTGAATTCTTGCTGCTTCATTTTCAAGTTCAGGAATAGTCCACTCTTTGTACATGTATCTCTCTCCTTTGTACTTCTTGTGAGCCATGATGCTTTCAATGTAGTCTTTCTTCAGAGTTTCAGCTGCTCTTTCAGAAATTTGTTGACTAACATTTTTTGCAAATTGCTCTAGGGATCTGACTTGTGTGAGCAGATATTGATAGTTTCTTGATATTTCTTTGTCAGATTTCCCTTGTGTGTTTCTTTTTGAGATATCCTCTGCTTGCTTGGCCTTGATTTCCAAATATTCATCAACATTTTTAGGCCTGGGATATCCCTGAATTGATGGCAAACTCCTTTTGGCAGGGTCATCCTCATAATAGAAAGATTTTATTTCATCTCTTACAGCTGTTAGTTCAAGAGGAAATTGAACACCTGCAGGAGGTACGGGCTTGTACATTGGAACTGAAGAGAGAGGAACAGGTTTTGGTATTGTGATAAGAGCTGAAGATTTTGAAGATGTTTGTGGTGGTGAAGTGTCATCATCTTTGAGAATTAGCCTTCTCCTCTTTGTTTGAGGAGGGGCTGATGATGTTTTGAATGGAACAGTGGTGGTGGATGTAGTGGCAGTGGATTGTGATTGACTAACAGCTGTTGAAACAACTGGTGTTTCAACCACTGTTGTCATTACAACAGATGTTATAACATCTGCTGTCTTCTGCTGTATGTCAGCAGGTGTTGTTTTTGGTGGAAATGATGGTAAAGCAGTGGATGTTGTGTGTGTTGAAGTGGTGTGTGTTGATGGAACAGCTGTTTGGCAAGCAGTAGTTTTTGTAACTCCTGTTGCATCAGCTGTTTTGTATGGTGGTTTTTTAGCAGACTTTGAACGTCTGGTTGGAATGGATTTGGGTTGCCTCACTTTTCTAGTAGGCTTCTTCTTTTCCTCGACAGGATTTTCATGATCCCTTGACCCAGAAGTACCCTGATCTGGATGATCCATTCTGTCCACCCTGGCTTTCTTTTTGGCCTCTCTATCTCTTTTTACACTTGCAGCTGCTTCTGCTAGTGCATTTGTTGTCACATCAATTTTCTTGCTGCCATCTGGCAAAGGGATCTTTTTGGTCATGTTTGAATTTTCTGGTTCAAGATAGAGACCATCCTCTATACCCTTCTTTTTCCACTCCTGAATTTTCTCCCCCTTTTTGGCATTATCTTCGGGGATTTGATAAATGTAGCGGACTTTTGGAGGAGCATTGCCAGTGGTTTGCAAGATCTGAGTTTTGAGAGCCTTTAAATCAGCCTGAGTGTTCTTGAACCTTGACTCCATTGCATTTCTCAGCTGTTGTACATGTTTTTCATGTTGCTGATATGCTAATTGTGCTTGTTGTTGGAGAAAAGATTGAAATAGATTCCAGAGCTCATTTGTAGCAGGTGCCCTTTGTGGAGCAAGTGCTTGAGGTGGAACAGCAGTTGATTGTACCTTCTGAACTTGTAACACCTGTTGTAGCATATCTTTGAGTTCTGCAACAGAGTTATCAAGCTTTGCAATACGATCCGTCAATTTCTGGTACTTTAAACCATCACCCAAGTTAATGGGATCATCTGATTTCCCACTAGCAGTGGTTTTATCAGTGGTAGATGTAGGGAGTATACTCCAAACATTAACCACTGATGCCCCTTTTTCTTGGTACTGGGGTCTTCTTCCTTCAACACTTGACAACCTTTTGATGTTTCCAGTAGGATAAATAAATCCACTGGTGGTTGGCAGAGGTGCTATAAAAGGAATTGCCTCCAAGGAAGTCTTATTAATGTAACCACTGTCCAACTGTAGACCTGTAGGTTCAACAGTTGTAGTGGCTGCTTCACTTGGATTACCACCAAAAGTTACTTGTAACTCATGGGGTATAACCTCCTCAGGTTGTGTTGGTGGGTTAGCAAAGATTGATACATCAGACCCAGTCAGTTGTTGAGGTATATTCTCAGTATCAGGTGATTGAGAAGGACTGGATAATGCCTGGTTCAAATCAATTGCATCCAACAGTGGTTTTATTGGTGAGGGAATTGTGGATGTAAGGATTGGTGTAGAAATAGGATGTGTCCCGGGCATTGGACTGTGGATGATAGAAACGAGTGTTTCCAGAGCATCATGATGTGGAGACCCTATTTGTACAACCTGTTCTTTTTGTGAAGAAGCAGGAGGAGTTGTGGTTATGGGTTGAGATATGTTTACCAACTGCTGTGAGGAAGTAGCAGCAGTGGTTTCTTGTGACTTTTGTGTTGTCACTGGCAGGAGCTCTGGTATCTCATCCTCCAGAGATGCCTTTTTGATGGTTTTGGGTGGTTTTTGTGTTTTTCTTTTTGTTGGCTTTTTGGGGATTTTAGGTGTGGGTTTCAAAACAGTTGTGCTGCTGCTTTGATCACCTTGAGTAGTGGGCTCAGCAGCAGATACCTGAGGAACAGTTGTAACTGCTAAAATCTGCTCAGGCACCTCTGCTTGTGTTTTGCAAGGTGCTAACATTCTTGAAAAAGTTTCAGTTGTTAAACTGTTTATTTGAGTAGAATCACCTTGGTTTATTACAGCTAAATCATCCTTACTGAATTTCTTTGAAAAATAGTAACTTAAAAACCTTGGAAACAGTAAGAATGATTTGGTTTCAACATTATTAACCAAATCTTTAAAAATTTCCCGAGAATAGTTAAAATTTTCTCCTTGAAGAATTGCATATCCCAGATTTTGAATCTTTAAAGGGATTTCATTGAAAGAAGTGGTTTTATTTGAAACACATAGTAGGAGGGTATGAAATAGAAATCTGGTTGCAGACGGAAAATAACCTTTTTCTAAGGTAATTTTCTTCATCATTGTGGCTTCATACCCTCTTTCAATGAAGTCAGTTTGTAACTCGTTTTTAGTGAAAGAAATTTTACCTTCCTGATCACCGAGTTGAAAGACCTCTGAAATGGATTGTGGCGTGATTTGGACAGCTTTACCCTTTATAGAAGAGTTTATGGTGGTTGCAGTGTCTCCTTGTTTTTCAAGGGTTGCATTTTTTCAGAAATCCCTTTGGGTCGCCAAATAGATTGGTGCATCGGCAGTGAACAAAGTTTTGTACTTTGATTTTGCCATGAGATCAATGATGGAATCGAAAACTTTGGTGGTTCCTGGTTTTGTGAGAAGACCCAGAAGATTGTGAGATGGTTTATGTGGAATTTCAGTGGAGATTGCCTTTTGAGATGCTGTTTTCGATGATGATTTGGATGAGGGTTTTGAAGATTTCTTTGATTTTGTCATTTTGAGGATGATTGATCGAAGAAATTTGTGAAGAAATGAGATGAAAAACTGCTTTGAGAAGAGAATTTTTAAGAATTCAATTCGACAGTAAAACCCTGTTTTGGTGGTGAGTGGGGGAATTTATAGGGAAGAAAGTGAATGCTGAGGTGGCAGCCGTTACAAAAGTTCTGACCAATATGTACTGCCCACGTGACAACCCCTGTTGAAAATGAAGGACAGTACTTGTGTGATAGGGACAGATGAAGGCAGTGGTATGAAAGCAGTGGATGATTTTCACTATCAGTGGATAGCATATCAGTGGATAAGACACTGCTTTTGAACAACAGAGTTTATCAAGGTAATGAGAGCAGGGGTTGACTTTCAGCAGTGGACAGACTTTTGAAGTAGAGCAGACTTTTGAACAATCAGTGGTTAATGGCAGACTTTTAAGGATTTAATGAAAAATTTCATTTTTAGCTATTTTTAAGGATGGAGTTTTGATTTTCTGAAAACATTTTGTTGCTTTTATTCATAGAAAAACAAGATGTTGCTTGTTATTCCATGTTCAGCATCCCAATTCTAGAGACCAAGCTTTCAAAAGTGGCTGTATCAAGTGCTTTTGTGAGCACATCAGCCAGCTGGTCTTTAGTTGGGACATGATGCAGAGAAATCAAACCTTTTTCATAGCAATCCCTCACAAAGTGATGTCTGATTTCGATGTGTTTGGTGGTTGAATGGGAAACTGGATTTTTGATGATATTTTCTGCTGCCTGACTGTCCAACATGAGTGGTGTCTTTAAGGCAGTGATACCAAAATCCAGCAGCTGATTTTGAAGCCACAGGAGTTGGGTTGTACAGCTTGCAGCAGCAATGTATTCAGCTTCAGCAGTGGATGTGGAAACAGCTGCTTGCTTTTTGCTTTGCCAAGATACTAAGCAATCACCTAGAAACTGACACCCTCCTGATGTGGACTTCCTTGTGGTGTGACATCCAGCAAAGTCACTGTCTGAGAAACCTGAAAGCTTGATGTTCCCATTAGCTGGATACCAGATACCAAGTGTGGGAGCACCTTTTATGTATCTGAAGATCCTTTTTACAGCAATGAGATTTGATTTTCTGGGAGCTGATTGACTTCTTGCACAGACACATGTTGCAAACATGATGTCTGGTCTAGATGCAGTTAGGTACAATAAAGACCCAATCATTCTTCTATAAAGTGTTTGGTCAATCAGCTCATCTTTTTCATCAGACATGACCAGCTTATTTGTTGCCATGGGTGTGCTGCATGGTTTACAATCATTCATATCAAATTTGGTTAAAAGTTCTTTAGCATATTTGCTTTGATGAATGAAAGTTCCATTTTGCAATTGCTGTACTTGGAGACCAAGAAAGCATTGCAGCTCACCCATAGCACTCATTTCAAACTCAGCTGTCATGAGTTCTCTAAACTCTTCACACATTGAGTTACATGTGCTTCCAAAAATAATGTCATCCACATAAATCTGGACAATCATTAAATCCTTCCCTCTCCATTTTAAAAACAGTGTTTTATCAATGGTACCTCTTTTGAAACCATTTGAGAGTAGGAAGTTGGAAAGAGTTTCATACCAGGCCCTTGGTGCTTGTTTCAAGCCATACAAGGCTTTGTTTAGCCTGTAGACATGATCTGGATAAAATGGATCCTCAAAACCTGGAGGTTGACAAACATACACCTCTTCTTGGATTGTACCATAGAGGAAAACACTTTTGATATCCATTTGAAACACCTTCATATTGTGGTTGACAGCAAAGGCCAGGAACAGTCTAATGGCTTCCAATCTTGCAACAGGGGCAAATGTTTCATCATAATCAATCCCATCTTCCTGTCTGTAACCTTGAACCACAAGCCTGGCTTTATTCTTGACAACAATACCCCTTTCATCAGTTTTGTTCTTGAAGACCCACTTTGTGCCAATGGGACTAACCTCTTCTGGCAGTGGTACAAGCTCCCATACTTGTTGTCTTTTAAACTGTTGGAGCTCCTCTTGCATGGCTTCTACCCAGCTGTTGTCTTTCAGTGCCTCTTGGTACTTGACTGGCTGATGGAGTGATAGAAAACCAACAAAAAGACAAATGTTTTGGGTTTGGCTTCTTGTGAGCACCCCTTCATTTATGTTGCCAATGATTTGATCAGGTGGATGAGATCTCAAGAAGATTAAATCTCCTTGGTATGGTATGATGGCATTGGTTGGTGAAGGCTGCAAATGTGTATCATCTGAGCTAACCACTGCTGGGGACTTTGATGATCCAGCAGTGGCTTCAAAAGGTGGTGGTATAGGAGGTAATGAAGTGGACAACTGCTGACTTTTATCCACTGTTTGAGGACTTATGTCAGCAGTGTTTGAGGATGTGGAAGCAGTGGTTGATGGGCTACTTTGGTCAACAACTGTTGAGGTAGCAGTGGTTGAGCTTTGACAACTGTTTTGAACAGCTGGGGCTTTTCCCTTTGTGGCAGACCTTTGAGGGATGATGATTTCATACCCATAGTCTGGTGTTGTATCCTCTGATGGACCTGCACTGTTAGTCTTGACAGCAGTATTTTCAAAAGTGAATTTTTCAAGATCAAACATATCTGCAGGATTTGCTGGGATTTTCATTGATGAGAGTTCATTGAACTTAACATTCAAAGTCTCCTCCACTGCCTTGGTCCGTGTATTGAACACTTTGTAGGCCTTGGCAGTGGTTGAGTATCCCAGATGATAACCACAATCAATTTTGGCTGCAAATTTTGAAATGGAATCTTTTAAGTTCAAAATAAAGCATGGGCAACCAAACACTTTGAAATATGAGATCACTGGTTTAATTTTATACAGAATTTCATAGGCAGTCTTTTTGTGCCTGGGGTTTATTAAAACTCTGTTCCGAACATAGCAAGCAGTGTTTACTACCTCTACCCAGAAGGTTAATGGCAAACCTGAATCTGCAAGCATGGTTCTGGCAGCCTCAATCAGAGTTCTGTTCTTCCTTTCCACTACCCCATTCTGCTCTGGTGTTCTTGGGATGCTGTACTGCCTTACAATCCCTTTCTTCACACAGAAGGCATCCAACTCCCTATTTTTGAATTCTGTGCCATTGTCACTCCTGAAGCTTTTCACTGGAAGGTCAAATTGCTTTTCAACCTGTATTACAAAGTCTTGCAAAATGCCTGCAGTTTCATCTTTTGAGTGCAAAAAGAAAGTCCATGTGAACCTAGAAAAGTCATCAACAATAACCAAACAATATCTTTTCTTTTTGAGGCTCATGACTTGAACTGGGCCAAACAAATCCATGTGTAGCATTTGCAAACACTGGGTTGTTTTGGACTCTTCAATGGACTTGTAAGAACTTTTATGATGTTTTCCTTTTAAACAGGAAATGCAATGTTCAGGACATGAAAACAATTTTTGTGGTAGGCCTCTCACCAAACCATTTTTTGAAATTTATGTGATTGTCTTAAGATTTGTGTGTCCCAGCCTTCTGTGCCAAAGTTCTGTCTCTTTGTTAGAGGCAGCTGAGAACAGACAGGCATCAGCTCTGGGACACTTTTTTGACATGTCAACAACATAAACATTGCCACTTCTTTGAGCAACAAGTTTAGTTTGACAGTTTTGATTATTGCTTCAATCTTTTTGACCATTTCTGGTCCAACAATCCTACAACAATCTTTTGTGAAGAATGACCCAAAACCCTTGTCACTCATTTGGGACACACTCAGAAGGTTGAATTTTAGATTGTCTATTAGATTGACATTTTCAAATTTTACTTTTCCAGACTCCACTGTACCCGACCCCAGAACTTTTCCTTTACTATTATTCCCAAAGGATATATCACCCCCTCCATGGATTTTAAAGTCTTTGAGGAGGGCTTTACATCCTGTCATGTGCCTGGAGCCTCCACTATCTACATACCAAAGACTATCAAAGCATGCAGAAGCTCCCTGCACATGAAGTAAAAGGATTAGTTCATTGAGGTCTCCAAAGCCAACAAGGCTTTGGATGGGGTCTCAACAGTGTCTGGGATGGATGCAGAATGATGGACAGTGGTTAGGTCAGGGGTTTGGACTGTTTTAGAGCAGTGTTTTTCTAACCACTGTTGTGGGTCCTGACCAATCACCTGCTGGTAACCAAAAGGATGCCTGTTCACTCTGGGTTTAGAAGGTCTTTTGTAGGCTTCATAAATGTGTGGAATCCTTTGGTAAGACTGTTTTTCCTTACCTTTTCTGAACTGATTGGCAGGAGGTGCATCAGTAACCTGAACATCTCTTTTGACAGATGTTTGGTTCAGCTGTTTTGTGACAGCTGTTTGAACTGGCACAAACAGTGGTTGTTTCTTGGTGAATTTGACAGATGTTGATGATGATGGTGGACTCAAGGATGTTTTAGCCATGTACTCATTCTTTTTCACATCAAAGTTTTTGAGATACACACATGCTTGAGTTTTGTGGTTTGTCTTACCACAAACAATGCAGCTTTCTGCTGGGACAATGACACTTGTTCTGTTTAGATCATAAGCTTTTAAGTGGAAACAATCTTTTGTTAGATGATTCCTTTTCTCACAGAATTCACAAAACAAGTTATCAATTTTTTCTTTCTTCTTTCTCTTTTCGGACTCCTTTGCAGCAGAGGTTTTAACCACTGCTGGGATGTCCTTGAGAGGTATGACTTTAGCTTTTGGAGCTTTAACACCATCAGTTGATGTAAAGTCCATTGGCTTGAAATTTTCAAGAATATCACACTCATCAGACCAAGTAGGTTTAAACTGATATTTTTCAAGTTCTTCAAAAGTAGATGAACTCCTTGTTCTGCCAAGTGTGATTTTGTTACCAAGTTTGTCAGTGATTTTCACTTCTTGGCCATTCTTGTTTGTGGGGATGAACTCAGTGGTTACATCAGTGTTTTCAACAAATTTTTCACAAGTAATGCATTCATCATCATATTTTCTATACCCAACCCCAAATTTCACATTACTTTCAATCTGTTTAGCAAGCATCACCTCATATCCTCTGCAGGATTCCACCCATCTCTCACAAGTAATCTGGGTGGATTCCAACTCCTTTTTGCAAACTTGGTATTTTTCTACCATAGTTTGAAGTTGGGTTTTGGTTATGCTTTGCTCTTCTTTCAGACAGCTGTTCTCTTTTTCTTTTTAAGTCAATTTGTTCTTAAGTTCTTTTAAAGACCTTTCAAATTTGACTTCATCAGACAAGATTTTATCCCGAAGGTTTTCATTCACCTCTTTGATGTTTGCAAAAGCAATTATGCAATTGTCAGAACACAGTTTTTCAAGAACTTGAGGAGATACCTTGGCAGCTGCCATCATAGCACAATCACATTGATGATCTTCTTCATCATCAGCTTTCACCTTCTTTTCACCAGCCTTTTCTTCTTTCTCTTCTTCTTTGTCCTCTTTGGACCATGGATCTGTCAATGGTTCAATCAGGGTACCTGAACTTTCACCCAACAGTAGTTCACCAGCTACAGCAGTAACCACTGCTTCAGTCACCTCTTCCACTGTTTCAAAGCTCTGCTGTTCCTCCTCAGTTTCAACCCCCTCCTGTATTGACTCTAAAGCCATCAAACAAAACTCATCAAGAGAAGAATCATTAGAAGCATAGAGTGCAAAATTTTCATCACTAAGATCTTCAGGCATACTGCTCCAGTCAACAAACCCTTGAGTGAAAAAACTTTGTTGATCTGATTGTACTGCTGCTGGAGCAGTGGTTTGAGGTGCAACAGGTTGCACTTGTACCTGTGGAGCAGGGGTTTGAACATATTGGATTTGTGGAACAGTAGTTTGGACATAGTGTACTGGCACAGGGGCAGCAACATAGTGAGCAGTGTTCACTTGAGCTGCTGGGGTATACTGGGCATAGTGCACAGTGGTTTGGTTTTGAGGTCTAGGATTTGAGCTAGGATGAGTAATTATGGGACCAGTAGTTTGACTCCTACATTCCCTAGCAAAATGTCCCAACCTATTACACTTGTAGCACTTGATTTTCGATTTATCCAACCCAACCCTTAGATTCCCATGCAAACCTGGGAATTTTCGCCCTGTTCTTTTGTAAAATTTGCTAGTTCTAACACTTAGCAAAGCCAGTTGATGTAGGATGTCCATTTCCTCTAAGTCAGTGGGATCGAAATGTTGTAAATCATTGAATTCAAAGCTTAGATTATCTGACATCTGGTTTTCGTTTGCAGTGAATGCATAACTTGCAGAGTGAGGATCAGGGTTGTTAAAATTTGCACCAGCAGTTATGTCAATGAAGTGATCATAACCCTGATCCTTACCACTGCTCCCAGATTCTTCTTGACCCAGAAGAGCAGTATTACCGAAAGTGTAATCATCGGTAACTTTTCCTGACTCTTGTAACCTCCTTTTCTGGTTCAACTCCCTTTCGTAGGTCAGGAGTCGACCGTGGAGTTGGGTCAAGGTCAGATCCTTGAATTCAGGTGAATTTCGGGTGACAAAAGCTATGGTGTCCCATTTTTCTGGCAGTGACCCGAGGAACCTGCTATTTTGAGTTGAATTTGTAAAAGTGGTGTTAACAAGCCTCAGTTCACTGATGAGACAACTGAAACGCTCAAATTGTTGCGTTAGTGATTCACCTTTAACGTAGCAAAATGTTTCATACTGTTGGTTCAGGATTTCCCTATTGTTTTCAATGACTTCCTCAGTTCCCCCAAACTGTTCCTTAAGTGCGTCCCATAACTCTTTGGCACTGTTACAATGTAACAGTCCAGCATATATCTCATTGGGCAGCGCTGATGCTACGATGCTAAACGCTTTAGCATCTAGTTCGATCTTTTGAAAGTCGGTTTTGGTATAATTTTCAACTGGTTTTGGAACGAACTTTTTAGCATCTTCAGCACTTGGCACTGAAGGAACATGGGGACCATAAGTGACAGATTTCCAACAACCTGTGCTTTGTTGAGCGAGGATGTGACCCATCCTCCTCTGCCAGATGTTGTACTCATTTCTTTTTAGCATAGGTGGTTTAAAAAGCGAGCCGATGTTGTTTTTATCATCCTGAGATTGTGACGACATTCTTGTTGTTTTACAGACACTGAGAAATCAACTTTAATGGTGATTAATCCTTGCTCTGTTTTTCAACGAACGAACAAACGATCAGTATCAACTGTTATGAGCTGAACTATTTACGTCAAAATGATTGTTAAATCAAATTTGACTGTCCAAGCTCTGATACCAATTGTTGGATCTGAGTTTTTTTTTTATTGTATTTTCGTTTGAAATTAAGATGGAAATGAAAGAGTTGTGCAGCGGAATTAAGATGAAAACAAACTTTGCATACAATCAAATGAGAGTATTGCTTTGATCAAGACATTTTCAACAAGGAACCGAATGATTGAATTAACTTTCAACAACGATTACAAGTAATGCTTGAATACAAACTCCCCCTCAGCCAGAGCTCAGCGTTTGTTCGTGCAAAGAAGACGGTATTGCAAGAGCTAATAGAACAGTACAAAGTACTGAACTATTTATAGGCACTTACAAACCACTGAGCATCTTTAGCTGACGTCACCATGAAAGTGACATCTAACCTCCTAACAAACTCTAACCTCTGATCTATAAACACTGATGTACTAAACTACTGCTATTACATTACATTATATAAAAGACACTTAAACAGCTGCTGCATCCTTCCACTGTTGTGAACCCAGCAGTGCCTGTCCGGATCAGCAGTACTTGACTCAAGGCAGTAGATTGAGTCAGCAGAGCTTTGGTCTTCCATCAGTCTTTAACATTTGTCAGTAGATGCAAAGCAGCAGTTGTAGGACAGCACTTAGTGAGATCAGTAGATAGGAGGTCAGCAGATATAACACCACTTTCAAAGGGAGAGATTTGCCTTAACTAACTGTAATCGTCTGCTTATTCTGGATCCACTGCTCTGATCCAGTTTTGGCTTTAATTATCTGTTCCTCTGATAGGGTTCAATCCCAACAAGCATATTCTTGTTTATTTTATACTTTATAGTTCTAATATAAAGTTTTATATTTTCGGGATGTTACATTATTTATGCTTTCATAATTTAAAATATATTATTTTAAATAATAGATCCATTCCAAGAAAAGGAACCGATTAGAACACAAGAAGTTGCAAGATCTTGTGTTTGTCAAGTACAACAAGACACTCAAGAACCGTCGTGGTAAAGAGGATGTGTATGATGCGATATCTTTAGATAAAATTGATAATTGTAATGAGTGGATGACTGGAAGGATTGAAGAAGAACGGTTTTTGAGGATGAGGACTTGACATGGGAAGTTGTAGGAGATGCGAGTGGGGCTGGAGAGGTAAGGGTACCAAGATCATCACAACCATCATCTTCAAGAGCTTTAGTGGATGAAGATTCTGAAAAAGACGATATTGATGAATCCGAAGCTGAATATCCAATTGATGTTGATGGAAGTTCTGATGATCAGTTTGATGATGGTCTTGATGATTGATGATGAACTATAAATTTAAATGTTTTAGACTTAGTGACCGCAAACGTTTGAATAAGTCCTAGACTCCTAGTAACTTTTGGTATAACTTTTGGTTAGTGACTGCAAATGTTTGTACAAGTCCTAGACTCCTAGTAACTTTTGGTATAACTTTTGGAATCACTACGTATGTATAAGCCCTAAACTTTTGCTACTAACTATTAGCTACACGATCTTAAACGACATATATAATTGTTTTTTTATTTTATATATGAAATCTTATTTATTTTCAAAGCATACATATTTTTTTATATTTTTTTTATCTATGTGCGCTTTTCTTAAAAAAGCCCACGCTTTTTTTGCACCTTGCGCCTAGGCTCCGGGCGAGGCCGATACGCGTCGCCTGCGCCTTGCGTCTTTAACAACATAGCGATCAACAATGGAATACAAGACCAGGACGACAACTTCGACTGCTCAGAGGAATTTCTTGTTTCGGCCCCAAAAAAGGAATGTGGCCAGAGATGAGGCACGTTTACACTGCCTACAAACATAATTTCTCTGGTAACTTATCCCTTTAACATAATTTCTCTGGTAACTTATCCCTTTTAAATGATTCAGATATTTATTCGGTTTTGAAACAAGAACAAGGGAGAACCATTTCGTTTTCATTCAAGGGGTAAGCGAGATCAATTTGCGCATAAACGATAGACGTTTACAAATACCTTGTGTTTTCTGTTGGAAATTCAGATATTTTGAATGGATATTAATTTAGTGAAATTATACTTTAATGAAATTATAATTATTTACTAGACTCTTCATATGGAAGATAAACTCTTAAGTAGAGTTTTTATGTCAATTTATTAATGTTTATGTCAATGTTTAGGTGGATCGTATACCTGCAATTTTGGTTAATGCGTGATTTGATTTGTTAATAAATTAATTGAATATATTGAATGCCAATGTTTCTGATTGTGATTTCATTGCAGATAATTTTTTCTGGATGAAAAAATATAAGTGTGGGGATGTGTTGTCGGGTCAAAAAAGTAGTATTTTATATAGTTTGTGTCGAATTTTAGCGTGTCAAACATATTAAATCTGTACGTGTTATAAACTTATTATGTGTTAATGTTTTTGGTTAAGCAGGTGTTAAAAAGAGTCAACGAGAGAAACCGGGCAGAAATAATGGCTTTGAAGGTCAACGCGGGACACGTAATGTGAAAAATCAATCCTGGCAAGCTTAGCGACACGCGGAGGTGTCTGCAGGATTTGCCGCGAACCGCTGGAGATCAAAAATCAAATGTCGGTCAATAACGTTAAGGCGGTCAAAGTGATGACCCCCGCGACACGTGGGGGTTATGCCGGATATCTCCGTAACGGGTGGACGATTCTTGTTACGGGATTCCTTATTTAATCAGCCAAATTAGGTTTTAAGGTATCACTTTTCATTATCTTTCCCCAGCCTTCGAGTACGAAACCGTAGGACGAATGTACGTCTAATCAACTCGGGATGACAACTGAAGCTGTGAAGACCACCATGAGCGGCTAAACACTCGGCGACTTCCACTAGGATGAAAGTTGCTTTGTTTTGACATATTTATCCTATTTCTGATTCTTATAAACTGGTAAATCTTGACTACTTGTGTTGATTTCTTGGTAAACGTTGATTGTGTTTGCATTATTTATCGTTTATTAAGTGTATTGGCAGCTTTCTTGCATTGATAGTGGGTTAATAGATTGGTGGGTAATTGATACAATTAAACGGGTTGTTATGTTGTATGGTGAATATTAAAAACTATCCTTAACAATTAATCAAAGTCATTAATTCCAAGGCCATATCTATGTGGTGTTTTGAATCAGTAAACTGATTTTTGTGATAAAACGGGTATTCGGTATTTCGGGTGGCGGTTGCTTTTTCTCATATTGACCGCAACTTCTTTAATTGGTTTTCTTATTTTTAAAATCAATTAATCAAACCCCCAATCTAAGTAATTCTAGTTTTAGTTATAATGTTCTACACTGACCACAAATTCCCCGTGGATACGATACCCTACTTACGCTATCTACTAAGTTTAATTAGGTTTTTGATTGACCCTTACGACAGTCATCAGATAGGTTTTGGTTATACTTGTTATGTTTAAATTTAAAACCATCTAAAATATTCGGTTCAAAAGATAAAGCACACAAGATGTTTTGCCAACATGATAAGTTAAGGAAAATGACCATGACTAGCGAGATGTATGTAACGATTCGTATTTCATATTTTCTATTTTTAGCAAACTTGTATTTGTATTTCATTTCAATCCTTTTAATCTTGAGACTTTGATCATAATGGAAATACATTTTTATACATACATGTTTATTCATACATAAATGATACTTAATCAATCGCAAATACACATTTCATACGCAAGAACCAAACCATACTTGGTGTTTATTTTGTGTAGGAAACATCATTCATACCTAATCATACTATACACATGCCTTATAATGACCTAAAGCACTTAAAATATTGAAGAAATGGCATAAATGGACAAGTGACCAAGCATCAAGGACCAAAAATAATATAGGATTTAGAGAAAACGGTGGAAAGTGTGAGAACGGTGAGAACGCTTATGAATTGTCCGATCAAAACAATCCATGGACTAGATTGGCGCGGTGGCGTTTTCGTAAATAACATCAATTTTATTACATGGACGCGCTTCATTAAGGGTAAAAAAGTCTTTTGACTTCTCCACACAAAACGCCATCTCATGAAATAAAACGCCAAACAAATAGCACACACCATTCTAACTAAAAACGTCATTAGATATAAAACGACAAACTTAATTATAATAAAATCTCGCCTAAAAAAACCGCCAAAAAATCCTATATATACAACATCTCAGACCTTCAATTAAAAACACACACAAAACCCCAAACGCCATATTTAATATATACCATTCGTCTTAGAAACGCCAAAAAACCCAAACATCAAATATCTTTTAAACCAAAACGTTTATTTGAAATTCAGTTTGGTTGTCTGTAAGGTTTCACTCAATGTAATGGACAAAAATCCTTAAGTGAGGATATTGTCCATTTCATTAAGTAAAATCTTATTGACTTTATCCTCAACTTCCATCCAATTTATAACTCTAAAACATACAAAAACATTATTGAGGTTTATTGTCAATAAAGTTTAACTGTATGGGGTGGACAACATTGTCAGTTATCTTTCTTAACCGAGGATTAACAATGTTGTCCATCTCATACAGCAAAACATTATTGACTTTAGCATGATCAAATTTTGAGGTTTAAGGTGCTTTTATTTAGTGGCGTTCTTTTTATTGGTAAAACGCCAAAATTAAAAAATCAAACATCGTTCATTGGAAAATTCAAGATTGTTGGCTGAAAGGTGTAAACTCAATAATATTTTGCTGCATGAGATGGATAAATCTTCAAGAAAAAGATGTTGATTTCAGACTTTGTGCTTCCAAATGGCGACAAAAAAAAACTACTTGAAAAACAAAACAACAAAATGAATCATACGAAAGTCGAACCAGTCAGTTAAGATAATTCAAAAAAGAATAAAGAGACTGGTGACAGTGAATATTTGGAAGATCAATTGTTTATATATTCTTTTTTTAATTTTCTTTTTCAGTTGATTGTTATATATTTAAAACGCCATATATAATAAAAACGCCAGACAGCCAAATGCTTGTTAAAACGCTATCATGCCGTAAAACGCCCAAAAACTCCCAAACTATAATAAAATTACTTTGGAAAAGTATTATAAAAAAACCCAAAAAATAAAAACCAAACTTGAAAATTTAACTAGAAACAGTAACTACAAAACAGTAAAAATGAAGAGACGGATAATTTATTATATTAGAATCTAAAACGCCAAACTTGAAAGACGGGACGTGTTACAGACTTCAGAGATAAAAGCTTATCAAAAACAATAATTACAAACAGTAACTGAAATGACGAATAGTTTATTATAATAATGCACCGCCTAACCTACGCCGCCTAAAGAAATCCTATAAAATAATACCTCTCAGCAACTTCCATTCAATCAAACAAGAAAAAACAAACGCCAATACTACTAAATACCACTCACTGTAAAACGCCAAAAAATTACAAAAATCAAAGATAGCTAATATGCTTTCTTGGATATTCAGTATTGTTCTTCCTGAAGTTTCACTGAATAGATTGTTAGGTGAGGGGAGTAACTCAGTAAGATTTTGCTGCATGAGATGTACAAATCTTCAAGAAAAAGATACTGATTACAATCGAATGTCATTTTGTGTTCTTTGTTCTTGAATAAGGCTTGGATGAGGAGAAGAGATCAATGACACTGAAGAGTGGGATGATTATAAAGATGAAGATCAAGATGAAGAAAAAGCGAAAAACACACCCACACATCATAGATCTATGTCCCCAAACATCCACAAAAGCCACTTCAACAAACGAGCAGGCAAAATAATCAAACTGATGGTTTGTTAAGTTTTACAAAAAACGTCATATATTTGGTGATAGTTCTTGTACTATTAAAGAAAAGAGAGACTTATGACAGTGAAGATTGTGAAGAGAGATCCGATTAGGATTTTTAATTTATTTTCTTCGCTTCTATTTTTTCCATGTGGTTGTAATATAATTTTACAATTGTAAAACGCCAAGATACCATAAACGCCAATATATATATATATATATATATATAAAATAATAGAACAATGGGCCATCTTGTTTAAAACGCCTTGAAAAACGCCATTCAGATAGATTTCCTGACCCCCTTGGGGTTCCAATGGCATACGATTTGAAAAAAACGACATAAACGCCAAAATGTTAATACAATGAAACCATTAAACGCCATTAATTATTGAATTTGGTTAACGCCAAAAATCTTAAACCCCAAAAATAAAACAATATTGTGAAAAGCGGAACTGGAAAAGCAGAAGATAAAATGACAAAAACGCCACGTGTTGGGCAAGGATGCGTTCTCACCGTTCTCACACTTTTGAGCGTTTTCTCCTGATCCCGTTCCTATATATATATACTGGAAGGCCTTACGGTCTGCAAGCCAGTCTTAGCGGGCAAAATGCCCAACAGCTCGCAATCTGGTCTGATTTTCCCCCCTTTTCGTCAAATAACTTCCACCTAACTTCATTTAAACCTAAACCCTAAACACTCACTTATAAATAAGCCTCTTCCACAATTCTTCCAACCTTTACACACCTCAAATCCAATCTCTAATCCTCTAATCTTCTCAAGATCTTCAAGTTAGGCAGATTGTACCAAGTCTTAAAATAGTGAGTTTTGAGCACCTTCTCCTACTTTCTTCATGATTTTCTTACTTCAAATTCCTTGGCAACCTCTAATGATGTTACCCAATGTTCACCAAGGTGTAACAAGGTGGTACATCACCAAACATGAGATCCAAAGTCGGATTATACTTTGTATTTTTTATAAAACTTTTACAAACTTGTTTGTTCCGTGTTCATCTTGTGGAAATCTTGCACCATCCTTGCTCCCAACTAAACTTATGTTGTGAGGCTTGTGTTATGGTTAATTTCCAAAACGTTAGAGGTTCATAACCTCAATTACTTGTTGCCCTAAAGGGTCCCAAGTGACCTACAAAGTGTTAAAACCAACCAAGCCTTCAACCTCCAATGTTGAAAGACTTGTGTTTTGATTTGGTAAGAACAATGAAAACCTTGGTCTCCAACTTTGATTCCACCACTTCACTTGTTACTTAGCAAATTAGTTAGTTCATTCCCTAAGTCACCAAACAAATTTTAAGTAAACAAAGTGAACAACCTACACCAAGTCTTCAAACACTATCCATTATTGTCATGGTGAATTAGGAGATTTTATTTTGTTCATATTCATGACCAACCAAAATCATCAATTAAATGGATGATTTTGTGCTTTGGTGAATCCATAAAATGAGGTTAAATGGATGGAATTCATCCTACCTCCTTACATGACCATTACATGATACTCTATGATACATATGACGATTATACATACTACATAGCTATAATATATATCCAAAACCGAATCATAACACCGACTAAACTCATGGTTGAATGTTATGTATTATGGTGAACATTATCTTGGATTAAGATTTCTTGTACTTGGACTTCCAATGGACAAAATAGTTCCCATGAAAAACATATAAACATGGTGTCCAATTTGAGTGTTTTAACAAGATAACTTTTATGTAATTCCATACTAAGTTACAATTCCGCATACGAATTCCTAATCCAATTTGGCATACTTACACGCCTTGTTTGTCCTTGAAGGCTAACTCGGCGTTCGCAAACTCCCAAACACATCAACTCACTTACGTGGAACTTCTACGCAAACCGTGAGTATACATGAACCCATTTATTTTAATACACTTTGGATGCAATATATATAAATTATCAAACTCACACTTACACAATCAATCACATTATTCAAATAACCAATCCATTTATACATGCTAATGTGTTATACTTTAGGATATTTACATGCTAGAAGCCATTCTTGCACAATATTTGTCGTTAACTTCATGAGCCAACCTTAACATGTATAGCGTTATAGGAGTAGCACACCGCCCTTAGGAAGGGTCTATGTTAAGTTATTCAATCAAATGGTCTTGTTCACTTCGGTGACATTTGTTGCATGCTAGTTTATGTATCTTATGGCTTAGTATACATTTTATGCCATGTTTGGATTTAGTCAAATTTCTATACATATGCTAGTAGACAAACTTGTATGCTTACCAATGCTTTATATGTTGACCTTTATTCGAATATATATTGTAGGAAGCTAATGATGAGACGTTTCAAGAAATCTATTAGGATGGACTTAGAAACGCATTATTTAAATTTATGTATTTCCTTGTCATGTTGAATTTTCAATTATTGTATTTCCCACTTTGAGACAATGTACTACTTTTAGTTATCAGTGAAATTTGAATTACTAAATTATTGTCATTTATAGCAAGTTATGATGTTTTAAACGTTCTAGTTCATCTCACTCTGATGTTTCCTCCTTCAGTTGGGGTGTGACAATGTACTTATGTTTTGGCACATTTGAGTTACTGAAGAGCAAAAACTTGAAAATTTTCTATTTTTTTCAAAAATCCCCTCATTTTCACACTTGAAATACATTGTCCCCAATGTATACAACTTTTAAAGGTCAACTAAATATGTGAAGATGAGATTTCAATCAATCATTATCAAAACCAATCTGGACTAGCAAGCCATTCCAACTAAGACTCAACTAAAAAAACACCCTAAATTTCCACTCCTAAAACAAAGTTAGTTTTACACCACCGAAGATAAAATAAGCGGAAAAACATGAACCAACTTCAAACAAAACTCGAAAAGGAAGCATATTCACCTTATTTAACAACTATGTTAAGATCTTCAATGACAATCTTTAGGACTTCTTCATAGTCCAAAATAATAATGTGTGCAATTCGCCAAACAGCATGTAAAAGCATGTTTCTCACGTTGTGAATAACATATAAAAATTTCAAAATTGTGTCATTTTTCTATAAATTCTGTTTAAGCCAAACCAAACAAATTAACTCCCTTCCCTACACTTAAACCTTTGTTTAAGTATGGAGAAGGTTAAAAAGCCAAAGGTTGTTACACCTAAGGTTTAAAAACCTAGAGTTGAAAAACCTAGGATTGAGAAACCTAAAGTTGAAAAGCCAAAGGTTGAAACAAAAGTTAAGCTGTGAAAATGTATAAAAACCACAGAAAAAATGAATTTGAAAGCATGAACTGAAAACATTTTAAATTTTATCAATTGTGTTTTTATAAAAAAACATTAAACTAATTTATTTATATGTTTCTGAACTTTTAAACGTCTACATACATATATCTAAGCAAAATTTATTCATATTTCTAAATATAAATAGAGACAAATAAACATTGTATTTTGACAATTTACTTATACTAGTAAAATCAATCGCGCGCGTTGCGGCGGGTGTCGGTTTCAATAACGTGCTACAACAAACGAAAGAAAAAACCGTAAAAATATATCAAACACTAAAAATAAACACATCACAACAATAGAAAGAACCGAACAAAAAGAAATATCCGGAATACATGTTTTGTATTTTATTAAAACCGTCCCTGTATCGCGATGGGAATCCCAGTTTGAAGGTGAAGTCTGGTTGCAGCATGAATTCCAGTTTGTAGATGAATTCTGGCTCGATTGGACTAATGAGAAACTTTTGTTTGGTGATAACACATATATAAAAAGAATTTAAATACTTGTTGAACAAAGTTAGTTTTGTGACCAATGTATCGTCCTAATACCTGCACATAAGAAGTCCAGTTTGGGTTGAAATATAGCAAGCTTAAGCCACAAACATAATAGAAATATGGACCTTTTTTCACCATTTATCTTAATGCCAAAAAACATGCCCAAGTAATATAAAGACTTCAAACAATATGTAAGCACATACAGTATGTGTAGTAATTTTATGATATAGTAGAATTTTAACAATTACATTTGCAAACGATGGTTATATGATGTTGCAAATACAAAACCAAAAATATGTCTAAATAAATTATGTAAAGTAAATTTTTTGAATTTTGCATATCCTTCTATTTGAGCTAAAAAGGAGGCGTTAAATATTGAAACTCAAATATGTGATATCTTATTGGAACCCAATGGCTTTCAATATACACACAAAAAAGTTGTTATCATCAAAGCTACAAGCTGATCAACAACCCATGATCACCCTACCATATGGAGAAATGCTAGCTGCATCTACAGAATAAAAAATAAAAATAAATTGCAATCAAAGTTGTAACCCGACCTACAAGCTATAATCTTTACCTTACCATATGCAGTTTACCCCGTTACAAATAAAATGTGACCTGCAATCTAACAAACTACTTTGTTTGTGTCATAACCTTTCTCAGTTGAAACATTGAAAGAGACCCCACCTCAAAACACAATCATATGAGATGTAAAATCGAAAGATATTTACCTCAAGACAGTTTTGCATATCCTGTTGAGTATGCGATCCTTTGACAGACTAAAATCATAACCTGACATAAGTTACTAAATCACGGAAACCTTAAAGCTTAAATAGGTTCCAAACATATGTTGTCTCCTCTCTCTCTCCCCCCCCCCCCTCTCTCTCTCTCTCTCTTTCTCTCTCTCTCGTCTTAAACCTATCGATCAACGAATTCTCTTGTCTCTCTTACTCCCCTATATCTCTTCTATTAACCACAGACAGTTGAGCAAGCTACTTTAATGTGATAAACCTAAAATGAAACTTATATCCACAAATAAAAATCGTCCAACACACATTGTTGTTCAAAACATCCCTAAACCTTCATGAATCGATAACCATTTTGTTGCAGTCCTTAAAATCTATTTTCAGTCAATCAAAAGCTCAAGCAAATCGTTGTCTATCTTATGAGATTGATCTGAGTAAACCTCTTAAACCTTCAACTAACAATCAAAATCATATTCAGTACTAAAAATCTAGTACACACTGCCATTCAAAAAAAATCCTCAACCATATATAAATCTATAACATTTTGGTTGTTTTTCTTCAACCTATATCGCCATCAGTCCATAGCTCAAGCAAATCTTTTGCATAAATGTCGCCTTTCACATCTAACTCAAGAAAAGTCAAAGGCAGAAACCCTAAACCCCTTGTAATCTAAAAATCCATGTACACATGATAAGCAGAACGATGAGTTCATATAGTTAATTACCTTCATTTGAGATTAAGAAAACTCACATGACCCCTAATCGAAAACCATGAGCAACATTAGGTGTATTTCATATAGCAAAACGATTCAGATTAGAGATGTAGGTTGCTGGTCTTCCATGATACAATTGAAAAAGAAAAAGAATGATACAATCGATTTGCAACTTGCAAGAGGAACCACCAAGCTAAGCCAATCACCTCCAAGAGCCGGCCAATCCACCATCCAAGATGTAAGCTGGTGACCGGATAACGGCCATAACCTTAATCTGGCCGGAACCTGAACAAACATCATCGTTAACACCAGATCCAACCAAAAAGGATGTTGCATGACATTGATCTACTGATTTCATAACTAAATCGGAGGTGATAAACTTACCGGCATTGTTTGCTCAACGTGGGACCACTGCCGGTGTGACACCCCAGGAAAACCCGGAAAACCATGCAACTTAACTAGCTTCCTCAGTGAGTACGTACCAAATTTCAGGACGAAATTTCTTTCAACTTGGGGATAATGTGACAACCCGTATTTCAGAACCTATCTTTGTATTAAAGTAACGTATGTGAATCTATGTGATTACATGAACTTTGATGATAAATGGAATATTATGATATTATGTTATCTGATTATGTGAATGCATGTATGTATGTAATGTTATCACACAAAAATAAACAGATCACACAACATTTGGCCGATCGCACAAGCCCATTCGGGTTACACTTGTTGTATTCGAAACCCATAAAGGGCAGCCCATTAGGAGGGTTCGGCCCACTCCATCAATGACACAACACCTAGGGTGTTGGTATAAATCCCACACTTTACCTAATCACACAAGTTTACAAACCCTACTCTCTTTCTCTCTTCTCAAACCCGACGGCAACAACCTTCCATCTCTCTCGAAGCTTTATCAATCCTCGTTCCATTCTTTAACCGGTTAGTGTTATGTTATTGTTTGATTTCGGTTTGGTTGATGTTGTTATACGATTGAATATATGTTATTCGAATTTGATAGTATGAACAAACTGTCTTACAACTATAGAGTTTGATATATGCTTGATGATGATTTAGATGGGTAGGAACCGAATAGAATTAATGATTCATGAAATCGGCTCACATGTATAGTGTTGTAGATCGATATAGGGTTGTTAATCACATGAGGTTGTTGATGATTTAGAATCGAATATATTTACTCGGTTGTGATGTGTTTATGTTAGACGAGTTGTTGTGATGTATGTTAGGATGCATGCTAGAAAGTCAAGGACATAAATCTTTTAATGTGTTTGAAGTTGTAGTTGATGCTCATGCTGTGATTATGATTAGGGTTCTTATGGATTATTGGTAAATTGCTTGGTTTGATCGATTATTGTTTATGATTGGAAACTGTTAACTGTTAGTATTGATTGATCAAATGTAAGATAGGAAACTGTTGATTTATTGTAACTAAATAGCATGAAATTCGGATGGTAAATCGGATCGCACAAGACTCCTTGGTCGCACAAGATCAGATCGTACAAGATCTGATCTGAACACACAAGTCCAGTCGCACAATATGGTTACAATCGCACAAGGACAACTCAATCGCACAAGTAATTTGAGTCGCACAAGATTGTTTATCTGTTTATTGTGTTGGGCCGTATGTATATCTGTTGGGCCGTAGACTGTTGGGCTGGGTAACAAAGCTGATCGCACAAGACTATATGGATCGCACAAGTTAAATGTTGATTAATTGTTTGGGCCGCTTACGTGTTGGACTGTTTATGTTAATTGGGCCGGGCATGACTGGATCACACAACCCATTGTGGATCGCACAAGTATGCTGATCGCACAATAGGTTGGGGCGTTTGTTTAATTGGGCTTTATCTTTCGGGTCGCACAAATTGGACATGATGAGTACTTAACTGCTACTGTTAATGTGTTATACGTGTTTGCCATGATCAATACGTGTTCGTAACCTGTTAGCTTATGTGTAAACATACGTGCACTACTTGAACCTAGACCTGACTTGTATGGTAACCATGTTAGGACGTGGTTGACCTCTAGCAGCTCGATTGACCTTTCGTTTATCTGCCGAGCTAACCTAAGGTGAGTTCACACTTTCTACAAAGCATGGGATTCCCAGGGGTCGAGAATGGGTTAAGGAAGATGGATTCCTCGTCCTTTCTTGGGTAGGACAGTACGGGTTCAGGAATATAATTCCTCGTCCTCATGGACAGTTAACATTCACTAGACCAAAACTCTATCACGAAGTCCCTCCTTTTTATATCGACTTAATCGCCGGGCCAATGGCGAGCGGGTCATTAGTTAGATAGCGCTATTTAGGTCTGACAAGCCTCACACCGTACCGCAGAGGACGGGCGTGAACTAATGGATCTGGGCACGTCAATGATGATAGACATTGACAGTTCAGAGCACATAAACATGACTACAGTCAGCAGTCGATATGGTAACGATTCTAGTAGTATATACATGGGGTAGCCCCCACGGCCAGAGAGCCAGATATATAAACATGGGGTAGCCCCCACGGCTAGATAGCCAGAGTAAACGGGAATAAACAAAACACGTTTTCAACTATGGGGTAACCCCCACGGCAGGATGCCAGCTAAGGGAAACTGTTTTTGGAACAACTTAAAACAAACACCCAACTGTGAACTCGCTCAACACTATAGTTGACTCGTTACTACATGCTTTGCAGGTCAATAGGTTTAGCAGGAGCTTGCATGGAGAAGAGTCGTTGTGGAGCATGGACATTGAGTGTTCATGATAAACTTAAACATTATTAACTTATGCTTTGGTTTTTGACATTATGCTTCCGCTTTGCAACTTAAACTATGTTTTGTTTGGACACCAATTGTATTGTGTTGGATTTTATTATTACTTACATGCTTGTTCAATATGATTGGTGGCTTGATCCTGGTCAGTCACGCCTCCAAGCGGTGATACTCCGCGTGTGGATTTTGGGGGTGTGACAGATTGGTATCAGAGCCATTGGTTATAGAGAACTTGGTTTTAATAAGGGAAAAGTTTTTGTTAAAACCAGACTATAACCTGTACAGTGCTCTACGATCCACAACGACGCTTCACTCCACGTGCAAGGCTCGACATTCTAGGTGATATGATTTATGTTTACATTGCCTACTTGCTAGATTAAGTAGAACTTTGTTTATGGTATGCTTAGATAAACGTAGCAACGATAGTTTGAAAACACGTGTATGCTTACACCCTTCTGTCATCGCATTTTCGCGAACCCCTCTCACTCATGTTTCTCTTGGTATGAAGATCATGTCTGGACACGTTAACATGACTCAAGCCCAGTTGACGGCTCTGATTAACCAACAAGTTTCCGCGGCACTTGCAGCCGCACAAGCAGGAGGTATACCCTGCAGTCTAAACTCACTCTAGGATCTTTAGGTCCTACTCTCGTAAACCAACACTTGTGCTTAACCTTGTCCCTTCTTACACCCACGACAGGTCAACATGCTTAGCCACCTGTGTGCACCTTCAAAACTTTTATGGACTGCCGACCCACTACTTTCAGCGGCATTGAAGGAGCCGTAGGCCTCCTCCACTGGTTTGAGAAACTCGAATTTGTCTTCGAGATGTGTGAATGCCCTGAGGCTCGCAAGGTGAAGTATGCTACCAGTACTCTCGAGGGTTTAGCGCTCACGTGGTGGAACGCTCAAGTCCAAATGCTGGGGTTGGTTGCTGCTAATGCCACCCCATGGAACAATTTTAAGGAAATGATTAAAGAGGAATATTGCAATCGTGATGACATCCACAAGTTGGAGGTAGAGTTCTTTAACCTCAAAATGACGGGGTCAGAAATTGAAGCTTACACAAAAAGATCGAATGAGCTAGCCATTTTGTGTCCTACTATGGTGTATCCTCCCATCAAACGCATCGAACTATACATTCAAAGTCATGTAACTTCAGCTAACCTCGCCACCATCCAGCAAGTTGTTCAATTGGCTCATTGTCTCACTGATCAGGCGGTGGAGCAGAACAGGTTACCAAAACGTATTAGTGCTACAGCTACTTCTGATACTCCCAGCGACAACAAGCGTAAATGGGATGGAACTTCAAGCAAAGGTTCAACTTCTGTTCAATCTAAGTCTCAGCAGAGAAGGAATGACGACTACAAGAGCCCTAGTCAGCAATCATCTGGTAGTCAAAGTCATAGTGGGTACAAGGGAAATCACCCCAAATGCAATCGCTGTAATCTACACCACAGCGGGCCATGCACCAGGAGTAATTGTCATCGGTGCAACAAGCCAGGCCACGCCGCAAAGGATTGCAGAAGTTTATACCACGCAAACCAGAATCGTCAGCAACAACAAGCCCCACAAAATCAACGCCAGTAGCAGCAAGGTATCAACAAAGGGTGCTTTCAGTGTGGAGCTGAAGGCCACTTCAAGAGAGATTGTCCCCAACTGAACAGGAACCAGAACAACAACAACAATAACAACAACCAGGGGAATGGAAATAAGGGGGGTAACAACGGCAATGGTGCAAGGGGTCGTGTGTTCGTTATTGGTCAGGGTGAAGCGAGGAATGATCCCAATGTTGTGACAGGTAAGTTCCTTCTCGACGACTTTTATGTTACAGTTTTATTTGATTCGGGTGCTGACACTAGCTACGTGTTCTTAAAAGTTAGTCAAATGCTTAAGCGTACCCCAACACTATTGAGCACCAAGCACATTGTAGAGTTAGCTAATGGTAAAAGTTTAGAGGTCACACACATAGTCAAGGGTTGTAATCTTGTTCTTGCTGATCACACTTTCTCTATCGACCTCCTTCCTATCGTTCTGGGTAGTTTCGATGTTGTCATTGGGATGGATTGGTTATCCCAACACCAAGCAGAGATTCTGTGCAACGAAAAGATTGTTCGTATTCCTCGTTCAGGTGATGAACCTCTCATGATTCGTGGCGACAAGAGTGGTGCTGTTGTGAGCATCATCTCTTTCCTTAAGGCCCAGAAGTGCTTGCGTAAGGGCCACACTGCTATTTTGGCTCTCGTTACAGACACCTCGAAAAAAGAGAAGAAGATAGAAGATTTTCCGATTGTACGTGACTATCCTAAGGTATTTCCTGAGGAATTACCTGGTCTTCCGCCTCATCGCCAGGTCGAGTTTCAAATCGAGCTAGCTCCTGGAGCGGCACCTATAGCTCGTGCACCGTATCGTCTAGCTCCATCAGAATTGGAAGAACTATCTGCGCAGCTACAAGAACTATTGGACAAGGGTTTTATTCGTCCTAGCTCTTCGCCCTTGTAGGATCGAATTTGGACCTAAACGAGTCGAACAGAAGAGCTTTACTCAGTTTGAACGGCGGAAACAGACAAACCGAGTTCAGTTCAGCAAACAATACACTTTAAACTGTATTTTCTATTGATTGAATGACATTTACAAGCACGAGAAATACTGGCAGCACTTCGGTACAATATTCTGATTCCCCACCAAATGACATGATGACTCTCCTATTTATAGTGTTTCTGATTCCCCACGAAATGACAATTTTCTGATTCCCCACGAAATGACAATTTTCTAATTCCCCACGAAAATGTCATGTCTATTTCGTGGGAAATCAACATTTCGTGCCCTAATCTAAACAATTCTATACAATACTCGATACAAGACGAAGACGACAGACGGATGCACCAACAAACTCCCCCTCGGATGTTGACGGAGTCTTCAGTGTCGAGTCTTCGCACTTTCAGCCTTTGGGATTCTTTTCTTTGAAATGTTTGACGCTGTAAGTATCCTTCAATCTTTATCTTCTCTTTTCTCTATCATCAACAAACTCCTCACGAACAATCTCTACTCGGATGTCTTCAGACTCCCCCTTTCAATATACTGGGATCGCAGTCTGGCATGTTGAAATCACACAGTCCTCAGGTATCGGAACCTGACTCTCTATCATTCAAATAACCTGCACATTCTCTACCCAAAAATAAATTTTCTGATGATAACTTGTAAAACAATCTCACCATCTAATGAACCTCTTGCAGGAATAATACAATCAAAGAATGATTTTACCATGTTAATCATTGATGAACCACTTGAAAATATATCACTTTTATGTTTAAAAACAACACACTCTCCCAAACCATCTGTTCATCATGTTTAGCACTTGGAATTTTGAAAATTAGCTCTCCAACACCAGTTGTCGAAAATCTTTTTGTATTTTACAAAATTTATGCTAAAACACACTGAAAATCTTTTTGGATTTTTGAATAGAATGAAATGCAGTAAAGAAATATTTACATACAATATTTTTGTGAGTTTGTATAAGAGGATCATATCAGTTGTTGAGACAAATCACTAACACCGTTAAGCTTTAAACATTTTAAGTTCTAAACGATTCACTTAGATTGTCAGTATACTGGTCCACTTAAATTCTCACACAAAGTTCAACTGCTTCGAGATACGATATTAATGTCTTAAGCACTTAAACTTAATCGCGTGTCCCACCTCAGAATATACTCCCGTATCCAGATCCCAATATTCAGTCTTACAGGTGAGTATACCACATATGATATCTGTAAGGGGTTATAATGCGAGGGCCGTGAGAGCTCAGGTCGATACTTCCGTATACGTAGAGAGATGACGGCTTCGACTTTTGGTGTGTCCCCTTTAGAGGATCTTTTTTACAACAGCAATGACTATCAATTTTATTGTTTCATCAATTTGCTGAGGGCGGCGCTATGTTTCAAGCAAGCGGAAAGTATTCTCCGGGGACTAGGCCATTGCTTCCGCAAAATCAGAAGTCCCGGGATAATACCCCAGATATCACTGAGTATAAAGACCTAGTATCTCAGAAAGAGGGACCTTTCAAACAAGATTTCGGGGGTTACCCATATATCCGAGAGATGTTTCCCCACGATATAAGCAAGTTTGAAATTTAGGTTTATATCTCGTCACAATCTACTAAATGTGCAAAAACCTACTGACACATCATCAGTGAGACCGTTTATCACATTTTAACTTTCCATTTCTTTAGCATGTTGTGATAGTCCACTGATGTACTATCATTTCCTCTTTTTGACAACAAAACTCATTTTTGGAATTTATCATGTTTTTTACTTTTTCAAATTTTCAAATGTTTTTGGATTTTCTAAAATTTCTTACTCCCCCTAAAATGCAAACACATTTTAGGAAATTTGAAAACAAACTGTACAAACAACGTGACAACTGATATCAAATTGCTTCAAATCGCCATTCACTTGGCATAAACAATCAGAACTCCCCCTTTCAACAAACTATTTTCCCATTGATTTCAAAACACTTAAGTTTGTTTTAATCAAATGGTTTTTCTGGAAAATAAGTTTGTTTTTACCACTTATAGGGGCATGGTTCATCATATTGTCTTTCAACCACTTGTATGAAGATTACATCAAATTCAAATTAATGACCTTGAGTAATCACTATGCCAAAACAAACCTCTGTATCACTTGTACGATAAACTTATCAAACTAAATTTCAAGATAAATGCCGATACCTACTCCACACTTACCAACCTGGGAGTTCTGGAAAGTCCAGAGACTTACTGTTCGTAATATGTACCATCCCAGTCACAAACCAGGGATGGTTCAACTTTATCTTTCTTCTTCTTCTTCTCGTAAAACTCTTTAACCCCTTTGACTTTTCGATCAATCATTTTTCCAAAAATATGTTTTACAGTGGGGTTAAAGGCCTTTTCAACATCAAAAACCTTTTTATCATCATAAAATTGGTTTGATATCTCAACTTTACCAATTTTCTTTTTAAAATTTTCAGCCCGAAGTGGTGGAAAATTATCATCATCCACAGTCGGAACTGATTCTTCACTTTTTGAAACAACCTGTGGCTCCTCTGATTTTGTGGAATCAGATTCATCGCCAGAAGATAGCTCCTCTGATTTTGACCTATCAGAATCATCGCTAGAACTACCTCCAGACTTCTTAACAACCCATTTCTAGTTTTCAGATTTAGCTTTTTTGTTGTAAAACTTGTTTGAACATTCACCAATTTCAAATTTTGAGTTTTTGAATAATTTGGTTCGGTTAATTGGTGGTTCAAACTCAATCACTTTCTCTTTCTGTTTACGAGAAACTCCCTGTTTTGATGATATTGCCTTAGAACAATATCTGGCAATATGTCCAACAGTGTTGCATTGGAAACAGGTTCTCGTATCTTTTCTCTGTCCAGCAAACTTCATCTCTTCTTGCTTCTTTGCAAGGAACTCACTGTTTGACAGCCTCCAGAATTCTTTCTTTTCTTCTTCTTCTGATGAAGTACCTGAAACAAATGTCATCTTTGCTTTAAAATCACGAACATATTTTTCATTTTTCTGTTTGACCCGGAGTGCTGGACTCAGACTTTGACTCCGACATAGACTTCGATATTGACTCCAACTTTGACTCCTCAGTTTCATCTTTATCCAACACCTGATCGACGACTTTCTTTATTAACTCGGACTCATGATCAGTGTCAGATGATGTAAACGTCACATCAATATTTTCTGGCAATTTAACTAAAGACTTCGACTCCCACTGTAAATTTGTAGCTTTTTCGACTCTTTCTGAATTTGGATTTCTCGGAGAATATCCATTTTCAAGCGGGGGTGGACACTTGTGGTAACTGAAACCTTGTTTCTTACCAGAATCATTCTCTTTAGTATCCTTCTTTTTTTCTTTCTTTTCAGGAGTATTTTCTTCAGAACCTTTCTGTTCTTCAGAATGCTTTGCCTCAGAATTCTCCTCTTCCTCAAACGCCTTCATGCCTTCTACTGTTGGATAGATCCTGTCAATAACATAAGAAGTACATGAGTAACTTTTCAACAACCTATTTACTCTTTCAGTCTCAATTCTTTGTGTCTCCAACTTTTGTTCAAGCACAGCACACTTCTCAATATAGTTGTTCACAACTTTCTGCTTTATCATGAAAGCACCCTGAAGTGTCTTCATTGGTGTTGCTTGTTCTTCACTTGTTAGGTTGTATTGATTCATGGCTTTGTTCAGAACATCATAAGATTCCTTCAAACTGTTCAAGTTGTAAATCAGTGTGCTGTTCTGCTTCTTTATAGCTTCACAATTGTCACACTTCACCGGAATCTTTTTAGCATCAACTTCTTCATCAACCTTGAATTTTGGAACTTCAATCTTTACTTTCCTTTTGATCACATGAACTTCTTCATCGTCACTGCTAACTGGTGTCTTTACCTTTTTCTTTTTCTTCTTTGCTTTCTCATCTTCACTGTCACTCTCAGCCATCATTTTCAAATGATCTGCCATTTTTCTTGGCCAATACTCACGATCATCATCACTATCTTCTTCAACTCGTGCAACAAAAGTTGTGTGAGCTATATCATGATCAGGAACATAATTATCCCATGTGAAATTTTCCCAGCTAAACCCTTCAGGTAACTTTTCGTCATCTTGATCTATTATCAAGGCACTACCATCAACTCTCTTTGAAGAATCTTGATTAACCACACAAGCTCTCTTTCCAGAGTCTTCAATCACATTCCTTCCATGTGCAGTTTGTGCTTGATGTTGATGTTGTTGAGATGGTTGCTGAGCAACTTGATGGTAGATGGCTTTTCGGTAGTAATCATTGTTGTTGTTAAAAGGATTCTGAGCTCCACTTGCTTCGCGATTAGTGCACTCCCTCTTGAAGTGACCCTTCTCCCTGCAACGAAAACAAGTGACTTTAGATTTGTCAAAACCTAAAGTAGAAACACCATCCTCACGAAGATCATCTCTTCCAGTGATTTGCTTGAATTTCTCAGCTCTCCTCAACACGCTGGCCAAGCACCATTTTATGTCCATCAGCTCCATCTCTTCAGTATCGATCTGGTCGTAATCTTCCTTTGTCAGCATTGGATTCCCGATTCGACCTGCAACAAAACTACCATAAGATTCAAGAACAGTTCCCAATAAAGACATATGGCTTTTTGCTAACTCTTCAGAATATTCCTGATCATTTTCAATGTTCAATACAATGTTGCATTGAAGCTTTTTGCCATTTCTTGTTGTTGAAACGTTCGGATCAAAAGATGAATATGATGAAAAACTTGTGTGGCTGCTTGATCCTTTGGATGAACTATCAAATGAATTCTTTGCATTGAAAGCTGTTTGAATCTTCGGTGACAAGTTGGTGGATTTATCACTAACACCACCTTTGTAGTAAAGACCAATGTCTTGTTCACCGTCGAAATGTCACACCCCGGATTTCCACGTGTCACCGGTGGGCCCGGTAGAGGAGTATCGTGACGTGGTTGGCAACATAATAGTCAAACAACACAATGTATAAATATGCACAGCGGAAGCAAATGAAAAATATAATTCAACTTTAATAATATTGCAATATCGTGTATCACAACAGTTGAAGGTTTGTCCACAGAAGGATCAAAAATAAATAATAGTTCAACAGACGGTAGGCATCTTAAGCTTGCAAGACTTCTAGTGATGCTAAGGAGAAATCCCAGCCAATTACGCTTAGTACCTGCATTTAATCTTTTTGGGAAAATACGTCAGTTTACACTGGTAAATACAATCAACTGACTCATTTTGGAAAATGATTAAAAATTGATTTGGATGCACGTAGCATAAACATTTTATAACTTGGGAGAATTATTTAAATATATAATCTTGTGAATGAATTACATGTTCCTTATGCGTTCAGTAGCCTGGACGTACCGGGTTAAAGATCAATAGACACACCACATTATTCTTTTGTGCACTGACGGGTGTACGCCTACACCCCGTGCTTAAGTCGTGGCCATTTCGTAAAATGATGCCAAGGATATCCGGGACATGGTCATTAACCCCCCAAAGGCTTTAAGCAAACAAGACTGTTTAAACGAGCCGATCAAATTATTCAATTAACCACTCAACGATGGAAGATTTGATGCCCGATCAAGCGGTATTCTATATACCGTAACCCAAGCCCGTATAGGGAAAATAAGTTAAAAGTATTTACCTGAGCAATGTAATAATCACAATAAGAAAAATGCAAGTAGCTTTTACTGGTACTCCTAATCTGGAATGAAGGTTTATAATAACCTATTAGAATTCTAA
Organism: Helianthus tuberosus; assembly: GCA_030545235.1. Classification (NCBI taxonomy): domain Eukaryota; kingdom Viridiplantae; phylum Streptophyta; class Magnoliopsida; order Asterales; family Asteraceae; genus Helianthus; species Helianthus tuberosus. The sequence goes on from CM060400.1 coordinate 146,935,892, forward strand.
CGGGTCTTTAATTAAGCTTAAGCTTAGACCGGTTAGTTTTAAAGATACGGTTTGTACGCACGATTAAGCGAAGACCGGATAGAATGTGATTTAGACCCAACAAGTTCGGAGACTTGCTTAATATGGGTATATTATACACATTCTGGATTTTGAGATAAAACCTATAAGGTTTGACCCGTTTCGGCTAATTTATGTAAACTAGTTACATAAACTGAACCGAACGCGTAATAAGCGTAACGGGTAATCATGAGAGCCATTTACAGGTTTCCTAAGTTAATATGCTCCAATTATGTTGTGACATCAGTAAGATATCATTTATTATGCCCGAAATAAATTTAAACACAACTATGCCTTGTAAGGGTAGTTTGATCATTTACAATGTTATAAAAGAGTTTAAGTATTCACCTGAGTTACAGGTCTGATATAATCAGAAAAAATACTCATTTTAATATGTTACATCAGTAGGGTAAAATATATATGTGAAATTTATCAACTTTAACCAAACTATGCCCGTAGGGGCATTTTGGTAATTTCACATAAGCCAAAAAGCTCAAAACTGAAGTCTGAGTTTATCAACCTTTGCTTACTGTTATAATTTGCCTAAAATATCAGTAGGTATCACCCTTGGTATGTTTAAAATAGTTCTAGTACATACTAGGCGTTAAAAACGCTTAATTAGGCGATTAGAAGTCGTTTCCGGGTTCTATACATAAAGCTGGTATTTTTATTATTCCAGAAGGCTTAAAATAATTTATTTATAATATGTGATCAGTAGCAAAAGGTTTGGAATCGTTTAGATGTGTAAAACTCATTTTATGGCCCATTAGGGCAAAACCGACAATTACCGGATTAAGCCTACGACTATTAGTTATGCTCAGCCTAAAATTAATTAAAAATCTTCAAAAATCCCAAAATAATATATTACATCAGTAGGTAAAGAGTTTGATATCAAAAAGTATGTTTAAGTAGGCTATACGCTAATTACGCCGTTTAATTAACATAAGGCTTTCAATTTGCGCTAATGAGCATAACTCTCAAACTACACCTCAAACTGATGTCAAACTTTGCATACAAGTTTATATATCAGTAATTAAAGTTTCTACTCTTTTACATTTTCAATAATCACGTTTTAAGGTGAAAAGGGCATAACGGTCAACATATGAGCAATTAACGGAATCATGCATATTAATTGGATAACTAATGATCCGAGGTGTATAATCACAGAGGGTTATTCTAGCATGTAACCTGGTCCAAATAAAGCTCTAAGGTATTTCTAAAACATACCATAACGGGTCAGAACTGAAAGTCAAAGTAAAAGTCAAACTATGCGACTTTCGGTTCCGAACCGGGTCTAAACAGGAAATTGTCGGGTTGAACATGTTTAGACATGTTCTTACACTAATTACCAAGTTATATTAATGATCAAACAGGTTGTATGTGTTCTACATTGCTAATCATGCATAAATTGTAATTTAAACATTCTGTTGACTTTTTAATCACACGTTTGACCCGACATTTGACCTAGTTAGAGTGGGAATCAGGGGGAACCCTTTTGAGGGTTTATTACCCATATAATTACCAACTTAAAGGTACTTTTAATTCGAGATTTGACTGAGCCATTATTAATTAATCTCGAAGTCAAACCGTTATTACGATGGTTTGACTTTTAGCTAAATAACTAAGCTAACTTAATTGAAGAAGGTTAAGCAAACTTACAAGAGTCCTATGAACGATTTGTGAACACTTGAGAGAAGTCTTGAGCTCCAGAAGTGATCAGGAATGCAACAATGAAGGTGTGAAGAATGTTGCAACTTCATTTCCTTTTATAGTGGTTTAATCACCACAAAATGTTGACACACAAGTCTACTACTGACCATAATTCATCCACACATGTCCCTAAGGTTCTAGGAGACACTTAGGGGTCGCCCATGTTGTGAAACAACTGATTAAAGTCGGTTTATGCGCGAAATATGGCTGTTGTCCAAACTTTCTGCATCTGCGTGTCTGACGCGGCCCGCATAAGGTTTGGTTAACCTTTACGCGGCCCGCTTGGACCTTCTGATCAGGCAAAAACGTTTTCAAGTTGTTGCATCTCGTCTCTTGGCCCTTCGAAAGGCCAACTAACTTATTTTCTTGCACTTTGAACCCTCTAAATTGACATATAAGGGCTTTAAGACATTTACCCACTTTGTTTAGTCCCCGGTTAACTTTATTGTCACCCGAAAGGTCCAAACTTTCAACGTTGACGCTTTAACCCCTCGCATGCGAATTTGATCATAACTTTCTCATACGATAACGAAACTTTATGAAATTTATATCGTGTATTCTAGTGAGCATAATTAACAGTTACAAAGCTTCGGGTTTGTCAAAAGTTCACTCAGAGGTATAACTTAAACATGTTGACACATTTAACCCTCGTAGTTTGTAATCTCTCACTTTCCTTCATATCTAGCTTCGTATGATCCATGATTTATTCGTTTGAAGGTATGAGCATCATGTAGGGTTAATGTACAATATATTTATTCACTGTTGACATTTAGAACTCGTATATTCACATACTTTCCATGATTGTCAACTTTAGTCCTTCCAGAACATTCTTTCACACGTTCAATCATATGACACGTGTCAACACTTTATAGGACATGAATTTTCGAGGTGTTACATCCTCACCCCCTTAAAATAAATCTCGACCCAAGATTTACTGAAATAAATAAGGGTACTTTTCTTTCATCGTGGACTCAACCTCCCACGTGTATTCGGGTCCTCTACGGGCATCCCATTTGACCTTTACAATAGGCACATGCTTCCTTTGAAGCTTCTTAACCTGTCGATCTTCAATCGACAATGGTTTTTCCACAAATTTTAAGTTCTCATCTATATGCACATCTGTATGTGGTATAACCAGTGATTCATCAGCGAAGCACTTCTTCAGATTGCAGATGTGGAACACATTGTGAATTCCACTGAGCTCTTCAGGTAAGTTTAACTTATAGGCAACCGACCCGACACGTTCGATAACCTCGAAAGGTCCTATGTATCTCGGGCTTAGCTTGCCTTTCTTACCAAATCGCATCACCCCCTTCCAGGGTGATACTTTAAGCAACACTTTGTCACCTACTTCGAAGTGAAAAGCTTTACGCTTTGGATCTGCGTAACTCTTCTGCCTATCCCGGGCAGCTTTGAGACGATCACGAATCTGGACAATCTTGTCCGTCGTTTCAAAGACTATCTCTGGTCCTGATAATTGGACATCTCCAACTTCCGCCCAACATACGGGCGTTCTGCACTTTCTACCGTATAAGGCCTCAAAAGGCGCAGCCTTAATGCTGGTGTGGAAGCTATTGTTGTAGGAGAACTCAATCAAGGGTAGGTGGTTATCCCAACTACCACCTAAATCAATTGCACATGCACGTAGCATGTCTTCCAAAGTTTGAATAGTACGCTCACTCTGACCGTCTGTCTGAGGATGGTAAGCCGTACTAAAATTCAAACGCGTGCCCAAAGATTGTTGGAAGCTCTTCCAAAAATGTGACGTGTATCTAGTATCTCGGTCAGAGATAATAGACACAGGTATGCCATGTAAAGCTACAATCTTATCCACGTACAACTGGGCTAACATGTCGGAGCTATAAGTCTCCTTGATAGGTAAGAAATGTGCTGACTTAGTCAGTCTATCAACTATAACCCATATTGTATCATTTCCTTTCCTTTTCTTAGGTAACTTGGTGATAAAATCCATAGTTACCATTTCCCACTTCCACGTAGGAAGATCAGGCTGTTGTAGCAAGCCTGACGGCTTTTGATGTTCTGCTTTGACTTGCGCACAAGTCAAGCACTTTGCTACATAGGCGGCTACAGACTTCTTCAAGCCTATCCACCAATAATTTGCCCTTAGATCCTGGTACATCTTATCAGCTCCAGGATGAACGGAATATTTGGAACTATGGGCTTCCTGGAGGATGACATCTCGAAGTCCTCCATGAATTGGAACCCATATTCGTCCATTCAATCTCAGAATTCCGTCTTTGCCAAGATATAACTGCTCCTCAGTTACTCCTAGCTTTTCGTTAGGATAGTTAGCTTCCAACACAGCTTCCTTCTGTGCAGCTAACAACCTTTCAATCAAACTGTTCTTTATCTCCATGCGCTTGGCATTGATTCGGATGGGTTTCATCCTTTCCTTTCGACTCAAGGCATCAGCGACTACATTCGCCTTGCCGGGATGATATCTGATTTCACAATCATAATCATTTAAAGTCTCCATCCAACGGCGTTGCCTCATGTTTAAATCCTTCTGATTAAACAGGTGCTGGAGGCTCTTGTGATCATAATAGATCACACACTTGATTCCATATAGATAATGCCTCCACAGTTTTAGTGCGAATACAACGGCACCCAACTCCAAGTCGTGGGTGGTGTAATTATTTTCATGCACCTTTAACTGTCTTGAAGCATAGGCAATAACTTTGCCTTTCTGCATAAGCACACACCCCATGCCAGTGTGTGATGCATCACAATAAACTACAAATTCTTCGATTCCATCCGGCAACGTCAACACAGGGGCATTGCTCAACTTTTGTTTAAGGATATCAAAGGATTCTTGCTGCTTAGGGCCCCAAACGAACTTTACTTTCTTCTTAGTCAAGGAAGTTAGGGGCGCAGCAATCCTTGAAAATTTTTCAATGAAACGCCTGTAATATCCTGCCAATCCCAGGAAGCTACGAATCTCTGTAGGCGTCTTTGGCTCTTGCCAGTTCATAACTGCTTCCACCTTAGCGGGATCCACTTGGATACCACGCTCACTCACCACATGTCCAAGGAATTGGACTTCTCGAAGCCAAAATTCACATTTAGAGAATTTGGCATAGAGCTTCTCCTGATGTAGGAATTTAAGAATACAGCGAAGGTATTTCTCGTGGTCAGTTTGGTTCTTCGAGTAGATAAGAATGTCGTCGATGAAAACGATGACGAATTTATCTAAGTACGGCTTGCAAACGCGATTCATGAGATCCATGAACGCGGCCGGTGCATTATTGAGCCCAAAAGGCATCACCAGGAACTCGTAATGACCATAACGAGTTCTAAATGCAGTTTTGTGTACGTCTTCATCTCTAACCTTCGGTTGGTGGTAGCCTGACCTTAAGTCAATCTTCGAGAAATAACTTGCCCCTTGCAATTGATCGAACAAATCGTCAATCCTGGGCAAAGGATACCTATTCTTTATCGTGACCTTATTAAGTTCACGATAATCGATGCACAGACGCATCGATCCATCCTTCTTCTTGACAAACAAGACTGGTGCTCCCCAAGGAGACGAACTAGGTTTAATGAAACCTTTAGCTAGTAATTCATCCAGTTGTGTTCTCAATTCCTTCATCTCCGTTGGTGCTAACCTGTAAGGTGCTCTAGCAACTGGTGCTGCTCCGGGGATGATATCAATTCTGAATTCCACTTGCCTATCTGGTGGCAAAGCAGGTAGTTCATCCGGAAAAACTTCAGGGTATTCAGAAATGACGGGGATGTCTTCAATCTTCGGTTTAGGCTCATCAATAATCACATGTGCCATGTAGATGACACAACCCTTCTTTAAACACTTGGAAGCCTTGAGCATAGTCACTTGCTCAGGCAGTCCATATTGGGTATCTCCCCGAATGGTAAGTGGTTCACCAGACGGAGTCTTAATCACCACTTGCTTTCTATTACAGAAAATTTAGGCCTGGTTACGAGATAACCAGTCCATACCCAAAACTATGTCAAAACCGGCCAACTTAAAGGGAAGTAGAGACAGAGGAAAAGAGTGGTTCTTAATGGATATAACACATCCATCTAACACAATAGAGATGGTTTCTAGTATGCCATCTGCTAACTCCACCTCATAATTCACACTTAAGGTTTTGACAGGTAATTTCAACAATTCACAATACTTATTATCTACGAAAGACTTATCAGCACCTGAATCAAAAAGTACTCTTGCATCGACATCATTTACAAGGAAAGTACCTGTAATAACGTTGTCGTCTAGAACCGCTTCCTTTGCGTCCATTCTGAAGACCCTAGCATTGGTCTTCTTGGCCTCTTCAGGCTTCTTGGCGTATTTAGGGCAGTTGGTTTTAATATACCCTTTCTCATTGCAATTGTAGCAAGTTGCATCTTTCATCTTCTTGCAATCCAAGGCTTTGTGGTCTTTGGACTTGCATATACCGCAAGCATAAGTTTTTGACTGAGTCTGTGAGTTCGACTCGAGTCTGCACTTTCCAAAGTGTTGTTTCTTGTAAATCTTGCATTTGGGCTTATCACCAGACTGGTGCCCATCTTTCCTTGACTCTGGCCCCTTCTTGTTGTCACCGTTCCACGGTGCTTTTTGTTTGACCTCCGTGAGTTATCATCCTCACGTTTTCTTTTCTCTGCATCCGTGTTTCTCAGCGATCTTTGCCTGACCGCGTCCAAAGTGAGTGACAAGGATATATCAGCCACCGATCTGAAAGTAGTCGGTCTAGAGGACTTCACACTTGCCTTTATCTCTGGGGCTAAACCCCCGATGAAACGAGCTATACGCTTGGGTTCCGGGGTCACTAAATATGGAACCAACCGGGACATTGTGTTGAAGCTCGTGAGGTAAGCTTGACAGTCAAGGTTTGTCATCACCAATGATAGAAAATCAGACTCTATCTTCTCCACCTCATGCTGGGGGCAGTAATTTTCCCTGATGAGGGCAACGAATTGTTCCCAATACATGTTATACAGGGGAATCTTCCCGGTGGCTTGGATCAGCGACCTCCACCAGGCCAAAGCTTCGCCTTTAAATGATTGCGACACAAATTTGACTATGTCCCTCTCAGCGCACCCGCTGATATCCACAACTGTGTCCATCTCGTCTAGCCATGTCATACAGTCAATGGCTCCTTTTTCCCCAGTGAAGTCTCGGGGTTTACATGAAACAAAGTATTTATAGGAGCAACCCTTCTCACGGGGTCCTTGGTTTAGCACAATATGCTGAGACGGAGCACTGTGGTGGTTGGAGGAGTGTCGATCATCATCTTTCTTGGGTTCATCCTTCTTGGAAGGTGGCTTTGTATGCTGTGTAGATAGGGTCCTACTTCGAGTCCCACTATACTCTTCATATTGCCGTTCCAAGGCCTTTGTAACTGCGTCGTCTACCAACGCTTTCAATTCAGCACCCGTTAAATTAATCCGGGCGTTATCAATATTCTCCACTTGATGGCTATTAATTTCGTCAGAGTTAGCCATTTTAATTGAACTGTTACAGAAAACAAGGACAATAGTTTATTTGGGAGTTTATTATGGAATTGCCCCATAGGGTAATTCATTAACCATGGTAAACAGAGACCATATTTGGTTAATTTATTAATCATACTTATTTAGGATTTCTATTATAATTTATCCTAATTATAAAACAATAACAGTTTTATTTGTGGCACAAAAGGCCTAGTCACAAGGACATTTAAATTATAAGCTATGATTTCAGAGAATCAAAACATGTAGGTATATTGGCACAACAGGCCTAGTCACAAGGACATTTATAATTTATAAGCTATGATTTCAGAGAATCAAAGCATGAAGGTTTGAACCTTAATTGATTACTTTTATCTGACAGGGAGTCATCGCTACCACTGTCTTCTGGCTCATATGGAAATGAGCAGGGCCCGTAGGCACCATATTACCACGTATGGTAAAAATATGATCATCTTAATTGATGATTTAAACCCATGATTCAGAGATCATTAAATTGGGTTAGGAATCTTTGGAAAGATCCTTATATAAAAATGACGTGTGTGATTTTTAACGAATCACGTCTGCCAGGAATGTTAACATGTTTTCAGATGTTAACTGGATTTGAATCTTTTTAACAAGTCTTACCATCATGGCCAGGTCTTCATAATGACACTCAGGCTAGGTTTCACTCTTAAGATTCTTATTCAATATTTAATAGGCAGATATTTATCAAAAGGAATGATTTTGATTTATTTATTTCATATATAATATATTTATGCAGATAATAGCAAAATGAAATTTATAAACATAACACTCCATTAATTATTAAATAGGTTACACGTCGCCCTAAACGGGATTTTTTTTAATAAACAAACTTACCCGCGCAGGGGCTTAATAACAATCATAATAGTCCATGCAGGGACTTAAACAAGTAATATAATAGTCCACGCAGGGACTTAAACAATAACATACCCTCGCAGGGGTTTACAGAAAGATAGACCCACGCAGGGGTCAAAACAAACAACATACATACCCACGCAGGGGCTAAGAAAGCAAGGCATGCCCACGCAGGGGCTCAACAAGAACTGGAAGGATTCAGTGGTCCTTCTTGCTCTTCCCTTTGATCAAGCTTGTCAATCCTTGGAAGAAGCTTTGTCTCTCCCTGCGTTCGCGATGAAAGTCTCGCTCAACCTGATCCAGCCTTTGCAGAATTTCTTCACGCTCAGGTGGGGAGAACCTTGGTGGCTGTGATTGCGTCTGTATTATTGGTCTGGCAGGTATCTGGTACCCATGAGTTAGGTACCCTACTCCCCATGGATCCCCATAGGGTCCTTGGGTGTTATAGTTAGCCGCTACCATGTATGGGTCGGCTTCGGCGTAGTTGTAGTTGGTGTGCACTGGCTGCTCAAACGGGTTATATGCCATGGAACCCATGTATGCCGGAATCGGGTTATCAAAACCCATAGGCGGTGGTTGCGGTGCAACTGGGTGTGAGGGTCCACCCATTTGTGGGTCCTCCTGAAGTGGCGGGTAATGGCTGCCACTCGATTGGCGTGGAGAACTAAAATGAAAGTCTCCCGCTCGCGCAGACATACGCGCTCCGGTTCTCCTACGCCTTGGCGGTTGCGGAGGTTCCGGTTGAACTGGTGGCGGTGGTGGCGGCGGCGTGACTGCCACAAGCCGTGAATCCACAGAGGGATCCTGCTGTTGTTGCTGCTGCTGCTGATGAGGCGCCGAATGGTGAGGAGGTGTATAATACCATTCGTGCCTGGTAAACATAGCTTGAAAGCTGTCTGGGCCACCATAGGGTGATCCGTGGAAAGAAGATCCGTCAGAGATCTTTATCGGGTGGTTTGGTGTACCACTGGCAGGCTCAACGGGATCTGTGTCCTCGTCCATATCTTCCGCATGATCTCCGGAGAAATGATCTTCTGGACCCAATGGGTTAAAACCCACTGGTTCTTGTAGGAAGTTTGCCGGGTTAAACCGGCCCCTAAAAACTGGTGTAGGGTCACCAAAGGAATGGTGCGATAAAGATCGTTGTAAAGGTATGTAAGACGGTTGAGGGTTGTCGGGCTCATTTTCCGAATGCGGCCCATATGAGTTGTGAATAGGAGGTGTCGAGCTGTGCGAGACCGACCGTCTAGCTGGCTCAAAGAGGTTCCTCCGGTTTTGTCGGGGGTCGTCACTCTCGGTGGTGGAAGGAGCTCGCACATTCGAAGGTCCTGCCTCGTTGTCATTGGGGGCGGTGATTGGCCCCTTTCCTCGTCCTCTTCTTCGGAAGAATCTTGGCGGCATTTTGTTAATCCTGTCAATATAGCATGAGATAACAACCACAATATATATAAAATAAAGGACAAAACAAAAACCAAACAAAGTAGAATTTGTCCTATGTTATATGTCTAGACTCGAAAGTTTAGAAATGTGCAATTGTGTAACTGAGATTAAACACAAAAGGCTAGTGTTTAATTCACTCAGCGTTGGCTCTGATACCAACCTGTCACACCCCGGATTTCCACGTGTCACCGGTGGGCCCGATAGGGGAGTATCGTGACGTGGTTGGCAACATAATAGTCAAACAACACAATGTATAAATATGCACAGCGGAAGCAAATGAAAAATATAATTCAACTTTAATAATATTGCAATATCGTGTATCACAACAGTTGAAGGTTTGTCCACAGAAGGATCAAAAATAAATAATAGTTCAACAGACGGTAGGCATCTTAAGCTTGCGAGACTTCTAGTGATGCTAAGGAGAAATCCCAGCCAATTACACTTAGTACCTGCATTTAATCTTATTGGGAAAATACGTCAGTTTACACTGGTAAATACAATCAACTGACTCATTTTGGAAAATGATTAAAAATTGATTTGGATGCACGTAGCATAAACATTTTATAACTTGGGAGAATTATTTAAATATATAATCTTGTGAATGAATTACATGTTCCTTATGCGTTCAGTAGCCTGGACGTACCGGGTTAAAGATCAATAGACACACCACATTATTCTTTTGTGCACTGACGGGTGTACGCCTACACCCCGTGCTTAAGTCGTGGCCATTTCGTAAAATGATGCCAAGGATATCCGGGACATGGTCATTAACCCCCCAAAGGCTTTAAGCAAACAAGACTGTTTAAACGAGCCGATCAAATTATTCAATTAACCACTCAACGATGGAAGATTTGATGCCCGATCAAGCGGTATTCTATATACCGTAACCCAAGCCCGTATAGGGAAAATAAGTTAAAAGTATTTACCTGAGCAATGTAATAATCACAATAAGCAAAATGCAAGTAGCTTTTACTGGTACTCCTAATCTGGAACGAAGGTTTATAATAACCAATTAGAATTCTAACGGGTCTTTAATTAAGCTTAAGCTTAGACCGGTTAGTTTTAAAGATACGGTTCGTATGCACGATTAAGCGAAGACCGGATAGAATGTGATTTAGACCCAACAAGTTCGGAGACTTGCTTAATATGGGTATATTATACACATTCTGGATTTTGAGATAAAACCTATAAGGTTTGACCCGTTTCGGCTAATTTATGTAAACTAGTTACATAAACCGAACCGAACGCGTAATAAGCGTAACGGGTAATCATGAGAGCCATTTACAGGTTTCCTAAGTTAATATGCTCCAATTATGTTGTGACATCAGTAAGATATCATTTATTATGCCCGAAATGAATTTAAACACAACTATGCCTTGTAAGGGTAGTTTGGTCATTTACAATGTTATAAAAGAGTTTAAGTATTAACCTGAGTTACAGGACTGATATAATCAGAAAAAATACTCATTTTAATATGTTACATCAGTAGGGTAAAATATATATGTGAAATTTATCAACTTTAACCAAACTATGCCCGTAGGGGCATTTTGGTAATTTCACATAAGCCGAAAAGCTCAAAACTGAAGTCTGAGTTTATCAACCTTTGCTTACTATTATAATTTGCCTAAAATATCAGTAGGTATCACCCTTGGTATGTTTAAAATAGTTCTAGTACATACTAGGCGTTAAAAACGCTTAATTAGGCGATTAGAAGCCGTTTCCGGGTTCTATACATAAAGCTGATATTTTTATTATTCCAGAAGGCTTAAAATAATTTATTTATTATATGTGATCAGTAGCAAAAGGTTTGGAATCGTTTAGATGTGTAAAACTCATTTTATGGCCCATAAGGGCAAAACCGACAATTACCGGATTAAGCCTACGACTATTAGTTATGCTCAGCCTAAAATTAATTAAAAATCTTCAAAAATCCCAAAATAATATATTACATCAGTGGGTAAAGAGTTTGATATCAAAAAGTATGTTTAAGTAGGCTATACGCTAATTACGCCGTTTAATTAACATAAGGCTTTCAATTTGCGCTAATGAGCAAAACTCTCAAACTACACCTCAAACTGATGTCAAACTTTGCATACAAGTTTATATATCAGTAATTAAAGTTTCTACTCTTTTACATTTTCAATAATCACGTTTTAAGGTGAAAAGGGCATAACGGTCAACATATGAGCAATTAACGGAATCATGCGTATTAATTGGATAACTAATGATCCGAGGTGTATAATCATAGCGGGTTATACTAGGATGTAACCTGGTCCAAATAAAGCTCTAAGGTATTTCTAAAACATACCATAACGGGTCAGAACTGAAAGTCAAAGTAAAAGTCAAACTATGCGACTTTCGGTTCCGAACCGGGTCTAAACAGGAAATTGTCGGGTTGAACATGTTTAGACATGTTCTTACACTAATTACCAAGTTATATTAATGATCAAACAGGTTGTATGTGTTCTACATTGCTAATCATGCATAAATTGTAATTTAAACATTCTGTTGACTTTTTAATCACACGTTTGACCCGACATTTGACCTAGTTAGAGTGGGAATCAGGGGGAACCCTTTTGAGGGTTTATTACCCACATAATTACCAACTTAAAAGTACTTTTAATTCAAGATTTGACTGAGCCATTATTAATTAATCTCGAAGTCAAACCGTTATTACGATGGTTTGACTTTTAGCTAAATAACTAAGCTAACTTAATTGAAGAAGGTTAAGCAAACTTACAAGAGTCCTATGAACGATTTGTGAACACTTGAGAGAAGTCTTGAGCTCCAGAAGTGATCAGGAATGCAAGAATGAAGGTATGAAGAATGTTGCAACTTCATGGCCTTTTATAGTGGTTTAATCACCACAAAATGTTGACACACAAGTCTACTACTGACCATAATTCATCCACACATGTCCCTAAGGTTCTAGGAGACACTTAGGGGTCGCCCATGTTGTGAAACAACTGATTAAAGTCGGTTTATGCGTGAAATATGGCTGTTGTCCAAACTTTCTACATCTGCGTGTCTGACGCGGCCCGCATAAGGTTTGGTTAACCTTTACGCGGCCCGCTTGGACCTTCTGATCAGGCAAAAACGTTTTCAAGTTGTTGCATCTCGTCTCTTGGCCCTTCGAAAGGCCAACTAACTTATTTTCTTGCACTTTGAACCCTCTAAATTGACATATAAGGGCTTTAAGACATTTACCCACTTTGTTTATTCCCCGGTTAACTTTATTGTCACCCGAAAGGTCCAAACTTTCAACGTTGACGCTTTAACCCCTCGCATGCGAATTTGATCATAACTTTCTCATACGATAACGAAACTTTATGAAATTTATATCGTGTATTCTAGTGAGCATAATTAACAGTTACAAAGCTTCAGGTTTGTCAAATGGTCACTCAGAGGTATAACTTAAACATGTTGACACATTTAACCCTCGTAGTTTGTAATCTCTCACTTTCCTTCATATCTAGCTTCGTATGATCCATGATTTATTCGTTTGAAGGTATGAGCATCATGTAGGGTTAATGTACAATATATTTATTCACTGTTGACATTTAGAACTCGTATATTCACATACTTTCCATGATCGTCAACTTTAGTCCTTCCAGAACATTCTTTCACACGTTCAATCATATGACACGTGTCAACACTTTATAGGACGTGAATTTTCGAGGTGTTACCCGAAATCTTTCATTCTTAAGACTTTTCTCTGCTCCATTTCCTGAGCTTCAATCTTTTCAATGAACTTGCTCAGTGTTAAGCTGCTAAAACCTTTCTTGTTTCTGAGCATCATGAGATATGTGCCCCAAGTCTCGTGTGGCAAAGCATCAGCAAGCTTCTCGATTAACTCTTCATTGTCTTTCTCAATGCTCAATCTCTTCATGTTTGCGAGCAGATTGCAGTATCTTTCAATAATTTGCCTTGTACTTTCATTCTTCAAACCACGAAACAGATCGAACTCTTTCTTCAAAAGTGATTTCTTGTTCTTAACCATCTCTTGACTTCCATGAAACTTCGATCTTAATGCTTTCCAAATCGAGTAGGAAGTTCCATTATGTTGTAATAACACCAAGATGTCTTCTTTCATAGCTTGTTGCAATAAACTCAGCATCATTTTTTCATCTTTGTATTTCTTTCTAGCATCAGCACTTGGATCTTTAATTGGAACCACCTCTTCATCATCATTCATCGGTCGAATGAATTTTGTCTCGACACATTCCCACGCATCAAGATAGTTAGCTTGCACCCAATTCTCAAACCGACCTTCCCAACCTTTGTATTCTTCGATGTTCATTAGTTTGGGTGGTTTTTGCATTGTTCCCGTTTCATTTTCCAACATCGTGTTCTGTGCAAGAGAAATCGGAGTAACCGGAGTAGAGAATGCGTTGTAAAAATCCTCGTCCATGATTCGGTTTTTCAAATGAACTGTATCACCTTGTAAGAATACCTGTATTCACCTTGTGAAAATACCTGGAAACACAAAAACAAATGATCAGTTTAAACGAACTGAATACGTAAATTTTTTTTACGAATGAATCGATCTAGGACTCGTGTCGAAGGCTCGCAAACTGACTAAACTCCAAATCGTACAAACTGAGAGAATTGGGCCGATAAAAATTGATTCAATTGGGCCGAACTAGACTTTATGTATCTGACACAAATCCAAGTCACATGGGCCGGCGAAATGGACCTGACAACTGAAACTCTCTTATATCAATACATGGGTCGCACTATTTGACTTTTCAAACTAATTAATCTTAGGCCGATCAAAATTGAAACTTATCACATGTATCCGACAAAACATGAAAGAGCCATGACAATTTACGAACAAACTGTGATTGGGCCGAACTCTTTGATGCTATTCTCTTTTGAATTTGTATATTTAATCAAGGAAGGTGGCCGGCAATCTATATTACCCAAGAAATTCTATTGGACCTCAAAATTTGACTACTAACTCAATCAAATAAGCTGACACTATCACATGCAACCTGTTATTCATGAACTTTTGTCAATTCATTAAAGAAACCAATAACAAGTTGATTGGGCCGCATATAAGAATCACGTGGGCTGAATCAAATCTGTCCGACAACCCTTGATGATTAAACACTTGGACTGAAATCACTAAAACCCTTTGGAGCGGAATCACTCGATAACTGTTCTGAGCGGAATCACTGACAACAATTAGGAGCGAAATCAGCAAAGATCTGATAACTTTGGAGCAGAATCAGCAAATATCGGGTAAGTTGGAGCGAAATCAGACTTAACTTGGAGCGGAATCAGAAAACTTTGTAACTATGAGCGGAATCTCAAATATTTTGGTGCGAAATTAGAGTTTTAGAGCGGAATCTCAAATATTTTGGAGCGGAATCAGCCTTTTGGAGCGGAATTAGAACAAATTTCGAGCGGAATCACGCTGATGTCATCATTCTCTCGAACGTTTTTGAGCGGAAACACGATTTTGTCAAGTTTTAGTTCGATTTTAAAGCTGAAACTTTCACGGTTTAGTTAAAACATGTTTACGCACATACTGTGAAAATTTGAACCAAATCTGACCGTGAAAAGTTTTGATTTTCGAAAAAGAATGGTGTAGAAACAGAAATCGCAGCTGAATTGTATAGAACTCTTCTTCCTGAGCTCTGATACCACTTGTAGGATCGATTTGGACCTAAACGAGTCGATCAGAAGAGCTTTACTCAGTTTGAACGACGGAAACAGACAAACCGAGTTCAATTCAGCAAACAATACACTTTAAACTGTATTTTCTATTGATCGAATGACGTTTACAAGCACGAGAAATACCGGCAGTACTTCGGTACAATATTCTGATTCCCCACCAAATGACATGATGACTCTCCTATTTATAGTGTTTCTGATTCCCCACGAGATGACAATTTTCTGATTCCCCACGAAATGACAATTTTCTAATTCCCCACTAAAATGTCATGTCTATTTCGTGGGAAATCAACATTTTGTGCCCTAATCTAAACAATTCTATACAAGACTCGATACAAGACGAAGACGACAGACGGATGCACCAACAGCCCTGGGGAGCTCCAGTGCTATTCGTGAAGAAGAAAGACGGTACCTTCAGGATGTGTATCGACTATCGAGAACTCAACAAGGTGACTGTGAAGAATCGTTATCCTCTTCCACGTATCGACGACTTATTCGACCAGTTGCAAGGGTCGAGCTACTACTCGAAGATTGATTTGAGATCGGGATATCACCAGCTGAGATTCTGAGAGGAGGACGTCTCCAAAACAGCCTTTAGAACTCGATATGGACACTATGAGTTTCTGGTCATGCCATTCGGGCTGACAAATGCACCTGCGGTCTTCATGGACTTGATGAATCGAGTGTGCAAGCCTTACCTAGATAAGTTCATCATAGTTTTCATCGACGACATCCTGATCTATTCTAAGAGTCAGGAGGAACATGAGCAACATCTACGACTTATTTTGGAACTCCTTCGAACAGAACATCTTTATGCAAAGTTCTCGAAATGCGACTTCTGGCTTCGTGAAGTCCATTTCCTAGGCCACGTGGTAAACAAGGATGGGATCCATGTCGATCCATCCAAGGTAGACTCGATTAGGAACTGGCCTGCACCCCGTACACCAACAAAAATCCGCCAGTTCTTGGGCTTGGCTGGATACTACAGAAGGTTTATCAAGGATTTCTCCAAGATTGCGCAACCTCTCACTTCACTAATGCAGAAAGGCATTGTTTATCGATGGGGAAATGCACAGGAATCAGCATTTCAGCACTTAAAGGATAGACTTTGCAGCGCACCCATTCTTTCATTGCCAGAGGGCACAGACGACTTTGTGGTTTACTCGACGCATCAATTCAGGGCCTTGGTTGTGTATTGATGCAACGGGATAAAGTTATTGAGTACGCCTCACGCCAACTTAAAGTTCATGAAAGGAACTACACTACACACGATTTAGAGCTGGGAGCTGTTGTTTTTGCGCTTAAGATATGGAGACATTACCTGTATGGTACCAAGTGCGCCATTTACACCGATCACAGGAGTCTCGAGCATATCTTCAAACAGAAGGAGTTGAACATGCGACAACGTCGATGGGTCGAGCTACTGAATGATTACGAATGCTCGATCAGATACCATCCGGGCAAAGCCAATGTTGTGGCCGATGCCCTCAGTCGAAAGGATACTACACCTAAACGCGTACGAGCTTTACAACTCACTATTCAATCTAGTCTTCCTTCCCAGATACGAGATGCTCAGGTAGAAGCATTGAAACCAGAAAACGTCAAGGCTGAAGCCCTACGTGGCTCAAGGCAACGATTAGAACAAAAGGAAGACGGTGCCTACTACGTAACAGGACGCATTTGGGTCCCACTTTATGGCAACTTACGAGAGCTTGTGATGGATGAAGCACACAAGTCTCGCTACTCAGTACATCCTAGTTCAGATAAAATGTACCACGAGTTGAAAACTACATATTGGTTGCCTTGCATGAAAGCTCACATAGCAACCTATGTTAGTAAATGTTTGACTTGTGCGAGAGTCAAATTTGAATACCAGAAACCCTCAGGCCTACTCCAACAACCAGAGATACCACAATGGAAATGGGAGCAAATTTTCATGGATTTCGTTACTGGCCTGCCTAGATCTCAACGCGGAAATGATACTATATGGGTGATCGTGGATCGACTCACAAAGTCTGCACACTTCTTGGCTATCAAAGAAACGGATAAGTTCTCCACTTTAGCAGACGTCTACCTTAAGGAAGTTGTCTAGAGGCACGGAGTGCCAACCTCTATCATCTCTGATCGAGATGCACGTTTTACTTCTGAACTGTGGCAAGCAATGCACAAGTCCTTTGGCTCACGATTAGACATGAGCACACACTACAAAAAAAATGCCATTTAGTGGCACACACTTTTAGTGGCACTTAACTTTTGTGTCACTAATTTGAGTTTTTAGTGGCACTTTAGGTATATAGTACTTAGTTATCACACACTGTTAGTGGCATTTAACTATTAAGCCACTATTTTTAGTTTTTAATGGCACTTTATACATGAGAGTAAAATTTCCAGCCTTAAAAGTTAAAACCTTTTAAAAAATATTAGTTTCCCTCCAATATCCTTAAATATTTTCACCCCTAAATTTCTTTTCCCACCATAACTTGATTTTAAACCCTAACCTGTCCTATCCTCTCTCCTCTCAAATCCCCAGTCTACAAATCCAATTTTTCTGTTTTATATGATGTCTCTCTATGAATTTTGATTGATTTCAAAATCTTTGAACCACCAGCACACCACCTATTGAGAAGGCCCTTTTCATCCTCGTTCAACCACCCTTCATCCTTATTGACAGCCCCTACGGATTTTAGGTTGAAGAGTATTTATTTAAATATTAGTAATTAGTAATATTTTGTTGCAATATGACGCTGTATCATAGGCTTTATATCTTTGTTGTGCTGTTTGGTGTTGTTTCATTTCATTTCATTAATTTGTTTTCTTCGTTACGAAATTAGGGTTAATTTTAGTATTCCTTTTTGGTCACATATATAGGGCTACTCTTACTGTGCCATAAGCAACCATTGTAGTAGCTTAGATATGATATTTAATGCTCTGTTTTTGTTGTTTATGCCACATATATCAGTATAATATATAATTCATTTTGGTATGAGAATTAAGATTATGCTGGCTTTTATATATGTTTTGAAATTGTTATAGTGTGACTTGGTTTGGCGTGATGGGGATTGGAAGAGGTTCACATTACTTGTAATATTGTATGTCATAACCAATTTTGATTATCGTTTGTAAGTTTTCTTTGTCACAGTTAGGGATTTGGAGAATTGTAGAGAGGGATAATGAGATGCTTTAGCATAGATTAGGGGTACAAATGAGCCAAGCCCGAGGTCCACCAGGTTCGAGCTCGTGCTCGTTTGACTTATGTAAGCTCTAGCTCGGCTTGATTCGAGCTTTGTTTCTAAAGCTCGAGTTTGACTCGGGCTCGGCTTGTTTATTATTTCTTAATTAATTTGTATTAATTTTAACTATCAATTTATCACTAATTTAGTATTTTATTTATAAATTTATAAATATTAATTATTAGTATTTAAATATATATTTAACAGACTAATAAAAATGTATATAAACATTTGATTCATTTAGGCTCGCGAGCTGGCTCGAGCTTGATAAGCAAAGCTCCGGCCCATTAACTAAACGGGCTTGTTTTTTAGGCTCGAGCTTGTTTAAACTCGACTCGTTTGAGGTTTTTTTAGCCGATCTCGAGTAGCTTGTCTCATTTGCACCCCTAGCAAAGATGATTTGAACATTATCAAACCATATGCATTGAAATGAAACTAGATGTATTATTTTACACCTTATAAACCGTGGCCTGAAGCCTATGATTAAGCGTATATTTTTGTGAGATGGTATAGGATCTATAGGTAATAAGACCTAATTTCTCATTTAATTTTTAGTATTAAATATTATCAGAATAGCTTTTATGATCACATTTTAGGTTTCAGCACTAGATCAGGGACCAAAATGGCAATATATACAGCCTAATCATACTTACATTTAGTTCATGTACGCTGAATTTTCAATTTTCTTTTCTATGATTGTAGGTTTCGTTTGTCTTTATAGTTTGTACACGTTGTGAATTTTTTTATTTGAGAGTATTTTGATTCTATTGGTATCGTGATTATGGTCAATTCACATGCGCTTACAAAATGATTTGTTTTTTTTTTCAGTTGATGCTTGGCTGGTATTTATCAAATCTGCTGGATCTATGGTCGAATGATGTGATGGTATGTTCTAACATATCGATCTAACTTCAGTTTGATTAGTTAACTTAGTTGTGACATTGTAAGAGTAATTGGTTGGAATTGGAAGTATGTATAAATCTTACTGTTTTTGTGAACTCGGAAGGAATTACACAATGTTAATAATGGTGAAAAAATACGCATTTATCGTTTTTGTTTGTGCATTCATATAAGGTAACCATATCATACTCATTGAATAATTGTTGGAGATGAAAAACATTGATTCCCTATTGAACATTGTGATTGCTTGTGCTGATGTGGGGAGTGATGTGAGATTGATAATCAATAACACTGACACAAAAAGCCAAAACCTCACACAAATAACCAAAACCTTTCCTGAAACTTCAAGAGAACAAACTCCATCAAACTTTTCCTAAAACAAAGCAAAAATTCCTGAACTACAAATCCATCATTAAACTTCCAGGTACAACCCGCCATAGTAGAAGCTGCGGTGGCATAGTTCTTGGTGGTTGTGCCAACTGCCAGTGGCGGAGACGATCCCTAGCCACCGGACGATGGTGATTAACGGTGGTGGCTGCTCAACTGGTGCAGTTGAAGATTTTGGAGTCTGTTCAGACCATGTATGGGGAAATTTGGGATGAAGGGGTGAAGGCAACAGTGGGCATGAGCGGATCAGTTGGTCAACTATTGTTAAACTCTGCTAGAGGGTATGTCGTGCTTTCATTACACATTAATGTTGATTTCTTTTTAACTTCTAATACGTGTTACTTGAAGCTTGATTTCATGCTTATATTTCTAAACTGGTACCTAACTTAAAGTTTTTGCTATTTATGATAGGGGATTGTGTAATCTGTTTGACTTTGTTGTGTATTGTTGACAGTCGTTGCGTAACAATCGAGGACGTAACCACCAGCCTGGCCCAGTATACCTAAAATATTTTCAATTTCAAAATTGTGTAGAGCATGTTATTGGTTCTAATTTGGTTCAGTCTATAATGCCTTCTTTTCTTTCCATTGGTTTTAGTTTAACTAACCTCATAATGTGGTTTTCATTTATTACACTCATTAAATTGTGAGTGCAGGTTAATGCATGCCCTCTGGACAACCATCTAATTACAGTCACAAAGCTGGTATACATCCAGTTGCATATCCAATGCCCCATGTTCTTCAGCTAACTAGAGGTATTGAGAAAACCACCCAATCTTGGTTGAAGAGCTTAAAGTGACGTCAAAAGAATTAAAAATATAAGTTTGCCTTTTATTAATTGTTCTTACATCTTTGATAACTATGGTTACGAATCTAATCAATTTTACATGAATTGTGAAATTTCAGGTTTAATATAGTGAGTTGGCTGATGTGTAGCAGCAGTAAGTGCAGTGAACAACTATGAAGTGGGAAATTTCTGGCGCAACGAAGTTTTTAGTTTTTAGTTGAACATCTATAAGTTATTTGTTTTGTATGTTTGATATTTAGAGTTAGGTTGACACTTATTACACATTTGTTTGAATTTTTTTGGAAGACAACGGAACTTTTAATTTATGTGTTACATTCTTATTTTTAATTTAATATGGATGAATAGTAATATAAAAAATTAAAATTAATATACAAAACACTACTGCTATTTAATTTGTGGTGATTTTTGTGGCAAAAATCATGTGCCACTAAAAGCCTTAAGAGTTTATAGTGGCACACAAAAAAGTCACTAAAAGGCTTTAGTGGCACTGCTTATAGTGGCACTTTTTTGTGTGCCGCTCATTCCTAAAAGGGTCTTTAGTGGCACTTCTTTGGTTTTTTGTGGCATTTTTTGCATGCCACTAGATGACACTTTTTTTGTAGTGACAGCTTATCACCCGCAAACGGATGGGCAATCTGAACGCACCATCCAGTCCCTTGAAGACATGCTTAGGGCATGTGTGATTGACTTTGGCAACGGCTGGGAAAAGCATCTGCCACTTGTGAAATTTTCGTATAATAACAGCTACCACACCAGCATTAAAGTTGCTCCGTTTGAGGCATTGTACGGGCGTAAATACCGATCACCTCTCTGTTGGGTAGAGGTGGGTGATAGTCAGATCACGGGCCCAGAACTCGTAGTTGATACTACTGAAAGGATCGCTCAGATACGACAACGCATGGCGGCAGCTCGCGACCGTCAGAAAGCATATGCCGATAAGGGCAGGAAACCACTCGAGTTCCAGGTTGGGGATCGAGTGCTACTCAAAGTCTCACCCTGGAAGGGTGTTGTTCGTTTTGGCAAACGAGACAAACTTAACACACGATATGTTGGACCTTTCGACATCATCGAGAAAATAGGCAAAGTGGCCTACAGACTAAACCTACCCACAGAACTCAGTGCAGTTCACGACGTTTTCACGTGTCGAATCTGAAGAAGTGTCTGTCAGATGAGACCCTCATAGTTCCTTTGAAGGAGCTCACCATCGACGAGCAGTTACGATTCGTCGAGGAACCTGTTGAAATCACGGACCGGGACGTCAAGGTCCTCAAGCGCACTAGAATACCTCTCGTTCGAGTTCGTTGGAACTCCCGTCGTGGCCCAGAGTTAACCTGGGAACGCGAAGACCAAATGAAACAAAAGTATCCCCAACTATTCGCAAACAGTACAACCACTACTGAGGCTGAAGCTACCACAGAATTTCAGGACGAAATTCCAGATCAACGGGGGGAGGATGTGACACCCCAGGAAAACCCGGAAAACCATGCAACTTAACTAGCTTCCTCAGTGAGTACGTACCAAATTTCGGGACGAAATTTCTTTCAACTTGGGGATAATGTGACAACCCGTATTTCAGAACCTATCTTTGTGTTAATGTAACGTATGTGAATCTATGTGATTACATGAACTTTGATGATAAATGGAATATTATGATATTATGTTATCTGATTATGTGAATGCATGTATGTATGTAATGTTATCACACAAAAATAAACCGATCACACAACATTTGGCCGATCGCACAAGCCCATTCGGGTTACACTTGTTGTATTCGAAACCCATAAAGGGCAGCCCATTAGGAGGGTTTGGCCCACTCCATCAATCGCACAACACCTAGGGTGTTGGTATAAATCCCACACTTTACCTAATCACACAAGTTTACAAACCCTACTCTCTTTCTCTCTTCTCAAACCCGACGGCAACAACCTTCCATCTCTCTCGAAGCTTTATCAATCCTCGTTCCATTCTTTAACCGGTTAGTGTTATGTTATTGTTTGATTTCGGTTTGGTTGATGTTGTTATACGATTGAATATATGTTATTCGAAATTGATAGTATGAACAAACTGTCTTACAACTATAGAGTTTGATATATGCTTGATGATGACTTAGATGGGTAGGAACCGAATAGAATTAATGATTCATGAAATCGGCTCACATGTATAGTGTTGTAGATCGATATAGGGTTGTTAATCACATGAGGTTGTTGATGATTTAGAATCGAATATATTTACTCGGCTGTGATGTGTTTATGTTAGACGAGTTGTTGTGATGTATGTTAGGATGCATGCTAGAAAGTCAAGGACATAAATCTGTTAATGTGTTTGAAGTTTTGGTTGATGCTCATGCTGTGATTATGATTAGGGTTCTTATGGATTATTGGTAAATTGCTTGGTTTGATCGATTATTGTTTATGATTGGAAACTGTTAACTGTTAGCATTGATTGATCAAATGTAAGATAGGAAACTGTTGATTTATTGTAACTAAATAGCATGAAATTCGGATGGTAAATCGGATCGCACAAGACTCCTTGGTCGCACAAGATCAGATCGTACAAGATCTGATCTGAACGCACAAGTCCAGTCGCACAATTTGGTTACAATCGCACAAGGACAACTCAATCGCACAAGTAATTTGAGTCGCACAAGATTGTTTATCTGTTTATTGTATTGGGCCGTATGTATATCTGTTGGGCCGTAGACTGTTGGGCTGGGTAACAAAGCTGATCGCACAAGACTATATGGATCGCACAAGTTAAATGTTGATTAATTGTTTGGGCCGCTTACGTGTTGGACTGTTTATGTTAATTGGGCGGGGCATGACTGGATCGCACAACCCATTGTGGATCGCACAAGTATGCTGATCGCACAATAGGTTGGGCCGTTTGTTTAATTGGGCTTTATCTTTCGGGTCGCACAAATTGGACATGATGAGTACTTAACTGCTACTGTTAATGTGTTATACGTGTTTGCCATGATCAATACGTGTTCGTAACCTGTTAGCTTATGTGTAAACATACGTGCACTACTTGAACCTAGACCTGACTTGTATGGTAACCATGTTAGGACGTGGTTGACCTCTAGCAGCTCGACTGACCTTTCGTTTATCTGCCGAGCTAACCTAAGGTGAGTTCACACTTTCTACAAAGCATGGGATTCCCAGGGGTCGGGAATGGGTTAAGGAAGATGGATTCCTCGTCCTTTCTTGGGTAGGACAGTACGGGTTCAGGAATATAATTCCTCGTCCTCATGGACAGTTAACATTCACTAGACCAAAACTCTATCACGAAGTCCCTCCTTTTTATATCGACTTAATCGCCGGGCCAATGGCGAGCGGGTCATTAGTTAGATAGCGCTATTTAGGTCTGACAAGCCTCACACCGTACCGCAGAGGACGGGCGTGAACTAATGGATCTGGGCACGTCAATGATGATAGACATTGACAGTTCAGGGCACATAAACATGACTACAGTCAGCAGTCGATATGGTAACGAGTCTAGTAGTATATACATGGGGTAGCCCCCACGGCCAGAGAGCCAGATATATAAACATGGGGTAGCCCCCACGGCTAGATAGCCAGAGTAAACGGGAATAAACAAAACACGTTTTCAACTATGGGGTAACCCCCACGGCAGGATGCCAGCTAATGGAAACTGTTTTTGGAACAACTTAAAACAAACACCCAACTGTGAACTCGCTCAACATTATAGTTGACTCGTTACTACATGCTTTGCAGGTCAATAGGTTTAGCAGGAGCTTGCATGGAGAAGAGTCGTTGTGGAGCATGGACATTGAGTGTTCATGATAAACTTAAACATTATTAACTTATGCTTTGGTTTTTGACATTATGCTTCCGCTTTGCAACTTAAACTATGTTTTGTTTGGACACCAATTGTATTGCGTTGGATTTTATTATTACTTACATGCTTGTTCAATATGATTGGTGGCTTGATCCTGGTCAGTCACGCCTCCAAGCGGTGATACTCCGCGTGTGGATTTTGGGGGTGTGACAGCCGGCGCTTATGTCGTTCTAGTGAATCCCAATCGTGCACTCGGCGGAAAGCGGTATTACCGCCGTTGCTCCGCCACAACTTGGCGGCTCTCGCCGGCGTGCCCGGCGCTCTATCCTTTCCTTTCACGATATCTCTGGCAACTGCATCATCTTTTTTTGTTTTTATAATTGGAAGAGCGGTGGGTTTATTGCTGGTGTTTTGATGCATGGCACAAGGTTTTAACGTGAACAAAACACGTGGGCTCAAAAGTTGGCCCAATGAATATGTGTCAGGCTTTCTGGCACTATTCATTTCAGTTCTAAAATTAATAGATATTAATAATAATAATAATAATTTTATATATATTTACTTACTATTCTTGTAAAGAAAATGTTTTCTACTTAGAACACTTTCATGTATATATTAGTAAGTTATATTTATTATTTGTATCATGTAGATTTTATATATATAGAGGCCAGTTAACGTACATTACGGCTTAACGTACGACCAGTGCGATAGATAATTACGCACGTTCATTTGAAAATCACGCACGTTATAAACTCAAAAACCCAAATCACGCATGTTGAAAACATTTATCACGCATGTTGAAAACATTAATCACGAGCGTTATACCCATAATCATGCACGTTGTCGTACGAGATGTATATTAAGCCGCAATGTATTTTACACTTTTTTCTATATATATACACACACACACACACACACATTGGAACAATAAATTTGGATCACTGACGGACCACTGGAGTATTATCGTGACACCAACGGAACCACCCGATCATATCCGCCTCCACTATGCATAATGTATATACACCAATTAAGAAGGAAACCCAATAAATATGAGAAAAATCTCTTAGTGGAAATCGAACCCATGACCTATTGATACCAAAGCCTTATCCCATCCAAAAATGTCACTAGGCATTCATGGGCGGACTTACCATTTAGGTGGGGGTAGCCCCCGCTACCCCTTAATTTTTCGACGGTAGTGCAAATTGTTTCTTTTTCCGACGTTTTTTTGTATTCCGTTACCTCTAAAAAAATATTATGCTACCCCTCTGGAAAAAAGAGAATGAAAATAGCTTTATCGGAAAAAAAATCCGGCCAAATGAATGAAGGTGGCAAGCGGCAGTGGGAATGCTGTAAAGAGAAAAGGTATAATAAAGAGATGAAAAGATATGGATATTGTTTCTAACAATAGCAATACGCTTGAGGTGTGTGGGAGATGATGGAGACACTTTGTTGCAGAATTGAGTATAACATAAACAAGAGTCTATAAACCTTAAAGATTTTTGAATGATAAAGCAAGAGTAATAACTAAATGAGGGTGTCGATTGATGATACAGAATAGGTAAAGAAGAAAAAGGAAAAAACAATTTCATCAAATTCATTTTTAAATTAGTGATTCTAATTAGATAAATTACTAAAGTTTTCCTAATTAAAAAAAAATCAATTAGTCAAGTGGTAGAGGATCCTGTAAAAAGTGTGAGAAGTGTATTATAACACTATATATAATACTATATAACACCATATAAACACCGTATAACAATAGGTAACACCATATAACACTATGTAACACTATATATCATTATATAACAAATATAACATTATAGGTTGTCTGATAGCATGTCTATGATAGATGTATAGTGTTATATTTGTTATATAATGTTATATAGTGTTACATAGTGTTATATGGTATTATATGGTGTTACATATTGTTATACGGTGTTTATGTGGTGTTATATAGTATTATATATAGTGTTATAATACACTTCTCACACTTTAGGCCCTTTTTACACTATCCTTACCCTTAGTCAAGTGTTTTCTAAATGAAACTTTAATCACATAGATGATTCGTCATTTCCTTTTTAAGTTAAACTATCTTATTTAAAATTAAAATTCAGTATTCTTATTTTTTTAATCTAAAAATCACATAAATCAAATCATATTTAGAAGTTATGTTAGGCTCAACTTTATATTTTTATGTTTTTAATAGTTAGATTATCTTATGATAATTAAAATATAAAAATAACACATAAAGAAGAGATTTTAGGTTCAAATTTAGTATTTTTTTTTAGAGGTTGGTTTATATGTGGTATAATAATTAAAATGCAAAAACATCTAAATGTTTTTTATTGATCCTTTTTGAGTTGTTATTTTTATTTTATATAACACTTGATTAAAACAATTTTAATTTCCTAAGTTTTTTGATTGAATAAGAATACTTATGATGCGATGAGCTATAGAAACAAGAATAACAAGCAACAAAAAGTAGAAAACTCTTCACAACAAATCCATTATATATGCATCTTAATAAATTTCTAGGTTGTAATCGAGCCAAATCGAGTTGTGTCAGGTTGAGCTCGAGCTTAATATAAAAACTTTAGATATGTTCGATTTCCATTGTGCATTTGTAATGATGTTTGACGTACTTTTGTTGATTATATAAATTTTAGTTTAATTATATATTTTTCATATGATCCGATCCGAACCGGATTTAGGCTTATGTGCAATTGGTCTTAGAGTTCCTATGCAAATGTGCAATTGATTATGGGTAACTTTATAATTTTCGTTTAAATTGTATGAAGTACGGTAAAAAAATTTGAACGTTACCCCTAAAAGTTTAGTCTAGATCCGCCACTGTAGGCATTGCGTTTTCTATATAGGACACTTATTCTAAAACAAATGGATTAGTGTTATGTTAAACTAGAAATTATTCTATCGAGTGTAGTTTAACCGATTCCTTAAATAATCATCAATTAAAAAAACGATACAAATCTCTTGGGTATCCAAGAGGCCATTGCTATTTGTATGGTACGTGGTCTTCCCAGCTTCATCCACCATTAGACAACACCTCTCACATCAAACACAGACATCTATAAACCCTCTTACATTCATTATCTTTTCTTCTGCATAATTACAAAACTTTCTATTTTCATGTCTTTCCTCCCACCTGAACCCATGTTCTTTGGCTATGAAGATCACAACCATCCTCATAATCACTTCCAAGGTCCTCTTCATCTTATCCGTTAAATTAACATCCTTGTGTTTGTTTGTTTTTCTTATCCGTTAAATTAACATCCGTGTGTTTGTTTGTTCATCTTATCCGTTAAATTAACATCCGTGTGTTTGTTTGTTAGTAAAAACAACAATCTTAATCGTACCTGGTAAATCCCACAAATAGCAAAGCTATTCGCAGGGTATGGGAGGGTTTGTGTTTGTCTCTTAATTAGTATCTTTATTATTTATGATGATCATAATTTGCAGGTGTGCAACCAGTGATGTTGAGATCGATGTCATATAATTCTGGTAGAGAGAGGTGTCATGAAGAAGTGAACGACGGTGAGACGTCGGACGATGAGGGGTCACAGCTGGGAGAAAAGAAGAGGAGGCTGAACCATGAACAGGTGAAGGCTCTAGAGAAAAGCTTTGAGTTAGGAAACAAGCTCGAACCGGAGCGAAAACGGCAACTGGCTCGGGCTGTAGGGTTGCAGCCAAGACAAGTGGCTATATGGTTTCAAAATAGAAGGGCTCGGTGGAAGACCAAACAGTTGGAGAAAGATTACAATGTGTTGAAGACACAAGTTGACTCCATTAAAGCTGATAATGATAAACTCAAGAACCACAATAGCAAACTTCATGCACAGGTAGTATTGTTGCATTAATTGGAAATTTTCAGCTACACAAGTTGTCACTAATAAAGTTAAAAGGAGTACCACCGATAAAATTAGAGCTTCGGGTAATTACCGACAGATAACTAACGGATAATAATACTGTCGGTAGTCCGTTGCTAAAGCATCGTCAATATCATATTATGTAGTAAAAAATCTGTCGGTAATCCGTCGGAAACAAAAATTAGGGACGACTTTACAACAGTTATCAATAATCTACCGGTAAAGTAGACCGTTGGTGATATTCTACGTGTTTTAGTGATATGTGACGGTAATCTGTTGCAAATGAGATTGCCAACTACCAAATTCCCCATGGCCTTTTATTGTCGGTAAATTACCGACGAATTATCGACAAACATGATACTCTATTTTGTAGTGATAATCAGGTTTTTAACTTCTACAAATCTTAATGTTTGATTTCAGTTGATGGCTTTAAAGGGTCAAGAATCAAACAACGTTAGAGCCATGATGATTTTAAACAAAGATACAGAAGGATCTTGGAGCAATGGAAGTGAAAACAGTTGTGAAGACAACAACACGATATTTTACACACAAATTTCTAACAATTTGCGAACCAGTTCGTCGATGATCGGAGATTTAACACCACCATATCTCCTCGGTCAACCGTTGAGTCAGACGTCGGTTACCGGAGATGAAGGGTTCTGCAACATGCTTAATGTTATGGAGGATCAACCAGCTTTCTGGCCGTGGCCGGAGGCTGAGCAGCAAAACCAACATCTTCCATGAAATATATATATTTCTTTAAGTTTCTCACCAAATTTCTTTTTTTTCTTCACATTTTTTTAGAATCATGCATACACTTGCATGCTGCATTTTGATTAATTGTGTAAATTTGTGGATTCAATCTGATAAATTAGTTCTTGGTGTCGTTGTTGTTGATGAAAACGTGTAGTGGTGAGGTATGGAAACCAGTTGGTTTGAAATATAAAAAATAATAAAAAAAATAATGGGTTTAAACATTCACACACCATTGGCTCCTTTTTTTTGTTTTCGGCAACCACATCTAATGGTTTAAACCACATGACCCAGACGAAATTGACAAACAATGTGCAACGGGAATGGTGTTGGTGTGTGGTTGACCAAACCACGCACCACTACTCATGATCTAAGGTTAGCTAAACATACTCCTCTATTGAATAAAGTAGAAAAAAATAAAAATGATAGGCAATAAAAATGATAGGGGACTAAGGACTTTTAATACAAACACAACTGGTTATCATTGTGAATTTTGGATTATCAATAGCATGAAAATTATACTGAAAATGATCTAATATAGAAAACCCTACATTGGTACGTTTCGAAACGCTCAAAAATATTACCACTTCTAGCATCACCATATCTTTGTTTGTCATATTGTCATTCAATAGTCACTTTTCAATCTGTACCCCTTTATTTGACATTTTTTTTTGGAAGGTGACTTCTATCTGTACCCTTTTATTTGACATAAAAATATCAATGAAATAACTTTTTAATTTACATAAAAGAAAGTGATTTTTTTAATTGACATAAACAATATCATCAAATAGCTTTTTAATTCACATAAAAAGGTATCACGAAGCTAACTCTTGTGTATATAAGCCTCTCCGATACAAGAAATCCGATGGGTGCATGATGTTAATTTAGCGTCGTATCTCTAATGAGGTGTCCAAAATACGTGGAACAGAAGAGAGTGGGGCCCACACACACACAACATATTTATAATACATTAATCGTTTTAAATAAATCGTGAATTTGAAAGTGGACATAGCATTTGGATAAGAAATGAATATGTTTTAAATATAAGTGAAAATTAAAATTTGTGTATCGGTTTTGGATGTATTTGAAATGGATACACGATACTCTAAGTTGGGATTTTTTTTTCTTTGGTTCATAAACTAGTGTTAACAGGTACGTTTTAATTATCTTTGATAGTATACATCTAGCTTCGGTTTAGACATACTATGAAATTTTTTTTCATCCCAATATCATTCCACACGAAAAAGGCAATTACAAAGCAATGGCCGGTAGTCGGGCAACAAATTAGCTAAACCAAAGGTAAACACCCGAAAGAGCTTTGATATAGAACTTTTTTAATCATTTATTTATTTTTCTTGTTAAATGCCTTTGATTTAGACTTCAAAAAGGAGTTAAGTAGCAAGTAAGAAACTTTATATCATGGTTATTTATTCTAAATTTAAAAGCCAGCCTTCGTCTCAAAATATCTTGGATTTATAGGGATTCATGTGACATGTTTGTTACACAGCATATAGTTGCCAGTTAGGTAAGTGTAGTTGCTCTGGCATGTATGGGATATAACTATTTAAAAAATATTATCAAATTAATAAACAAAAAATAAGTATTATAATTTTGCATCTTGAATATTAAAGAAGTCACTACTTTGCCATTATAAATGTATTATAAATGTGTTTTGAGGAGAAGGTTCTACTTCTTTGCATGTGCTACAAGATTAAACAAAATATTTTAATGTCATGAATAATCATATTATATAACAACTTTTGTAAATAATGTTATATAAAAATAACAAAAAAATATGATATAGGTTAAAGTTTAAATCATTTCTTATATAGTATTTTAAATCTTTTCTAAAAGAAAACTGTATGACATTTTGTAAAAACTAGTCACTAGAAATCAGAGACCTCTTTACACCGCTCTTAGCCATTAGTAATCCTTTGGTGAAGGCAGGATGGATCAGTAGGTGAAGGTTCGTGGATCACTGGACATGAACAAAGGCTACACCACATCCATAGTTCACCGATAGTTATTAGTGACGAATCAACAATAGATTATCGACAACTATCTAATTGTCGAAACTACAATGGATATCACCAATGACGTGCCACTAGCGGATCCATGATGGCTGACGTTTCACCAACCATAAAAGTCATTTTGTAAAAGTGAATTGTTAGGTTAAATTTGACACATTTGGTTAAATTGGTTAATTCTCCTATTGTTCACTAGATCATCACTTTAGCAGGTTTGTTTTGTCTTTTATCTACATTCTTTATTGTCTAATAAATATTTTACTATGATTTATTTAAAAATTATTCTCATTACTAAAATAAATTCGTATAAAGTCCTTATAAACTAGTATTCAGGTTAAAGTTGTCCATTTTATATAGTTTATTTTTTAAAATCTATTACTATGTTAAAAGAATTTAAATATAATTTTTTATATTAACATTAAGGCATAACTAGTATTCTAGTAATATGACCCGCGGGTGATACGCAGACCCATTGTATACATCTTATGGATTAGTACAAGCGTTATGTGATGCTAACTCATTCTAACTCATTGTAACTTATGTAAGCATTGCGGTTATCAAAATGTAAAGTAAATCAAATTTATATTGTACAAAAGAAACAGAATCGAACTCGGGTTAATTTGTTTAGTGTGATTCGACCTAACCGCTACACTACCCTTATCTTTGTATCAAGACTTAGCGCTGTCAAAACATACAATATATAAAATTTATATTGTCAAATGAAAACGTATTATATTTGACCCGGTTCTTTTCCAAACAAAATTCACGTAACAACATGGAACAACTGCAAAAGTCCATTTTTGCTATGAGGTATTTTGAATTGTATGCGTAATGTTTTAAAAATATATATACAGAATATAAATAGTTCTTGTAATATAGATTATTTATTAGATTAGCGTTTTTAATTGGTTTTGTAACTTTCTATAGTGCTATTTTTCTCATAGTAATCATAAAAAATATGGGGAAATGTCACAGAATAGTAACAAATTTTTAAAAGTGTTATAATTAGATCACTCATATTATTTTTGTCTCAATTAGATAACTTAACATTCAAATCGAGTCATGTCCTTTTTCCATGTATCAAGAGAAAAATGGAGCATAAGATACTGTTGTCGGATTATTTTAATATATGAAATTAAATTTATTAAAAATAAAAACACTTTAATTACATTAAAAATTACAAAAAAAAAAAGAAGTTACAATTCACGTCATCACTCGACGTTAGCATCAAATAAAGAGAAAAAAGAAACAAAATCCATATCATCATGGTTACCTATGAAATAGATGAAAAAACCCTTAATTTTAATGAAAAATGAATGTTGAGTAAACTGATTGGAACACATTTGAAACTTTAGTGACCTAATTGAAACACTTTAAAAACTTAGTTACTATTCTAAAAAGTTACCCCTAAAAATATTATATAAATATCATGCTTTTAATTGTTATATCAATGTCACATTCAATACATAACTAATTTTAAATAGAGAATAACAAGAGCTGTATAAACACTTATACACTATATTTGTCATATAAAATAAGAGAAGTATTTAAGCAACTTATACTTCACATTACTAAAATCTAGTTCTCTCGTTAAATTGCTTTAGCTTGTCATGATAAAAAAATAGTTAATTTCTTATTTTCAATAGGGGTGGTAATAGTGGTGGCCAATTATTGGCTGAAATGGGTGGCTAACTAATAGTGTGAGACAGCTGTCTGACACTTTCCTATTGTTCCAACAAATTTACGTTTTTATCCCGTTTTAAAATTACGATTTTATCATCAGTTTAAAATTATGTTTTTACCCTCACATTAAAATAAATTTACATTTTTTCTCCCAGCTAAAAAATTAAATTTTTCACTCGGTTCAAAATTACGATTTTGCCCCGTTTAAATTTACACTTTTGCAATTAGTTTTTTCCCTTAAAATTACGATTTTGCCATCATTTCAAAATTATGTTTTTACCACCACTTAAAAATAAATTTACGCTTTTGCTCCCAGCTAAAAATTTCAATTTTGCCCTTGGATCAAAATTACGATTTTGCCTCGTTTAAATTTACAGATTCGTCATTAGTTTTTTTTCTCACAGCTACGTTACGATTTTGCCCTCAACTTAAATTTACATTTTCTCCATCGTTTTTGTTTCTTTTTCCTAGTTAAATTAAAATTTTGCCCCCAGTGTAAAATTACAGTAATGTCGGCAGCTGTCTGGCACTCCCCCATTGGTCCATTTAATTTACGATTTTATTCCTGAATTAAAATTTTGATTTTGCCCTCAGTTAAAAATTACGTTTTTCCCATCGTTTTAGATTTTTTTAGCAAAGCTATAAAAGTTTTTTGTTTTAATTGGTCAACTCCATTTAATTTTTTCCCGTGTCAAGGAGCTGTCTAACACTCGCTCATTAGTCCTGAAAAATTACAGTTTTACCCTGAGCCGAAAATTACGGTCTTATCATCGTTTTAGTTTTTTTCTAGCAAAATTATAGTAGTATTTTTTTAATTGATTGATAATTATTCGGCAATCCCGCAACGCGGGTGGTACAACTACTAGTTATATATATATATATATATATATATATATATATATATATATATATATATATATATATATATATATATATATATATATATTGCATAATGCCACAAAGAAAGAGGGTGTCACTGTAGATGGAAAGGACTGAAAGAAAAGTAAAAGGCAAAGAGAATCGGACCACATTTCCCGAAGATAGCTAAAATCCAAAGACAATACATGGCTTCAAATAAATAAAAGAAAATCAAATATTATTGTTACTACTATTTTTATTTAGAGACCTAACGGTCCTTGGAGAAAAGTAAATTTTGTGTTTATCGTTTGAAGATTGTATCATAGTTTATGGTTTAATTTGTGTAATGAGTAGGGGCGTACCTATGGTCAAGCTAAGGGGGCGGACGCCCACCTTGAAAAAAAAATTATAGTGTTATATACTTGTTGAAATCTCGTCCCTAAAATGTTTTTCGTTCGCCCCCCCTAAACTTTCAAAACCGAGCCTTAAGAGTAGAAATGAAAAGAGGAGAGTAGTGGAATGGAACTAAAGAGGAGATGAGCGTATATATCAGAACTTTTCGGTGGTCGGCGGGTGTGTCATAAAGAAGAAAACGACATAGATGGTTTTAGGTCTTGCTATTTACTTTCTTTGACTTGGGTTGTTTATAGTTGAAGCCCATATCCAAATACTTAATATTTGAGTAAATTACTATTTTAGTCCACGTGGATTAGCCAGTTTAGACCGTGGGGTATGGTGAGGACTTGGGTTGGGGCATGAGTTGGCACGTGGCTTGGGGGCAGACATGGGGCGACTCACATTCAACACGGTATGGTGGGGCGGGGGTTTGGGGTGTGGGTTTGGTGGGCTTCGCTGGGCTGACCTACTGGGCTGTTTGTTTTAAAACAACAAATTTAATTTTTTTAATATTTTTAAATAAAGAAAATTACATAAAAAAATTTCCTAACGTTTATATTTGTTTTTTTTATCTCTTCTCTCATCTCCAAGACTAGTTGCAACTCGTCACCCTGTAGGTGATCAATCAGCTGGGATAGAATTTTCAAATCATCCCGTCTTTGTTTCAGGGCATCTCTAGCTTCTTTGCTCTTTCGTTGTTCGGCCCTTTGTTGTTGGAAGACGTTGAATGTATCTAACTTGCATGCAATGTCATCCAACTGATCGCTGTATATTCCCCTACGCGAGCCCGAACTCCCAGCTGAAGGCGATGCCGTACCAGATCTTGATTTTTGAACACGCCTTTTTGCGGCATCTCTTCCATATTCAGGCCGGTTTGGGCTTGGCGAATCATCCAAAAGGTCCTCAAACTCTTGATCTCATGCATCAGATTGGGCTTGGGACGAGGCCCTTGACCTTTTGGAAGACGTGTTACTTTCGCTACCACTGGAGATATTCGCCCACTTTGGATGGAACTTACAAATCTCCCAACAATGCATGAAACGGAAGTCTGTCCACACATTTGATTTGAATTGAACCAATGCATTCGTCCCAACAATGCATGACGGTTTCAAGTGCTTTATCTGCCTCGGTTTTTTTCTTATGGCTTCTCTTTTTGATGGGTTTCGATGCGGAAGGACCATCGTTGGGTGGTTGAGTTTCGGGGACGGTTTCGTTTTGTGAAAGGTCGATGGAAGTTGGTGAAAGGTTGATGGGCGTTTGTGTAAACGGGGTAGGTATCGAATTATCGGTGTGTGAGAAGTTAGTAAACAAACGATTCCCAATATACGATGCATAACTCGCTTCTTATAACGGTTTTGACCATTGACACTAACTTTATTACTTTTATGCAGTTAAGTGTAAGGGTAATTAGGTCATTATATACCTTAAGGGTTATTTTTGATAATTACAAAGTTCTTTTAATATATAATAGATTATTAATGCAATTATTCATTTTTTTATTATTTCATTATTTTCACCATTGTTATTTAACAAAATGCGTTTTAAATATACAAATAAATATGTATTTTTATTAACCATTTTTTTATAAACGTCGTTTTTAAAAAACAAACAATTAGTGAAAATACATATTTATTTGTATACTTTAATGTATTTTGTTAAATAATAATTGTGAAAATAATGAAATAACAAAAAACTTGGATAATTTCATTAATAATCTCTTAAATATTAAAATAACTTTGTAATTATCAAAAACAGTACCTAAGGTATATAATGATCTAATTACCCTTACACTTAACTGCAAATAGTAACAAAGTCAGTGTCAGGGTCAAAACCGTTATAAAATGCAACATCAGAGTTTGATATGTCAACAGATTCTTTTTTTAGCTGAAAAGGTTAAATTGGCTAAACCATAGCGGACAAAACCGTAAGTTACTCTATTTATTTCAATAGAAGGGGTAAGAGCATTCACATCCAACCTCTCATTTTTTTACCCTATATTACACTAAAAATCACTATATTTTTACTCTCATTTTCAATTAAATAATAGTTTTTAGTATCTTTTGTTATTATATTTTCTCTCTTTTCCACTCACAGACACTTTTAAAATATATTAAAAAATTATAAAGGGTTAACAGTGTCCTCTCAAATTTATAGATGAATAATAATATTTTATCTTTAATCTACTCACAACCACTTACTAACACATACATCCACTACTGTTCATCTATAAATTTGAGATAAAATAAAATAAAAATCTCACTCATAAAATTTGGGGAAAGGGATGTCTTATTATTTGCTTTTTTTCCATTTTATTTATTTATTTGTTATCACTTTTGTTAATTTAAAGTTTAATTATTTACTAGCTCCTTAAGTTTTTTCTTTTAAAAATACATATGATTAGAAAATACTTTTCATCATTTTTCTAGAACCATGCATTGGTAATTGGATTGTTGTATTTGTTATATTGAACTTGTAACGAGGGTTGAGATACTTTTGTTGATCATATGAAATTTACTTTGATTATCTTTTTCTATATGACTTAACTCGATTCTGTCTTAAAACAATTCTATTATACAGTGATAAACAAACAATCCCTAAATATTTTCGTTCCTCGTGAAAAAAAAAAATATGAATTCACGACTGATAGTGAGTTTAGGGTGTTAGACAAACTCCCATTAAATTTTCTTTTAAGTTCACATAAAATAATCGAATTACCTTTAACTAACCAAAGTGGATATTATTGTAATTGATGCTAATTTAAATAGAGTCACTCACTCTATGTGTAATTTAAAGAATATGTGCAGTTTACATAAAACTTAAAAAAATAAAAGCTATTCAAACTATTCATCCCAGTCGTTTTATTACTTCTTCAGCTAAATCACTCATGGAACCTTAAAACCAACGATTGAAGAAGAAAAACGAGTGATAAGGGAAATGGTATCACACCAGTTATCTCCGACCACAGCTTCCCACTTATCTCCATCTCCAAAATCACCAAAGTCAGAAGGAAAAATAAACCAAAATCAGCCACTGCGTACTACTTATCTCCATTGCCAAAATCATTAAAATTTATCTTCAATTAACCAATTTGGTGGTTTTGGCGAATACAAGAGAGGCGATTCCACCTATAAGTTTGATTACCGGTTTTTGGATGATTTTTAGGTGGTTTTATCGGTATGATAGGGTGGTGGTTCCCCCTCCCTCGCAAATCGACCAACTTGTATCACGCTTTTCTTCCCCAAAATCCACCTCCCATTTCAAAGCTCATCACCATCGTCACAACAAACATCTTATAACGGAAATGAGACAAACCACATGTCCTTTGAAGCCCACATGCAGGGTCGGCCTAGGAGGTGGGCGAGTTGCACCCACGGCTAAGGCCCATTTTTTTGGGACCTAAAGTTTTTAAATATATATAGTGATGTGAAAGTGTAAAATACAATATCCCTTAACGTACAATACGTACGATATTGTGAAATCGCACGTTATAAAAAAGCATGTTCGAAATCGCATGTTCGTATTTTTTGATGAAATCGCATGTTGGTTTTTTTGTAGCAATTTCGTATCTTGGTTTTTCAGCACAAATCGAATGTTTAAAAGTGAATTCGCACCAGATCGGACGGCTGAGATGATCGCGTACATATTGTACGATAAGGTCCATTGTACGTTAACCTAACCCTATATATATATATAGAAAAAGTATATCGTACATTACGGCTAAACGTATTTCACGTACGACAACGTGCGTGATTTGTTCTATAACATGCGTGATTAATGTTTTCAATATGCGTGATTATTGTGTTTCAACATGAGTGATTTTGGATTTTTGAGTTTATAACGTGTGTGATTTTAAAATGAACGTGCGTAATTACCTGTCGTACGTGATGTACGTTAAGCCGTAATGTACATTAACCTTCCTATATATATATATATATATATATATATATATATATATATATATATATATATATATATAAACGGGTTCAGGAGAGAACGGAGAAAAGTGTGAGAACGGTGAGAACGGTGAGAACGCATCATGGCCCAACACGTGGCAGGGGGGCCTAATTGTTATGCGGGGGTACGATTGTCCTTTTATACGTTCCCTCCTTATTCGCGTTATAAATCTCTTTCAAATTAAAACTCCAAAGATTTATTGTTAGTTGTTACCTGCTTTGCAAACTTTCTCAGATCTATGGCGTTTAACGTGGATTCTGTTCGACAAAGTAAAATTCGTTGGCGTTTTCTATTTTCGTTCCAGCAAATCATGCAACAGATATGGCGTTTTGTTCTTTTATCATTGTTCTATGGCGTTTTTTTGTATTATTAATTTATAATGTGTTGTATGATTTTCCATAGCGTTATTCAATTATGCAGTTTAATCGCGTTTTAATTGATATTTAATCTATTAATCATAACTGCAATTGGAGTTTTCGATATTAATTTTAACTGTCGTTTACGTTCTTGTGTATTTGTTATGTTTTTACGATCATTGGCGTTTTTCGTCTATTTGATTAGTTTTGAATTTTATTTAGTAGTATTTGTGAATATCAGTTTTTACTATTTTGTTAATTTGTGGAAACATTAGTTTTGTTAATTTTGGCGTTTTCATTATGTGTTTATTATGTCTTGTTTATTATTCAATTAATGGCGTTTTAATGTATAATGTTATTACCAGACATCGCTCTGTTTTTCTGATTTTTTCTGTTCCTCCCTGTGTTTTCTCAGACGAAGTCTCTTCCTCGAGTCAAAGGCATTGCCCCAAAACTGGATTACCATTTATCATTCCTGACATCAGTGAAGAATTAAAGCCCAGAAAGGACATGTTATTCTTAAGCCTTGATGATTGTTATTCAATGTATGTTAAGTATGCCAAGGAGTGTGGGTTTTCAGTCAGGAAAGGGACTACAAAGACAAATTCTAAAGGTGGGTTACATATTAAGTATTTTTTGTGTACGAGAGCTGGGGTATATAAGGACAAGAAGGTTGATACGTTGGACCCCAATCAAAAAGAGCGAGTAGTGCGATCTAACTTTTCAAAGAGGACTGATTGTGGTGCACTGTTATGTGTAGAATATGAGAATGGATTTTGGAAGGTGTATAAGTTTGTCGAGGAGCACAATCATGAACTTGTTGAACGCCCTGATAAGCATTTTCTTCCAACTGAACGGCACCTCACTCAGCTCCAGAAGCATGTTATACACAGCATGTCTAAGCTGAATTTAGGTCCTGTCAAGGCGTTTAATGTTATGAAGACTTGTTTTTGCGGTTTTGAAGACGTGGGCGCAAGCAAAGTTGAATTTAAGAACTATAAGAGGCAAATTAACTTGTTCATAGGGGAATATGACGCTAATATGGTTGTGAAACATTTGAATGAAAAAAAACATTATCAGCCTAATTTCTCGTATGATTACATCACAGACGAAGACAATCATTTGAAGGGTCTTTTTTGGTGTGATGATCAAGCCAAACGAAATTACCACGTGTTTGGTGATGTGATTTCGTTTAACGCCACGTATCGTTCCAACAAGTAAATTTTTTTATAATTCAACTTCTTTGTTTTTTGGCATTTTATTAATTTTACATGCATGGCGTTTTTATATTTTACATGCAATGGCGTTTTTTAGCTTACATGCAATGGCGTTTTACTAGTTTACATTCAATAACGTTTTATTATTGTTTCATTTCTCATGGCTTTTTCATATGCAGATACCCTATGGTGTTTGTACCGTTCACTGGTATAGACAATCATCACTGCAATGTTACATTTGGTGCAGCATTGTTGGCGTCGGAAACTGCTGATACGTATATTTGGTTGTTAAGAGTTTTTCTTAAAGCTGTTGGTTCTCAACCAAAAGTTGTTGTCACCGACCAAGATCCAGCGATGAAGAAGGCTATTTCTGCTGTATTTGTTGACACGAGGCATCGGTTATGCATGTGGCATGTGATGCATAAACTTTCTCTGAAGGTTGTTATGCTTTTTTTACCTTTGGCGTTTTAGTATACAATGCGTTTTAAGATACATGACGTTTTGTACCTTGTTACTGTTTTTTTAATTAAGTTTTGTCTTTTGTTTTTTTTTATATATATGTGTGGCGTTTTTTGTGTTATTTATAGGTTGGTGTTAGGCTATGCAATTCCACCAATTTTAAAGAACGTATATGTGGTGTTGTGTGGACGGAAATTCTCACACCTGAAGAGTTTGAATCAGAATGGGAAATGGTTATTGCAGAATTCAATTTAGAAGAAAATGACTGGCTATCTGATATTTTTGCACTTAGGGAATCTTGGATCCCTGCATACTATAGAATGGAGCCTATGTCTGGTCTTATGCGAACGACATCCTGGTCGGAGAGTGAGAATCATTCTTTTGGTCAAGTGTGCAATTCGAAAGCTACTCTTGTTGAGTTCATGACGCATTATGTGTAACACCCCAAAAACCCGAATGTTTATATTCGTTAAATGTTCTAATATGTTACATCAGGAAATAAATAATTAGGTTATTTTACCTAGTTAAAGTTATGGCCAAAACTATTAAATAACGAAATTTGTGCCAAATATGTTAAGTGGTAAAACATGAGGGGCTAGATGGTAAAGAATGTAAGTGGAGGTGTTAAAAGAAAGTAATAACACACACAAACACACAATCGTGTGTGTTCTAGATCGATCAGTAGCTCCCAAAGGAGCCAAACCCTAGCTCAACCTTAAATGATCAAATTGAAGGGTAAATCGAAGCTTAAATTCATGGATAAACATGGATTAATGATCACCATCACAAGAGGATCATAAGGTATGTCTTAAATTCTAGATTGGTGATCTTCCACGAAGTGGGTTATGTTCTAATCCGTGAATTGGTATGAAATTGATGATGTATAAGGGTTAGAATCATCATATAGAACACAGGTTATGTATGGTTTGTGTTAATTTGATGTTTAAGGGTGAAACCCATTAGTCCTAATAAGAATGATGATTTGAATCATCATCTATGTTTAATTCTTGTTGAATGTTGATGTATTTTGATTTGTATGATGGATTTTGTTAGAGGAATTGAAAGAAATGTGATAGTAGTATGTTTGATGATTATGCATGTAGGATTCGTGTTGATTAGAAGGAAGAAATTGATGAATTATGTATGAATTTAGAAGATTGTGCATGAATTAGTTGTACGTTATGCTTAGAAGGTAGTACGCACACCACGTGTATGATAAAATGGATATAGTGTCGTCCGTATAGCCTATCATGATGATACGTGTAACACCCGAAAATTTTAAAACATAAAAAGTAACAATCCTTATGATTTATAGTCCAATAGGAA
Source organism: Helianthus tuberosus (assembly GCA_030545235.1). Classification (NCBI taxonomy): domain Eukaryota; kingdom Viridiplantae; phylum Streptophyta; class Magnoliopsida; order Asterales; family Asteraceae; genus Helianthus; species Helianthus tuberosus. The sequence goes on from CM060400.1 coordinate 146,977,173, forward strand.
ACCCTAATTAAGACACCCAAGTAATTCGGTACAAACCCTAGAAATTTCAGAATTTTCAGGATCAGGATTAGGGCCCCTAAAACTCAGGGGGGGCATTCCCTACTTAACGATTATCTTCAAATTCTCGTTGTCACCTAATGAAATTTCGAAATTTGTTGAGTCAGCTGAGCTAGTACCAAACGTGGCTACCCTATAGCCTATTATGGAGCCTTACGGACCGCAACACTAACAAGCTTACGGTCCGTATGATGCCTTACGGACCGTAACGTTGGGAAGCTTACGGTCCGTAAGCTTGTCAAATTTCGTGTATAAATAGCAGGCCTGGCACTTGAATCTGGGCACAAAATCGACGAAGAAACTCAAAATACACGCTGAGATTTCGTCCGATTACTCTCCAAACACACACAAAACACTAATTAAGAGTAGCGGGGTGCTGCAAAACAGGGTAATAACTCAATCGCTGATACGATTCATTGTCCGATCGATCAATATATCCAATGGATGTTTAAGTGCTGCCCACATTAGGGTTATACTTTGTCGTTCGTCATTAATTTGACAGATCATCGTCAATTCGATGGATAAAGTATTGTACTTTGTCGTTCGTCATTAATTTGACGGATCATCGTTAATTCGATGGATAAAGTATCGCACTTTGTCGTTCGTTGTGAGAAATTGATCTCGTGAGTTATCGTAAATGCTGTATTAAGTTAATTACCTAGTTTGTGTGCAAATTAGGTTAAGAGGATAATCAGTAGGCTAAGCTCTGCCCGTATAATTCTACAATTGAAAACAAGGTAGCATCACTTGGAAAATTTTAAGGTACGGATAGGTTCCTTCCTTTCATGTCGTTTTTATAAAAGATCCTTTCTTTCGATTTACGTCGTTTTGATATAAGTATATCATTCTTGAGTTTAAATTCAGTATTTAGATTAAGTTAAGAAATAAGTTATAAGTTCCGTACGGATAGAAGTTCTTTCTTTTGATTTATGTCGTTTTCTTGATTTTAAGTTCCGTATTAGGATTAAGTTATAAATTCTGTACGGATAGATTCTTTTCTTTCGATTTATGTCCTTTTGATATAAGTTATAAGTTCAGTACGGATAGGTTCCTTCCTTTCGATTTATGTCAATCCTGATTTTAAATTCCGTATTAAGATCTAAGGTATAAGTTATAAATTCAGTACGGATAGGTTCCTTCCTTTCGATTTATGTCAATCCTGATTTTAAATTCCGTATTAAGATCTAAGGTATAAGTTATAAATTCAGTACGGATAGGTTCCTTCCTTTCGATTTATGTCAATCCTGATTTTAAATTCCGTATTAAGATTTAAGGTATAAGTTATAAGTTCAGTATGGATAGGTTCATTTCTTTTGATTTATGTCAATTGGATACGGATAGATTCAATTCTTTCGATTTCTGTCAATTCTGATATATCGTACGAGTAGAATCCTTTCTTTCGATTTAGGTACGTTATTCCTAAATTTAAGTTTCGTATTAAGATTAAGTTATAAGTTCCGTACGAATAGAATTTCTTTCTTGTGATTTATGTCATTTTGATATAAGTATCTCATTTCTGATTTTAGGTTCCGTATTAAGATTAAGTTATAAGTTTCATACGAATAGATCCGTATTAAGATTAAGTTAGGAAATAAGTTATAAGTTCCGTACAGATAGAATTTCTTTCGATTTATGTCAGTTAGGTACGTATAGAATCCTTTCTCTCGATTTATGTCCGTTGGGTACGGATAGAATTCTTTCTTTCGATTTATGTCGTTTGGATATAAGTATATCATTCCTGATTTTAAATTCCGTATTAAGATTAAGATAAGTTATAAGTTCAGTACGGATAGAATTCCTTTCTTTAGATTTATGTCCGTTGGGTACGAATTGAATCCTTTCTCTTAGATTGTCAATTGAATACAAGTTTTGTATTAAGATTAAGTTAGGAAATACATGTTGGAAGTTCCAAACATTTTAAAAAGGTTTTGTTTTACATCAGTGTTTTAGAAAGTAGTTTTCATTTTCTACTCTAGTGGTTCCTTATTAATGAGTCAAGGTTTTATCTTGTTCATTTAATAAACCACATTTTGGGGACGAAATTGTCAAGATAGGAGTGATATCCATACCTTGGTGACTGGTTCCACTCTTTACTCATTAAATTCATACACTCCTCACGTCTTTGATTATTGATTCATTTGACAGTCCGTTCGATTCCTATTCTAATCATTTGATTTAGTTTTCACGTCATGCGATAGTTTTTCTGTTAAGTTGTACTCATTATCGCATGTTCCAATATATGTTCCGTTCTGTTCTGAAGATAAGTTTTATAAGTTATGTGAATAAGACCATTTGTACTCTGATGCCCCGAGTATCGCTTCTCGTGGAGTGTCCCACGAGCATGTTGTTGTGGCATCAACCTCATGTGCTCCACCCGTGACGGAGAGATCAGTTCACGGCGTCTCTTAAGTACAAGTGTGGTACATATATTAGGAGGCGTATGGATCGATCCTAGGATTTAAGTTTTCAGGAAATGGATAACAGGTATGCCAACTTGCCATTTCGTGTGATAATTATGCAGGAGTAGCTACCTGTGTATTGTCACGTTTTCAGTTTGCTCATGGGTACATCCATAAGATATGATTATGAAATTAAGTTATTTGCATCGTCAAGTTCCATCCGGTTATCAAAATAAAATAAGCTTTTGTTTTCCTCTATCCGCACACTGGGCAAAACTTTTGAAATTTTGCTCAGACGTACGTTTTTTGTTGTTGTTGTTTTCTTCTTTACGTCAGGTTATCAAGACAAGCTGGGACGGAATATGGAAGAGTGCTCGAGTGTTTAGAAAAGACGGTAGAAATAATTGTAATGGATTACATATCCTTCATTAAGTTGTAAAGCCTTGTAATACATTTAAGTATAAATGGAATTATGTTTTTGATCTGACTACTGTTATAGTGACACGCCGGCCCTTCCGGGACGGGGTGTTACAGCTATGGTATCAGAGCAAAGGCTCTTTCCTGTAGAAAACTTAAACATAAGATAAGACCTGTGAGGTAATGGGTAGACATTGGGTTAGGATTTCGATGTTCAATCAGTCGATACATCGGTTAGTAACTTTTCTTTTCACTTCATGATAGTCTCGAACATAAGTATTTCGTCATCTTCATTGTTTTTACTCTAGCTTTATTTCAAGTATGACCATTGATCATAGTGGGTCACGTTCAAGTATGATTATTAATATATATATAGGTATGCAATAATTTCGAGGACGAAATTTTTTTAAGAGGGGTAGATTTGTAACACCCGAAAATTTTAAAACATAAAAAGTAACAATCCTTATGATTTATAGTCCAATAGGAAACCCTAATTAAGACACCCAAGTAATTCGGTACAAACCCTAGAAATTTCAGAATTTTCAGGATCAGGATTAGGGCCCCTAAAACTCAGGGGGGGCATTCCCTACTTAACGATTATCTTCAAATTCTCGTTGTCACCTAATGAAATTTCGAAATTTGTTGAGTCAGCTGAGCTAGTACCAAACGTGGCTACCCTATAGCCTATTATGGAGCCTTACGGACCGCAACACTAACAAGCTTACGGTCCGTATGATGCCTTACGGACCGTAACGTTGGGAAGCTTACGGTCCGTAAGCTTGTCAAATTTCGTGTATAAATAGCAGGCCTGGCACTTGAATCTGGGCACAAAATCGACGAAGAAACTCAAAATACACGCTGAGATTTCGTCCGATTACTCTCCAAACACACACAAAACACTAATTAAGAGTAGCGGGGTGCTGCAAAACAGGGTAATAACTCAATCGCTGATACGATTCATTGTCCGATCGATCAATATATCCAATGGATGTTTAAGTGCTGCCCACATTAGGGTTATACTTTGTCGTTCGTCATTAATTTGACGGATCATCGTCAATTCGATGGATAAAGTATTGTACTTTGTCGTTCGTCATTAATTTGACGGATCATCGTTAATTCGATGGATAAAGTATCGCACTTTGTCGTTCGTTGTGAGAAATTGATCTCGTGAGTTATCGTAAATGCTGTATTAAGTTAATTACCTAGTTTGTGTGCAAATTAGGTTAAGAGGATAATCAGTAGGCTAAGCTCTGCCCGTATAATTCTACAATTGAAAACAAGGTAGCATCACTTGGAAAATTTTAAGGTACGGATAGGTTCCTTCCTTTCATGTCGTTTTTATAAAAGATCCTTTCTTTTGATTTACGTCGTTTTGATATAAGTATATCATTCTTGAGTTTAAATTCAGTATTTAGATTAAGTTAAGAAATAAGTTATAAGTTCCGTACGGATAGAAGTTCTTTCTTTTGATTTATGTCGTTTTCTTGATTTTAAGTTCCGTATTAGGATTAAGTTATAAATTCTGTACGGATAGATTCTTTTCTTTCGATTTATGTCCTTTTGATATAAGTTATAAGTTCAGTACGGATAGGTTCCTTCCTTTCGATTTATGTCAATCCTGATTTTAAATTCCGTATTAAGATCTAAGGTATAAGTTATAAATTCAGTACGGATAGGTTCCTTCCTTTCGATTTATGTCAATCCTGATTTTAAATTCCGTATTAAGATCTAAGGTATAAGTTATAAATTCAGTACGGATAGGTTCCTTCCTTTCGATTTATGTCAATCCTGATTTTAAATTCCGTATTAAGATTTAAGGTATAAGTTATAAGTTCAGTATGGATAGGTTCATTTCTTTTGATTTATGTCAATTGGATACGGATAGATTCAATTCTTTCGATTTCTGTCAATTCTGATATATCGTACGAGTAGAATCCTTTCTTTCGATTTAGGTACGTTATTCCTAAATTTAAGTTTCGTATTAAGATTAAGTTATAAGTTCCGTACGAATATAATTTCTTTCTTGTGATTTATGTCATTTTGATATAAGTATCTCATTTCTGATTTTAGGTTCCGTATTAAGATTAAGTTATAAGTTTCATACGAATAGATCCGTATTAAGATTAAGTTAGGAAATAAGTTATAAGTTCCGTACAGATAGAATTTCTTTCGATTTATGTCAGTTAGGTACGTATAGAATCCTTTCTCTCGATTTATGTCCGTTGGGTACGGATAGAATTCTTTCTTTCGATTTATGTCGTTTGGATATAAGTATATCATTCCTGATTTTAAATTCCGTATTAAGATTAAGATAAGTTATAAGTTCAGTACGGATATAATTCCTTTCTTTAGATTTATGTCCGTTGGGTACGAATTGAATCCTTTCTCTTAGATTGTCAATTGAATACAAGTTTTGTATTAAGATTAAGTTAGGAAATACATGTTGGAAGTTCCAAACATTTTAAAAAGGTTTTGTTTTACATCAGTGTTTTAGAAAGTAGTTTTCATTTTCTACTCTAGTGGTTCCTTATTAATGAGTCAAGGTTTTATCTTGTTCATTTAATAAACCACATTTTGGGGACGAAATTGTCAAGATAGGAGTGATATCCATACCTTGGTGACTGGTTCCACTCTTTACTCATTAAATTCATACACTCCTCACGTCTTTGATTATTGATTCATTTGACAGTCCGTTCGATTCCTATTCTAATCATTTGATTTAGTTTTCACGTCATGCGATAGTTTTTCTGTTAAGTTGTACTCATTATCGCATGTTCCAATATATGTTCCGTTCTGTTCTGAAGATAAGTTTTATAAGTTATGTGAATAAGACCATTTGTACTCTGATGCCCCGAGTATCGCTTCTCGTGGAGTGTCCCACGAGCATGTTGTTGTGGCATCAACCTCATGTGCTCCACCCGTGACGGAGAGATCAGTTCACGGCGTCTCTTAAGTACAAGTGTGGTACATATATTAGGAGGCGTATGGATCGATCCTAGGATTTAAGTTTTCAGGAAATGGATAACAGGTATGCCAACTTGCCATTTCGTGTGATAATTATGCAGGAGTAGCTACCTGTGTATTGTCACGTTTTCAGTTTGCTCATGGGTACATCCATAAGATATGATTATGAAATTAAGTTATTTGCATCGTCAAGTTCCATCCGGTTATCAAAATAAAATAAGCTTTTGTTTTCCTCTATCCGCACACTGGGCAAAACTTTTGAAATTTTGCTCAGACGTACGTTTTTTGTTGTTGTTGTTTTCTTCTTTACGTCAGGTTATCAAGACAAGCTGGGACGGAATATGGAAGAGTGCTCGAGTGTTTAGAAAAGACGGTAGAAATAATTGTAATGGATTACATATCCTTCATTAAGCTGTAAAGCCTTGTAATACATTTAAGTATAAATGGAATTATGTTTTTGATCTGACTACTGTTATAGTGACACGCCGGCCCTTCCGGGACGGGGTGTTACAATACGGGTATAAAATGATAAGTCGAAAGTTAAATAAGATGAATTGTTGACTTTCTGAAAATCAACCACGAACAAGAAGCATGATTTAACTCATTGTCGTAAAGATATGGTTATAGGAAGTCGTATGGTACATGTTATAACGATACGTTTTAAATGGAATGATATGATGAATTACATGAGCTTGTAAGAATGTGAAATTGGTCACATATGGTATGCTTGTTGGAATTGACTAATTAAAGTCAAATGTAAAAGATGTGATTGTTATGATCGTTAACATGTGCAATGAGTATGCTGACAAGAATGTAATTGTGATAATATGAAAGTATAGGAATCATGTCGAGACGGACTCAAGCGCGAAAGGCTAACGGGTCAAGAAGAGGCGTAGAAACGGATGTGAACGCGGATGCATGAGGTAAGTGATCTCCGTAATCACTTCTTATTTGTTTACGTAAAGATATGTGTTAGTTAATTAAGGTATGATAATGGAGAACTAATAAGGATGGATGGTATGAAATCGATGATTTTCGTTAAGTAAGTATAACGGGTCAAAGATGGGGTTTGTCGTATTATCGGAGTGAAGAGTAGTAAAGGGTTACGGTATGATAACCGGATAACGTGTATGATTGCACATAAGTGCGCTAGTTAGTAAACGGAGGTACGGATAAGTAGTCGAAGGACTTAGTTATGAGTTATGACTATCGGGTAAACAAGTCCATGAATGAAACTTGGTTTAACAAGGTTGGTTTTAGTATAATCGAATAAAAGGAATGAAATAACGCATAACGGGGATTGGGTGTGTAAATCCCAAGTACGAGACTCCGGACAATGTAAAAGTATCATGGTAGTAATGTTCATGCAAGTTTTGGGCTAAAACAAATGAGTTGTGTGATGAAAACAAGAATGGGTAAAATTGTCCGAAAATGAAAATATAGGCGTAAATGCATAAGTTAGGAATTTCCTTAATCCGGATGTGAGATTCTAAGTTCATATGTTAGAATGTGAATTTACAAGCATGTAGGAAGAAACGGGAGGTTAAACGGGTAAACGGTTTAAAAGTTATGAGCGTTTTAGTGCGTACGAACGACGAAACGGATCTGCAGAAAAGTGATGTTTATAGAGGGCGTCGCCGACGGGTCCCCACCCCGTCGCCGACGGGCTGCCAAAAGTCCAAAAACGGGCGACGGCCTAACTGGCTGGTTACGGGTGAAATCAGGCGACGGGCATTTTAAGAGGCCGTCGCCGACGGTTATGGAACCCGTCGGCGACGGGTTGTCTTTTTCCTCTTCTCCGTTTCTTTGTTTTGCACTTCCGAATGATCCGTAACGCATCCCGGTACATAGTTTTTCAACCCATTGATTCGTAAAGCTCCCGAAAAGCCCTTTTAACACCTGTAGTTAGGTACATATGTATGATGTGTATCTTTATACACGTTAGAAGAAGCGTACGAAAGTATGCACGCACCGTTGTGGCATGTGATAAGCATTTATGTATGTATGTATGTAAGTATGAATGTAGGTATATACGTATGTATGCCTTATGAGTGTAAATGTATGTATGTATGTGTATATGTAGTTAGAATGTATATGTACGCAAGTGAGTATGTACGAAGGTATGCATGAATGTAAAGTTGTAGGAAAGGTATGTACGTATGTGGATGTGTATGTGTATGTATGTATGTATGTATGTATAAGGATATGTACGAGCTTATGCATGTATGTAAAGGATGTAGGCATGGTATGTACGTATGTAGTTGTGTATGTAAGTACGTATGAAGGCATGTATGAGTGTATGCACGTATGTAAAGTTGTAGGAAAGGTATGTACGTATGTAGTTGTGTAGGTATGTATGTATAAAGACATGTATGAGTGTATGCACGTATGTAAAGCTGTAGGAAAGGTATGAATGTATGTAGATGTGTATGTATGTTTGTATGTAAGTACGTATGTATGTATGTATGATTTAGACACATTGAGTGTTAATGTTATTAATGGTGTACCTTGAGAATGAAAAGTAATGCAGGTGCATTATTGAAGCCTCACCAGGAAATGGATACGCAGATGAAATGCTTAAAGTTTGAATAATGACGAAATATGAAGTGAACATGAATGAATCTTATTCATATAATGTGTGCTAATGTTATGAATGAATGTGGTGTGTGCAGGTTATACAGATTACGGGTGATCATCACAAGGATTAGAGATCGAAGACCGAGTCACGAGATAGATTGTACGGGATTAATTGAGTATGTACTATTAGTAAACAGGACTTATGCCTTATTTTTGTAAAAGACACGTATTAAAACGAACCTTCAAGTAAGTCAATATGTTTGAAATGAAAGAAATTTTATAGCACGATTTTCCGCTGCGACTTTTTGTCAAATACGATTTAGGGTCTAACAAGTTGGTATCAGAGCCCTGGTTTGAGTGAATCAAGTGCGAGAAGATAAATGCTTGAACTCAAACCTGTGTGCTCTTGTGATAAGGAACCCGTACAATCCATGACTCGATCAAGATCTAAAGGTAAGCTTAAAGGTGGAAGAGAATGATCCGTGGATGCAGAATAGGATGAATGCTAAGGCAGGCAAAGATGCAAATATGCAAATTAACCCCAGGTACACACTACTAATATATATGGGTACCGATGTTAAAAGAAAAAGGAAGAGATCTCCTTGGGAGGGTAATTAAGCAAGCGAAAGAAAATTTTGAATGAAATATAATAGCGACATGGCAATGAAGTTTTGAAAATGATACACGTGCCGAAACTGAATTCCTCGGACATAAGGTGTCGATTACACGAAGACACGAAACTAGTATGTGGATTGTGTACCTGGCCAGTACACAAGAAACATATGACGTTCGTGAGACCATGATAATTGATACAGGTATGTCCATTAGAATTAAGTAGTAGGTGGACGTGAGGGTGAAGAGAAATGTAAGACTCTCAGGAATGAAAGCATGAATGATATGTTAGAATCCGCGAGACGGATTCGAAACATGAAAGAAGTTAAAGTATGAATGGAATGTTTGAATCCGCGAGACGGATTCAAGGAATGAAAGATATGAATGATGCAAATCCCTTGCGGATTTGGTTATGATAGCGAAGGCTGTAATAAGCTATGCAAGTCGACCGGTTCAAGTTGAACAAGTCGAGTAAGGATAAGGTACCATCCGTTTAGAACGAGTGGTCGTGAATGCAATAACGAATGTATGAAGTTCAATCCGTTATACGGATAGAACGAAAGATTTATGTTGAAAGCAATTAACCCGATGTTATCGGGTCGTAAGTGGTATGCTTGAATCTCATTATGAGAGTATATGCGATTACTCAATTAATTGGGTAATCGAATGCGTGAAAGAAATGAAAGTATATAAGCGAATGGAAAGCTTGATTTCTAATAGTGGACATAGGAATGAAAACTATGTCGTTAAGAAGTGAATCTTAAAGGTTATGAGTAAAATATACGAGTATTATTAAACCCTCGTATGATGAATGTGCATGATACGTATACTTATGTAGATTAAGTAAGGCACGAAATGAGAGGTATAGTAATGTAGAACGAATGAGGCAAGTTGAAGGTAGCGTAAGGATATGTATGGTGCAAAATGATTATAGAAAAGTAGAATTATGCTAACTATGGAGTTAAGCATGTAGGTATAACTATGAAGTAGTATTTTGTTGTGATAACAAAACAAGGTTTGAATGTTATAGAATGTGTGTATGAAATGTAATCTTAAAAGACGAGATGAAAGTATTAGATCAGTTATAAACAAATTCCACGAATGAACGTATTATCACAAGCTTGAAGAAGTATGTATATTGACCTATTATAAACGGGTCAAGGGAAATGAGAATGTTACGTGGAAGTATGGCATGGAAAGTATAGATTTGTTAAGAAGAAGTCAATTGTATAAATGCTTATGAATTGAGATAGGATGATTTCTTATAATTACAATGTGACTATGAAGTCAAACCTAGATGTGTGTGGGCAAGAGGAAAGGAGAAAGGTTTCGGGGACGAAACCTTATTTAAGGGGGGTAGACTTGTAACACCCCAAAAACCCGAATGTTTATATTCGTTAAATGTTCTAATATGTTACATCAGGAAATAAATAATTAGGTTATTTTACCTAGTTAAAGTTATGGCCAAAACTATTAAATAACGAAATTTGTGCCAAATATGTTAAGTGGTAAAACATGAGGGGCTAGATGGTAAAGAATGTAAGTGGAGGTGTTAAAAGAAAGTAATAACACACACAAACACACAATCGTGTGTGTTCTAGATCGATCAGTAGCTCCCAAAGGAGCCAAACCCTAGCTCAACCTTAAATGATCAAATTGAAGGGTAAATCGAAGCTTAAATTCATGGATAAACATGGATTAATGATCACCATCACAAGAGGATCATAAGGTATGTCTTAAATTCTAGATTGGTGATCTTCCACGAAGTGGGTTATGTTCTAATCCGTGAATTGGTATGAAATTGATGATGTATAAGGGTTAGAATCATCATATAGAACACAGGTTATGTATGGTTTGTGTTAATTTGATGTTTAAGGGTGAAACCCATTAGTCCTAATAAGAATGATGATTTGAATCATCATCTATGTTTAATTCTTGTTGAATGTTGATGTATTTTGATTTGTATGATGGATTTTGTTAGAGGAATTGAAAGAAATGTGATAGTAGTATGTTTGATGATTATGCATGTAGGATTCATGTTGATTAGAAGGAAGAAATTGATGAATTATGTATGAATTTAGAAGATTGTGCATGAATTAGTTGTACGTTATGCTTAGAAGGTAGTACGCACACCACGTGTATGATAAAATGGATATAGTGTCGTCCGTATAGCCTATCATGATGATACGGGTATAAAATGATAAGTCGAAAGTTAAATAAGATTAATTGTTGACTTTCTGAAAATCAACCACGAACAAGAAGCATGATTTAACTCATTGTCGTAAAGATATGGTTATAGGAAGTCGTATGGTACATGTTATAACGATACGTTTTAAATGGAATGATATGATGAATTACATGAGCTTGTAAGAATGTGAAATTGGTCACATATGGTATGCTTGTTGGAATTGACTAATTAAAGTCAAATGTAAAAGATGTGATTGTTATGATCGTTAACATGTGCAATGAGTATGCTGACAAGAATGTAATTGTGATAATATGAAAGTATAGGAATCATGTCGAGACGGACTCAAGCGCGAAAGGCTAACGGGTCAAGAAGAGGCGTAGAAACGGATGTGAACGCGGATGCATGAGGTAAGTGATCTCCGTAATCACTTCTTATTTGTTTACGTAAAGATATGTGTTAGTTAATTAAGGTATGATAATGGAGAACTAATAAGGATGGATGGTATGAAATCGATGATTTTCGTTAAGTAAGTATAACGGGTCAAAGATGGGGTTTGTCGTATTATCGGAGTGAAGAGTAGTAAATGGTTACGGTATGATAACCGGATAACGTGTATGATTGCACATAAGTGCGCTAGTTAGTAAACGGAGGTACGGATAAGTAGTCGAAGGACTTAGTTATGAGTTATGACTATCGGGTAAACAAGTCCATGAATGAAACTTGGTTTAACAAGGTTGGTTTTAGTATAATCGAATAAAAGGAATGAAATAACGCATAACGGGGATTGGGTGTGTAAATCCCAAGTACGAGACTCCGGACAATGTAAAAGTATCATGGTAGTAATGTTCATGCAAGTTTTGGGCTAAAACAAATGAGTTGTGTGATGAAAACAAGAATGGGTAAAATTGTCCGAAAATGAAAATATAGGCGTAAATGCATAAGTTAGGAATTTCCTTAATCCGGATGTGAGATTCTAAGTTCATATGTTAGAATGTGAATTTACAAGCATGTAGGAAGAAACGGGAGGTTAAACGGGTAAACGGTTTAAAAGTTATGAGCGTTTTAGTGCGTACGAACGACGAAACGGATCTGCAGAAAAGTGATGTTTATAGAGGGCGTCGCCGACGGGTCCCCACCCCGTCGCCGACGGGCTGCCAAAAGTCCAAAAACGGGTGACGGCCTAACTGGCTGGTTACGGGTGAAATCAGGCGACGGGCATTTTAAGAGGCCGTCGCCGACGGTTATGGAACCCGTCGGCGACGGGTTGTCTTTTTCCTCTTCTCCGTTTCTTTGTTTTGCACTTCCGAATGATCCGTAACGCATCCCGGTACATAGTTTTTCAACCCATTGATTCGTAAAGCTCCCGAAAAGCCCTTTTAACACCTGTAGTTAGGTACATATGTATGATGTGTATCTTTATACACGTTAGAAGAAGCGTACGAAAGTATGCACGCACCGTTGTGGCATGTGATAAGCATTTATGTATGTATGTATGTAAGTATGAATGTAGGTATATACGTATGTATGCCTTATGAGTGTAAATGTATGTATGTATGTGTATATGTAGTTAGAATGTATATGTACGCAAGTGAGTATGTACGAAGGTATGCATGAATGTAAAGTTGTAGGAAAGGTATGTACGTATGTGGATGTGTATGTGTATGTATGTATGTATAAGGATATGTACGAGCTTATGCATGTATGTAAAGGATGTAGGCATGGTATGTACGTATGTAGTTGTGTATGTAAGTACGTATGAAGGCATGTATGAGTGTATGCACGTATGTAAAGTTGTAGGAAAGGTATGTACGTATGTAGTTGTGTAGGTATGTATGTATAAAGACATGTATGAGTGTATGCACGTATGTAAAGCTGTAGGAAAGGTATGAATGTATGTAGATGTGTATGTATGTTTGTATGTAAGTACGTATGTATGTATGTATGATTTAGACACATTGAGTGTTAATGTTATTAATGGTGTACCTTGAGAATGAAAAGTAATGCAGGTGCATTATTGAAGCCTCACCAGGAAATGGATACGCAGATGAAATGCTTAAAGTTTGAATAATGACGAAATATGAAGTGAACATGAATGAATCTTATTCATATAATGTGTGCTAATGTTATGAATGAATGTGGTGTGTGCAGGTTATACAGATTACGGGTGATCATCACAAGGATTAGAGATCGAAGACCGAGTCACGAGATAGATTGTACGGGATTAATTGAGTATGTACTATTAGTAAACAGGACTTATGCCTTATTTTTGTAAAAGACACGTATTAAAACGAACCTTCAAGTAAGTCAATATGTTTGAAATGAAAGAAATTTTATAGCACGATTTTCCGCTGCGACTTTTTGTCAAATACGATTTAGGGTCTAACATTATGAGACTGCAATAGAAGCATAGCGTCACACACATCGTAAAAATGATCATGAATCTCGATACAAAAGACCCCAGTTGAATAGTAGTTACAAAGTGTTGGAAGGGCAAGCTGTTGATATATACACAAAAAGTATTTTTTTGTGACTTTCAAGCTGAGCTTATTGGAGTTGCGGATTGCATAAATCAGCGTTACGAAGATCAGCCTGATGGGTTTGTTAAGTTTTATGTAAATGACTTCCAACAGCTGTGTACATCCTTATTTGAGGTAAATAATGGCGTTTTGGGTTTTATGGCGTTTTCTGTTAATTGCGTTTTATCATATGCAATGTGTTCTTTTCTTTTTTAGACAAACATTATATGCATTGCGTTATATAGATATTGTTTTTGGCGTTTTTCAAGCATTGTTCCGTAAGTCTGATTGCACATGCAGTTGCTCATGCAGACCTTTTGAGCAGTTTGGTTTGCTATGTAGACATATATTCTATGTTTTGAGACTTATGGACATTAGGGAATTTCCAAAACAATACATTCTTAATAGATGGCGCAAAGAGGCCTCCCCAAACTGCTCTCCTGAATTCTCAATTAGTCGTGAATATATGACCAAGCTTGATCCTGATGTGCAAAGTATGATGCGAGATGTTATTTATTCAACCGAATACACTTTGAACCGTTTATCTGGTAATAAAGAGGAGCTATCCTTATACAAGGATCATGTTCAATCTTATATGAAGAAGGTTCAAGATATGCAGATTGTTGCTCCTCCCGCTAGTTCTAGGGATAGATTTTCCGAGATAACCGGTCAATATAAAAATGACAAGAATCCGATAAGAGTCCCTGTAGGTTATAAATCCAAAGGTTCTGGTTCTCGGAAGCGCCTGAAATCTAAACAGGAGATATCAGTTGACAAAAAGAAATCAAAGTCGAAACCCGGGGCCAAAGAAAGACAGTGTCAGAACTGCAAAGCCTATGGACACTACGCATCAACATGCAAACAGACCGTAATTAAAAGAAGATCGACAAGGTCTTCGAGAGCCAGTGAAGAGTAGTTTGGCGTTTTGTATTTGTCATTCTTACAGAACACGTACAGTTGTCTTTGAGAGCCAGTGTAGAGTACTTTGGCGTTTTTTTTATTTCAATGCTATAGAACACAGACATTTCTCTGTTTTGCTTTTTTTTTTTTTTGCATCTTTTTCTTTTTTCTATCTCTTTGTTCATAACATGCTACTTCGAAGTTAAATAACAAACAATATAAGATTGGGCAAGTAAATCAAACGCCAAAAAAAACAATAACGCCACTAAATAAAACTTCCATAAACTTCTATTTTTGGTCGTGCTAAACTCAATAATGTTTCGCTGAACGAAATGGATAACATTGTTAATCCTCAGTCAAGAAAGATGTGTAACAATGTTATCCATCCCGTTTAGCTAAACTTTATAGAGAACAAAAACAAAATCTCCATGAAATGGCTTTTTTTGAAGTTTTGTGTTTTTTGTATATTTTGGCGTTTATATTGAGGATCTTGCTCATTGCATAGAGTGAAAGTTTATTGAGAAAATTGTGTATATCAAAGAAACATGGATTTGAATCTTTGATATTTTGGTTTTTTTGGCGTTTATAAGATGAATGGTGTAGAGGAAAATATAGGTTTTTGTGGTTTTGGTTTGGATTTTAGTAATTCTGAGAGTTTGTTTATATAGGAAGTTTTTGGCGCGTATTTTAGGCGCGATTTTTATTGCAGTAAATGCTAGTAATAAAGTTACGTCGTTTTAGTACTGTTTGTTCAGCTTTATCGGTTAAAAATAAAGTTTGGCGTTTTATATCTATGGCATTTTATTATGATGAAGTGTGCTATGTGTGTTGAGGCGGGTTTTAATAGCGTGAGTTTGGCGTTTTATGTTAAGTCAAAAGACACTTTTACCCTTAATGAAGCGCACCAGATTAATAAAAGTGATTTTATTTACGAAATTGCTACCGCGTCATCTAGTCCATATATTGTTTTGATCCGACGATTCATAAGCGTTCTCTCCGTTCTCACACTTTTGAGCGTTTTCTCTAAATCCCGACCCTATATATATATATATATATTATATATTTGCAAATTTTAAGACTACAAAGTTCAATTTTCTGAAATAAGACTACAAAGTTTTCTGAAATAGGGATACAAGCTATGCCATTCTATAAAAAAAAATAATAATTCTAAAACATATATAATATGCATTTTTTGTGTTAAACCTACAATCCAAATAAAAAATAATAATTCTAAAACATGTATAATATGCATTTTTTGTGTGTTCAAGCTTCGATCCAAATATACTTCACATTATTACAAATTGATGAAAACATTTAACTAAATTAATCTCACTATCATCTTACAAAAGTCGCTAGACACTTCCTAGTCAGGTCTGAGAATACTCAGGAGTATACGGTCTAGGTGGAGATTACTCGGAGAGTAATCAGCCTAGACAAACAGTACTCGGGGCTCGGCAGCCTACCTTGTAGCGAGTACTCGGGGAGTACTCGGAGTCTAGACGGGACTTTTACAACTATGCTCACTATATATTATTATTATATATATATATATTAAATAACATCATGAAAACTACAGTATAAATTTTTACTTTTATATTTTGACCAACAAAGTTTTGGTTCTTACACTTTTAGTGATTACATTTCTTTTTTTTTTTTTCTTCTTTTTTAAAGTTAAAAATTAGCCCTATACACTATAATAAATTACGTCTTTAACCCAATAGTTTTATAGTTTTATTTTTCTTTTATATTCGTTAGTTTATTTTTACCAAAAAAAAACTAAATACGTGATATAACTTTTTTTCTGGAAACGGCTCAACATCACGTCACCACCACCATTTTTTTTCGTTCGTTTGTTCGGGTTGCAACACCACGTCATATGTACCATGTCATCATTTTTCTTCCATTCGTTACATTTTATTTCAATTTTAGTTTTTTACGCATTTATATTTTGCATCTTCATATCGGTCTTTATCGTTTAGTTTGTACGCGGATTCCCGTCGCAACGCGCGGTAGTGAAATCCTAGTTCTAATTAAATTATGAAAATATTGTTTGGATAGATGGGCTGGGCCGAAGCTCCATTAGTCCGAATCATGATGAGAAATGTTTAAATAATTTCAATTTGACACAGTTCTAGGCTTCTAGCCCAAAGTACTTCTTTTTAGGCAAAACAAATTGTGTAACTATAACTTTCATACACAAACTAGTGAGATTTCTCCCGCACTTCGCGGCGGGAATTCGGTTGATGTCTGTTCTTTTCGTTATGGTACCAGTATTCGCAATAGCCTATTGTAATCCAAAGAGAAAACCTTACATCAAAAACAATAAAAACGAATATCCGATACTGGTACTGATGTTGTTCAATTAGTATCGGTTTGGTTGGCTTGCATTTTATGTTTATTTTTTTTTCAACATTGCGATATAAATTTTATTGATAACGAATATTATGCCGCTATCATACCAAACCGAACCGAAACCGACTAAACAACATCTGTATCGGTAGTGGTATTTATTTTTTTATTGTTTTCCTTTCAATAAATTGACACCGTATCGCTACCGTATCGTATCGAACCGAACAACATCGTTTTTGGTTCATGAGTTTATTTATATTGTTTTTTCCTTTTGATAATCTAACATCGTATTGCTACCGTACCACCGGTACCGATACCTGTTTTCATTTTTTTGGTTTTCGGTTTTGAAACATTTTCATTTATACAACTCTATCTATTAGGATAAATGAATAACGTTACCGATACCGTGCCACTTTGAACCGATATGTTCCGTACGAACAACATCGGTGCCAGTACCAGTGTTCGTTTTTAACGTTTTCACTCTTGTAAAATTTTGTTGATTTCTATACAAAATGCATGTATCGTACCAATATTGTAACGAATCGAATCAATACCGATCTAATTATTAAAGCTAGTAATCAATCATCTTCTTCTTCTATAAAATACTTTAATAATTATAAAACTAAAAGAATAACTAAAAGTCATGCACTGTTCATCAAGAGTCTAAATTCATAGTGGGATGAACCCCATGCTTCGCGGTGGGCTTTCGGTCAACATGGGTTCGGTTCATTACAGTACCGATATGAAACCGGCACTCGACACGTGTTTCGGTTGAAAACCATAAGAACGAATATCGGTACTGTGTTGTTTGGCTGGTATATGTTTGGTTTGTGACGATAAAAAAGACCAACTATATTTGACGTGTTCAAATAGACATTTATCAAATCGTAAGTCAACTTTGTTTTAACCAATATATTATTTGCATATTTAGTAAAAAAGATTAAAACATTTTAAGTCTTAGAGTTAAAAGTTGTGACAATAAAATAATTTTTTTTTTCACTTTTCGAAAAATTAATACATGTTGCTTATATACGAATTGAAAAAATTAATATTTGCTTTTAGCAACTCGATTTAGTCATTCTTTTTTCAACATCAATCTCTGAATATGATACAATAATTAATTATTATATTTGTTTCTAACAATCTAAGTTAAATCTTCATCGCCCAATTTTGAATATTAAAATGAGATGCTCAGAATTTCTAAAGTAATCAACTGTGGCCCGATTAAATGCAACTAAATGAATTTTAATGTTTATCCAAATCAAAGCCCCACAGTTTCAAGTAAGCCCACACCATTATGTCACTTCACCACTTAAAAAGCCCACCGTTCATCACTACTTATAATAATATGTATAATAAGAGAGCCCATTAAAACCCGACTAAAAGCCTAACTGTAAATCAATAAAATAACAATGATGAAATACTGTTCATGATCAGTTTGTAATAATATGTATATAATGAGGCAAAACAATTGTGTAACTATAACTTTCGTACACAAATTCTCTAGAAAAACGTTTGCCAAATGGTGAACTATTTGCACTCCAAACAAATTATAATTTTATTATAATAATAATAATAATAATAATAATAATAATAATAATAATAAATATAATATAATATAAATCTCTTAATTCTTAGACTTTGTGAACAGTACTATGTGCCACATGGCACGCTTTCATTGGCTTTTCTTTCCTTTTTCCTTGGTGTATTTATATGGATGTTGTTTGGGACTTCTTATATCTTTACACCTGGTAAAGTGGTTCAGTGTGTGTAATGACGTTAGGCTCATGCAGGTTCGATCCATGGGGTATTTTCTTTTCCCTTCACGTTTTCTTTCTATAGTACAGAGTAGACACGTGTTGGTAGAAGCTAGGGGTGCAAACGAGCCGAGCCCGAGCTCGACCAGGCTCGAGCTCGTTTAACATATGAAAGCTCGAGCTCGGCTCGATTCGAGCTTTATTTTTAAAGCTCAAGCTCGGCTTGAAGGTAATTTTTCAAGCTCGGGCTCGACTCGTTTAGTATTTATTAATTAATTTATATTAATTATAATTATTATTATGCATATATTTTGGTTATTTTTTTATTTATATAAATGGTAATTATTATATAAATATATGTTTAATATATTAATAAAAAATAATAAACAGAAAGCTCGTTTAGGCTCGCGAGCCGGCTCGAGCTCGATAAGCGAAGCTCGGGCTCGGGCTCGTTTACTAAATGAACTTGTTTTTAGGCTCGGGCTCGAGCTCGTTTAAGCTCGGCTCGTTCGAGTTTTTTTTCGAGTCGAGTTCGAGTAGCTCGGCTCGTTTGCACCCCTAGTAGAAGCTATGCCTCCTTAATTCATGTTCGTCATATTGCATGAGATCTTCTCCATTTCTTCTGTTCTGCCTCATGTCAGGTTCGCATTTTTTTTTCCTGTGGGTTTCTTCAGATTGGGTGGTTAAATGGAGGTTTTTATCTGCCTGTATTCTTGGTGAATCGGGGGTTTTGTAATTGATGTTTAACAGTGTTGGCCTCTTCATCTCCAGGTTTGCCCCTTCTATAAGGTTTGATTTGGGGTTCACCAGCGACGGAACTAGCCACCGTGATTACAAGAATGAGATATCATTAAATCACCTCCTCTTTAACTCCAGGTTTGCCCCTTCTCTAAGGTTTTGATTTGGGGTTTTAGGGTTTCTTCATATATGTTAACTGTATTAATTACAAAAAAAAAAAAAAAAGTGGTATGTTGAAGGCTTGTCTTATCTCAACAGTTGGAATGTGATAATTCTTTTTAGTCAAAACTGTAGGAAATGGCTAAAAGAAACACATCGAGGGGACTTCAAAGATTCATTTAGTTGTTAATAATTCGTTTATATTGACTATTGGTGGAAAGTTTATTCTAATCACGAATCTATTAGATGAAAAATATAAATGTCGAATACCCAGCCCACGGATGACGTTTGATGGATCTTCGGTGACGTCAGGAGCTCTTATCCTTGCTTGCTACAAAAGAATAAACCGTTAGCCTCGCCACGGGGGACCCCGGGAGGGGGATCCGTGACCAAGCTCCGGCGTGAGAGTAAGTAAACTTGCCGGAAATGAGAGGAGCTTCTTCCGGTGAGTATGATCACCGGGAGGTTTCCTCTTTGGTGTGAATCTTATTAATGTGTATATGTAATAAATATGAGAGAATATTGGTGGGAAGTTAATGTGTGTGGAGTAAATGAGGGTATAGTAAATGAGTGAGAGCTGGAGATGATACCTGCCTTTGTTCTTGTGTGCCTTCTCTTATATAATAACTAGCCCTTATCTCATTAGATATTTCCCACATGTGATCTAACGGTTTTTGGAGGTTCTCGGGGAGTGCAGACACGTGTCTGGCTCCTAGCGGCGAGATGTTTGCCTTAATTAATGTTCAAGCCGGAGAAGTACAAGGTTTCAGACGGGATCCCATTCTTATCGAGCATTAAATGAGGTCTGCTGCTTTTGCTAGCTGTTTTCCCGCCTATTTCCGAAGTGGAGAAACCTTAGCGAGCACGGTTATTATGATTGGTGGGCTTTCTAAATAGTTGGGCTTCCAGATGAAAAGGCCCAAAGCGGATAAAGTGGGTTTACCCACTGGCCCGTCGTCAATAAACATGATTTTTTTGTTCATTTTAATCAAATAAATGGAAAAGTAAAAATGTATAATAACATATTAATCATGTCCTTTTCAAATATTTGTTGAAATTTTGTTTTTTACTATCTTCCAAAGATAATTTGTTGTTTTGATCTTGAAATCGAGTTGTTTAAACTGAATCGTATCTGACATGATTTGATCTAGAGAATTTATCTGATTTCTAAAGTATATTTTATGGTTGAGTATGCTTCAGGTGGTTTTTTCATCAACCATGGTATGGGACCTGAATGAAGAGCAACGTCTAAGTTCTATTCCTCTCGCATCAGATTGCAGCATTTCAGCAATATGGTAGATTAACTATATTTCTCAAAATGTCTTGTGTTTACATATTGTTTAGTACAAAGTTTGTTAGTATAGCCAACATCGCCGCTATGAAGCCCACACGTGTTCTACGCCACCAGAGTCACTGGTCGACCAAACTGTCGACATGGTGGTTTGTGTTTGATTTTGATTTCGTTTTGAATAAGTGTGTCTGTGAACCCGTTTGATTTTGATTGTTGGTTTGTGTATCAAGTTCTGTCTGTGTGTGTGAAGGGATGTTGAATTCATAAGACTATCAGAAACACAAACCTGAATGGTAACAGTGAATACATGAGAATAAGAAGCCTTATCATCGTCCTAGAGATCATAAACCAATCTTGACGATTGAACAGAGGTAACAATGTTAGTATTAGTTTTTATTTTGTGTTGTTGTGTCAATGTTTGTACTTTGGTTCTTCATTCTGTTACCTGTGTAACTCAGTACAATCTGGCCTTTTTTTCCCTGTGTCATTTGATAAAATGTTGGGTATGGTTGAGTGGGTATTTGTGAGTCTGTTTTTTGTTTGGTATACTGACTTCTTATGATTAGGTGATGCATCGGTTGTAATTTGTGTCTTGATCTTTTTAGGCGATGCGTGAGTTGTGTGGTGTGTGAACCAACTGTTTTGAGTGTCGAGTCAAGTTCGAACTTTATTTGTTGGCTGCACACAGCAGTGTATTGTTTCAGTTTTTGTTGCGGTGACTGTTTTTTACTATGATTTAAGTGTTTGGCGTGGTTGTCGTTTTTAAGGCGTCAAATGTTTCAGCATAGGGCTAGGTGGAAAACACCAATTCAGGCATTCTGTTAGATGTGGTTATTTTAGACACAAATTTTCATAGCATTTTGACATTTTAAAAAGTTCGGTTGGTCTGTGTAAGTCACTCAACCCAAAAGGGATAGTTTTACAATCTAATTGAGAAGCGAAACTGGGTAATGGGGATAAAAAACACCCGGGTTACTTAATATTTTTTTTCCGGATGCGTAATACAACATGATCTTCATGATATTTAGTGTAGTGATTATTTTATATGTAAAATTTTATCAACAATTTCCATCTTTTAAAAGTTAATAGAAACTAGCAAAGAAAAAAAATTAAATCGTCAAACTTCTGAGTTTAACCATGTCTTCACATTTTACTTGGTTCACTTGACTAATATGACTCAAAAGAGGTTGTTTGGTGTTCAGTAGAGATGCAAAACTTGGTAACCGAAACGTGAACACCTTCATCGCTTAATATGTTTTCGTGTGCACTGTGCAACGTGATTTTGATTACATCTTAGGTAGTTTCTGGTTGAATTGTGTTAGGACCGAGCGCACACACGAACACGAACACGACACCGAAAGCAAGAAACGAACACGGGAATTTACGTGGTTCGGTCTAAACTGACCTACGTCCACGGGTGACAACTAGGATATTTTATTAAGGTGTTAAACATTACAAGTACAAGAGATCAATATATAGACTACACAATTAGGGTTTAAGCCCAATGGGCCGCGACTTGGGCCGACTGCCCTAACTATCGCGCCACACCCATAGGTGTCGAGAAGTCTACAACCCAACAATCTCCCACTTGGAGGCTTCAAAGACACGATCAACTACGCTCCACTGTACTTCTGTAATATGTCAACGGAAACTCTATGCTCCACCTCTAGTTGCCACCGACCTTCTCATCAATTTAACCTGAAGGCTCGTTGAAGCTCCCACTGAGCTTCAACTCATTAGTCACTACCCGTGACTTATTCTCTGTCCCTTCCGGCTCCCACTTAAACGAACTGCCGGACCTTGAGAAAACTTGAGAACTAGCACTCTCCATCATAAGCAGGAAATTCACTGGAGAGACTTTCACCACTGGAATACAAGTTCTCTTAACCCAATGTCGTCTAGGAGCTCTGACTGAAGCACTACATGTGCTCCCACTGCCACGAAAACCCTTGACTGGCTTCTCTGAACCTTTCCTAGCACGTTCAACCTGAATCTGACCTGTGACTCTGGGTTTATCTCCTACAAAACAAACCTTCTTCTGCCCCCGAGATTCTGTGAACTGAATTTTGGTCTTCTTCTGAACTGGGATGGCCTCTCCCTCAGGCGGTACACTGACCATATACAATGAGCCCCTCTTCTTGCCACGTGCAACCACTAGATTTCCCTTAGTTACCTTCCACTGTCCACTACCGAACTTAACCTCGTGACCTTGATCACCCAGTTGCCCGACTGAAATAAGCCTTTTCTTCAAGCCTGGAATAACTCTCACGTCTCTCAAAGTCCAAGTAGATCCAACTGAAGTAACTAAGTCAATATCACCCATTCCTGTAACATCTAGGACTTCATCATTTGCAAGTCGTACCTTACCAAAATCCCCAACTTTAAGATTCCGTAATGCTTCACTGTTGTGGGTAGTGTGAAATGAAGCACCCGAATCCATAACCCAGGAATCAACACTGCTCTCCACACTACAAATCAAAGCTTCATCATCTGAGTGGTCTACTGCAGCGTTAACTTCTTTCTTTTCATTTGGACATTGATTCCTGAAATGTCCAACCTCTTTACAGTTTCAACAGGTTACATCATTTCGAGCCCTAGACTGACTCCTCTTTCTGTTCTTACTGCCACTACTTCTGTTATTCTTCCTTCCTCTGCCAACATGCATTAAATCACCCGATGACTCACCTGAATTTCTTCTTCTGACGTCTTCGCCCAGAATAAGATCTCGCATCTTTGCAAACGTGAACTTACTCGTATCTGAAGAGCTCGAAACAGTAGTTACGGTTCCAGACCAACTATCGGGTAATGAGGTTAATAACAATAGGGCTTGAACCTCATCATCAAACTTGATGTTCACAGACACCAACCGAGACAAGATCGAGTTTAAGTTATTGATGTGTGCTGTAACTGAATCACCTTCCCTCATCCTAGTATTCACAAGCTCTCGGATAAGATAAACCTTGTTCGCTGCAGAAGGCTTCTCATACATATTCGATAATGCTTCCATCATTCCTCTAGCTGAGGTCTCCTTCTGGATATTGAATGCAACATTCTCCGATAGAGAAAGCGTTATCACTGCTCTGGCTTTCTTATCCATCCTATCCCAATCTGCTTGTGGCATTTTTCTGGCTTTTCATCCTCGAGCACTACATCTAAGTCTTTCTGACAAAGTAATGCTTCAATCTGCATCTTCCACCAACCAAACTTCTTCCCGTCAAACTTTTCGATCTGAGTTTTTCCGTCTTCTGCCATGATAAACAAACACGACTAAACGAAAATCTGAAATCGAACTAAAACCGAAAACCAACACTGAAACAAACAGAAACATAAAACACCTAATTAAAAAAAAACTAAATCTTTGACAAATAAAAGTTTGAATACTACTGCCAAACGATTAAAAAAAACTAAACCCAAGTCAAGGATAATATATGGATCTAGGTCACAGAGCTTTCACGGTAAAAAAAAAAAAAAAAAGGAACCTTACTCAAACTTTGTCTTTAGTCAACCTAAACCTAAAGACCTTATCTTGTTCCTTTCTTAGCCACTCAACAAACAAAAAATCAAAAAGAAATCAAAAAAGAAACACACTGCCCTTTTATCTCTTGGTAAGAAAAAAGATATCCTTATCTCTCAATCTTCCAAAAAAAATAAGCTGGTTCCTTCCGATTTGCACACTTTTGATTTTCTGACGGCGACTTTCTCGACCAACAAATCCTACACAACCCCTACGATCGACGGCTGAAACCCTTGGAATGAAATTCAGCGACCTTATTCCCTGCCGCCGATTCCTCCTGGTCACGACCTGAATCAAGCAGCGACCTGCTGCTTCTTCTTTTGATTATGCGATGTGATGCAAACTCCAAACCTAGATCAGCTTTCTTGCGATGTGTTTCCCGTGTGTAACGAGCGAAAGCTCTGATACCAGTTGTTAGGACCGAGCGCACACACGAACACGACACCGAAAGCAAGAAACGAACACGGGAATTTACGTGGTTCGGTCTAAACTGACCTACGTCCACGGGTGACAACTAGGATATTTTATTAAGGTGTTCAAACCAATTGAAGTTCAAGTCTAAATACTATCCTGAGTGCTACCAGAAAATATCAAGTTCCTAACTCTTCGTTTAAACTTAGGTATTTTATTACAACACCTAATTGCTTAAACAAGTGGCTCTGATACCACTTCTGTCACGACCCCCGACCCCACCCTTGACGGAATCGGGAACCGCGAACCAGTTCAGTGGTACCGGTGGTTATTTAGAAAAGTAGTGCAGCGGAAATTTCATCAGGACCTTGAGTTAGGAAAAATATCAGAGTTTAGAAAACACCGGATTTTATTTATTAAATAGATGGGATAAAACCATGTTTTGAAAGGTAGCTTTAATATGGGATAAACCCAAATACATAAAACAACTTTTCTTAATTTAATTTAATTGATAAATTAAGTCACTTCTGTAAGCCTTTTGGTGCCGTATCCAACTCTTATTCCGACCTACCGTAATTACCTGAAACGCATTTTAAAAACATTTGGTCAGCAGGAAATACTGGTGAGTTCATTCAGCTTGTACAAAAATGACACATTGTTATAGATTACAGCATAAGAGCTATTATGATGGCTACTATCTTATTGTTATCTGGCGCCGTGTCACACCCTGGTGACGATGGTCATACCACTATTGGGTCCTTTCACCCAAGTAGTGATGATAATCACTGTTAGGTTGGAGAACCTAACCGTGAGAAATTAGTAATGTGCACAATACCCCACTTGCCACTAATTTAAGATAACCACGACTTAATCCCTGTAATTATAACTCTTGAAAATAATTTGAGATTTAGTAAAACCATTAATAAAAAGAGAATGACTCACATTATAAGCATGCAGTATTGATTTAACAAGCTTCTTGATTCTACTCCTTCTGATAATTAAGCATATACTTTATTGTTCTGAACCTTCTGATGATTTAAACAGCTTGTTTGATTGTAAGTGTATAGTTGGGAGTATTCTGATAGTTAAACATATAGTTTAACAAAATGGAATACGTATTTATGTAAAACCATATCAAACCTAACGATGGTCACGAGATCAGAACCTTAACAAAATTCACAAAGTATAGTCTTATTCAGACAGCACTTTGGCATTCGTTTAACGAAATTCACAAAGTATAGTCTTGTGTAGATAGTACTTTGGCATTCGTTTAACGAAATTCACAATGTATAGTCTTGTGTAGACAGCACTTTGGAAATCGTTAGTTGGTTCCCGAATCGATCGGACAGAATATCGTATCGGTGATTATTGGTTAGAACACCAACGTATAGAGAGAAGAATAGAAGAAATGAGCAAAGGAAAATGAATTCTAAGCTTCCTATTTATAGTCAAGGGATAAGTTTTACCCCTATATAGAATTTCCCTAGGTGTTATCTTCCTTAGTTGAACCTTCCCTAGATAAAACCTTCCCTAGAGAACACTTTCCTTAGATAAAATCTTCCTTAGATAATATCTACCATATATATCTATTTTTCATGTATATCTATTTAGGTGTTTAATAAAGCTTACTTAGCTGATTAATTAATCTTACTTAGCTTAATTAATCTTGCTTAGCTTAATTAATCTTGCTTAACTGATTAATTAATCATACTTAACTTAATTAATCTTACTTAACTGATTAATTAATCTTACTTAGCTGATTAAGTTTAACTTATCTATTAAGGTTTCTTAACCGCTAAGTTATCTTAACTACTAAGTTTACTTAACCACTAAGTTTTCCTTAACTATTTACTTAATCGCTAAGTATTCTAGCTTAGTAGTTCCCTGGTTACAAGTTCTAATTTCTAGCTACAATGGAACTCGTATTAGTGTATTACTCAATTTCAACTTTAACGATAATCACGAGATCAAAACTCACAACGAATGACAAAGTATAGCCGTATACAGGCAGCACTTAAACATCCGTTGGATCAGTTTCAATCAATCGGATATAGTACCGCGTCCGTGATTAGAGTTATTACCCTGATAACGAGCAGAGTTTCGGGTTTTAGAGTATAATACCCGAGCTATTACTTTGCTATAATAGAAGCTAAAAGAAGAAAAGAATTGAGCGACTTTCAACTGAACTCGAACTCCTTATTTATACGGCTGGAAATGGGGCGTGTCGCGGCCCGCGTAAACACAAAGGAACATCTACGCGGCCCGCGAGGAAGTCTAGGTCGGCTGAGTCATCAGAGGTTTTGACACGTGTCATGCTACGTGGCCTTGATCGTTATCCGGTAGTTTGCATTGCTGTCGCGGCCCGCGTAAGCTTGGCTTAACTCTTACGCGGCCCGCGAGCGAACCAAAAATCTTGTTTTTCTTGATTTCTCCAAGCACGAAGGTATTTCGGGTCCGTTTCTCGCACTCGGGGTGTATTTAGGAGCGTTTAGGGTTACGTTAAGGGTCCTAGGAGAGTCGTTACATACAATCCATGAACATCTTAAACGTACAAGCAGGCGGATTGTTTTGATTCTGATTCACTTGTTGACCTAATGACGAAAGGACATACAACACACAGATAAGATTCGAGTTCACGACACAAGGATAAAGAATATTTGGCACATTTCGTACCAGCTTGATAGGCTGCCAAAGCCTCAGCCATACGTGTGTTAATCAAGTTTGTCAACTCAGCCTGAGTCATCGCAATGTGACCACGCCCATGGCCTCGTTCGCGCATGATTCTATATAAGAGAAGGGAAAAGGTTAAGAGTCGATGTAAGGTAGGAGTCAAACCTCACGATGAGTTCTACAGACTGCTAAGTTTACATCAGAAAACAGAGCGAAACCCCTCTCACACTCGTTAGGCCTTACTGGGACTCACATGCACCCCACATCATTATTATGTGTGCACCCATAATAATAGTGTGATTTGCATGTTTATCTCAGCTCATCCCAACTCATGCTAAAAGGTTCCTCAAATTCAAGTAATAGGACAAAAACACCACAACATAGATCATGAAGGTTTAGAGAAGTATCACACTACCAATCACATGACGTAGGCTACAACACAAGAACTCATACTATAGTGTTAAGTGTGCGTTCACATGCAATGTCATTCACAAGTGTTCACTAAATACGATATGCAATAAGTAAGCGAGAGACGAACCTTGCAATCTGGAGCTGTGTGTCATGGTCGATTTCAGAGCTGTTCGGTTATAGTCTGGTTTTATAAAAATGTTTTAAAACCTAGTTCACTATAACCAGTGGCTCTGATACCAAACTGTCACACCCCAAAATACCACGCGCGAGAACCTCGCTAGGCGTGTGACATACCAGGATCTAGCCACCAATCACATTGAACTAATATCAAAATTGAAATAAAGTTTCCATTTATTAAGGTAAATCATTCATAACATAATCTAAATTCAGCATGTTCAGCGGAAGCGATTAATAAAACATTGTTTAAATGTTTCAAAACCCAATGTGTAAAGAAATCATAAAACAAGTATTTAAAGATTTATCCCATTTATTAAGGTAAAGCATTCATAACATAATCTAAATTCAACATGTTCAGCGGAAGCGATTAATAAAACATTGTTTAAATGTTTCAAAACCCAATGTGTAAAGAAATCAGAAAACAAGTCATGGAATATTAGTCCATCAAAATTTGACGTGATGTCGTGGTCACAATCAAATTTAATCTAATTACTACTAAATAGTTAGTGGCAAGTGGGTATCGAACACATGGAGTTTGTGGAATATGTGTTATTTAAAGATTTATCTAAGCTAACTAAAATTAAACTAATTGCAAGAAAATAAAGTTCAATAGTTGGTTTGATTGATTGAGTTTTAAAACTAAATTTACTATTCTAATTGCAAAATGAAAGTGTTGGTTGTAAACGATTTAGAGACAAATGACCATCTTTAGTTTCTGGTTTGCTTTGACATTTATGCTTTCATTCCACTAGAAAGAACTACATAGACATAGTTCATGTGTGATTAATTGCAGTGATGAAAGGGAACTAAGTACTCAGATTCCTAGAACGTGAGGTTGTTACCCGATGATCATTTAAACCTTACCCAAGTCTAATTCTACCCACGATATCTCGATTGCCAACGACACCAAGAACGTATGATTTCAAACTAGATTCGCATAAAAATCAACAATTTACTAACAATCAATTACATACCATAACAAATAAATCATAAAGATGAAGTTGTTATTCTAGAAAAAAGGAATTCAAGCATAAAGTCTTACATAACCTTCAACCAAAGATGATCACAAAGTATTTAGCCACTCATGGCCCGAACAAACATCATCAACCAAGTTTCAATGTTTAAAAACAAATCCACCATAAAACCAATGATTCAAGATTGTCTTCAAGCTCCAAAGTTAGCCAATTTTCGTGTCCAAAGTGATGATAACCGAAAAAGACATGATAGGACACCATAAATCTCCTTGAAATTCGTAATTAATGTGGAAGTTACAAATTGGCTCAGTCGGCGCCGTAAGCTACGCCGCCTGCCGTAGCTTACGGCGGCCAACACTCATCCGGATCCTCATATAGCGTCGTAGCCTGCGGCTGGAGCCGTAGGTTACGGTGCTAATTGTTTCCTTACGGCACTCGAAGCCTGCCTTACGGCAGTAGACTTTTGAAGGAGTTGGGGCCGTAACCTACGGTCCTCACCGTAGGTTATGGTGCTGACTGGAGTATTTCTTCTTGTTGCATCATCAACCCTTAATTTCTTCCAATCTTCATTCCGCCAACATTGAGCTTCCATCCAATCATCATAATATCAACGTCTTATGCCCTTTTGAACCTGCAACATCAAACACCTAATAGTTACCAAGTTCAGGCAAATAACCGTGTATAGCATGGGATTTTAATCCTTTTAAGGCACTTAAGGGTTGTCTAACGGACCACCCGTCACATCCCCACACTTACCCGTTGCTTGTCCCAAGCAACCCATTCAAAAACCATTTCATAACCACAAGCGATCAATCATGCAAACCAAGCTAAAATGTACCGTCCTTCTACTAACCTTTTATCGTACCATAAAACACACCCCTCACAAAAACTCTCGGTGACAAGTAATATTAGCAACATTATGCTAACACGCTCAATGCAAGTGTGTGATCGTGCGACAATAAGCTTGTATAAAAATCAAGTCTCTTCCTATCAAATACCTAGCATGCTTATAAATCAAAAGGACTTACGGGTTGTAACGAGGCTAGGTGTAAAGGTAGGAAATGATGGGATATATATGCAAGTAGCTAATTGATTTGACCCGGTTTTTATTACTACTACTAACAAAGCAAACATAAAAAATATACACAACTTCATCAACTTTCTCAACTACTATTGCCACTAAACACTTCTTTTTGTATTTTTCTCATATTTTTCTTTTTTTTTTCTTTTCTTTTCTCTATTTTTTTAACATAAAACTCAACACTATATACAAGAACATCAACAATCACAAACTAAACTCCTAAACAGGGTCATCTCAATAGGTAAAGTTTTGTAGGAAGTAGGTTTGGGTCACAACCGAATGGTATAAGGCTCAAACATGGTTTTCTAAGGAACAAACCCCCACCCCTCACAATACCAAGCTCATATATGTAACGTATGAGGTCCAACCCCCAATTCCCACACTCTCACACATCTAGACGAGGGTACCTAAAAGTCCCCTATCATTTTCACAAGCATGCTAATAGTAGGCTTCAACAAGAATTTGTACACAAGTTCTATTAACACAATACACACACCGCCACTCAAAACAAAGAAAACATCTTTACTAATCATGTGTGGCTCAAAAACTCACCAAGAAATGACTATAAAGGGGTGCCGGTGTGTCAAGTGAAACAATATCAAGTGTTCAAATTTCGACCATTTTTCGCTTGGTTTCACAAAATTTTTAAATTTCTCAAAAATTTCCCCCCATCCTCACACTTGGGATACATTGTCCCAATGTATGGTTTTGAGGGAAAGATCGCTTTTAACCAAAAACATTAGCTTTCGCTAATACTCTCAAATCCCAAGTTTCTTTTTGTATTTTTTTATTATGAAAATTAAAACACACCACCACTAGCACATCCCATAAATCACATCAACACTTAAAAACCACCCGACCTCCCAACCATAAACATAAGACATGAAAAATATACACAAATATAAAAAAGAGCGAAACACGACCTGATCAATAGTACTTTAGCTGTGGAGGTCCAAAAATGGAAGTCATCATGTCATTCCATTCGCCAAACCCAAATGCTCCGCTACTGCTGCTGCTGCCTTGATCACCACCTTGACTCGCCTGCTGATGACCCATGGCGTGTGGATCCACCCATTGAGAATGATGCAATGGTGGGGTAGGATACGACACACTACCATCATATGGTGGCAATGTGGTATAATCCACAACTGGTGGGTCCGCTACAAGTGGTTGGCCTGCATGCCACTGATCATGTAAACGTCTCTGGCGGTCATCTAGGTAGCGGTTGTTCATCTCTTCTTGGCGGGCATACATATGAGCTCGATTCCATTGCTCATTTCTGTCATAGCTCTGTCTAAGAGCTCTCTCCACGCTAGCCCCCATATAAGTCTGTTGATCGAAGAGCATTTGATTGGGTTCAGTCCAATCACCAAAAGTGGGCGGTCGC
The DNA here is from genome assembly GCA_030545235.1 of Helianthus tuberosus. NCBI lineage: Eukaryota > Viridiplantae > Streptophyta > Magnoliopsida > Asterales > Asteraceae > Helianthus > Helianthus tuberosus. Next base: position 147,008,722 of record CM060400.1, read on the forward strand.
CTCTACTCAATAATCTGGCCCATATTCCCCGTGTGAGCCCAATAAGGATCATAGGGCTGTTGTGCATAGTCAAATGCACTACCCACATACCCCGACTGTACTCCTGCTCCATGAACACTACCACTCGGGCCAGCGCCCCCATCGGAACATCAACCGTGAATGTGTCCTCACGGTAGTCGTCATCTCCACTAACCTCCTCATCAGTCGTTTCGGGTTCATCAGCTTCGCCCGGTCTTAATGGCCTCGCATCCACTTTCAAAACTCTCCACCTTCTCCCATCGGTCTTCAACTTATGGTACCTTTCTGATTCCTTGTACTCCTATCCTGGTCCCAAATTCTTTATGTTGAATGGCTTAAACCTCTTGTACGAGCCTTTTTCCTCGGCTCCAATCGCCCCATATTTCTTCAACAATGCCGTAATTAATCGGCAATGGGGTACAATTTTCCTCTCTCCGCTATTTCGACTGAGCCAAATGTTATTCAACACTAAGAACCGGAAAGGAACCATGGGTGAACTGTGCATTAACATGTATAAAATCGGTACCTCTTGAAATCTCACCTCCATCTTATCACCCCGCTGTGGAATGACATTATGTGTACACAAAACCAACAATAAATTCGCCTCCATTCGCAAGTTCTTTCTCAACAATTTCCCGTGGGTAGTACCGGGAAGGAAAAGGTAATCTAGCATGTGTTGCCATTGAGGGTGTTTGTCGGGCTCGTGGTAAAGATCTTTAAGGCTTGGATAAATGTACTCATTCGAAGATTTACTATCAAACTTTGCAATGCGGCGTAATGAGTCGTATGACATTTCAACCTTCACCCCGTTACTCCATCCGATAAGCTTCATCTTACTTGGGGCCTTAAACGGGGGACATTCAAGTGTAGCCATCCATTCTTGAATTCGATCATCATACATTTTCTTTACTTCATTATCATAGCACTTCAAAGCCGCCTCCCAACCCAATGCCTTAAACTTAGCCGTTATCCCAAACGGCCCAAAATCTTCTTCCCGAATCTCCTTTTCACAAATGAAAGCTTCTTTCCTTTGTTGCAATTTATTCATTTGCTCGTGAAACAAGTCCCCTCACCATTCCTCGGGTTGATCTAGTAGTGAACCGGATGTTCAATCCGGTTTTGGACCCCTTGGAGGCGAATCCTCCTCCGAGTCCGGGTCACCTACCCGTACCAATCTCCTCTTTTTTGGTTGAGCTTCCCCTTGCGGTTGACTTGAGGAACTAGCCCCCACTTTCTCCTTTGTTCTCACCATATCCTACACATTCACAAACCACACACAAAAATCAAATAAGTTCAACTTCACAATCTTCCCCACACTTGCTTTATGTTATGGGTATAAATGTATAAACACTAAAAATTTATCCTTTCAAACAAAAATTCGGCATGATGTCTCTACAAATCAGAATTTTTCCAAAAATTTTCACTAGACATCATCTACATTTACACCCAAACATTCAATGGTTCAACAAAATCCTATCATATATCATCTACAAGCAAGTGTGTAAGCAAAAACAAGAATGGAAACTTACAAGCCGCATTGTACTTCAAAGAATGAAAGGAAATTGCATACCTTAACCTTGTAGAGGATGAAAATAACAAGCACTTTACTTTTAAGCAAGAACCCACAAAAACCCCCAAATTTCCGGCCCCCTTATGCTCAAATCTGACTGCCAAACAAAGGAATCTTTGAAATATAAGTATAAATCTAGATTCCTTGTGAAATTTCACCCAAAATGGACTCAAGAATCACTGAAATCGGTCAAGATTTGAGGGAGATATGGAGTTTTGAAGGTGAACATGGGTTAGGGTTCTAGAGAAAGAAGGTGAAGAAGATGATATGTGGTTGGGGATTGAAGGTCGATTGTGTGGATGGGAGTTATGTATGTGATGTTAATGATTATTATTATTATTATTATTATTATTAATTTTCGATTTTTTTAACTTTTTTAAATTTATAATTTTTATGGTTTTTAGATTTTTTGAAAACATGAAAATTATTAACCCTACCCCCTGTTAAAAACCCGTGTTGTCCTCAACACTATGTTCGGGCAATTCGTAAGAACTTCCCCACACTTGTTTCGAACACAAGTTTGAAACGGATGCGGTAATTATTCAAAAACGAAACAAACAAACTAAACTACCTATGTACAAACATCAAACCTGGGCCTCTCATGCTTCCTCGTCATCAAGTGGGCGTAGAATGTAACCCACTTTGTCAAGCTCAAGATTGTTGATGTCGTTGCCTTCCAAATACGGTTTGAGCCGATGCCCGTTCACCATTTGTTGCTTATTGGTTTGGTCATCTTGAATATCGACATCTCCAAATCTCCCCACTCTTCGGATGACATAAGGACCCATCCATTTGCTCTTGAGTTTGCCCGCAAACATTTTCAACCTCAAATTATACAACCACACCTTTTGACCCACTTCGAAGTTCTTCTTTCTTAACTTTGCATCATGAACTTTCTTCAGTTTGTCTTTGTATGCGGATGCACATTCATATGCCTCGTCTCTAATCTCCTCAATTTCACTCAATTGCAACTTCCTTACTTGACTCGCTTCATCATAATCCGCATTAACAGTTTTGATGGCCCAATGCGCTCGATGTGCTAACTCCATTGGTAGATGGCACCCCTTTTTGTCCTGAATTTCCAATTCGAACTCTTGCAACAAAAGCACCCATCGAATCAACCGGGGCTTTGCATCCTACTTTTCCATCAAATATCGGACCGCACTATGATCCGACTACACGATCACCTTGCTCCCCCAAATGTAGGATCTAAACTTGTCCAAAGCATACACCACCGCTAATAATTCTTTCTCGGTTGTGGTGTAATTCATTTGCGCCTCGGACAAAGTTTTACTTGCATAGTAAATTACCACCGGCTTCTTATCAACTCTTTGACCCAAAACCGCTCCAATGGTCGTGTCGCTAGCATCACACATAATTTCAAATGGCTTCGACCAATCCGGTGGTTGCAAGATAGGAGCTTTCACCAACTGTTCCTTCAACACATGAAACGCTTGCAAACATTCGTCAGTAAAATCAAATGGAACATCTTTTAATAACAAGTTACATAAAGGTTTTGTAATTACACTAAACCCTTTAATAAACCTTCTATAGAACCCCGCGTGTCCCAAAAATGATCTCACCCCCTTAACATTCTTTGGTGGGGGTAGAGATGAAATTACCCAAATCTTTGCTTTGTCTACCTCCATTCCCCGGTCCGATATCACATGACCCAACACAATACCTTCTTGAACCATAAAGTGACTTTTTTCCCAACTTAGCACCAAGTTTGTCTCGACACACCTTTTTAAAACTTTTTCCAATTCATCAAGACAAGAGTCGAAACTTGGGCCAAAGATGGAAAAATCATCCATAAACACTTCAAGAGATTCCCCAACCATGCCCGAAAATATACTCATCATACATCTTTGGAATGTGGCCGGGGCGTTACATAGTCCAAATGGCATTCGTCGAAAAGCAAATGTGCCATATGGACATGTAAACGTGGTTTTGTGTTGGTCGTCCGGGTGAATAGCAATTTGGTTATATCCCGAATACCCATCCAAAAAACAATAGTATTTTTGACCCGAAACTTTTTCAATTATTTGGTCAATGAAGGGTAACGGGAAATGGTCATTGGAGGTAGCGGCGTTTAGTTTTCTATAATCAATGCAAACTCGCCACCCGGTGACCGGTCAGGTGGCAATTTGCTCGCCTTATTCATCCTTAATTACCTGAATACCGGCCTTTTTAGGCACTACCTGAGTCGGACTTACCCATGCACTGTCCGAAATGGGATAGATGATCCCCGCATCCAACCACTTTATCACTTCTTTCTTGACCACTTCTCTCAAATTCGGGTTCAACCTTCTTTGTGTTTCACGGGTTGGCTTTGCATCTTCACTTGTAATGATTTTGTGCATAACAATGGATGGACTAATACCTTTCAAGTCGGCTATCGTCCATCCAATTGCTGCCTTCTTAGCCTTCAAAATCTGCAACAATTCCTCCTCTTGAGCTACCGCCAAATTGGAAGCAATGATCACCGGTAAGGTGTCATTCTCCCCTAGAAACGCATATTTCAAGTGCTTCGGTAACTCTTTCAATTCCACATTTGGTGGACATTCCAAGGAAGGTTTTGTACCCGAATCAATTCCCACCGGTAGAGTCTCCGTTTGGTGGGTCCATGGCGGTCTTCCTTCTTTCACCGCTAGAGCCTCTTTCTCCCTCTCTTCCACTTCCAACACACATGCATGAACCTGCAAAGAAACATCACAAACACACGACTCCAAAATCTCTTCTTCATACTCCTTCGGCTTGTATCCATCTATGAAGTCTGCTAAAAAACACTCATCACCATTAAAAGAATTAGCACCGTTAGTAAAAACATTTAATCTCATCTTTCTATTACCGAATGTCATGTCGACCGTACCATATCGACAATCAATTACGGCATGTGCGGTGTTCAGAAATGGCCGACCCAAAGTAACATTTTGTTGTTGAATTGGGTCCGCGGATGAGTAATCTAACACAAGAAAATCTACGGGATAATAAAATTCATCAACTTTAACTATCACATCCCGCACAATACCCCAAGGAAGTTTATGAGAAAAATCGGCTAAAACCACCGTTGTCTCAACCCGTTTCAATGGACCAAAGTCGTATTGGTCATATAACCCCCCCGGTAAGATACTTACTCCGGCCCCAAGATCTAGTAACGCCCTTGCAGTTTGAAAATTTCCGACTTGAATATTAATTAGAGGCGTTCCCGGATCTTATTGCTTAGGAGGAAGATCTCCTTTCAAAACCGCGCTTACCCGCTCTGTCAAGTCAACCAATTTTGGCACTTTTTGTTGCCTATTTTGAGTACATAATTCTTTTAAAAACTTGGCGTAAGCGGGTACCTGTTTTATTGCTTCAAGCAAAGGAAGATTAATTTTTACCTGTTTGAAAACCTCCCACATTTCTTCCTTTTGAGGACCCCATTTTGAAATAAAGTTTTTCCTACCCGGATCTAACAAAGCCAAGGGAAATGGTACTTGACTAGATCCCCCATCCTCATTTTTATTTTCTACTTCTTTATTATTAACAGGTTTTTCAAAATTGGGTTTTTTAGAAGAATTGTTAGGTGTTTCATTTTCTTCCTCACTTTCTTGACCCGTTATGTCCTCAACCACCCCATCAACCAAATCCGGTGAAGGATTGGTTTTGTACTCTTTCCCACTTCTCAAAACACTTACATGATGAATATTAACATTATTACCTCTAGAAGAATTATGAGACGGGTTTACCTTAGTGTCGCTTGGTAATTGACCTTTACCTTTTTTCAAGTCCGCCACTTCGGTTGCGAGTTGACCCATTTGGGTGGTCAAAGTTTGAATTGCTTTATCACGGGCCTCATCCTTTTGCATGCGCGCATCATCCATTTGATATCTCTTTTGCATCTCCGCTTGCATGGTCTTTAACATTTCCATCATCTCATTTCCACCCGAAGACCCCCTTGCTCTTGACCCGTTTGATATTGCCTTTGATATCCTTGATTGTTCCCACCTCGATATCCACCTTGATTATTGTAAGGTTGACGCGAACCAAAGTTATCTTGACTTCCTTGAAAATTCGGGTTGGATTGATTTGAGGGATTCCCGTATCGAAAATTTGGGTGGTTTCTCAACCCGGGGTGGTAAGTGTTAGAATTCATGTTGTAATTTCTACCACCCCCTCCTTGACCTTGCACAGCATTAATCTCTTCATATTGCCCTTCACCTCCTTGGCAATTTTCAGCCACATGCCCTATCTCATTACAAATAGCACAAACATCATAAATTTGGTTAGAAATTTAAACATTACCATCGTCTACCGCGTGCACTTGGGTTCGAGTAATGGCCGGTCGTGCTCTCCTTGATGCTTGAGCTTTTCTTTTTGATGTGATTGCCATTTGCTCCAAAAATTCCCAATCGTCATGCTCGTAGTTTGTACCAAAAGTACCATTTGTGATGGGCATTAAATCGCCAGCATCTTCGGCACTTAACCCCTCATGAGAAGCATTCATCAATTCCCATAACTCTATCCCATGATGAGGGTAATTCTTGATCATCATGTTGAACCGTTCAAAAGCCTCATGGAACATTTCACCTTATTGTTGTTGAAAACTTCTCAACCCTTTCCTAGCATCATTTGTCTTTTGAGCGGTGTAAAATTCGTCTAAAAAGATTTGTTGCATGTTCGCCCATGTGTAGATAGATGCCGAAGGTAATGTGTAGAACCACTTTTTCGCCTTGTCTTCCAAAGAAAATTGGAATAGTACCAATTTGACATCATCGGCCAAAAATCCTTGACTCCCAAGAGTATTGCAAATCGAGTCATAAGCCTCCAAATGAAAATAAGGCTCCTCTGTTGCTAGACCCTTATATTTTGGCAAGCTTTGCAATGAATTGGTTCTCACTTCAAATGTCCTCCCTTGATCATTGTGAGGAATAACTACCGGTGAAGGATTATGAGTGATTACCGGTCTAAAATGCGCTTCTATACCTCTTGCATGTTCTCGAAGATGTCTTCTTGGTACACCCAACCGAACTCTTGGACGAATAAGACCCATTGGTCTTTGCATAGGCCCTTGTGGTGAAAATGGTGGTTGAAATTGATTTTGCATCGGTTATTGTTGAATTGGCCTTTGAAATTGATGGTGTACATTTTGCGGATGGATTTGTTGTAATGGTATAGGACGTTGCAATTGTGGCCCTTGTGGCCTTGGCCGAATATGTTGTGGTATAATTTGTTGTTGAGAAATCCCACCAACACTTGGCATTCTTTGAGTTTGGCCTTGCACATAAGTAAGCTCCCCTTGATCTCCATCACCCCCATATGCGTATCCTTCTTCCTCATAACCCTCAAAATCTTCATATCCTTCATCATACCCATCTCCTCCTATACCCGAAGATTGCCCGAATGGAAAAGATGAATATTGAAAACCCGATTGATTCGGTGGTCTAAATGTAGAAGTAGCATGAACGACAGTTGAACTTTGTTGGGATTGAACCCTAACAAAGGAACAGATAATGTAAAGCCAAAACCAGGTCACAACAGAGGATTCACAATAAGCAGCAGTTTACACTTTGCTCTCCCCTTGAAAGTGAGTTATAACATCTGATGGTCTCTAACTGCTGCTCATAATCAACTGCTGTGCCCTTTCAACTGCTGATACGATCCTAAAGACTGCTGAAAGACAAACTCTGTTGTTCTATCTACTGCTATCTCTTAAGTGCTGCTGAAGACACAAGCACTGCTCATTCAAGGACTGATCACCTTTGAAGAAAGCACTGATGTTGTTGTTAAGCATCAGTGCTTAGGCTACAACAGTGGAACGTGAAGCAGATGTTTCCTCATGTTTTGTATTACTATTACAATCAGTTGTTAGACATCAGTAGTTTGTGTAAGAACAGTAGATATAGTTTGTTAGGCTGTTAGACGTCGCTTTCATGGTGACGTCAGCTGAGATTCCTCAGTGGTTTGGTTTGCCTATAAATGTAACAGTACCCTGTACTGTTACATTTGATTGACTGAGCGAGTTCTTCTCCTCATGTCTAATCCTTTCATCTTGTGTGCAACCAACTTTGGGGCATCAGGCTGAGGGGGAGCTTAGTATGTGAGCATATCTGTAATCTTTTGCTTTGATTTGTAAATCTTTTGACTCTATGAAAAGCAATTGTTTATCATACTATTCTTCCTTAGATTGTGTTTACAAAGTTTGTTTCCATTTCCGCTGCACTTAAACTGTTCATATCTATTTGATTTGTTCAAAACATACAAACAAACACAATCATAAGAGCCTCCGATCCTAACAATTGGTATCAGAGCCTGGACAGTCAATTTCGATTTAACAGTCAAATTGACATAACAGTTCGGCTCGAAATCCATTGATACTAAGGTTGGTTGTATTTTGTTGAAAAACAGAGTATCAAGTAAATCATGTTCAAAATGGTTATTCAAAAACTCTGTAAATCGACCAAGATGTCATATGACACACAAATTTCACACAACATGTAATTTCATGCACAAGATACTCATGGTTTCTAGATCTGAAAGCAATATCTGATTAAACCATGAGATTATTCTTATTTTCTAAATTGATTTAAACTGTTGATGTGTAATATGTGATGTTTTCATTAAATACTAAAGTACAAACCTCAGATTAACCAAAACCTATGTTTATAAAAGCATTGTTGTTTTGTTAACACAAAAAGAGGGAAATTAAAACTTTAGTTATTCTGATCTTATGTGTTGAAAACAGGTTGAGTTCCTCAAAAGGACAAAATCAACTATGTTAAAATACATTAAGAAAATTCACAAAAACTCCGAAGTGTGTTTATCTCAAAACTTCTGAAGTCAGAAGAAAAGAGTATAAACATAAAACACTGAAGAGTCAAAGTGTAGGGTAATAATGGTCATTAAGCAACTATGTGCATTCACCTGTTCAGGAAAGGGTTTTTGATTCCAGTGAATGAATTACAAAATGAATCATGTTTGCAACCAACTGACAAAGAAAATGGTACCATACAGTGGTCAAAACATGCCCAAAGTTTTCCTACCACTATTGCCAAAACTACTGACCATTTTCAAAAACATGAAGAATGATATGATTATGTGTTTTATTGAATTTACACCAAATCCTTTTGATGCTGTTCTCAGAGAATCCTTTAATCATTTTTTTCCCAAAGGATTTTCTCGAATAATCAGGATATATCATTCATTTTTTTCTGTAAGGATATATTTGGAACTTTTGCTTGTTTTTGTTGGCAATAGTTTCAGCTCCTGACAGGAGGTAATACCTTATTTTTGGTGGTATTATTGTCCTCATAAATGGGTCAAAAGGAAATGGTATATGTGTTAAGATTATGTCATAACTCAGGTTTGCTCCTAAACTTTTATCAAAGGTTGATTGTAAACTGTGCTTAAACTACTAGGGTAGTCATGTTTTAATTGAATATTAAACGAAATTGATTTGCCTTAGTAAAAAGTTTTCATCATCTGGGGTACTAAACCATTGTCTTTCAAAATTGACATGTGGCAAAACCTTGAATGAAAAACCTCAAAATTGTTGCTGAAACACCTGTTCTTCAGATTTGCACCATTTACCCTAACCACTGTTTTGTTCCAACGTCTGATCTCTAAACACTGTCCACTGCTGAAAGTTAACCACTGATCCCTCATTTTCTTGAAAAGCACTGATGTTCAAAATCAGTGTCTTATCCACTGATATGCTATCTACTGATAGTAAAAATCATCCACTGCTCATAATTTTTACCGTTGTAACCACTGATGCTTGATACGTCAGTGGCTCTTAAAGCAACTGTTCTCCATACTTCATCCGTTTCATCAGTGTTTGACACGTGGTCAGTTTTTAGCCCTCAGATCTTAATAACCGCTGCCACATCAGCGATCATTTTTAAATAAAACCCTGCCCTAAACCCCCAAACAGGGTTTTACACTGTCGAATTGAATTCCAAAAATTCTCTTCTCATAACAGTTTTCAACCCTTCCTCTCAAAACCCTCAAAATCATTCTCCGATTCTTCTTCATCAAAATGACGAAGTCAAAAGGAAAATCAAAATCAAAACCTACATCACCACCACCTTCAACTGAGGCCGCTCAAACGGCTGAAGAAATCATTGAAATACCATTCAAACAATCTCATAACTATCTGGGTTTATTCACAAAACCTACTGATAATCACACCTTTGACACCATCATTGATGCATTATCTGCATCAAAGTACAAAACTTTGTTGACAGCAAATGCTCCCATATATCTGCAAACCCAGAGAGAGTTTTGGAAAAAGGCGTCGCTTGAAAAACAAGACGGAAAAGTCATAGCCATACACTCCTCGATACAGGGTAAGGCAGTTCAAATAACCCCACAGTCGATCTCCGAAGTCTTTAATCTCAACGATCAGGAAGGTAAACTCTCTTTTGAAAAAGTCGAGATGAAAACTGATTTCGTGAAAAGGGGTTATGCAGAAGAACCAAAGGTAGATACCCTACAAAAGGGTTATTTTCCATCTGCACCCAGGTTTTTATTTCACACACTCTTGATGTGTGCTTCAAATAAAACAACATCTTTCAACGAAATACCATTGAAAATCCAAAACCTGGGTTACGCTATTTTGAATAATAAAGACTATAACTACTCCCAGGAGATTTTCAATGACATGGTGAAAAACGTTGAAAGTCAAGCATTTTTACTTTTTCCAAGATTTTTGAGTTATTATTTTGAACAAAAATTTGAAAAGAAAAATGTAAATTTGCTCAAACAAGGTGTTCATTGTCAAATAAAAAGCATAACAAAAGAAACGTTTTCAAGGATGATGGCACCAATAAAAACAAAAGCAGGGGTACCTGAGCAGACTTCAGCGGTTACAACTGCTCCTCAGGTATCAGCTGCTGAGCCCACTGCTCCAGGTGATCATAGCAGCACTCCCACTGCTTTGAAACCCACACCTGCCACCACTAAAAAGACCAAAAAGAAAACATCCAAAAAACCCACCAAACCCAAAACAAAGGCAACTCTGGAAGATGAGATCCCAGAGGAAATGCCTGTGACAACACAAAAGTCACCACAAACCACTGCTGCTACTTCCTCACAGCAGTTGGGAGAAAGATCTCAACCCATAACCGAAACTCCTCCTGCATCCTCACAAAAGGATCAGGTTGTAAGCACAGGGACACCACAATATGAAGCTCTGAATCCACTCGGATCCATCTTCCTCAGTCCTGATCCCAAGGACATGTCTCTTTCAACCCCCATCCCCTCACCAATAATTATGCCACAATCCATGCTACCCCTGTTGCATGCAGCTGCTATTGCACAGACACAAACCAGTTCCTCTCTATCACCTATCACTGAGAGTATACATCCACAAGTGACTGGGTCTGATGCTTATACTTCTGCTATCCCAGCAACAGTTGAGGAGGTTACACTGCAGGAGTTACAAGTAACTCCTGTCAGTAGTTCAAGTGGAGCAGCAACTACAACTGGTGGATCAACAGATCCTCAGTTGGACAGTTGTTTCATAAGTAAGACTCCCTTGAAGGCAATTTCTTCCATGGCAACTTCGGTAACCACCAGTGAGTTGGATCTAACCACTGGTACCATCAAAGGTTTATCGAGTGCCGAAGAAAGAAGTCCCCAGTACCGAGAACAAGGGGCATCAATGGATGATTTTTGGGACTCTGTTCCTAAGTCACACATTGATATAACCACCACAGGTGGGGATTCAGATGATCCCAGTAAAATGGGTGATGATTCAAGATATCAGGAATTGACGGGCAGAGTGGAAAAACTTGAAGAATCAGTTTCTGAAATAAAGGAGATGGTGCAAGAGATTTTAAAAGCTCAGAAAGCACAATCCTCTGCTGTTCCTGCTCAAGCATCTGCTCCACAACATGCATTTGCTGAAAATGAGCTTTGGAATATTTTTCAACCCATGCTTGAAGCACAGCAACAAATGGCTGACAAAAAGCATGCCATTCAAGTACAAATGCTGTCCAACATGATGGAATCAAGGTTCAAGGATACTCAAGCAGATATCAAGGCTATTAAGGCCAGTATCCAAACTGCCACTGGCAAGGCTCCTTCAACTTTACTATTCTTTGATGACCCCCTTGCAGATAATGCCAAAAAGGGGGAGATATTGAAGCAAATGAAGAAAAAGGGAATTGAACATGGCATTCATATTGAACCTGAAAAAGAAAAAGAAAAACAGGTCTCAAAACCTGTTAGCCAAACAGCTGATACAGCAGCAGTTACAAAAACTGCTGCAGCAGCAGTTACAAAAACTGCTGTCAGTAGCCAAACAGCTGCCATATCATCAACACTCACACCCCCAACACACACCACTCTACCACACACCACTACAACTACTGCTCCACCATCATCATTATCTACAATCACACAATCACCACTGCTTCCTGTTATAAAACAGAAGACAACAGATGTTACAACATCTGTTGAAATGACAGCAGCGGTTGAAGCACCAGTTGTTTCAACCACTGTCAGTCAACCACAATCCACTGCCATACAATCTACAACCACTGATCCACCCAAAACATCATCTGCTCCTTCTTCATTAAAAAGGAGAAGGAATCTCATAACAGATGATGATTCACCACCCCCATCACCACCATCACTTCCATCCCCTGCTCAAAAGCAGAAGACAACTGCTGAAATATCAGCAGTTGTAATGACAACAAATGTTGAGACACCAGTTATCTCAACAGTTGTTAGTCAGTCATCCACCACTGCTCTCACCTTTCCTACTTCACAGCCAAGGCTCTTCAACAGAATAAGAAAACCAATACCTGCTGATGAGGGTACATATGATCCTAATGCTGCAAAATATCCACTGGAACTTGAAGCTATCAAAAATGAGATGAGGCAATTCTATACAGAAGAAGATCCTTCAAAAAGGAGATTCTCCTCACTCATAGGCTACTTGCCACCAGAGGATATGGATGATTACCTCAAACTCAAGGCAAAGCAGGCCAAAGTAAAAGCCAAGGTTGACAGTGAAAAAGAAAAGCTAAGAGAAGATGGCATTGCTAAAAGACTGGAGTTCTACTTAACAAAAGTAAAGCAGATAGAAGAATTTGCACAGGAACTAATCAAAGAAAAGGCTGAACAACGCAAAAAGCTAAGAAAACAATATCTCGCCTACATAATGAAAGAAAAATTCTATCCTGCTGAAGAAAAACAGTTTGAAGAATGGCCAATAATCGCTCTAAAGCATGAGGCTGAAAGGATTGACAGAATCAAGAATGATTCCACAAAGAAGAAAAATCCTCCAAACTGGAACAAATTCAAAAAGCTCATTGCTGATTTCACTGCTGAGTATAAAAGAAAGAAAGAGGAGCTGGTGGATGCAAAAATAGACTCTGCTGAAGCCATATCAAAGTGGTCAAGACAGCAGACTGATGAAGCCTACAAAAGGCTGAAGAAAAGAAAGACAACGGTTTCAGGCACTTCTAAAAAGCAAGAACAAATGATGAAGCTTGAACAGAAAATGGGAAACCTCGACACACTGTTCCGGTCTACTTTTGCAACAAATCAAGAAGAGGGAGAACAGTTGACTGAAGAAGAGGTAAAAGAAAAGGAAGCAGAGTACTTCAAAGATACCATCACAAAAATGGGTCTAAAAGAAGAAACATCAACAAAGCTTCAAAGCCTTTTTAAGGCATTAAACAAACCTGCAACTCCAAACACTGCTAAAGACAAGACAGAAGCTGAACGACAAGAACTTATTGAACAAGAAACTTCAGAAGATATAGCTGCAGCTGACAAAGTCTTTGAAGAAGCTTTCAAAAGAATGTCTGAAAGTCTGCAGTTGTTTTCAAGGCCATTATCCCTCAACTCATCTTCAAATAAGTCTCTCCCAAGAAACCCACTTGGCTTTAAAATACTAAAGTGGATGTCTGATCAAAAGACTCACGTATTGACCTTGGTCAGAGCCAATGGCGATGTGAAGCATATATCAAGGAAAGAAGCACTAGGCCTTAGTGTTCAAGATTTGCAGGATCTCCTTGAGCTTACACTGTGCAGGGATGAAGATGACCAGAGTGCAAAGGAATTTGAAGCTGAATTCAAAGAACAAGCTAAGGCACTCTTGATGAGTAATAAAGGTCCTGAATAATGAAAGGTTTTGGCATTATCTGTTCCAGGGGGAGATTGTTGGGATTGAACCCTAACAAAGGAACAGATAATGTAAAGCCAAAACCAGGTCACAACAGAGGATTCACAATAAGCAGCAGTTTACACTTTGCTCTCCCCTTGAAAGTGAGTTATAACATCTGATGGTCTCTAACTGCTGCTCATAATCAACTGCTGTGCCCTTTCAACTGCTGATACGATCCTAAAGACTGCTGAAAGACAAACTCTGTTGTTCTATCTACTGCTGTCTCTTAAGTGCTGCTGAAGACACAAGCACTGCTCATTCAAGGACTGATCACCTTTGAAGAAAGCACTGATGTTGTTGTTAAGCATCAGTGCTTAGGCTACAACAGTGGAACGTGAAGCAGATGTTTCCTCATGTTTTGTATTACTATTACAATCAGTTGTTAGACATCAGTAGTTTGTGTAAGAACAGTAGATATAGTTTGTTAGGCTGTTAGACGTCGCTTTCATGGTGACGTCAGCTGAGATTCCTCAGTGGTTTGGTTTGCCTATAAATGTAACAGTACCCTGTACTGTTACATTTGATTGACTGAGCGAGTTCTTCTCCTCATGTCTAATCCTTTCATCTTGTGTGCAACCAACTTTGGGGCATCAGGCTGAGGGGGAGCTTAGTATGTGAGCATATCTGTAATCTTTTGCTTTGATTTGTAAATCTTTTGACTCTATGAAAAGCAATTGTTTATCATACTATTCTTCCTTAGATTGTGTTTACAAAGTTTGTTTCCATTTCCGCTGCACTTAAACTGTTCATATCTATTTGATTTGTTCAAAACATACAAACAAACACAATCATAAGAGCCTCCGATCCTAACAAACTTTGTGGTAATGTATAGGTTGAAGATGATTGACCTGAAGCTGGGAAGAAATGGGAAAATGGTGGAATTGTAGTAGAAGGGTTAAAGGTAAGTGTAGGTTCAACTTGAGTAGTAAAAGGTAGGGTAGTGTTGGTTGGTGTAACATCATGCGGTAGAATAGGGTCGGTAGTGGTGTTAGGCATGGTAGTGGTGTTAGGCATGGTAGTATTTGGTGAAGGTTGTGTTGATGATGGTATGAAAGGTGGTGTAAGCTCACCCGTAGTGGGTGGTGGTGGTGGTGGATCCATGTATCTAAGTGGTGTAATTGGTGTAGTTGGTGTTGTTGGTGAACCGCTGATTCTGTTTTCTCTTAACAAGATTCTGTTTCTTCTCAAAGTCCGTTCAATTTCTGGATCAAATGCCAATGGTGATAGCTTGTGAGAGCTTCTAGTACGCATGCACCTGTAAATACCTGCACACTAACACACCCAGCGTAAACCAGAAAAATAACAAACTTAAAAAGATCAAAAATAGCACACGTTGCGCACTACTCCCCGGCAACGACGCCAAAATTTGACGTGATGTCGTGGTCACAATCAAATTTAATCCAATTACTACTAAATAGTTAGTGGCAAGTAGGTATCGAACACAGGGAGTTTGTGGAATATGTGTTATTTAAAGATTTATCTAAGTTAACTAAAATTAAACTAATTGCAAGAAAATAAAGTTTAATAGTTGGTTTGATTGATTGAGTTTTAAAACTAAAATTACTATTCTAATTGCAAAATGAAAGTGTTGGTTGTAAACGATTTAGAGACAAATGACCATCTTTAGTTTCCGGTTTGCTTTGACATTTATGCTTTCATTCCACTAGAAAGAACTACATAGACATAGTTCATGTGTGATTAATTGCAGTGATGAAAGGGAACTAAGTACTCAGATTCCTAGAACGTGAGGTTGTTACCCGATGATCATTTAAACCTTACCCAAGTCTAATTCTACCCATGATATCTCGATTGCCAACGGCACCAAGAACATATGATTTCAAACTAGATTCGCATAAAAATCAACAATTTACTAACAATCAATCACACACCATAACAAATAAATCATAAAGATGAAGTTGTTATTCTAGAAAAAAGGAATTCAAGCATAAAGTCTTACATAACCTTCAACCAAAGATGATCACAAAGTATTTAGCCACTCATGGCCCGAACAAACATCATCAACCAAGTTTCAATGTTTAAAAACAAATCCAACATAAAACCAATGATTCAAGATTGTCTTCAAGCTCCAAAGTTAGCCAATCTTCGTGTCCAAAGTGATGATAACCGAAAAAGACATGATAGGACACCATAAATCTCCTTGAAATTCGTAATTAATGTGGAAGTTACAAGTTGGCTCAGTCGGCGCCGTAAGCTACGCCGCCTGCCGTAGCTTACGGCGGCCAACACTCATCCGGATCCTCATATAGCGCCGTAGCCTACGGCTGGCGCCGTAGGTTACGGTGCTATTTGTTTCCTTACAGCACTCGGAGCCTACCTTACGACAGTAGACTTTTGAAGGAGTTGGGGCCGTAACCTACGGTCCTCACCGTAGGCTACGGTGCTGACTGGAGTATTTCTTCTTGTTGCATCATCAACCCTTAATTTCTTCCAATCTTCATTCCGCCAACATTGAGCTTCCATCCAATCATCATAATATCAACTTCTTATGCCCTTTTGAACCTGCAACATCAAACATCTAGTAGTTACCAAGTTCAAGCAAATAACCGTGTATAGCATGGGATTTTAACCCTTTTAAGGCACTTAAGGGTTGTCCAACGGACCACCCGTCAATTGTTTAAATGTTTCAAAACCCAATGTATAAAGAAATCAGAAAACAAGTCATGCATATCCAAGCAGTGCGACCCATGACTACTCCAGCCATCCAGATAGCAAGTTCCTTATCCATAGTACCTAACGAACTGCGAGCATGCAACAAGTGTATCAGACAACGCTGGTGAGTTCATGGTTTTACGAAAACGTTGGTTACCAAGTAATTAGTTCAGTTCATTAATAATAATGTTGATAATAACTCGATTACAAGACGGCTCCAGATTTATTTTGCCATTTCCCCAATTCTCCTATCAAGCATTGGGCATGACTGGGTCATTAGTTCACACCCGTCCTCTCAGGTACGGGGTGAGGGTGTCAAACCTAGATAGCGCTACCAACTAATACCCCGTTACCTCTCAGGTAACAAACAAGATGGGACTTAAAGGTGATAGGGATTGAGTATATTATCCAACATTCCAGATTTTACCCACAAGACGTATTCCTCTCAGGAATACCCATTTGATTTACCCAAAAGACCTATCCCTCTCAGGGATACCCAATGACTGTCCCACCCACCGGGACGCATGCTCAAGAGGAATGAACTCACCTTAGATTTTCTCGGTTTATCAAGTCACCTGTTCCAGTTAATCGACCAACCCTACCGTGGTTATCAATGAAATCAGTTCCGTAATAATTTAAATCACGTATTAACACAGTTTACATTCATCACAAGAATCACCGTATAACAGTTAGTAATTGTTCGATCTCACACTAAGCCATATCTCATATGCATGACACGTAATACAGTTAAAAGGTGAGTCTGCTACTGTCCAAGATCATATCAGGTTTCTCGTTCCAAATCAACATTATCATGCAACCAAACACTATTTGAGAATACAAATATTCATAACCATCACAGTGGAATATCTTCCCGACGAAGGATCTTCACGGGGAAGATCCCCTCGGCGAAGGTCCGCACTCTGACGAAGATTCCTAGTGTTCGTCAAAGCATAATGACGAAGGTTCCCATTGTTCGTCACCCATTGTTCGTCAAGCATGTCGACGAAGTATCACATCCTTCGTCGACTGGTATTCTTCGTCGGGGACCCTTTTGTTGCTAAACAGACTGTTTTCAAAGATCACATCCTGCGACTACTCAATACTCTCATGTCAATCAGTTACAGATCAAAAGCATGTTTCAGTACATACACGTATAACATTCTATAGTAACTGTCGTTCATCAAGCACAAATCATTTGCTAAATCTACGATTTACATTAATCCCTAACCACCATTTAACAGTTTCATAATGAACTCCCTAATCGAGTTAAACCAACGTGCTTCACCAAGAACGTGCAACACCATATAATCCCTATTTTCTATCATGCAGATCCTTTTCTAGCAGTTTGCTACTATCACATAGAATTATCAAATCACGTATTCAAATAAATCATATTCTCATGCGTCCAAAATATATTACCCTCCTACGAATCCTTAAAGAATATAAATGCCTCAAGTAATTAAAATGGTGGTGATGACTAACCAAAGAGTGTGCTGTGTATGCAAGACGACAGACGATCAAGTTGTAAGAAGGAGAGGGCTTCGAATAGACCAAGGGTTTCGAGAGGATGAGGGCTGCCTTCGGTTTTAATTGAGGGAGTAGGGAGATTAGGGTTTGATTAAGCTTAAACAACTCTAATATACGCACAAACAAATCTCTGGGCCTGGAACGATTTGTGCCGAGGGCCCTTTTGGCGAACATTCACCTCGGCGAAGCATAAGCTTCGTCACAACTGTTGATGGTGACGATGAAGAATCAATCTTCATCGTCTATGGCGAAGGTCCAATACATCACATTAAATATTAGCACTTAATATTATACAATTAAAATCCACCAATTAACATAATCCAATAAACATAATACTCTAATATTTCAAACGGTACACATTACAAAACCTAAAACAAATTATCAACAAGGATTGCGGAATAAGTGATACGTAAAAGAAAGAACTTGAAGTCTCGGGTTGTCATATCATCCCCAACTTAAAAGAAATTTCGTCCCGAAATTTGACAAGTAATCCAAAACGACAAGATGTTAAATCAAGATGACTGTGGGTTTTTCGCAGGTGCCACATCATCCCCAACTTGAAAGGTAATTTCGCCCCGAAATTCGCTAGTTGCATCAGATTTAGATTGGTCAGTTAGGAATAAGTGGGGATACTTGAGCTTCATCTGATCCTCGCGTTCCCACGTGAATTCCGGTCCATGTCTTGAGTTCCAACGAACTCTCATAATTGGAATTCGACTATGCTTACGGACTTTGACTTCCTGATCCATAATTTCAATGGATTCTTCGACAAACTGCAATTTGTCATCGATTTTCAGCTCTTGAAGTGGTACCACAAGTGTTTCATCGGACAAGCACTTCTTTAGTTGCGACACATGGAATACATCATGAACATTACCCAACTCAGCAGGTAACTCGAGCTTGTACGCCACTTTACCAATTCGCTCCAGGATTTTGAATGGTCCAACATAGCGTGGGTTAAGCTTGCCACGCTTCCCAAAGCGCACCACACCCTTCCAGGGTGAAACTTTCAACATAACCCGATCGCCTACAGCGAACTCCAAGGGTTTCCTGCGCTTGTCAGCATAGCTTTTCTGACGGTCGCGCGCCGCCGCCATATGATTTTTGATCTGGACAATCTTTTCCAAAGTTTCAAGAACAAGTTCCGGACCTGTGATATGGCTGTCACCCACCTCAGCCCAACAAAGAGGAGAACGGCATTTCCGGCCGTACAACACTTCAAACGGAGCTGCCTGGATGCTAGTGTGGTAACTGTTGTTGTAGGAGAACTCGATCAACGGCAAGTCTTTCTCCCACCCTTTACCAAAATCGATCACACATGCCCGCAGCATGTCTTTAAGTGTCTGGTTGGTTCGTTCGCTTTGACCATCCGTCTGTGGGTGATAAGCAGTGCTCATGTCGAGACGTGAGTCGAACGATTTATGCATTAATTGCCACAAATCAGATATGAAACGTGGATCACGATCGGAGATAATAGAGGTTGGCACCCCGTGCCTAGAAACCACTTCCTTCAGATAAATAGCAGCAAGTTGAGAGAACTTATCAGTTTCCTTGATGCAAGAAAGTGCACAGATTTCGTGAGACGATCAACGATCACCCAAATGGTATCGTTTCCATTTTGAGTTCATGGCAACCCATTGACAAAATCCATAGCAATTTGCTCCCATTTCTACATGGGTATTTCTGGTTGTTGAAGCAATCCAGACGGTTTCTGGTACTCCACCTTGACCTTTGAACAAGTCAAGCATTTACTCACATACGTCGCGATGTGAGCCTTCATCTTCGGCCACCAATACAAGACTTTGAGATCCTGATACATCTTATCCGAACCTGGGTGAACAGAGTATCGAGACTTGTGCGCTTTGTCCATCACAAGCTCTCTAAGATCTCCAAACAATGGAACTCATATCCGTTCCATGAAATAGTAAATGCCGTCAGATCTCTCCATGAGTGGCTTCTCCATGCCCCGTAAATACTCCGCTTTAATATTCTCTTACACATGCATGTAAGTATCATGATTATAAACACTCATATATCATTAATTCCATCATATAATCAAAACCAATTTCAAAGTCTACTTGTTAATCACTTACAAGTAACCATATTTTAGATATATTCATAATTTCCTTATGTTTCACAAAATTAAGCATGCATCTATACCTAATTTCATCTTTAGATCATCATCCAACAATTCAATTGCAAGTAACCTACTTGTCTCAAATTTCAACTTTCACCAATCTAGGTTTTAAGACATGCCTTATGATCCCCTTGTCTAGGTGATTGTTAATATACATTCAAGCACGAATTTGAGCTTCAATTTCCTTTTCAATTTGATGATTCTTGGATGAACTAGGGTTTCCCCTTATCTCCACCTCCTGATGATCGACCAACACACACTCACTATGTGTGTTGTGTCTTAATTCTAGTGTTTTAAAAAAACAAGTTCTCTTTTTGGCAGCCTTAGTCCCTCAAGTTTAGTTTTAATTATATAAGACTACAACTCCATGTTTTATTAGCTATTTACATGTTACTAACTAGGTTAATTAGTTCCTAGTTATTTTGTTTATGAATTAATTTTTACCACCAACAGTACTTTACCCGCCTTTAATATTAACGTGGTTTGATTACCAAACCCGTTTTTTGGGTGTTACAATAATAAAAAGGTAAATTTCATTGTTTCAGATCTGAAAATCGTAAAAATGTAGATGAAGGTGAAAGTGGCGAGATGGTGTTGGTGGTTTCAGATCCGGTTTCCGACAAAGATGGTGGCGATTGTAGGTGGGGTGGGGTGGTGTGATGTGGTGGTTTGTGGTTTTGAAAATGGTGAGTTTTTGTATACAGGGAAAAATAGATGATTTGAAGATGATTTTTTTTACTAAAATACTCTTCATCTTTATTTTTCAATTTTATTACATGTCATAATCTTATTACTTTCTACCTTTTCTACCCAAACTATAGTTATGTAACCATCTTCTGTATCGCGCATAAAACAAAAGACAAGTATTATGCAATTCTTTCGTTTTTAACGTATTCTTGGGTTTCAAATAAATCCAAAAAAAAACCTGAAAACAAAGTATTACCTTATATATTAAAATTTGAAATGATTGAATAGTAACATTACTATTACCCTATATATTAAATTTTGAAATGAATGAACAGTAACATTACTAAGTGATGAGTAAATGATATCGGGTACCGGTACCGATATCAAATTTACCAAACCGGGTTGGGTTTATTTTCGGTACCGGTTTGGCACCGGTATTCACAGGTTTTTACCCTTAAATACCGGTGTCGTACCAGTACCGACTGGTACTGAACCGTACCGTAACTGGCATATTCGGTACCTGTACCCACTTTTGGGGATTTCGGTAACGGTATTTTCGATACCGGTTGGTACCGAGCTCATCAAATCCTGTAGCAACGTAGCAATGCAAGTAATTGCACCGTTTAGATTACTTTTCATACACACAGTAAGTAAAATGTATTTCGTTTGAATGAGGTTTTATATACACAACAACTTATTTTGCTTTCTTTTTTGTCTTTTTCTGTAATGAATGAATTGTAGCATGTAAATTAACTTGGATATTTAGATTATTGATGAGCAAATCGTATCAAATCGTATCAAATGTTGTAATTAAATCGGTATGGTATCGGTACCAAATTTACTATACCAAATTTACTATACCAAATCATTTTCGGTACCAATTTGGTACCCACCTTTTGGCGTTTTCAGAATCGTTACTTTTGGTTCGACACCGGTCTAGCACCATACCTGTATTTATTGATTTTTACCTTCAAATACCATACCGTATTTTACTGAGTATTTTCGGTGCCGTTACCTAATTTCGAGATTTTCCAGATCGGTACTTTCGGTGCCGTTACCGGTACCGAGCTCATCTATATTTTAACGTGTTAGCACCGTAATAACTGTAACACCCGTTCTTATAATCAAGGTTTAACGTATATCTTGGGAAAATATTCATGTAATTAATGATTATTATACATCGGAAATTACGGGTTTGTTAAAAACTTTTACAATTTAAGTGATATACACAATGTGATTTAATTCGCCGTTTAGAATAACAACAAAACAACGGTGCGGAAGCTTTGTTTAACTTGTGTTCGGTTCTTGCTCGATGCTTAATCTTCATCCGGGACTCTCGACATTCACCTGAGATCAAAACTAACTTAAAGGTTAGTCTTGATAATTAAATAACCAATACAACAAGGAAATTAGGAAAAATCCAACATTGATATCTTGATCCAAAAATAATCTTTTGAATCTGGCCTCCACCGTAACTTACGGTGGCACCGTAAGTTACGGTGGCCTCTGAATGTTAAATTCCCCCACCGTAAATCAGGGGTATTCTACCGTAACAATTTTAGCTCCACCGTAACTTACGGTGGCACCGTAAGTTACGGTGGCCCCTGCATCTAACATTTCCATTTTGCCGTTATTTGACACGAAAACTTTCGTATCTTTCAATCCGCTTATCCGTTTGACCTACCGTTTCTTCCTACGTGATTGTAATTTGATTTCCCACCTTATGAGGTTAAAATCTAACATCCGGTTTAACAAAAATTCAAACTTTTAAGTCTTCGGCTTATTGCCCTTTTTACCAAATTTCGACCCATTCCATTTTTATCAAACAAACATGTTTATTTGCTCTCTATAAACTCATGAAATTCATAAATTCCACATCCCCTATCATATTAATCTCAAATCATGGGTTTCTTACATAATAGAAACCCGTTTACGTTCAAATTCATATTTTGACCCGCTTAGAGCGAATTATGTACATTTAAGCATCAAACTCTCTCTTCTCTTTCCACACTTCGTATTCTTACTTCTAAATAGCCTTTTTATATTCTACCACAACTATTTTTTTTGTGGTGGAGTTAACATAATGAACCACATTCCTAATTTTTACCCTTAGGATAGTTATTTTACGTGATTTACCCGTTCATAGGCATTTGACCTCCAAAGTTGATGCCTACAACTCTTACATGTGTCTATGAGTTACATAATGATAAAACTAGTATCTAAACGACCTCTAAGGGTCGTTTGCCCGATTTACCTATCAAGGGCATTTTCGTCAACTTAATTCCTCCTTTTACAACATAGGTCCTTTTGCTAAGGTATTTGACCAACATTGCATTTTTAACCATGAATTTATATATATATACGTACCTGGTTCGAGTCAACATATAGACCCGTTATATACCTCGCGTTAATTAACCAATATACTATGGCGTGGCAATTATCCAATTTGCTATTCACTCCTGTTAACATACGACTTGACAACCTCATTAGTCAATATTGTCAAATGGTATTATCATCACCATTTGACCCGTTTGGACTATAAGACCAAACATTTACTTAATTTAGAATAAAAGCATGATTTTAAATTTCCAATTTCACCCATTTGCCCCATTTACCATAAACCATTTTTTTATCATTTATACTTGTTCCGACTTGTGTCAATCATGTCGGAACCCTTATTTCGGATATTACATTATTCGCATTCATCGTTTATAAAACAAACACGCGTTCTACAAAAAGGGTGTAAGTTTTACTTACTTCGTATCCAAGCTACACTTTTCTTTTCCTTCTTGATTCGTTTGACCCGCTTTCTCCCCAAGCTTCACCTAGCTTGTTAAGCGCCAACTATCATTCATCATTCACAAGGTTGTTAGATTTGTCATTCTAAATCATAACTTTCACACCTTATGAATCTTTGACTACTTTTCTTATTGAACTAAATCATAAATCATGAGTTTAATTCTTGTATCAAGACCCACTTCAATTCAAGTATGAACTCTTAACAATTCCCCATTTTGTTCAAGTACTTCATTCATACAAGTTAGTATGGTGTTTATAAACACCAATACCACATCAATTTCATTAAATCATCCAAAAACCCATTTTTCAAGTCATGTATGATCAACACTCAAACTTGGAAATTGTTCAAGTATCTTGCATCAACTATCAACTATGATGATTTCTAGCATAAACATATCATCATCTTCACTACATGTCACACCCCGACCGCGTAAAACAACAAATCGCGGTGGAAACATCGGGGCGTGTTGCAACAGAATTAATGTTTCATAACCATGGATATCAAAAGTGTTTCGTTTTATTAAACATTGAGTAATTACATCGTCTGGAAATCTAAATACACTATTTAAACATAGTCTATCATTGTTATTGAGTCACTAAGGCCTTGTCCAGTCCTATGTGAGCATGCATCTTATCAATCGATATCATCCAACAATACCTGAAACATATGTGAAAACGAGGTCAGCAAAGAAATGCTGGCGAGTACATAGGTTTTGTGAAAATAAGATTCATGACTTCTGTTTAAGAAAATGTTTAGTCATGAACCTTGTAATTTGCTTTGTCTTTGTAAATCATTTGAAAAATAATAAGTTCGGATGATAAGTATAAATAAGAAAATAATGCATGATTAAATGAATAACCATGTAAATGAGTTTGCATAAGATAAGTTGTTTATAAATCAATGTCTTGTGAAAAGTATGTTATTTGTATAAAATGTTCTATGTCTCAAACTGAAATGATTTAAATAACGCTATGATATGTAATACCATACAAACACTTATATATAGGAAGTACCAGCGGCGTATCCACCATGTTTGTATCATATTACACACGCATCGTTACTTAATCACTTAACCAAACCATACCAAACAATGTAAAATGTCTATGTTTAAATCAATTGTCAAATGTATTGAATAATATGTCAAAGTATTCATGTCAAGATGTAAATCATGTCAAAATGTCTATGTCAAATATCCATGTCAAATGTCTATGTCAAATATCCATGTATGGCAAGTGAAATGTCTCAACTAAACCATATGCACAAAAACAAAGTATTGAAGTAAAACTTGGTTTAAATCAAAGTTATGTTTTGTGAGAAAATGCATGATCAAATGTCAATCATGTTAAAATGTTTACCCAATCGTTAACCCATTTTGTAAAATCGTTCTAGTCGTTCTTGTTTTAATTGTGAAACTACTTTATGGTCGATTCTCTAATAACATTCAAACCTTCTTGACGCGTTCCTCGCTCCATCTCGCTCTCGCTCTCGTTCTTAACAAACCCTTACCAAAGGATAAGTTAATAATTACAGATTCAGTCGCTACCCACAACCCCCACACATAACAATGGGTGCAGTAAATAACGGGATTTGTCAGATCCTATGGTACCATAACCTAATACTGGTCGGCTTGATCATTGCTAATGAATGTCATCGGTCATGTAAACTACAACCAACAAGTTTGTTCACTTTTTGAAATTGTTATTAGTTTTTGAAATCATTGTATTCGTTCTTGAAATCATTGTATTCGTTCTTGAAATCATTGTTAGCGTTCTTGAAATAATTGTTATTGTTCTTGAAACCACATAGTAATTGTTATTGAAATCATTGGTAAAGCATTTAGCACATATGAGTCACCCCAAAACAGTTTGGAAAACAGTAAAAGAGGGGAATAATGTACTCGCCTGGGAGTGCTTAGGAGTCTTGAACAACTACCAAGTAAGCTAGAGGAGTCCCGGAAATCAAACGGTACCTAATATAGGTAACTACATAATTAACCCGGACCTAAATCGGAAGACTGGGTAGCAGGAGGGTTTGTAAACCAAATGAGTGTAGGAACTCATATGATATGGTTTAACAAAGCCTACATACTAAATGAAACTTAACCTAAGTATTATCGACCCATCGCGACCCATTAAGGTAACTAATGCTACTTTAACGCGTCGTGCGCGTGAAACGCGTTCGGACCGTCTAACTAGCCCTATGACAAGTGTTATATGCCTAAACATGTTAAATAATCAGTTATGTGACAAAAGTTTAGGTTACATATGCTTAATTACCAATTATACATGAAAAGGGTATTCTGGTAATTTACCTAAGGCATATAAACTACTTATCATACAACTACTTAAACGATGTGACCATAGGGTATAACCTCGGAAGGTTATGCCCTATACTAGGGTCACCTAATGTATTTGGTCGGATCCTAATGATCGACCAAACTGGGTCGGGTTCGAAGGTATAAGCGATTTATCAGATCGCTTACCCTACGACCCTAGACAACGTGGTAATCAGTAGGCATAGTCCCAAGGGACTATAACCAACGTGATTACAATCACGTTGCGAAGTTCAAACGAACTTCGCATTGACCATTACTGGTCAACGCTGAAAGTCAAACAAAGTTTGACTTTCTGACTCGAAAAGCAGTAAAATAAGGAAAAGAACGAAAGAATACTTACGAAGGGTCCCCGAATGCTAACCTCGATTCAAAAATCTCAGGTATGAAACAATAGTTTCAACTTAGAGTTTCTCAAATCAAAGTTCTAGTGATTTTAGCAATGGGGGTGGATGGGTATTTATAGGAATACCCGAACCGTTAAGATCGTTTCATGGAAAACGTGCCTTAATCCCATCCGTACATGTGTTGAAATGTCATGGTGTTTAGGTGTTTAAATTCCATCCATACATGTGTTGAAATGTCATGGTGTTTAGGTGTTTAAATTCCATCCATACATGTGTTGAAATGTCATGGTGTTTAGGTGTTTAAATTCCATCCATACATGTGTTGAAATGTCATGGTGTTTAGGTGTTTAAATTCCATCCATACATGTGTTGAAATGTTATGGTGTTTAGGTGTTTAAATTCCATCCATACATGTGTTGAAATGTCATGGTGCCTAAATTCCATCCTTATCCGCTGACTAAGCAAGTTAGAATGTGTGGTTGTGAATTAAACAACGGCTAATACATCGAATCTGGTCCTGAATGCGAAAAACGATCCAAATGACGTGACGAATGGATTTTTCTTATGGCGAACACTAAAATAAAATATTTTAGTGCTAACATAATTTTTTGGATGTCCGGATGTATTCAGAACGTAAGTTATGTGTCACACCCCGACCGCGTAAAACAACAAATCGCGGCGGAAACATCGGGGCGTGTTGCAACAGAATTAATTGTTTCATAACCATGGCATACAAAGTTGTATTTTATTTATAAACAAAGGTGTTACATTGTTTCAAACAGGAAATTTAAAGAGTTCAGAACATAATTAAACATAGTCTATCTTCTTTTAAAGTCTAAGGCACAGGTCCGCCCTAGTATCATGATCAACATCCTATGGAAAAGCACCTGAAAACACACGTGAAAATAGGTACGTCAGCATAAAAATGCCTGTGAGATACATAGGTTTGTGAAAATAGGATTCATGACTTATGTTTAAGAAAAATGTTTAGTCATGAACCTTGTAATTTGCTTTGTCTTGTAAATCATTTGAAAACAATAAGATCAGATGATATGTATAAGTAAATGTCAGGTTAAATAAATAACCATGTAAAAATGTGTTTGTATAAGATAAGTTGTTTGTAAATAAATGTCTTGTGAAAAGTATGTTATTTGTATAAAATGTTCTATGTCTCAAACTGAAATGATTCAAATAACGTTACGCCATATAATACCATACAAACACTTATATATAGGAAGTACCAGCGGCGTATCCACCATGCTTGTATCATATTACACACGCATCGTTACTTAATCACTTAATCAAACCAAACCAACCAATGTAAGAAGTCTATGTTTAATTCAATTGTCAAATGTATTGAATAATATGTCAAATGTAAATCATGTCAAATGTCTATGTCAAATTTCCATGTCAAATGTCTATGTCAAATATCCATGTCAAATGTCTATGTCAAATATCCATGTCAAATGTCTATGTCAAAATGTCATGTATGGCAAGTGAAATGTCTCAAACTAAACCATATGTACAAAAACAAAGTATTGAAGTAAAACTTAGTTTAAATCAAAACTATGTTTTGTGTAAATGCATGCAATTATTTAATATGAACATTTATGCGGTATTGTGAATATGCATACATCCAAGCCTGGCGACTGTGGTGATAAACCCTTTAAACAAATTAAAGGTCTATCTGTCTTAATGTCAACGAATTCGGTCATTCCTTTCTGTCCCCTTACCCTGGGATGTCCGGAACGGGAGTTGTCAATTCCTATGGTACCACTACCTACTAACGAACGGCATGATCGGTGTTAATGAATGTATTGTCCCATGTAAACAAACCAAATGTCATACCAAAATGTAAGCATGTGAAAATAATGCACTAAGTATGTAATCAAATGAACATACATAGCGTGAAATGTCATGTAAAACGATGTACTAAGTAATGCACACAATGGGCACACCTAGCATGAAATGTCATGTAAAACAATGTACTAAGTAATGCACACAATGGGCACACCTAGCATGAAATGTCATGTAAAACAATGTACTAAGTAATGCACACAATGGGCACACCTAGCATAAAATGTAATGTAAAACAATGTACCAAGTAATGCACACAATGGGCACACCTAGCATAAGATGTAATGAAATCATGTACTATAATGTACTAACGAACATAGCATGTATATGATGTTAAAACAGGAAAGCATGAAAGTAACAAGTAGGCACATGTGTTCCACCCCAAAACAGTTTAGAAAACAGTAAAAGAGGGGTCTATGTACTCACTTGAGATTGCTCAGATGTCTAAAGATAATCACCAAGTAATGCTATAGATCTCGGAATCAAACGGCACCTAATATAGGTAACTATGTTAATAACCGGACCTTAATCGGATGATTGGATAGAATGAGGTTTCGTAAACCAAACGAGTGTAGAGACTCGTGTCATTTGGTTTAACAAAGCCTACATGCTAAATGAAACTTAACATAATCGTTTACGACCCATTACGACCCGTTTAGGAAGCTTATGCTACTTTAACGTGTCGTGCGCGTGAAACGCGTTCGGACCGCCTAACTAGCCCTATGACAAGTGTTATATGCCTAAACATGTTACATAATCAGTTATGTGATAAAGGTTTAGGTTACATATGCTTAATTACCAATTATACATGAAAAGGGTATTCTGGTAATTTACCTAAGGCATATAAACTACCTATCATACAACTACTTAAACGATGTGACCCTAGGGTATAACCTCGGAAGGTTATTCCCTACCTACTATGGTCACCTAATGTGTTTGGTCGGATCCTAATGATCGACCAAACTGGGTCGGGTTCGAAGGTATAGGCGATTTATTAGATCGCCTACCCTACGACCCTAGACAACGTGGTAACCAGTGGGCATAGTCCCAAAGGACTATGACCAACGTGATTACACTCACGTTGCGAAGTTCAAACGAACTTCGCATTGACCATTACTGGTCAACGCTGAAAGTCAAACAAAGTTTGACTTTCTGACTCGAAAAGCAGTAAAAATAAGGAAAAGAACGAAAGAATACTTACGAAGGGTCCCCGAATGCTAAACTCGATTCGAAAATCTCAGGTATGAAACTAATGTTTCAACTTAGAGTTTCTCAAATCAAATTTCTAGTGATTATGAACAAAGGGGGGTGGGGTATTTATAGTTTTCGGTGAACCGTTGAGATCGTTTCATGGAAAACGTGCCATGATCCAATCCGTACACTTGTTGCAAGGTTATTGAAGCTTAATTCCATCCTTATCTAGTGACTAAGCAAGTGAAAACATGTGGTGGAGGATCAAATGGCTGCAACTTGTGAGAAAATGCATTTAATCTGGTCAGAAGGTGGGAAGCGGCCCGCTTTAGGATCAGCCAAACACAATGCGGGCCGCCTGAGCATGTCAGATCAGAAACAACTTTCAAAAATGACAGTTTAGGTCCCTGCACGTGTTTAAGGCCATTTCCGACACTTCTAAGGCCCGTAAAGCCAAGTTTAAGGCCCTAAAATGTTGCCTAAACATTGTGGACATGAAACATGTTCAAAAATATGTCGGATGATGGTTCGTTTGGTCGTACGAACGCGATGTTCGCTTAATTACGACGGAATGCGCATAAGCGCGAAAAACGATCCAAATGACGCAACGAATGGATTTTTCTTAAGGCGAACACTAAAATATAATGTAGTCATGCTTTCATAAATTTTTGGATGTCCGGATGTATTCAGAACGTAAGTTATGCGCGAAAATGCAAACTTGTGCACTTTTTGACACTTTTAGTCCCTGAATGACCCAAAAGTTTATTTTAGCACACCGAACCCCTCAAAGCCTATTTCTAAGCTATGTAAAGGATATTTAAGGTGTGTTTAACTTATGGTTATGTTCCAGAATGTTCGTTACAGTTCAAATTGACATACTTTCGCAGTTTGTCATATTTAGTCCCTGTAAGCGAATTAACTTGTTTTTGCCATACCAAAGCCTTCAAAACTTATTTCTAAGTTATGTAAAGGTTATTTAAGGTATGTTGAGTATATGTTGATGTTCCGGAGTATTTCTCGCATTAAACTGAGTACGTTTACGCACTAGTTTGCGTATAACTCTCCAGAAAGCGATGTAGAGTTTGAAATTGAACAAAAGTCAAAACATGAAAAATGTAAAACATAACAAAACAAACATTGTGATCAAATAACATTGATTTATTGATAATAGAACTGTTCATAGTGATTACAAGCACAGTTGTTACAGTCTCCCCTACTTGTGGAAATTTCGTCCCGAAATTTATTTAGAGGAAACTCGTGGAAAAAGATGTGGATATTTCGCTTTCATTTGATCTTCGCGTTCCCAAGTAAACTAAGGTCCACGTTTAGCTTCCCAGCGAACTTTGACCAAAGGAATGCGCTTGCGTTTAAGCCACTTGACTTCACGTTCCATGATTTCCACTGGTTTCTCAACAAATTTCAGTGTTTTGCCAACACGAATTTCGTCAAGCGGTATGGAGAAGTTCTCATCAGCTGAACACTTCTTGAGATTGGACACGTGAAAAGTTGGATGAACATTTCCAAGTTCAGGAGGTAACTCAAGTCTGTAGGCTACCTTTCCGATTCTTTCGACGATCTTGAATGGTCCAACGTATCTAGGTGCAAGTTTTCCTTTCTTTCCAAATCTGATCACACCTTTCCAAGGTGAGACCTTAAGTAATACTCGATCACCGACTTGAAATTCCAAGGCTTTGCGTTTTGGGTCCGCGTAAATCTTCTGACGGCTTCTAGCTGCCTGAAGGTTATCACGAACTTTCTTGACCTTGTCAGTTGTCTCTAAAATGAGGGCAGGTCCAGTAAGTTGGGCCTCGCCAATCTCATTCCAGCAGACTGGTGAACGACATTTTCGACCATAGAGAGCTTTGAAAGGAGCCATTTTGATGCTAGTGTGATAACTGTTGTTGTAGGAGAATTCAATCAATTTAAGATGTGAATCCCAGCTACCACCAAAATCGATCACACAAGCTCTTAGCATATCCTCCAGGGTCTGGATTGTTCTCTCAGATTGACCATCCGTTTGCGGATGATAAGCTGTGCTCAGATTAAGTTGGGTCCCCATAGCAGATTGCATGGTTCTCCAAAAATGAGAAGTGAAACGAGCATCTCTGTCAGAAATGATGTTCAACGGAACACCATGTCGAGCTACTATTTCATCTACATAGATTTGAGCAAGTCTGTCAGTAGGAAAATCCTCACGGATTGGCAAGAAATGTGCTGACTTTGTAAGACGATCAACGACTACCCAGATGGCATCATGACCTTTCTTAGTGCGCGGGAGTTTGGTAACAAGATCCATAGTAATGTTTTCCCATTTCCAAACTGGGATCTCTGGTTGCTCCAATAATCCCGAAGGACGCTGATGTTCAGCCTTAACCTTTAGACAAGTAAGGCATTTGGATACGTATAAGGCAATGTCTTTCTTCATACCAGGCCACCAATAGTGAATACGAAGATCCTTATACATTTTATCTGAGCCCGGATGAATAGAATAACGAGACTTATGGGCTTCATCCATAAGCAAGGTACGAAGATCATCCTGGCTTGGGACCCACAAACGGTCCATGAAGTAATATGATCCATTGTCCTTCAGTTCCAGAGCAGGTGTTATGTGATAGGGAAATTCCTTATCCATCAATCCTTGTGAAACACAAGATTGTTGAGCTTGAGCAATGCGTGCTTGAATATCGGATCGAGCTTGAATAACAGACTGAACACGTACACAATGAAGTTTAGTACGTTCCTTACGACTCAATGCATCAGCCACGACATTCGCCTTACCAGGATGGTAGCGAATTTCGCAGTCATAGTCGTTTAAGAGCTCAACCCAACGTCGCTGTCTCATGTTGAGTTCTTTCTGGTTGAAGATATGCTGAAGACTTTTGTGGTCTGTGAAAACCACACATTTTGTACCGTACAAATAGTTTCTCCAGATCTTGAGAGCAAAGACAACTGCACCTAACTCAAGATCATGAGTGGTGTAGTTCTTCTCATGAATCTTCAACTGTCTCGATGCATAAGCTATGACTTTGTTCCTTTGCATTAGAACACAGCCAAGACCCAATTTCGATGCATCACAAAACACGACAAAATCATCATCACCCTCAGGCAATGATAGAACAGACGCATCGCAAAGCTTCTGCTTCAAATGTTGAAAAGCTTCCTCTTGTTTGATTCCCCAATAAAAGGGCATTTTCTTCTGAGTTAGAGCAGTTAGAGGAACTGCAATCTTTGAGAAGTTTTCTATGAAGCGGCGGTAATAACCCGCTAGACCAAGAAAAGAACGAACTTCAGTAGGAGTAGAAGGTGTATCCCAATCCTTAATCGCACTGATCTTGGAGGGATCTACATGAATACCCTGTTCGTTGATAACATGCCCCAAAAATTGAACTTCTTTAAGCCAAAATTCGCACTTGGAGAATTTTGCGAAAAGTTGTTCTTTCTTTAGGAGTTCTAGGGTAAGACGAAGATGCTGCTCGTGGTCAGCTCGCGTCTTAGAGTATATCAAGATGTCGTCAATAAAAACAATGACGAACTGATCCAAATAAGGTTTGCAGACCCTATTCATTAAGTCCATGAAAACAGCAGGAGCATTAGTCAAACCGAATGGCATGACTGTGAATTCATAATGTCCATAACGAGTACGGAATGCTGTCTTCGGAATGTCTTCTTCTTGCACCCGAAGTTGATGATATCCAGATCGCAGATCAATCTTCGAAAAATAAGAAGCACCTTGTAGCTGATCAAAGAGATCATCAATGCGAGGCAGGGGATATCGATTTTTGATGGTAAGCTTGTTAAGCTCACGATAATCGATACACATCCTAAAGGATCCATCCTTCTTCTTAACAAAAAGAACGGGAGCACCCCAAGGTGAAAAACTGGGACGGATAAAACCTTTGTCAGAGAGCTCCTGAAGCTGTTTAGACAACTCTTGCATCTCAGATGGTGCAAGACGATATGGAGCTCTGGCAATGGGATTTGCACCAGGTACGAGATCAATGCGGAACTCGACTTGGCGTGCTGGAGGTAGACCAGGTAAATCTTCAGGGAACACTTCAGAATAATCCCGAACAACAGGAATATCTGAAATAGACTTACCCTTGCCTTTATCTTCTGTAACATGTGCTAAGAAAGCCACATAGTTCTTCTGCAGATACTTCCGAGCTTTAAAACAAGACATGAGTTTGAGACCACCGGTAGGCTTCTCACCTTGAACCTGCAGAATCTCGCCTGACGAAAACGGCACACGAACAATCTTCTTAGAACAAACTATCTCTGCGTGATGCTTGGATAACCAATCCATTCCCACAATGACGTCGAAGCTTCCAAGTTGCATAGGCGCGAGGTCAATAGGAAAAAGATGGTCGTTAAGATTCAACTGGCAGTTGCGTAGAACAGAATCAAGAATAATGGGTTCACCACTAGCAACTTCTACTGTCAAAGGTTTGCCTAGTTTCGTTCTAGACACGCGAAGCATTTGCTCAAAAGATAATGACACGAAACTCTTATCGGCACCGGAATCGAAAAGAACAGATGCAGGCTGATTATTAATAAAGAACGTACCGTTCACCACATTATCGTCAGCCTGTGCCTCTTGGGCATTCATGTTAAAAACTCGGCCTCGAGCCGGAGCCGGATTCTGGTTCTGGTTCTGGTTCTGGTTGGCTAGCCTTGGGCACCGATTCCTATAGTGGGTCAGATCCCCACAATTGTAACAAGCACCTGGTGGGTATTGTGGTCTTGCAGCTTGACCCTGTTGCTGAGCAACTTGTTGAGCCGGGTTCTGAATCGCGGGATTCTGAGCAGATCGACAAACATTGGCGAGATGGCCTGATTTCCCACAGTTAGTACAGAAACGGCATGGAAATTGCGGCTGGTGGTGACTGTTGCATCTATTGCACAAAGGTGCATTCCCTGTATAGGGTTTCTTCGCTGGAAGCTGTGCGGGTTGGTTGAGAGCTGCCTGATTAGCTTGGGCAGTGATAGCAAAATTTTGGGAAGCCTTACGCTTCCTTGACCTCTTCGAAGAACCAGAGTTCTTTCCATTCAAGTTTTGACCTTTCTTGCTATCTTCCTTGTCAGTCGACTGCTTCTTGCCCTTGTCACCCTTCCGGTGTAACTTGTTCTTCCGGACCTGCGACTCAGTCAGCGTCGCTGATAACTCGATCGCCTGACGAAGTGTGGCAGGTTCACTACCAGTAAGAATGTCTTGTACCGAGTCAGGTAGGCCGTCGATGTATCTTTCGATAGCCTTGTCAAGTGGGGTAACCATAGTCGGGCAAAGCAAACTCAACTCCTCAAACCGATCAGTATAAGCCCTATGCTCACCACTCTCTTGCTTCAAAACATCAAACTCTTTCTCCAACGCTCGCTGCTCATGACGAGGACAGAATTCCCTCATCATAAGGGCTCTAAGTTCAGCCCATGTCTGTGCGAGAGCAACTTCTGCACCTTGGTCCCTCATAACCCCGTTCCACCATGTCAAAGCCCTCTTCTGAAATACGCTCGAAGCAAACTCGACCTTGCGATTTTCGAGACACTGTACGTGGCGAAAAGTATTCTCTATGCTCTCAAACCACTGAAGAAGCCCAGTTGCTCCTTCAGAACCACTAAACTTGAGTGGTTTAGCCTGGTTAAAATCCTTGTATTTGCATGGAACATTGTTGTTGTTGTTGGCTTGGTTCCATTGAGCAAAGAGATTTGGGAATTGGGCAGCCATCTGCTGCGCAATAATTTCTGCCAGCTCGGCAGTAGCTATCTGGTTCTCGCGTCGAGGAGGCATTCTAAAAGAGGAAAACATGAAAAGAAACGAGTGAGATGTTTGGATGAAGAGAATGAGATGATAAAAACAAGAATTGCAAACAGCAAAGATGGTGGTCATTCGTCCGTATCACAAAGCAAACAAACGACTCACAGTGACTAATCAAAGTAAATGGATCAAAAATAATGTATAATGAAGACATGCTCGCCTATAAGTGAACACTCACTCCAAGAATTCCCAGATAAGCACAACTGGTCTCGCGTCTGGTTGAGATGTATACGAAGTGCTTGCCTAGACAGAAAACTCAGAATACAGGCATTCACCCTTCCAGTTTGCACATGTTCACATTATTTAAAACCCAAAACGTTTGACGGGATTTTGAAAATTTGAAGGCACAAGGCCAAAAAAAAACCAATACTGAAAAGGGTTCAAAACCATATAACAGAGGGTTCAAAACCTTACAATTGAGGGTTCAAAACCTTGTAAAAATTTATTCAAAAACAGATGATTGTTTTTCAAAAATCGTTTCGGAAAAATTTTGGTTCCTTGTTTTGATAATCACCTAAGGATAGGTGATGTACATGTTTTAAGATCTAAACACAAGATAACTTGTGTTAGGTTCCTAGAAAAGTTATAGTCTAGGTCAAAGCATTACTAATAACCTAATTCCCTATAACCATTGGCTCTGATACCAACTCTTCTGTCACACCCCGACCGCGTAAAACAACAAATCGCGGCGGAAACATCGGGGCGTGTTGCAACAGAATTAATTGTTTCATAACCATGGCATACAAAGTTGTATTTTATTTATAAACAAAGGTGTTACATTGTTTCAAACAGGAAATTTAAAGAGTTCAGAACATAATTAAACATAGTCTATCTTCTTTTAAAGTCTAAGGCACAGGTCCGCCCTAGTATCATGATCAACATCCTATGGAAAAGCACCTGAAAACACACGTGAAAATAGGTACGTCAGCATAAAAATGCCTGTGAGATACATAGGTTTGTGAAAATAGGATTCATGACTTATGTTTAAGAAAAATGTTTAGTCATGAACCTTGTAATTTGCTTTGTCTTGTAAATCATTTGAAAACAATAAGATCAGATGATATGTATAAGTAAATGTCAGGTTAAATAAATAACCATGTAAAAATGTGTTTGTATAAGATAAGTTGTTTGTAAATAAATGTCTTGTGAAAAGTATGTTATTTGTATAAAATGTTCTATGTCTCAAACTGAAATGATTCAAATAACGTTACGCCATATAATACCATACAAACACTTATATATAGGAAGTACCAGCGGCGTATCCACCATGCCTGTATCATATTACACACGCATCGTTACTTAATCACTTAATCAAACCAAACCAACCAATGTAAGAAGTCTATGTTTAATTCAATTGTCAAATGTATTGAATAATATGTCAAATGTAAATCATGTCAAATGTCTATGTCAAATTTCCATGTCAAATGTCTATGTCAAATATCCATGTCAAATGTCTATGTCAAATATCCATGTCAAATGTCTATGTCAAAATGTCATGTATGGCAAGTGAAATGTCTCAAACTAAACCATATGTACAAAAACAAAGTATTGAAGTAAAACTTAGTTTAAATCAAAACTATGTTTTGTGTAAATGCATGCAATTATTTAATATGAACATTTATGCGGTATTGTGAATATGCATACATCCAAGCCTGGCGACTGTGGTGATAAACCCTTTAAACAAATTAAAGGTCTATCTGTCTTAATGTCAACGAATTCGGTCATTCCTTTCTGTCCCCTTACCCTGGGATGTCCGGAACGGGAGTTGTCAATTCCTATGGTACCACTACCTACTAACGAACGGCATGATCGGTGTTAATGAATGTATTGTCCCATGTAAACAAACCAAATGTCATACCAAAATGTAAGCATGTGAAAATAATGCACTAAGTATGTAATCAAATGAACATACATAGCGTGAAATGTCATGTAAAACGATGTACTAAGTAATGCACACAATGGGCACACCTAGCATGAAATGTCATGTAAAACAATGTACTAAGTAATGCACACAATGGGCACACCTAGCATGAAATGTCATGTAAAACAATGTACTAAGTAATGCACACAATGGGCACACCTAGCATGAAATGTCATGTAAAATAATGTACTAAGTAATGCACACAATGGGCACACCTAGCATAAAATGTAATGTAAAACAATGTACCAAGTAATGCACACAATGGGCACACCTAGCATAAGATGTAATGAAATCATGTACTATAATGTACTAACGAACATAGCATGTATATGATGTTAAAACAGGAAAGCATGAAAGTAACAAGTAGGCACATGTGTTCCACCCCAAAACAGTTTAGAAAACAGTAAAAGAGGGGTCTATGTACTCACTTGAGATTGCTCAGATGTCTAAAGATAATCACCAAGTAATGCTATAGATCTCGGAATCAAACGGCACCTAATATAGGTAACTATGTTAATAACCGGACCTTAATCGGATGATTGGATAGAATGAGGTTTCGTAAACCAAACGAGTGTAGAGACTCGTGTCATTTGGTTTAACAAAGCCTACATGCTAAATGAAACTTAACATAATCGTTTACGACCCATTACGACCCGTTTAGGAAGCTTATGCTACTTTAACGTGTCGTGCGCGTGAAACGCGTTCGGACCGCCTAACTAGCCCTATGACAAGTGTTATATGCCTAAACATGTTACATAATCAGTTATGTGATAAAGGTTTAGGTTACATATGCTTAATTACCAATTATACATGAAAAGGGTATTCTGGTAATTTACCTAAGGCATATAAACTACCTATCATACAACTACTTAAACGATGTGACCCTAGGGTATAACCTCGGAAGGTTATTCCCTACCTACTATGGTCACCTAATGTGTTTGGTCGGATCCTAATGATCGACCAAACTGGGTCGGGTTCGAAGGTATAGGCGATTTATTAGATCGCCTACCCTACGACCCTAGACAACGTGGTAACCAGTGGGCATAGTCCCAAAGGACTATGACCAACGTGATTACACTCACGTTGCGAAGTTCAAACGAACTTCGCATTGACCATTACTGGTCAACGCTGAAAGTCAAACAAAGTTTGACTTTCTGACTCGAAAAGCAGTAAAAATAAGGAAAAGAACGAAAGAATACTTACGAAGGGTCCCCGAATGCTAAACTCGATTCGAAAATCTCAGGTATGAAACTAATGTTTCAACTTAGAGTTTCTCAAATCAAATTTCTAGTGATTATGAACAAAGGGGGGTGGGGTATTTATAGTTTTCGGTGAACCGTTGAGATCGTTTCATGGAAAACGTGCCATGATCCAATCCGTACACTTGTTGCAAGGTTATGGAAGCTTAATTCCATCCTTATCTAGTGACTAAGCAAGTGAAAACATGTGGTGGAGGATCAAATGGCTGCAACTTGTGAGAAAATGCATTTAATCTGGTCAGAAGGTGGGAAGCGGCCCGCTTTAGGATCAGCCAAACACAATGCGGGCCGCCTGAGCATGTCAGATCAGAAACAACTTTCAAAAATGACAGTTTAGGTCCCTGCACGTGTTTAAGGCCATTTCTGACACTTCTAAGGCCCGTAAAGCCAAGTTTAAGGCCCTAAAATGTTGCCTAAACATTGTGGACATGAAACATGTTCAAAAATATGTCGGATGATGGTTCGTTTGGTCGTACGAACGCGATGTTCGCTTAATTACGACGGAATGCGCATAAGCGCGAAAAACGATCCAAATGACGCAACGAATGGATTTTTCTTAAGGCGAACACTAAAATATAATGTAGTCATGATTTCATAAATTTTTGGATGTCCGGATGTATTCAGAACGTAAGTTATGCGCGAAAATGCAAACTTGTGCACTTTTTGACACTTTTAGTCCCTGAATGACCCAAAAGTTTATTTTAGCACACCGAACCCCTCAAAGCCTATTTCTAAGATATGTAAAGGATATTTAAGGTGTGTTTAACTTATGGTTATGTTCCAGAATGTTCGTTACAGTTCAAATTGACATACTTTCGCAGTTTGTCATATTTAGTCCCTGTAAGCGAATTAACTTGTTTTTGCCATACCAAAGCCTTCAAAACTTATTTCTAAGTTATGTAAAGGTTATTTAAGGTATGTTGAGTATATGTTGATGTTCCGGAGTATTTCTCGCATTAAACTGAGTACGTTTACGCACTAGTTTGCGTATAACTCTCCAGAAAGCGATGTAGAGTTTGAAATTGAACAAAAGTCAAAACATGAAAAATGTAAAACATAACAAAACAAACATTGTGATCAAATAACATTGATTTATTGATAATAGAACTGTTCATAGTGATTACAAGCACAGTTGTTACAGTATGCGCGAAAATGCAAACTTGTGCACTTTTTGACACTTTTAGTCCCTGAATGACCCAAAAGTTTATTTTAGCACACCGAACCCCTCAAAGCCTATTTCTAAGCTATGTAAAGGATATTTATGGTATGTTTAACTTATGGTCATGTTCCGAAAGGTCTGTTACAGTTCAAATTGGCATACTTTCGCAGTTTGTCAAATTTAGTCCCTGTAAGCGATTAAACTTTGATTTCACCACACCAAACCTTCCAAAACTTATATCTAAGTTATGTAAAGGTTATTTAAGGTATGTTAAGCCTATGTCACTATTCCGTAGTGTTTGTTGCATTAAACTGGTTATATTTACGCATCAGTGCGCGTATAACCTTCCAGAAAGCGATTTAGAGTTTGAAATCGAACAAAAATTGATATGTGCAAATGATACACATATTTTTACAAATCCCAAGTATGAAATACAATATTTCATTGGTTTGGTATTTGTTTGATGGCCGTGGAGGCACAGGTGTTACAGTCTCCCCTACTTTAGGAAATTTCGTCCCGAAATTTATTTAGAGGAAACTTGTGAGAGCTTGAAAACATGAAATTGAAAAGATCGAACAACATTGGTTAGGGTTCTGAACTTCTAGTAACCTTTAATAACATCATGATTACAATGTAAGAGGGATACTTATATACAAGTATATGAAGCGTCATTGGTGCGTCCACCGTACCTCCATTACATCGTTGTCATTTTGTTATTGTTGTCGCTATCGGTTCTTACACATAATAAATATTACTGGGTTTCTATGCACTAAATTTCATAATTATGTACGCGTCCATAATCAGACAATTCCTTGCACAGTTCACACAGTCTATTTTAAAATGTGTAGGGGAAAACCAATTGAACAATCCTGTGATGAGTGTGACTAGACCGCCATAGAGTCCTTTTAATTAAATCAATAAATGATCTAAATAGACTATCAAGGAGTCTGTTCAGCTACATCACTAGATGTCGTTCTTTAACCAAATTATGAATCAATCTTTTTTACTAGACCACTAAGAGGGTCTCTTATGAAACATGGAATGGTACTATATAACCCAAGGGTCTTAACTATTACATAGAAGCCCATTAAGGATTGAAGGTAGTACTTTTTGAATATCCTGCTACGAATCCCTCATATGAAGATATGAAAGATTCTGCGAGGATTTGGATAACGAATATCCAGAGTATTAAAAACACAAAAATGCATAAAAGAAAACATAAGATGAATAAACACATAGTCACATAATTGCATACTCGTTCAATCGCATAATCGTTCAATTTGACCTATAATTTGTTATCTTTGGACACGGGTATTTAAAGCATACCAGAAACCCAATCCGTGGATTTCCTTTGGCACTTTAAATATTTTCAAGAATCTAACTATGAAGATAGGAAGATCTTAAAAGGAATTCGGTTTGTCCTAATTGAGTTGTTTTGTACATTTTAAAGTGTACAAGGAATTCAATCAGGGCTCCGATGTCAATGAAGGTGTTGATCGTGATCGGCTCAGGACATGAATAGATCAAGATGTCATCAATAATAACAATGACGATCTGATCCAAAAAGGCTTGCAGACTCCATTTATTAAGTTCTTGAAGATGGCTGGAGTATTTGTCAACCTAAAAGGCATGACTGTCAACTCGTAATGGCCATACTTCATGCAGAAAACCGTTTTGGGAATATCTTCTTCGAGAATACAAAGTTGATGATACCCAAAACGCAAATCGATCTTGGAAAAGCATGAACGCTATGCAGTTGATCGGAGAAATCGTTGATTTAAGGTAGGGGGGATATCGATTCTTGATGGTAAGCTTACTAGGCTTACGTTAATCGATATACATTCGAAAAGATCCATTTTTTTTTCTTTTCACAAGGAGAACAGGAGTTTCTCCAAGGTGAAAAGTTCGGACGGATGAATCCTTTATCAGACAACTCTTGAAGCTGTTTTGATAATTCTTGCATCTCGAACGGTGCAAGACGATAAAATACTTTAGATCTAAAAGAAACCAGTGTTTGAGGTTCTTAGGGAGATCTCAAGTGATCGTAAAAATGACAGAACCACACGAGTAGTTTTGTCTTTGTGTTGACATCACAAGGTTGAATCAAACATTCATACAATTGCATTAGTTAGAAAATAAAACCATAAATTTTTATTTATATAACAACCGCATTGTCTTTAAATGTTACAAGATACCAACCAGAGGAAAAACAAAATACTAATTGTTCACTCCTTCATCAATGAGTGCCTCATTGATGTTAAACACTCGACCACGTGCTGGATTCACATTGACGTTGACATTCGCATTTGGGTTTGCGTTAGCATTTGCATTCCCCAGTCTTGGGCAGTTGTGGCGGAAGTGACCAATCTCTCCGCAGTTGAAACATGAACCCAGTGGAAATCTCGCAGCATTCCCTTGAACCGGAGCTTGAACCTGAGCAGCCTGATTTTGTCCCAAACGACAAATCTTGGCCAAATGCCCAAGTTTACCACACGTCGTGCATTGCCAGCAAGCTTGTTGTACTGCGTGATGACCGTTGCAGCGTGCACAATAAGGTGCGGTACCGGCATATGCT
Source organism: Helianthus tuberosus (assembly GCA_030545235.1). NCBI lineage: Eukaryota > Viridiplantae > Streptophyta > Magnoliopsida > Asterales > Asteraceae > Helianthus > Helianthus tuberosus. The sequence goes on from CM060400.1 coordinate 147,050,744, forward strand.
TTCTTTGCAGGTGGCTGAGCTGGTTGGTTCCGCGGGTTCTGTGCAGTCTGTGCTGTAACAGCAAAATTTTGGGCACCCTTTCGCTTCTTTGATTTCTTTGACGTCTCACCTTCCTTACCCTTCTTGTTTTGGCCTTTCTTGCTATCCTCCTTGTCAGCTGACTGTTTCTTGCCCTTGTCACCCTTCCTGTGTAACTTGTTCTTCCGAATCTGCGACTCAGTCAATGTCGCTGATAACTCGATCGCCTGACGGAGTGTGGCAGGGTTACTACCAGTAAGAATGTCTTGTACCGAGTCAGGTAGGCCGTCGATGTACCTTTCGATAGCTATGTCAAGTGGGGTAACCATTGTAGGGCAAAGCAGACTCAGCTCCTCAAACCTATCAGTATACGCCCTGTGCTCACCACTATCTTGCTTCAACTCATCAAATTCCTTCTCCAAAGCTCGCTGCTCATGACGAGGACAGAATTCCCTCATCATCAGAGCCCTAAGTTCAGCCTAGGTCTGTGCGAGAGCAACTTCCGCACCTCGGTCTCTCATTACCCCATTCCACCATGTAAGAGCCCTCTTCTGAAACACGCTCGAGGAGAACTCGACCTTGCGATTATCCGGGCACTGCACGTGGCGAAAAGTATTCTCAATGCTTTCGAACCACTGAAGAAGCCCAGTTGCTCCTTCAGAACCACTAAACTTGAGTGGTTTAGCCTGGTTGAAATCCTTGTATTTGCATAGCACATTGTTGTTGTTGTTGGCTTGGTTCCATTGAGCAAAGAGGTTTGGGAATTGAGCAGCCATTTGCTGCGCAATGATTTCTGCCAGCTCGGCAGTCTCTATCTGGCTTTCGCGTCGAGGAGGCATTGTCTAAAAGAGGAAACATGAAAGGAAACGAGTGAGAGAATTTAGACGAAAAGAATGAGATGAAACAAATCTGATGAAAGCAAGGATAGTGGTCATTTGTTTGTTACTACAAAGCAACAAACGACCTTGGTGATTAGTCAAAGTAAATAGGTTAAAAATAATGTATCGCGAAGACATGCTCGCCTATAAGTGAACACTCATCCCAAGAATTCCCAAGTAAGCACAACTGGTCTCGCGTCTGATGAGATGTATACGAAGTGCTTGCCTAGACAAAAAAACCCAGAATACAGGCATTCACCCTTCCAGTTTGCACGTGTTCACATTATTTAAAACCCAAAACCTTGACGAGATTTTGAAAATTCAAAGGGGTTCAAAACCATATAACAGAGGGTTCAAAACCTTACAATAGAGGGTTCAAAACCTAGAAATTAATCATCCTAGAACAGATGATTAGTTTTCAAAGCGGTTTTGAAATTTATGTTCTTGTTGTGGTCGTCACCTAAGGATAGGTGACGGTATTGTTTTATGACTAAACGCAAGTAAACTCGTGTTAGGGTCCTAAGAAGGTTATAGACTAGGTCAAAGCATTACTAATAACCTAATTCCCTATAACCATTGGCTCTGATACCATCTTTCTGTCACACCCCGACCGCGTAAAACAACAAATCGCGGCGGAAACATCGGGGCGTGTTGCAACAGAATTAATGTTTCATAACCATGGATATCAAAAGTGTTTCGTTTTATTAAACATTGAGTAATTACATCGTCTGGAAATCTAAATACACTATTTAAACATAGTCTATCATTGTTATTGAGTCACTAAGGCCTTGTCCAGTCCTATGTGAGCATGCATCTTATCAATCGATATCATCCAACAATACCTGAAACATATGTGAAAACGAGGTCAGCAAAGAAATGCTGGCGAGTACATAGGTTTTGTGAAAATAAGATTCATGACTTCTGTTTAAGAAAATGTTTAGTCATGAACCTTGTAATTTGCTTTGTCTTTGTAAATCATTTGAAAAATAATAAGTTCGGATGATAAGTATAAATAAGAAAATAATGCATGATTAAATGAATAACCATGTAAATGAGTTTGCATAAGATAAGTTGTTTATAAATCAATGTCTTGTGAAAAGTATGTTATTTGTATAAAATGTTCTATGTCTCAAACTGAAATGATTTAAATAACGCTATGATATGTAATACCATACAAACACTTATATATAGGAAGTACCAGCGGCGTATCCACCATGTTTGTATCATATTACACACGCATCGTTACTTAATCACTTAACCAAACCATACCAAACAATGTAAAATGTCTATGTTTAAATCAATTGTCAAATGTATTGAATAATATGTCAAAGTATTCATGTCAAGATGTAAATCATGTCAAAATGTCTATGTCAAATATCCATGTCAAATGTCTATGTCAAATATCCATGTATGGCAAGTGAAATGTCTCAACTAAACCATATGCACAAAAACAAAGTATTGAAGTAAAACTTGGTTTAAATCAAAGTTATGTTTTGTGAGAAAATGCATGATCAAATGTCAATCATGTTAAAATGTTTACCCAATCGTTAACCCATTTTGTAAAATCGTTCTAGTCGTTCTTGTTTTAATTGTGAAACTACTTTATGGTCGATTCTCTAATAACATTCAAACCTTCTTGACGCGTTCCTCGCTCCATCTCGCTCTCGCTCTCGTTCTTAACAAACCCTTACCAAAGGATAAGTTAATAATTACAGATTCAGTCGCTACCCACAACCCCCACACATAACAATGGGTGCAGTAAATAACGGGATTTGTCAGATCCTATGGTACCATAACCTAATACTGGTCGGCTTGATCATTGCTAATGAATGTCATCGGTCATGTAAACTACAACCAACAAGTTTGTTCACTTTTTGAAATTGTTATTAGTTTTTGAAATCATTGTATTCGTTCTTGAAATCATTGTATTCGTTCTTGAAATCATTGTTAGCGTTCTTGAAATAATTGTTATTGTTCTTGAAACCACATAGTAATTGTTATTGAAATCATTGGTAAAGCATTTAGCACATATGAGTCACCCCAAAACAGTTTGGAAAACAGTAAAAGAGGGGAATAATGTACTCGCCTGGGAGTGCTTAGGAGTCTTGAACAACTACCAAGTAAGCTAGAGGAGTCCCGGAAATCAAACGGTACCTAATATAGGTAACTACATAATTAACCCGGACCTAAATCAGAAGACTGGGTAGCAGGAGGGTTTGTAAACCAAATGAGTGTAGGAACTCATATGATATGGTTTAACAAAGCCTACATACTAAATGAAACTTAACCTAAGTATTATCGACCCATCGCGACCCATTAAGGTAACTTATGCTACTTTAACGCGTCGTGCGCGTGAAATGCGTTCGGACCGTCTAACTAGCCCTATGACAAGTGTTATATGCCTAAACATGTTACATAATCAGTTATGTGACAAAAGTTTAGGTTACATATGCTTAATTACCAATTATACATGAAAAGGGTATTCTGGTAATTTACCTAAGGCATATAAACTACTTATCATACAACTACTTAAACGATGTGACCATAGGGTATAACCTCGGAAGGTTATGCCCTATACTAGGGTCACCTAATGTATTTGGTCGGATCCTAATGATCGACCAAACTGGGTCGGGTTCGAAGGTATAAGCGATTTATCAGATCGCTTACCCTACGACCCTAGACAACGTGGTAATCAGTAGGCATAGTCCCAAGGGACTATAACCAACATGATTACAATCACGTTGCGAAGTTCAAACGAACTTCGCATTGACCATTACTGGTCAACGCTGAAAGTCAAACAAAGTTTGACTTTCTGACTCGAAAAGCAGTAAAATAAGGAAAAGAACGAAAGAATACTTACGAAGGGTCCCCGAATGCTAACCTCGATTCAAAAATCTCAGGTATGAAACAATAGTTTCAACTTAGAGTTTCTCAAATCAAAGTTCTAGTGATTTTAGCAATGGGGGTGGATGGGTATTTATAGGAATACCCGAACCGTTAAGATCGTTTCATGGAAAACGTGCCTTAATCCCATCCGTACATGTGTTGAAATGTCATGGTGTTTAGGTGTTTAAATTCCATCCATACATGTGTTGAAATGTCATGGTGTTTAGGTGTTTAAATTCCATCCATACATGTGTTGAAATGTCATGGTGTTTAGGTGTTTAAATTCCATCCATACATGTGTTGAAATGTCATGGTGTTTAGGTGTTTAAATTCCATCCATACATGTGTTGAAATGTTATGGTGTTTAGGTGTTTAAATTCCATCCATACATGTGTTGAAATGTCATGGTGCCTAAATTCCATCCTTATCCGCTGACTAAGCAAGTTAGAATGTGTGGTTGTGAATTAAACAACGGCTAATACATCGAATCTGGTCCTGAATGCGAAAAACGATCCAAATGACGTGACGAATGGATTTTTCTTATGGCGAACACTAAAATAAAATATTTTAGTGCTAACATAATTTTTTGGATGTCCGGATGTATTCAGAACGTAAGTTATGCGCGAAAATGCAAACTTGTGCACTTTTTGACACTTTTAGTCCCTGAATGACCCAAAAGTTTATTTTAGCACACCGAACCCCTCAAAGCCTATTTCTAAGCTATGTAAAGGATATTTATGGTATGTTTAACTTATGGTCATGTTCCAGAAGGTCTGTTACAGTTCAAATTGGCATACTTTCGCAGTTTGTCAAATTTAGTCCCTGTAAGCGATTAAACTTTGATTTCACCACACCAAACCTTCCAAAACTTATATCTAAGTTATGTAAAGGTTATTTAAGGTATGTTAAGCCTATGTCACTATTCCGGAGTGTTTGTTGCATTAAACTGGTTATATTTACGCATCAGTGCGCGTATAACCTTCCAGAAAGCGATTTAGAGTTTGAAATCGAACAAAAATTGATATGTGCAAATGATACACATATTTTTACAAATCCCAAGTATGAAATACAATATTTCATTGGTTTGGTATTTGTTTGATGGCCGTGGAGGCACAGGTGTTACACTACACAATCAAAACCCGCTTAGCACATAAGAGGGTAATTATCAAATTCCTAGTTTTAGTACTAATTCTTCAAGTTTTCAACTAGGGTTTGTTTCTAAGCATGAATTTCATCCTAGTTTCACCCAAACATCAATCATTCAAGCTTGAATTTCGATTTTTACAAGTTCATCAAAAATCTCAACTTCATAAACATCAAAAATTTGACATACCTTACGATCCCCACGACTAGGTGATCGTTTCTATGTATTCATGCATCGATTTTGACCTTGAATCAGGCTTCAATTTGATGATTTGTTGAGTTCTAGGGTTTGAGCTCTTGGGAGCACCCTCCTGGTCGATCTCCAGACACGCACACACACACCTTAGGTGTGTGTTATGTTATATTTTTTTTTTGTTTATAAAACCCTTTTTCAAGTTATCCAACTTCGGTCCCTCACGTTTTGGTTTGTTATTAAGTAGGCTACAACCCACTTATTTCTAGTAAAAGTCCCTCTTATTAACTAGGTTAATTATCCCTAGTTTACTTAATGGGTTCGGGAAGTCATAACCCGTTTTATTTTAAGTCCCGTTAACTCGGGCTTCTTATAACATTGTTTTCTCAAGCATTTATTAAATTTTATAACTAATATTAGGATTGTTTGTCTAAGTCCTAATATTCACTGGGTAAATTTTACCACTAACGCTATTTTACCCGTTCATTATTATTAACGTGGTTTAATTACCAAACCCGTTTTCGGGGTGTTACAATAACTGAACTGAAAACAACCGAATTTCCAACGTGTAGGACATGTGGGTCCTATTATTACACATTAGGTTATTTAAAATCGTTTTTTAGGACGGAGTGACTATCCTTACCACGTCATTTTTATTTATGTTTTGATATTCGGTATCCGCTTGCCATTGCTGACATGCGTTTTGCAGTCATTGGGTCCCCGCCGCAACGCGCGGATGGAAAATCAACTATTTTTTGTAAATTAAGAACACTCCTAAAACGTAATTTCGACATGTTTTGACTTAATTAAACGCCATACATCTATTATATATAATAAATGAAAGTGATTTGGGCCACGTGTCACTTAATTAGGGCATCCTCAATTCTCTTTTCCCGCCCAACAGTACCACACTTCCATCCCTTTTATAATCCCTCCGTCTCCTTTTTTCCTTTTCAAAACCCTAGATCTGAATCTTTTGCTCCTTCTCCTTCTCCTGTACTCTTCTCCCTTCTGAATCAAAGGTCAAACCAAATCATCTCATTATGAATCATTCCAAGCGTCACCAGGTAAGCCCTATATCTTCATTTATTTCAGTATTGTAGCCCTAATTTTGGTTGCAATCCAAACTCTGTTTTCTTGATTTGTATGTTCATCATGAATCAGTATTGTAGCCCTATAGTTGGGAAGATTCTTTCATCTTCTTCGTCGGCAAGGTTCTTCTATTTGAGGTTTGATTTGTATGTTTATATATCTGTGTTGATTTCTTCTTATTTTCATATATATCAGGTTTTCTGTTCAGTTTTGATGTTCACTTATCTAATTTTCATTTTATTTTTAGGCTTCTATATGATTTTGAGGTTGATTGATTGGTCACTTGCTATTGTTGTTTGATGTTGTTTGCTATTGTTGTTAAGTAAGGTAAAAATGGTCATTCTAATTACCTGAATATTGCGTATGATATCCTTTTAATTTTAATCTCCCAACAAGTTTTTTAGTTTGTTTCTTTCATATTTCATTATGATTTGTATGCTTTTAGGGTTTGATTTTATATTGGTCATCTCATTAATGGTGAGTACTCAAGAATATTGGATGGTTTAATTAGTTTTATTTTGGATATTTTTGGATGATTTCATCCATTTTTTAGATAGTTCATGATTGAAGATGCAGTTGAAGTTCTCATTTTGAGTGAAATGAATGTTGATTTATCAGAAGATGCAGTTGAAGGTATCTTAAATAAGGTAATAATTGCATTACATCCCTGTTGAAAAATAGAATTGATAAATTTAGGGAAACTGAGGTTGAAAGATGATAACCCAACAGTGGAGATCTCATTCTACAGCTTCGATAAATTAAGGGTATTCTCATATAATGGTTCCTTGATGCTTCCAATGAAGCGGCACTTTGGACATCTGTTGTCTTCAAACATCTATTATCTATTCTATCTATTGTATATAATAAATGAAAGTTATTTGGGCCACGTGGACCAAATAACTTTCATTTATTATATATAATAGATAGAATAGATAATATATAATAGATATTAGATGTTTGAAGAACAACAGATGTCCAAAGTGTTGATTCTTTGGAAGCATCCAGGAACCATTATATGAGAATACCTTTAATTTATCGAAGCTGTAGAATGAGATCCTCCGCTGTTGGGTTATCATCTTTCAACCTCACTTTCCCTAAATTTATCAATTCTATTTTTCAACAGGGATGTAATGCAATTATTCCTCTCAATTAAATAGACCGACCGACCTTTGCTTCCTCTCAAAGGGTTATGGAGTGGTTATAACAGCTGATCATGCTAAGGACTGTTATAATTAACCACTGCTCCTTATAAAGACTAATGGACTTAAAGACTGATGAGGCCTATTCACTGTTGAATACAAAGCCCTGTTAAAGACAAGCACTTATGTACCTAAAGCCTGATCAACGAAAGGAAAACCACTGTTCAGTAGCAGCAGTGGTTCAGCATCTACAGCGGATTCAACTTTAGTATTTATGTATCAGTGTTTCTTATGTAACAGTGCTTAATTTAGCAGTGGCTAGCTACAGTTTATCTCTCGAGACAAACCGTATACAAACTCAAAGACGAACCACTGCCCAACAACAACAGTGGTTCAGCATCAACAACAGATATTCTACCTTTGTTTATGTTAACAGTGTTTATATGTAAAAGTATTTATCACATCAATGTTTTATACTCTGTTAGATTGTTAGATGTCATATCACTGAGATGTTTATAAGTAACAGTATTTATCACATCACCCCAGCATGCTAACTGATATGTACTATAAATTGAACAGTGGTTTAATCTTTATACTACTAAATAAAAATGAAGTACACTTGGATGATTATTAAGCTCCTCGTTTTGATTGTTTGGGTATAGTATTCTTGAAATTGGTCTTTTTTTGCAAACAGATGTTTATGGGCCAACTTCTTTTTAAGGTCAAACATTTGTTTAATTTCAAACATCTGTTTATGTCCAAACAGATGTTTAAGGTCAAATATTTGTTTAACTCCAAACAACTGATATAGAAGGTCAAATATCTGTTTAAGGTCAAACAATCTCAAAATAGTTAAAAATGATAGTTTTCACTAATCCTTAAAAGTCTGTTACAACCACTGTTTTGGTTCAAACATCTGATTGTTAAATGTTATCCACTGTTGAAAGACAACTTCTGTTTCTTCAATCTTCATGTTGACCACTGTCTGACTAAACATCAGTGTTTCAATAACTGTTAGCTATCCACTGATAGTTAAATAATAGTCACTACTCACATTTTTATTGTTGACATCCACTGATATTGACCATCATTGGTTTTCCTAAAAAATCCACCGCTCACATTTTTGTTATTGACGGTGTTAATTATTGATAGATTGAAAATATCAAATAAAAACTAGAATTACAATGAAATTAACATTTTACCTAATCGTTACATTCCAATGAGATAAGAGTTACTCCAACATTGTTTTCATGGTAAAATTTAAAGTTAAATTAAAAAATAAAAAAAATTCTTGATGACTATTTGTTGCAAATCAAATCAGTAATTAATGCTATTAGAAAAGTCATCATGACAATTGCTTTCAAATCAGATCAGCAAATTACTGCCCATAGCCAAGAAAGTATAACTTAGCAGATGTTTCCTTTGGCAAACATATACCATAGCAGTGGTTTTGAAATTGCCGGTAATTTCAAATTCAAAATGCCTTGGGATATGTACTTTGCAATTAATGCACGTCAAGCAATCACTTATGTCTTATGGTAAAGGCGTCTTATAGGTAAATGTATAGGTTAATTGTAATTATAATAACGTGTTTAATTTTATATTTTTCCCATGTAAATGCATTAAAAGCCTAACGAGTGTCGCATCATATTCTTTTGTCTGACGATGTATTTAGTCATAACCGCCTTCATTGGGTATATAAAATACATTGGGCAGAGGTTTTGATCATTACCGTTTTCATCCATCTACTCAATCATCTTCAAAAAATTTGTTGACGAGATTTTCACAAGGCTCTCTGCAGAATGGAAAAATTTGGGTTTCAAGTGATTGTTGACGAGATTTTCACAAGGCTCTCTGTAGAAGATATTGGCCGTTTCAAATGTCTTTCCAAGAATTTTTATAGGGAATTGTCAAGTCATGCATTTCAGATGATGCATGCTCTCCGAAGTGGAGATTCAGTACAAAAGAAACTACTATCCTTTAAAGACACGTCAATTGTCATTAACGACGTAGTTGGTGGTAATTTGGATGTTGTTAGAAGCAAAACCTTAAGTTTTCCTAACAATGTCCACCATAGCTTCTTACGTATTCTATCTTCATTTAATGGTTTGTTGTTAGTTTGCAATGAAGGGATTTGCTGTCAGTTGATTCTTTGGAATCCAACTACCAGGCGGTATAAGGTTTTGTGTGATGACTACTTCAATTACAATCATCATTGAAACTCTGTTACTGGTGGAATTTATTTTGATCAGTTCAATGATCTGAAAGTGCTGAACATCAGATGTTACCGTAATGTAACTGCTGCTCGTGTTTACTCACGACGTCGTGAGTTATGGAGAACAATAAATTTCGGTAGCGTAAACAATTATGGTTCAAGTCTTTATTCATGGTCTACAGGAGTTTATGCTGATAAAACCATATATTTTATGGTTTCAAATTATTGGTATCCACTAGGTGAGAGGAACATCGTTGCTTTTGATGTTCTTAGTGAGACTTTCAGAATGCTTCATTTTCCCGAGAGTATTGTAGTCAATCCTTGCTAAGGGCATTTATTGACCATCGCAAAGAGGTTGCATTTGATTGTTATTGGAAAGTCTGCTGAGCTAACTGCTGATTTGCTCAGATATGAAGAAGAAGGCTGGATGAAGGTGTTTGTTTTCAATAATCCTCGTGTAGTTGATTATGTAGATAGGCGCCGAAGTACTAATATAATTGAAGACAACAAGTGGCTGATAACAAACATCTGGGGGGATATGATTGAAGTTGATCTGAGCAACGAACTTCTGAAATACCTCCAACATGTTGACAACTACAATGGTCCGAAAGGAGCTTTACTTATCGAAACTATTGTTTCACCAATTGATTAGGAATTAGGATCCTGTATTTTATTGAATGCTATTTGCTGTTTTGACAATTGTATTTTTTATATAATTAGTTGTGCTAAAATTATTAATCATGTTTGTTATTCAAAATTAAGTAAATGAATATTGATGTTTGAGAGTGTAAAAGCTTGTAATATTGGCAAAGGTCTGTTTAAATGATCAAAGCTCTGTTATTGGGAACAGATGTTTCAAAATTAAACAATGGTTGATACATCTGTTGACTTGGGTCAACAGTTGGATGAACTTTGTATGCTGTTTGACACTTGTAGTTTTTATATAATTACTTGTGTTAAAATTATTAACCATGTTTGTTATTTAAATTAAGTAAATAAATATTTAGGTTTGAGAGTGTAAAAGCTTGTAATATTGGCAAAGGTATGTTTAAATGATCAAAACTCTGTTATTAGGAACAGAAGTTTGAAAATAAAACAGATGTTTGGAACTACTGTTAAGAAAACTGTGGTTGAAACTGCTGTTTGGTTAAAATGGTGGTTTAAAACCACTGTTGGGTTAAAATAGTGTTTTGTGGAGGTTGAAGGGGATTGAAACGACTGTTAGGTTAAAATATAGTTTTTTTGGAGAAGGAACATGCTTGAACTACTGTTTATATAATGGCTGTTGTTAAAGCTCAGTGTTTTAATCCACTGATAGGCTATCCACTGATAGTTATAGTCAGCTACTATTTTCATTTTCATCACTGTAAACTACTGATATTGATTCATCAGTGGTTTCCTAACAATTGTCATCCATTATTCATCAGAGGTTGTGACGTGGACAGTACTTAGCCGTCAGATCTTTGTATGCTGTTTCGCGCATTGATTTGGAATTAGTATGCTGTATTCTATTGATTGTTGTTTGCTGTTTTGAACTTTGTTTATTATATAGTTACCTCTGTTTTACACTTGTAGTTTTTATATAATTAGTTGTGTTAAAATTATTAACCATGTTTGTTATTTAAATTAAGTAAATAAATATTTAGGTTTGAGAGTGTAAAAGCTTGTAATATTGGCAAAGGTATGTTTAAATGATCAAAATTCTGTTATTGAGAACAGATGTTTGAAAATAAAACAGTGGTTGATACATCTGTTGACTTTGGTCAACAGATGGATGAAAACAGATGTTTCGAACTACTGTTGAGAAAACTGTGGTTGAAACCGCTGTTTGGTTAAAATGGTGGTTTAAAACCACTGTTGGGTTAAAATACTGTTTTGTGGAGGTTGAAGGGGATTGAAATGACTGATGGGTTAAAATATTGTTTTTTTTTAGAAGGAAGATTATTGAATCACTGTTTATATAATGACTGTTGTTAAAGCTCAGTGTTTTAATCCACTGATAGGCTATCCACTGATAGTTATAGTCAGCTACTGTTTTCATTTTCAGCACTGTAATATTGGCAAATGTATGTTTAAATGATCAAAGCTATACACATATCTATATATTCTGTCAATACATGTTATGCATGTTAAATATCTTTTATATTTACTTATAGTTGTCTTTTAGCTATAATAAATAACACGTTTTGGTACAATATCTATACACATATCTATATATTCTGTCAATATATGTTATGCATGATTTTCTAAGAATCGACTCATGTTTGCACACGGGTCTTACCGCTTCAGTGGTTGAAACACCAGTTGTTCCAACAACTGTTAGTCAGCAACCTACCACTCAAATCACTACCACTCAATCCATCAAAACACCACCAACCTCTCCTATACCCAAAAGGAGAAGGGTAACCAATGTTGTCCTAGATGATGACACTTCACCACCACACAATCACTGCCACTTGTACCTATTCCAATGTTTTCCTAGATGTTAAAATGTGTGTTGAAAGCATTTCTGTTTGATTGTATGGAAATTTTATTTTCATTTTAATTCTACTGCATTACTTGTTCATCTTCTTAATTCTTAAACAAAAACACAATAAAAAGGAAATTCAGATCCTAACAACCTCTAATATGGGTTCATGATCTAATTCAGTGATTTGAAGACATTGTTGTTTAATCGAATAAGATGGTTGATGTAATGTGACCGTATTAATAACAAATAGTAATTAATCTAAATAACTTTTCCGAGCCCGGAAAGCAATCCCGGGTAAAAACTAGTATAGTCATATACAAATATTCTTTATACAGAGCGACCCAAATACCCTTTTTCGTCTCTCTCATCTTGTTTTTCTTGCTTCACCTCGATAACTGCCCCTGTCGTCCCTCTTTTCTTGAAAAATACCCACATATTCTATATCTATATGTCTCACTCATCTTCCCTTTTGCTCTGTCTCTTTCAAGAAATTAGTGTGTGTGTGGGACTACATTTTTGACTCACACAACTCTTTGCCCCTCTGGTTTCTTGAAATTAGGGTTCTTGATAACTTTTTCCTAACATGAATCACTCACATTTCTTGGTGTCATTGTCTCTGCATGTCTCTTTTTGATCTGGGTTCAATTTTTCAACCCATTTGCTGATCTGGGTCTTGCTTCTGTGGTGCTTTTACCCATTTTCAAGAACACATTTTGTTAAAGATCATGAAAAAGTTTGAAGCTTTGAAGCTTGAATTTAAAATCCCTATATGGGTTGTGTGTAAAAGTGTTGGAACTCATGTGGGTATGTGATTTTTAGGGTTTTGGAGTTGAAATTAGGGTTTGGGAGAATAATGGGGGTGGGTCCTGAATCTGTTGAAACTAGGGTTTTGAATGTGGAGAAAGTGAAAGGGAGCAAGAAGAAAGAAGATGATGGTGAAGAAACAGGGTGTTGGATTAAGTTTAGATTGTTTGGAAGGTGTATATCTTCAAGGGCTAAAGTTGAAAGCTCCATTAGTGACAGCAGCACTCAATATGGTAACTCTTATAAACTCAAATTTAGTTGTTTCATCAATTGGTTCTCATGTTCTATTAGCATTACTGAATCTTTGTTAGTTACAGTTGATTGTGATCATAGTATTTTGCATATTGTTTATGTGATATTATCTTTTGTGGGTATGTAATTATATGTTTCTATATGGTACATTTTATGTTTTTAATGTTGAGTTCTTCTGTTAATTGTATCAGTTTGTTTCCAATTTGCAATTTGTTTGGAGTTCAGTATGTTCTTTAAGGTCATAAGAAAACAAGATTTTGTTATCAACAATATCTTTGAATGAGAGAAAGCGAGGGTTTGACGGTCAATCTAGAACATAAGTATCATTTTAGGGCCCAAAGATAGACATTTTGTCTCATTGGGGAACAAAAGTAAAGGGGAAGTTTATATTTTAAATGTGGTATGATCAAAAAGGAAAGATTGCTTCCTGCTTTAGAATTCTGTGTGGTAGGTTTATGTGTGGAAGCTATGCGGATAATATCGGTCATCGGTCCCCATGTAAAATATCGGTGTCAAATATCGGTACTGATATTATCAGAGATGTTGACCGATATTTGACTGACATATCACCGATTTTCCTGATATCAGTACCTTTCTTCTTAATTCCACCATTCGTCTTTCTTCTTATTACTGCTATTAGTGTTTTAAGTCTTAATTGTTAATTGTTAGTGTTAAATGTTAGTGTTTAAGTCTTAATCACTTCCTACTTGCTACAATTGTTAGTGTTTTGCCAGTTGCAAAAGATTAGTATGTTAATGATAGGAGAATATACTGAATTGTTAGTGTTAAATAGCTAATATATATAAATTCTGCATGATATTAAAACTACCGATACCCACCACGATAACCTATATCTCAAATATCGGTCCTTGACCGATATCCGATTTTTTACCGCATTAAATGCATAGTTTGGAAGTGTAAGGCTCATTCGGATTGTTGCGTAACTCATGCACCCGAAACACCCACTCAGCAGTATTATAATTAGGGTGAAAAAGCATGGGTTGACGCGCATACGCTGAAAAAGAAATGGTAATAAATCTACTTAAAAACCAACAATCTTAAATTGGAAATTAATATAATCTAAACAAGCATTTAAATGTACGACTGTTTACTAATTAAGTTTCCTAATTCTGTGTTTATTATGTGAGCCAGCTGAAAGTAAATCAACAAATGATACGAGTACAGATCAACCGGTTGCTCCGGTTGCTCCGGTTGCTTCATCTTCAACCACTAGCAATGGAGAAAGCATTACATCTCCTCCAAATATAACCGAAGAACTCAAAATAGCATCTCAGCTTCGTAAATTCAACTTCATTGAGCTTAAATCAGCAACAAGAAATTTTAGACCCGAGAGTCTACTCGGTGAGGGTGGCTTTGGCTGTGTTTTCAAAGGATGGATCAACGAGAACGGGACTGCACCCGTGAAGCCAGGCACCGGTCTAACTGTGGCTGTCAAGACTCTAAACCATGATGGACTCCAGGGTCACAAAGAATGGCTTGTATGTGCCCTTTGATCCTTCATCTTTCTTGGAACTAGAGGTGGGCAGGTGGCAAAATGGGTGTGTCAGATAACAGGCTTTTTTTATGTTTGGTTTTTGGCAGGCGGAAGTTAACTTTCTTGGTGACCTTCTACATCCAAATCTGGTTAAACTAATCGGCTTTTGCATCGAGGATGATCAAAGGCTGCTTGTTTACGAGTTTATGCCTCGTGGAAGCCTCGAAAATCATTTATTCAGAAGTATGTAAGATGTTTGTTCTTAGTGCAGCGTCTTTTCTAGTAATATTATTAGTTCTAATGTTTTAATGTCATTAATAGGGTCACTGCCCCTGCCTTGGCCTATGAGAATGAAAATCGCACTCGGTGCTGCAAAGGGTCTTGCCTTCCTTCACGAGGAAGCCGAAAGACCCGTCATATATAGAGATTTTAAAACATCAAATATTTTACTCGACGCGGTTTGTGGCTCTTAAAACTTGTCTCATTATCCGTAATATCAGATTATGGAATTGTCTTATTGTGAGAAGTGTAATTGGTTGTTTTCAGGACTACAATGCTAAACTTTCTGATTTTGGACTTGCAAAAGACGGCCCGGAAGGCGATAAGACTCACGTGTCTACTCGAGTGATGGGTACATACGGTTATGCAGCTCCCGAGTATGTGATGACCGGTATGTTAATTAATAATAGCCACTAAAAGTCGAGGGTTGAATTGTCATTTTAGTTGTTTCTGTATCTAATATGATGTGATGAATTCTAGGTCATTTGACATCAAAGAGTGATGTCTACAGTTTTGGCGTTGTGTTACTCGAGATGATAACCGGGAGGAGATCAATGGACAAAAGCCGGCCAAATGGCGAGCATAACCTTGTGGAATGGGCACGACCGTATCTCGGGGAGCGAAGAAGGTTCTACAAATTGATAGACCCTCGTTTGGAAGGTCGTTTCTCAATAAGAGGTGCACAGAAGGCAGCTCAACTGGCTACCCTTTGTCTTAGCCGTGACCCAAAGGCTAGACCACTCATGAGTGAGGTTCACGAAGCACTGAAGCCCCTCCCAACCCTAAAGGACATGGCGTGCGCTTCCCCATATTTTCAGGCCATCCAGTCGGAACGTACTGGAAGTAATTCAAGTAGTAGAAATGGGTTGAAGGGGCAGCCGATGAGGAGTTTATCGATTTCAAACTCGCCGTATCACCTGAATCAACCTTACCGGTCTCCAAAACCGGTCCAATAGCCTTCAGTGATATCATGAGTCTGTAAACATGTGAATTTGCTGATTGATGAATTGGTGATGTTTTGTTGTATGGTATTGCTGAAACCTTTGTTTTGTTTGCATCTTTAATGTTTAAAGTGTTTATGGCTGCACTTCTTTTTTACTGTTTTATGTACTTCATTTAACCCTTATGAGTTTGTGATCATGCGAGTCGAAAGAAAAGAACTTTTTTTTTTATTTTATCCGAAAACAAAAATAACTACACAAGATTATTTGTCATTTTTTACCTGACCCGTCACTGTTTTGCAACAAAATTATCTGTCACAAACAACCAGACGATTATACATCAAGAATACAAAATACAAGTCAATCAATTCATTTCTCGATGATGAACTCCTGAATCTCTATACCGGTATGTCTGGCACCACCCTGTAATTTCAGCAATACTTGATCACCAACTTTGAGTGACGTCACTGGAATCGCTGTAGCTTCATTTCCTACACCAAATCGAATATGTTTAGCCATCCAGACCTACATATGATTAATACGAACCGACCCCAAAAAAATATAAACCTTTGTTGGGTGGTACGAATCCAACAGTCTCAGCATTCTGCAGAAGAATGCTGTAACAAGTTTCCTCATCTGAATCAACCTGTGAAAACACAAAACCGATATATAATACAACAGAAAACCAAACTGGTCTAAAACGGTTTGATTTTGTTTTGAACCTTAGCAGTTACAATAACTAATGGTCGGGTCTCAATCTTTACGCGTCCAACTATTGCTGTTCGTTGTATGCCATTTTGATCAACTACGAGGATCTCTTTCCCTGTCTTGAGCTCTGAAAGGTAGCAAGTTTTACCGCCTGGAATCGCCACATAGGCATGCACGGGACCCTGTAAATGTCGGTAAGATATTAGTCACTAATGAAACAAAATGATGTAAATTAATCACTCCTGAAAAAACTCACTGCGTTGACTCGGAAAGGCCTGCTTGCGATGTAGTTTGACTCTAAGCACTCTGAGTGAACAAGAAACAATCCTCTAGCAAAAGATCCAACCTACAAAAAAATATTTCACGAATTTATTAAAAAAAAGGGAATTAAAAAATATATAAAAAAACAGAATAGAAGGGCTGAGAGTACCAAAACACCTTCACCAGGTTTCATGAGGCTGCAAAGGTCAACACAAACTCTATCACCCATTCCAGTCATTTCAACACTCGTAATAGTAGCTTTGGTCAACTCCAGTTGACTACCTTCTTGATTTCTTCTGTCGAAGTAACCCTGATGATTCAACTTATGTAAGAGTAAGACACCATGATTGACTAGAAAGTAGAAACTCGATGGTTTTAAAAACCGTACCTTGAGCTCAAGGACGTCTTCAACATTCTCGGTTTTCAAAACTACTCCTCCCAAACCTTTCTCCAATGCCTACAACAAAAGGCTAATAATGAAACTCACCAAGTCAAACTCATAATATCTATATATTATATGATTATGATTGCAATCTTTTGGTCTTAAGGTTTACCTCCAAGAAAATTTGAGCTTCAGAAAGACTTTTTGATATTGCAAAGACTGTTTTGTGATGGCCATGAAACGCTGCAATAATGTTCTCTGCAGGAATCACCTAGAAAGAATAAAATCAATAACCATATAACAAGTTGTAAGTTGGTTTACATTAAATCACTAGAATGACCATTTTGACTTAAACAATTTAACAAAATAGGCCATTTGACCAAATCAATCAAATACAACCAATAGCGCTTTTTTGGCCTCAAAGATCGCCATTGACACTTGCCATCCATCCCCCATTGGCTGTATGGCTAGTGTCATGTGTTTATTTAAGATTTATAGATATAGATGCACGTTCATTTCAGAATCAATAATATGTTGAGTATTGTGAGAACCGGATAATACACTTGTACATAGTGCATGTGATACATAAGACAGTTACGTAACCGCCACAGTTCCGATCTCCCACTAGTTTGATCATCTTCTATGCAGTGTGTCCAAGTGCATTATGCCGTTCTCAACGTATTATTGGTTTCAAAATGAAAGTGCCCCTATGTGTAATAAGTTTCTACATACATTCTTTCAGACAATAAAAAGAAGAAGAATCAAAGTCCACAGGGATAATTCATACCTGCCAATCCAAGAGATCAACGATAACATTATCTGCACGCTCATACACCGGTAGAAGCTGCTCCAACTGTTGGGGGGACGATATTTCGGAAAACGTGGCAACCAAATTACCTGCCTCATCAACAACTTTAGCATCTTCAACAAACAGTGGAGCTATCAATGCAATGGCTGCAGCACACAACACCAATACAATCCATAATAATAATAAGTTGACCTACAAGTTGCAAAATTGAGCATGCATATAATCAATTGTAGACTTACAGGACCAATCAGTGGCGATCTGGCGATGATGAATAGAAGAGAAGATGAAAGTGTTCCAGCCTCTTTCAACAGCTGCTGTCATAACCTGCTTGTTGTTCGTCCAAATCCACACTTCTTTCTTCTTCTGCTGCTTATTGTTGTTCGACATTGTTACAATCGGACACCGCGAATTGATTGGTCTGCGAGTGTTAATTTTTGGCTGACAAGAGTAATAAGGATTATTAAATGCATCATCTAGTGATTGATAGCATGAATGATGAGAGTGAAGAACCTTTGATGGTGGAAGAAGAGAGGAAGGAGAAAGGGATAGAGCAGCAGCACCCATTTCTGTTCCTGTATTTCAATTTCAACTGATTTTAAAGAATAAAAAATGTCTCGTGACAAAAGTTAATATGGTAATTTTAATTTGAGTAAATTACGATTTTGGCCCACGTGTTATATCACTTTTACCCTTTTAGTTTAAAAAGAATCTTTTAACATCTGAGCCCTCAACGTCTTTTTTTCTAACAATTTTGGCCCCTAACACTAACCTCATCCATTTACTTTTAGGGGCCAAAAGGGTTAGAAAAAAAGACGTTGGAGGCTCAGATGTTAAAAGATTTCTTTTTGGGCTAAAAGGGTAATAGTGATATAACCACATGGGCCAAAATCATAATTTACTCTTTTGATTTACTCATATTTTTGGACTATTGTGGTATGGGATGAAGCCTCTCGCCACATCACCCTTAATGGCACTTCAAATGCCATCTCCTAGGCGTCATTGAAGGACACCATTAATGTCTTCCTCGTCCTTTAGCGTCGTGAGAGGAAGAAAAGGAGGGGCCCCACTCGCATAACCAATCAAATTTCTTTTATATATTGAGGGGACTTTATTCCACACCATATAATTTAACAATAAAGCCCTCAGCTTATGTGTCGCTTTTCTGGCGTGAGGGTTTTATCCCACACCGTGTACAATAAGAATAAAAATGTGGCTGAAAAGAAAGGATAAAAAAGTGCTAATGTGTATAGCTAGTAGTGTTCTTTGTTTTAATGTATATCATTTAGGAAGAGTACCACTAACTAAGGATAAAGGGTATGGTGAGGGTCATCCCATGAGTATCGGCCGCCACGTAGGACGTCACATCATTATCCTTCATGGGATGGCCCTCCTAGCAAAATGAAGGGGGTGAAGGATGGGCCTACCCCACACCAATTATTTTTAATTTTTTAACTTTTTTAACTTTTTTTTTGTTAACTTGATAAAAACATCTTAAAAATTAAATAAAATTAAAACATAATTAAATCCATTACATAACATAAAGAAAAATTACATATCCTAAAAAATAAAATTACTAATCCTAGAAACGGAAAACATAAAAGCGAAAAAAAATAAATAACGATACGACTAAAAAAATACGAAACAACCTACGACGTCCATTTTTTCTTAACTTCCTCTTTCATCCTCCGGTAAACCTCGCGTTCATCCTCCGGAACGGAACCGAGTTGAGATCCAACCTCATAATCCTAAAATCCTTCGCTCGAGCATAGTCGGCCGACAAGTTTTTCTTATAACTATATTTTTCCGTCGTGAGCTCTTTGAACGAACGGAATTCAGATATCAACTCGTCCATTTTCGAACCCGCCCCGGAAGACGTTTGGCTCGAGCCGCCCCCTTTTCTCTTTCCGGCCGCCTCTTTTTTTGCTTTGTCCCTTCCGGGGGGACGTTCCGACTCGTGAACGGCAAACACCTCCTCGTCAAATTCCGGGTCGTCGTTTATGTCGATGTGACAACGAGCGGTGGAGCCTCCCGCACTATAACTTCCGGACTCGGAAGTTTTACTCCGTTTGGCGGTTGCGACCTCGTTTGGAACAGGCTTCCATTTGTTTTCTTTCTTTAAAACGTTCCATGCTCGGAGGTGTTGGAAAGGGGTTGTATTCTTAGAGTCTCATTTAGCCAAAGCAAGGTTGAGAATGTCCTCCTCGTTACTCCCACTAGGAGGATTAGTGTAATATTGGTTATAAATACCGCTAAAGGTGTTGATGGCCTTGCTCATTTTACGCCACTTGCCAGAGACGGAATCGATATCACGCATCGGGCCTTGCTCCATAAGCGAGTTAAATTTATCCGTTATTGCCTTCCAAAAACCGGTACCCGTTTGCTTGTTCCCTAAATTTAAAAAAAACTTGCCTTAGTAAAATAAAAAATAAATCTTTTTAAATTTAAATTAAAAAAAATAAACTTTGGTTCATACCGACAATCGGGCAAGTTGAGGACTTAACCCACGCAGTTGCTAGCGCCTCCTCCTCTAATTTTGTCCATGGTCTCGCCTTTGGTTTCGAACCGCCTTTGGTTTAGACTACGGTTTCAACCGCCTTCCCCTTGTTTTTTTTGCGCTTGAGATTTTGAGGTGGCGATTCGGGGACGACTTCTTCATTATCATCAAGTGGAACCGGGGATGTTACCGGTTGCGATTGGAATTGCGCTTGAGATTCAAACGAGTTGCGTAGCATCATTTGTTGGAGTGCTTGGTAATGTTGCATTTGTTGGACTTGAGACATTTGTTTGAACGCGTTGGGTGATTGTTGGAAACCCGAAAAGGTAAATTGCGGAGACACCCATGAAGGATCGATAGTCAGAGTGTAAGCGGGCGTCAAAAAAAAGTTAGCTTGATTCAGGTTTGGGTTGGGATTGTTCGGATTGAACGGATTCATGATTTTATAAAAAGATGGAGTTTTTTTATAAAAATGGATGAGAGAAGGGAGAAGTTGGGAGATTTTGGATAGAGTTAATTTATAAAAAATGGTTGAGGTGAGGTGTTTATTTAAAGTGAAAAAATCTTTTTTTTTAAATATAGCCGTTGTTCAACGGCATAATTTCAAAAAGTAGGCACGTCGCATGCGTCCTTGGGCCGACGGAGAAGACGGGACGGGGCAATGGGGGGCGGTGTGGGGGTGCGGCGCCGGGGCTCGTCGGGGCAGGGCCGGCCCCCATACCGGGTAGTCTAACATGTGTTGATAATAGATTTATAAACTTCTATGAGATAGTTCAAAGATGTTGGTCCAGTGGTCAAAAGGTCTCTTCTTTCTAGTGGAGACGCATGTTCTATTCTCGTTTGGGCCATTTTCGAGAGACGGTCCCATGGCGGTCGAGGAGTCGACCTTGGACATAGCCCCGAGAAGGGTAAGTTTACACATGAGATTCTTTGCCGTTAAAAACTTCATTGAGATAATCATTTTGTCAAGACTTTTTTTTGACATTTGATGTTTCTTTCTTTATATTTGAGAATGTTATATAGAATTTCTCTCCTCAGAAAAAGAACGGAAATGACAGGAATTGTCATCAAATATATGAGAAGAAGAAAAAGTAATATCATCAATTTAGGATATTAAAGTTTCAAGGATTTATTTAAAGCATGTTTTGGTAGAGGTTAGCTCATTTGATAGAGGTTTTTGCTTCTTAGTGGGATGTCTTGGGTTCAATCCCAAGTAAGAGTGATTTATTTGTAAATATAGGAGTTTGTGAGAATAACATTAGCCATTCAAAAAAAAAAAAAAAAATCAAAGCAAGTTTTGTAATTGGTAGATTTTTCAAGTTAGATTTTGGGTGTATGAAGATTAATGATTTGAATTGCATTTTTTGTAATTGATAGATTTAAGGTATTTAATTTTCATTAATTGAATGGTAAATTTCTTACTAATACTATGTATTTCGATTAATACAAAAACTAGAATTTACTATGCTTGTGTACGAATTACTTCCTTTAAGAACACTTCGTATATAACATGAGAAACACCAAGACAAGATATAAAAAAAACATGAACGATCTCTTTATTAATTATAAACCAAGGACATCAAAAAACAAATCTTCCAAAAGAGTCCTTAACAAAGAACATGTTTTATTCTAAACCCAAATCATTCTATACCTAATCATCAATAGAAAATGCAAACAACATGCGATGCTTATATGTTTGACCAGGATTAACAATCTGTGAAGGGAAGTTAGGATGGTTAACTGCATCAGGAAACCCTTGTGTCTCCAAACATAATCCTGCATGAGCTTCATACACATATCCACCTTTTCCCTTCACATCTTTAACATAGTTCCCGGTATAAAACTGTACTCCGGGTGCGTCCGTGGTTAACTTCATCGATCTTTTCGACTTCTTATCCCATACGATGGCGGCAAGCTTCATCTTCTTCCCCTCTTCGCCATCAAGAACATAGTTTATGTCGTAGCCATCAGGAAGGTCTTTGATCTTGTTCTTTATGACACTTGGTTTGAGGAGATCGTATGGGGTGCCCTTAACCGAAGCAATCTCTCCCGTGGGAATAAGTTCGTCATCCGTTGGTGTGATATGGGACCCCAAGATTTGGATCTTTTCGGATAAGATATCGCCACTATCATGACCTCCAAGGTTCCAATATGTGTGTTGGGCGAGGTTAACCGGTGTTGCCTTGTTTTTGGGTTTTGCAACCATCTTTACACTTAGTTTGTACTTACCAACTAGTGCATAGGTCACCATCACTTCTAGATCTCCAGGAAACCCTATTTACATTCAAACTTAGTCATGATAACTCGTTTTTTCGTATTAGTAATAGGTGGTTTAGGAACAAGACTGGTATTTCTGAGTGTCTGTTACAACTTCTACTTCTAGGCAGTTTGCTACCCCAGTAACGAATTTGGCAAGTTCGTTATAGAGTGCACTTGCTACCAAAGCAAGAGTTTATAGGGGTATGTACTGCCTAGAAGTATAACAAGTTTAAAAAAA
This sequence comes from Helianthus tuberosus, assembly GCA_030545235.1. Classification (NCBI taxonomy): domain Eukaryota; kingdom Viridiplantae; phylum Streptophyta; class Magnoliopsida; order Asterales; family Asteraceae; genus Helianthus; species Helianthus tuberosus. The sequence goes on from CM060400.1 coordinate 147,073,699, forward strand.
AACTAAGAGTAGTCTCATTCTTAAACAACATACTTTCATAAAAAGTTCCATAATAACATTATAAAGTTAACTCATGAAATCAATGAAACCAAGATTCACCTGCTTCTCCGTCGTAACTATTGTATGAGAACGTAATACGAGGAGAATCACCGTCCTTTTTGTGCTTTACGACCTTCCAAACAACGTCGCTAAACCCTCGATGCCCACCTGATATTGAAGCATGATAATTTAAATCATCATGAATGCATGCATAGTAATATAGTAATGTTGGAATTTAATCCTAAAACACAATTGAAAGAAAGTTAGATGGTCAAAGTGAAAAGTTTTATTTAATTAGTTTTAACTTTTAAATTACCAGTTTGAATGTTTAAGAGTTATTGGTTTGTTTAGATTAGTTTGCAAGGTTAATAAACGTACCATGAAGTATGTTTTGATGTTCGTTAGCGTCTAACTTATACCGAGTTCCGTTTAAGGTGAACTGAGCTCCACCTATGCGGTTAGCAACCCGCCCAACAACGCTTCCAAAGTAGGTCGAGTCATTCTACAACAACATACAAGATTTGAGAATACATCGTATTAGTTATACACTTATACATAAATTAAAACATACAACATTTAGATAATTAATGGAATGTTTATTTTAGATAATTGTTATTTGGAATTTTTCATGAACTTAATAATTTAATTTGTTTAGAATATAATAATAGTTATATTGTGGAAATATGAAATATATGAGTATGATAGAAGGAATATTTTACAGCTAAGCAGCATAATATTCAAAAGAAAACCTTTGTCCAAGATACGTTGGACTTTTGGAGTCACTTCCAAAGACACATGCTACAACTTGTTTCTTGGCATCATATATATTTTTTTATAAATAAACTACTATATTTACTAAAATATTAACATTGATGATTATACGTATTAATAAACAAATACTTTATTATTAACCAATAAAACATCGATCTCTTGGACTATAAGTTTTGTTTATAATTTATTTAAAGTGATGTTTTGTAGTCTCTTATAAGTTTTTATAGACATTTGACAAACTTCATACATTATATACGTTATTATCATTTGTCAAATATTATAGTTGAATTAAAAATTTAGAATTTTCTTTAAAAAAATACTACATTATTATCTTATACATTTCCAACATGATAAAACTTTTTAGTCAAGAGTCAAGATCTCATTTATATGTTGTACCCTTGTACACACTCACGATCATAAGCCATGCCCCATTGCTATTTAATTGGCTAAAGCTCCTCGTGATTTAATGATCATTATATAGTCTTATCTTAAATCTTAAATATATAAATATTCGAATTATATTATTTATTTAAAGATAAAAAGAATGCAAAACCTCACCTTGTATGTCTTGACTGAATCATATCCAAGAACCACATCTGAAAATTCTCCTGCAAAACGCAAAATTGGTTAATTTCCTCAATACACATAAATAATTACAAAAAAAACAAATTATGGGAAATTAATTATATTATAAATGAATTAGAAAATGGAAAAACAGAGTAAGAGGAATTTAGTGTGTGTGTGTGTTATGCCATTCTTGTCAACAAGAACAAATTGTTGTTAACTTTCTCGAAGTCCATAAATACCATTTAAAGATTCTGGGAAAATTTGGTAAGACCCAAAAAGAAAGAAAGATTGAAAGGATGAAAAAACAAGAAAAAAAAAAACACAGAGAGAGATGGATTTAATGTGTGTTATTTTTGTGTAAAAGAAGAACAGATTGTGTTAATTTTCTCAACAAAAATATATAATTGCCTAAAAGATGAAAGGCCCAAAAAATAAATATTCAAATAAGGGAAAAAAGGAATAATAAAATAAACACACAGAAAGATGAGTTTGGTGTGTGTTAGTGTGTATGTATTATGTATCATTCTTCTAGGATGAACATATTATTATGATCCTTAATATTCTCAAACTACATAGGAATCACCGAAAAGATTTCTGGGAAATTCAAGAACACAAACAAGATTCAATTATTCAAAGAAGACAAATCCACACAAAAATAATTAAAAAAAGTAGAAAAATAAAGAAAAAACACACATAGTTAAATTAAAGGTGAGTAATTTAATGTGTTAGGATCAATAACAAACATAACTATTAATTACCCATGATCCAAATCACCAAAAAAATTCTGGGTTTCAAACAAAAGTAGAAAACACACAGAAAAAAGTGGGTTGAGTGTGTGTACCATTCTTGTCAGGAAGAAAAACAGAGATAATGGCAGCACCCCAATTGGTGCATTTGAGGGAGAAGTGGCCATTGTTGAGCTCATAGATCCCAATATCTTCATGTTTTGATGCACTGGCTCCTCCTCCCCATAAGCACACAAAAGTGACAACGATGGTGAGGATGAAACAGTAGAAAACCGTTGAAGTTTTGTTCATCATTGTGGGAGATTAATAATGGTGATGGGTTTATGATTTTAGATTGGTTTTTGGTGGGGTTTGATGGATGGGAATATATATATATAGGAAAAGAAACCTTCAAGATGAGGGACTCATGGTAGTTCTAAATATCTTTTAATAATTTGGTAAAAAGATAACAATAGTTTTTAATGTTTTGTTAGATGATCAACGAAATATTGATTTAGTAAAAGATAAATGGATGATCATTGGTGTATATTTAGCTATCTTAAATTATATTTAACAACCTTGGTTTACCGATAAGTATTAAACTATCAAAGAGTGAAAAATTATGATTATATAACCGTTGATGGATATTATAAAATTGGTGTTATATGTATCCATATAAAAATATATTATCTAACACATTTATTTTTTGAAAAATAAATAAAAAAATAAAAAATTATAGTATAGATATTATCCAATCCATTATGTGTAAATGGGTCACAGCGCCTATCCCAGCGGCCCAGCCCCACAACAAGGGACCACTCAGTCACGCACCTCGGTTTATAATTATTTCAGATCATACAAACTACTGATTCTTTTTATCATTGTGTTTGTTACAAACTAGTTGATGCCCCGCCCGCGTTGTGGGGCGATGGCCGAATAGTTCTCAATCAATTAAAAAAACACTACTATAATTTTGCTAGGAAAAAAAACTAAAACGATGATAAGAACGTAATTTTGGGCTCAGGGCAAAACTGTAATTTTTCAGGACTAATGAGCGAGTGTTAGGCAGCTCCTTTAGACGAAAAATAATTAAATCGAGTCAACCAATTAAAACAAAAAAACTTTTACAGTTTTGCTAGAAAAAATAAAACGATGGGGAAAACGTAACTTTAAACTGAGGGGGAAATCATAATTTTGTTTCAGGGATAAAATCGTAAATTAAATGGACCAATGGGGTTGAGGGCAAAATCGTAACTTGGTTGTGTGAGAAAAAAAACTAATGGCAAAACTGTAAATTTAAACGGGGCAAAATCGTAATTTTGAACCGAGGGCAAAATTGAAATTTTTAGCTGGGAGCAAAAGCGTAAATTTATTTTTAAATGGGGGTAAAAACATAATTTTGAACAGATGGCAAAATCGTTATTATAAGGAAAAAAACCTAATGGCAAAACTGTAAATTTAAACAGGGCTAAATCGTAATTTTGAACCGAGGGCAAAATTGAAAATTTTTAGCTGGGAGCAAAAGCAAAAGCGCAAATTTATTTTTAAGTGGGGATAAAATCATAATTTTGAATTGATGGTAAAATCGTAATTTTAAAATGTGATAAAATCGTAAATTTGTTGAGCTAATAGGGGAGTGTCATACATGACTATAAATATAAACGGGGAAAATCGTAATTTGGAAAAAAAAGAAAAGAAAAAAAAAACTAACTGTGGGTGACATGTGGCCGCCCAACTCAACCAATCCCCCCAAAAACACTATTGCCGGCCACCCTTTTTGTTAATGTGGATAATTACTAACTAACTAGAAAAGTGACATGCGCGCGTTGCGCTGCGGGCGACGAAATTGGCGTGCAATCGATCAGATCTATAGTTATTCGGCAGTATCACATGCTATGAGATGGTAACTGGTAAGTCTAACAATCGTTATGTACCTTGGTTTGGTGAGCAAAACAATTTTTAAATCAAACGTATTGTCTATTCCTAAACCGTTTAAAAAACTACACTGTTTTTTTTTTTTTTTTGTCAAAACCATTTAGTGAGGGGTAATGGATCGGTTTCGTTCGGGTTTGAAACTCAGATTTGAACTACTTGTTTTTGAAAGTGATACCGAACTTTATGTGGCTAAGAGTTCATGAAAATCATGGTTTCAAAGGCTCATGGCTGCAGTGATACCGAACTTTATGTGGCTAAGAGTTCATGAAAATTATGGTTTCAAAGGCTCATGGCTGCAAGGCGGGTTGTTGGTCAGTTACCAACCATCCATCAGCCTTGCCACGCCATCCTCATCAATTGTCGTGGTAAATTTTGAACTCATCAGAACCAACTGACCCATAGCGACAGGCAAACTATAAAAAAACATCAAATGTCACTGAGGAACAAACGTATCTACGTAGACCAAACTCGAAAGTCCCAAATACAACCATTTCGTGTGATTGTTAAAAAAAAGCATTAACTGTTACCGGGATCAAACATATCTACGAAGACCAAAGTAAGGTCCCAAATACAATGGAATATAACCAACCGAACAATGAACCATCACATCTCTCGGATGAGTCAGCATTCATCGTCATGGAGTGTAACACACGATTTCAAGTGCATTAGGATCAAGTTAATGCTACAGAATACTCTCGGATAAGATTTGTCTAATCGTCACTGAGAGAGAAAAATCGAAAGTGCCAAAGTTTCAAACACAAAAAAAATATAAAGCCTGTTACGAATATGAAAACGAAAGAAGCTTTATAACTTTGTAAGGTGTACCACACAACTACAAGATGTAGGAAACACAAAGAAAGCTCAACGTACAGCACCTCATTGCATAGAATTACTCCGATACACAACATCTGAAAACCCCTGAAAGCTTTAAACCTCATGGAACATACCAAAAAACAAACATCTAAATCATCAACCGCAAGACATCGAAAACCCCTAAAAGCTTTAAACCTCATGGAACATACCAAAAAACAAACATCTAAATCATCAACCGCAAGACATCGGATGTAAAAAAAACCAATGAAACTTAGATCCACAAACGCCGACGAAAAGCTAACAACAAAACCCACGTCAATCTGCCGACTATATCATCAGTCGCAGCTCATCGAAGGTAAATAACTGACGAAACAACAATCCGCTAACGACTACAGGAACTAAACAATAAAGTAGCATCAACGTCGCTGACCGGAATAAGAGAGAGAAAGAGAGAGCAGCGGTGGAGAGGGGACTAAAACCCCTATGGAAAATCAGATGCTCCGCTGTGTGGTTGCGGGTAGACCACGGGAACGACAATCCTTCCACCGATTACTCTCTCTCTATCTCTTTTCTCTTTGTAAATTATAAATGTACCGTTCTTTTTCTGATGTCTCACTCTCTCTCTTTTCTATTTACAGGGAGAAGAAAGCTTCTCAAAGAAGATTTGGTATAACCTACCAAGCTTTGATTTACAACCGCAACATGCAAGAAACACACATAAAGCACAACTTACAACATCAAACAGCTAGCTAATTATGAAGGTAAATAACTAAAGCGTAGGGTACAACACCCAATGCATACAAATGTTATAAATTAGAGTAGGGTCTTGCTATTCACACACACCCACCAACCTTTTTGTCTATTTACACACCCCTCAGTGTCGAGCTGTGGCCAGAGCGCGGCGTTTTGGTCCGGTCAACCAGACAAAAGACTGACGGGTTTCTGACGGGTCTGTTGACCTGACAAAAACGCCGAGCTTTGGCCGCGTTCTGGTCCTGTCAACCAGCCAAAAGACTGGCCGGGTGTCAGTCTTTTGTCTGGTTGACAGGACCAGAACGCGGCCAAAGCTCGGCGTTTTGGTCCGGTCAACAGACCCGTCAGACACCCGTCAGTCTTTGTCTGGTTAACCGGACCAAAACGCCGCGCTCTGGCCACAGCTCGACACTGGGGGTTGTGTGGATAGACTACATGTGTGTGTGAATAGACATGGCCTTAGAGTATTATATAATAAACTTTGTTAAAAGGATAATGATTTCAGTATATATCGATTTATCTAAGTAAATGTCATAGGAGCGTTAATTTTTTTATATTATTACTAGGTTAGAACCCCGTGTATTACACGGGTTGAATAAATGCAATTTTATATATTAAATAATAAAAAGTTATATATTTATGAACCTCGTATATTGTTCGGGTTAAATAAATGTAATTTTATATATCAAATAATAAAAATTAGTTATATCTTTATAAACCATGTGTATTACACAGATTAAATAAATGTAATTTTGTATACTAAATACTAAAAATGTCGTATCTTTAAAAAACCCGTGTATAATCGGGTTGAATAAATCTACCAAATAATAAAAATATTACATCTTTAAAAACCTCGTTTGTTACACGTGTTGAATAGATCTAAAAAATAATCGTATCTTTAAAAACCATGTGTGTTACACATATTAAATAAATGTAGTTTTGTATATTAAATACTAAAACGCCGTATCTTTAAAAAACCCGTGTATAGTCGGGTTGAAAAATCTACCAAATAATAAAAAAAAAAATTGTATCCTTAAAAACCTCGTGTATTACACGTGTTGAATAAATCTAATTTTACATAGCAAATGATAAAAAGTTATATCTTTAAAAACTTCGTGTATTACACGTGTTATATAAATGTAACTTTGTATAGTAAATAATAAAAAAGTTATATTTTTAAAAATCATGCGTTTTACACGAGTTGAATAAATATAATTTTGTATACCAATTAATTAATAAAAAAAGTTATATTTTTAATAAATTATGATAACATTTAATATTAATTTATTATTTATATATTTAATATAAGATAGGTAGGAAAGAGAGCTACTTGTTTTAAAAATATATTAAATTAACAATTTAGATTTGAGGATAATATTTTATTAAAGTATGATAAGATTTAATATTAATTTATTATCTATTTATTTAGTTAATATAATATAAGTATAGATTTGAGGATGCATGTTCCATGAATGACACGTGTTCAAAACTTGGTTTCTTTTATTATAGTAGATTTTAATATCGTAATTTATGTAACATATTATTATCAATATTTGATAACTTAGTGCTTAAAATATATTTCTTGAACAATATTATCAAGATGGTGACCATACTCATGAGAATGACTTCAATATAATCAGTAGCATGATATGTTTTTCTCTATATCTCCTAACAGAAAAGTCTTTGATAGAACTTGAGATTCTTTATTTTATTTCAAACTGATTAGTTAAAATTGTTTTTTTGTGGATTAATAAATAATGATTGCTTTACAAATACTACAAAAATGGAGTAACAAAATACAAATAAGTACATCACATTCACATAATGAGTCCAAAATGAAAAGGATAAGATACAGTATCACAATCAAGTAAACAAAATCAAATGCCCAAGATGCTCAAACCAAATGCAAAAACACATCAACACTCTTTAAAATTACTACAAAACACATTGTGCCTGCCTACCTGCCTCTGTACATTATAACAACACTCAAAATGAAAACAATAAAAATACCGCCTACAACAACCGGTCATAACAACTATCAATGTACCACAACACAGGTTTCAACGACAACAACCACCTTACCAAAACCGTATCACATAAAACTCATGGTTGCTCCACTCACCTCTTCCACCCTGCCGAGACCACCTTTTCTGAAACAGATATCATCAAGCAACGCAATCAGTGATCATCATGCAGAGCTGAAAAAGATTTGGATCCAAACTAGTAATTTTTTTTAATACGGCAGGCATAACAATTTTGGGTCCTTCATTTAAAAATATTATGAACATCTATTATGTTAAATATGATTACACAGACTATACTATTATAGAAATATCTAAACTTATTTTGATATGAAAAAGTATCAAAGAGGTTGTAAACATGAATACACTTTCGACCCAGTTGACTTACAACAATTTTAGCTAATGTTTTACATTGGGCAAAATGCTAAAAGATGCAACGTATATTCAATTTCAACAGCTATATGCAACACTGTTATTTTTACTATATAACAAAACATACACACCATTTCTTACCAAAGTCCTCACAATTTGTAACCATATAATGCAATAAATTGCATACTTTGGCAAGAAATAGTTGGTTTGCTGCATTAGATGACAATTTGCACACACACACGCGCGCTTGGGATAGTTTATGTTGCATATATTGGTAAAAAGTGAAAAGAACATTGCGTTTTCTTGCAGTCTGAACTAATTGACCCGTTAAAGATATGATATAACCAACGAACGAAATTTAGTGAAACAAATATGCTTACCATCTCCGAGGGAAATTTGCGGTTTCATAGTTTTACCAACTCCTTTACCATTGGCATGTAAAAGTTTCTGAACACGAGGAGACTGTAAGCCGAGTTTACCAGTCGTATCAGGGAGAGAATGCCGCCTGACAAAACCATTTTCAACTCCATCTTCTGCCGCCTTCGCAGCCGCCTGTGCCCTAAGCTTGGCCTTTGCCGACTCAGTTGCCGCCATGTAGCTTGGCACCGTCGGTGTATTCTGTATTACATTTTCAGAGCATTCTTGTTTTGCTGGTAAAGACTTTCGCCTCCTCGTTTTCTGATTTTCTTTATCATTTGACTCCGCATTTTCAACCTTCCCGTTGGTTTCATTTTCATTATTGGACGAATTATTGTTATTATCGAGACTTGGTGCAGGAACTTTACGGATACTTCTCTTTGTCCTTGTAGTAGTTTCTTGTGATTGTGATTTTGTTTGTTTTCTTTTTGGTTTTATATTAATGGTTTTTTTTGGGTTGGGGAAGTGGGTCCCAGAAGTTAGAAGACGACCAACGCTCAAGCCAGTTGTTAACTGAATTGGGGTCATCCGGATCGTAATGGATGTTTAAGGGTGTAGTAGTTTTTGATGACGTGACAAGCTGAAATAAGCATTAAGGCAAATGTGTCAACTTTTAATATAACATAATATCTATATCGATGATATAACTTTAAGGTCTGGTGAAGATTTAGGGTACCTTAACGCCAAATGCATTATTTGATAGCTTCTCGGATTTGAGAGATATTTGAAGCAAGTTAGCCCGTTCCTTGTGCTATCAAAACATACAAACAAGAAGACGAATATAGAATATCAACTCTTGAAATGAATGAAAAAAAGCTTGCATACTATCATGAAATACTAAAAAAAAAGAGTTACCAAAGGGTTTCCAAGAGCTCTCTTTTGAAGAGCTTGAGGCCCGTTACCGAAACGCCTGACCCTTTGACCACGAACAAGTGCCTGAAACTCGACAATTGCACGCATACAGGTCAAAGTAGCAACAGCCTGTCTCCTCACCAGGTGACCACGAGCTACGGCTTGAAGCCTTATGATGCCTTTGAGGGCCCAAAATGCCCGACGATCCTTCACAAAGTAATTCATATTGGTATAGGTATCACACTTATTTGTTACATAACACATAATGATATTTAGTTTAGACCAATTTCAATCATTCACAAAAAAAAAAGCAAGCAGAATCATGTCATAAAGTAACATGAAGAAGGATGTTCTTTATCTTTTAAGTTTTAAATAAGCGTAAAATGTCATTTTTCTCCTTGAGGTTTGGCCAGTTTTGCGATTTTCGTCCAAAGGTTTGTTTTTCTGCATCTAGATCCAAAAGGTTGGAAATCTTGCCATTTTCATCCGACTCGTTAACTCCATCCATTTTTCTCTGTTAAGTCAAGGGTATTTCCGTATTTTTAGACATTTTTTTATTAAACTAAAAATACTATAAGAAATAGATAATTAGAGATCCCCCTCTATTGACTCTTAATGAAAAATGTCTAAAAAGATGGAAATACCCCTGAATTAACGGAGAAAAATGAACGGAGTTAACAAGTTGGATGAAATTGGCAAGATTTTAAACCTTTTGGATCCAGATGTGGAAAAACAAACCTTTGGACGAAAGTCACAAAACTGGCAAAAGCTCAGGGACGAAAATGACATTTTACTCTTTAAATTAAAAAGAAACCTACCAAGTATCCCCTGAAGGCAGCCTGCGCCTTTGTAGCAGCCTGCTCTAGCCTGATCAACTCATCATCATTCGCAGCAGTAAACCCTATGGTATTTCTTGGATTATCATGCATTAAGTTTGCACTGGAGCTCTTTTCCAATTGTGTATGTTCTCCGATTGCATTGATGACATGGCGTACCGGACTTGATATCGCCATAGTTATGGAACCAAGATCCTCTGAATGTGAGTTGACAGTCACGGAGGTCTTTTTGATTAATGTGGAATCCTACAAGAATAATCAAACGTCAGGAACCAATTATTTATTAGGTCATTGATCCTGTAAAAACAGATTGCTCCTTACAAAAAAATTGATCAGAGAAATAACATGACAGATACTCAAATGCATAGTTGATTCTGAAGAAGAATACAGGATCAAGAAGCGTTAATGCATATTCGTTAATTTTTATAGAAGTGCTACAATATTTTATTTATTTTTTTATGTTCATCAAATGCATCCTGAAAATCACATTAGTAATCACAGGCTCACAGCAAGTTTGCTTATTATGTTATGTTTACCCTTGGGCCATGACTAGAAAAAGTAGTTTATCTTGTTCAAAAAAAAAATATTTGACATTGAAGGAGGGGTCTTCTTTGTTAGCATGGCGCTAGAAACAAGCTTCAAAAACATTACCATTCAAAAAAGGATTGCCAGTTGCCACCGACTCTTAGTGAGGCAACAGTTTATTTCAGACAAAGAATTCCTGACTGTGAGTAAAAAGAAACATAAATATCCACTTGCATGTTCAAACCAGTTGCGTGCAAAGAAATCACAAGGCGCTCCACCAAGCTCATGCCAAAGAGCAAGCTGTCAAGTTTATGCAACAGCTTGTATATGTATATTCAGTGGCGTGGCGTGGCGAAGCTTGAGATTTCCGACCGGGGGGTCGAAAACGTATATACCAAAAAATTTCTATAAAACCGGGGGGTAAAAAATGTATATACCTAAAAATTTCGATACAAAAACTACATACTCTCCACTACCGAGCGAAAAGTTCGGGGGGTCGGCCGCCCCCTCCCGCCCCCACTAAGCTACGCCAATGTGTATATTCAGGGGCGAAGCTTACAAGGGGCGGGGGGGGGGGGGGGGGGACGCCCGCCCCCCGGGATTTTTCGCTCAGTAGTGTTATATATGTAGTTTTCGTATAGAAATTTGTGGGTATATAGGTTTTCACCCCCCCGGTTCTATAGAAATTTTTGGGTATTCTATAGAAATTTTTGGGTATATATGTTTTCACCCCCCCGGCCGAAAAATCCAAGCTTCGCCACTGTGTATATTATAACTTAACAGGTGTCTAGTCTAGTGATAACACGTATAACCCAAAAAAGTTTGCATGCTCAAATATAAGAGATAGGTAAAAACATTCTTTACATACTTTTGAGAAATTAGATTTGGATGACTTCTTCCCAAAAAGCACAGTCTTGATCCACTTTCCAGGAGACTTCCCCATTGCCAATTGATAAGAGGATAGAAACCGTTTAACCTCAAATGTCCCTGGATTGCATAAACAAACTCTTATCAAGCTAGAAATCAACAAATGATATCCATGCATTCACTCAAGATTATATTTCAATATTCCAAAAAGCGATTTTTTCATTCAAACTTCTTTTTGCATTAATCAGTTTCAGCGTCCGCTAATTGAAAGTTTGCATCCTCAATAAAAAGAATCAGAAAATCATTCCAAATTCCAATAACATAATAATTCAGTGTATAACTCCATAAGCATACTCACGAATTCATGCATCAATGGCAAGGTTTAAAAGAAAGGAAACGAGTTTTGAGGCGTTTTCCCTTCGCCTCACGAGGCGTAAGCCTCGAGGCGAACCGAGGTGTAAGCCCAAGGCGAAATTAAAAAATAATTATAAAAAATATATATCTTATAAAATAATAATACTAACTAGATTCATCATCAAATTCATCAAAACAATCAAAAACACTCATAAAAAAGACATAAATTGCTTGAAATTGACACAAAAATTCAAAAACATAAAAAACAAGTATCAAAAACCCTTGAGGCGCACCTGAGGCACAACCTTTTTAGCGCCTCATCCCCTCTGAGGCGCACGTACAACATAAACCCCCTGAGGCGCGCCTCAGAATCGTTTTTTGGGCGTTTCGCCTCGAGGCGCGCCTTGAGGGCCTGAGGCGCACGCTTCAGCCGTTTTTTAAAACTATGATCAATGGTCTTTTTGCAAAAAGAGAGAAAACATTAACAAATTCTCTTGCGTTGTGCAGAACTCAAACAAGCTACATTATTGCCAGCAAAGACATTCAAAATCTATGGTCAGTGAAACCACAAACATGCATAATAATAACTACAAGTAAATTAATGATGAAACACTGGTTAACACTACGGTTAATCAGTGGGGTTACTTCTTCTGTGGGTTCAATCTCTCTTCCGACTCGTAAGATGACCGTCTCCTGCAAAACAGCAACCGTCAGTCTCGTTAAGAGGGGAATATGGGGGTTTCCCTCTTAACCAGGCTCCGGCGTGAGAATAAGTACTGTTCCGAGGAAGGATAATCAGTGTGTGTTAAGTGTGAGAATAGTGAGAGCAAGATGATCAACCTGGATGGTGAAGGGTCCTATTTATAGCCGGATGGTGAAAGAGGGAGGAGCAACGATGCCAGCTGTAGACGCGCGCCAGCTGTCCGACCAAGGGGAATATCCCCTTGGTCTCCTCTGCCGCGGTCAGTGTAGTGGTACACGTGGCGCGTCTTTATTTGTCGAATGTGGAAACGTCGTACTGACGTTGTCTGGCTGCTCCCTGACCTGTTACAGGTCTACTTGGCGCTTGATGGTTGGTGACACGTGTTGTCCTTTATGTCGCATGGAGTATCTTTGGTGTCACCTGGATATTTTCCAGAAGCTTCTAGGAGCTTCTGGATGGTGCGGCTGATGTCACTGCCACGTAGGATGCAGAAAGTGGTATGGTCATTGCCATGTTGGCAAGGAGTTGGGACCATACCTCTTCAAGTCCCCCCAGTCCAGTGTACCTTCTAGGTGAGTTGATCGTCTAGGAGGGATTCTGGACTTATGAAGGTAGTGTTTGCTATGATGTGAGGTTTTTGAGTTCTTGCGGAAATGAGCCAAATGGACGCATGACGCATGCCGCATGGGTTTTGACTCCTTGCGGAAGTGAGCCAAATGGACGCATGACGCATGGCGCATGGGTTTTGACTCCCTGCGGAAGTGAGCCAAATGGACGCATGACGCATGCCGCATGGGTTTTGACTCCTTGCGGAAGTGAGCCAAATGGACGCATGACGCATGGCGCATGGGTTTTGACTCCCTGCGGAAGTGAGCCAAATGGACGCATGACGCATGCCGCATGGGTTTTGACTCCCTGCGGAAGTGAGTCAAATGGACGCATGACGCATGGCGCATGGGTTTTGACTCCCTGCGGAAGTGAGCCAAATGGACGCATGACGCATGCCGCATGGGTTTTGACTCTCTGTGGAAGTGAGCCAAATGGACGCATGACGCATGGCGCATGGGTTTTGGCGCTTTTATGAGTATTGTCTTCAGGAAGAAGCTTTGTTGTTGTCTTCTGGAAGAGTGACTGACGTGACAGCCTGGTGTCAGTTGAACAAGCGCCTTTTCAGTCACGTCAGTTACTTTACGTCATAGTGGCAGGCGGTTGTCGCTTACTTTTCCGAAAAAGATGATGGCGTTTTCTCTCTCCTCTGACGTGTCTCGCCTTGATTGGGTCCTTTCCTGTGCCTCTGGCGGTTCGCTGCCCATCGCATTAAATGCGATGGGTATAAATTTCAAGGTGATCTCCCCCATGCCTCACTTTTCAAATTTTGAATCCCGGAATTTCCTCATCTTCCCTGATCTTTCTTCTTTCGACCTTTGAGTTCATCTCCTTCTTTTTTCCATTTTCCATTATGTCTACTTCGAATCCCATTTCGAAGAAAAAGAGGAATAAGGGTAGAACTCCTCCTGGCCCGGATCAAGCGGTGATTGGTTGGAAAGAGGAGGAGTTTCAGAATCTAGTGAGGGAGATGGGTTTTCTCCCTGGGTGGGGTGCTCAATATCCTATTGCGGGTTCCACTGCTATGGATGCTCCACCCGGGTACATGACCCTGTATGCTGCTTTCTTCCGGGAGGGTAGCTTTAGGCTCCCGATGACTCGGTTTACTGCTGACGTTTTGAGGGGCTATGGTCTCCACATTTCTCAAATAAATGCCATCGGGCTTCCTCGTATCACCCATTTTGAGTTCATTTGTATGGCCAACCGGTTAGACCCGACGTTTGAGATGTTCAACGTTTTCTACACTGTGACGTATACAAATGGGTTTTACTCCTTCAGTGCTCGTACCGGTGTGGCGCCAGTTTGTTCTGTGCCGTTGAAGGGTATTCATGACTGGAAGCAGAAGCTTTTTCTATATTCGTCGGGGTGTTGTACCTGTAGACATGCATTATAGGTCTGTGGGTGAGGGTATCCCAAAGGTTGATGTGGTTGCAGATTTTCCTAGTCAGGAGTGGTATAAGAGGTTGACCCGGAAGGCTACTCCGATAATGCAATTTGAGGAGATGGCGTTAGTTGGTGCTGGGATGAGCATGAAATGGGTTCCTAAGAATCCGCTGGGTGTTCCGGTTTACGGTCATAGTGGCAAGTGTACGTTTGTCCCATATCCTCTTCTTGCTTTTCCTCTGGTTGTCTCATTTTGTATTGTGCTTTATTGTCTCCTTTTTGCAGTGGGGTTCACATTGATGAATGTTTTGGATCCCGATGCTCCTGGTGCAATGGTTGAAGCAATACCGAAGACTGACAAAGGACCTTGGTTGGATCAGATCCGCCATCGGTTCTTGCACCCGAGCGATGAGAGTTTCACTGCTTATGTGAACACTGTGTTAGGTGAGGAGGTTGAAAGTGAGGGTGATTCATTTGACTCCGCTCGAGAAGAAGTTATCGTTCTCTCGAGTGATGGTTCTGGCAGATCGTTGGAAGGCCTAACGTCTCCTTCCGCGCGTGCAGGTCCGGTGCAAGGGGCTGTGCAGGAGCCGGTGAATGAGCCCGTGGAGGAAGATGTGGAGGTTCCAGTCGAGGTTGTTAATCCGTTGGAGACGGGAAGGAAGTCGAAAACTGACAAGGCGGGGGAGAAAGGGAAAACGGCTGAAGGAACCTCCTCTAAATCTCCTCGTAAGCGACTTCACACTGCTCGTATCCTTGATTATGTTGTCGTGTCTGATACGTTGCCTGGTTTAGGAGTTGGAGAAAAACGCCCTGAGTCGGACCCTGAGGACCGTGCCACCCTAACCGAGATTATGCGGAAAAAGACGTTCGATGATAGGAAACGAAAGCTTGACGAGCAGGCTGCTGCTGCGCTTGCCGCGAAGAGGATTAAGCTTCAGAAAGAGAATCCTCCTGCCCCTTCTGAATCGGACATTGACATGGGCATTTTTGCTGAGAAGCCGAGTGATTTGCTGCAGAAAATCTATGAAGCTTCTGGTATTTGCTTTAATTTTCTCAGTGTCTCATACGTTTTCATTTGTTAGTCTTTTTCGTTGAATGTGCTCTGCTCGTTTTGGAGCAGGTACCAAAACAGCCCAAAGTGGGCACAAGATTGATATTTCCAAGATAACACCTCCTGCGTCTCCGCCGTCTAGGATATTTGGGTTGTCTCCCCCTCATGATACTCCTGACGGGCAGGAAAAGACTGCGGCAGTTGAGCAGGTTGCGGAGGGTGGTGGTGATGCAGGTGGTGTTGCGGGCGGTGGTGGTGACGCAGGTGGTACTGCGGGCGGTGGTGCTGGTGGTGATCGCGGTAAGAATGTTGAGGTGGAAGTAGAGGTGAGTGGAACTACTCCTCATCAAACTGTCTATACCAAACGTCCCCCAGGTGATGGTGGTGGTGCAACTTCGGGTGCTGTCCGCAGCCCTCAGTTTGGAAAGTTTCATGCTGACTCCTTTGATACCACGAATCCTGCTTGTGACGAGCTTCCGTATGTCCCCCGTTGGAACTTGACCCAAGGTTCTAGGATGGACAATCCTGAGAATTGTCATGAGTTCTACTCGTTGTCTCTCCCCCCAGCTGAAAGGATGTTTCAGAGGAAGCGCCGCCGGTTTGCATTACTGGATGATCATGTCCAGGCCGGGGTTAACTTTTTCTCTACTACTCAGGAGATTGTCCGTGAGTGGAAACAACTGGGGGAGGACGTTATGGAGTTTGAGAATGATAAAAGACTATTTGCGGAAGAGAAAGAGAAATTCAATGCTGAGAAGAAAGGGTTGGAGTGGAGGCTTGCTGATGCAGAGGGAAAACTCGCCCAGGAGAGGAAAACCAATGCTGAGAAGCAGAAAAATTGGGAAGCGGCGTGCGAGCGTACCAATGTTGAGCTTAAAACGCAACGTGACACGATTACTCGATTGTCTGGTGAGAAAAAGGATATTGCTGATGAGGCTAATCAAGCACGTATGATGTTTGAGAAGAAGGAGACAGAGTATGTTGAACGCATCGCCAAGTTGGAAGTTCTGGCGAGGCAGTGTGAGACTTCTGAGCGTCTTCTTCAGGAGAAGACTGCGGAATGTCAAGCCTCTGAACTCCTTGCTGAGGAGTCATCTGCTGACTGCAAATGGTTACTTTCTCGTGCGGTGCCGCTGGTAATTTCTGGTACTGTGTCTTTTGTGACTTGCATGAATTGTTTCTTACTTGTGTGTTTATTGTAGCTTGCTGATCGCATTGTCAAGTCACATGAGCTGGCCAACTACATGTTTGAGTTGGGGCAAGCGGGCTATAATAGCGGGCGTAAGGATGGTTATATCGAGGGCAGAGCTGCGGCTGCTAATAAGGAGAAAGAGCATCGCTTTGAGCTGTGGAAAGAGGATTGTGGTGCGGCTTATGCTGAAAAAAGACAGGAGTTTTCGTCGTTGGAGTTTGCTGTGGTTAAGGCCGCGAACAAGCTGGCTAGAAGACCGGACGGTGTCGCGTTGTTAAAGAAGGCGCTCCGTGATGACGGTGGTACGTCTGGAGGTGCTGGATCCAGTCATCCAGAATGAAAGTTTCCGGCCTGCGTGCCGTGTATGACCTGCTTTGGTCTTGTGTTTGACAATTTGATAAACAATTCTAACTTCTTTGTCATGTTTGTGGAATTTTGGCTATATGTTATGCTAATAGTTGCCTGTTTTATGCGAAGTTTGTTGTCGTCATAATATGTGCATGTGTAATTACTTTGATTCAGGTATCACGAATGAATAATGGCGCTGACAGGTTGTGTTGTGTTTTTTACAACGTTTTATTCTGTCGTATTTGTGCGCAGGTTGGATCGTGAGTACGAAGTGATCGAGTTTACAGGTTATTTGTGTGGACCCAGCTGTGCTCAGCCTTGGGGGTGCTTACAATGTTTCCTGTTTTCGATGTGTTCGTGTTTATGTGGGCACGAAGTACTTGTTTGGCGTTTGTTAGGCTTTAGTTGTGTTTCTGACCCGGCCGTGCACTCGTTTCGCGACAGGCCTTGGAGGTCTACAACGTTTCCTAATGGTCGAGCCATTGATGTTTTCGTGTATGCCCGAAGTAATATATGCAGTTATGACAAGGAAAGTAAGAATATAGCCAAACACTTCTTGTATTATCATAAATGTGTTGGAGACTTGGCCATTGCTATTACATTTCACAGGTAGCACTTTCTCAGCTGTTGGGCGTTCCATGTGCGAGGAACGTCCTTGTTGTCGATGGTGCGCAGCTTATAAGCTCCTTTGCCGAGCACGGTGTCAATGACGTATGGGCCTTCCCACTTGGGGGCCAGCTTCCCGGGCTTTTCTGCATTTGAAGCCTCGTTGTCTCTGAGGACATAGTCTCCCGGGTTGAAGGTGCAGATTCGGACTTTGGAGTTGTAATATTTTTCCAGCTTCGATTTATATTTGGCTTCGTTGATGGCTGCCATTTCCCTTCTCTCTTCTAGGAGGTCGAGGTCGATCCTCCTTTCTTCTTCGTTGTTGATCATGTTCATAGAGAGCATTCGAGGTGATGGTAGTCCTATCTCTGCTGGTATTACTGCCTCTGACCCGTAAACCAAGCTAAACGGTGTTTCTCCGTTGCTTGTTTTGGGCATCGTTCTGTGTGCCCACAAAATGCTGGGCAGCTCGTCCACCCATCCTCTTCTCTTTTCTCCTAACCTTGCCTTGATTCCGTCGACGATGCTTTTGTTGACGGCTTCGACTTGACCATTCCCCTGCGGGTGCGCGACCGAGGAGAAGGTATGCTCGATGTGTAGTTCTTTAAACCACTTTTGAAGGTTATCTTCGGCAAAGTTGGTTCCATTGTCTGTGATGATCTTGAGGGGCAAACCGAAACGACATATGATTTGCTCCCAAATGAATTTTTTGACAACGGTGGCTGTGGTCGACGCGAGGGCCTTTGCCTCTACCCATTTAGTGAAATAGTCGACTGCGACTATTATAAACTTGACAGCTCCTGGGGCTTCGGGAAATGGTCCGACCATGTCTATTCCCCATTGTTGAAAAGGCCACGCGGTGGTGACCGGTACCAACTCGTTCTTGGGACGCATTGTTTTGGGCGCATGTCTTTGACATCCTCCGCATTTCCTCAACTCTTTGACCGCGTCCAAATGCATTCCGGGCCAATAGTATCCCGCATTCATGACTTTCGCTACCACCATTCTTGGGCCGGCGTGTATGCCACAGATTCCCTCATGCACTTCTCTGATCAAATACCGTGCGTCTTCGGGGTCAACACATCTTAACAAAGGCCCAAGGTATGATTTTCTGTACAAGATCCCATCAGCCATCTGGTAATGTTCGGATTTGTACTGGACTTTCCTTGCTTCTGCCTTGTTCTCCGGGAGTACTCCAGTTTGGAGGTATGTGATTATCGGAGTCATCCAAGACGTTGTCCCTAGTTGGACGACGCTTACTTCTCGAAGTGGTACTGACGGATTGCTCAAAACTTCTATTCGTACATCCTTTGCCAGATGCTGAAAGCTTGTGGAGGCGAGTTTACTCAGCGCGTCTGCTGGCTTGTTCTCGCTTCTATTAATGTGATGTACTTTGTAGGAATAGAAGGTCTGCAACAGTGTCTTTGCTTGGCTCAGGTAAAGTGCCATCGTATCTCCTCTGGCTTCGTATTCTCCGTTGATTTGGCTTGCCACCAACATGGAGTCTACGTGTGCCTCGATGTGTCGTACGCCCATTTTGATTGCCAATCGTAGCCCAGCAAGGAAGGCTTCGTATTCGGCTTCGTTGTTTGTGCTTTTAAAATCCAGGCCTATGGCATAGGTGAACTCGTGTTTATCGGGGCTCACCAGCCGGAGACCAGCACCTGCGCCATCCTCGTTGGACGCACCGTCCGTGTACAGTAGCCATGGTTCTTCCACTTGCTGTTTCTCGGCCTTTTCCATTGCCTTACATTCTCGATCTTTGTCGTCTGGTACTTCGGTCATGAAATCTGCGAGCACTTGGCCCTTGATCGCCGGTCTTGGTCTGAATACTACGTTATGACCCCCGAGCTCTATCGCCCATTTGGCTAGTCTCCCTGAAATTTCTGGCCTTGCGAGTATGTTGCCAATGTTGTAGTTTGTTAGCACGTGAATGACGTGATTGGCAAAGTACCTGCGCAGCCTTCTTGATGCATGAATTAGTGCGAGCACTAGTTTCTCCATGATCGCGTACCGGGTTTCTGGATCGGTTAGAGTTCGTGACACATAATAGACCGGCGTCTGGACGCCCTGTCGATCGACAAGCAACACTGCTCCCACTGCCCTGTCGGAGGCGGACAAGTATAGTACCAGAGGTTCACCCTTGACTGGTGCGGTTAAGGTTGGTAGCTTGATGAGGCAGTCTTTCATCTCGCGGAAAGCGCTTTCAGCTTCCGGAGTCCACTGAAATTGACTCTTCTTCATGCAGTTTCGGAGAGTTTTTATAAACGGAAATGATTTTGCCGCGTGATTGGCTAGGAAGCGGTTGAGTGCTGCCAAACGTCCTGCCAATTTTTGCATCTCCTTGATCGTCGACGGTGACGGCATGCGTTCTATTGCTTGTACCTTGTCGGGGTTCACCTTGAAACCATCTTTCGTAACAATGAAACCCAGGAATTTCCCCTCCTCCATGCCAAAGGAGCATTTCGCCGGGTTTAACTTGATGCTGACTCCACGCAGAGTGTCAAACGTCTTTTGGATGTTCAGCAACATTGTACTTTCCTCCTTGCTCATGATAACTAGATCATCCATATACACTTCTATGTACTTGCCGATGGCGTCTTGAAAGGTTTCGTTCATGAGCCGTTGGTACGTCGCGCCCGCATTTTTAAGACCAAAAGGCATTTTGGTGTAGCAGTAGAGCCCCGTTGGTGTGCGGAACGCGGTCTTGTCCTCATCTTGCACGGCCATTTGTACCTGGTGGTACCCTTTGTAGCAATCAAGGAAACATTTCCATCGGAATGTGGCCAGGGAATCGATCTTTTCGTCGATGTCTGGTAAGGCGTAACAGTCGCGCGGACACGCCTTATTCAGATCCTTGTAATCGACGCACATCCTCCAGCTGCCATTGTTCTTCTGGACCATCACTGGGCTTGCCACCCATGTTTGATACCGGACCTCTCGGATGATCCCTGCGTTTAGCAGCTCTATCACTTGTTCCTTCATGGCATCATGCTTTATGTCTCCCAAGTGGCGCTTACCATGTACCACCGGTTTGGCTTCTTCCGATACGTTTAAGCGGTGTTCCGCAATGTGTCTTGGAACGCCCACCATGTCTGCTGGCGTCCAGGCAAAGACATCCATGTTTTGGAACAACAGTTTTTTTAGCGCCGCGCGCGTTAGATCGGACATTGCAGGTCCCAGGGTTACTGTCTGTTCTGGGTATGCATTGTTTAGCACCCACTTTTCGGCTTCTTGGCGTGTTTCTGGTTTCCTTGTCTTTGCAGGCCGTAGCTCATCCGTCGCTAATACTTCTTTGCTTGCGTAGATGATGGCTACTCCCGTTTCTGTTGGAAATCCCACTGCGGAATGTGGGCCAGAGCAGATCATGCTGAAATCACCTTGGGATTCTCTTCCCAGTAGAATATCGTGTCTTGAATGTGCCGGCAGCACCATGAAAGTGACTTCTTCTGTTCGTGAGTTTCTTCCATCCGAGAGCAACACTGGGAATGATATTTGTCCTAGAGGAAAAACGGCTTCGTTGCAGAAACCAGTGAGCGGGTAATCAACTGGTTCTAAGCGCGCTTTATCCTCCTGATCGAACTGATTAAAGCATTGTTCGTATATGATATCCGCAGTGCTCCCCGGATCGATGAAGATGTAATCTGTTTGATAATGCCCAATGACGCCTGAAATGACTATGGGCTGTCTTTCTCGTGGTCCTCCTCTGACAATTGGGAAAACGACTTGTTTCTCGCGCCATGAGTCATCCTGCGCGCGCTTGTTGTAATTTCTCCTCGGCCTTCGTGGACCCCCCTGAACCATGTGGGTTTCTAACTTCCGGAGTTTTTTGTTGTCCGGCCCTTCCTCTCTTCGTTGAATCTGACGGTAATCACGCTTGCCACCTTTAACCAGGTGAGTTAATTTTCCGTCTCTTAAAGCCCTTTCGATCTCTTGTTTGAGGCTGAAACAATCGTCGGTTAAATGGCCGGTGTCCTTGTGGAAGTCACAGAAAAGATTCGGGTCTTGGCCCCTCTTGTTGCGCATCTGCAGTGGTGGCTTGAACTGGTGGTTCTCGGTTGCCAGGACTTCTGAAGGGGTTTTCGTTAGTAGTGTCCACTGCTTCTCTCGGTTTTCTTTTTTTACCTCTTTTCTGTGTGCGATTTGGTTGATCGTGTGACGCGCGTCTTCTCTCACTGGGCTCCTTTCCCTATGACCGGATGTTCTCCAAGATTGGTTTCGACCTTTCCTGCTGCTCCGGTCGGCATGATTAGAACTACGCTGACGGTGGTCGTCACCGGTCAACTGCCTATCTGACTGCGCGATGGTTTTGGCTGCCTCAATGAAAGTTTCCCAATCTTTGGGTCCTCCGTCTCTACCTTTTACACGCTTGATTAAATCATCGCACTTGACTGCCCGCATGAAATGTGCGCGCATCATCTTTTCGCCGCAGTCGCCAATCTCTAAACATTCTTTGTTGTACCGAGTAATGAAATCTTCTACGCTCTCGTGGTCCCTGCGCCATATATTCAAACAGTCGGCTGGATCCCTGGTGTGTCGTCGTTGTTGTGAGAAGTGTGCCAGGAACTTCTCTCTGAAATCGACCCAAGATTTGATTTTGCCTGCTGGTAGGCTGTCAAACCAGATGCGCGCCGCGCCCACGAAGGTTTGAGCAAAGAGGTGACACCAGGTTGGCAAGTTCCATCCGCCCGTTGCTCCTGCGCCGTTAAATACTTGGAGATGATCGTCTGGGTCTGTCAACCCGTTGTATTTGCCCACGTTGTGTGGCAATTTTGTTTTGTCTATGTCAGCCGTGACGATCTCTCGGATGAACTTTGAATTCTCAGCCATGTCGTCTGGGCGGTAGCTTAGAGTGAAATCATGCTCTGCTTTTGGGTCATAACCCGCACGCTTGCGAGGTTTGTATGCTTCGTGCTCTGGTGGGAGCCTGCTGAATACTGTGCGCGTCTCCTCTTCGTTTTCAAGTTCGTCGTTTATGTTGCGCGGCCCTAAGCGACTTTGTATCGGCTTCTTCGGTTGGTTGGAATACTGCACGTAGTTGCTTTCCGTTTCACCATAAGTATCGCGCGTGTCGTGCGCGCTTGGCCTTCTGACGTGCGGTGGAGGTACTGACTCAGGACGCAGGTTGTATGCGTTGGCCTGTTGAGGCATAGGTGCGCTCAAAGGCCTTTGCGGTGGAGTGACAAACGCTGACTGGTGAGCTTGTGCTTGCAG
Source organism: Helianthus tuberosus (assembly GCA_030545235.1). Taxonomy (NCBI): domain Eukaryota; kingdom Viridiplantae; phylum Streptophyta; class Magnoliopsida; order Asterales; family Asteraceae; genus Helianthus; species Helianthus tuberosus. The sequence continues at coordinate 147,096,652 of CM060400.1, forward strand.
CAATGCTTGCTGCGCGCTGAGTTGTGTGTAAACAAGATTTATCGACGCCACTTGCTCGGCGTACCAGGAAGCCAGAGTTTTTCCTTCGGGTAGCCCCAATAATGCTGAGAAGTTTAGTTGTGCTTGGTCCGATGGAGCTGAGGGACCAGCTCCATGGCTCTGAGTTTGCACTGGTGGTGTCGGTTGGACTACCTCTGATGGAGGCTGAAACGTAGCTCCATTTGTGGTCTGAGTGATGATTCTGGGTGGAGTTTGAAAAACGGGACCAGGTGCGTTTTGAATAGCAATCCTGGATGTGCTCCCGAAAATGCTGGGAAACTCCATATGTGGTGGTCCTTCTTGGATAGCTTCGTTCCTTGGGCCTCGCTGGACGTGTATGTTGTCCGAAACGAGTTCGAAGGAAGAAACGTCTCCATCGACTTGGTTGGAAGGGTTGTTTTCGGCCATTTTGACGAGTTTTTCGAAAAGAAAAAGAGATGAGAGTGGTTTTGCTAAAAGCGGATGGCGCCAATGATGAAACACTGGTTAACACTACGGTTAATCAGTGGGGTTACTTCTTCTGTGGGTTCAATCTCTCTTCCGACTCGTAAGATGACCGTCTCCTGCAAAACAGCAACCGTCAGTCTCGTTAAGAGGGGAATATGGGGGTTTCCCTCTTAACCAGGCTCCGGCGTGAGAATAAGTACTGTTCCGAGGAAGGATAATCAGTGTGTGTTAAGTGTGAGAATAGTGAGAGCAAGATGATCAACCTGGATGGTGAAGGGTCCTATTTATAGCCGAATGGTGAAAGAGGGAGGAGCAACGATGCCAGCTGTAGACGCGCGCCAGCTGTCCGACCAAGGGGAATATCCCCTTGGTCTCCTCTGCCGCGGTCAGTGTAGTGGTACACGTGGCGCGTCTTTATTTGTCGAATGTGGAAACGTCGTACTGACGTTGTCTGGCTGCTCCCTGACCTGTTACAGGTCTACTTGGCGCTTGATGGTTGGTGACACGTGTTGTCCTTTATGTCGCATGGAGTATCTTTGGTGTCACCTGGATATTTTCCAGAAGCTTCTAGGAGCTTCTGGATGGTGCGGCTGATGTCACTGCCACGTAGGATGCAGAAAGTGGTATGGTCATTGCCATGTTGGCAAGGAGTTGGGACCATACCTCTTCAATTAGTAACTATAAAAGAAATCTAATTATTATTCAGTTACCTAACAAAATATAAGTACAAATCAAAAACAACTAAAAACCAACTGCAAACAACATTCCCAACACAACCAACAAATTAAAGCAAGCAATGCCTCTAAAACCAAAAAGAAGATATGAACTGTAGCAAACCCAAATTAAAGTAATAAAAAATACAAATTACACAACATCCTAGCCTAGGGTTTTAAACAGTGTGTTTGGGATCTGGAATTATACCAACTAGCCACTAATTTAACAAACTACAAAATTGCAACTAGAAGAAAACATAGATACAATCGTTCGGAGAAAATAATAACAGAGAATGAAGCTCGGCAGGAAGTTAAGAAGATGAAATTGAAAGATTTTTAGCATGTAACCGCCTCATGTAGAGTGTGGCCGCATTATGGTTGGGCTATCAATTGTTGGGAGCGAATCAAACAATTTTGGAATTTCTAGTTTCCAACTTCCACTTTTTTTCATAAAATTATTTCTTTATTTATTATTTTAGGTTCAAGTGTTTGAAAATGCCATAATAGGCTAAACCTAGGTAGACAACCCTCCATTTTGAGAAAACCCTAGAAAACCCAACCTTCCGACATTTTTTTTTTTTTTTTAAATAACACATGTAATATACATGTTTTTAAGAGTTTTGGGCAAAAAAAAAAAAACAAAAAAGCGCCAAAGGAATGTTTTAAAAAAAAACAAATTTCAGCAAGTTTCAGCCTTTTTTGCCTAACACATGTCAGTCACCCGAAGTTTGCTGAAATTTGTTTATTTTTTTTAAAAACATCCCTTCGGCGTTTTTTTGTTTTTTTTGGCCCAAAACTCTTAAAAACATGTATATTACATGTGTTGTTTTTTTTAAAAAAAAATGTCGGGAGGTTGGGTAAAAATGGGGGGAGATTTGAGTTTCCAGAGTTTTCTAAAAACGTAAGGGTTTTCTATATAGCCCTCATAATATATATAGTTTTTACTTTTGAGTTTATCATTTAGCAAGTTAGGGTTGGTTCGCACGATACGTCACGAATGTACATCTACAATATGACTTAGTGGCAAATCTAAAAAATAATTATAAGGGCAATATTTAAATTTTTTTTAACATACTTCATACGATGTAACACACTTCATATAACGAAACAAAAATAGTAACACTTCATACAATGTAAACGAATTTGAACTTGGACTTGGACCGATATCTTCATTTTTATGCACATCAATATCAATATTTGAATTTGGAACGAGAAAAAAGTGTTGTCATGTGGCGCCACGTAAGCGACACGTAGGTGTACTTTTTTCGCCCTTCACCCCACCAAAGTGGTGTAGTGACTAGTGGATGGGCTTGGTTGATAATCGTGTAATCAAAGTAATTTTTTCAAATTTCTTTTTTTTATTATTTAAAAAATGCCATATTGTAAATTTTGATTTATCTTATGGTTTTACATTATTTATTAAAATTATTTTAAAAGAAATGTTATTATGTGAATTATATATAATAACAATTTGGGTAGGTTCTTGGCTAGAGTAGCTAAAGAACCCTCATTTACAAAATTGTCACTCTTTAATTTAGTTTTCATCACACAAGTGTGTAGATACAAGGGTAATTGTAAAGAAAATATATTTTAACATTTTTCTCTAATGAGTAGTGGTGAAGTTAGGTATGGTCTTGACTGATTTCTCATTAAATGTAGGGAACCCGTCGCGAAGCGCGAGGGTTCCTTACTAGTTATAGTAACATCAACGGTTCAAAAGTAAATATTGCAACGTAGCAGTTAAAATAATCATAGGCTGAAAGATTTACTTTTCAGAAATTAGAAAATCAAATTAAAATTCCAAAAGAATACGAACCGCTTTTATTACGGACGAAACCCGTCACGAAGCGCGGGGTTCCTTACTAGTTATATTAACATCAACAATCCGAAAGTAAATATTGCAACGTAACGATTAAAATAATCATGGGTTGAAAGATTTACTTTTTAGAAATTAAAAAATCAAATTAAAATTAAAATTCCCTATTTGTGGGCTATCAGCCCATTTCGCAGCTGTAGTCCACCCACTTACTTTTTAAAAATTAGAAAATCAAATTAAAATTAAAATTCCCTATTTGTGGGTTGCCAGCCCATTTTGCAGTTGTAGTCCACCCACTTAGTTTCTTCTCTACACCTAGGTTTACATCTTTCCCTATCCTCTGCACAAAGCTAATTCCATCTTCTTCTTACTCTTTTCCCCCATTTTTTAGATCCAGACCACATCGTTGTAGCTTATTTTTTTATACACTACCACCGCAATATCAAGGGATAGCAAGGGCTACCCCTCCACCTAAGGTAAGTTCGCCCCTGATGTGACCATTAGTTATTCATAAAAAGCATTTTGAAATACGACTCGCTACCTATAATTAATAAAATATAACATCAAGGCTGACCCGTTACAAAGAAAATGCAACTTTCAATCTGACAAATAACATGAAGTCTTACCCGTTACAAAGAAAATGCAACCTTCAATCTGATATGTTACCAACAAATTGCATAACTGAAAACGATTGTACTAAAAAACTCTAAATATCTTAAAGGAAAAATTACAAGTTTTGTCCTTTATCTGTATACCACTTTTCAGGCGGTGTCCTTTTTAAAGAATGTTGACAGGCGGTGTCCTTTACTAGGTATTTTGTTACAAGTTTAGTCCTTTACACCCAACCCAGTTAAAAAACCTTGTTATTTGTTGACAGGCGGTGCCCTTTACTAGGTATTTTGTTGCAAGTTTAGTCCTTTACCTAGGTATTTTGTTGCAAGTTTAGTCCTTTACACCCAACAATTAACAGGGTTTTTTAACTGGGTTGGGTGTAAAGGACTAAACTTGCAACAAAATACCTAGTAAAGGACACCGTCCGTCAACATTCGTTAAAAAGGACACCGCCTGAAAAGTGGTATAAAGATAAAGGAAAAAACTTGTAATTTTTCCTATCTTAAACATTTAAATATTTTTGTAAAACGAACGCTAGATGCCTCACTTATTTTCTAATATCAGATTCCTTGGTGACGTACCTGTTGACAAGGGATAGTACCCCTACTTGAATTGAGACTTACAAAGATCCATTTCCTTTGTGCTCGGGTCCCTCTGGAAGCAGTCTCTCTATCCTTATGGATAGAGGTAAGGTGTGCCTATATCCTACCATACTCAGACCCTACTAATAGCTTTTCTATTTGTGGAATTTACTGGGTACGATTGATCGATTGATTGAAAGATCCATTTCCTCTATTAATACCCAAAATTCATTTGATCCATCATCCTATCCAATAATTCTTAATTCGAGGAGTCAAAAACTTTATCAAAGTCCAATTTAAAGGTGATAACTCTCTTAGGGTGAGAGGGGTGGTCACCTCTTGAGGAGAGGTAATGTCACACCCTCAAATTTCACCTGCAGAGTTCTACCGCGAGACGCGCGACAACCAGGATCACAGTCATTAGTCATATTGAATGACCACTATATGCGTATAAATACTTTCCTGTTTGCTCATTCATGAGAAAATACTGTTTAAACAATTGTTTTGCGAAAGCGTAAGTCATTACAAAATCAAATAGCTAATGTAACTAAAGCTGAGTCTAAATGTTTGATAAAATCAATGCAACTCCATAATGCATCCTAGTCCTGACGTGTGCTATCTTAGCAACCTGAGAAAAACATACAAGAACAAGTGTCAACACATAATGATGAGTGAGTTCACAGGTTTAAGGTTACAGTTGTAAAGTAAGTAAATTTTCCATTGTTTCAATCCGAACATTAAGTTGTAGTGTTTAGCAGTTACTTGTTATATTTGTATGTAGCTAATCTATGTTAACTTCGTATAGGGTTGTTCAATCATTTGATAAACCAGAGTCATTCTTTGGTAAATGATCACTGTGAGTCAGACGACTCAATAAAATTTGATCAATCATTTTTTATGTCGTTAAGGTGGAGAACTGAACCAAGAACTCTCTTTTTTCAATTCCGAGTCCGCTTAATATACGAACAAGGATGCTATAAGTAATGCAACTATGAATCTCATGGAGAGTTCGATCCTGGCTCAGGATTAACGCTGGCGGCATGCTTAACACATGCAAGTCGGACGAGAAGTGGTGTTTCCAGTGGCGGACAATAACGCGTAAGAACCTGCCCTTGGGAGGGGAACAACATCTGGAAACAACGGCTAATACCCCGTAGGCTGAGGAGCAAAAGGAGGAATCCGCCCGAAACGAGCTACGACAATTGCACCGATTAACGCAACTAAAAGAATTATTGAATGAATTCAAATGGAATAAAAAAAAATATGTTGATAAATGAATCTCGATGTATAGTGTTCGTGTTTAAAATTGCCTGCCCTAACAGTTTTACACCATATCCGCCACTCGGGGTGCTTTTTTAGGATGGAAGGTATCGTTCAATGGAGAGTGGAATGGGGACTTGACATGAAATGATATTATTGGCTAGAGATTGACTCAATCACTGGCAATGGTTCAAACACTATTAGGGTGTTTGAGTTATATATTTTTTATTTCTAGAAATTATAAATTATGCATAAATAGACCATCACCACTCAAACATCATCGGTGAGTACACACCGAAATAAGCCATCACCACTCACCGAAACATCATCAGTAACCGATCACCGATTGGTGAAACCAAGTCCCCAAAGGGTTCACCGAAGCGATACCGTGTACCCTTAGTTTTTACTTTTTAACAAGTTATGAATATATCTCTTTAATTAATGACGATAATGTCCCCTTTTTCTTCATCGTTAGGGCAAACAGGAAAAACAAAGAAGAAGCTGCAAACACATCTTGCAACCATCGTTGCCGTCACCTATGCTTCCGATCACCACCAACAAAACCCCTAAATCGATACACATAACCACTCACCAATGCCTTATCTTACCAAATCCTCCAAAGCAATCCACTTAGCCAATCGCATATACAGACTCCACCACCCCAATCATCACTACAGGTTAGGGTTAGGGTTACCTTATTATTCTGCCTTGATTCATCACAATTTCTGCTCCAATTCTCGCAAGAAAGACGATAACAATGCCATAGATTTGAGTCAGTACCCCACCGATAAAATTCGGAACTTCTCGATTATTGCTCATGTTGATCATGGAAAATCTACTATTGCTGATCGGCTTCTTGAGTTAACTGGTACTATTAAGAGAGGCCATGGGGTTGCTCAGTATCTTGATAAACTGCAGGTGTGTCTTGTTGGAAACATTTTTCTTTATAGCTTTGATCTGTGCTTATTTGATTTTTCTGATTATGGTGCTAGAAAGCTGACATTTTTGAAGGTTTGGAAATTGTGATGTAGTCAGTCATTGTGTTTTTGTATTTAGAAATGCATTTTCATTTGAAGTTTAAGAGTTGTACGGGTCACCAAGAAAGGCAAATTTCAGTCTTTTGGTTTCACTCTAGGTAGTCAAAGGCTCATGGCTCAAAGGGTGAGCCTATCGTCTAGGTGTGAGGCGTTAGGCCCCGAGTCAAGCAAGTTGTATGTGTATTTCAGGCCATTTGCCCATTTTAGCTGTTTTAGACATGTTTTAGACTGGTATATATTGTTTTTTTGTTGGCTTGTTTAGACTAGTTGCGGCCAGTTCAAACAGGTTTTTATTTCAGATTTGGCCGGTTTTTAGCTGCTTATTTGTCCCTTTGGCGCTTTTGACTTTAAGGGTTTAGTTACGCTTGTTGAGATGCTTAAGGGCTATCAAACTTAAACTCAGTGTTTTGACTTGGTTCTTAATTATTTCAGAACCAGTATTCTGCATTCTATAGCGTCTGGACTCTGGATGCACATCTAACGTAAATTGCATCAATAAGTAGTAACAATCAGATTTGAGTTTGGAAAAAAAAAGTATTTATGATGATGCCGTTATTCTGTATAATGAAGTTCAAAATGATGAGATCTGGAGAAGCAATCATAGGTTAAGTAAACAAATATTGGGATAAATAAACTACAATCGACGAACTATCAAATTATTGTGACTCATGTATGGCTGCTAGATCGCATTTATTTATTTCAACATTAATAATAATCAAGGTCTACATTTACATTTCATAATCTTTTTATGGATGGCAATAGGTTGAGAGAGAAAGGGGAATCACAGTAAAGGCTCAAACCGCCACAATGTTCTATGACTACAACAACAAAGAGAGCAACACAAACTATTTACTGAATCTGATCGACACACCCGGTCACGTCGATTTCAGTTATGAAGTATCGAGATCTTTAGCCGCTTGTCAAGGAGCTCTTTTAGTGGTTGATGCAGCCCAAGGTGTACAAGCTCAAACCGTTGCAAACTTTTACCTAGCGTTTGAATCTAATCTGACAATAATACCTGTCATCAACAAAATCGATCAACCAACCGCTGACCCAGATCGTGTTAAAGAACAGTTAAAGTCAATGTTTGACCTTGACCCGAGCGATGTACTTTTGACTTCTGCGAAAACCGGTCAAGGTCTTGAACATGTACTTCCGGCTGTTATAGAACGGATTCCTCCGCCTCCTGGAAAACGTGATTCGAATCTTCGTATGTTTTTGTTGGATTCTTATTATGATGAGTATAAGGGGGTGATCTGTCATGTGGCGATTGTTGATGGGTGTTTGCGTAAAGGTGAAAAAATTTCGTCGGTTGCTACGGGTCAGTCTTATGAGGTTTTGGATGTTGGGATTATGCATCCGGAACTTCGGTCAACGGGTTACTTGTTGACCGGTCAAGTGGGGTATGTGGTTAGTGGCATGCGGTCAACTAAAGAAGCACGTGTTGGAGATACATTGTTTCATACACGAACAACCATAGAGCCTTTACCTGGTAATTTCGTAATTTGGTTTGATGGGCCATGGATTTATGTTACGTTACAATTAGGGTTGCAAACGAACCGAACAAACACGAACGCGACCTTGTTCGTGTTTGTTTGTTAAGGAAATATATGTATTCACGAACTGTTCATGAACACTTACTGAACGAGATTTTGTGTTCGTGTTCGTTCGTTAAGGAAATGAATGGGTCCGTATTCGTTTTTTGTATTTTAGGTAACGAACGCAAACAAACGTTCATGAATACAAATGAACACAAGTAATGTTCATGGACACACTTGAAAACAAATGAGTACAAACAAGCGCTCATAAACAATATATATAATACACTGATACTTATTAAATATTTATTTGTCGGAATTTTCAAGTATTCAAATAAAATAAAAACTAAATACACTAATGAACTATCAAACACAAACGAACACGTTACCGAACATTCATGAACATAAATGAACGAACGTGGCCTGTGTTCATGTTCGTTCATTTACTAAACGAAAGAAATTTCTTGTTCTTGTTCGTGTTCATTCATTTATTAAACGAACAAACACAAACAAACTTTCCACCGACAGTTCACGAACTGTTCGCAGAAAGTTCGGTTCGTTTGCAGCTCTAGTTACAATGTAGGCGTATGTAAGAAAGTTTTTGGATAATTAGGGTTCAAGCCTGCAAAACATATGGTTTTTTCTGGGCTTTATCCGGCGGATGGTTCGGATTTCGAAGCACTTAGCCATGCAATTGAAAGATTAACGTGCAATGATGCTAGTGTCTCGGTTGCCAGAGAGAGCAGCACAGCGCTTGGTCTCGGTTTCCGGTCCGTAAATTACGTTTCTTTTATCTTTTAAATTATTGAACTGCAACACTAGTTGATTTTATTTGCTAATATACATGGTTATTTTTTTACAGGTGTGGCTTCTTAGGGTTACTGCACATGGATGTTTTCCATCAGCGCCTTGAGCAGGTGTTCTTTCGTTAGGTTTTTAGCTAATAAAATCATTAATTACTGATCATATGTTTGTTTGAAATCTAACTTGTATAATTTGTATTGGAGATAACTTCCAAATTTTTAGACAAACTTGTTGTTTGGAGATAACTTTACAAGTATGTATACCATATATGGTATCATATTTTTTTATCGGTTCTTTTTTCATCGTACCTTGTAAGTATATTGTCTAACTATGCATACTTTTCTTAAAAACTACAGGAACATGGAACTCATATAATTTCTACTGTTCCAACTGTGCCCTATATCTTTGAGTATTCAGATGGGAGGTGAGTGGCTTTTGGTCCTTCAAAGATCACTTCAGCTTATTTACAAAATAAAAAATTAAACAGTTTACTAATTTCTGTTTTCCAGTAAAGTAGAAGTGCAAAATCCCGGCGCATTCACGTCAGATCCTAAAATTCGAGTTGTAGCTTCCTGGGAACCTACAGTATTGGCAACAATTATTATCCCCAGTGAGTAAGCTCTCAAAATCCCTAATTTTATTCTAAAATCCTGTTTATCTAGTAGAATTTTTTACATTGACTTTTGATGTTTTGCATAAATGATAATTAGTTTGCATTTGGGAGTCAAGTAAGATGATTCTATTATTTCATATTAACCACTTATTATGCTTATTTGGTTAAAAGGTATGTGGGGGTCGTTATTAATCTTTGCTCCGAACGAAGAGGGGAGCAGCTAGAGTATTCATTTATTGATAGGTAAGCTTACATGTGCATCGCATAATATTTTATTTCATATTTTCATACTCTTTGTTATGTCTAGTTACTTTTTGAGTCTTTAACATCTTTTTGGTTATATGCAGTCAACGGGCGTTTATGAAGTACCGGTTACCTCTAAGGGAAATTGTGGTTGACTTCTATAATGAACTGAAAAGCATCACGTCTGGTTATGCTTCTTTTGATTATGAAGATTCAGAGTAAGACCCTCCTTTCGGTTTTATGATTATGTGAATGGTTGATTAAATGGATTTGATTTACAGGTACGTTGCGTCTGATGTGGTGAAGCTTGATATTCTTTTGAATGGACAACCCGTTGATGCAATGGCAACTATTGTTCATAAGTTGAAGGCCCAACGTGTTGGTCGTGAACTTGTGGACAAGCTCAAGAAATTTATTGACAGGTTAGCTAACTGTTTTCAACCACCTTTCTTTGTTGTATTACTAAACCTACTAACACAGCTGACATTAAAATAGGCAAATGTTTGAGATCACCATTCAAGCTGCCATCGGATCAAAGGTCATTGCCAGGGAGACGTAAGTAACACCTTTTCTGGCTTTTAAACCATGAAATTTGTAGTTTTTACAATTGGAATTTGATGTTGCCAACTTATCAGGATTTCGGCAATGAGGAAGAATGTTCTTGCAAAGTGTTATGGTGGTGATGTTACGCGGAAGAAAAAGTTGCTGGAGAAACAAAAAGAAGGAAAGAAACGCATGAAGCGTGTGGGGTCGGTGGACATACCTCAAGAGGCTTTCCATGCCATATTGAAGGTATCATAGTTAATAAGTTAAAGCAAAATTTACAAAGTGTTTTCTAAGGGGCAAAAGTTGGAAGGGAGAGACCATAGTTGCTAGCCCTATCTCCTTAGTTTCATTAGGACAACAATATTTTTGCTAGTTTAGTTGTACCAATCATTGATATTTTATGTTTGATCTAAAATCGTCATACATACATAAATGTCGTTGTAAAGACTTATGGCGCGGCGATGAGAGAACTTGATGCACAATAAATTGCTTGTACCTTTTACAAAATCTTCAAGGTTAGTCGAATGCGCTTTTCTTTTCTAGATTTTCAAATCAATCATATGTGCATGTTAATGCTTTTTTAGTTCATCCGGAATTGTCAAGATATCTAAAATAAAAAACAATTGCAACGTCATTAAACGAAAATTATTGTCTATTTTTATAGTCATAACGTTGTTGATCATCCAAACAATCAAGAATTGTCTATGTATCTAGTCACTCTAATAGATCATAATATCATAGACATCACCATAACATATATGAGTTTTGGATGTCCACTAAAAAACAAATGACTTTCTCCGGACATATAGATCCGACGATGATGCTACATCAGAAATCAGGTTGTGGAACGTGGGTGCGAAGAATTACGAATTTACCTGTAACTTTTTGAAGGCAAGAGTTTGCTCAACTGTCTATTTATAGTAGTTTCAAAAAATGCCTTGAAAAGAGTTGGACATTGTACATACCACCTAGAAATCCAAAAAGTTCATACATGTTACAGGGTGCAACATTATTTACCATTCAAACAAGATCTCGAAACAAAAACACCCGTCAACTTCAAACAGTTTACATACATTATCAACTTGTGTCAACAAGTGGAGACAATCCAAACGTGTATGTTGATCCTTGAAAATCGTAGTTTAAATCGAACTCGTCCTGCAACTGTACATCGTTCGCATTTGAGGAATCCAGAAACATGAGACCATCTTCATTTCCATAACAAGGTCTCATCACTTGTGTCTTCATGTCTTCTTCTTCCTCGTCGTCGTCAGTCGAATGTAAATTCTTCTCCACAAGTTCTCTAAACATAGATGATCTAAGTAGCAAGTCAACTGCTGTTGAAGATCTTTTGCTTGAAGTAAATGGTAATTTAGTTTCAGATGGTTTTTGTTCTTCCAGAAATGGAGACTGTGGCTCATCGTACCAACTGTAGTTATTTGACGGCATAACATTTGATTCGATGGTTGTTTGTTGTTCATGGTTTGTGGATCGAGTTTGTGTACCAGGATTCAACCATGTTATGTAATTACTCAACTCAAAGTTGGTCACAGCGTTTAGTCCTTTGTACTCTATTGCTGCAATATCATAAGCGCGTGCAGCCTCTTCTTGTGTGCCTAAAAAGCAACTTATGGTAAGTTGATGATCATATTTTATAATGCAACTTCTTATTAAGCAAACCAACTTATTAAAACAATAGTAAAACAGTTTAGGAGATTGTAACGCTTTAAATCACTTTGAGCAATTTTTGACCAATATAGACAAACCGCAAGAAAATACAATGTATTATCCACCTTTTTACTCACATGCGTGGCAGAAAAGAACTCAACTTAACTTAAAAACTTTTAAAAAATGTAACTTGGGCTATGTTTAGAGTTACAAGGCCCAAAAATGATGGACAAAAAGGTCTCAACGGGCCAAATCATGTGGCAAACGCCCTAGGCGGCCTGGCTATTGGACTCGCATTCCAAACTTTAAAGTCCCAATTTCGAAGTTAAAAGATTTTCCCAATTTTATCGAATCTTTATGTGTTCCCTTTTATGAGTAAAAACGCGCGCATCTTTGATTCGAGTAATTCACGTGTTTATTTGAGAAGGCAAATTTATATATTGGTAGTTAGTGTCAATTATTCAGATTTAGCTTGAGATGCCATATTTAGATCCAACCTATAAAGGAGGGCTTGATGTTAGTTTGAGTATTAAATAAAATTTTACAAATTTTCTCTGTTTATGTGCTTCGCTCTGCGTCAGATTTAGACGAGATTACTTACTATAGGTTCCGAGATATAAGTATTTGTTTCCAAAAACTCGCCCAATTCTTGCTTCCCATCTCCCATTATGATGGTGCCTTGCAACACCCCTATACTTTGACACCCCTCTTGAAAATCCACTACTCTTCCTGGAACAATTGACAAAAAAGTAATGTTATTCAATAGCCATAACTTTTTATTATTATCTAAAATCTTATCATGCACCATTGATCTTACCTCCTTAGTGAAGCCAAGTATTCTTCCTTTGTCAAATTCTGCATTATTTCAATCTCTTTCTCATACTCAGATACCTTTACAAAAGTTAAAAGATGTCAATGAGATTGAACTCACGTGATTCGGATCAAATAGTTGATATATAATTAGAACATTTGTGGTGCAAAGATAATATATTTCTTGCAAGATTTCATATAAAAAAATAACACCTTGCAAGAATTAGTGTTTTTCTGGACAAAGCATGTCAAGTGTACTTTTTTTTTTCCTTTGTTGCATTAACATTTTAATCCTCCTTTTCTCAAACTGTATTAATGTTTTTTACAATTATCTTTATTTGGAAACAAAATATCCTAATAATAATGCTTAAAACTATGATCCATACTGGGAAATTTGTAAAAGTAGTTGGTCCCCAATACTTGAGTGCAGCTAGATCGTATGCTCTTGCGGCTGATTCTTCTTCATCATAAGCTCCTGAGATCATAATCGAACAAAATTAGCAAACTTTATGGTTTAAAAGATTTATACAAATCATCATCATAAGTCATACGACTTATAGAAACAAGTACTTACCAAGATAAACTGTTCAGCGTACGTCATCCAAAACGCAGATCACATGAGCAAACAGACGAACTCAGATCAGATAACAGCGTTTGAAACTAAAAAAGACTAGTAAAAGATATAATATTAGTAAATACATGCATGCAGTTACCTTGTTTTCCTTTCTTTTTCTGTGTAGCATTCCAAGAAAGTTTGTCCCATAAGTGTGCTTCAAATCTCCCTGTCCACCTATGTCTGCTCACACCGCGAAACTTAGAACTTCTGTTTACAGTCGTTGGCGAAGCTTGACCCGTTTGCTGAGTTGGCTCGCTTTTGCAGTCCAGTGTAAGTGCTGCTGCGTCTCTTCGCCTTCTTTTAACGCGCCTTACTTCTGGGGTCTCGTGGTTAACTATGGCAATGGATCGCTTTCTGTAGTTCTCTTCGCTCTTAATTGCCATCATTGCCATTTGCACTTTAAAGTTTTGTTTACTTTACTCCCTCCTTTAAGCTTTCTTCCTCGGTTTATGTATTTATATATGCATATATGAAAACTGTTGGCTTTTTGGGTTTTTTATGTTTTATAATAATTTGATGATTTCAATGAATTGGAGCAGCTTGATGCCAACCTTATTTTGTCCATGATTTTTATTCCTGGCATCATTCTTCATTGTTTTATACGTTAAAAACTTGTACCCTTTCTAGTTAAAGTGTAGTCTAGTATCTTCTAATGTTGTATTATTCTCATAATTATGAAAACTAGAAACCGAAAATGCCTCACTACGAAGTCGCAGATATGTATCTTCTAATATAGTATCGATAACCAACACTCGATGATCTGGTGTGTAAACGCAAACTCGTTTTCTAGATGTTATTTGTCCAAAAACTTCCATTGTAAAAACGTCTCAGGAACTTGTACCTTGTATATAGTTATAATGTTTTTATCCCATATAGGGAAATCTAGTCTTGTAGAATGTTGTATTTCTCGATGTATTCGCTTTTAGCAGTGGCGAAGCTTGAGATTTCCGACCGGGGGGTCGAAAACGTGTATACCCAAAAATTTATGTAAAACCAGGGGGTCAAAAACGTAAATACCAAAAAATTTCTATACGAAAACTACATACTCTCCACTACTGAGCGAAAAGTTCGCGGGGTCGGTCGCCCCCTCCACCTCCACTATGCTGCGCCATTGGCTTTTAGATTGAAGTATTTTCATTGCTAACTCAAAATCTCAAATAAATGAGTCAAAATGACGCAACGTTTCATGAATCGTACACCAATTTGTTGAAACGACACAACAAATCAATGTGTTTGGTTGGTACACTACCCCTTGCCCCCGTCGCCCAAGCCAGAAATCATACTAGGGGCTGTTTGGTAGCCTCTTAATGACCATTTAGATGCTACCTCATAATGGTTTAAAACCTCTGAATGAATAAGAGGTAACCTCAAGTCTGAATGGTTAAGAGGTAACCTCTGAATGATAAATCATCACATGTCACATTCTTCTACTTTCTCATTGGTAAAATTCTTAATGGTTCTACCTCTTAATGACCATTCAGAGGCTACCAAACAGCCCCTAGTATTGAACGAGTCGCACTTCCTAACATGTAATTAAGTTTACTCTTCATTTGCTCTTAGCAAAATTTCAGTTACCTAAAATTACTTGATAAAACTTAAAGAACGAATAAGATTTAAAATTACTTGTATATTGCAAATTAGAACTTTTTTTTTTACTAAAAATAGTCTATTATCAAGCATGCATGATGGTATCTTCATGGTTTTTAAAATATAGGTTTCATTCGCGAATAATTCACGTCTTAAAAAAAATAAGTTGCCAGCTGGTTTTAAATATATAATTATATATCTTGTCACTAGCATGCATCTCCTAGCACACAATGAGTTTGTGTGCTTCACGGGTCCCTGCATTGATGACGATTTAAACTATGGAATCGACTGATTTTGACATCAAGATCGACTCTATTCTGTGTGAATGAAAGCTTCCGTATGCCTTAAAAAAATACTAAATAAAAGGGAAAATGCTTGAATTTGGAGTATGCTTTTAAAATTTTGTGGCCGTTTTTCTTTTTCATATAATTAAAAGGAAATTTACAGGTTGTACACATTTGATCAGTTTATTATATATATACCAGACTAGTTTAAGATTCAGTGTGTTACACATGTTGTATAAAGAAAATACTTTTTATAAATCTTGATGTAATAAATTACACATAAATGTAGATGTTACTATAATCACAATTAGTTTCCGTGTTACGATTATTAACATATTTAAACACCCCTTGCTCTTTAACATGAAGTGGCTTCTCATTAACATATAAATACGGAAAAAACAATCACAGGTCATTTTATGTAATATATTTTAGTTTATATAATATATAATAGTAATAATACAAAATGATGCATGAGATATGGAAAAAGTTAAATTGCAATATACATTTTTTTCCCTTTATTTCTGTTGTATGTGAGACTTGAAGTCTTGAAAATAAGACCTTCAAATCTAAGTGTACCTAAAGGTTTTTGTTTTTACCAATGGGTCACCAACCTCATTGGTAATTACAATATATAAGTAACAAACATACTAAAAATATATAAATCTCTAAATATTTCTTTGTACATCATATTATTCGTCTTATTTGCAACATTTTTCATCTTTGTTTAATATTAGTCAGTGACTTTGTGTCTTCTTCTTATTCTTAATAGTGTCACATACATTATTCATCTTATTTGTAACTACCTATGAGCAAAAACTAATTTTTTTTAAGTACAAACGACATTAGATAGTGATTGTACTTGACTTTTATTAATAACGAGTTGACGTTAACCCGCGCGTTGCAGCGGGATGTTGATTAGTTTTATGCAAATATCTTAATTCTAGTATTACTATATGAGACGCAAAATTCTCAATTTTAAGAAAAACATTTTTTTTTCATTTTGCTTTGTCCCCATTCTATAACACCACATTCAAATATTTTACTTAAAAATACATAAAGTGTTTTAAGGAATTTTCCAATTCTAAAACCCAATCTAATATAGACCTTCAGGGACAACCAAATTAACCAATATTATTTTACCTAACTATTAAAAATTAAAACCAGACCAAATAAAGTTACTTATGATTTGATTTAACAGTTTGTTATTTTGTAGAAGTTCGACTTTAATTTACCATATTTTAACTTATTCTATGGGTAAAATTGGTTCCAGTTATCCTAAATTTAATGTTGATTTGTTTATATTTTTATAAATGCAAATACACATTGCAATTTTTAATAAGCTAACTTCTGGTTATGCTCATATTTTATTATCTATATATGTTATCTTTCATATCGACCATTATCGAAAAATTCAGTAAAACATACATTTAAACTTTTGATTAGAATTAAAAACACTACTAAACTCGTAACTTGTACATAACACCAAACACTATTATTTAATAATACTGCACATAAATTGTACATTAGAAACATTAAAAGATACAGATTATAATTTTCAACTGTAAAAGAGACTCACTGCAATTTTTAAAGGATGAATGTAATAATCTAATCATACCCTTATTAAATGTGGCTTTGGGCATATGAAATTGTAAGTGAACCTTGAATATATATTTGTAGTAATATAATAGGAGAACCGTAAAGTAAAGTAGTGAATAAAGCAAAATTGTGCCATCAAATACCACCACACAATACCATCCAAATACAACTTTTCTAAGATAAAGCATGACTCTTCGTATCCCCATATTTCTTATTTCTAATACATAGCCATCGCAAGTTCGCAACCACAACAGCACCACTGCACCACTGCCTCCACAGCATCGCCACTGAACCACCATCAACCACCGCCACAACAACACCACCACCAAACCGCCATCTCACTCTAAACTCTTCATCATCCATCACGGCCACCACCGTCGATCCCGTCCATCTCTCCCCTTCTTCTCCGTAACCGTCTCTACCGCCACCATGCAAAAATGTTGGTGTTTTGTGGCGCCTCCCTTTCCTAACCATCTAAACTTGTTTGCGGCAACCAAGAAATAATTAATATTCAGATCGGTGAGGGTTATATGTGTGTGAAACGGTGGGAGACTGGGAAGAATAGTGGTCGGAGAGGAGACGCATCTATTTGATTCTCAAGTGTCATGACGGTTTTTGAAAAGTTTTGTCGGACGTTTGTTTTGAATGGTTTTATTGGTTCCGTTACGGTGTGTCCACCACTCCACCACCGATATAGTTTAATTTTAATCCCCGGTTGTATATATATTTGAAGATTTTATGTGTATATTCTCCGTTTGTTTAGCGTGGTGTGTATACTCTTCGGTTGTTTAGCGTTGGTGTGACGGAACCGATGGCGAGAGCGGTTACCGTAACCGTGGTGATTAATGTTTAGTGGGGAACCGTTAACTTGCTATTGAATAAAATATCGTTATGCGAAACGGTGGGCCGGTGCCATTAGTTATGCGAAACGGTGTGAGGTTATAAATTGGAAATGGTTTGAAGAGGCATGTGTATGAGATCACACCCTAAGTTGCTAATTGTATAAGAGTATAATTATTTGCTAAACATCAAATTGTTGTTTATTTATAAGCTATGCAAACATTTTAAATATGGAAATGATTTTCAGTTATCATTCAAGATTTCATTAAAAAATAATAACAATACAAAAAGTTCTTATTATTATATTGATTTATTTAAACAAGAAAGGCAATTTAAACTATTACTATTCTTGAACATAATAATAAACTTTTATTATTTTATAATATGAATGCAAAAAATATATGTTATAATTTTTAGAAGTCGGTTATAATTTTGTATATCAGTTACAATTATATATTATATTTGAAAAGGTCATTATATTTATTAAGTGTTTAAGAAATGCCGACTTAAAAAAGAAACTAAAGATTGAGATAGTTATAATGAAATTACATTTACAGTTATAGAAAAAACTTTATATAAATGAGAACACAATCTCGAAATTAAAGTAAAAAATATTACAAATATAAAAAATGTTTGATTAATCTTAAAAAAGGAATGTAACTAAAAAAAGTAATGATACATTAAAATAATCAAAAACATTTTTAATTATTTAATATTTAAAAAAATATGTATGCAATCATTAATTGATTAAGATCTACTATAGAAAATATGGTAAAAGAAATAAAGTTACAAATTCTTGAATAAACTATTGATAATTGTATGTTTAATTGAAAGAATATTATTAAATGTCAATAATTCAAACGATATAACTAAACTTTTAAAATAACATCGAAGTTTTCATTGGAAATGTTAAGGTGATTAGATATTGAAAAATTTAACGGATCAACAAATACCTAGTTGAAAATCGGTGTAAAATAACTAATCATATGCAAGCTTCTACAAGTAGATTTTTAATGAAGAAAACACTCTTACAAAAGATAACAAAGGAAACTGCATATACCTTAAAATAAAGACACATCCCTAGTATCTCTGTAACTAATTTTCTACACATTAATGAAGAAAATAATATTACAAACCCTTAACATGCTTGAAAACTAAAATGTCAAGATTGATTCTTATGGTCATTGTCAAGGAAACCGTAATGGGAAGGGTAAGCATGTGAGTTTTGCATAAAGTACAATTTGGTTAGTTATGTAGATACACATAACGAAAGAAAATACACAAATAATGAAGCTATACAAAATTAATTAAGGTGATTAACACTCATGAAAAAAATGATCACTATCGATAAACACTCATGTAAAGCAACAACCTAATAAAAGTATTTGTATCTATACATTTTTTTTGAAACACAAACTTCATTAACGCACACCACCCACAGAACGGGGCGGCCAAAAGATAGCCACAGTTACATAATTATAAAATTACACCAATCATTCCACAAAACCGTTCTATTTTTAACTCTAT
The DNA here is from genome assembly GCA_030545235.1 of Helianthus tuberosus. NCBI lineage: Eukaryota > Viridiplantae > Streptophyta > Magnoliopsida > Asterales > Asteraceae > Helianthus > Helianthus tuberosus. The sequence continues at coordinate 147,115,826 of CM060400.1, forward strand.
TACTATACCAAAGAAAGCTAGTAGTCTTCAAATCGTTGACGGTCTCTTCAACCCGGGCCTGCTTATTCTCCAACTTAAGCTTATTTATAGCACGCCAAATGCACCAACACCCCACCTTGATGATACATTCAAACGCCTCCTTCGCATTCCCACCAAGACCTACCGAGTTACCTAACTCCAAAAGATCTCTAATCGACGTAGGAACGAACATGGCCACTCTACACCAATTCCAAACATAGTTCTAAACCCGCGCAACAACATAGTAGAAACAGAAAAGGTGTCTGGTTGTTTCCTCATACGAATTACACAAGGGGCACGCCTCATCTTCGATATGAATGTTCATGGCCTTCAAAGCATCCGCTGTAGGAATACGACCCATCTCAACTCTCCACAGAAACACATTGCATTTCAGCGGAATCTGTTTGTTCCAGTTCATAATATATATATGAGTAAAGTACTTTTTGAGTCCCTTTTGTTTGTGCATTTTAACTATTTGAATCCAAAAACAAAACTTGTCTTGATTTGAGTCCCTATGGTTTGTATTTTTAACTCTTTGAATCCAAAATGAAACCTCATCCAACCCTTTGAGTCCCTGTGGTTTGTATTTTTAACCCTTTGAATCCAACCCTTTTAGTCTATGATTTGGATGAGGTTTGCATTTTGGATTCAAAAGGTTAAAAATACAAACCACAGGGACTCAAATCAAGACAAGTTTGGTTTTTGGATTCAAATAGTTAAAATGCACAAACCACAAGAACTCAAAAATGACTTTACTCTCTCTCTCTCTATATATATATATATAGGACAAAGATCCGTTAGGAACCACCCCTTATTGCGAGAACCGCGAGAACCAATGTGAACACAACAAAAAATGCCTAAAAATAGCTAAAAAACACAAAAAAAATTTTAATATTTTTTATGTTAAAATCGCTACTTTTAGTAGCAAAACAAAAAAAATTAAAAAAAAAAATTTTGGCTACTAAAAGTAGCGATTTTAACATAAAAAATATTAAAAACAAATTTAAGATTTTTTTTTGATTTTTTTAGGTTTTAGTTTTTAGCATTTTAGCTTTGGGGGGGGGGGGGGGTTGGGGTTGGGCTAGGTTTTTTTTAGGTTCTAGTTTTTAGCATTTAGCTTGGGGGGGGGGGGGGGGGTGGGGGGTTTAGGTTTTGGGGGGTGGGGGTTAGGTTTTTTTTTAGCTATTTTAGGTTGTTTTTCACATTGGTTCTCGCAATAAAGATGGTTCTCGCATGAACCTTACCCTATATATATATATATATATATATATATATATATATATATTGTTGTTCACCTCTTCTCCTCTATCCATCATCATCCTAATAGCTCCAACCGTAAACTCTTCACTCGACCGCCCTAACCATTTCCACCCGTCGCGCTGATCACGGATCCTAATAGCGTCTAAATCTCTCAGCCACCAGTTAAACTTAGCTATTTCCAAGAAAGACCTCAGGCTCCGAGACCAGTTCCAGCCGAATTCATCACCTTCAGCGTTATGAGTCACTCGGTCTGCCACAAAGCATTTCTTAACAGCTTCTAAATTAAATAAATTCGGGTAGATATCTTTAAGAGCTTCATTATGAATCCAGGGATCGATCCAGAAAGATATACAACGCCCATTTCCCACTTCTCCCTTGAAAAAAATTCAAAGCGGCGTATCGTTAGTAATGGTTCTAGCAATATTCTTAACAATATTATTCCAAACCCCACTTAAACTTTTATTAACCGAAATGAAATCCCAACTCCTTTTACTTGAATGAATCGCATTCACCACCTTAACCCATAAATGATTTTTCTCCGTCTTATACATAACTACAGTTACATGGTTTTAGTAATTAACATTCATGAAAAAAAGATCATTATCAATACATAACTACAGATACATGGTTTTAGTAATTAACATTCATGAAAAAAAAAGATCATTATCAATGAACACTCATGTAAAGCAACAACCTAATAAAAATATGTAACTATACATATCTATAAATATATGCATGTATAGAACACCTATATCAAAAAAAAGGAATTTAGGTTTCAAACAAACAAAATTAGGATTTAACATACATATTGTTGGTTGATTTCTTTCGATTCAAATGTATGGTTATTGGAAAGTGAATGTGCCAAACACAATTATGGTGGGGATATGGAAGAAATATTAGGGTTTGTGATTTGCAATAAATTCAAAAGAAAACGATTTGCACAAAAAGTAAAATATGGTTTCTATTGTGAGAAAATAAGTGGAACAAAGGAATTGTGTTTTCCCTCCTAAAGCAAAACAATAAGGAGAATAACAATGCCACATAACAATTAATGGCTTATAAGTGGTTGTCAAGTGGCCAAAGTTTGTTTTGTTTTATTATAATGTATAGATATAGATTTGCTTATTTTAACTCATATTAGTTATTTATAATATAAATTTGTTTATTCAACATAATAAAGTGTTTCAAATATTTAATCCTTTAAAAAAAATGAAGACGTGTTGAATTAACTTATTTAAAATAGCACCATCACTACCACCCGACACCACCACCACCCGCAACCACCCACCACCGCTAACCATCACCAACCACCACCACCACTCGCTGCCACTGCCATCATCACCCCCACCGCCAGCACTACCACCCACCACCCACTGCTACCACACGCTACCACCTGTCGTGACCTCCATCGTCGCCGCCACCCAACATCATCACATCCACCTATTACCTAGACCATTCCATTCCCTTCTCTATCCAATTACCACCACCCATTACCTTGTCCATTTTATTCACTTGCCCATCCCATCACCCTATACCAAACATATCCTAAGGCTTTAGGATTGTTGTTCTTTTATGCTTAACTTCAGTGGTGGTGTTGGCTAGGTATGGATAATCTTAGCTCATACTCGATTATAAAACTGTATTTCATACCCTATCTTATACCACTCGGGTATCTATTACTAATTACCTATGTACATATGAGTATTGGGTATACCTGTCTATGATCTTATGTAGTTACGACTTACCCAATATTGAATGTGAATTACCCAGACGCCTGATCCTGAACTAATCTAAAACGGACTTATAATATAATACACCAACCACACATCTAGCAACTCTTTAAGTTTGATAATTTAATTTTATAACCATTTTAACATACTATTTATTATGTATTTAAAATTATATGATATATATATGTGTGTGCGTATACTTGTTTTGATGTGGGTAAACGGGTTTAGGTAAGTGGACAGGTATCACCTAAAACTATGCCTTCTTAAACCCATGAAAAGTTTTTAAACTAACCCATACCGAGTCTCATACCCAAATATTTGTCCTAAATATTTCAGGTTTTCCCGTTAGGTTTAGGTTATTTTGTGATCCTACTTAATTTGACAAGTGTATTGATACCGCTTTGAAGAGTTACTTATATCACTTAAAAGTAAAACGCAGGAGATTTCGTGTTTCTCTAGCATATATGTACCATTTTGTTTTGTTTTATTTATTTGTTCTAATCATCTATTGAACATGTCACAAAATATAGTTGGCTAACTAATGTATTGCAAAATACATCTCTTATTCGTGTACAGTTTGTATAGTTTCTCGTTATATTTAGTCTTGTTTTCATTAGAATGAGCATACTATTGATCAATTTGAATTGTGCAGGTCTTGGTGCTTAAATTTGCTGAAAATTGAGTAAAAACGAGCCACAATGTTGAAACACCAAGTCCCGGAACGAGTTGAAAAGAGTTAGAATAAATTTTGGAGTTTTTGGGATGCTGAAGCTGGGAAAATTATGCAACATTCTATGAAAATTGAGTTGTGGCGTCGCGCCACAGCAACACATCATTCTCGTCGCGCCCCGCCACCATTTAATTATTGATTTCTGACATTCCATGGCGTCGCGCTACGCCACGATGAAGCAGTTTACCCGTCGCGCGATGCGATGGGGTATATTGACGGCAATTCTTTGTTACGTGACAAGAGTTTCATATAAAAACCAAGAGAATCGTCATTAAACCCTAGTTACGAATTAAGGAGATCATAGGCGATTTGGAGAGCATTCCTGGAGCAATTTTGAAGGTTTTGAAGCATAGGAATCATTGGTACGAGTTTGGGACGAAGGATTGAAGACTACACGGGTTTTCTAGTTCTTTGTTTTTGATTTTTCTTTCGAAACTCATTATCATGAATTCTTGTTTGAACTTCTTTACTTTGTTTTCATTATTTGACATGCTTGGTGTTTTGGTCAAAAATCAGGCTAGGATAATGCAACCAAATCTTTTATTGTGAGGTATGATGCTTGAATCAATGAACAAATGTATGAACAACTTGCAAATGAAATGAACAAATGACACAAGGATTTATACGAGGAAAAAGCCCTTGATCAAGAGATGATCTCCGGCATAAAAAACCTCGGGTGATGGAAACTACCGATCACCAACTACAATTAAACAAATGATTGTTACAACTCGGGATGATAACAAGCTTGTTACAAGGATCACTAGTGTGCAAAATGTATGAAATCGCTATTGAGTTGCCGAGAGTTTGCGAGAGTGTGTGTGTTTGTTAAATTAGCCAATTGTTCTAAATCAAGCTCGTTATCCCCTTTTAAAAATGGAAATAAAGCAAATAACTAACTATCCGCCAAATGTGCAAGCTACGCACGACTTCTAAAACGGTCATTCCAGCCATGCACGTGCAGAATATTGAAAGCATATTCCCCAAGAATATCGGCAAGACTAAGTCCACTCGTCCATTCCTGCGTAACAAGTTTAAACATAGAGGAAACAACCGTTAGTGTTAGGATAACAATGAGGATCCTGGATCCTTAACCCTGCAACGTCTTCTGAGGATCCTTAATTCAAACAGAATTGAGGATCCGTGATCCTGGCTGCACTTGAGGATCCGTGATCCCTAGACTTATAAAATCCATCCCTAACACTTGGCTAAACTTTTAAGCCACCTAGACTATGATGAATGGATTGATATAAAGTTTAAACCTTTTTCGTTAATTGCATGTATTTTATGGGTTGATTGTGCATTGTAAAAGGTTTGATTTATTGATTTGATGTGCATGTGTACTTTAACTTGGTTTATTACTATCAATTGCTTTGTGTGAATCTTGGTGGTTGTCTGCTACGGAATAGGTTCATGCTAGATCTTTGACTGTGTGTTTTTGATCTTTAGGGAGAATTGGCCAATAAACCCTAGAAGTAATAGTTAGTAATCTGCTAGGTTTTAGTGTTCTACTAGTCCTTATAGCTGGAAGGTGCGGGGCTATTGATAGGTCTTACCCGACGAATTGCTTTAGACAGTCTTTGGAAAAAGTAGTGCCTTAGTTGCCCCTTCGGTTTATTAGTCTATCAAGTCAAGTTAATATATTCAAACTATCCTAGACATATAATTGGAAAAGAGTAGGTCAATATTAGGGTACTTACACAATAATTAGACAACTGGAAGGAAGCTAATAACCGGTAGGATTAACAGCCTAGGTAGTGCCATAAGTTTCACCTCGAGAAAGCTTGAGGGGCTTAGTTGGTGTCTTAATAGGTTTAGTATCATAAGATCCCGGTTCCATAAATCATGTAGTTAACTTAATTGGTAATTTCTTAAAATCAATCCAGGATTCTAGTCTAGGTGGTCTCTTTCATCGTCTGAGTAGTTCTAGTTTAATTTTTATTTTAATTAAGTAGTTTAAATAGATTTCCTTAGATTTTCAGTAACCCCCCCCCCCCAAAAAAAACAATTAAACAAGTTTGAGTCGTGTCTGTCAGTGTCTGTTAGTGTCTAGTAACGTGATTAATAGAGTCTCGTGGTTCGATATCCGGACTTCCTTAGGTCATACTACAGTGATCGGTACACTTGCCGATTGTGTGGTTTAGGTCGAGTCTAGATTTAAAGCTTTTTAGTGTCTAGCTTAGAGAGTCTAATTTAGTTAATTTTGTTAGTCTGTTTAGCACACATCAAGTTTTTGGCGCCGTTGCCGGGGACTCTTGGCAATCGCGTTTATTAGCTTTGATAGACTTCATTGACATATATGTGCTACGTGTTTTGTTTTGAGTCTTTTTTTTTTTCATTTTGAGTCTTAGTGACTAGTGTTTGCTCTTCTCATATTCAGGTTTTTGCTTGTAGTGGATGCCACATCTGCGCTCACACGGACCGCCGCCGAAGCCACCATCAAGGAGTCATCATCTCAACTGGGCCAAGGCCCAGAGGTTAGTACATCTTCATCTTTTACTACTTTCCCAGATTTCGATACCACTCCCATACCCGTCCCACCACCTTCACCAAACCATTCACCTAAAACTTCCCCACCCGATAGTCCAACTTCTAACACCTTTAGCGCCCTAGAAAACATAGACTTAGAACAAATGGCCAACGCACGATAAACCGTCCATCAACAAGCCACCCAAAATTTCACCGGTCTTGCTTCACCCATCACCGTTCCACCCATAGTTAGCGAAAACTCATGGCAGATTCCATCTTATGCCATGCAAGCCATCACCAATAGCATCCAGTTCCATGGCTGTGAGGACGAGGATGCCCCCGCCCATATAAACCGTTTCTCTCATATACTCGCTACTTTTAGCCTTCACAGAGCCCCAAACGATGCTACTTACTTGTATCTTTTTCCCTTTTCACTAGCCGGTCGTGCAACTACTTGGTTGGACTCTCAGCCAACCGGTACTTTTACCACTTGGGCGGGCCTTCGTCAAGCCTTTTTGAACAAGTATTTCCCACCCGCTAAAGCCTCACGTCTTCGTGATCAAATTCACTCATTCCGCATGGAGCCCGACGAGCCCTATTACCTTGCTTGGGAGCCTTTCCAAAACCTTTGTGCTCGTTGCTCCCAGCATGGTCTTTCCGATTAGGCCCTTTGTGAAAAATTCTATAACGATCTCACCCAAGAGACTCGTGATCGTTTCGACACTAATGCGGGGGGTCATATGATGGGTATTCTTACTGTTGCCGAGTGTTTAGAGCGTTTCGAGGCATTTGCCCAATCTCAATCTCAGTCGCGAGCCGATCAGCGGTATCAACGTGGCAATTTAAATACCACTACTAGTGCACCCGCCCGTGGGGTGAACCATGTCAATATGGACCCTAGTTTAGCCGCCGTATTAGAAAACGTAACTCGAGAGCTCAAGGAGATTAAGGCTAAGGTAGGTAAGTGTGAGTTTTGCCGAGGGGGTCACGATACGAGTGCGTGTCCCTTGTTAGTTGGTGAGGAGCAAGTTGATTTCGTGGGAGGAGGTTTAGGTAGAGGTCAACCTAGTGGGTTTGGTAATAATTTTGGTTCGGGTTTGCGTAATAATAATAATTTTAATAATAATAATAACTTTCGGTCCAATGGTAACCCCCCTGGATTTCAATTAGCTCAAAATCCAAATAGGGGTCAAGGTTCATTCTTTGGTGGGGGTTTAAATGGGCAGTTCAATAAGGGGTTCAATGAACAGGTCAAAGAGGGGGGTTCAAATAATTAGGTTCAACCTGGTCAGGGTTCAAGTTATGATTTAAGGGGTAGACTTGAGAGAATGGAGGCAATGGTGAGCCAGTTAGTTGTTAAAGACCAAACCACCCAAAAGATCCTTACCGAACATGACCTTATGCTTAAGAACCACCAAGCCTCTTTCCAAGACCTTCAAAGAGTCGTAGGTGACATGTCTAGGAAATTAGAGGAGAGATTACCCGGTCAGTTTGCGGGTAACACCTTACCGAACCCTAATGCCCATGCCAAAGCCATTACCACTCATAGTGGCAAAACCGTAGGGAACCCGAGAGTTGAGGAGAGAGTAGAAGAAGAGGATGAGGAGATTGTCGATGAAGAAATTGAGATGGAGGCTCCCGGCAAAGTGCAACCGAGGCTAAGCCCAGCAAGTACCGCACAACCCGGTGAGTCTCAAGTTGAGAAGAAAGTAGAGAAACCACCCGTAGACATTAGACCTTCTCCTCTATTAGACCATTCGCGTGTCCCGTTTCCTTCACATCTTAGGAACCAAAAATACTCAAGGGAATACGGGCAATTCTTAGACATCTTCAAGCAATTGAAGATTAATCTACCTTTCATTGAGGCACTCCAATCTATGCGTAAGTACACGAAGTTCTTGAAAGACCTTCTTAGGAACAAGGAGAAGTTAGGAGAGTTGTCGAATGTCCCATTGAATGGAGGGTGCTCAGCAGTTGTTCTAAATAAGCTTCCCGAAAAGCTTACCGATCCCAGTATTTTTACGATTCCATGTCTATTCGGTAGTAATACCAATACTCGAGCTTTAGCCGACCTAGGTGCTAGCATCAATTTGATGCCCTTTTCTCTCTACGAGAAGCTAGACCTAGGTGAGCTTTCACCTACCCGTATGACATTATCCTTAGCTGATCGGTCCGTGAAATACCCGAGGGGGATAGTTGAGAATTTGCTAGTTAAGGTCGACAAGTTTGTTTTTCCCGCCGATTTCATCATTCTCGATATGGAAGCGGATAAGAGAGTTCCCATCATAATTGGTCGTCCGTTCTTACGTACCGCTAAAACACTCATAGATGTTTACGATGGTAAGATTACACTTAGGGTCGGTGAGGAGAGAGTCACCTTTGAGATATATTGTTCCATGAACCACCCAAGTGGTTCCGATGACTATATTGGTCCTTGCCATTCCGTATATTTCTTGAACTCCTTCATCTCATGTGTCGACCATTGCCTAGAGTATATTAGTGGTGCCAATTTAGTGGTAGGAGAGAGAGTAGAGGAGGAGTCGTTGAGGGTAGATGAAGTAGAAGTTGAGGGAATTCCTTTGATTCCCGAAGTATTAGCCGTTAGTGATGACACCACCCAACCCCCACCCTTAGAGCTTAAGGTACTTCCATCTCATTTAGAATATGCCTTTTTAGGGGAGGGTTCCGAGCTACCCGTTATCATCTCATCACAGTTGGAGGAAGAAGAGAAGTTGAGGTTGTTGGAGGTGTTGAAGGCCAACAAAGAGGCCATTGCTTGGAGGTTGTCCGACATTAAGGGCATAAGCCCTTCTTATTGCACCCACCGAATACTCATGGAGGATGATTTCAAACCGGTGGTGCAACCCCAAAGGCGGCTCAACCCCAACATGCAAGATGTTGTGAAGAAGGAGGTTCTAAAACTCCTAGATGCCGGGATGATATATCCCATCTCAGATTCACCATGGGTTAGTCCCACTCAGGTTGTCCCTAAGAAGGGAGGGATGACTATTGTCATGAATGCAAAGAATGAGCTTATCCATTCTCGTACGGTCACGGGATGGCGCGTGTGCATCGACTACCGAAAGTTGAATGATGCCACCCGAAAAGACCACTTCCCATTGCCCTTCATCGATCAAGTGTTGGAGCGTCTGTGGCACCTATGCGTATCGACGCATGCCATTTAGGTTTTCTGGGTACTTCCAGATCCCCATCGCCCTGGAGGATCAGGATAAGACCACTTTCACATGCCCCTATGGCACCTATGCGTACCGACGCATGCCATTTGGGTTGTGCAACACTCCAGCTACTTTTCAGCGGTGCATGGTTGCCATATTTCAGGATATGATTGAGAGTTCCATGGAGGTGTTCATGGATGATTTTTCGGTATATGGTAACTCCTTTGATGAGTGTTTGAAGAATCTCGGGAAGATGTTGAAGAGGTGCGTCGAGACGAAGCTTATGTTAAATTGGGAAAAGTGTCACTTCATGGTGACGGAAGGTATTGTTATCACACCCCGAAATTCCACGTGTCACCGGTGGGCCCGGTGGGGGAGTATCGTGACGTGGTTGGCAACACAATAGTCAAACAACACAATATTTAATATGCACAGCGGAAGCAAATTTAAAAGATATAATACAACCGAATAAATTATTGTAATATCAAGTATCACAACGTTCGGATGTTTATCCACAGAACGGATCGCAATAAAATATGAAACAATAGTTCAACAGACTTCAGGCATCTTAAGCTTGCGAGACTTCTAATGGTGCTAAGGAGAAATCCTAGCCAATTACGCTTAGTACCTGCATTTAATCTTTTAGGGAAAATACGTCAGTTTACACTGGTAAATACATTCAACTGACTCATTTTGGAAAATGATTGAAAATTGGTTTGGATGCACGTAGCATAAACATTTTATTTAACTTGGGAGAATTATTTAATATCATAATATTGTGAACGAATTACATGTTCCTTGTGCGTTCAGTAGCCCGGATCAAGTCCGGGTTAAAGATCAATAGACACACCACAATATTTTTTTGTGCACTGACGGGTGTACGCCTACACCCCGCGCTTAAGTCGTGGCCATTTCGTAAAATGATGCCATGGATATCCGGGACATGGTCATTAACCCCCCAAAGGCTTTAAGTAACAAGACTGTTTAAACGAGCCGATCAAATTTATTCAACTACCCACTCAACGGTGGAGAATTTGATGCCCGATCAAGCGGTATGCTATATACCGTAACCCAAGCCCGTATAGGGAAAATAAGTTAAAAGTATTTACCTGAGCAATGTATAAATCACAATAAGCAAAATGCACGTAGCTTTTACTGGTACTCCTAATCTGGAACGAAGGTTTTATAATAACCTATTAGAATCCTAACGGGTCTTTAATTAAGCTTAAGCTTAGACCGGCTAGTTTCAAAGATACGGTTCGTACGCACGATTAAGCGAAGACCGGATAGAATGTGATTTAGACCCGACAAGTTCAGAGACTTGTTTAATATGGGTTTATTATTCACATTCTGGATTTTGAGATAAAACCGTTAAGGTTTGACCCGTTTCGGCTAATTTATGTAAACTTGTTACATAAACCGAACCGTACGCGTAATAAGCGTGACGGGTATTCATGAGAGCTATAGACAGGTTTCCTAAGTTAATTATGCCTCCAATATGTTGTGACATCAGTAAGATGTCTTTCATTATACCCGAAACGTGTTTAAACACAAACTAGGCCCCGTAGGGGTAGTTTGGTCATTTAAAAGTTTATAAAAGAGTTTAAGTAACAAGCTGAGTTACATGTCTGATGTAATCAGTAAATATACTCAATTTAATAAGTTATATCAGTAGGATAAAATATATATGTGAAATTTATCAATTTTAACCAAACTATGCCCCGTAGGGGTATTTTGGTAATTTCACATAAGCCGAAAAGCTCAAAACTGAAGTCTGAATTAATCAAATTTTGCTTACTGTTAAAATATTATAATTTTCCTATAATATCAGTAGGTATCAACCCGGGTATGTGTAATATAGTTTTTATTACATACTATGCGTTAAAAACGCTTAATAAGGCGATTATGAGCCGTTTACGGGTTCGATACATAAAGCTGATATTTTTATACTTCCAGAAGGCTTAAAATAATTTATTTAACATATCTAATCAGTAGCAAAAGGTTTGGAGTCGTTTAGATATGTAAAACTCATTTTATGGCCCGTAAGGGCAAAACCGACAATTACCGGACTAAGCCTACGACTACTAGTTATGCTTAGCCTAAAATTAATTAAAAATCTTTAAAAATCCCAAAATAATATATTACATCAGTGGGTAAAGATTTGGATATCAAAAGGTAGGCTTAACTAGGCTATACGCTAATTACGCCATTTAATTATCATAAAGCTTTCATTTTGCGATAATGAGCATATTAGATTAGGATTTCAATTAAAATTTATCCTAATTATATGGAATTACCCCTTAGGGTAACTCGTTAACCATGGTAAACAGAGACCATATTTGGTTAACTTATTAATCGTATTAGATTAGGATTTTAATTAAAATTTATCCTAATTATAACACTATCAATATATATTAGCACATAAGGCTTAGTCACATGGACAATTTAAATATAAGTTATGATTTCAGAGAATCAAGACCTTTAAGGTTTGAACATAGTTCATTACCTTTACCAGACAGGGAGTCATAGCTACCACTGTCTTTTGGCTCTTATGTAACGAGCAGGGCCCGTAGGCACATATTACCACGTATGGTAAAATATGATCATTTTAATTGATGATCTGACCCATGATTCAGAGATCATTAAGTTGGGTTTGGAATCTTTAGAAAGATCCTTACATAATAATAATGCGTGTGATTTTAAATGAATCACATCTGCCAGGAGTGTTAACATGTTTTCAGATGTTAACAGGGATTTGAATCTTTTAAACAGGTCTTACCATCTTGGCCCGACCTTATAATGACCCAAAGGCTAGGTTTCACACTTTAAGATTCTTATTTAAAAATTTCACATAGGCAGATTATTTATTTAAAAGGAATGATTTTAATTTATTTATTTCATATATAATTTATTTATGCACATAATGGCAACATGAAATTTATAAACAAACATTCCATTAATTTATTCAAAATATTACACGCTGCCCTAAACGGGTCTTTTCAAATAACAACTTACCCACGCAGGGGTTTAAATAAACACTTACCCTCGCAGGGGCTTAATAACACACATACCCACGCAGGGGCTTAGTAATAAACATAATAGTCCATGCAGGGACTTATACAATCACACACCCTCGTAAGGGTTAACTGAAATACAGACCCACGCAGGGGTTTTAAAATAAACAACATACATACCCACGTAGGGGTTTATACAACAAGATATGCCCACGCAGGGGCTCAATAACAGTTGGAAGGATTCAATGATCCTTCTTGTTCTTCCCTTTGATCAAGCTCGCCAATCCTTGGAAGAAGCTCTGTCTCTCCCTACGGTCACAGTGGAAGCGTCGCTCTACTTCATCCAACCATTGTAGGATTTCCTCCCTTTCTGGGGGAGAAAACCGTGGCGGCTGTGATTGTGTCCGGATAATAGGTCTAGGGGGTATCTGGTATCCCTGAGTCGGGTAACCTACTCCCCATGGATCTCCATAGGGTCCTTGGGTGTTGTAGTTCGCCGCTACCATGTAAGGGTCGGCCTCCGCGTAACCATAATTGTGGTGATTTGGCGGTTCAAACGGGTTATATGCCATGGAACCCGTGTATGCTGGAATTGGGTTATCAAAACCCATCGGCGGTGGCTGTGGTACAGCTGGTTGCGAAGGTCCACCCATTTGGGGGTCCTCCTGATGTGGCGGATAGTGGCTGCCACTGGATTGACGTGGGGAACTAAAATGGAAGTCCCCTGCTCGTGACGACATGCGCGCACCGGTTCTCCTTCGCCTCGGCGGTTGTGGAGGTGCCGGCTGCACTGGCGGCGGTGGAGGCGGTGGCGTGACTGCCACGAATCTGGAATCCACAGAGGGATCCTGTTGTTGCTGCGGCTGTTGCTGCTGAGGAGATGAATGGTGAGGAGGTGTATAGTACCATTCGTGCTAGGTGAACATGGCTTGGAAGCTATCTGGACCAACATAGGGTGATCCGTGGAACGAAGATCCGTCCGAGATCTCTATCGGGTGGTTCGGAGTACCACTTGCAGGTTCGACGGGGTCCGTATCCTCGTCCATGTCATCCGCATTATCACCGGAGAAGTGATCGTCTGGCCCCAGTGGGTTAAAACCCACGGGTTCTTGCACGTAGCCTACCGGATTAAACCGGCCCCGAAAAACTGGTGTGGGGTCCCCGAAAGAATGATGCGATAAAGATCGCTGCAATGATATATACGAGGGCTGAGGGTTGTTGGGCTCGTACTCCGGTTGTGGCCCATAAGGGTTTTGGACCGGAGGTGTAGAGCTGTGGGATACCGATCGTCTGGCTGGTTCAAACAAGTTCCTCCTATTCTGCCGAGGGTCGTCACTCTCGGTAGTAGACGGAGCTCGCGCATGTGATGGTCCAGCTTCGTTGTCATTGGGGGCGGTGATCGGCCCCTTGCCTCTTCCCCTTCTCCTGAAGAATCTTGGTGGCATTTTGTCCTGTCAATATAGCATGAGATAACAAAACAAACAAATATATGCAAAAATAAAGGACGACACAAACAAAGTGGAATTTGTCCTATGTTATATGTCTAGACTCGAAGGTTTAGATATGTGCAATTGTGTGACTGAGATTAAACATAGAAAGGCTAGTGTTTAATTCGCTCAGTGTTGGCTCTGATACCAACCTGTCACACCCCGAAATTCCACGTGTCACCGGTGGGCCCGGTGGGGGAGTATCGTGACGTGGTTGGCAACACAATAGTCAAACAACACAATATTTAATATGCACAGCGGAAGCAAATTTAAAAGATATAATACAACCGAATAAATTATTGTAATATCAAGTATCACAATGTTCGGATGTTTATCCACATAACGGATCGCAATAAAATATGAAAAAATAGTTCAACAGACTTCAGGAATCTTAAGCTTGCGAGACTTCTAATGGTGCTAAGGAGAAATCCTAGCCAATTACGCTTAGTACCTGCATTTAATCTTTTTGGGAAAATACGTCAGTTTACACTGGTAAATACATTCAACTGACTCATTTTGGAAAATGATTGAAAATTGGTTTGGATGCACGTAGCATAAACATTTTATTTAACTTGGGAGAATTATTTAATATCATAATCTTGTGAACGAATTACATGTTCCTTGTGCGTTCAGTAGCCCGGATCAAGTCCGGGTTAAAGATCAATAGACACACCACAATATTCTTGTGTGCACTGACGGGTGTACGCCTACACCCCGCGCTTAAGTCGTGGCCATTTCGTAAAATGATGCCATGGATATCTGGGACATGGTCATTAACCCCCCAAAGGCTTTAAGTAACAAGACTGTTTAAACGAGCCGATCAAATTTATTCAACTACCCACTCAACGGTGGAGAATTTGATGCCCGATCAAGCGGTATGCTATATACCGTAACCCAAGCCCGTATAGGGAAAATAAGTTAAAAGTATTTACCTGAGCAATGTATAAATCACAATAAGCAAAATGCACGTAGCTTTTACTGGTACTCCTAATCTGGAACGAAGGTTTTATAATAACCTATTAGAATCCTAACGGGTCTTTAATTAAGCTTAAGCTTAGACCAGCTAGTTTCAAATATACGGTTCGTACGCACGATTAAGCGAAGACCGGATAGAATGTGATTTAGACCCGACAAGTTCAGAGACTTGTTTAATATGGGTTTATTATTCACATTCTGGATTTTGAGATAAAACCGTTAAGGTTTGACCCGTTTCGGCTAATTTATGTAAACTTGTTACATAAACCGAACCGTACGCGTAATAAGCGTGACGGGTATTCATGAGAGCTATAGACAGGTTTCCTAAGTTAAGTATGCCTCCAATATGTTGTGACATCAGTAAGATGTCTTTCATTATGCCCGAAACGTGTTTAAACACAAACTAGGCCCCGTAGGGGTAGTTTGGTCATTTAAAAGTTTATAAAAGAGTTTAAGTAACAAGCTGAGTTACATGTCTGATGTAATCTGTAAATATACTCAATTTACTAAGTTATATCAGTAGGATAAAATATATATGTGAAATTTATCAATTTTAACCAAACTATGCCCCGTAGGGGTATTTTGGTAATTTCACATAAGCCGAAAAGCTCAAAACTGAAGTCTGAATTAATCAACTTTTGCTTACTGTTAAAATATTATAATTTTCCTATAATATCAGTAGGTATCAACCCGGGTATGTGTAATATAGTTTTTATTACGTACTATGCGTTAACAACGCTTAATAAGGCGATTATGAGCTGTTTACGGGTTCGATACATAAAGCTGATATTTTTATACTTCCAGAAGGATTAAAATAATTTATTTAACATATCTAATCAGTAGCAAAAGGTTTGGAGTCGTTTAGATATGTAAAACTCATTTTATGGCCCGTAAGGGCAAAACCGACAATTACCGGACTAAGCCTACGACTACTAGTTATGCTCAGCCTAAAATTAATTAAAAATCTTTAAAAATCCCAAAATAATATATTACATCAGTGGGTAAAGATTTGGATATCAAAAAGTAGGCTTAACTAGGCTATACGCTAATTACGCCATTTATTTATCACAAAGCTTTCATTTTGCGATAATGAGCATAACTCTCAATCTACACCTCAAACTGATGTCAAATTTCGCATACAAGTATATA
Organism: Helianthus tuberosus; assembly: GCA_030545235.1. NCBI lineage: Eukaryota > Viridiplantae > Streptophyta > Magnoliopsida > Asterales > Asteraceae > Helianthus > Helianthus tuberosus. The sequence continues at coordinate 147,131,831 of CM060400.1, forward strand.
TATTAGTAATTAAGGTTTCTACTCTTTTACATTTCAAAAAATCATGTTTTAAGGTAATAAGGGCATAATGGTCAACATATGAGCAATTAACGGAATCATGCGTATTAATTGGATAACTAATGATCCATGGTGTATAATCACAGAGGGTTATACTAGCATGTAACCTAGTCCAAATAAATCTCTTAGGTATTTCTAAAACATACCATAACGGGTCAGAACTGAAAGTCAAAGTATAAGTCAAACTATGCGACTTTCGGTTCCGAACCGGGTCTAAACAGGAAATTGTCGGGTTGAACATGTTTAGACATGTCCTTACACTAATTACCAAGTTATATTAATGGTCAAACAGGTTGTATGTGTTCTACATTGCTAATCATGCATAAATTGCAATTTAAACATTATGTTGACTTTTTTAATTACACGTTTGACCCGACATTTGACCTAGTTAGAGTGGGAATTAGGGGGAACCTTTTTGAGGTTTTATTACCCAGATAATTACCAATTTATAACTACTTTTGATTCGACTAATCACTGGACCATTAGTGATTAATCTTAAAGTCAACCGTTAATTACGACGGTTTGACTTTTAAGCTAAAACTAAGCTAAAACTTAATTAAGAAAGGATTAGCATACTTACAAGTGTCCAATGCACGACTAGGAAGGCTTGGGGTCTATTCTTTAGCTCCAAGAAGCTCCAGAGATGATCAAATGATGAGTGCACCTATTCTTATCTCGCCCGATTGGAGCTTGCCGTTTGAACTCATGTGCGATGCGAGTGACTATGCCGTTGGAGCGGTATTAGGACAAAGAAAGGACAAGCACTTCCACCCCATATACTACGCGAGTAAAATGTTAAATGATGCTCAAGAGAACTACACCACCACGGAAAAAGAACTCTTAGCCATAGTTTTTACTTTCGACAAATTCCGATCATACCTCGTTCTATCCAAGACCATAGTTTTCACCGATCATTTTGCGTTGCATTTTCTCTTTCAAAAGAAAGACAAACCTCGACTTATACGGTGGATTCTATTGCTTTCCGAGTTCGATATTGAGATTAGAGATAAGATAGGGGCCGAAAACGTAGCGGTCGATCATCTATCACGTCTAGAGGACCCCAAGAGAGAAGAGATTCGTGAGGAGGAGATTGGAGATACATTCCCTCACGAATCGATCAAGTTTGTAGAGGCCGAGAAGGAGGGATTTCCTTGGTTTTGTGACTTAGCGAATTATCTTTCTAGTGTCAATATTGTGAGAGGGATGACCACACAACAAAGGAGGAAGTTCCTTAGTGAGTCAAGAAAGTATGTGTGGGATGATCCTTTTCTCTTTAGAATAGGGGGATATAGGATACTTAGGCGATGCGTGTCGAGAGAGGAGGGTTAGAACATCATTAAACATGTACATGAAGGCCTCACGGGAGGCCACCATAGTGCATATGCCACCGCTCAAAAGGTGTTTGATTGTGGCTTTTATTGGCCTAGCGTTGATGCGTGTGAAGTGTTATATATATTAGATGTATATTTTAAGCCCCTTTAACACTTATTTTTAGCCAAGTTTTAAATTTATAAAACACGATATTCTACTAACACTAAACACACATATGGGCAAGTGCACCCATCGTGAGCGTAGTATAGTGTTGGTAAGATACCGAGGTCGTCCAAGGACACAAGAGCTTTTAGTACTGGTTTATCCTCAACGTCTAATCAAAATAAAAAGTTTAGAAAAATGTTTTTAAACTAAGAAAAGTAAAAACTAACTAAAATGCTGAAAATAAAAATAAAAAGAAAAACAGATAGACAAGATGAATCACTTGGTTCCGACTCGTATCTAGTGTAACCTTTGATTATTCCCGCACTTTTGCACATATTTAAGAGATTATCTTAGTTATTGTAGTAGGCCCCTCTTTTGAAGGTGACGTTACCCTCACCCCAGTAGTTTGAGTCAGCAAGGATACAATCCTAAAAGGGTGGATTATTGGAAGATAATTAATTAAGTTATTAATGCAGTATTATGGTAGGCCCCTCTTTTGGAGGTGACGTTACCCTCGACTAAGTAGTCTGAGTCAGCAGGGATACAGTCCTAAATAGCCGGGTTATAGTATTAATAGTAGTTAACTTATGAGGGGATCAAAGAGTTTGGACCCCCGCCATCCAATACCGTTAAGTATTGAAGGATGTCCTACTAAATTTGACCCAGGTCCATTGCAGGACCTCTAAACGCTGAACAATGGCAAGACCTTTACCAAACCGTTCCCTTAACCCCCGACCAGGTAGCCAACATACCTCCATATAGACCGTGGAGATATGAATGGTGAAAATCTTTTATTTTATATAGACAGTAAAATAATTTCAAGACACCACGGACAAACGATAAAGAAAGATCACCTTCAACATAAGCAACTAGTTATTAAAGTCATTAATACAAAACCAAATAAAAAGTGCAAAAGATTAGAAATAAAAAGTATTACACTAGACACTTTGTCTTCACCAAGTGATGTAAGAGACTTAGGCAAACATGGCCTTGATTGTCAAGAACTCTTACGATCAATCTTGGATCCCGAGACGACTCACACACTCTACGATGGACAATGGATGATGGTGGTGGATGATGGTGTTATGGTGGTGGTGGGTGGTGGGTGAAGTGTGAGAGAGGTGGTGTGCCAAGGGATGGTTTGAGCTTGAGCCAAGCACTTCTATTTATAGGCTGAACAGAAGCTCGGGCACGGCCCCGTGTCCAGTGGGCACGGCCCCGTGTCCACATCCTCTCTTTCTTCATTAAATGCAGCTTTGTCTTATTAGTTGACCACGCCCCCGTGTCCGCTGAGCACGACCCCGTGTGCAGAAGAATCTTTGTACTATGAAGATTTGCCTGGATTATGCGAATCTTATAGTTGACCACGGCCCCGTGTCCGCTGAGCATGGCCCCGTGGTGGGCAATAGAAGCTTCTACCACTTTGTCTTTTCTGCTGACACTTGGGCACGCCCCCGTGCTGGCTGAGCACGGGGCGTGTTCAGGCTTCTGATCTCTTGTTTTGCTTGGGAAGATGCTGTTGTGGGGTCGGGCGTGTCACGTCTTGTCCCTTTTCTTGTATTTATGTTAGATTTTGATGTCTTTTTGCTTCTTTTGTTAATTTGAGCTCATTTAATCCTGAAAATACAAAAGGAAGACAAAAGCACACTTTTTCCAACATTAGTACTAAAAAAGGGTTAGTATTATGCCTCATTTGATGAAATTTATATGTTAATATTTGAACACATCAAATACCCCCACACTTGAATCTTTGCTTGTTCTCAAGCAAAACTCTTTAATATGTGGCTATTACACTCCCAAATGGAATGGGTAGAGAAGAAGGTTTTTGGGCTTGTCGTAGAGTGTCGGGATTTCCAAGATTCTTTATTTAATTTAATTTTTATTTATTTACAATCCTATTCGTCATGATTTATTTAAAACTTTTCATAAGAGAAATTACTTATTGGGGCATAACATGCCTTTGTAAAATTCTATTTATATACAAGTTCACATACCTCACGGGGATCACTTAACACTCGGCCGAAAATGTATTTTTGTGGATCACTCGAGAGCGGCATGGAACTTACTCCTACCATAGGCTTGCCAAGCAATCAATCCTCCTCCTTTTTAACTTATATACATTTGTAACTATCAAGAGGACTTTGTGGGTAAAGGGTTAGGCTTGGGTTAAAGGTAGGTGGTTGGGTTGGTGGTTAGTGGTTAGTAAAAAGGGCGAAAAGCGTAACAAGTGTCGGTTTTCGTAAGACTTTCTCTTTTTCGTAACTTTTATTTTGATGAAGCTATTTATTCAAACAAAGTTATTTTTTAAACTTGTTTGTTTATTTTCTTTTGCTTCATCATCAACACAAATATATATATATATATATATATATTTTGAAGTCATACGAAAAATCGAACTCGTTACTAAAACAAAGGGGTAAAAATGAAAAAAAGTTTTGGTGGGTAAAAGGGTGTTTGGTTTGGGTTAAGAAATGAAAAGGTTTAGGCTCAAAGGGGCTAACTAGGGGGATTTTGGGTAGGTGGTAAAAAAAAAAAAAAAATAATGGAGTATAAATAAAAAGGGTTAGTCCTAATGCCTCCATCATTTACTTACTCGGGTTTAAGTTGGTAAGGACCGGGAATGTATCGTCATGGCAAGTTCTAGAGTCGTAAGAACCAAGCGGCTATTCACACAAGAAACGAAAATGAGCATTTAGTTCTAATGATATGTAATTGTATGCTCAATAAAGGCTCAAAACTCACTTTTGTGGGAATGAGTTTTTTTGTGATCAAGTATATATAATTAAATTTTAACTAAGCTTGTCATGCCTTTTCATAATTTTCTTATGTTGGTTCTTTTTATCACGACGCTATCGGTTGTAAATTCGTAAAAATATAACTTTTTTAGAACTTGAATTTCCCGAGTTAAACCTAGACAAGTAAAAAAAAATGAAAATTTTTGAAAAAAATTTGGGGTGATTAGCGGTTCCAATAGAGTTTTGTGTAAGGCTTGTATTTAGGACTTGCAAGATTCAAGGTTTTAGCATCCCCCCCACACTTAAATTACACATTGTCCTCAATGTGTCACAAAAATAAGTTTTTAGGTTGATTGAATGCGTAAAAAGGTGTGAAAAAGCAAAAATTTTGTGTTACTGGTTACCTGGGCACGACCCCGTGTTGAGTGAACACGACCCCGTGCTCAGGTGCCAGTAACGAAAACTTACAGAAGGTGAACACGGGGGCGTGTTTAGTGAACACGACCCCGTGTCTGTCAAGGTCTGCAGAATTAAAACAAACAGCAGGTTCAGGGGAATGGGCACGGGGGCATGTCGGCTGGGCACGGCCCCGTGTGGACAGTCTGCAAAGTTGAAAAACAGGTTTCTTTCTTCGGTTTTCCTGCTTCGGCTTTAGTAGTACTAATGCTTAGTACTTTAAGCCTCGTTTGTACCTGTTTAATCAATAAACACTCCACCAAAACATAGCAAACATCCTACTTTTACCAAAGTTAACATCCATGTCAAAGTTAAAAGAAAAATAAATGCAGAAAATAAAAGAAGTTAGGGAAAGTAAATTGTTCAACACTTGGCACGCAGGCCACTAATTGTTCAAGAGTGGAAAAGGGTTAACCTGGGAAACCATCAAACAACCTTCTCTTCCTCCGCTCCTCCCCGCCTACTCCATGGCATCGTCATCGTCTTCATCATCATCATCCCCTCCATGGCGTGCAATGTGGTCTTGTATATATCCAACATCATCTTGGATGTCGGAGATGTTTCTTTCGATAGCTCCGACCCGGTGGTAGGTGTTGCTCGCCATGTTGTAAGTGTTCCTGGTGCACATAAGGTTTTCCTGCAACAAATCATGCAAACTTTGGAAATTAGGAAAACCGCCTCCGGAGGAGGATGATTGGCCCGGATCACCATGGGGCTGGTATTGGTACTGATGATATTGCGGAGCTTGGAGGACAAGCGCTTCTTGCGGGTTCCATGCATGACCTTGCATCCTTTGAAAGCTCACCGTCCCGTCTTCCGCCTCATAAATCAGGTTCATTGAGCGGCATATGTGTATATCCACCATACCCGACCATGGGCTCTTCTCAAATGACCTTGGTATGTGGGCGAAGTGCCTGAAGAGACGGTACACCCATCCCCCAAAGAAGATAGGAATCGGTGCACTAGCAAGGCGGTTGTGATGCATGTTTCGGAGCAAAAGGAACGGAACATTGAGCGGCCTGCGGTTGTGGATGCAGTGGAGGACAACCAAATCTCTTAACCCAACGACGCCACTACTATCATGCCTTTGGCTAAGAGAGTAGCCGAGGAGCCTATGGATGTATCTGTAGAGCGGATCCCTCAACTTTGTACTCTTAGTGCTGCTCGGATTGTAGTACCCTTCTCCAATCTGAGCCCAAATGGCTTGGCGTTCGTTCTCACCTATCTCTCTCATTCCTTCAGTATTTTCTTCGTTTCTCGCATCCTCTTCCTCGTACAACCCGATAATCGATCCAAATTGTGCCATAGAGATCGAATACCTCGTTCCGCCACATCGGAATGATACCCCGTCATTGTCGAACGGGTCGCACCTCGAGTTGAATGTGAAGGTGCTATAGAATTCCAACGTGCATTCGTGGACGGAACGGAGTCGAGTTGTTAGGGCGACTCTGAGTGGTCCCGTGACAATGTTGTTAAAACGGTCAATTTGATTCACCAAGGTTAGCAAGTCCGTGCACGCTTGCCTCGGGTATCCCTCTGGCCTTGTTTGAAGTGTCTCGTATCGAGCTCTAGCATCGAGCTCATTGGCGTTGAATCTTGTGAACTTCCTAGCCATCTGAAAGAATACACCAAAAGTTAGCATGAAGCAGAAATATTTTCGGACAAAACTGCAAACAGTGGGCTGGACACGACCCCGTGTCCAGCGGACACGGCCCCGTGTCCAGGGGTCTGTTACTAAAAAATCCCATTTTTCGACCCGGTTTCAAAAACTTGAAAATTTTTGGTCCAATAGGTGCGGTTTCCCCCGAAAATGAAACCCTAAGTGCCGTTTTTCCCGAAATATCCCGTTTACCCTATCAATTTTATCTTTTTCGGTTCAAGAACAAGGGTTTGGGGTTTTTGTGAGAAATCGGGTGAATCTATGAACAATACAAGTGTATTTACTTCCCATAACACTAATCTAACTAAATGCAAACAGATCTAAACAAAAATTTGAGGTTCGATCCGTATGAACTTCAAGAACCCTAGATTTTTCCCCAAATTTTTGGTGTTTTAACTACATGCAAGTAACTAATCTAACTACTAAAAGTGATAGAATCATACCTTGATGTTGTTAGAGTGATAGGAGACGTCGAAAATCTGCGAAAAATCGCCTGGAACCAGAGCTTTTTCGGGGAAACGGGGCGTGTGGAATGAAGTAATTGTTTTGAAAAAGGGGATTTATCCCTACTGCAGCGCGGACACGGCCCCGTGTCCAGCGGACACGGCCTCGTGCCAAGCACAGTTTTTTTTAGTGCTCGTGTGAGTGCCCTTGTTTCCCATAAGCTGTGGTTTGAAAACTTACCGCTTTTGTTGTCTCAATCGCTCGTAACTTACCAGGTATGATGTTTTATTCTTCCACCGTTTGAAGCGAGATCTCTTCTTCTTCATCCTTACTGAATCCTTGATATAGTTTCAGCCGTTGGCCATTGACTTTAAATGGAGGCCCATTTCGAGATTTAATTTCTACAGCACCGTGTGAGAAAATATGGGTGATGGAAAAAGGTCCTGACCACCTAGATTTTAACTTACCAGGGAAAAATCGAAGTCGTGAATTAAACCAAAGAACTAGATCCCCTACCCGAAATTCATTAGGTTTAATGTGTTTGTCATGCAAATTTTTCATTCTTTCCTTATAAATTTCAGAGTTTGAGTATGCATAATTCCTAAGTTCGTCTAATTCATTTAATTGACAAAATCAATTTTTACCAGCAAATTCTAAATCTAAGTTTACATTTTTGATTGCCCAGTAGGCTTTGTGTGCAATTTCTACTGGCAAATGACAACTTTTTCCATAGACTAGCTTATATGGGGTTGTACCTATTGTTGTTTTATAAGCAGTTCGAAAAGCCCATAAAGCATCATCTAATTTATCCGCCCATTCCTTTTTATTTAACCCTACGGTTTTTTCGAGTATTCGTTTTAAACCTCTATTAGTCACTTCGTCTTGTTCGTTTGTTTGAGGGTGATATGCTGTTGAGACCCGGTGATAGACCCCGTATCTTGTTAAAAAATTTTCGAGTTGATGGTTGCAAAAATGGGTACCTCTATCACTTATTAATGCTTTAGGTGTGCCAAAACGAGAGAATAATTTTTTCAGAAATCTTACCACAACTCTTCCATCATTTGTTGGAAGTGCCTTGGCTTCGGCCCATTTAGACAAGTAGTCTACTGCCACAAGTATATATTTGTTTCCTTTCGATGGTGGGAAAGGTCCCATAAAGTCGAGTCCCCACACATAAAAAATTTCACAAACAAGAATGCCATTTTGTGGCATCTCGTTTTTGGAAGAAATATTACCTGTTCTTTGGCAAGCATCACATGTCTTGACAAGACTTTGGGCGTCTTTGTAAATGGTTGGCCAATAAAATCCTGAATCAAATACCTTTCGTGCGGTACTAGCGGCACCATGATGACCTCCGTATGGACCTTCATGACAATGGCGGAGAATTCTTCGTGCTACGCTACCATGTACGCATCGTCGGACGAGTTGGTCGGCACACATTTTGAAAAGATATGGATCTTCCCAAAAATAGTGTTTCACATTGGCAAATAATTTTTTTCTTTGATAATGTGACCACCCTTTTGTGACTATACCGCTAGCTAGGTAGTTAGCATAGTCGGCGTACCATGGCTCTTCCTTATAATCCACCATTTCCAGGGACTCGGTTGGAAATTTTTCGTTGATTTGCTCGTCCCTGGTTGCCTCCAAAGCTGGGTCTTCTAAGCGCGAAAGATGATCTGCTGCGATATTTTCTGCTCTTCTTTTGTGTCTGATTTCAATGTCAAATCCTTGGAGGAGTAGAATCCACCGAATCAAACGTGGTTTTGCGTCCTGCTTCTTGAAAAGATATCGAATGGCTGCATGATCTGTATAGACTATAGTTTTAGAAAGAACCAGATAAGAACGAAATTTATCAAAAGCAAATACCACAGCTAGTAATTCTTTTTCAGTTGTTGTGTAATTTTCTTGTGCATCATTAAGTGTTTTACTAGCATAATAAATTGGGTGGAAATGCTTTTCTTTTCTTTGTCCCAAGATAGCTCCAACTGCAAAGTCACTAGCATCACACATGATTTCGAAAGGAAATTTCCAATCAGGCGCTATCATGATAGGTGCATTGACTAACATCTCTTTTAAGGTTAGAAATGCTTGGTTGCAATCCTTGTCAAAGATGAAAGGGGCATCTTTTTCAAGTAATTTCGTTAGAGGCCTTGAGATTTTTGAAAAGTCTTTGATAAACCGTCTATAAAATCCGGCATGCCCTAGGAAACTTCTGATAGCTCTTACGGAGGATGGAGGTGGTAATCTAGAAATGGTATCTATTTTGGCTCGATCCACCTCCATTCCTTCGCTTGAGATCTTGTGACCGAGTACTATTCCCTCCATTACCATGAAATGGCATTTTTCCCAATTAAGGGCGAGGTTAGTTTACTCACATCGGGATAGCATTCGTTCAAGGTTATCGAGGAATTGGTCGTATGAATCCCCAAAGATAGAAAAGTCGTCCATGAAGACTTCCATTGTCTTTTCTATCATGTCATGGAAGATGGCTACCATGCAACGTTGGAATGTTGCGGGGGCATTACATAGACCAAACGGCATGCGTCGATAAGCAAAAGTTCCGTAGGGACATGTGAAAGTTGTCTTTTCTTGGTCTTCGGGTGCTATCGGGATTTGAAAGTAACCTGAAAAACCATCCAAGAAACAGTAAAATTTATGACCGGATAATCTTTCTAACATTTGATCAATGAAGGGCAAAGGAAAGTGGTCTTTTCTTGTTGCTTCATTTAATCGTTTATAATCTATACATACTCTCCATCCTGTGACGGTTCTCGTTGGTATTAATTCATTCTTTTTGTTAGTTATTATCGTCATACCTCCTTTCTTTGGAACTACTTGGACGGGACTTACCCAAGGACTATCAGAGATAGGGTAGATAAGTCCGGCGTCAAGTAGTTTGATAACCTCGTTTTTAACCACTTCTTGAACGTTTGGATTCACTCGACGTTGTGGTTGTATAACCGATTTGTAGTCATCATTCATCAAAATTTTGTGTGTGCACATAGAAGGACTAATTCCTTTTATGTCTACAAGTTTCCAAGCTATTGCATTTTTATGTTTTTTCAAAAGACTAATTAATTTTTCTTTTTCTAAGCTATCTAATTTAGACGAAATAATTACAGGTAAATTACCCTCTTTGTCTAGAAAAGCATATTCCAAACCTTTTGGAAGTTCTTTGAGCTCAAGTGGTGGGTCTTTAGGAGACTCCTTATTTGGTTGCTCATTTCGATCAAGAACTTTAAAAGTTTGTTCTATGGCGACCTCTTCTTCAACAAAGTGGTCAATCTCTTGACTTGTATCGGGTGGTTCATCTTCATCTTCAATTAGGGGGTCATTATTGCCGAATGGATATTTCATTGATCGTTCGAGATCGACACTTCTTTTAAATGCCCCTAATTGAAGAGGTAGATTGTTGAACTTCCGGTTTTTCAAAGCTTCGTGTGTTTTTACAAATGGTCGTCCCAACACTAGAGGAGCGTCATCAAGGATGACAAAGTCGGTTGGGATTACCATTTGATTTGTTTGAACCAAGACATCCTCAACTATACCGATTGATTTTATTACTTTCCGATTGGATAGAAAAATGGGTATTTGAAGTGGAGAAAAATCACTAATACTTAACTTTTCGAAAATGTAGTTAGGCATTATGTTAACACAAAGATCTTTATCGATTGTGACGTTACTAATAAATGAATTTTGAAAGAAACATGGAACCGGTGTAATGTTAATTTCAAACGGGTCTTCTTTTATTAGCGAAGTTTGATCATTAGTTAACTTAACACTTACCATTTCGTCAATTTTAGTGTTAGTGTTTAACTCTTTTAAAAACTTAGCATGAGTGGGTACTAAACAATGATTTTCGAAAGAAGGTGACAAGAGGTTAATTTCTTCAAAATTAGACTCTTCTTGTATTTTAACGTTGTCGGACTCACCTATTTTGTTGTTTAACTCATGTGTCGGTTTTTCACTTATTTGTTCTTCCATTTTTACAATTTCAGTTATCTCTTCATTTTTTAATTCTTCTCTTGCGCGGGACTCCTCTTCCCTTGCGCGAGCTTCTTTTATACAACGATCGATAACTCTTATGTGTTCTAATATCCTATCGGTTACTTCAGTTATAGAAAAAGAATCGGAATTTTCTAAGCTTGAATCCGGTTGTTCGATCCTTTGTTCCTCATAATACCCATATGAAGTAGATGGTTCACACCATTGTTCTTCATTGTAAGCATATGATGGATAAGGTTCGTAATTTTGTTCTTCATAATACTCATATGAGGTGGGTTGTTCACGCCATGGTTCCTCATAATAAGCATACGAAGGTGGTGGCTCATATCTTGGTTCCTCAAAGTATAAGTATGAAGGCTCATACCTTGGTTCATCAAAATATGAGTATGAGGGAGGAGGTTCATACCTTTGGTCTTCATAGGATGTGTATGAAGTTGATGGCTCGTACCTGGGCTCTTCATAGTATGTGTATGAATTGGATGGTTGATATGAGCGATTATTTTGAACCGATCGTGAGTTACGACAATTAGTGCAATAATTACCCCTATAATCATCCTCCTCGTAGGTGTAGTTGTAACCTCCTAAGTATTGATCCATAAGAATAACTCAGCAGACCACAACTGAGTCTCGAGATCAGAAAACAAAAATAAAAACGGAAACAGAGGCTGGACACGGCCCCGTGTTCAGTGAGCACGGCCCCGTGTTCAGAATCTGTATCTGGGCGTTTTAATTAAATTTACTGATTTCGTTGAGCACGGGGCGTGCTCAGTGAGCACGGCCCGTGTTCAAGCTACTGTTACTGGGTGTTTTTATGAAAATGTGCAGCACGGCCCCGTGTACAGGCTACTGTAAATGCAAAACTAAACTAAAATGCGGAAAAATGTGCGCGCGTTTTAAAAAGGTTTTGAAAAACTGATTAGTCCGTCGATTTTAAGCTTTCTTAAAATCCTTGTGTCCCCGGCAGCGACGCCAAAAACTTGATGCGTGTGAAGTGTTATATATATTAGGTGTATATTTTAAGCCCCTTTAACACTTATTTTTAGCCAAGTTTTAAATTTATAAAACACGATATTCTACTAACACTAAACACACATATGGGCAAGTGCACCCATCGTGAGCGTAGTATAGTGTTGGTAAGATACCGAGGTCGTCCAAGGACACAAGAGCTTTTAGTACCGGTTTATCCTCAACGTCTAATCAAAATAAAAAGTTTAGAAAAATGTTTTTAAACTAAGAAAAGTAAAAACTAACTAAAATGCTGAAAATAAAAATAAAAAGAAAAACAGATAGACAAGATGAATCACTTGGTTCCGACTCGTATCTAGTGTAACCTTTGATTATTCCCGCACTTTTGCACATATTTAAGAGATTATCTTAGTTATTGTAGTAGGCCCCTCTTTTGAAGGTGACGTTACCCTCACCCCAGTAGTTTGAGTCAGCAAGGATACAATCCTAAAAGGGTGGATTATTGGAAGATAATTAATTAAGTTATTAATGCAGTATTATGGTAGGCCCCTCTTTTGGAGGTGACGTTACCCTCGACTAAGTAGTCTGAGTCAGCAGGGATACAGTCCTAAATAGCCGGGTTATAGTATTAATAGTAGTTAACTTATGAGGGGATCAAAGAGTTTGGACCCCCGCCATCCAATACCGTTAAGTATTGAAGGATGTCCTACTAAATTTGACCCAGGTCCATTGCAGGACCTCTAAACGCTGAACAATGGCAAGACCTTTACCAAACCGTTCCCTTAACCCCCGACCAGGTAGCCAACATACCTCCATATAGACCGTGGAGATATGAATGGTGAAAATCTTTTATTTTATATAGACAGTAAAATAATTTCAAGACACCACGGACAAACGATAAAGAAAGATCACCTTCAACATAAGCAACTAGTTATTAAAGTCATTAATACAAAACCAAATAAAAAGTGCAAAAGATTAGAAATAAAAAGTATTACACTAGACACTTTGTCTTCACCAAGTGATGTAAGAGACTTAGGCAAACATGGCCTTGATTGTCAAGAACTCTTACGATCAATCTTGGATCCCGAGACGACTCACACACTCTACGATGGACAATGGATGATGGTGGTGGATGATGGTGTTATGGTGGTGGTGGGTGGTGGGTGAAGTGTGAGAGAGGTGGTGTGCCAAGGGATGGTTTGAGCTTGAGCCAAGCACTTCTATTTATAGGCTGAACAGAAGCTCGGGCACGGCCCCGTGTCCAGTGGGCACGACCCCGAGTCCACATCCTCTCTTTCTTCATTAAATGCAGCTTTGTCTTATTAGTTGACCACGCCCCCGTGTCCGCTGAGCACGACCCCGTGTGCAGAAGAATCTTTGTACTATGAAGATTTGCCTGGATTGTGCGAATCTTATAGTTGACCATGGCCCCGTGTCCGCTGAGCACGGCCCCGTGGTGGGCTATAGAAGCTTCTACCACTTTGTCTTTTCTGCTGACACTTGGGCACGCCCCCGTGCTGGCTGAGCACGGGGCGTGTTCAGGCTTCTGATCTCTTGTTTTGCTTGGGAAGATGCTGTTGTGGGGTCGGGCATGTCACGTCTTGTCCCTTTTCTTGTATTTATGTTAGATTTTGATGTCTTTTTTGCTTCTTTTGTTAATTTGAGCTCATTTAATCCTGAAAATACAAAAGGAAGACAAAAGCACACTTTTTCCAACATTAGTACTAAAAAAGGGTTAGTATTATGCCTCATTTGATGAAATTTATATGTTAATATTTGAACACATCAAGCGTACTTCGTGATGCCGTTGAGTTCGTGAAAAGATGTGATGCTTGTCAACGAACCGTCAACATTTCCGCTAAAGATGAGATGCCTCAAAACCCGATCCAAGTGTTGGAGGTTTTTGATGTTTGGGGCATTGATTTCATGGGATCCTTTCCCGTCTTAAAAGGGAACCGTTATATACTTGTGGCGATTGACTACGTGTCTAAGTGGGTAGAGGCTCAAGCTCTTCCTACAAATGAAGCCCGAGTAGTATTGAGGTTCCTCAAGAAACTCTTTTCCCGATTCAATACACCTAAAGCCTTAATTAGTGACTGTGGTACTCACTTTTGCAATGCATTGATGGAAAAATTGCTTGCACGCTACAGAGTCACTCATCATTTGTCTACCACATACCATCCACAGACGAGTGGTCAAGTGGAAAACACAAATCGTGGTATCAAACGTATCTTAGAGAAAACTGTTGAAAAGAATAGGAAGGATTGGTCCGACAAGCTTGACGATGCATTGTGGGCGTTTCGCACCGCCTACAAAACCCCTCTAGGAACCACACCATTTATGATCGTCTATGGAAAAGCTTGTCATCTCCCCGTAGAGCTGGAGCACCGAGCGCTTTGGGCATTAAAAACCGTTAACCTTGACATAACCGAAGCCGCTAGGAAGCGTTTCTTTCAAATCCATGAGCTTGAGGAGCTTAGGGATGCAGCTTATGCTCGATCGTTGGGAATTAAAGAGAAAACGAAAGCTTCACATGATCGGAAGTTAAGAAAGGTTAAAGAGTTTAGAAAGGGTGATAAAGTGCTTCTCTATAATTCAAGATTAAAATTGTTTGCGGGTAAGTTGAAATCGAAGTGGTCGGGACCTTATATGGTTCATTACGTGTTTCCGTACGGAGCGGTGGAGATCATGGATGAGACGGATGGCCGTAGTTGGAAGGTGAATGGCCATCGTTTGAAGCACTACATTGGAGGAGCAATAGACAAGAACGAGATGGAGGAAACTCCTCTCGAAATTCCATCAAAAGCCGCCAATTAGTGCTTTGGGATGAAATCCCAAGTGTAGAGTATGTACTGTTGTGTAATTTCATTATTTTTTGTAATTTTTTGTAGTTTTTCGTGTCTTTGTTTCGTGTGTTTGAGTAATTTTGCAGGAATCATACCATTGAGGAGCTGAAATTGCGAAGAAAACGGAAATCCTGGTAAGTCCCAACACTTAGAGAAAATTTGGGATGATCTGGGGAAGGTTTGGTAAGACTTGAAAAATTTTCTAAGGCATAAAACTTGATTTTTCACACAACCTACTGTCCAAAACGTGCCTTCGCGTCGCGCCACAGCCAAATAGCTTCAGCGCGGCGCGACGCCACCCCTCAGTTCAAATAACGTTGTTGAACCCTACCATCACGGGCCACTAACACACCTGGACCATCCAGTCGCGCTACGCGACACCTTTATTTGAACCTCTCCTTTGAACCACCCCGTGGCGTTACGCCACAACCCACCCCATTCGACGTGGCAGCACGCGACCCCACCCAGTATCGAATAAAACCCTTTTTCTTACCTGTCTTCCCCAAAAATCCACCAAACCCTTTTCTCTTATTCCCCATCGCCGAACACCTTATACCCACCATCTCACCACCAAAAATCCACCGTTTTCAGCCATAATTTCACCCTTGTGATCGGTTTTCCTCACATAAAAAAACCCACCTCCAAAAAAAACAACTTTTATCCACTGGTTTGCTTCGAATCGGGACACCCCATTCACGAAAATTTCAAGTTTTTTCTTGCAATCTCTCAGCGATTCAAGGTATGTCTCCTGAAATTTATGTATTATGAGCTTAGTAGTTTCGTTTTTGCTTAGACTAGTGTTAATTTTAGGGTTAATCTTTGTTGAGTCAAGTTTGTAGTCATGTTAGTGAAAGAGGTGGTTGAGGATGGATTTTGGTTGGGTATTTCAGCAGATTATCGGTTGCGGATGGTGCGGGTTGGGACTTAATGTTAGTGTTTTACTTCATCATAGTTTAGGGTTAACCAACATTGAGTGTGGGGATCAGGTTTGGGTAATTTTTGACATAAGAATCAGATTTATTCACTATTTTCACCCGTTTCACTGATGCGTTACTAAAGTTTTCAACTTTAAGTCGGTTAACAGTCAATGTTGGTTTGGTTTGTGGTTTTGATTTCGGGGAATAGTTGTTTGTCGGGTTGGTTTTGGAAGTTGATATGATGAATATTGATTGGTAGAAGGTATCGACACATAAAGTTTCAACCTTGCACATTAAAACGGAATTTTTGCAAAGTGATAAACCCTCCTTTAACTAGGTGGACTTTCTCAATCGCTAAAATTTTGGTTTTAAAACTAATAAAAGGCTGAATTTATGCAAGGTTGGACTTCAATGGATTGGTTCGACACTAGGATTTAATTGCGGACAATTAAAGTGCCGAGGGGGGTAGTGTACATTGAGTCCAAGTTAGGGTCTTTCGAATCATTTTTAGTCTACTTCGAGTCGTATTTAGTAGGTCTTGGGTTTACTTGCACGTACAAGTGATTTAGGCTCGTCCGTACTCAATCTCCATTCGGGTGAGTTTAATTATCCCTTAGCATTTGTAAAAGGTAACCCGTTTTTTTCAGGATTAGCCGTGAATGAAATGCTATACGGCTATGCCAATTTTTAGAAAATTTTATAAAAATCCAAAAAAAAATATAAAAAAATTGAAAAAAATTAAAAATTTTAAAAAACCAAAAAACTGTTTTTTATTACTGATTGTTTGCTTGTGTTGTCTTGTTAATATCTATTTTGCAGACATGGCTAGCAGCTCATGCAGCGGTAGGGCCCGAAAAAGGGCTGCGGGTCAAACAGCACCACAGCAAGATCCGATTGATCCGATTCCACAGGAGACCCCGATTCTTCAGATAGCTGCTGATGATCCAAAGTTGAGAAAAATTAAGTACCAAAGGGCACATGAGTTTATTCCGACGCATAAATTTAATCGACTCGACCACCCGATACTGCAGTTCGAGCCGAATACATCTGAGTGGGAGAAATATGATAAATTGAAGGATACGGATCTACTTCAGCACAGGGTGATAGATTGGACTTGGTTGGAGGAAATAGGTTCGAGGCAGGTAGTGTTGGACCTCTTGGGTCTGAAGTTGACTGAGGCATTAGAGTGTACGCAGGATCAGTATCAGGAGTTGGTACTGGAGTTTCACAGCACATGGAGACATAAGGAAGGAAAGTTTGATGATGAAAAAGTTGTGTCTTTCAATTTGGGTACGCAGGTATTTGAGATGAATATGGCGAGGTTTGCCATTGTTTCGGGGTTTTATACTAAGGAGGAGGTGAGGCATCCCAGGTTTATGACTAGTCTGCGAGGTGCATATTCTACTACGAGGGATCACAGTGTTGGTTCAGCTGAGCTGCGAAATTTCTGGCAGACGATTTCCGACCACCCATTCACACTTACGAACCTGATTACTTCGGTTCATAACCTAGTTTACCGGTATGTGTTGAAGATCTTGTCGACTACGTTGGTGGGGGCGGAAATCGGGGGAAAACAAAGCGAATTGGATCGAGTTGTTCGTACTTATGTTCCGCGTGGAGAACAGGGAGATGAATTTGGCTACAGTTTTAGCAGATTCTTTTAGTAGGGAACGTAGAGGTGGTCATCGTGCTGGGTTGGCTATGGGCCCGTATATCACTCGCATTGCACAGAATTTGGGGGTGTTTGACAAGTATGTCCCCCAATTTCTACATGAGAGGCCCAAGACGATGACGTTTGGTTTGAGAGAGTTGCAGGCTTGCAGCAGGCTGGGATAATGTCGTATACTGCGCCCTACGGCAAGGAGCTGATTAGGCAGGGCCCGCAGGTGCAGCCGCCAGAGGGACATCCAGCCGAGGATGTGATGATTCAGATTGACCCTACACACCGATAGCGGCAACCATAGTGACACGAGCGGCCGGCACCACAATACCCCCGCAGGCAGCCACCGCATGTGCCTCTTACTTTAGAGTCGTTCTCTGGCTATGTGGAGTAGAGATTCGACAGGCTGGAGCATCTGATTCAGACAGGTCAGGATAGACAGGAGGAGGCCCTCGGGTTCATTATGAGCAGGCCCAGCATGGGGTTCCCAGACTTCTTTCAGCCGAGACAGCAGGGTGGCTCGGCTGGTGCTGGACAGAGGTTTGACCCTGTTCCCCCTTTTCGTGTATTTGGAGAGGGCAGTTCTAGAGCAGGTGGACAGGAGGACAGTGAGGAGTCTGCCAGCGAGCACGACGAGGATTAGTGTGGGGATGGTGAGGATGAAGCAGCAG
Organism: Helianthus tuberosus; assembly: GCA_030545235.1. Classification (NCBI taxonomy): domain Eukaryota; kingdom Viridiplantae; phylum Streptophyta; class Magnoliopsida; order Asterales; family Asteraceae; genus Helianthus; species Helianthus tuberosus. Next base: position 147,149,724 of record CM060400.1, read on the forward strand.
CAACCAACTATATCTTTTGTTTGATTTTTCTTTTATGTTGTTTTTGATCCTCAGTTGTTGGTTTGTACTTATACTAATACACGTTAAACTGGTTGGTTGGGCAGGATGGGTTGGTTTGTGTTTGAACTGATATTTTGGATGGTATACATTCTATGATATGTAGGTAGTTTGTTTATGATGATTGATAGGTTGATGTTGGTAGCCGCTTTCGTTCGCGTGTCCGAGAATAGGAGTTGTTTGCTGAGCGCATTTCGAATTGGAGGGCTTATGTGGAAACGAATGGCATTTTGATAGTCTCACATATTCAGCTAAGTCGTTTCCCTTGTATTCTTTTATTTATTTATTCAGTTCGTTCTTAGTTTAGTGGTAATTTAAGTAGTTAGTTGAGTCGTATTTCCATTCTTGAATTAGGGACAATGCAATCTTTAAGTGTGGGGATGGGATACATGTAAATAATTGAGTCATAAATATGAAAAACACAAAAAAATTAAAAATTTGAAAAAATAAAAAAAAATGAAAAAATCAGAAAAATTTCTTTCGAATGGAGAAGTTTGCAAATAAAAAACGGAAAATGATAGAAAAGATGAATTTTTGCTCGGGTTCGAATAATAATAATAAGATATTAAAATAAATCGAGCTTGTGTATAGTTAGGGATGTGTGAATAGGCCCGGGTTTGGTCTTAGGTTCCTTTGATCTTAAATATTACCTTAATTGTCGGTTTACTAGTGGGTTTTCATCTGGGAAATATTGGAAATTGAAACCGCAAATAAGAGTATAAGGAACACCGTTATAAGTTAAAACTGTTAGAATTTTTTATCATGAAAAAAAGTTGAGAAAAATGAGCTAGAAACTGAATGAAAGTAGCGCAATTCTATGTAGTCTGGGTTGGGGATAGTGACTTTACAACCGGATTACCTCTAGGATGTGTGAAATCGAACTTGCAAAGAAAAGAAAAAGTACCGAAGCCTAAGTAATTCGAGTTGGGGATAGAGACTATACAGCCGGAATGCCTCTTGGTTAGGGAAAGCAATGTCTATGCTCATTAAAAAATTAAAAAAATGATGAAAAAGAAAAAAAATGGAAAAGAAAAAAAATTGATTTGAAATTCTCTTGGTTTTGATATAAGACGGTTGGGAATTGGTCCAGTGATCGTTCCTTTAGTTCTATAAGCTTGAGGCAGGATTAGGTGGACCGTAGATTCAAGTGTGAGGCCCTAGGTAGATTGACCGCACTTAAATTGAATTAACATGATAAGGGCTTAAGACCGGATTTGGGTTTAAATGGGAAAATATATTCGCAATCGCGGCTAACACAAGCTTTGGTTTTAATAAAATATAAATATGCTTTTGACCCGGGTAACTATTCATCTCTGATTCCGTTGCATAATTCTTTTTCGAGGACGAAAAAAGGGTAAGTGTGGGGATATTTGATGTATTGCAAAATACATCTCTTATTCGTGTACAGTTTGTATAGTTTCTCGTTATATTTAGTCTTGTTTTCATTAGAATAAGCATACTATTAATCAATTTGAATTTTGCAGGTCTTGGTGTTTAAATTTGCTGAAAATTGAGTAAAAACGAGCCACAATGCTGAAACACCAAGTCCTGGAACGAGTTGAAAAGAGTTAGAATAAATTTTGGAGTTTTTGGGATGCGGAAGCTGGGAAAATTATGCAACATTCAGTGAAAATTGAGCTGTGGCGTCGCGCCACAGCAACACATCATTCTCGTCGCGCCCCACCACCATTTAATTATTGATTTCTGACATTCCATGGCGTAGCGCTACGCCACGACGAAGCAGTTTACCCGTCGCGCGACGCGACGGGGTATATTGACGGCAATTCTTTGTTACGTGACAAGGGTTTCATATAAAAACCAAGAGAATCGTCCTTAAACCCTAGTTACGAATTAAGGAGATCATAGGCGATTTGGAGAGCATTCCTGGAGCAATTTTAAAGATTTTGAAGCATAGGAATCATTGGTACGAGTTCGGGACGAAGGATTGAAGACTACACGGGTTTTCTAGTTCTTTGTTTTTTATTTTTCTTTCGAAACTCATTATCATGAATTCTTGTTTGAACTTCTTTACTTTGTTTTCATTATTTCACATGCTTGGCTAAACTTTTAAGCCACCTAGACTATGATGAATGGATTGATATAAAGTTTAAACCTTTTTTTGTAAATTGCATGTATTTTATGGGTTGATTGTATATTGTAAAAGGTTTGATTTATTGATTTGATGTGCATGCGTACTTTAACTTGGTTTATTACTATCAATTGCTTCGTGTGAATATTGGTGGTTGTCTGCTACGGAATAGGTTCATGCTAGATCTTTGACTGTATGTTTTTTATCTTTAGGGAGAATTGGCCAATAAACCCTAGAAGTAATAGTTTGTAATCTGCTAGGTTTTAGTGTTCTACTAGTCCTTATAGCTGGAAGGTGCGGGGCTATTGATAGGTCTTACCCGACGGATTGCTTTAGACTGTCTTTGGAAAAAGTCGTGCCTTAGTTGCCCCGCCAGTTTATTAGTCTATCAAATCAAGTTAATATATTCAAACTATCCTAGACTTATAATTGGAAAAGAGTAGGTCAATATTAGGGTACTTACACAATAATTAGACAACTGGAAGGAAGTCTAATAACCGGTAGGATTAACATCCTAGGTAATGCCATAAGTTTCACCTCGAGAAGGGTTGATGGGCTTAGTTGGTGTCTTAATAGGTTTAATATCATAAGATCCCGGTTCCATAAATCATGCAGTTAACTTAATTGGTAATTTCTTAAAATCAATCCAGGATTCTAGTCTAGGTGGTCTCTTTCATCGTCTGGGTAAAGTCTTTGCATTAATTCGTATTAGCTTAGTTCTAGTTTAATGTTTAATTAAGTAGTTTAAATAGATTTCCTTAGATTTTCAGTAACCCCCCCCCCCACCCAAAAAAAAAACAATTAAACAAGTTTGAGTCGTGTCTGTCAGTGTCTGTTATAGTCTAGGTAACGTGATTAATAGTGTCTCGTGGTTCGATATTCGGACTTCATTAGGTCATACTACAGTGATCGGTACACTTGACGATTGTGTGGTTTAGGTCGAGTCTAGATTTAAAGCTTTTTAGTGTCTAGCTTAGAGAGTCTAATTTAGTTGATTTTTATAGTCTGTTTAGCACACATCACTAACATCATCAGTATAGACGAAAACATGTTTCACAACATGTAATTTTTGCTCGTATGAAGTTGATTTGCAACATATGTAGCACTGGAATGGGTACCGAACCGGGTACGGGGACGATATAGGAACGGGGAATGACAAAACTCAAAAATCTAAGATACTGGTACGGCAAAAGTCAATAAAAATATATTAAACAAATTCCAATATATATATATATATATATATTGATGTAAAGTGTAAACTCCAAATACTACATCTTCCAAAGGTAAGTAATTATCAATTATCAAATCATTTTCAAATTTCAGTTCATCTAGTGAGAGATCGGCAACCTCCAAAAACCCTACATCTTCCATTGAATCAAAAGCATCTCCACCCACATCCCACATCTTTACATCATCATTCGGATTCCTTGACAAAATTCAGAGATTATTGTGGATGTAAACCAAGTCTTGAGCACAACTTGTCCAAGTAAATGCATAAGTACTCCAATTACGCTTAGCACAAGTACTCCAATTACACTTAGCACAAGAAGAAGAACTAGGTTGTCCAAGTAATCTAAAAGCCGAAGTCTGGAGAAAAGGAGTTTGAGCAGTATAGGTTGATGATCCTTGTGTTTCTTGAGAAGCCATAATCGATGGAGATGATGAGACTTGAGAGTTGAGAGATTACAGAATCCGAATATGTATGGTCTATTTATTTAATAGCCGGTTTTGGAATTGGAAAAGGGTTAAAACCCTAAAATTAGATGGAAATGGACCGGATACTTCTACCAGATACGTCCCCGACGTTGGAAATGTGAGGGGTACTGCCACATAAGTGGCGTCCCCGTGCTACATAGTTTCGCCCGTTTGGTTTGCATAATTTTTTAAATGAATTGGAATTCATAAAGGGAATTGGAATTTGATGGAATTGGAATTTGATGGAATTAGAAGGAATTCCAATAGAATTTTGTATTGTGTTTGATTTATAAATTGGCGAATGGAATTATAATGGTTAAAAACTAAAAAGACAAATTTGCCCTTACCTCTTTTATTTTAAGTTGTGAAGAATGGAAATGTTAGAGTATTTTGGTAATTGAAAAACATTTCAATGGAAAGTTTAGAATTCCTTCTCAAATAGGAAGGATTGTTAAATTCCTTTAATTGATGAAATGTTTTCCAATCCCATTTTTATTAAAAACCAACCAAACATGATTCTTGATGGAATGTTTTCCAATTGCAATTCAAATTTCTTTAAAATCCATGAACCAAACGACCACTAAGTGTCTTTAATATCATTTCCACTTATTGATCTCCTAAAAAGGTTAACTTATGTTTTATGCATCCCAAGGACGATTTAACTTATTTTTTATGCACCCCAAAAATGATTCAACTTATTTTTTTAAGCACCTCCTAAGATGGCGACATATATTCACATTTTTTTTATTATCGCCCTTGCGATAGACGTACTTCCCAACAATACACGATCCATCCATATTGCTATGTCTAGCGCATGATCAAGCCCCCTCGCAAAATATGTTATCCGTTGCTCAAATGTGGTGTTCATGCTTGGGGTTCAAGGAATTTTGACGAGGTCGAACATGTGAATATAACTCTGAATAACTCTAAGGTGTTGTTTGTTTGTTATGAGGTAAAATGTCTACAGTCTGTGCACCACATCTGTAGACATTTATAGAAGAAAAGATGGAGCAAACCTCTGTAGTCTTCAAGAAGAAGGTTTTTGTTTTTTTGACGTATGTAGACTTCTAAAATAAACTAGTTGTTGGTGCATATTTTGTGTGTCTGCCACCGTGCGAATAGGCTAGATAGAGCGCGTGTTGAATATTGTATAGAATAGTGTGAAATCCAGTACGAACTGAAGGTTTTGTGATGTTACAGCTCCTTCGTACGAAGGGAGTCCCATTCGTACGAAGGGGCAAGTTAGTCGGTTCGTACTGAAGCACAAGACCTTAGCCGGTTCGTACGAAGGCACTAGGTGCAGCTTCGTACGAAGCCACAATGCCTATATATATATATATATAGGCTCTGGGTCTTGTGTTGGACAAGCTTTTGGTTCCCTAAGGGGAGATGCTGTCCAACTAGTTTCACGGGTAAGTAACTTTTATACATTAATAGAACCCAGATTAAATTGCCTTGTTCGGTGTGATTTCTACTTATTTCTTATCATCGAACCAGTTATCTCGGGACCAAAGCTCCGTCAAACTCGCCGGACCTGGACTCTCAATTGGTATCAGAGCTACGGTACCGATTCAATCGATCTAACGGTTGATTGAATCACCCACGCTCATGAATTTAGGATGTGTAGGGAGTTTTGACGTAAAATATCAGAAAAACATCAAATTGAAGATCAATTCACGGATGGAATTCAAAATTGAAGACATCATTATGTTCGTGATTGATTTTCGCACAATCCTGTGAAGTTTCATCATGAAATTCAAAGAAATAAAGATTCTGGATCGAAAAATGTGTTTGGAAGTGTTCTTGAGAAATCAGCGCAGCTTCGTACGAACGCATAGCTTCGTACGAAGGGACATTCCTGGGTTCGTACGAAGGCACATCAGGGTTCGTACGAACAGGCATGAGAGCTTAATTGTCAATTTGTCACAGCTTCATACGAAGGGACATTTCTAGCTTCGTACGAAAGGACACTTGGTTCTTAATTGTCATTTCGTCCGGAATTTTAGTATTCAGTGGGGTAGTCATGATACTGGTGCAGAATGTTTATCATTTCGTCTGGAATTTTAGATAACATATTTGATGATATGATCATGGATTGTAGTATTCAGTGGGGTAGTCATGATACTGGTGCAGAATGTTTATCATCCAGGGTATCTGACTATTTATGGGCCGTAACGTTAAATCCGCATAGATGAAAAACTGACATTCGGGGCAGATTTGTCATATTCTCAGTATAGTCAAGTTTTTCAGAGATGACAGAAGACTGGATTGCTCAGTTTGAGGGGGAATTCAGTGATAAGACGTCAGAATTTGCAAAAATGAGGGGGAATAAAAATTTCATTGTCTTATATTGAAATTCGGGCATTTTTGAAATTCGTGACGATGCGACAGTATTCGGGTGGTTCCGACTTCAGAATTGTCTGGGAATGTGAATCTGATCGTGGATGCGTGCTTCTAAGATCTCGATTATCCGAGAGGATGAGTCTGATTGTTGACGAAAGCTTCGGAGATCTGAGTGCGTTACTAGATGATTCGTTATCCGATGAAGATTTGCTGATTGTGGAGAATACCGTTTATACGGATCTATCATTCTTGAAGGTGCTTAAAAGCGATCACGGAAAACGGGATATCTGATCTTCGGGTGTAATCAGAAATTTGAAGTTAACAAGTGTGGTATTTGAAGTTTCTATCAATTTCCGGTTGGGTTTTTGTACAATAAACAGATCAAGCAGGCGGAATGCGAGATTGATGGTGCTGAAATGATATATCAAAAAACTGAATGCGGATGTGATTAAAGCTGAAACGGAGAAGCTGCATTGATTAGTTTCAAGTTAATGATTAGTCGTGAAGATTGCAGTTTAGAAAATTAGAGACCTGAAGATTTGTTTCAGGGGGAATTTGTGCATAGCGTTGTCAAAGCAAACCCGGATCATCAATCAAGGGGGAATCTATTGAAGATTTCAAGATGCCTGATTGAAGTTGCAGAATATTTGATGGTACAAAATATTCAAACACGGCTCAAGGTTTTTAAAGTGACGATTCGACAGTGACAGCAAAGGGGGAATCTGTTGGTGCATAATTTGTGTGTCTGCCACTATGCGAATAGGCTAGATAGAGCGTGTGTTGAATATTGTATAGAATAGTGTGAACTCCAGTACGAATTGAAGGTTTTGTGATGTTACAGCTCCTTCGTACGAAGGGAGTCCCTTCGCACGAATGGGCAAGTTAGTCGATTCGTACTGAAGCACAAGACCTTAGCCGGTTCGTACGAAGGCAATAGGTGCAGCTTTGTACGAAGCCACAATGCCTATATATATGGGCTTTAGGTCTTGTGTTGGACAAGCTTTTGGTTCCCTGAGGGGAGATGATGTAAGGACCTGCACGAAGATGTCCTACAACGCTTCGTAAGTAAAGACCCGAACCCCTAAAACCCTACATTTCATGAAAAATTAAGAAAATCAAATTTTAGTGTTCGCTCGCGGGCCGCGAAAGATCCAAGGGAGATCTACGCGGGGCGCGACAGCTACGCAAAACTCCGGATAAGCTTTAGTGCCACGTGTCATACACGTGGCAGACCTAGGGTGTGACACGGCAGCCCTAGCAGTAGCTAGGGTGGCCCTCGCGGGCCGCGAAGGACATCCCTTCAGGTTACGCGGGCCGCAAGGAACTTAATTTTCAGCTATAAATTGGACGTTGCATGGCCTTTCGTCTGTGTTCGAAAATCTCTTTCAAAAACATAAAATTCTGCTCAAAATCGTGTGTTTAAGTGTCGAAACGCTGCTACAATCATAGGGTAATAACTCGATCACTGCTACCATACAATGTCCGATCGATTGAAACCGATCCGATGGATGCTTAAGTGCTGCCTGAATCCGGGCTATACTTTGTCATTCGTCGTGAGGGTTTTGATTTCGTGAAGTTATCGTAAATGTTGTATTAAGTTACTAACCTAGTCTCGTTGCATTGTTTAACTAGGTTACCAGGCTTAATCAGTAGGCAAACTCTGTCCAACTAAACTTGCAATGTTAGTAATTCTATTTTTATCAAAGTTACTTTATAAAACCCTAAATGTTTTCCAGTTATAAGTACAGTGATTAAGTCTTTGCTAATCTTTAATTACTTGCAGTAAGTGGGGGTATGTGCACATTACTACTAATGATTTATCACTTTAGGTGGGCGAGCCTAATTAGTGATATGTTCACAATCATAGATCCGGTCGAGTGACAACTGAACCAACTAATTATAATGTGACAACTCGTATTTCAGAACCTATCTTTGTGCTAAGTGTAGCATGTTTGAACATTATGTGATTATGTGAACCTTAAAGATTAATGTTCTGTTATGTTTGATTTGGTGTTATGTGTAATTAGAAATGGAACTTTGACCGCACGAAAACCCCTAAGCGTTTTTGTCCAATATGAAGCCGGCGAAAACAAGAGTGGGCTTGGCCCATTTGCATGTTAATTAAACTAATAGATAATCGGCCCACTTATGTTGTTCAATCTATAATTAAGCCTACGCCTCACAAATTGCATCACAACAAAACACAACCTAATAAAACCCTACTTCTCATTGGTGGGTGCGACGGCGTAGCAGACCCCCCCCCCCCCCTCACGAGATAGCATCCTGTTACCCAGAAACTTGGTTAGTAAATGCATGCTATGATTATTATTGTTTGATTATTTTGTTATGTGTGATGTCTTGAAAATACAATCACTCGGATGAGGATACTTCATAATTGTCGGCTATCATTCTTATAATTGCATGTGATTGTCAGAAACCATGTATTGCTATTTGTGTTCTTGAATTGGATATATGTGCTGAATTATGAGGTAGTATTAGATTGGTATCAGAGCCATTGGTTATAGAGAACTTGGTTTTAATAGGGAAAATGATTTTTGTTAAAACCAGACTATAACCTGTACAGTGCTCTACGATCCACAACGACGCTTCACTCCACGTGCAAGGCTCGACATTCTAGGTGATATGGTTTACGTTTTATATTGCCTACTTGCTAGATTGCATAGAACTTTGCTCATGGTATGCTTAGATAAACGTAGCAACTATAGTTTGAAAACACATTTGTGCTTGCTCCCTACTGTCGCTCCACACTTACACACATTCGCGACACCTTTCCTACTTGTGTTTCCTTTGATGTGAGATCATGAGGGAACGTGTGAACCTAACTCAAGCCGACTAACGGCTCTTATCAACGAACAAGTCACGGCAGCACTCGCAGCCGCCCAGGCAGGAGGTATAACCTGCTATTCCGAACCTAACCTAGGATGATAGATCCTACTCTCATGACCCAACTCTCGCGCTTAACCTTGTCACTTCTTCCTCGCGCAACAAGGTCAGAACGCTCAGTCACCTGCATGCATATTCAAGAAGATCATGGACTGTCGTCCTAATACTTTCAGTGGCACTAAAGGAGCTGTTGGACTCCTCCATTGGTTTGAAAAGCTCGAGTCTGTCTTAGAGACGTGTGAATGCCCTGAGGCTCATAGGGTGAAGTACGCCACTGGTACTCTCGAAGGCACTACGCTAACTTGGTGGAACGCGCAAGTTCAGATGCTGGGGCTGGCGGCTGCTAATGTCACCCCATGGAATGATTCTTAAGGAAATGATCCAAATGTGAATACCGTAGTCGAGATGACATCCACCAGCTGGAAGTGGAGTTCTTAAAACTGAGGGTGACAAGGTCAGAGATAGAAGCGTACACGAAACGATCCAACGAACTGACGGTGTTATGTCCAACAATGGTGGATCCTCCCATCAAGCGCATTGAGCTGTACCTCAAAGGCTTAGTACCAGAGATTCAAAGTCATGTGACATCGGCCAACCTTGCAACCATCCAGGATATTACTCGTCTTGCTCAACGTCTCTCAGATCAGGCGGTAGGACAGACTAAACTGCCGAAATGTATTAATGCTGCTACAACTACTTCGGATGCTCCCAGTGACAACAAACGCAAGTGAGATGGAAATTCGAGCAAAGGGTTCCACTTCGGTTCAGTCTCAGTCACAGCAGCGAAAAACGGATGAGTACAGGAGCCCCAGGCATCAGTCTTTTGGTAATCGAAGTCAGGGTGGATACCGGGGAAACCACCCTAAGCGCAATCGATGTAATTTGCACCACAGCGGGCCATGCAACAAAGATCGTTGTCAGAGTTGCAACAAGCTTGGTCATGGAGCCAAAGATTTTAGAATCCCACGTCCTGCAAACAAGAACCGACAACAGCAGCCACAAGCTCCACAGAATCAGCAGCAACAGCAGGGTAACAAGGGATGTTATCAGTGTGGTGCTGAAGGTCACTTCATGAGACACTGCCCACAGTTGAACCAGAACCAGAATCAGAACCACAACTAGGGAAACGGGAGCAATAGTGGAGACGACAATGGGGGCAATAACGACGGCAATGGTGCTAGGAGTCGAGTGTTCGTGATGGGATAGGGTGATACTAGGAATTGACCCCAACGTTGAAATGGTTTCGACATCGTTATTGGTATGGTTTGGCTATCTCAACATCGAGCAGGGATTCTTTGCAACGAAAAGATCGTCCGCATTCCTCGTACTGGTTAAGAACCATTGGTAATTCATGATGACAAGCTCCTGGAGCGGCACCTATAGCTCGTGCACCTTATCGCTTAGCTCCATCAGAGTTGGAAGAACCCTCTACGCAACTACAAGAACTCTTAGATAAGGGTTTTATTCGTCCTAGCTCTTCGCCCTTGAGAGCTCCAGTGCTATTTGTAAAGAAGAAAGACGGTACTTTCAGAATGTGCATCGACTATCGTGAACTTAACAAGGTAACTGTGAAGAATCGCTATCCTCTTCCACGCATTGACGACTTGTTCGACCAACTGCAAGGGTCGAGCTACTATTCAAATATTGATCTGAGATCAGGATATCATCAGCTGAGAGTCCGAGAAGAGGACGTCTCCAAAACAGCCTTTAGAACTCGATATGGCCACTATGAGTTTTTGGTAATGCCTTTTGGGCTGACAAACGCACCAGCGGTCTTCATGGACTTGGTGAATCGAGTGTGCAAGCCTTATCTGGACAAGTTTGTCATAGTTTTCATCGAAGACATCCTGATCTATTCGAAGAGTCTGGAGGAACACGAGCAGCATTTACGACTCATTTTGGAACTCCTTCGAGCAGAACAGTTGTACGCCAAGTTGTCAAAATGCGACTTCTGGCTTCGTGAAGTCCATTTTCTAGGCCATGTGGTGAACAAGGATGGGATTCACGTTGATCCATACAAGGTAGATTCGATTAAGAACTGGCCTGCACCTCGCACACCAACGAAAATTCGCCAATTCTTGGGCTTGGCGGGATACTACAGGAGGTTTATCAAGGACTTCTCCAAGATTGCACAACCCCTCACCTCACTAACTCAGAAAGGCGTTATCTACCGTTGGAGTAATACACAGGAATCAACATTCCAGCACTTAAAGGATAGACTTTGTAGTGCACCTATTCTTTCATTGCCAGAGGGCACAGACGATTTTTGTGGTGTATTGCTACGCGTCAATTCAGGGTCTTGGTTGTGTTTTGATGCAACGGGATAAGGTCATTGCTTACGCCTCACGCCAACTTAAAGTTCATGAAAAGAACTACACTACACACGATTTAGAGCTGGGAGCGGTTGTTTTTGCACTTAAGATATGGAGACATTACCTGTATGGTACCAAATGTGCTATCTACACTGATCACAGAAGCCTCGAGCATATCTTCAAACAGAAGGAACTCAATATGCGACAACGACGATGGGTCGAACTACTAAATGACTACGAATGCTCGATCAGGTACCACCCAGGCAAAGCCAATGTTGTGGCTGACGCCCTCAGTCGAAAGGACACTGCGCCCAAGCGCGTACGAGCTTTACAACTCACTATACAGTCTAGTCTCCCTTCTCAGATACGAGATGCTCAGGTAGAAGCATTGAAACCAGAAAACGTCAGGGCTGAAGCCCTACACGGCTCAAGGCAACGTTTAAAACAGAAGGAAGACGGTGCTTACTACGTCACAGGACGCATTCGGGTCCCACTTTATGGCAACCTACGAGAGCTTGTGATGGATGAAGCACACAAGTCTCGCTACTCAGTACATCCTGGTTCAGATAAGATGTACCATGATATCAAAACTACATATTGGTGGCCTAGCATGAAGGCCCACATAGCAACTTACGTTAGCAAGTGCTTGACTTGTGCGAGAGTCAAGGCGGAATACCAGAAACCTTCAGGCCCACTTCAACAACCAGAAATGCCACAATGGAAATGGGAGCAAATTTCCATGGATTTTGTTACTGGCCTGCCTAGATCTCAACGCGGTAACGACACTATTTGGGTGATTATGGATCGACTCACAAAGTCTGCTCACTTGGCTATCAAGGAAACGGATAAGTTTTCCACCCTAGCAGACATATATCTTAAGGAAGTTGTCTCGAGGCACGGAGTGCCCACCTCTGTTATCTCGGATCGAGATGCACGTTTTACATCAGAACTGTGGCAAGCAATGCACAAGTCCTTTGGCTCACGATTAGATATGAGCACAGCTTATCACCCTCAGACGGATGGGCAGTCTGAGCGCACTATTCAAACTTTAAAAGACATGCTTCGGGCGTGTGTAATTGATTTTGGCAACGGCTGGGAAAAGCATCTGCCACTTGTGGAATTTTCATACAATAACAGCTACTACACCAGCATTAAAGCTGCTCAGTTTGAGGCATTATACAGGCATAAATGCCGGTCACCTCTTTGTTGGGCAGAGGTGGGGGAAAGTCAGATTACTGGTCCAGAATTTGTGGTAGACACAACAGAGCGAATTGCTCAGATACGACAACGAATGGCGGCAGCTCGTGACCGTCAGAAAATCTACGCCGATAAGGGCAGGAAACCACTCGGGCTCCAGGTTGGGGAGTGAGTGCTACTCAAAGTTTCACCCTGGAAGGGTGTGGTTCGTTTTTGTAAACGAGGCAAACTTAACCCACGATACATTGGACCTTTCGAAGTCATTGAGAAAATAGGCAAGGTGGCCTACAAACTGAACTTACCAGCAGAACTCAGTGCAGTTCACAACATTTTCCACGTGTTAAATCTGAAGAAGTGTCTGTCAGATGAGACCCACATAGTTCCTTTGAAGGAGCTCACTATCGATGAGCAGTTACGATTCGTCGAGGAACCAGTTGAAATCACGGACCGGGATGTTAAGGTCCTCAAGCGCACTAGAATACCTCTCGTTCGAGTTCGCTGGAACTCACGTCGCGGCCCAGAGTTTACCTGGGAACGCGAAGATCAAATGAAGCAAAAGTATCCCCAACTATTCGTAAACAGTACAACCACTACTGAGGCTGAAGCTACGGAATTTCGGGACGAAATTCCAGATCAACGGGGGGAGGATGTGACACCCCAGGAAAACCTTGCAACTTAACTAGCTTCCTCAGTGAGTACGTGTTAAATTTCGGGACGAAATTTCTTTCAACTTGGGGATAATGTGACAACTCGTATTTCAGAACCTATCTTTGTGCTAAGTGTAGCATGTTTGAACACTATGTGATTATGTGAACCTTAAAGATTAATGTTCTGTTATGTTTGATATGGTGTTATGTGTAATTAGAAATGGAACTTTGACCGCACGAAAACCCCTAAGCGTTTTTGTCCAATATGAAGCCGGCGAAAACAAGAGTGGGCTTGGCCCATTTGCATGTTAATTAAACTAATAGATAATCGGCCCACTTATGTTGTTCAATCTATAATTAAGCCTACGCCTCACAAATTGCATCACAACAAAACACAACCTAATAAAACCCTACTTCTCATTGGTGGGTGCGACGGCATAGCAGACCCCCCCCCCTCACGAGATAGCATCCTGTTACCCAGAAACTTGGTTAGTAAATGCATGCTATGATTATTATTGTTTGAATATTTTGTTATGTGTGATGTCTTGAAAATACAATCACTCGGATGAGGATACTTCATAATTGTCGGCTATCATTCTTATAATTGCATGTGATTGTCAGAAACCATGTATTGCTATTTGTGTTCTTGAATTGGATATATGTGCTGAATTATAAGGTAGTATTATATTATATAGTGTAGTCCGATGGCACAAACTTGTAGGTTGACTAGATGATGATGGTTGCATACTTGATACAGATTACATCATGATTGAAGTGGATAGAAATCACTTTGGGTTGTCGGCCATAATATTCTTATTTGCACATGGATTGTCAGAAACATGTGATGGTTTAGAGGTTTTCAATTTTTATTCTTGTTTACTAATCGATGTTAATGGAAGGGTTGTTTAGGTGTTGACTTTTGTTGATAACTAAAGGATATTATATTCTTATTGTTGTGTTCGGTTAGGTTTAATGATATTCGAATTATAATCATGGTTGTATAATGATTTCTGATAACTGATTGACGATTGAATGATGAGATGAGGTAATCGATGTAACTGTTAGAATTATTTTAGGGTTTTGAGGAAACTCATAACTGTTAGTGATGATGATTACCCGTTTTGATCGAATATTGTTTGGGTTGGAAACTGTTAATTGTTGATGGATAACTACATAAAAGGAAACCATAAAACCGATTGCGTAAAATCTGGACATTTAAACTAACCGTACAAGACCTCTTGATCGCACAAGAAGTCCAGTCGCACAAGTCATGACCAGTCGCACAAGTCATGTCTAGTCGCACAAGTTGTAATGTTATTTGACTATTGGGCCGGGTATATGTTTGGGCAGGATTAGCCCAATCGCACAAGGGTTCTCGGATCGCACAAGGGATTCAGGTGTAATTGGTCGGGCCGGTTACTTATTGAACTACTTACGTTATTTGGGTTTCTTGTTATTTTGGGCCGGGTGTCTAACGGAGTCGCACAACATGTTGTGGATCGCACAAGGCTGTGCTGAACGCACAACATGTTGGGCCGACTGTTATTGGGCTATATCTTCCGGATCGCACAAGTTGGATACGTTTTGACTGCTAATGTGTTAATGTGATGCTATGATCAATACGTGTTCACAATCTGTTAGATTATGTGTAATCATACGTGACTTACTTGATCCAAAACCTGACTTGTATGGTAACCATGTTAGGACGTGGTTGACCACTAGCTTCTAGATTTGACCATTCTGTGTATCTGCCGAGCAAACCAAGGTGAGTTCACACTAGCCAAGGCATGGGATTCCCAGGGGTTGGGAATGGGATTGAATAACTACTCGTACAACTATACTATTAAACAAATTATTACTGTCCTCGGTTGAAGGGCATGTACGTAAAACCTACGTACAGTTATACTTACTACTGTCCTCGGTTGAAGGGCACGTACGTAAAACCTACGTACAGTTATACTTACTATTGTCCTCAGATTGAAGGGCATGTACGTAAAGCCTACGTACACGATCTTAAGACCATCACCTCTATCAAAGGAAGTCCCTCAATTATCGACTTAATCGCCGAGGCCTAGGGCGAGCGGGTCATTAGTTAATAGCGCTATTAGGTTTAACAAACCTCACACCGTGCCAGTCGGACGGGCATGTACTAATGGACTATGGACAAAGGGTCAATGCTGATAGACATTGACTTAGGGCACCTCTTACATTTTCGTAGCAGTCGATACGCGTGGTCTTGTAATACATGGGGTAGCCCCCACGGCCGAAATGCCAGATAACTATCATGGGGTAGCCCCCACGGCTGGATTGCCAGAATTAATGGGATTAAACAACTTACGTTTTCAAATATGGGGTAACCCCCATGGTAGGGATGCCAGTTAAAGGAACTATTTTTGGAACAACTAAAACCAACAACCAACTGTGAACTCGCTCAACTTTGTTGTTGATTCGTTGCTACATGCCTTGCAGGTCATTAGGTACCCCATGGAGCTTGCACAGGGAGGAACGGTCATTGTGGGACATGGCGATTTGTTCCATGCTTTAAACAATACTTTATTTCACATTTACTACTTGCTATGGGTTTTACAAATTATGCTTCCGCTAAACATATAACTATGCTTTGGTTTTTGAACACCTTTCATATTGTTTGGTTGAATTATGGTTACTTACATGTTTGTTCAATATGATTGGTGGTTTGATCCTGGTCAGTCATGCCTCCAAGCGGTGATACTCCGCGTGTGGATTTTGGGGGTGTGACATATAAGATAGGGGCAAATGTGAAAACTCTAAATGCTGTAAATTATAACAATGTGTCATTTTATTCAAATTGAATAACTCGCCAGTATTCCCTGGTGATAAAATCTTTTTAAACATATTTCAGGTGATTTACTGTGAACAAGGAAGAGTGCCGCATAGCACTCCCGCTTGAAGAAAGTGGCTCAGTAAATAAATAAACATGTTTTGTAAATCAAGGGATTTCCCAGTGAAATTCCTTTGTTGTAAATTTCGGGGTTGTCTCGAGACTTGAAATAAAATAATTAGGTGTTTTCAGTTAAAACGATCCTGTTAAAATTTTCGCTGCCAAATCAAACATCAATACCACAGGTTTCTGTTCCGCGACTTCCGAACCGGGTAAAACCAGGATTTAAGCCAATTAAGTATTTGAAAAATCAAACATCAATACCACTGATTTTAGCCAACTAAGTATTTGAAAAATACTTAATTCTCTAATATGCCATTTTGTGATTCTGTGAAAATTTAATTTACAATAAATTAAATTTTAACTTGAAATTATGTATTTCTTCATGTGTGCTAACAGCATGAATGAACTGTCGGAGGCACTCCAAAACTTTACAATCCATACCACCGATATGGATACAACAGGAATCCAGACAGGTTATCAGGCGGATACCGAAGAGCCATTAGTGTTTCAGGCCCAGTTCCAGGAGAAACCCAAGCCTAAAAAGAGGAGAAGAATTCTGGACTGGAAACGAGGACGGAGGACGAAGGAAGAAGCCCGCTGCCCAAAAGGTGAAAAAGATGGAGGATCCAAAAGGAAAAGAAAAGGAAGTAGGGGAGAGCTCTGGTCAAGCCCAAGAATTGCCACCTTGGGAGGAATTCGATAGGAAACTGGCGAAAAGTGACCTCATCGGACCTGCTGGTGAAACCCTCTTCAGTTTTCCTGCTCAATCCAAACTTCCCATCAATCTGGAACCTGCCATCCCAGAACCTAGAGTTAACCCCCAACTTCTCCCAGGAGAATTGGAAGAATGGTGGACAAGCGACTGGCATTTCCAGAATTTCATGAACAACCCAAACGTTCCATTCCCCCAGTTTGAACCTAATCCCTTCCCACCAATGAACGTGGAGAACGTTGCCGAATTACGCTGCTACGGCGAGGAACTGGTGGATGCGAGAAATCGGATTCGAGACGTGGGAGAAAAGATCTCTTGGAAATACGATGAACGGGAGCGTCGTTTTTTAAGATCAGATTTACTAAAATTAGACGTATTGTATAATAATAATATGTGAAATAAATAAATAAATAAATAAAAGAATAATAATATATAAATAAATATATATATATATCTATAATAATAATATAATTTTGTATAAAAACTATTAAAATAAAACATCTGTAAATATCTGGCTTGTACGGATGCATAATATTATATAAATATAAATGTCGTAAGGTCGACGATTTTGGTTACGTGTGTGGAGTACTCAATTGTGTTATGATTGCCTTATTGTGTGGTTGCTATCCATTTTTGTGACAATAATTTATATATATTGTTAATTATTCAGATGGAACACGCAGTAAACCAATCAGCAAACGAAGTTAACCAGCCTAACCTAATTAATGAAGAACAATTTCTCAATAGGCAAGATATTGAAAATATCGTTGCTCAGGGGATAGCCAATGCTATTCCAGCAATCGTCGTTGCCGTTAAGAATCCCGTTGAACCTTCCCAAGCCAACCATAGCAAACGCACCCGCGACGATAATTTCAGTAACAGTGTAAACGGGGGCGGCAATAATAATAATAATGTGGTTCAAGCCCCATTTCTTAAGAAAATGAAAGTTGCAACACCTAGTTACACTTACAAAGAATTTCTTGCCTGTAAGCCAGTCGAATTTGCAGGCAATGAAGGGGCGAATGCCGCACTACGTTGGTTGGAAAAGACCGAAGCAGTAATTAAAATAAGTAAATGCGCAGACAAAGACAGGATGATGTATGCATCCCACCTTTTCAAGGAAGAAGCGTTAGAATGGTGGAACACGGTGCTGCAAGCCAAGGGAAGTGACGTAACTTATGCCATGAGTTGGGAGGAATTTAAGGAATTGGTAGAAAGAAAGTTTTGTCCCTCCTAGGAGAAGGAATAGATGACAAACAAGTTCCTAAACCACCCGATGGTGGACGTTGATTGTCGAGGGTATACTTCGAATTTTTTCGAGTATGCTAGAATTGTGCCAACTCTGGCCTTGCCAGAAC
The DNA here is from genome assembly GCA_030545235.1 of Helianthus tuberosus. Classification (NCBI taxonomy): domain Eukaryota; kingdom Viridiplantae; phylum Streptophyta; class Magnoliopsida; order Asterales; family Asteraceae; genus Helianthus; species Helianthus tuberosus. The sequence goes on from CM060400.1 coordinate 147,167,961, forward strand.
CGGTGCTTATTTCTCACCACATTTGGGGATTGATTAGCGAAATCCGTGATATAGTCAAGGCTGCGAGACCTCGAACGATCGACGATGCCTTCGAATTGGCCAACACCTTGACTGACAGACTAGTGTGTACAAGAGAAGAAAACAAGAAAAAGGAATTGGCCCAAAAGATTACCCAAGGATTTCGTGGGGGTAATAATAGTAGTAATTTCAAGAAAAGGGGAACTGAGCAGTCTTCCATACCGCCCTTTTGCGGGAATTGTAAAAAGAAACATTTTGGAAAATGTAAGGAAAATTGCAATTTCTGCAAGAGACCAGGCCACCTAGAGGAGGAATGCAGGAAGAAATCCGTGATCTGCTACAACTGCGGTGAAACAGGAAACTTCAAGCCCGATTGCCCAAAATTGGTTAAGCCAACTGACAACAAGGCCAAAACTGCTGAAGACACTAATAAGAAGAATGCAAGAGCCTTTCAGCTGACAACGCAAGAAGCAGATCTGATTCCGGATGTGATAGCTTGTACGTTTCTTGTGCATGATGTTTACGCAAAGGTATTATTTGACTCTGGTGCAAACCAAAGTTTTATAAATACTTCATTCTATCAAGCTCTTAAGCAACCCCTAACTAAACTTAGGCAAGTTTATGCTGTAGAAACGGTAGAAGGAAATTCTGTTAAAATAGATAAGGTACTCCAAGAAGGAAGGATAGAACTCTCAGGTCATAAATTTTCTGCAAACCTTCTACCCATGAAATTAGCAGGATTCGATGTCGTGTTAGGAATGGATTGGTTAGCAGCGAACCATGCTCGAATCCTATGTGACCAAAATTCTATAGAAATCCATACACCCACAGGAGAAGTAATTCTGGTTGCAGGAGATAAGCCGCGTAAACCAACAAAGTTCATTTCAGTAATGAAAATTGCTAGTTATGAACGAAAGCAAGGAATAGTGTACAGGATTTCAGTGATCATTAACACTAAAAGCATGAAACTTAAGGAAATTCCAGTAGTATCAGAATACCCGGATGTATTCCCAGAAGAGCTACCTGGATTACCACCCGATAGGGAAGTAGAGTTTAGAATTCATCTAATTCCAGGAACGACACCAATAGCTAAGGCACCTTATCGATTAGCACCCACAGAGATGTTAGAACTGAAAAAGCAACTAGATGAATTGCTAGACAAAGGATTCATACAACCTAGTTCATCCCCTTGGAGAGCACCTGTGCTGTTCGTGAAAAAGAAGGAAGGTTCGATGCGGATGTGTATCAATTATAGGGAAGTGAATAAGGTTACAATTAAGAATCGATACCCATTACCTAGAATTGATGATCTTTTCGATCAACTTCAAGGAGCTAGGTACTTGTAGGTCCCCTGGTTCGTATGGATCTTTCACAGAATTGTCAATCTAATCAAGAGTGTGGAATCCTCTTGATCAGAATATCACAGAATGAGTAGAAACAGAAATCACTTTTGTTTTCTCAGCCATCATTTCATGAGCTAAGTCTATGACTTGAAGTTTTTCGTTTAGTTTGCAGGTTAATGCTTCAATTTTACTTTCATAACCTTTTATTTTCTTCAAGTATAAAGATTCGTTTCTTTTAGCAAAGAAGTTAGATTATTTAATGTTAGACATCTCGCCCACCAGACTTTGGTTTTGTGTTGACAACCTGTCTACCTCACCCTGTAGTTCACGATATTTTAAACACACAGAATTAGACTTTACCTCTCCTGTTTGTTTGTCAAGGTTGGCCATTAGAGCCGCAAGCTGAGCTTTCACTCTTTTGTATTCAGCTTCCTTTTCTTTAGCTTCCTTTTCATGGTCAGACTTTTGCTTTTCCTCTTCAGCATCTGTTGTCTGATTAACCTTCTTTTCTTCAGCTTTACTCTCTATCTCAGCCTCAGCATCCACTTTTGCTTCAGCATCTCCCACAGTAGCTTCATCATCAACAACTGGCACTATCTCTGCCATGAATGCCTGAGTGGCATTCTCATTATCTTCTAAATGACTACTCCAATCATAAGAACCTTCTCGTGCTGTGGAGATCAAAGCCTTTGACCTAGAATTATTTGATGCATTCCTGTTGTTTGAACTCTGACTCGAAGTCTCTAGCCTTTGTTTTTGACATTCCCTGGCGAAATGTCCATAACTTTGACAGTTAAAGCACCTCACTTTGGTCTTGTCGAAACCAACAGTCCTCCCTACAAACTTCCTTCCTGTTCTGTTCATAAATCTCTTCACTCTTCTGGAAATCATGGCCATTTGCCATTGTAAATCCATCTCTTCTAGATCATCAGGGTCAATCTGATCATAATCTTCATCTAAAGTGGCAGGATCAGATATCTTCCCCTGAATGTAGTTTTCATATGAAGCAACAAATGAAGCAAGTAGAGCAAGATGCTCTTCTGCAGACTTAACACTCATAGGCATCGACTTAACACCACTACTCTGTTTAGAAGCTGATGTTCTCTTGGCTCCTGTTGATCCTCCTGAAGCAGCTACAAAACAAACATCACCATCCTCATTCACTGAGACCTGCTCATTTTCACACGATAGAAACGCAGTAGCAGAGTCGCTAGAAGCGTTGTGAGATGAAGAAGATGTAAGCCCATTGTAAATCACTGGATCTTGAACCTGATCATATCCAGTGTCTTTCTTCTTCATACTGAGCTCATAAGCTCTCAGCTTGCCAACTACTTCTTCCAGCTCCTTTGTCTCATAATCAGCCTCTCCCTTAATCATGAGAGTGTAGATATCCCACTTAGTAGGTAAGGCATCGAGCAGCTTGTCATTCTTCTCTACGTCAGAATAGCAATTGATCTCATAATTTTTCATTTCTGACATCATATGGTAGTAACGAGTGATTATGTCCTCAAGTGACTCATGTTTCATGTACTTGAAAACAGCAAACTGCTTCTTCAGTAGATCAACTTTGTTTTTCTTGACATCTGCATTTCCCGCATATCTCTTTTCCAATGCATCCCACATATCCTTTGAATTTGTGTACTTCTTGAAGATATGCTTGATGCTATCTGGTAAGGATATTTTGATTGCAGCCAAGGCTCTCTTTTCAGCCTCATACATCTTTTTATCAGCCTCTTCCATGTTCACATAGGCAGTTCTACGTGGTCTGCCCTCAAAGTCGTGTGTTGGGTTTGTGTACCCATCTCCAATGCATATCCACATGTGAGTGTCCTGATATTCAATGAAGGATTGAAAACGATCCTTCCATGTCAAATAATTTTCCACCTTCATCATCTTAGGCGGTTTGTTGGTAGTGCCAACCTCATGCTCCATTTTCAAAAGCTCATTCAAACTTGACATGTTCGACATTTTAAACATTGCAGACATCATGTTTGCCGTATGCTTGTGTGCTAGATATCAGGCAAATCCAAAAGAGTCACACATGAAAGCACTGAAGCGGATTCTTCGTTACTTGAAGGGGAAACCTTGCAGTTATCCAACCTCACAACCTCACAGCCACTATCTGTGATCTTGCTACAAACCCTAAATTCGAAATTACTTTCTCTTTCTACGTTTTCTCTCTCTAGAATTCTCTAACTCCTCTTACAGCTACTAAAACCCTAATCACAAAACATGTTTATATACCACATGTTTGTGAACTGGGCTTCCTACTGGGCTAGGCCATTTTCCAAGCCCATTACAACAATAAACTCACTAACCAATATGCTAAGCCCAATACAAAATATCCAAAGACTAAATAATCAAACTATTAAGCTGTTGTCACAGAATATGCACCAACAGACTCCCCCTTGACAATAGCTTCATAATGTAACTTTGTCTTCAAACATCTTGTGTTCTTTTGGTCTTTGGATAGCGTCAGCTACACAGTTTCTGACATCAACAAACTCCCCCTTAGCTGATGCTTCCAATCTCCAAAACTTTCATTCGTTGTAGATCAGTTAGCTAGCAATCTTTGGTTAAGCAAGTACGCTCCAACTCTTCCATATCTCTCTCTTTCTGCAATGTAGTAGAAGGATCCTACCATGCATCTTCACACATTCTTCACTCTCAATCTGCACTTTACTTGTATTCTGCACTTCATTTTGATAACTGCATCAATCTGTTTAGCAACACAAGCAAGCATCTCGAAAAATCATTACTCTTTTTCACATTTAAAGATAAACCAATATTTTATCTTAATTTGCAAAAACAACTACCTATCAGTTCAAAATGGAAGTCTTTTAAAAAGAAATCTTTTTGGTATTTTTGATTTTTTTTAAAACAAATTAAACTAAACTAAAAAATATTTACAATTTCATCTTTTTGTGAGAATCATTTGTAAGAAGATCATATCAGCAAAATCAAACTGTTTTCACACTATTAGATAATTCTTTATTTAATTTTTCGTGCAAAGCAGCCTAAGACGATTACCAGTATGTTTGTCCATTTAAACAAAATGCATGAACATTTCAAGTTCCATTACCGTATGATACATTAAGGTAATTTTATTACTGATATACTAGTGTGTCCCACTTCAGGATATACCCCCGCGATCAAGGTATGCACAAAGATTCATCGTAGTAGGTGAGTATACTGAATTCATCCGTTTTGTTTTTCAACGTTTAGATAATTGGTGATCAGGTCAGTACTTCCGTACAGCAAAGAGACCAAAATATCTAACGAGGGCTATGACAAATACCATTTTTGGTACGAATTATGCATTTTGCACATTTTGAATGACTCTCTATTAGAGCTTCTTCATTTATGGGATTTGGCATTTTTTGCTCTTTTAAGATATCCTGGTTGTGCCTAGGTCAGCATGTATCTGGATGCAGCAGAAGGACAACCCTGATATCCCCAGATGAAATAACAGTATAAAGACCCAAAACCTCAGATTTTGGCAATCTATCAACACAAGATTTAAGGTCATTAAACCATACACCACTGATGTGTTCCCCACTCATATTCAGTTCATTTAGGTTTATATCACATTGGTAAGTTGATTATTTCATGCTTTTTGCCTACTGGTACATCATAAGATGAAGCTACTATCACACTTAAGCTATTTTAATTCATTTTCAGTGTGACAGTCTAACTTGTTGATGTACTATCATTTCTTCTTTTTCACACCATGAAATCTCATTTTTGATTTTTCATTTTTTTATGTTTTTCATTTTTCAATGTTTTTGTATTTTTAAAATTTTTATTATTAACTTACTCCCCCTAAACACATGCACTAACTAAACTCTTTTTGGCTTAGGGAAATTTCTCCCCCTAAATTTTGTTTTTATGGAGCAAGTTTCAAAAACATAAATTTACAACCACAAACAGACTCCCACTTTAACCTGACAATAAGTTTTTCAATGTTAAAGTTGTAGAATAATCATAACAATCACTAAAGTACATAGTTCGTTACCAATTTTAACCTACTATTCACCTCAGACACTTTACAGGAACAGCCACTGTCGAACACATCAACAGTCCTTCTTGGTCATGCTGCACATTCTCAACAACTTAGTTAGACTTAACAACCCAAACCTGACCGGTTTTGGGTTGACCATGTAAATCCATATATGATGCTTCTAACCAATATCCATCACACCTTACTGGTGTCTTGGGTGTATTACCTGTTGTTAAACAAGATTTATAACTTCCACTAGGTCTTTGATCATAAGAGTTCCAATAAACTCTCGGATTTTTTGACCTTTGAAAATTATTATCTTGATACCTTCTTCTCCCATTATTATACCATGAATTTTGAAAAAAATTTGGATGTTGTCGAACATATGAGTTACTAAAACCCCTATGTTCATTTCTTTGTTGAAAATTTCGATTACCAAAAGTCTGGTATCGATTTTGATATCCAAAATTTCTATTTTGATTTTGAAACTGATTTGATTTACCATTATAATGACTACATTGTGGAGAAAAACTTCTAGGTCTATCAAATCGTCTTGATGTTGAAGTTTTAGATTGAAATCATGGTTGATTATATTGACAATGTGGTTGCACATTATTATTTAAACCAACCCTATTCCCGTCTTTAACCTCATCAACTTTTTGTTTATTTTTCTTCAAAGGACAACAACTTGCCACATGCCCTTTGGTGTGACATTTAAAACAAGATTTTGTCTTATAAATTTTCTTTTTCTGAAATCTCTTTTTAAATGTTTTCTTCTTTTCCTTTTCAGTATCCTCATCCGATTTATGAGGTGTACTGTTATATCCTACAGATTCATTCAAAGATACTGGACTATTCGGCAAGTCCACAGCTATCGGATCCACTACCTCTTGTGGAGTGGGAACAAAATTAATTAGCTCATTCTCATCAGGCAGAAAATAGTAGTCTTGATCCTTAGAAGATGAAGCTTTACTAAACCCCACCCCCGTTCTATCATTACTCCTTTTCAGCCCTTTTTGAATGTGAGTCCTAACTAATGAAGAATTTCCAAATTTGTCTAACTTTCCTTTTAGTTCAACAATTTGGTCTTGTGCAATGGCCAATTCCCTGCACTTATCAGAAAACTCATTAGTTTTATCCTTTAGAGTTTCACGAGCCAATTCCTTTGCTTGTTAAACTGCTGATTTCCTGTTCATTTGATTTGAGTTCATTTAAACAATTTGACTCTCTTTTAATCAAAAGAACATTTGACTCTTTTTGTTTTTCAAATTCAGCTAACATAATTTTGTTCTGCTCCGATAGTCTGTTAACTTTACCTTGTAGTTCAGTGCAATTATGACATGTATGACTTACAGATTCTGATGATACATGCACCTCTGCTGTAAGTCCGTTCACATCAGTCAAGCCCTTTGAAACTTCTGTATCCTTCTTCTCATCATTCTCCTTATCATCTTTGTTCTTCTCTTCTACCACAACATCTGCTTTTTCATCTAAAGCATGACCTCCTACACTCTTCCTTGATGAATTCTAATAATGTTTTTCTAAACCTTCCCACAGATCTCTAGAAGTCCCATAGTGCTTGATGGTATGTTTAATTCCCTCAGGCAAGGACTTCTTGATCACTGCTAAAACTTTCTTCTTAGCATCAACCATAAGTTTCTCAGATTCATCCATCATCTCATAAGAAATCACCTTAACCCTTCCTTCAACACGACGTGTAGGAGCAACATATCCATCAATCATACAACACCACATTCTGAAATCTTCACTTTTCACAACCGATTCGAACTTCTCTTTCCAGTCAACATATTCTTTGACGTTTGTAAGCTTTGGCCAAATCTTAACAGTCTCACTGACCTTATCCATTTTGACCATCTTTAAACACGTTTTTCTGTAAGCGTACTGATAAAACCGTACAATATTTTTCCGAAAACTGTTTTTACCAAATTATACCATTAGAATCGTCTCGAAAAAATGAATCCAACGATATATAATGTCGAAAACCAAATTCGGAAATTTCCAGAGTTTTTTTGTCCTAAAAATCAACCGAGTCCAACGATGCAAACGGTTTCGGCAGATGAGCTACGGATCAAATTCTATTCACGAAAACGTTAATTCCTCTATGCGTATCTAATTCCTCCACAAAATTAATTACTCCACCTTTTAATTCCTCTAGCTAATTTTGCTGGCAAACCAAGTTAATTATGCTAGGTCACGCTAATTATGCTGGCAACCCAAGTTAAATATGCTGATAGAGTAATTATAATTATGCTGGTAGAGTAATTATAATTATGCTGGTTTATTAAATTCGCTGGAACGGATTCGCTGATCACTTAATTTCGCCGGTTAATTATGCTAGTTAATTATGCTGACTTAATTTCGCTGGTTCACCGGTCAGTTAATTTCGCTGGCTAACCAGGTCACTATTAAGACGACTTTAATTTCGCCGATCACCATAATAATGTCGCTGAGGACAATTATACGGTTACCAAAGTCGCCTTTGGATTTAATTTCACCGGTCACCGAGTTACTAGATCACACAATTTCGCTGGTAAATATGTTGGATCAGATAATTCCTCTGGTTTGTCAGCGGAATTGTTAATTATTCTGGCAAATTCTGGAAACTCAATATGTTTGAAATTTCTGAAGATTTTCCAGGTTCTTTTAACAGCTTCCTGCAAAATCAAAACACCAAAATCAGCAAAAATTTTCGAAATTTATGAAGAACACGAAGAACAATCTTTGAATCTTCAAGACTTTCTTGCCAAAATCCTTCAAAAATCAACCAAACCTGCAACCAAAAACACTAACACAGCAAAATTAAAAACAGTAAGATCAAAGTACCCAAAAATTTCGAAAATTCCAAGAACAAAACTCAAAAATTTCGAAATTTTCCAAAACCCTAGTTTTCAGATTTAAAAATTTTCAAAAATTCCAAGAAAAAAAAACCAAAAATTTCGAAAATCCTTCAAAACCCAAGTTTTCTACAACAGCCAATTCTGAACCGAGCCTCTTCAAGAGCCTAAAGCTCTAATACCAATTGTAGGTCCCCTGGTTCGTACGGATCGTCACAGAATTGTATATCTAACCTAGAGTGCGGAATCCTCTAGATCAGATTTGTTACAGAAACGAGTAGAAAACAAAAATTCACAATCAAACAGGTCTTCTATTGATTATCCAACTTGCAGTTTACAATCAATTCAAAACCCTAACCAACTTCAAATTCGTCCAAGCCTAGAGACTCTCACGAAATTCCTCACACAAACTGTTTTGGCTAATCAACCTAAACCCTAAAGCAAAGCCTTGTTTATATAACACAAGGTTTGCTACTTGGGTTAGGGTTTCCTACATGGGCAAGCCCATTTCGTCCCCCATAACCCAAACTGGGTTTTGTTTAGCCTAAATTCTATTATTTAACTAATACAAAGCTAAACCCGTTAACCGTTTATCGTTTAACTAATTACAAGATATCCAAAGACCAAATCTAAGTTGTTGTCACAAATATGCACCAACAGTACTTCTCTAAGATAAATTTACGTTCAGGATACCATCAGTTGAAGGTATAGGAAGAAGACATACCTAAAATTGCTTTCAGAACAAGGTATGGTCACTACGAGTTTACAGGCATGCCATTTGGATTAACGAATGCTCCTGCAGCATTAATGGACATGATGAACAGGATCTGTAAGCCGTATTTGGATAAATTTGTAATTGTCTTTATCGACGATATACTTATTTATTCCAAAAGCCAAGACGAACATTGTGAGCACCTGCATGCACTCTTAACCTTGTTAAGATAAGAACAACTTTATGCCAAATTCTCGAAGTGTGAATTTTACTGGAGGTACAATTTTTAGGGCACATGGTAAATCACGAAGGTATTCATGTAGATCCTTCCAAATAGAAGCAATCATCAATTGGAAGGTCCCACAACCAGCTACCGAAATTAGAAGTTTTCTAGGATTAGCCGGATATTATAGGCGCTTCATAAGAGATTTCTCTAAGATAGTTATTCCATTAACTAAGCTAACCTGTAAAACAGTTAAGTTTGAATGGGGACCTAAACAAGAAGAGGCCTTTAGAATCTTAAAGCAAAGATTGACCAATACCCCAATTCTTGCCTTACCTGAAGGAACAGAAGATTTTGAAGTCTACTATGATGCCTCTAAGCTAGGATTAGGATGTGTGCTAATGCAACGCAAAAAGGTAATCGCGTATGCATCAAGGCAGCTGAAAAAGCACGAGGAAAATTATACGACTCATGACTTAGAATTAGGAGCAATAATTTTTGCACTTAAGATTTGGAGACATTATCTGCACGGAAGTAAGTTTGCCGTCTATACAGATCATAAAAGTTTAAGATACATATTTGGGCAAAAAGAATTAAACATGAGGCAAAGAAGATGGATGGAAATTTTAAGTGACTACCACTGTGATATCCTATATCACGAAAGAAAGGTGAATGTAGTAGCAGATGCCCTAAGTCGTAAGTACCATGAGAAAAAAAGGCGAGTCCGTGCTCTTAGATTAAATCTACAGTTAGATTTAATGGAACAACTGAAGAATATTCAAGAAACAGCAATCAAGGATGATGCTGAAGGAATGAAAGGTCGGATCAAGGAATTAGAGCAAGGAACCGAAGGAATTTGGAGATTCCACAAGAAAAGGATTTGGGTACCTAGACAAGGAAATATAAGGGATAAGATTTTAGAGGAAGCCCATAAATCTAGGTATACGATGCATCCTGGTAATAACAAAATGTACCAAGATTTAAAGAATAACTTCTGGTGGATAGGAATGAAAAATGACATAGCTAAATACGTTTCTAAGTGTCTAACTTGTTCGCAAGTTAAGGCAGAACACCAGAAACCCTCAGGGTTACTCCAATAGTTAGAAATGCCTGTATAGAAATGAGAACTAATAACAATGGATTTTATTACTAAGTTGCCTAAAACCAGGAAAGGTAACGACGCAATCTGGGTGATTATAGATCGATTATCCAAATCAGCTCATTTCCTGCCAATGAAGGAAACCTTTAGCATGGAGAGATTGGCTAAGTTATACGTAGACGAAGTAGTATCCTTACATGGAGTTCCACTCTCCATTGTGTCAGATAGGGATAGTCTTTTCACTTCGCATTTCTGGACAAGTTTCCAAAGAGCAATGGGGACCCGACTAAATTTAAGTATTGCATACCATCCCCAAACCAATGGGCAAAGAGAAAGGACGATCCAAACTTTAGAAGACATGCTTAGAGCATGTGTTATAGACTTCGGTGGAAACTGGGATGACCACTTACCACTAATAGAATTCTCCTATAACAATAGTTATCACACAAGCATCAATGCTGCCCCATTCGAAGCACTTTATGGACAAAAGTGTAGAACTCCAGTATGCTGGGTAGAAATAGGAGAAAGCCAACTATCAGGTTCCGAGATTGTACAGGAAACCACCGATAAGATAACTCAAATAAAAGAAAGACTGAAAACGGCTCGAGACCGCCAGAAAAGTTATGCAGACAATCGACGTAAGCCGCTAGAATTCCAAGTTGGGGATAAGGTACTATTGAAAGTTTCGCCTTGGAAAGGGGTAGTTCGATTCGGTAAAAAGGGAAAACTAAGTCCAAGGTACATAGGAACATTTACAGTAACCCAACGAATAGGACTAGTTGCCTATCGATTACAACTACCAGAGGAACTAGCCGGGGTACATGATGTGTTTCATGTATCTAATCTTAAAAAGTGTTTATCTGATGAATCACTAGTAATACCTCTTCAAGACATAGAGGTAAATAAAAAGTTGAAATTCGTGGAAAAACCTCTTCAAATAGAGGACAGAAAGATCAAGTTCCTCAAACACAACAGATTGGTACTGGTCAAAGTAAAATGGGATTCAAAAAGAGGACCTGAGTACACGTGGGAGCTGGAATCAGAAATGAAGCGAAAGTATCCTTACTTGTTCCAGTAAATCTCGAGGACGAGATTTTAAATAAGGTGGGGAGGATGTAAGGACCTGCATGAAAATGTCCTACAACACTTCGTAAGTAAAGACCCGAACCCCTAAAACCCTACATTTCATGAAAAATCAAGAAAATCAAATTTTAGTATTCGCCTGTGGGCCGCGAAAGATCTAAGGGAGATCTACGCGGGGCGCGACAGCTAGGCAAAACTCTAGATAAGCTTTAGTGCAACGTGTCATACACGTTCCAGATCTAGGGTGTGACGCGACAGCCCTAGCAGTAGCTAAGGTGGCCATCGCGGGCCGCGAAGGACATCCCTTCAGGTTACGCGGGCCGCGAGGAACTCAATTTTCAGCTATAAATTGGACGTTGCATGGCCTTTCTTCTGTGTTCGAAAATCTCTTTCAAAAACATAGCATTCTGCTCAAAATTGTGTGTTTAAGTGTCGAAACGCTGCTATGATCACAGGGTAATAACTCGATCACTGCTACGATACAATGTCCGATTGATTGAAACCGATCTGATGGATGTTTAAGTGCTACCTGAATCCGGGCTATACTTTGTCATTCGTCGTGAGGGTTTTGATTTCATGAAGTTATTGTAAATGTTGTATTAAGTTACTAACCTAGTCTCGTTGCATTGTTTAACTAGGTTACTGTTATGGGTGATTTTCTGCTTATATATATATCCTGAATGATATTCTGACTATGTTTCTTTTTTATCAGGATACCGGATCAGGATATTGGTAATATCCTGATGCAGTATCCTGGTGATAACTAATAAATTCACGTGCAGATTGATGGTGCAAGTCTGTAACGTTCAAGTGGACTTCTTCTCCCAAAGACTCGGGCAAATCTGTTGGAATATGAATGTTGAAGCCGGAAGACGTGGACTATAACGTTCACAAAGGGAATATTCGTTGTATCCCGGATTTGTAGGCTCGTTAGTTAGTTTTGTTTTACTATAAATAGGAGTGATCGGATCATATAAGAACACACACAATTCTTCGAACTCTCTTCCTCTCTAGCTGCAAACACCCACAACACACTTACACTTGTATTCAAATTGCATTGTAACACTTAGTTGATCCGCATCATATCCTGCACTGTATCCTGATATTTGAAGCAATAAGAAGAACAAGGCAGCTGCGATTGTCAGCTCCCGAGGTTTTGTGCCGGCGATCTAGATAGATCAAGGGCTTTCCCCGTACATCCCGTGTCACCCTTTACCTTTCTGCTCATTGTTTGATTGTAGATACAGCTCGATATCCTGAGCCGTATCCTGGTAACTGTTTTTACAAACAACTAAATTAGCATATTTTCGATACACATTCTTAGCACACTACCTCACTTAACTAATTTGATCACTTAATTGCTTCGGTAATTTTTGACCAAAACAATTTGGTGCCCACCGTGGGGCAAGTGGTGCTATTTCTACTAAAAGCTTTTGCAAAATCATTACTCGGTTTTCTACTTTCAAAACTTTTTTCTACACTATTTTCAATGGCCTCAAGATCAAACATGAGCTCTTCTACCGTGTCTGCTACAACATCTGCAACGATTGGTTCGGTGCTTCCACCACCTCCTCCAAGGACGCAAGCTTCTTCACAGCCTCAGGATATTATCCCCACTCGGAATATTTAGGGATCTGCTCCTGTTTTGGCCTCTAATGATGAAATTCTAACTTTATTTGGTAGTATACAAGATCAGATGAATCAGCAGCAGGAAACAAATTAAATGTTGATGAGAGAAATACAGCTCTTGAAGTCTGGTCCGAGTAGACCTGCTGAGGATATTGTCACTCCCCTGCAGCCAAGAGCTTTGAACTTCGGTTCAGCAGTGTACAACGAAGATAACAGGGGGAATATTGTGCCTAGTCATTCCCAGAATCATACTCCTGAGATACCCTCTTCAGTTAGGGTATCAACTGTGAGAAATTCAGGATATGCTTCAGGATATGGCCAGAATCCTCAGACTGGTAACGTGTCTAATAATAATAATAATAATAATAATAATAATACACTTGCTACTAATGGTATTGGATCTTTGCAGGATGCAGGTATGACATCAGCATTTTCTAGGGAGCTTCAGAAATTGAAGGACATGATATCCAGTGTACCTGGGGTGGTCCAGCCAATTCCAGAAGTGTCCCAAGATAGCCACAGGATATCCCGGTTTGCATATCCTATTTGTGATGTTGAAATCCCAAAAAGATTTCAAACCCCCAACATGAAGCTCTATGACGGAACTACAGATCCTGAAGAGCATATTGCTCAATATAGGGAACGGATGGAAATTAATCCTATTCCCCCAGATCTCAAGGAAGCTTGCCTCTACAAGGGTTTTGGTTCTACCTTAACAGGATCAGCCTTAAAATGGCTCTTAAACGTTCCTCCTCATTCAATTACATCATTCGCTCATTTAGTTAATTTATTTAATAGTCAATTATCTTGCAGTCGGAGTTTCGAAAAGCTAACTAGTGATCTCTACATGATAACCCAAGGACCTCAGGAATCCTTGAGAGATTATGTGAACAAGTTTAGCAGGGAATCTCTGGACATCCCACACCTTGATGTTGCAACAGCTGTGCAAGCATTCAAAATGGGTTTGCAAAACGATCCATAAGTGCAAACTCGGACCCCTGAAACCCTAATCCATATAAAAAATCAAGAAAACCATGTTTCTGGTCTTCATGCGGGCTGCGTAAAGGTAAGCTTAGCCTTACGCGGGCTACGTCAAAGTAGGGCTGACCGGATAAGTGTCCAGATCCACGTGTCACACACGTGGCATGCCTACCGATGACACGCTAGCCCCAGTCTACGACTAGGTGTTCCTCGCGGGCCGCGTAAAGGTCTTGAAGGGTCTTACGCGGGCCTCGTAAGACCCATTTTTCACCTATAAATAGAAATGGCCATGGGCTGTTCACTGGTGTCGAAACCAAACCTCAAAAACGAAGTATACTGCATAAAATCGAAGTTTTAAGATAGTGAGGCGCTGCTACGATACATGGTATTAACTCGATCGCTGCTACGATTCAATGTCCGATCGATTGAAAACTATCCAATGGATGTTTAAGTGCTGCCCAAATTAGGGCTATACTTTGTCATTCGTCGTGAATTCGATGGATGTTTAAGTGTTGCACTTTGTCATTCGTTGTAAGGGTTTTTATCTCGTGAGTTATCGTAAATGCTGTATTAGTTACTAACCTAGTTCGTGTGCATTGTTATTTAAATTAGGTTACAAGGCTAATCAGTACCCGTTTAAATCTGCAATGTGAGTCATTCTCTTTTTATCAAAGTTGTTTTACAATACCTCAAATTATTTTCAAAGTTATAATTACAGGGATTAAGTCGTGGTTATCTTGAATCACTGGCTAGTGGGGTATTGTGCACATTACTAATTTCTCACGGTTAGGCTAATAAATCCTAACAGTGATAATCATCACTACTTGGGTGAAAGGACCCAATAATGGTATGACCATCGTCACCAGGAGGTGACACGGTGCCAGATAAAAATAAGATAGAAGCCATTGTAATCGCTCTTATGCTGTAATTGATAACTAATGTGTCATTTTTACATACTTGAATGACTCGCCAGTATTTCCTCGCTGATAAAATATTTTTAAAACATGTTTCAGGTGACCTGCTGTAAATCAAGGAAAACGTGCTACGGAGCACTAACAAGCTTGAAGAGGTGGCTCAGTTAAAATGAATAAACATGTTTTGTAAATCAGGGAATTTCCTTGTGAAATTCCTCTATTGTAAATTACGGGGCTTGTCCCAGATTATCTAAATAAAATAATCGGGCATTTCAAGTTTTAAAAGATCCTGTAAAATCTTCCGCTGTCAACTCAATTAATAAATACCACGGGTTCCTGTCCCGCGGTTCCTGACCGGGTCAAACCGGGGCTGGGGTCGTGACAGGAAAAGGTGGTATCAGAGCCACTGATTTAAGCCTATTAAGTATTTAAAAATACTTAATTTTCCTGATTACTATCTTGTGATTATGTGTTTTTAACTGACTACTTGTTAGTTACAGTATGGGTAAGCAAAGAATCTCGGACATCTATCGTCAATTAGATAGTTCCCCAAAAGATAAGGGAATTTCATTCCAATCAAATTCCTCAAGATACTCAGCAGATACTGAGGAAGGAATCTTTGTTCGTAAGACACAGTTCGAGAAACCACTTACCCCTAAGAAAAGAAGTTATATTATTAGAAAAAGTCAGGAGAAAATGAGGAAATCACAAACAAAAGAAGTGATAATTAATAAAGAGACTCAGGGAACAAGTGATAACCCACCATGGGAAGATAAGTTAGATGAAAAATGGGCAAAACTCTACATGTTAGCCACTGTAGCAGTAAATGCTAACTTATAATTGAATCATCAGTACCTATGTCACCTATAAGCTAGAAACTTTAAAGAAACTTGCCCATTAGATAAACAACTTAGTAAGAAAAGATAGACTAAAATAAATAATCCCTAGTATATTTTCAGTTGTAAATTGTAATCGCAATATTTTATATTTTTATTTATAATTAATTTTCTGATTTCCAATCTGTGATTATGTGAAAATTCAAGTTACAAACATTTAACCCAGAATTTTGTATTTTTCTTCAGATTTGCTAAAACAACATGAATGAGTTATCTGAAGCCATTCAGAATCTCAATCTCTATCCTATTAATATGGAAGTTTCTAGAGACTTTACCGGTTATTGTGCTGACATAGAGAAACCTATGGAATTTCAAACCTAACCTCCGGAGAAACCTAAGCCAAAGAAGAGAAGTAGAATTGTGGGTTGGAGGCGTGTGCGCAGGAGGAAACCAGCAACATGGAAAGTTATAAAAACGGAGGATCTAAAAGGTAAAGGCAAGGAAATAGAGATTGGGGAAAGTTCCAGGCAAGACCAGGAAATGTCACCCTGGGAAGAGTTGGATCATAAACTGGCACTTAATGACCTCATCGGACCTGTCAGTGAAAATCTTTTTAATTACCCAGCGGAAGCACAACTTCCAGTTGACCTAGAGCCTGAAATCCCAGATCCTATTATCCACACCCAACCTCTACCTGCACAGCTAGAAGAGTGGTGGACCACCGACTGGCAGTTTCAAAATCTCCTAACCAACCCTAATACCTTTTTTTCCTCAATTCGACCCAGAACATCCACTACACCCACCTATGAGCATGGAAAATTTGGAGGAACTCCGTCATTATGGAGAGGAGCTAATTGATGCAGGTAATCGAATTAGGGAAGTAGGAGAAAGAATCTCGTGGAAATACGACGAAAGGGAACGTCGTTTCTAAGATGCCAGCTGACAAGAATGGTGTGACTGTGGTTGTGTGGTTGTAGGAATATGTGTTTAATAATAATATAATAATCAAATATAATTATGTGAAAAAACTTAAAATAAAACTTTGTAAGATAACCAGTTTGTACGGATACCTATTATATATAAAATATCGAAAGTTGAAAAAATCAACAATTTTGGCTATACTTGTTAACGTGATTATGTGCAATTATTTTTATGTTTGGTTATTAATTATTTTATGCTAATTACTTATATAAATTAATTACCAGATGGCACACGCTGGTAATGAACCCGTTAATGAAGTGAATCAATCTGAATAAAATCATGAAGATCAATTTCTAAATAGGCAAGATATCGAGAATATCGTTGCTCAGGGAATAGCCAATGCTATTCCAGCAATACTTGCTGCTGCTCGAAATCCAATTGAACCTCAACAAATTATTCCTAGCAAATGAAGGGGCGACCGCTGCACTGCGTTGGTTAGAGAAAACCGAGGCGGTGATTAAAATAAGTAAATGTGCAGAGGAAGACAAGGTCATGTACGCGTCGCATCTTTTTAAAGAAGGGGCGCTAGAATGGTGGAATACAGTACTACAAGAAAAAGGAAGTGATGTGGCCAATGCCATGAGCTGGGAAGAATTTAAGCGGCTGGTGGAAAGAAAATTCTGCCTTGAATATGAAAAAGAACAAATGGCGAATAAATTTCTGAACCACCAGATGGTGAATGTAGACTGGAGGGTATACTTCGACATTCTTCGAGTATGCAAGAGTGGTACCAACCCTGGCTTCGCCAGAACCAGTACTTATTTCCCGTTATATTTGGGGATTGATTGGCAAAATTCATGATATCGTCAAGGCTGCGAGACCTCACACTATTGACGATGCTGTGGAATTAGCTAACACTCTAACTGACAGGCTGGTACGCACAAGAGAAGAAAACCGGAAAAAGGAAATGGCCCAAAAGATTACCCAGAGATTCCGTGTGGGTAATCGTAGCAATTTCAAGAAAAAGGGGACTGGGCAATCTTCCACTGCTCCATTTTGCAATGCCCGCAAAAGAAAGCATTATGGAAGATGCAAAGGGTATTGCAATTTCTGCAAAATCCCGGGGCACCAAGAAGAAGATTGCAGAAAGAAGAAAGCAACAATCTGCTACAACTGCGGAGAAGCTGGACATTTTAGGCCAGACTGCCCTAAATTGGCCAAACCAGCTGATAACAAAGCCAAACCTGCAGAAGGAACTACCAAGAGAAATGCAAGAGCCTTCCAGCTGACTACTCAGGAAGCAGAACTAATTCCTGACGTGATAACTGGTACGTTCCTAGTTCACAAAGTTTATGCAAAAGTATTATTTGACTCTGGTGCAAACCAAAGTTTTATAAATACTTCATTCTTCCAAGCTCTTAACCTACCTTTAACCAACCTTAGGCAGATTTTTACGGTAGAAACGGCAGATGGGAATTCTGTTAACATAGATAAGGTTTTGCAAGAAGAAAAGATCGAACTCTTAGGCCATGAATTTTCTGCAAACCTATTACCTATGAAGTTAGCCGAATTCGATGTGGTATTAGGAATGGATTGGTTAGTAGCCAACCATGCTCGAATTCTTTGTGACAAGAATTCCATAGAAATACATACACCCACAGGAGAATTAGTGGTGATTACAGGAGATAACCCACGTAAGCCAATGAAATTCATTTCAGTAATGAAATTGACCAGTTATTCAAGAAAACAAGAAGTAGTATATATGATTTCAGTAATCATTAACACTAAGGGTAAGGAACTCAAAGAGATTCCAGTAGTATCAGAATACCCAGAGGTATTCCCAGAAGAACTACCTGGAATACCACCCAATAGGGAAGTAGAGTTTAGAATTCATCTAATTCCTGGAACTACACTGATAGCCAAGGCACCTTATTGGTTAGCACCCACCGAAATGCTGGAATTGAAAAAGCAGTTAGATGAATTACTAAGTAAAGGATTCATACAACCTAGTTCATCTCCGTGGGGAGCGCCTGTGTTGTTTGTGAAAAAGAAAGATGGGTCAATGAGAATGTGTATTAATTACAGGGAATTGAATAAGGTCACAATTAAGAATCGATATCCATTACCTAGGATCGATGATCTTTTCGATCAACTTCAGGGAGCTAGATACTTTTCTAAGATAGATTTACGCTCCGGACACCATCAATTGAAGGTACAAGAAGAAGACATACCTAAAACTGCTTTCAGAACTAGGTATGGTCATTACGAGTTTATAGTCATGCCCTTCTGGTTAACAAATGCTCCAGCAGCATTTATGGACATGATGAATAGGATCTATAAACCGTACCTGGATAAATTCGTAATTGTCTTCATAGACGATATACTTATTTATTCCAAAAGTCAGGAGGAACATTGTGAGCACCTGCATACGCTCTTAACTTTGTTAAGAAAGGAAAAACTTTATGCCAAATTCTCAAAGTGTGAATTTTGGCTGCAAGAGGTGCAATTTTTAGGTCACACGGTGAATCACGAAGGTATTCACGTAGATCCTGCTAAGTTAGAAGCGATCACCAAATGGAAGGTCCCGCAGTCAGCTATGGAAATTAGAAGTTTTATAGGGGTTAGCTGGATACTATAGGCGTTTTATTAAGGATTTTTCCAAGATAGCCATACCATTAACTAAGCTAACATGTAAAGCAGTTAAGTTTGAATGGGGACCTAGGCAAGAGGAAGCTTTTAAGATTTTAAAACAAAAATTAACAAACGCTCCAATTCTTGCCTTACCGGAAGGAACAGAAGATTTTGAAGTCTATTGTGATGCTTCTAAGCTAGGATTAGGATGTGTGCTAATGCAACGCAAAAAGGTAATTGCGTATGCATCAAGGCAATTGAAAAGGCACGAAGAAAACTATACGACTCACGACTTAGAATTAGGAGCCATAATTTTTGCCCTTAAGATTTGGAGACACTATTTGTATGGAAGTAAGTTTACTGTCTATACAGACCATAAAAGCTTAAGATACATATTTGGGCAAAAAGAATTGAACATGAGGCAAAGGAGATGGATAGAAATCCTAAGTGACTATGACTGTGATATTCAATATCATGAAGGAAAAGCAAACGTAGTTGCTGATGCTTTAAGTCGTAAGTATCATGAAAAACAACGGCGAGTTCGTGCTCTTAGATTAAATCTACAGTTAGATTTAATGGAACAATTGAAAAACATTCAAGAAACAGCAATCAAGGATGATGCTAAAGGAATGAAGGGAAGAATAAAAGAATTAGAACAAGGAAGAGATAGAATGTGGAAATTCCACAAGAAAAGGATTTGGGTACCTAAGCGAGGAGAATTAAGAAATAAGATTTTAGAGGAAGCCCATAAATCTAGATATACCATGCATCCTGGTAACAATAAGATGTACCAAGATTTAAAGAATAATTTCTGGTGGATAGGAATGAAAAAGGACATAGCTAGATATGTTTCTAAATGTCTTACTTGTTCACAAGTTAAGGCAGAACACCAGAAACCCTCAGGTCTACTACAACAACTAGAAATGCCTGTATGGAAATGGGAGCTCATAACAATGGACTTTGTTACTAAGTTGCCCAAAACCAGAAAAGGTAACGATGCAATTTGGGTAATTGTGGATCGATTAACCAAATCAGCTCATTTTCTACCCATGAAAGAAACCTTTAGCATGGAAAGGTTAGCCAAGTTGTATGTAAATGAAGTAGTATCCTTACATGGAGTTCCACTCTCCATTGTATCGGATAGGGATAGTCGTTTCACTTCCCATTTCTGGACAAGTTTCCAAGAAGCAATGGGAACTCGCCTAAATCTAAGTACTGCATATCATCCTTAAACAGATAGACAGAGTGAAAGGACGATCCAAACCCTGGAAGACATGCTTAGGGCATGTGTGATAGATTTTGGTGGAAAATGGGATGACCATCTACCTTTAATCGAATTCTCCTATAACAATAGTTATCATTCAAGCATCAAAGCTGCCCCATTCAAAGCACTGTACGGACGTAAGTGTAGAACTCTAGTATGTTGGGCGGAAATAGGAGAAAGTCAATTATCAGGTCCTGAAATCATACAAGAAACCACCGACAAAATTACTCAAATCAAGGAAAGACTGAAAACGGCTCGAGATCGCCAGAAGAGTTATGCCGATAATCGACGCAAGCCACTAGAGTTTCAAGTTGGAGACAAGGTACTCTTGAAAGTTTCTCCTTGGAAAGGAGTAATTCGGTTCGGTAAGAAAGGAAAGCTAAGTCCAAGGTACATAGGACCAGTCCCAGTGATACAGCAAATAGGACAAGTTGCCTATCGCTTACAACTACCAGAGGAGCTAGCAGGAGTACATGACGTATTTCATGTATCAAATCTCAAGAAATGTCTATCGGACGAATCATTAGTAGTCCCTCTTCAAGACATCCAAGTAAATGAAAAGTTGAAGTTCGTGGTGAAACTACTTCAGATAGAAGACAGAAAGATCAAGTTTCTCAAGCACAAAAGACTAGTACTGGTCAAAATCAAATGGGATTCAAAGAGAGGACCCGAATACACTTGGGAGCTGGAATCTGAGATGAAGCGAAAATATCCTCACTTATTTCAATAAATCTCGAGGACGAGATTTTAAATAAGGTGGGGAGAATGTAAGGACCTTCAAAAATGTCCCAAAACGATCCATAAGTGCAAACCCGGACCCCTGAAACCCTAATCCAAATAAAAAATCAAGAAAACCAGATTTCTGGTCTTCAGGCGGGCTGCGTAAAGGTAAGCTTAGCCTTACGCGGGCCGCGTCAAAGTAGGGTTGACCGAATAAGCGTCCAGATCCACGTGTCACACACGTGGCATGCCTACCGATGACACGCTAGCCCTAGTCTACGACTAGGTGTTCCTCGCGGGCCGCGTAAAGGTCTTGAAGGGTCTTACGCGGGCCGCGTAAGACCCATTTTTCACCTATAAATAGAAATGTCCATGGGCTGTTCACTGGTGTCGAAACCAAACCTCAAAAACGAAGTATACTGCATAAAATCAAAGTTTTAAGATAGTGAGGCGCTGCTACGATACAGGGTATTAACTCGATCGCTGCTACGATTCAATGTCCGATCGATTGAAAACTATCCAATGGATGTTTAAGTGTTGCCCAAATTAGTGCTATACTTTGTCATTCGTCGTGAATTTGATGGATGTTTAAGTGTTGCACTTTGTCATTCGTTGTGAGGGTTTTTATCTCGTGAGTTATCGTAAATGATGTATTAGTTACTAACCTAGTTCATGTGCATTGTTATTTAAATTAGGTTACAAGGCTAATCAGTAGGCTAAACTCTGCCCGTTTAAATCTGCAATGTGAGCCATTCTCTTTTTATCAAAGTTGTTTTACAATACCTTAAATTATTTTCAAAATTATAATTACAGGGAGTAAGTCGTGGTTATCTTGAATCACTGGCTAGTGGGGTATTGTGCACATTACTAATTTCTCACGGTTAGGCTAATAAATCCTAACAGTGATAATCATCACTACTTGGGTGAAAGGACCCAATAATGGTATGACCATCGTCACCAGGAGGTGACACGGCGCCAGATAAAAATAAGATAAAAGCCATTGTAATCGCTCTTATGATGTAATTGATAACTAATGTGTCATTTTTACATACTTGAATGACTCGCCAGTATTTTCCTGCTGATAAAATATTTTTAAAACATGTTTTCGGCGACCTACTGTAAATCAAGGAAAACGTGCTACGGAGCACTAGCAAGCTTGAAGAGGTGGCTCAGTTAAAATGAATAAACATGTTTTGTAAATCAGGGAATTTCCTTGTGAAATTCCTCTATTGTAAATTACGGGGCTTGTCCCAGATTATCTAAATAAAATAATCAGGCATTTCAAGTTTTAAAAGATCCTGTAAAATCTTCCACTGTTAACTCAATTAATAAATACGACGGGTTCCTGTCCCGCGGTTCCTGACTGGGTCAAACCAGGGCTGGGGCCGTGACAATATTATAACTCACAAGCTCGGAATTGATAGGTCTTTCAAGCCTGTCCAACAGAATCGAAGGAAGTTTGCGCCTGAACGGAATGCAATAATTCAGGAAGAGGTTGAAAGATTGTTGAAAAGCAAGATGATTAGGGAAGTTAAATTTCCCAAATGGCTAGCAAATGTAGTTGTGATTCAGAAGAAAAATGGGAAATGGATAGTTTGTGTAGATTACACAGACTTGAACAAAGCATGTCCTAAAGATCCATTCCCTCTGCCTCATATCGATTCGATGGTGGATGCTACTGCCGGTCATGAAATGTTAACCTTCATGGATGCATCCTCTGGATTCCAGCAAATACAAATGGAACCTTCGGATCAGGAGGATACCGCTTTCATAACACCAACATGTATTTATTGTTATACTGCTATGCCTTTTGGTTTGAAAAATGTAGGTGCAACATACCCGAGATTGGTGAACATAATGTTTAAAGACAAACTAGGGGACACCATGGAAGTATAGATTGATGATATGGTGGTAAAATCCAAGAAAGCTGAGGATCATCTCCGAGATATTGAAGGAGCGTTTGATATCCTAGACCAATACAATATGAAGCCATGATTGCAGGATTAGAATCGGCCAGGAATATTAGTATTAAAAGTTTACAAGTATTCGTTGATTCCTTGTTAATTACTAATCATTTTAATGGAACTTATGCAGTTAAAGGTGAGAAGTTAATCGAGTATCTCGAAATTCTCAAAAAATTAGCAGGATATTTCGATGTTTCTACACTTGAACAGGTACCAAGAGAAGATAATGCTGAAGCAGATGCCTTGGCAAATCTAGGATCATCAGTCAGGATACCGGAGGGAACCCAAATACCAATACTACATATCATGTATCCTGCAACGGATCTTCTCAAATCTCAGGATAAGGAAGTAGTAAGTATCCAGGATCCTGATGATGAGTATCCCGAGGAAGATCCTAAGTCCTGGACGGCTCCAATCATGAGATATCTCAAGGAAGGACACATTCCAAAGGATGAGAATCCTAAGGCCTTTAGGATGAAGGTATCACGATTCACTATTATAAATGATGTTTTGTATAAGAAATCTCTTGCAGGACCATACCTGAGGTGCTTGGAGGATCCCGAAGCCAAGGAAGTGCTTCAGGATATAAATGAAGGGGATTGTGGTAACCATACCGGGGCAGATCGTTATTCTATAAAGTATTGAGAACATGATACTATTGGCCAACGATGAGGAAAGATGCAGCAAAATATGCTCGAAGATGTGATGCATGTCAAAGGCACAACAATATATTACATCAACCTGCTGAACCACTATATCCTATTGCTTCCCCTTGGCCATTCATGAAGTGGGGGATGGACATAGTGGGAAAATTGCAAAAAGCTCCAGGAGGAAAAGTTTTTATGCTGGCAATGACAGACTATTTCTCCAAATGGGTCGAAGCTGAGGCCTTTGTTCAAGTCGGGGACCAAGAAGTGGTATCCTTCATAACGAGGAATATCCTGACCAGATTTGGAGTACCAGCTGAAATAATTTGTGACAATGGCTCTTAGTTTATTAGTAAAAGGACCACTGATTTTTGCAACAAAAAAAAAAAGGAATCAAAATGATCACATCTACTCTAGTACATCCTCAAGCAGAATCCTCAAACAAGATAATTGTCAACAATTTGAAGAAAAGACTCGGAGCTAAGAAAGGAAGATGGGCAGAAGAATTACCCTTTGTTTTATGGGCTGATAGGACGACAGTAAAAAGTGCAACTGGGCAAACCCCATTTTCCTTAGTATTTGGAGCGGAGGCAGTGATCTCGACAGAAATGGTGATACCTACAGCAAGATCCAGTCTCAAGGATCCTGAGAAGAATCCTGAAGCACTATGTCAGGAATTGGATACTGTGGATGAAATAAGAGATGCGGCAAAGCTAAGGATGGCAGCATATCAACAGAGAATATCTAGAGCCAATAACAAGAATATAAGGACTAGGAGGTTTCGAGTTGTAGATTGGGTGTTAAGAAAAGCTTTTCAGAATACTACTAACCCTGCTGATGGAAAGTTAGCTCCTAAGTGGGAATGACCTTATGAGATTGAATCGGAATCCGGAAAAGGAGCATACCGGCTTAATGTAACACCTCGTAAAATCATGCCCAATAAAATAAAGACACGCGTCATGGAAGGTAACGTGTTATAAACCCGGATCAATTGAAAGATGTATGGTAGGATTAAAAAGGGTCAACATGTTAATTAATACCTCTGAGTGACCTATTTGTAAATCCCAAACCTTAATGTTTTATAAACATCTATATTCAAATCTGGTTATCCTTGGTGGTACATAATTCAAGTTTACATAGATCCTATGAGTTTTACTACAAATCCCAAATTGAAGACCTTCATCAATAAAGTCCAAAACATGTAAGTGCATGACAACACTCTCAAGGACATGCAAGGTCTGATTCCATGGTCCCCTCCTGCTGATAAAAGCATAAGATTCGAAATTGTAAAGGATGCATGGTCAAAGCTTAAAAAGTTTGCAAAGGGACCACCTTACGGTCCGTAAGGTGGCGGAGCTGGACAGAGATAATATAAGAAAGCGGATACGAACCGCAAGGCTTAGAGCTTACGGTCCGCAAGGTTCGTAACTGGGAATCTCAGATTTGGGTCGGTTGCGAACCGCATGATTATGGATTTACGGTCCGTAAGAGGTGAATACGGACCGCAAGGGGTTAGGCTTACGGTCCGTAAGCCGGTCGCTGGCAGCAGAAATTGGCAGTTGCCTGTTCTAACCGGTTACACCGCCTTAAAGGCCTGGTTTTCGAAATACAGGAGTTTGGCCAGTACTTTTGCATGCATAGGGACACATGGAATAATCAAGGAACTATTGTAGACTTGTGTGTGATGATCTTGTACAAATTGGACTACTATATAAAGAGTTGGTGTTGCAACACAAGAACTTACCATTTCAAAATCATTCCAAGCTGATCTCTGGAGCTTCTCTGGTCTTCAACAAGTTTCCTTAGGAACCATAATAGTGCTTAGGACCTTTGTAAGTGTCCTTAACTTCCTAGTTTCAGTTTTAATTAGCTTAATAACCATAAGTCAAACTTATCATAATTAAGGTTTGACTTCTTAATTAATCACTAATGGTCCAGTCATTAGTTAAATTAAAAGTAGTTATAAGTTGGTAATTGTGTAGGTGATAAACCCCTAAGAGGGCACCTACTGATTATCACTCTAGCTTGGTCAAATGCCGGGTCAAACCTAACACTAAAAAGTCAACAGAAAGCTAATTTTCAAATAATCACATAATTAACAATGTGGAAGTCATGCAACCTATTTTATCACTAATATAACTTGGTAATTAATGTAAGAACATGTCTAAACATGTTCAACCCGACAATTTTCTGTCTAAGCTCGGTTCGGAACCGAAAGTCGCATAAGTGGACTTTTGCTTTGACTTTCAGTTCTGACCCAATGTAGCATGTTTTAGAAATGCCTTAGAGCTTTATTAGGACCAGGTTACATGTTAGTATAACCCTCTGTGATTATACAACTTGGTTCATTAGTTATCCGATTCATATGCATGTTTCCGTTATATGCCTAAATGTTGACCAATATGCCCTTTTGACTTTAAAACAAGAATTTTGAAAATGTGAGAGGACAATAATCTTTATTACTGATTTATAAACATGTCCCTAAATTTTCACATCAGTTCGACATCTAGATTAAGAGTTATGCTCAATAGCGTAATTAGAAAGCTTTTTATTAATTAAACGGCGTAATTAGCATAAAGCCTATCTAAACCCAATTTTTGAAACCAAACTCTTTACCTACTGATATAAAATAATATTTTGGGATTTTTGAAGATTTTTATTTATTTTTAGGCTGAGCATAACATAGGGTTATAGCTTTGATTCGGTAATTGTCGGTTTTGCCCTTTTGGCCTATAAAATGAGTTTTTCATAATATTTTGATACCAAAACTTTTTCTACTGATTTTATATAATAAATAGAATATTTTAAGCCTTCTGGAATAATAAAAATATCACCTTTTATTATAAAATCCAGAAATCGCTTAAAACCGCCTTTTTACGCGTTTTAAACACATAGTATGTATTAAAACTATTTTAAATATATAGGAATTGATACCTACTGATATTTTTAGTAAATTTTTATATTTTAACAGTAAGCAAAAGTTTTAAACTCAGATTTCCAGATTTGACCTTTTAAGCTTATGTGAAATTACCAAAATGCCCCTACGGTGCATAGTTTCGTTATAAGAGGTAAATTTCACCTATATACCATACCCTACTGTTATGACTTATAAAAATAAGTAATTTTACTGAATATATCAGACCTGAAACTCAGATTTACATTTAAACTCTTTATAAGCTTTAAAATGACCAAAATGCCCCTACGAGGCATAGTTTGAGTTTAAATTCATTTTGGGCATAATGGAGGGTATCCTACTGATATCACAACATATTTAAGGCATGTTAACTTAGGAAACCTGTTCATGAATCATTTGGTTACCCGTAACGCATTATTCGCGTTCGGTGCGGTTTATGTAACTAGTTTGCATAAATTAGCCGAAACGGGTCAAACCTTATCATTATTTTCTCAAAATCCAGAATGTGTTTAGTCTACCCATATTATACAAGTCTTTAAACTTGTCGGGTCTAAAACACATTCTAATCCGGTCATCGCTTAATCGTGCGTTTTGAACCGTATATCTTCTTTTAAAACTAACCGGTCTAAGTTTAGACTTAATTAAGACCCGTTAGGAATCTAATAGGTTATTAAAACCTTCATTCCAGATTAGGAGCCCGGTAAAAGCTACTTGCACTCGTTGTTTGTGAATTATACTTACTCAGGTAAATACTCTTAACTTATTTTCCCTATACGGGCTTGGGATACGGTATTATAATAATACTGCTTGGTCGGGTATGTAGTCATTTAAATCGGATTGTGATTAATGCATTTACATAACTCGTTTTAATCTGTATTATTTGGTGTATGGCCTTTGGGGGGTTAAATGACCATGTCCCGGATATCCTTGGCATCATTCATGAAATGGCCACTACCTAAGCACGGGGTGTAGGCATACACCAGACAGTTGCATTATGTAAAAAATGGTAATCCACTTAAAGGAATCAACCTTGTGGGCATTATACATGTGGCGTGTCTGTTAATCTTGTTCGGCTCTTCTAACCGGCCCTGATGGACGACAAATAAGTAAAACTGTATACAAGATTATTTTTAAATAATTGTCCCAAGTTATAAAATATATTTTGTGCCGTGTGCATTCAAACTAATTTTTTTAAACTCTTTTCAAAATGTGTCAGTTAATTGTTTTTACCAGTGTAAACTGACATATTTTCCAAAAAGGCTAAGTGCAGGTACTAGACGAAATAGGCTGGCTACTCCTGGCATCATTAATCAAGTCTTGCAAGCTCTAGATGTTAAAGTCTATTGAACAATGATCTTTTATCTTTTGATCCGCCTGTGGATCCTTTACAGTCCGTTTGTAATACTTTGATATTACTATTTATTCGGTTTGTAATTTGATTCACCTTTTGCTTCCGCTGTGCATTTAAATTGTGTTGTTTGACTATAATGATATCAACTACGTCACGATACTCCCCACCGGGCCCACCGATAATACGTGGAAATATCGGGGTGTGACAGGTTGGTATTAGAGCCAATATTGAGTGAATTAAACACTAGCCTTTTATGTTTAATCTCAATGACACAGTTTGCACATTCATCGACTTTCGAGTCTAGACAAAGAACTTAGGACTAATCCAAATTTGTTTTATTTTAATTTTGTCCTTTATATTTCTTTGTTGTTCTTTTATTTGTTTTGGCAGGTTCAACAAGATGACACCTAGATTTCGTGGAAGAGGTAGAGGCAAGGGGCCACTCATCGCCCCAAACGATCATGAGGCCGGGCCATCACATCGGCGGACACCGTCAGATTCCCTAAGCAGAAGTCCTCAAGAGAACTGGAGGACCCATATAGAACCAGCAAGGCGCTCAGTCTCGCTGAGCTCCTCGCCTTCTTATCTGAACTCTTTTGGGCCTCAGTCTGAAAACGAGCCCCATAACTCACACCATTCCTATATACCCCTGCAAAACCCCAACTCACCCTTCAACGACCCAACACCCAATTTCCAGAGCTGGTTCAACCCGGCAAACCTAGTTTAAGAGCCAATGGGCTACAACCCGTTGGGACCGGAGGACCACTTCTCCATGGATATGGATGAAGATCCGAAACCTGCCCAACCACCAACCGGGACGCTTACTCACCCCATCAAGATTTCGGATGGGTCACCCTTTCTTGGATCACCTTATAATGGTCCTGACAGCTACGAGGCGAGGTTTAACCAGATCGACTAAGTGTTTACTCCCAGTTACCACAACTCGCCGCAACAGCAATAGCAGCTACAGCAGGATCCCTCGGAGGATTCGCGCTTTGTAGCAATTACTCCGCCACCACCACCAGTGCAACAACAGCCTCCGGAGCCACCGAGGCGTAGGAGATCAACCGCACGGATGTCCATGCGAGGGGGAGTCCGAATCAGCACTCCTCAACCATCTAGTGGCAGTCATTATCCGCCACTATACGAAGACCCACAGATGGGTGGGCCTTCGAACCCTGTTTCTGAGGTGCAGTCTGCGCCGGTCGCACCGCCACCAGTGGGTTATAACAACCCAATTCCTACATACGCCGGTTCAGCGGCGTATAACCCATTTGAATAGTCGGCCCATACCAACTACAACTATGCTAATGTTGACCCATACCAGGCAGCATGGGACTACAATGCTCTCCATCCCGAGGGACCCTTTGGAGTCCCATACCAAGCTGGATATCCACCCTATGGGTACCCACCTTATGGGTATCAACAACCGCCACCTCCTCAACCTCCGCAATATTAGCAGCCCCCGCAGCCGCCAGTAATATCGCCACCGCAGCACCAGGAGATTCTTCAAAGGTTGAGTCATGTGGAGGAGGAGGTTCGGGAAGAGCGTAGGCAAAACCGGGGAATTTTCAAGGGTCTGGCGAGCCTAATCAAGGGGAAGACCAAAAAGGGTCATTAAATCCTTTATTTGTTTAGTTGTATTTCTTTAATGTTTAATCAAGTCCCTGCGTGGACATCTGTTTCTGTAACCAGTCCCTACGAGGACTTGTAGTTTCTGTTTAGCCCCTGCGTGGGCATGTCTTTTCTGTTTAGCCCCTGCGTGGGCAAATTATTTCAGTTAAAGTCCCGTTTAGGGCAAAATGTACTTTTTAAAATTATTAATGGCATGTTAATCATTTAAATTTATTTTTGTCATTATATGCATAAATGAAAAATGTATGAAATAAATAAATAATATTCAAAATATGTCATTCCTTTTACAAGGTCTGCCTTTAAATATTAAATAAGAATCTTAAAGTGTATAACCTAGCCTGCATGTCATTATAAGACCTGGCCATGATGGTAAAACCTGTTTAAAAAGAGATTCAAATCCTTGTTAACATCTGAAAATATGTTAACATTCCTGGTTAACGTGATTCGTGAAATTACACGTGTCATCCTTACATCGGATTATTCAAAATCTTTCTTTGTTGTTTAAACATCCATTTATGATGTAGGGCCTACGAGCCATAATTATTGTCATATAAGACAAAAGACAGTCATAGCCTATAACTCCCTGTCAAGAAAGGTAATGAACTATGGTTCAAACCTTAATACCTTGATTCTCTGAAATCATGGTTTATAAATTAAATTTGTCCCTGTGACTTGGCCTTTTGTGCCATTATTATAGTTAAGTATAACTAAGGGTTATTAATGAAAAATCCTGAGTGAAATACTTAATAAATTAGCCAATATGGTTCTTTAATATCATGGTTAACAAAATTAATAAGATGACAAATCTATTATAAACTTCTAAGAAGTCATTGTCATCATTTTATGTAGCAAGCAAGCTACATGGCTGAGTCTGAAGAAGTCAACAATCATCAAAAGGAAAATCATGATACCACCAGGATCAACGTAACTGGTGCGGAACTTCAAGCACTAATTGATGATGTTGTTACCAAAGCCATAGATAGGCAATTAAATGAGTCAAGTGGTACCCGAAGCAAGGCCTCATCCCCATTCTAAACCTAAGACTCACTCTGAGGCTCATAGTAAGCCACCCTCTAAACATAATGGATTAAGGAGGGATGACGATCATCACTCCTCGAATCAGCATAGTGTTCCGTCAAAGAAGATTGAGCTCAAACGAGAACCACGTGGTAAGTCCTGTACCTACAAATATATCGTCTCCTGTAAGCCCAGGGATTTCACTAGGGAGAAAGGGGTTGTGGATTGCATGACATGGTTGGACGAAATGGATACCGTGGTTGACATCAGTGGTTGCGCTGATAGGGATGTTGTGAAGTATGTATCTCAGTCGTTTAAAGGAGAAGCACTAGCCTGGTGGAGGTCTCTAATCCAGGCTACTGGGAAGATTCCATTATATAATCCGTCTTGGGATCAGTTTGTTGCGCTCATCAAATAGAATTACTGCCCTCAGCATGAGGTTGAAAAGATTGAGTCAGACTTCTTATCTCTGGTGATGAAAAACCTAGACTGTCAGACTTACCTTACTAGCTTTAATACCATGTCTCGACTGGTTCCATATTTGGTAACACCGGAACCCAAGCGAATTGCTCGTTTCATTGGGGGTTTAGCCCCCGAGATCAAAGCCAGTGTAAAGGCATCCCGACCTGCTACTTTTAGGTCGGCAGCTGATCTATCTTTATCCCTTATTTTGGATGCGGTCAGGCTCAGATCGCTTAAGAACTCAGATGAAAGTAAGAGAAAATGTGAGGATGATAACTCACGACGGTCTGAGAAGAAGCATAAGGGAAACACAGACCACAAGAAGAAGTTTGGGTCTGGAAAGGGTAGTCAGCAAGCATATGAAAAACCAAAGTGCAGAACCTGCCAGAAACGTCACTTTGGAAAATGCAGGTTCGAATCCAAGTCACAGTCAAAACCATTTGCATGTGGGTTATGCAAATCCAAGGAGCACAAGACGATAGAGTGCAAGAAGATAAAGGATGCAACGTGCTATAATTGTAACGAGAAGGGGCACATCAAGTCCAACTGCCCTAAATATGCCAAAAAGCCTGAAGAAGTAAAAAAGACCAATGCAAGGGTCTTTCGAATGGATGCACGAGAAGCCGTTCAGGATGATAATGTGATCACAGGTACCTTTCTCATCAATGATGTTTATGCAAGGGTATTATTTGATTCGGGTGCAGATAAGTCATTTGTAGATGATAAGTTTTATAAGTTGTTGAATTTACCTGTTAAAACCCTAAGTGTGAAATATGAGGTAGAGTTGGCCGATGGTACCATAGAAACTGCCTCAACTGTGTTAGATGGATGTTTTATATCCATTAGGAACCACTCCTTTCCGTTATCCCTACTTCCGTTGAAATTAGCTGGTTTCAACATAGTAATAGGCATGGATTGGTTATTGCATAACCAAGCCCATATTGTTTGTGACAAGAAACAAGTTATGATCAAGACTCCGTATGGTGAGCCACTTACCATACAGGGAGATACCCAGTATGGGTTGCTTGAGCAAGTGTCTATGCTCAAGGCATTGAGGTGTTTGAAGAAGGGTTGTGTCATTTATGTGGCACATGTAACTTTTGATGAACAGAAACCCAAGGTTGAAGACATCCTTGTCATTTCTGAATATCCAGAAGTATTCCCTGAAAAACTACCTGGTTTACCACCAGATAGGCAAGTGGAGTTCAGAATTGACATTATACCTGGAGCAGCACCTGTTGCAAGAGCACCTTACAGGTTAGCACCAACTGAAATGAAAGAGTTGAGGACTCAAATAGATGATTTGTTAGCCAAATGTTTCATTAGACCTAGTTCGTCTCCTTGGGGAGCACCAATCCTGTTTGTAAAGAAGAAGGATGGATCGATGTGTCTATGCATCGATTATTGTGAGCTTAATAAAGTCACTATCAAGAATAGATACCCATTGCCCAAGATCGATGATTTGTTCGATCAATTACAAGGGGCAAGTTACTTCTCCAAGATCGACTTAAGGTCAGGCTACCATCAACTGAAGGTTAAAGATGAAGATGTACACAAGACTGCATTTAGGACTCGTTATGGTCATTATGAGTTCTTAGTGATGCCTTTTGGGCTCACTAATGCACCAGCAGCGTTCATGGATCTCATGAACCGCGTCTGCAAGCCCTACTTGGATAAATTTGTCATCGTATTCATCGATGATATTCTTATTTACTCGAAGAATCAAGCTGCCACGAGAAGCATCTTCGTTGTATTCTTTCACTGCTTCAACAAGAGAAACTCTATGCCAAATTTTCAAAGTGTGAATTTTGGCTTCGTGAAGTCCAGTTTCTTGGACACGTGGTTAGTGAGCGTGGTATCCAGGTGGATCCCGCTAAGGTTGAAGCTGTCATAAATTGGCAAGAGCCGAAGAAGCCCACAGAGATTCGTAGCTTTTTAGGACTGGCAGGATATTACAGACATTTTATTGAGAATTTATCAAGGATTGCAGCACCCCTAACTTCATTAACTAGAAAGAATATTAAGTTTGATTTGGGTTCTAAGCAACAAGAATCGTTTGATACACTTAAGCAGAAACTGAGCAATGCTCCCGTGTTGACATTGCCTGATGGAATAGAAGAATTTGTAGTATACTGCGATGCATCACACAATGGTATGGGGTGTGTGCTCATGCAGAAAGGCAAGGTTATTGCATATGCTTCCCGGCAACTAAAAGTGCACGAGAAGAATTACACCACCCACGACTTGGAGTTGGGTGCCGTAGTATTTGCACTAAAGCTATGGAGGCATTATTTGTATGGTACCAAGTGTGTGATCTATTCTGATCACAAGAGCCTTCAACATTTGTTTAATCAGAAGGACCTAAACATGAGACAGCGTCGATGGATGGAGACTTTAAACCACTATGATTGTGAAATCCGGTACCATCCAGGCAAGGAAAATGTGGTTGCCGATGCCTTAAGTAGGAAGGAAAGGGTTAAGCCCATATGAATCAATGCCAAAAGCATTAAATTAAAGAACA
Organism: Helianthus tuberosus; assembly: GCA_030545235.1. Lineage (NCBI taxonomy): Eukaryota > Viridiplantae > Streptophyta > Magnoliopsida > Asterales > Asteraceae > Helianthus > Helianthus tuberosus. Next base: position 147,201,701 of record CM060400.1, read on the forward strand.
GTTTAAATGAAAGATTGTTAGCCGCGCAAAAGGAAGCTGTATTAGAAGCTAACTATCCTGATGAAAAGTTAGGAGTAACTGTTGAGCAGTAGTCCTATGGCAAGGACGGAATTCTGAGATTAAATGGACGGATATGGGTTCCAGTCTATGGAGGTCTTAGGGAAGTAATCCTTCAAGAAGCCCATAATTCCAAGTATTCTGTTCATACTGGAAATGACAAGATGTACCAGGATTTGAAGCCTAATTATTGGTGGATAGGCTTGAAGAAGTCTATAGCCACTTATGTGGCCAAATGTCTGACGTGTGCTCAAGTTAAGGCAGAACACCAAAAGCCATCAGGTTTGCTACAACAACATGAACTTCCCACCTGGAAGTGGGAGATGGTGACTATGGATTTTATCACCAAATTGCCAAAGACTAAACGAGGAAATGATACTATTTGGGTGATAGTGGATAGACTGACTAAGTCAGCCCACTTCCTACCTATTAAGGAAACACACAGCTCAGATAAGTTAGCTCAGCTGTACGTGGACGAGATTGTATCTCTCCACGGGGTGCCAGTGTCTATCATCTCTGATAGGGATACAAGGTATACATCGCATTTCTGGAAAAGTTTTCAACAATCCCTGGGTACTCTATTAAATTTCAGCACAACATATCATCCTCAAACGGATGGTCAAAGTGAACGTACTATACAGACACTTGAGGATATGCTACGAGCTTGTGTTATTGATTTGGGTGGAAGTTGGGATGATCATCTTCCATTGATCGAATTTTCATATAATAATAGCTATCATTCTAGTATTCAAGCTGCACCATTTGAAGCTTTATATGGAAGAAAGTGCAGAACGCCCGTTTGTTGGGCAGAAGTTGGAGATGTCCAACTAACAGGACCTGATATAGTCCTGGAGACGACAGATAAGATTGTACAGATACGAGATCGGCTCAAAGCTGCCAGGGATAGGCAGAAAAGTTACGCAGATTTAAGGCGCAAACCTCTAAACTTCGAGGTAGGTGACAAGGTTCTACTTAAAGTATCACCCTGGAAGGGAGTGATGCGATTTGGTAAGAAAGGTAAGTTAAGCCCAAGGTATATAGGACCATTCGAGATCATCGAATGTGTCAGAACAGTGGCTTATAAGTTAAACTTGCCTAAAGAGCTCAGTGGTATTCATAATGTATTCCACGTCTGCAATCTGAAGAAATGTCTAGCTGATGAATCCCTAGTCATACCACATACGGACGTCCACATAGATGAGAGCCTGAAATTTATGGAAAAACCTTTGTCGATTGAGGATCGACAGGTTAAGAAGCTTCGAAGGAAGCATGTGCCGATTGTAAAAGTTAAATGGGATGCCCATAGAGGTCCCGAGTACACATGGGAGGTAGAGTCCACAATGAAAGAAAAGTACCCTCAGTTATTTCAGTAAATCTCGAGGTCTAGATTTCTTTTAAGGGGGTGAGGATGTAACACCTCGTAAAATCATGCCCAATAAAATAAAGACACGTGTCATGGAAGGTAACGTGTTATAAACCCGGATCAATTGAAAGATGTATGGTAGGATTAAAAAGGGTTAACATGTTAATTAATACCTCTGAGTGACCTATTTGTAAATCCCAAACCTTAATGTTTTATAAACATCTATATTCAAATCTGGTTATCCTTGGTGGTACATAATTCAAGTTTACATAGATCCTATGAGTTTTACGACAAATCCTAAATTGAAGACCTTCATCAATAAAGTCCAAAACATGTAAGTGCATGACAACACTCTTAAGGACATGCAAGGTCTGATTCCATGGTCCCCTCCTGCTGATAAAGGCATAAGATTTGAAATTGTAAAGGATGCATGGTCAAAGCTTAAAAAGTTTGCAAGTTTTGTCTTCTGATGAACGGTTACAGACGCAAAGGGACCACCTTACGGTCCGTAAGGTGGCGGAGCTGGACAGAGATATTATAAGAAAGCGGATACGGACCACAAGGCTTAGAGCTTACGGTCCGCAAGGTTTGTAACTGGGAATCTCAGATTTGGGTCGGTTGCGGACCGCATGATTATGGATTTACGGTCCGTAAGAGGTGAATATGGACCGCAAGGGGTTAGGCTTACGGTCCGTAAGCCGGTCGCTGTCAGCAGTGTAGGATTTGTAGGATCGAGTTGTGACCCAAACGAGTCAATCGGAAGAGCTCTAGTCTGTTTCAGAGGCGGAAACAAAGAAACAGACGTGAAAAACAGCTTGTTTCACTATTAAACGTCTTGTTTATTGATTAAAATCAAGTTACAGATCAAACGACGCTTCGGCAGTAATTCGGTACCGGAATCACGAGAGATACATATGAATCCGCTTGAAAGCTATTTATAGAGATAGGATTTCGCTTGAAAGTGTCATGGTGTCAGTTCAAGCGGAATCACCTTCTCAAGCGAAATCAGACCAATAACACCCTAAAACCTCCTATTTTCTCATACAACGCGCCCTGGTCTAACAAATCTAATACAAGACTCGATACAAGATGAAGTCGACAGACGTATGCACCAACAGACTCCCCCTCGGATGTTGACGAGTCTTAAGTGTCGAGTCTTCAACGTCTTCAGTCTTTATTAGTCTTCGGGCTTCCAGAATCTCTATATGGCTCTTCCACATTCTGATTCTTTCTTCCAGGATCTCGACCTGGCTCTTGCTTCAAATCAAAACCTTCTTCAGAATCTCTTTCTCTAACAGACTCCCCCTCAACTTGTGCAGGGATCGTAGTCTGGCTTTCAGATCTCTTAAATCTCTTCATCAGATCTCTTGATTCCTTAATTTCATCACCATCAGCAGTTCCAAGATCATGACCTGGCTCAACTCTTGCTCAGGAACGAAAGCTAGTTTACCTGCATTATCTCTACCCAAAACATAACTTACATAAAATATAAGATATAACAAATTTAGAAACCCTGTTAACCACTTGTAGACACAAACTTAACGCATCTTGAACAAAATGATTTAACATGTTAATCTCTGATGAACCACTTATAAGTATATCATGTTCATTTCAAACATCTTCAAAACATTTTTCCCAAACCTGTTCGTCATGTTCAGCACTCAGAATTTTGAAAATCAGTTTTTCAACATCAGTCGTCTAAAATCTTTTTGAATTTTTTTTTCAAAATTTATGCTAAAACACACCGAAAATATTTTTGGATTTTAGAATTAAAAAAAATGCAGTAAAAAAATATTTACATACAATATTTTTGTAAGTTTGTGTAAGAGGATCATATCAGTTTTTGAGACAAATCACCAACACCGTTAAGCTTTATACATTTTAAGTTCTAAACGATTCACTTATATTGTCAGTATACTGATCCACTTAAATTCTCACACAAAGTTCAACTGTTTCGAGATACGAGATTAATCTTTTAAGAGACTTAAACTTATTCGCGTGTCCCACCTCAGAATATACTCCCGTATCCAGATCCCAATATTTAGTCTTACAGGTGAGTATACCTAGATGATATCTGTAAGGGGTTAAATTGCGAGACCGTGAGAGCTCAGGTCAGAACTTCCGTTCAGCAGAGAGAAGACGGCTCGACTTTTGGTGGGCCCCCTTTAGAGGATCTTTTTTACAACAGCATTGATTAGCAATTTTATTGTCACATCATTTTATGCTGAGGGCGGCACTATATTTCAAGCAAGCAGAAAGTATTCTCCGAGGACTAGGCCATTGCTTCCGCAAAATCAGAAGTCCCGGGATAATACCCCAGATATCAATGAGCATAAAGACCTAGTATCTCAGAAAGAGGGACCTTTCAAACAAGATTTCGGGGATTACCCATATATCCGAGAGATGTTCCCCACGATATAAGCAAGTTTGAAATTTAGGTTTATATCTCGTCACAATCTACTAAATGTGCAAAAACCTACTGGCACATCATTAGTGAGACCGTTTATCACATTTTTGACTTTCCAATTCTTTAGCATGCTGTGATAGTCCACTGATGTACTATCATTTCCTCTTTTATACAACAAAACTCATTTTTGATTTTATCATGTTTTTGTCTTTTTCAGAATTTCAAATGCTTTTGGATTTTCTGAAATTTTTACTCCCCCTAAAATGCAAATACATTTAAAGAAATTTGAAAACAAACTATACAAATAAAGTGACAACCGATATCAAATCGCTTCAAATCGCCATCCACTTGTCATAAACAATCAGAACTCTCCCTTTCAACAAACTATTTTCCCATTGATTTCAAAACACTTAAGTTTGTTTTAATCAAATGGTTTTTCCGGAAAATAAGTTTTGTTGATTTTAATAAACCATTTGTAGGTTAGGGGTTCAATTCATCACATTGTTCTCCAAAATACCACTTGTAGGTATGGTCCAATCAAGTTCAACTTAATGACCTTGATTAACCACTTGTCAATGAAAACCTCTTTCAACCACTTACAGGTTCACTCACCAACCATAATCACTTGTACATCAAAATATAACACTTTAAAGATATCACCTGTAGATTTACCAACCAAACAATTTAAGAATGATGCCGATTCCTGCTCCACACTTACCAACCTGGAAGCTCCGGCAAGTCACACTTGTACCAATTTTTAATTTTCAAAAACATTTGAATGATGCCGATTCATGCTCCACTATTACCAACTTGGGAGCTCCGGCAAGTCAGGATTTCAGTTAGGAAATACTTTCCCCCAAGCCTGACCAGCCTTGGGAGATTCTGGTACACACCTATCCCACCAACATTTTGATTTATAAAATTCTTTAGCACTTTTAACCTTCCCATCAACCATCTTCCCGAAGATATGTTTAACTTTGCCATTAAACGCCTTTTCAGCATCAAATTCTTTGTTACCAGCAAAGAATTGACCTGAAATCTCAGTTTTCCCTACTTTCAACTTCAAATTTTCTTTTGACAACTTGGGAAAGTTTTCATCGTTCACCTCTGGAACAGAATTATCAACCTTTTTCTCAACACATGACTCCTCTGATTTTATGGAATCAGATTCATTGTCAAAATTACTTTCAGATTTTACAACCCATTTTTGTTTGTTTAAATCGACTTGTCTTTTGTAAAACCGTTTTGAAGTTTCTCCAACTTCCACAATCGATTTATCAACACCTTTCCTTATCATTTCAGAGTTAGAAGACACTCCCTGTTTTGAATAAGTGAACTCTTGGCAATTCCAAGCAATGTGTCCAGCCTTTTGACACTTGAAACAGATTCTTCTATCAACTCTTTGAGCAAATTTCCTCACAATCTTCTTGACTTGAGCAAGAAACTCTTGATTTGATTGTTTCCAGAATGGTTTGTTCTGCTCTTCTTCAGAACTTCCTCCTGAAACAAATTTTGTTTTTGGTTTATAATTTTTCTCATTTTTATAGTTTTCCGGTGGAATGAAACCTAATCCATTCTTTTTGTAATTACCGTTATGGTTTGGTTTCTTTCGATAACCTGAACCAGAACTGTAACCTTTTTTCTTGTTCAATCTTTGTTGAACTCTTGAAGTGTACTTTTTAGATTTTTCATGAAGATTTAAATCTTTTATTTCAGAAAGAGTGAATTGCAAGTTTTGTCCTTTATTTTTAAGCCATTTTGCAAGTTTTGTCCTTTATGTTTAAAGTTGACGAGTTTTGTCCTTTATGTTTGAAATCAAGCACGTTTTACCCTTTGGGCCTTAAAAATCAAGCACGTTTTGTCCTTTATGTTTAAAAATCAAGCAAGTTTTGTCCTTTATGTTTAAAGAATCAAGCACGTTTTGTCCTTAAAAATCAGGCACGTTTTGCCCCAAAGGGCAAAACGTGCTTGATTTTCAAACATAAAGGACAAAACTCGTCAACTTTAAACATAAAGGACAAAACTTGCAAAATGGCCTAAAGATAAAGGACAAAACTTGCAATTCACTCTTTCAGAAATGTTAATTTCTGTTAGTTTGAAAACTTGTTTGATCATTTCAGTTTTGACACTTCTTATTGGAAATTCCTCATCAGAATATAGTTTGTCTGAATCATTCAAAGTATATGCCACTTTGATTGATCCATCATTCAAATTAGATTTTGATAACAAGAATTCTTTATTGTAAACCCTTTTAACCGGTGAACTCGGACTCTTTTCTGACGAACTCGAACTTTCAGACTTAGACTCCGGTTTTGACTCTTCATCCATATCCAACACCTGATCAACAACTTTCTTTAATAACTCAGACTCATGATCAGTATCAGACGCTGTGAATGTAACATCAATATTGTCTGGTAATTCATCAATGATTTCAGACTTTAACTTGATGTTGACTGCCTTTTTTAGACGCTCCTCGTTAGGATTCCTGGGAGAATAACTTTCATGGATCGGGGGCGGACATATGTTATACTTGAAACTTTGTTTCTTACCAGTATCAATATCTTCAGTCTTTTTCTCCATGAAAGCTTCAAGACCTGCAACAGTAGGATAAACACGATCAATCAAATAATCACATGTTGTATAGCTCAACAACAATCGTTTAATCCTTTCACTCTCAATCTTCTCAAGTTCTAACTCCTGTTTCAGCTTAGCACAATCTTCAATATACTCATTTATAACGCTCTGCTTTGTCATTAATTTTGCGCTCATTTTTGTCATAGCATTTTCAATTTCTGAATTTGTTCTTTTTAGACTATCAACTGTTTTGTTCAGAACATCATATGATTCCTTTACATACTTCACGTCAGACAATAAATCTTCCTTAATCTTCTCCAAATCAGAAATCTTCTTATCATTCACTTCACATTGTTTGCAAGATTCCTCACATTTCAAACACGGTTTAACGACCTCAATTATCTTTTCGACTTCAACAACTTTCTCAACTTCAACAATCTTTTCTACCTCGACGATTTTCTCAACGTCAACCAGTTTTTCAACTTCGACTACTTTTTCAACCTCAACAATCTTTTCCACCACTTTCTCCACTTCAACGATTTTCTCTACTACTTTCTCAGTTGCTGGTTCAACATTAGCTTCTCCAGTTTCTGTCTTTGCCTTTTCATCAACTAGCCTTCTTGCTGTTTCCAACTCTTTCTTCAATCTGGCAATCTTCTTCTGATTCAGCATCTCCATTTTATCTGCAAAAAACAAATTAAAACTAGTAGGATCTATGCCTTTTCTAGCTTTGTTGAGATGTTCTTCCTCATCATCGGTATCCACATCACTTCCAAGATCAGGAAAAATCGGGATTCTTTTCTCACTAATCTCCTCTTCTCCCAGAACTCTAGCAACAAGAGCTGAACCAGGTATGTATTTGTCCCAACTGAACCCATCTGCAACAAATTCATCATCTTGATCAATAATACCAAAATAAGCTTTCTTATTTGCATCTTCGATCATTTTCCGTTTGTCATCAACAATTGGTCGAGCATGTGCAGTTTGTGGTTCCTTTTGTTGAGTAATCTGATGAAAAATTGATTTCTGATAATAATTATTCTTTTCTTGATTCCCGGTTGCTTCTTGGTTTTTGCATTCTCGTTTAAAATGACCTTTTCCTTTGCATCGGAAACAAGTAACTTTCGATTTGTCAAAACCCAAAGGAGAAGTAGCCATTCCTCGAAATTCATCTCTACCGGTAATTTGCTGAAACTTAATAGCCCTCCTCCAAGCACTAGCCAAACACCATTTCACATCCATCAACTCAAGTTCCTCTGCATCAATTTGATCATAATCTTCTTTTGTAAGCATAGGATTTCCAATCTTGCCATCTATCAAATTTTCATAAGATTCCAACATAGTAACGAGTGATGCCATGTGTTGTTTTGCTATCTCTGGAGACAAATTCTGACCATTTTGAAAGTTCAAAGTGACGTTGCATTGAAGATTTGTTGAATTCTGTTGTTGAGGACTTGATGTTGTATGATTCGGATCAAAACTTGGAAATGAAGATGAAGATCCACCACTCTGTGTCACATTACTACGCTTTGTTCCTGATGAACTATCAGCACTAAAACCAGTTTGAATCTTTGGGCTAGGACTGGGGATAGCCTCAAACTTGTTCCCTAGATAATATAAACTGACATCTTGTTTGGCATTTGGATTCGTCATTATAGCAGTTTTCTGAATATCCAGCTCCTGCTCTTCAATCTTTTGAATAAACTGTGCCAGATTCACACTCTCAGACTTTCTTGTGTGTTTTAAAATCATCAAATAAGTTCCCCACTTATGTTGTGGTAATGCTTCAGCTAGTTTATCGACCCACTCATCATCCTCTTTCTCAATGTTGAATCTTTTCATTTCCAAAACTAGATGACAATATCTATCAATGGTCTGCTTTGTTGTTTCATGGTCGAAAGCTGAAAACATATCAAACGATTTCTTCAATAACGCCTTTTTGTTTTTAATCATATCTGCACTTCCTTTGAATTTCTGAATCAATGCTTCCCAAATTGACTTAGCTGTATTATCATGTTGTAGCAAAACAAATACATCTTCTTTAATTGCTTGTTGAAGAATACTTATCATCATTTTCTCACTTGTAAATTTCAATTTGTCACCCTCAGAATAGTCACAAATAGCTTTTTCAATCCCACGTTCATTCTTTGGTTTCTCATAATCTTTCAACAATGAACACCATGCATCAAATTTATAAGCTTGCACCCAATTCTCGAATCGATTTTTCCATCCTTGAAAATCTTCAATGTACATAAGTTTTGGCGGTTTCCGGTGAGTTCCCGTTTCATTCTCACTGTACACTGTTTCAGCAGCAGTAACAGGAGCAATCGGTGTAGCAAATGCATTGTAGAAATCCTCGTCCATGCTTCGGAAAGTTTTTTCACAAAAATCAAATTTCAAGCGAAATATCCTGAAGCGAAATAGCTGTTGAAGCGGAAACACCTCAAGCGAAATAACCCTGAAGTGAAAACCCTGATTTCGCTTGAACTACCACAGATTCAAGCGAAATAACGTCTTGAAGCGAAATAGCAGATTTCGCTTGAACCAACTCAAGCGGATCAACCCTTCTTATGCGAAATCAACGAATTCAAGCGGAATACGACCAGATTTTCAAGCGAAAGCAAGTTTTCAAGCAGAATCAAACTGCTGATATCGCTTGAACTTCTGCAGACATCATCAAATTCGATCAGTTCTCAAGCGAAATTAGATATTTGAACAAGTTTTAAGCTGATTTTAGGTCCAAAACTCTCAAGGATTCATTAAAACATTTTTATGCACTTAATATGTGAAATTCAAGACTTTTTGACCGTGAAATTTTATAAATTTTCAAAAAGAATGTGTAGAAGTCAGAAAAATGGTTGTTTTTGGCAAGAACTCTTCTTCCTGAGCTCTGATACCACTTGTAGGATCGAGTTATGACCCAAACGAGTCAATCGGAAGAGCTCTAGTCTGTTTCAGAGGCGGAAACAAAGAAACAGACGTGAAAAATAGCTTGTTTCACTATTAAACGTCTTGTTTATTGATTAAAATCAAGTTACAGATCAAACGACGCTTCGGCAGCAGTTCGGTACCGGAATCATGAGAGATACATATGAATCCGCTTGAAAGCTATTTATAGAGATAGGATTTCGCTTGAAAGTGTCATGGTGTCAATTCAAGCGAATTCAACAGACTTGATTTCGCTTGAAACTGTCACTTGACATTTCAAGCGGAATCACCTTCTCAAGCGAAATCAGACCAATATAACCCTAAAACCTCCTATTTTCTCGTACAACGCGCCCTGATCTAACAAATCTAATACAAGACTCGATACAAGACGAAGTCGACAGACGTATGCACCAACAAGCAGAAATTGGCAGTTGCCTGTTCTAACCGGTTACACCGCCTTAAAGGCCTGGTTTTCGAAATACAGGAGTTTGGCCAGTAGTTTTGCATGCATAGGGACACATGGAATGATCAAGGAACTTTTGTAGACTTGTGTGTGATGATCTTGTACAAATTGGACTACTATATAAAGAGTTGGTGTTGCAACACATGAACTTACCATTTCAAAATCATTCCAAGTTGATCTCTGGAGCTTCTCTGGTCTTCAACAAGTTTCCTTAGGATCCATAATCGTGCTTATGACCTTTGTAAGTGTCCTTAACTTCCTAGTTTAAGTTTTAATTAGCTTAATAACCATAAGTTAAACTTATCGTAATTAAGGTTTGACTTCGTAATTAATCACTAATGGTCCAGTCATTAGTTAAATTAAAAGTAGTTATAAGTTGGTAATTATGTAGGTAATAAACCCCTAAGAGGGCACCTACTGATTATCAATCTAGCTTAGTCAAATGTCGGGTCAAACCTAATACTAAAACGTCAACAGAAAGCTAATTTTCAAATAAACACATAATTAACAATGTGGAAGCCATGCAACCTGTTTTATCACTAATATAACTTGGTAATTAATGTAAGAACATGTCTAAACATGTTCAACCCGACAATTTTCTGTCTAAGCTCGGTTCGGAACCGAAAGTCGCATAAGTGGACTTTTACTTTGACTTTCAGTTCTGACCCAATGTAGCATGTTTTAGAAATGCCTTAGAGATTTATTAGGACCAGGTTACATGTTAGTATAACCCTCTGTGATTATACAACTTGGTTCATTAGTTATCCGATTCATATGCATGTTTCCGTTATATGCCTAACTGTTGACCAATATGCCCTTTTGACTTTAAAACAAGAATTTTGAAAATGTGAGAGGACAATAATCTTTATTACTGATTTATAAACTTGTCCCTAAATTTTCACATCAGTTCAAGGTCTAGATTAAGAGTTATGCTCAATAGCGTAATTAGAAAGCTTTTTATTAATTAAACGGTGTAATTAGCATAAAGCCTATCTAAACCCAATTTTTGAAACCAAACTCTTTACCTACTGATATAAATCAATATTTTGGGATTTTTGAAGATTTTTTTTTATTTTTAGGCTAAGCATAACATAGGGTTATAGCTTTGATTCAGTAATTGTCGGTTTTGCCCTTTTGGCCTATAAAATGAGTTTTTCATAATATTTTGATACCAAACCTTTTGCTACTGGTTTTATATAATAAATAGAATATTTTAAGCCTTCTGAAATAATAAAAATATCAGCTTTTATTATAAAACCTGGAAATCGCTTAAAACAGCCTTTTTACGCGTTTTAAACGCATAGTATGTATTAAAACTATTTTAAATATATAGGACTTGATACCTACTGATATTTTTAGTAAATTTTTATATTTTAACAGTAAGCAAAAGTTTTAAACTCAGATTTCCAGATTTGACCTTTTAAGCTTATGTGAAATTACTAAAATGCCCCTACGGTGCATAGTTTAGTTATAAGAGGTAAATTTCACCTATATACCATACCCTACTATTATGACTTATAAAAATAAGTACTTTTACTGAATATATCAGACCTGAAACTCAGATTTACATTTAAACTCTTTATAAGCTTTAAAATGACCAAAATGCCCCTACGAGGCATAATTTGAGTTTAAATTCTTTTTGGGCATAATGGAGGGTATCCTACTGATATCACAACATATTTAAGGCATATTAACTTAAGAAACCTGTTCATGAATCATTTGGTTACCCGTAACGCATTATTCGCGTTCGGTGCGGTTTATGTAACTAGTTTGCATAAATTAGCCGAAACGGGTCAAAACTTATCATTATTTTCTCAAAATCCAGAATGTGTTTAGTCTACCCATATTATACAAGTCTTTAAACTTGTCGGGTCTAAAACACATTCTAATCCGGTCATTGCTTAATCGTGCGTTTTGAACCGTATATCTTCTTTTAAAACTAACCGGTCTAAGTTTAGACTTAATTAAGACCCGTTAGGAATCTAATAGGTTATTAAAACCTTCGTTCCAGATTAGGAGCCCGGTAAAAGCTACTTGCACTCGCTGTTTGTGAATTATACTTACTCAGGTAAATACTCTTAACTTATTTTCCATATACGGGCTTGGGATACGGTATTATAATAATACTGCTTGGTTGGGTATGTAGTCATTTAAATTGGATTGTGATTAATGCATTTACATAACTCGTTTTAATCTGTATTATTTGGTGTATGGCCTTTGGGGAGTTAAATGACCATATCCCGGATATCCTTGGCATCATTCATGAAATGGCCACAACCTAAGCACGGGGTGTAGGCATACAACTGACAGTTGCATTATGTAAAAACTGGTAATCCACTTAAAGGAATCAACCTTGTGGGCATTATACATGTAGCGTGTCAGTTAATCTTGTCCGGCTCTTCTAACCGGCCTTGACGGACGACAAATAAGTAAAACTGTATACAGGATTATTTTTAAATAATTGTCCCAAGTTATAAAAGATATTTTGTGCCGTGTGCATTCAAACTAATTTTTTTTAAACTCTTTTCAAAATGAGTCAGTTAATTGTATTTACCAGTGTAAACTGACGTATTTTCCAAAAAGGCTAAGTGGAGGTACTAGACGAAATAGGCTGGCTACTCCTGGCATCATTAATCAAGTCTTGCAAGCTCTAGATGTTAAAGTCTGTTGAACAATGATCTTTTATCTTTTGATCCGCCTGTGGATCCTTTACAGTCCGTTTGTAATACTTTGATATTACTATTTATTCGGTTTGTAATGTGATTCACCTTTTGCTTCCGCTGTGCATTTAAATTGTGTTGTTTGACTATAATGATATCAACTAAGTCACGATACTTCCCACCGGGCCCACCGATAATACGTGGAAATATCGGGGTGTGACACTTAAAAATATGGAGGGGGATATATTACCAAGATCTTGGAACGCTATACACCTTAAGCTTTATTTCAAGTGAGTTTAGAATTTAATTTCTAACTCAGGTTGGTATGAATTCTATCTCTTTTAAATATGTTCGATTTAATTTATTCTTTAAAACCCAATACTAACTTAAGCATCGGAGGGGTGTTAGCCGGCCTAACACCCACCTTAGTTTACAGTTGTTTTGTAGAATATGTTCCAGGATATACACTCAGCATAATTCGAAAGATTAGAGGATTGACCCCCTCTCTCACGTTTAAGGGATCCTGATCCCTTCGCAAGTTTAAAGGTATTCACCTTTCTCTCGAATTGGGTTTAAACACCCCGCCTGGAGCGCAAGTTATCCAGGAGTAGTTCAAGATAGCGGGACCAGTCCATGTAAAAGTGGCTGACTATTTCGTTGTTGTTGGTTATATCCTGGATCCTAAAGGTATATGAGGATTGATCACCCTCTCTCGCGAAAGGGTATTTTCATACTCTCTAAGGTTTAAAGGTTTTCACCTTTCTAAGTCTTGGAGTTTATACACTCCCGCCTGTAGCGCGCGAAAACTTGGGTTTTCCCCAGAATATCTTAGGGTTTATCCCCAGTACACTAAGGATTTATCTCCAGAATATCTTAGGGTTTATCCCCTGTAACACAGAAATTATACAAACGGTTGCAATTGATGTCCAGAAAAATTCTAAGTATTCAAAGACATGATACACAGGGGACACTCCTACTAAGGCAGTGTAAAAAACTCAAGGGATCAAGCTTGGGCTTAGTCCACTAAGTGTCCCGGACTGGGGACATCTTCGATGAAAAGGTTGCAAAAGGATTGAAGTCTAAATATAAGGATGTACTCTGTATCTGGTATGATCTTTCCTTTTTGTTCCTTGAAAAATGCCTTATCTAAATTGTTTAAATTTTTGAAACTGTATGAGTATAACACTTAGACATTCTGATTAGGATATATTCTCAGGATATTTTCTTAGGATATATTTCAGGATATATTCTCAGGATATATTTTAGGGTATTTGCTCAGAATGTTTATTAGATTGGAAAATTAAAACTATACTTGAATCAAGCAACGGTTATCAAAACATACTTTGCAAAATAAACTATCCTTTTTCTTCGAAAACTTTGTCTAAATTGTTTGAGCTATGAAAATCTTATTTGACAAAAGTTTCAAGAGGATATTTGCAAGATATTTTTATGATATTTGGTTAGGAATTTGAAATATTATACGAAGTTTGGAACATTTAATTCAAACTAAACAATGCATAACAAGAATTGAAAAAGGACAATGATAGATAAGGTCATAAAGAGGTTATATTATTAACATAGCAAAAGTTTGTGCTTTTGGTTTCATCTTATACTAGGATCCATCCACCAAAAGTACAGTTAGTTTTTTACCATATTTACTTAACAGTTGAAGGTTTCATCTCAAACCGAGACCTATCCACCTCCAACTATTATATTGTTCAAAATAAACGATACTAACTGATGACCAAGGGTTTCATCCTGAAACTCAGGACCCATCCACCTTTGGCCATCATATTGTTTTAATGCAGGAAATTAAAATTGTTTAACAAACAAGAAAGGGAAATTGTTCAAACAACCATAAACCACCAATTTTAAAGTGGGCTCCGGCCTCGACGGCAATATCCGGCATCGCCCACTTCGCGGCATTCAAGAGGCAGTACCCTCTTCATCCATCGCATCTTCACCAGCATTTAGTCCAGGATCAGCGCGAGCATCCTTCTCAACCTTGCCACCAGCGTCAGTTAGCTTTTCAGTCGCCTTGGAAGACCCCTCAACTACAGGTTTAGCAGAGTGCTCCACAGGGTTACCGCCAAGAGCTCTTAGCTTTGTTTCCCAGGCGTCGACATTCCAAGAGGGGCATTCGAAGCTCAGGGCCTTGGCTTCGTAAGCCATTTATAGCCTAGCCTGAAGAAGGGAGATAACGACTGAGCTCTTAAGGCCTTCCCGGTAAGAGGCCATATCCTGTTCATGTTGGGCGTGAGCAACATCAAAATGAGCTTGGGCTTCGTGAGTAACTTTCTTGATGGCCGCCTGGTGTTCCCGGGTCATAGCCTTGAAATTGTCCTCGTAATGTTGAGACTTAGCAGCGGCGATCATACCTTGGTCGGAAATAGTGACTTCGACTTCTTCAATTTGGACTCGAGCATCTTATTGAGCCCGCAGGATTCTTCGTACAAGTGAACTAAACGTTCGAGGCCCTACAACAAAGAACACAGGTATGACTATGTATTAACCAAGATATTGGTTTAACATATTTATGTAGAAGACGGGATAAGAATCTACACCTGATTGAGAAAAGAAGTCATAAACCAGCTTGCCCCGACAAACCCATGATGCTCGTAGGGAAATGTTTCGGGACAGGCAGGTGAATCGGCCTCTTTCCTCTTACGGGAACTAGAGGCCCAAGGCTTAGTAGCTGGTGAAGGCTTGGGAATGGTGGCAGATTTAGAGCTGGTGGGCATGGATGAAGTAATAGGTTTGGGGCTTGGCTCTTTTTTAACCAGGACAGGATCGGAGTAACTGTCCAACTCCTCGAGGTCAAAAACTTCTGGGATTTTGGCTGGTGCTGCATAAAAGGGGAAGTTCTAAATCTTTTCTACTTTTTCATTATTAAGCTAATCAATCATTTGCAGAATAACCCTTACCAGACATGTCAGACGATGAATATTGACTGGAACTTGGGAGATGTGTGGAAAAGCTCCTATCACCTTCAGGTAACCGGTAAATCGCTTAGATTCTCTTTTCAGATTCTTTAGTAGGAGGGGCTACTTCTCTGAAGTTCACTGCATAAGGGCCAAATAAAAGAGTGTCAGCACAAGATATAGGCTCAAGATGTATTTAACCCTAAACCCTACCGGTGGTTAACCACTCCACCGGGAGACTAGCACCCTCATCGATGGAATCTCGCTTAACGAAGAAGAACTTCCGCTGCCATCCGTCCTCATTTTTGGTAGCTTTGAGAATGAGGGGCTTATTGGAAGTAGAAAAGAGTAAAAACTGGCTAGAGCCATGTGATCGAAGACGATAAGCGATCGGAATATCCTCGATGCAGAGGTCAGGGAAGTGAAGGTTTTTGATTTGGTTAAGTACAATCAGTACCCTCCAAACCATGGGCATTGTTTGGGCAAAGCAAATACTGGTGGTTCGAAATAATTGCATCATAAATTCAGGGAAAGGATACCGAAGGCCTAGCGAGAAAGGATATGCCGGAAAACAAACCCAATCGACAGACGAAACGTCCGATCGAACTAATCGGTCAAATGGCCTAATAATCGCACTATCTGGAAAGGCGCCAGAGGCTCTCAATGCTGCGATATCTACATTATCGAAGGCACAAATCTCTTTCTCGGAGTTTTTGAGAAGGTTTTGTTGGACGAAGGTCTCCGTCGATTCACCAGTATGAGAACGGGTTCTAGTAGCTATCAGGAGTAGAATGAAGAAATTAGCAAGGAAGAATGAATGATTACCTGGAGATTCTGTTGAAGATACTTGGTTTTCAAACAGAAATAGAGAAGATATAGGGGCGTAATAGATAGCCATTGAATGAAAACCGCGTTGGAAGTTGCACAATATCATCTCAACCGTCTTTTTAACTTAATGACCTCGATTCACGGGATAAGTTTTAAAATATATCCGTTGGAGTTGGTATACCAACAGATATATTTTGGGGACAATTGTTATGGGTGATTTTCTGCTTATATATATCATGAATGATATTCTGACTATGTTTCTTTTTTATCAGGATACCGGATCAGGATATTGGTAACATCCTGATGCAGTATCCTGGTGATAACTAATAAATTCACGTGCAGATTGATGGTGCAAGTCTGTAACATTCAAGTGGAGTTCTTCTCCCAAAGACTCGGGCAAATCTGTTGGAATATGAACGTTGAAGCCGGAAGACGTGGACTATAACGTTCACAAAGGGAATATTCGTTGTATCCCGGATTTGTAGGCTCGTTAGTTAGTTTTGTTTTACTATAAATAGGAGTGATCGGATCAGATAAGAACACACACAATTCTTCGAACTCTCTTGCTCTTTAGCTGCAAACACTCACAACACACTTACACTTGTATTCAAATTGCATTGTAACACTTAGTTGATCCGCATCATATCATGCACTGTATCCTGATATTTGAAGCAATAAGAAGAACAAGGCAGCTGCGATTGTCAGCTCCCGAGGTTTTGTGCCGGCGATCTAGATAGATCAAGGGCTTTCCTCGTACATCCTGTGTCACCCTTTACCTTTCTGCTCATTGTTTGATTGTAGATACAGCTCGATATCCTGAGCCGTATCCTGAAAACTGTTTTTACAAACAACTAAATTAGCATATTTTCGATACACATTCTTAGCACACTACCTCACTTAACTAATTTGATCACTTAATTGCTTCGGTAATTTTTGACCAAAACAGTTACCAGGCTTACTCAGTAGGCAAACTCTGTCCAACTAAACTTGCAATGTGAGTCATTATGTTTTTATCAAAGTTACTTTATAAAACCCTAAATGTTTTCCAGTTATAAGTACAGTGATTAAGTCTTTGCTAATCTTTAATTACTGGCAGTAAGTGGGGGTGTGTGCACATTACTACTAATTATTTATCACTTTAGGTGGGCGAGCCTAATTAGTGATATGTCCACAGTCATAGATCCGGTCGAGTGACAACTGAACCAGCTAATTATAAGATAGGGGCAAATGTGAAAACTCTAAATGCTGTAAATTATAACAATGTGTCGTTTTATGCAAATTGAATGGCTCGCCAGTATTTCCCTGCTGATAAAATCTTTTTAAACATGTTTCAGGTGATTTACTGTGAATAAGGAAGAGTGTCGCGTAGCACTCCCGCTTGAAGAAAGTGGCTCAGTAAATAAATAAACATGTTTTGTAAATCAAGGGATTTCCCAGTGAAATTCCTTTATTGTAAATTTCGGGGTTGTCCCTAGACTTGAAATAAAATAATTGGGTGTTTTCAGTTAAAACGATCCTGTTAAAATTTCCGCTGCCAAATCAAACATCAATACCACGGGTTTCTGTTCCGCGACTTCCGAACCGGGTAAAACCGGGACGGGGGCCGTGACAGATGATGTCCAACTGGTTTCAGCGGTATGTAACTTTTATACATTAATAGAAACCATATTAAATTGACTTGTTCGGTGTCGATTTCTACTTCTACTCATTTCTTATCACCGAACCGGTTATCTCGGGACCAAAGCTCCGTCAAACTCGTCGGATCCTGGACTCTCACTGGTGGTAGAGGTGTGCAAAGTCGGTTAACCGTGGGTTCAATTAACCGAAGGTCGGTTAACGCTGATTCGGTTAATAAAAAAGTGTTAACCGTAACCATAACCAATAAGCAAGACGGTTATTATTCAGTTATGGTTATTTCGTTTATTAACTGATATTTTTTTCGTGTTTTAAGATAAAAATATGGTTGTATTCTTGTATATAGTTTATTAATGTTTCAATAAACAAAACCTGATTATGTTCTTATACGAGCTATTTTGGCTTACAGAGCATATACCGTATATTGAAAATTGAATTACGTAGTTCATAAGTAATTATTATAACCATATTTTGGATATAGATATCTAGTTTGCTAACACAAGAAATAAAAAATGTAACACAAATAATAGAGACGAGAAACTAAGAGGAAGATGATAAAAATAAATAAGTCTAATGCTTACTAAACATGTAACTTCAAACGTAAATATAAAAATGAATCACACATAAAAAAATAAAAACAAGGTTCGGTTCCGTTAAATTCGGTTAATGAAGATACCTTAGCCGTAACCGAAAGGTCGGTTACTCATATTCACCTAACCATAACCGTTCGGATTGGACGATTTTGGTTAATTTTTTCGGTTAACGGTTCGGTTTTCGGTTGTGGTTCGGTTTTGCTCACCCTTAACTGGGGGTGTACGGACAGTGGTGGTGAACGGTGGTGGTGGGTGGTGGACGTGGACGGTGGATTGTAGTGGTGGGTGGTGGACGTGGACAGTTGGTGGTGGTGGTAGACGGTGGTGGGTGGTGGGTGGTGGACGGTGGTGGTGGTGGGTGATGGTGTTTACCTCTCTGCAGACCTTAGAAGATCTTAAAAGTGATTGGGCCAACTCAGCACCTAGAAGAGCTTGCGCAGACGTTTTTTAATGAAATGTCTTAGGATATAGTAACAGTGTGTAGATGACAATGTATGCACGTGATCTGTACGGCGCAGACAAATCTACGCCGCACAAATATTTTTTAGAAAAACAAACACCACCTAAATCAAATCAACATATAACAATAGTCTAGTTGCATGGTTTGTGATGTGTTTTACTCAATAGTCTGTACTATGATTATTATGCATATTTCAATACTATAAATTAGTAACTTATATGTGCAAATAGGGTTGTATCTAATGCTTGGGGAGTTTATAAAAAATATTTTTATTTTTTTACTTTTAGTTCTAAGTTATTTGATAAGGTTAAACTATATATGAATTTTTGCTTTTAAGTCAAAACTTTTCATCTTTTAGAGTTTAACCTTACCAATTTTTTTAGTTTCAACTTTGGCCCCCTATAGTTTTCATCTTTTCCAAATTTTTCGTTTTACGCTTCGTTCTAAATTTTGTCCGTTAACACGGCGCAAAATGTGTGTGGTTCAACATTTTTACGTTCCGTTCTAATTTTTTCGAGTTAACACGACCAACGTGCGTGTGTGGTTCAACGTTTTTACCTCGTCTATTGTTTGACAAGTAAGTCATAACATGCGGGTCCTAGATCGACTTAATTATTATTTTCTATGTTTTACGTTTCGGTCTAATTGCTCCATATTAATACGCCGCAAATTTAGTGTTAGTGGTCGCTCGGGGTGATGTGACATTGATTCTATTTGGCACGGTTTACACTCCCGCCGCAACGCAAGGTTCTTAATACTAGTTCTTCTAAAATCATACAAAGATGTTTAACTAACACCACTAGCTAATAATTAATATTTATATAAAAAAAACCGTTTTCATGTTATATGGCTTTATGGACATTGTTGAAAAAAAAAACTCCATAACAAATTTACTTCAAAATTTTCATTATGTTAACTACACAATAAAATATAGAGTAAAGTACTTTTTGAATCCCTGTGGTTTGTGCATTTTAACTATTTGAATCCAAAAATCAAACTTGTCTTGATTTAAGTCCCTGTGGTTCGTATTTTTAACCCTTTGAATCCAAAATGAAACCTCATCCAACCCTTTGAGTCCCTGTGGTTTGTATTTTTAACCCTTTGAATCCAATCATTTTAGTCTATGATTTAGATGACGTTTGCATTTTGGATTCAAAAGATTAAAAATACAAACCACAGGAACTCAAATCAAGACAAGTTTGATTTTTGGATTCATATAGTTAAAATGCACAAACCAAAAGTACTCAAAAAAGACTTTACTCTAAAATATAATACTATATGTTTCTAATTAGTAAAATCTCCTAGAGATCCAAACCTCCAATTATATTGTATCCTAAATTACATCCTTAGTTATACTACCAATTATTTTTTTCTTTTTTTTTTAATTAAAAGAATGTCATCCACACACATACTTAACTTTTCATTCTTCACGTATTTTTATAATTAACTCCTCTTTGAGTGTCATTTCTAACCATCTCACAAATATTTCTTTTTATTTTTATATTTTGATCATTGAGGTTTTGGTTCTTACAATTTTTACCCCCTCACAACTTTTGTTAGTTTTTTTTAAAACAACCTACATTTCTACCCCTTAAATTTTAAGTAATGTATTAAGTGTCCTCTCAACTTTTGTTAGTTTTTTTTTAACATCTTACATTCCTACCCCCTAATATTAACTGATTTATTAAACGTCCCCTCAACTTTTGTTATTTTATTTTTTGAACAATTTATATTTCTGCCTCTTGAATTTTAACTAAATTTATTAAGCGTCCCTTCAACTTTTGTTAGTTTTTTTTTTAACTTACATTCCTACCCCTTGAATTCTAACTAAATTTATTAAGTGTCCCCCGAACATTAATAAAGTTATTATTGCCCCTTTTACATAGAGCGCTACAATATTTTTTTTAAGTTTCAAATTAGTCTGTTACACTTTAAATAATGTAGGCCTTTAATACAATAGTTTTATTTTCCTCTTATAACTTCCGTTCGTTATTTTTTTACAACTAAATTCGCGATAAGATATTTTTGGAAAACATACAATCAGGTACCCACCGGAAAAATTTATATACTTACTTTTACGATATCTAAAATTGATGTTTTAAGCTGTCATTATTAATTAGAACAAGTTGGTTTTGAATATATATTGTAATGTAAGATAACTGATTTTTCCGTTTGGTTCGTACATGGATTTTCTGCCGTAACGCGCGATGGGAAAATCCTAGTTTATTTTTAATTGTGATTGCTAATAAGAGAAATTTAACGCAATAATATGTATTAGAATTCCACCATTATGCTGGCCCGTTCTATAATCATATAATTCTACCATTAAAAATATTATGTGTTAAAACTATTGGAAAGAAGCTAAATAAGTAATTGTTAATTGGAATGTTCATTTTATTAAAATAATTTAAAAAGAATAATAAAAGAGAGTGGATAGAAAAAGTTCATACATAGGTTTTTTTTTAAACTAAATTTCATAACCAATATGCCAAACCGCAAACCGAGGCGGCACCAACACAACAAACACCTACATAGTTACAAATTTACACCAATCGTCCCAATAAACCCTCAACATTTTCGCTCTACTTTTTAAGCACAAAAAACCCACGGACTTAATCTCACTAAGAATACCTCCAACGCTAACCGGCTTGTTTTTGAACTTTGCTTCATTCCTGGTTCTCCAAAGACTCCAACACCCAACTCTAATAACATCTTTTACCACTTCTTTTGCCCCCATCTAACCCACAATAATCATGGGCTTCCAACAGGTCTTTCACAGAAAACGCCAAAATATTAGGAATCAAGCACCAAAGACTAACTTGCTGCCACAACACCGCCGCTACATAACAAGAAGTAAAAACATGCTCCGCTGATTCCTCTTCATCACTACACATGATACACCTCGAATCGTTCACCGGGATATTTCGTTTTTTAACGCGTCCATCGTTGCCAATTTGTTTAAAGCAAGCCTCCAAACAAAAACATTACATTTAATCGGAAGCCATTTACACCAATCCAAAACATACGAAGAAATATGATCAGCCCCATCATCAATAAGATTTTTTAACTCCTCCCACGCTAAACTCTTTATCCGTTGCCCCAATCCAGACCCATTTATCCCTTTCTCCGTTTAAAACACTGCCAAGAAGCAAGCTGCACAGGCTAACTAACTCGTTGACCTCCGTCTCCGACGACAACGGTCTTCTCTAACCCCATGAATAACTCGGCCCGGAGTTACCAGCCACCACCCTATCGCATAAATCTTTTATTCTCCTCCATTCCAAACAATAAAGGAAACTTACTTTTTAAAGGTTCATTATCACACCACGGATCCAGCCAGAAAGTAATGTCCTCATCATTCCCGACTTTGCCTTTAAAAAAATTCCTAAAAGGAACCTCATCGATCTTTGTTTTCACTAGTAAACTGGATATATTGTTCCAGAGCCCGCCCAGGGACTTTAACGCAGGAAACATATCCCAATTCGACCTTGAATAATGAATTGCTTCGATCACTTTAACCCACAAGTTATTCTTGTCAGATTTAAACTACCATCCCCATATAGAGGATCGAAAGGCGGGGCGGCACAGCCCCCAACCAAGGGAGTGGTTACGTCCAGTATGTCCCCCTTATTCCCGACATGCTATGGTATCCCGGGGGGGGTAGGAGCGGGTCGAGTCTGTATCGCTGCGGAGCAACAGCCGCGTCCGGATCTGATCTATCTACTCGGCAATTCATCTGGTGACTTCACAGTCGCCAAAGAAGCCCCAAGAAGCATCAAACATTTCCGATGAGATCCATGGAGCTATTCTTAGATAGCAAGCACTAGCTCCCGGTGCGACTTCATAAAAAGCAATCAAAGATAAGATCGAAGAGAATGAAACTCACGTAGTGGTCATTGTAGCGGTTCCTTCTGATCCTAGAAAACATTCGAAAAAACATGATACGGAACTACCGAGCAGGGGCAAAAATATGATAAGTAGATACATAATTTCAAGTGTGATCAGACAACCAAAAATCAAACAATGACAGAGCGGCCTGTGATTCAGGATTGATTTGTCAGATTTAAACCGCCGTCCTCATACATAGGTTAACAGGATTAGAATTCAAACCCTTGCCAAATGCCAATTGCCATCACATATAGAGGACATGTCTTCTTAATTGAAATATGCTTTATTTAAAGCCTTATTCGGTTCAATTTCCACAACTAGTTTCAATGCATAAGCCTTTGATTGAACCGTTAAACTTGATTTTTCAAAGCGTAAACCATGTACTAAACTAAGGGGTTGTTTGTCAACTTCTGAATGGTTAAATGTTAAACCAATAAGAAGTCTGAATCATTAAGTGCTGAACCAGTAATATGTCTAAACCATTAAGAGCCAGTCTAATGCTTAACGTTTAGAGACAAATGTCTATCCAATTCCGATAAGTGATCTTAATCATTAAGACTCCGTATGATGCTTAACTATTCAGAGACAAATGTTTGAATCATTTAGACATCTGCTTACGAAATAAACAATCTAAATCATTAAGTGTTGAACCAGTAAAAGAAGTCTGAACCATTAAAAGTCTAGTTAACTAAACAAACCGCCCTAAATAGTACTTCAACTCCAAATGTGTCACAATTAAATATTTGTGTCAACATAATAGACCCAAAAAGGGACCCATGTTGGTGTGGGTCTAGTCTAGCGAAAAAATAAACATAAATTTTCTTAGATTAATTATCATGTAATGTAATTTGTGTCACAAGAAAATTAAAAAAATCCTATCTTTTTCCCCAAGAAAACGCATATCACCCCAATCCAACGGCCCAGAATCATCGACAGTACACATACGAATCACACAGTTAACCCACTCAAAATTAGGGCTTTCTTTTCCCCCAATTCACCTGCCCTATATAAACAAATATCGTTGCATACCTCACCATCCTCACTTCTTCTTCATCAAATTACCATTTCAAGCTACACAAAATCATGGCTAAAGGTCCAGGACTCTACACCGACATTGGCAAAAAAGCCAGAGGTTATCTCTATTCCTATTCTTACACTCTGTTTATATAGATTTGTGTATGCGTTTATACAAATAGATGTATGCGATTATGTACCGTATGTTTATTGGATCTGCATTTGTTGATTTGATTCTGTTTGTTGTGTGATTGAAGATCTTCTGTACAGAGATTATCAAGGAGACCATAAGTTCACCATCACGACGTATTCGCCTACTGGAGTTGTGAGTTATTTCTTTTCGTATGTGTTGATTTGTTTGTGTTTTGATATTGCTAGATGAAGGTTGAGATATTACTGTGTGTGATTATGGTTGATTTGTTGTGTTTTTGGAGTAGATTAGGGTTTATGTAAGTTTTAATGTTAACTTTGTTAGTTTATTTCAGTTCACTGGCATTGAGTTTGTAAATGTAGAGAGTTTAGAATGGAGATGAGATTTCTTATGTGTTGTAGGTGATTTGTTAATTTTGTATGTGTTTGGAGTATCTGGTTCTGGTGATGAATAAAGTTATGAAGCTAAAGATGCCTGTTAGAAAGTTAGTTTTAGTTTCCACCTTCTTGATGGTGGTTGATGAATATAATAAATTTAGTAATGTTATGGTTTTAAAGTATATAGATCTGAGGATTTGATCATATTGTTTGTCTGTCCTTTTTGGTATGTATTATACTTTTATATAAGCTACGTATAGCTTTTTGCATTTATATATGTATTTTTGTTGACGTGTTTGATTCAACATTATGTTAACAATCTTAATATGACCGTGCCCTATAATTTAGAGGGTGTTTGGGTTAGCTTATTTTGGAGCAACTTATGACTTATTGACATATAAAAGTTAATAAGTTATTTTTTGAGTGTTTGGGTTAGCTTATTTTGAAGGAGTTTGTGTCTTGAGAAGTCATTTATTGAGAAGTTAGAATTTCTAACTTCTCACTTTTGACTTATATAAGTTAATAAGTCACTTTGAGAAGGAATGCCAAACACCCACTTAATGTCTTTGGCTCTTTGCATGTTTGATCTACACTCGCTTTTCAAAGGTTTTTCTTTGGTTCATATATGCTGAAATATTTGACTGAATTTGCAAATGATGTGTGCTTATGTTTTTGTATGTATGTGTGGAGTTTCACATTAAGAGTTTTTGTCTTTTCAAAATGCATCTACTCTTGTGAGTTTGATTGTCGTATTCATTTGTCGGTTTTGAATAGCTAGAAATTTTATTTAGTGTTTGATATTGTTAATATGAAGACATTGTAAGTTATATGGTACACTGCATTTCGGTCTGTCTACTGGTGGTGAACTTTGAGCATCTTATTCACTAGATTAACATTAAAGTTTCCACACTATGCAGGCAATCACATCGTCTGGAACAAAGAAAGGTGACTTGTTTCTTGCAGATGTCAACACTCAATTGAAGAGGAACAACGTTACTGCTGATATCAAAGTGGACACAGGCTCTAATGTATGACATGCTTAATCTACTTTTTGTTCGTAATTTGTTATTATTTTTATGTTTTACGGTTAAAATGTTTGCAGACAAGGCATATGATATTTTCTAACAGTCTGGTTATAAATCTTGTTTTGACTGAATTTTGTAAACCTGTAGCTTTCGACTACCATTGTGGTAGATGAACCTGCTCCCGGGCTAAAGGCAATTTTTAGCTTCAAAGTCCCCGATCAAAGGTCCGGCAAGGTATGTGAAAGTTAAACTGCTTCTTAACGTGATGAATTTTGTATGGTAGTATCAAAATGCCTAATTATTTAATATTATGATAGTTGGAACTGCAATACTTGCATGACTACGCTGGAATTGCCACAAGCATTGGGTTGACCGCAAACCCTATTGTTAACTTCTCTGGTGTTGTGGGGACCAACCTTGCTGCTATTGGTACTGATGTTTCTTTTGACACCAAGACTGGGAACTTCACCAAATGTAACGCTGGCATCAGCTTCTCCAATGCTGACCTCATTGCTGCTTTGACTCTGTGAGTTCTTAATTTTTTAAGTTCGAAAGTTGTGATGGTTCTTCATTTAAATCTAACACACATAATATGATATTGCAGGAATGACAAGGGTGAGACTCTGAATGCATCGTACTACCACATCGTGAAGCCGTTGACCAACACATCAGTGGGTGCAGAAGTGAGGCACAACTTCTCGACCAATGAAAACACAATCACAGTTGGCACCCAGCACGCTTTGGACCCATTGACCACAGTGAAGGCCCGTATCGACAACCTTGGCAAAGCAAACGCTCTTATCCAGCACGAGTGGCGCCCCAAATCCCTCTTCACCATTTCAGGAGAAGTTGACACCAAAGCTGTCGACAAGAGTGCAAAGTTTGGTCTTGCTTTGGCTCTTAAGCCATGAGGAAGTGTTTAGTTTTATCTGGCTCTCGAAATGAAGGGTTTTTTTTGTCGTTTCATACTTTTGGTGACGTAGAAATAATTTGCAAACAGTTTTTTAGGTGATTTCGTTACCTGCCCATGGATTGTAGTATATTTCCAGAGGTTTATCTTCTTGGTTGGTTTGTTCATTGAGTACTCTTTATGCCAAAGGTGTTTTTAAGATGCATCTCAGGTGTGTTTCATTTGAGAACTGGTTTGATGGAGTGGCATGATCACAAAAAAAAAAAACCAGTTTTACCACCAAAATTAATTGTCATATAGTTTTTAAAATCTGATATCTTCAAAATTAAAGTCTCTTCATCTCTCCCAGCAAAGCTTATTGAGCGGAGACCTATGTTCTAACCTAAGGTCTTCTCTAATCAAGCCTGCCGTCTTTGTTATACCACAAACGGGGTGTTATCAAAGATCTTCGCGTTTCTAGCCTTCCAAATTCTCCATGTGGTTGCATAGTTGATAAAATCAAATATATTAGTAAATTTTATTGTAAAAATATTTTGGGTAAAAAGAAAACGTTAATACTTCTTTTGTATTTCAAATATCAATAATTTACTTGTGTAAAAAAATCAGTGTTACAAATTTCAATCAATATTTGTTCTGGATGTCTCCTTCACGACTTCTCGATTACCCTTTTGATAGGGATCAACATAAAGATTTTAATTTTCATTACGTTAAATCAACCAAAAATAACCCAGAACACTGATAGGAACAGACGTAACAACCTAAATGAGAAAAATGCAACTGTGAAATTCAAACTCAAGCATCCACAACCCAATTTCAAAA
This sequence comes from Helianthus tuberosus, assembly GCA_030545235.1. Taxonomy (NCBI): domain Eukaryota; kingdom Viridiplantae; phylum Streptophyta; class Magnoliopsida; order Asterales; family Asteraceae; genus Helianthus; species Helianthus tuberosus. Next base: position 147,228,774 of record CM060400.1, read on the forward strand.
AGCGAAAACACATATACATAGACCAAACTAATAAGAGAATGCTTATTATATATACGCACTCTAACCATACCATATACGCATCATGCTACTTTACCAAATCCTCAAAAAAAGCCATAGTATGTTCACGATAGTATATACCATATTCAATCGACTCAAAACAAAATAAGTCTAGGTCAAGGTCAAGTTCTCAAGTCAACTAAGCTTCAACACTTTCAGCTTGAAGCAGACCCTCACGGATCTGTGAGGCGATATCTTTGACCGCACCAGGTCCATGAGGAAGAAACACAGCATTAGACTTTGATGAAGCCCCAATATCTTTCATGGTGTCAAAGTATTGAGTCAACAACACCATGTCCATAACCTCTTTAGCCGATGTTCCGGGCACGTTTTCAGAAAACGCAAGCACACTATCCCTAAGACCGTCCACTATGGCTTGACGCTGTCTCGCAATACCCAGCCCAGATAAGTATTTGGATTCTGCTTCTCCTTCTGCACGCTTGATTTGTAGAATCTTTTCACCTTCTGCCTTCTCATTTGCAGCAACTCTCATTCTAGCAGCTGTTATTGCACTTAATATTTTATTGGACGTGTCGTTATATGAACCATTTTACAGTTTAAAGGGCGTATAACAGTTATACCTTCTTCATATTTTAAATTTCTTATATACTGAATACTTCATAAATTATAGATAATTATGAAAACAATGATCCAGTTTTTTAAATAAAGCAATTTCAAGGGTTAAGAACACTTCATTATTTATATATTTTTTTCTATCTACAGTGAGAACCCATCACCAGAAAACTCATGGGGTCCCACCAATACCCTGCTAACCAAATTGACCCATTTTCTAGCATTACTAAGCTGAAACAAACATTATTAATATAGAATAAAGTACAGAGTCCCTGTGGTTTTCCAAAATTTTAAATTTGGTCCCTAGCTTTCCAAAAGTACATGGATGGTCCCTGTGGTTTGCACTTTGTAACAAATTTAGTCAACTGCTGCCAAAAGTACATGCATGGCCCCTGTCGTTTGCACTTTGTAACGCATTTAGTCCCTAACTTGGACCTCCTAAAACTTCTATATTTGTTGGCTGAGGACCAAATGCGTTACAAAGTGCAAACCACAAGGACCATCCGTGTACTTTTGAAAAGCTAGGGACCAATTCCGGAATTTAAGAAAACCACAGGGACTATTCGTGTACTTTGCTCATTAATATATCAGCGAGTCAAACTAAGATACCTGCATTGATCTCATTCATGGATCGCTTCACATGTTGATCGGGTTCTATATCAACAATCAAAGTTTGCACAATCTCAAAACCATAACCGGACATGGCCTGAAACATAAAAACGTTCTTTTGTTCGTTCAAGGCAGAAATATTGCATTTATTACATTTAAACGAATAAAGGAAAAGTACTATTACGATTTACGGTATTACCTTCTCAAGCTCTTCTTCCACTCCCTTGGCTATATCATTTTTCTGCAGAAAAACATCATCCAATAGCAGCTTTGGTACACTAGCCCTAATTACTAACAACAATGATGTAAAATCAGGCTTACAGAAAGAATAAAGGAAAAATTAATGAAATGTCGCGACGATCATCATTAAACAAAAGCAACGGAAGATAACACACGATATATGGCATCTTACCATCGAAAACATAAGCTTGAATCTGTTGCTTTGTGTTTGAGAGCTTATAGAAAGCATCTGCAGCCTTCTCAGACAAGGCACGGTACTGTATGGAAGCAACCATAGTAACGAAGACGTTATCCTGAAATGATACCAACACGATCCAATCAAATTTGTTAAAAGTGATTTTTGTAGATACGACCATTAAGGGTCAATAGAGAAAGGCTAAAAACCTTTGTTTTAGTCTCACAACGAACATCGATCTGATTCACACGCAACGACAGTTGACCAGCCAACCTATACCCTAAACACCAAGGTAAACAGTGACAACCAGGCTGAAGTACATCATCAAACTTTCCAAAATGCTCTTTTACGGCTACATTAGACTGCCCCACTTGAATGCATCCTAGAGACTGACCCATGATTCAAATCTGGAAATAAAATAGCATACGTAAAGAAACACTCAACATAAGCATGGAGTACATAGTAACTATGATTAGAAACTAGTCATCTATATAGTTAAAGTAACACGTTAGCCTCTTGTATCATGTGCATAATTGCATATACGCGTCATGCCACATGGCATATATCAAGAGATGTTCAGTTAAGCGTAGAAACAAAATCTGCATACCACTTTGTACAATACATTAAAAGATATGCGTAATACATTAAATTGAAACTTTAGACTCTGACTTTATCATCGAAGCCTTCAAACCCCTAACCAGAGTGTCAGTCACCAATTTGGTCATTAAGGAGAGCACATTTTGTATAAGTAGCATCGTCGAATTCACATCACGAAGGCGATTGATTGCAAAACGATCCCTAAATCAGATTCTACGATTTAATTTCTGGTGAAAATGAAAGAAAACTGGGTGAAATTAAGAGAATTTGCACCTACTTTTATCATCACAGCACCTGCAACTTGCATCTTCTCACTCCAATTAATTATTTTATTTATCAATAAATATCCCACGTGATATTTCATCATGAAAATTAGAAAAGAAATGATACTAATCCTGCCATCCAGTTACTATTAAAACCCTAGAATTGAATAAACAGACGATCAACGGTAAAAATAATTTCAAGAACAGAAAGCAACAAAACAATTGGCCGATTTAACAAGATTCAACGAAGAATTTCCGTCAAAATTACGCAATTAAAAAAACGAAAATTCACACATTAAATTGGAAACTGAATATGCATCAAACAACATCAATGAGATTGATAAATATTGAGGTAGCATAATGAAGGATAGTAAGAGAAAAAAACTGAATTGAAGTTACCTTGAAGAAGAGAGTGATTAGGGTTTGAAGATGATTTTGAGATCTATCTGTGAGTGTATCTTCTGCCGTAGGAATAACAATCCTTTGTGAGGAGAAGTGAGAGCCACGTTTTCTAAAAGACGAAAATAACCTTGAAAGTAAAAGATATTGATGATGATGATGTCCATGATTGGTATTGTTTGTTTCTTCATTGGCTGGCTGTACCTACAATGCGAATAAATTGCATATACCCATGGTTTAATGCAACTTCTTTTGTAATTATCACCATAATTAAAATAAGGGGTCCCTTGTTCCCACATACCCTATATCTTATTTTCACATCCCTTATTGTATACGGGCCGTATACAATTATACGGCTCGTATAGAATGTTTTTTAATAGGAAAATGTACAGGGAATGTTTTTTTTGTTTTATTATATACGACCCGTATATAGTTATACGAGTCGTATACATGTGTATACGATTTGTAAAACGTATACGGCTTAATGGGTTTATTTTTGTAGGTTTTTTATGTTACCACATTTATACGGGCCGTATAACTATATACGGCCCGTATATAATGGCGTTTTTTCAAATATCACGATTTTTTCCCGTAAAAACACAATCATTCTAGGGTTTCTAAACTTTTCATCACCTTTAACAATGTCGATAAACGTTGATCGGAACATGCCGCTTAAATCGGAGCACAAGTAGAGTAACGTTACCGATCAGTCCGTTGATGGAAACCTTAGCGATCGCAGAGATCTTCGTGTTGGTTATTTATCGATTCCGAAAAAATATCAGAAGAACCCGACACAAACAAGTTCTCCACAGTTTGTTATTCAGATCTCTATTCGGTCATTTTTCCAAACTACAACACACGATAACTTTAAACTTTACATTGTGTGATTTGACCAGGAAATGATTGGAGGTGATTGCTACTTTTAATAAGCTGTCATAGTTGTTAAATTAGATTTCAACAAATTTTTTCCTTTTCCTTCAATTTCTAAAACATTCTCCGGTACATGAAGACGTGTCGGGTTCTTGTACTGGTATTTTAATGAAGTATTGAAGATTGAATGTGCAAACCCAACCGTTTTTTACTACGGAAACGGTGGCTATGCGAAATACAAACTGCAATCTTTTGTGACTATGGGAAACACAAGTTTTCTTTTTGAGCTTGATGGATGTCCGTTATCTCAGTTGAGGCGGGCATTGTTTAAATCTGAATATAACTAGATGGGGTGGGGGGGGGGGGTTAGGTTTTTTTTAGGTTTTTGGGGGATGGGGTGTGGTGGTGGGGGGAGGGGGTTAGGTTTTTTTTAGGTTTTTGGGGGGTGGGTGGGGGGGGGGGGGGTAGGTAGGTTTTTTGGGGGTTTTTTTGGTGAGGTATAGTTCTTTTTTTTTTTTGGGATGGGGGGGTTAGGTTTTTGGGTGGTGGTGGGGTGCGGTGGGGTGGGGTGGGGGTGGGTGTTTAGGTTTTGGGTGGTGATGTAGTGGGTGTAATTTTAGGTTATTGGACACTTATCACTCTATAAATCCTTCTTACACTTCTTACAATTAGAAGCCTTTGTAGAATAACTTGACCCCCCAATACCCCACCATAATTAAAAGGTATTGTTAAATATACCCAAAAAGTCAATTTTTTTATATTATTTTCTAGTAGTACGTATACCAATTAATGTTGTTGGGCAGGTATAAGATTAGACAACTTTGTAGAGTCCCCATAACACACACCTCTCTCTCTCATTCTCTTTCTCTCTCACACACTAAACATGCATTCATGTATGGAAATAAATTAGTGGTACAAGTTTTCTTTTTGGTTGTGAGATGAACACGATACCTCTTTTGATCTGCTTACTAGCGGTAGGACCCATGTTAACACACGTGTAAGTTTAATAACCATCGAAATCAAATATTAAAAAATAGATTATCATTTAAATTGTTTGTGTTTAGTTACATATCTTTATAAAAGTTTTTGTCTACATCTATATGTAAAATATGATGTTACATTATATCATCACAACCTCTTACTTTCAAACAATTAAAAGTAGGAAAAAAAGTAAAGTAAACAGAACCTCAGTCACTTGATCAAAACACAATATAAGAAGATGATCAACTCATAAATGATCAGAAGATCAAAGGGTAAAAGGGGGGTTATTATAAGAAACCCTCACACTCTCAACGGAGTCTCTTTCACTTGATCAAAACACAATATACCAAACGCCTCAGATTTGTTATCGCAAGTTGTTGTCGAAAACCGCAATGCCTGCAATCAACGTTTCATGTGTCAAATACATACATACTGAATTGCCTTACATAATGAAAGGGTGTAAACTCCCTCAAAGACCTAAGAAAAAAGCCAAAATGATTCAAAGAACCTTACTTGCAATGGAGGTAGAAGACAGGTGTGTTATTACTCATGTTCAAGATAACCTCTTTCGTGTTCATGTGAGCAAGAAGAGAGGAAGACACAAAGGATGTGTCAAACACAGTTCAGATGATACAAGTTCAGGTAATAAGAAGAAACCCTCTGTTGAAGAAGCAACCAGTGATAGTGTTTTAGTGGAAAACATGATAGTATTATGACATCAGCTTGTACAAGTGGCATACCTCAATGGAGGACACATATGCAGTTTTACATCATCCTCTCATCTCTTCTTATAGATTATATAGATTATTCTTCTATATTTGCATTTCTATTTGCTTCCATTTTCTCCTTAAACAACCACCTTCATACCCAGGTTTGAATTTGAGTGATTGTGTTCTTGAATTCTTTTTAATTGGTTGATTTGTAGCTATTTCAATTACTCTTTCATGGGGTTGATTTCTTTTATTTTTTATAAAGATTGAAGTTTTCATCATCAAGATTGAGTCTGTATGCTTCTTGAATTTTGTGTTCAAGTTTAAGGTTTTGGGTTTATGATTTTATGATCTTTTGTTATGATTTTTTTGGGGTTTTTTTCTCAAGTGATTTGTACTATTTCAATCATAAACTCACTGTTCGTTTTCATGATTTTATCCTGCCGTGTTCTACCGTGCACTAACAATTAACATGTTTTGTTCTAATTAATCTTCTTTATCACACCCATTTGAAATCTTTTCTTGAATCTTGATTTTATATGAATTTACAAGGCTTGTTGTATGAGATTCTTGAAAAAAAAAGTTCAAATCTTGACAATTTAATCTTGATAATTTAATTCATGGATTTGGGTTGTTTTGTTTTGTTTTGGGATGATGTTAGTGCTAGTGGGTTTTGATTATCAAGGATTAGTTGTTTGATGTGGGTGATAAAATGACAGTTTTTGAAGTTGTGTTTTAATTTCATTTCATCTTAATATATAAAAAAATAAAAAAATTAACAAAAGTATTATAAGATAAAATAATATAAAAACATAATTATTACTTTTGACTATAAAATAAAATAACATAAAAAAACATAATTATTACTTTTTGATTTTAGAATAAAATAATGTAATAAAGTAAATAAAAAAATAATTATTACTTTTAATTTTTATAAAAAATAATATAATAAAGAGTAAATTACGTTTTTGGCCCCTGTGGTTATGTCAGTTTTACTATATTAGCCCAAAATAAGAATTTTTAACGTATCTGCCCCCATGGTCCTAATATCTAACTATTTTGGCCCCTAATTCTAACCAAACCCCAACTCTGGTTAATTTCTTAGTCACATGGGTTGCACATGATGGGTAATATGGTAATTTCCCCTCCCCCTTTTATGATTTTATAAATAAAACCCAAATCTTGAACAAATCATCATCATCTGCACATTTATCTTCAAACCACTTTAGATCTTTAAACCACTTTCAAACCCAGAACTTCAAACCTAGAACTTCAAACCCAGATCTTCAAACCCATAACTTCAAACCCAGATCTTCACACAAATAAGGATGAAACCTCACCCTCTCCCTCTCGAAATCCACTGCAAACCCACAAACTCAGTTTATCAACAACACTTGCTTCCTATTTCCTTCCCATTTTCACTCAACATTATCCAAACATGCTCACACATACAACCAGTCGATTACCCCCTTTCTTCATCTCATCCTCTCAAGTTCTACCTACAACACACAAAGACAGCCCCCCAACCCTCGTTCACTCCGATCGGCGACCGGTGGAGCCGATACTGGTCCCCTCCGACGAGCCACCGCCGCCCCCCTTCTGCGACGATAAATGGAACAATCACCACCCTCGAGTGGTGGCTCACGATGGTGCGGCGATGGTAACGAGAGAGAGAGAGAGAGGCGGGAACAGCAGAGAGAGAGACGACGAAAGGGGTAAGGCGCCGCCGCCTGCGGCGGCGGTGGCGGTGGATCCTCACTCCGAAGATTGAGTCTGTGGTAATATGTATATGTTTGTATGTGTGTGTGTTTCTCTATCTAGCCACACCCTTAACATCGAATTCATCAGGTTTAATATTTTAAAATGGATTCATAGAAGTACCTGATGTGTTATTTTAAAATGATTAATTAGATAAGTATATGTTTGTATCTGCAGATGATGATGTTTGTATGTGTCTGTGGTAATATGAATTCGATGTGGGTGTGGTAATATGATTAATTAGATAAGTATAATGAATTCGATATTTTAAAATGATTAATTAGATAAGTATATGTTTGTATCTGCAGATGATGATGATTTGTTCAAGATTTGAGTTTTATTTATAAAGTCATAAATGGGGAGGTGAAATTACAATTTTACCCATCATGTGCAACCCATGTGACCAAGAAGTTAACCAGAGTTAGGGTTTGGTTAGAATTAGGGGCCAAAATGGTTAGATATAGGGACCATGGGGGGCAGATCTGTTAAAAATTCTTATTTTGGGCCAATATAGTAAAACTGATATAACCACAGGGGCCAAAAACGAAATTTACTCTATAATAAAATACTTAATCATTGTTAAGTTTGACTAATGGGTATATTTATCTATATATTGGGTGTATTTATCACACCCCTAATTAAAATAGTTTTGGTCTCTATCTAATCCCAATACCCGAGTGAATCTTCAGATGATGTCAACTATTCATACTGATTTTAAAATTTTAAGCCTTACTCACCATTGAAAAGTATCAAGGAGGAAACCCAACAATATGAAAAAACGGCCTTGAGTCAGGTTTCGTCAGTAAGGGTGGAGGGTATCGTTCAATCATTTATGGTGTTTGAGTTATTCTGTAGCCAATAATATCATGCCATTTCAAGTCTAGGGCTGTCCAAAAAGCTCGCGGCTCGGAGCTCGCTCAGATTTAGCTCGGAAAAAGCTCGCTCGATATGGCTCGGTTTGAAAGTGAGCCGAGCCGGCTTGGCTCGGTTAGAAAGTGAGCCTAGCTCGGCTCGGCTCGTGACGAGCCAAATTGGCTCGGTTTGGCTTGCTTGGTAGCTCGGCTCGGCTTAGCTCAATTTTTTTACTTATAATATATTTTATTTTTATATACATGTAATATATTACAAAAAAAAAAATGATTATTATTTACATGTATTTAGGCTTGTAGTTGATAGTTATGGCATGTTTAAAGGTTGATTGTCGTGCTAATGAACAAATATTGTATTTACTTGAAATATAAAACTTATTTTGCATTGTTGAACATGATTTTGGCTTGTAATGTATTAGGTTGAACTTATTTTGAATATGTTCTTTTGAAGTATCGAATAATATTTTAGAATACTGAATTTTGAGAGCTATGTATTAACTTTTATTTTTAAAATCAAGCCAAACCAAGCCGAGCCCAAGCTTAGATTTTCAGCTCGGTTTCAAATCCGAGCCGAGCCAAGCCAGCTCGGTTTATAATCGAGCCGAGCCCGAGCTTGCCCTAGCTCGGCTCGGCTCATGAACAGCCCTAGTCAAGTCCCCATTCCACTCCCTATTTTGCACTCAATCACTGGCAATGGTTCAAACACATAAAGAGTGGTAAAAAATTTAAAAACAAAATTGTGATTGGTTAAAAGAAGTTGGGGCCCACCATTCACTCTCTTTCTCTCTCCCAGCTTTCCACTTCTTCACCAAGTCGGTGAATACTCACCGATATTCTCTCTCCCCGCTCACCGATTGAAGGCCGGCAACCACTCACCGCCCGGTAAAACTCCTCCCCGCCATGACTCCGTCCACCTTAAGACCTCTAGATATTCCAACCCTTAACCATCACCCCTATGTCATTAGACCAGAAGGCCTTTGACATTAAAGTGGTATTCTAATCTCATATTATATAATATAAAATACTTTAAAATATGACATGTATAAAATACATTTATGGCTTTTAAACTCATTGTTTATCTTCTTAAACAACTGATTGTTATTGTTGGATGATTTTAGTGTAATCAGTTTACTTTTAGTAACGAGTTTATTTGTAGATCAATTGAGAAATCATAATAACTACTTATACGAGTTAGGATGCATTGAGTGCACACTCATTCAATAATGTTATAACTTCAGTATTGGAGAAACCCTACGTTGTAACAGGCGAAATCCCTAGATCAGAATTGTCCCTAAGAATTCCAAAAAAAAGTATACGAGGCCATGGACGAGTATAAAAAATGGCCCCCTATAACCTAGCAACAAATGATGAATTGTGGCGGCCTCTGCCGGAGGAAAGATCAAGCAAGAGCTGAAACCAATGACGGAGCCAGAATCTCTTAACTGGAGGGTCTAAATAGATTTTAACTTTTACATCAATTGTAACCGTCATAAATGCCAACAGTGTTGAGCACCAAGTGAAGCATTGCAATGGTTCACCTCCATATAAATATAAATCATATGGTCTAATTTGATTATATTACAATTCGATTTTCATATAAAAGAACTTCTTGTTCTTTGGAAAATCAATTTCTTTCTTATCCGATTATTCATTTCGTACACAAAATACTTTAATCTGAGAGTGTTTTCGTTACACAATTCACAAAATTATCCAGGAAATAAAAAATACAAGGCCAACACTTATAAAAAAATATCGTTTTGTTACTATCATGTGTTGGTATGATATTTATTCAAGTCAGATCAAAATACTTCGTGGCGCAAAGTGTCATTTAACTATGGTATGAAGTTGAATATTTATAATTTAGAAAAAAAAAATTGTATCATGTAATGATATAATGAATGCAAGATTTAAACAAAACGAAGTAAAATTAAAATCGGCATGAAAAGGATGTTTAAGATTTTAGTAAATAGGAGTTTTTTCCTTATAAAATATTTAAAAATGAGGATCTCTTTAGTTTACGAGAAAATTTAAATACAATATTATTTACAAAATTGATAACAGGATGATATACGATACATATATTCATACATAAACGAAACTAAAATACTAAGATTCAAACTACTGTCCAAAAATGCAAGATTGTGAAAAAGATGAAAACTTATATGGTGAATTCACTTATTAGGAAAAAATAGAGCATTTGTACGGCATATATGATGATCGATTGTAGTAAAAATGATATAAAGAGACTAAACATAAAAAGCACGAAGACAATTCACCTTAGGCATTCAGGTATACTTTAACCCTCTTTTAACTTTATCTAAGTGTCACATCACTTATTTTCCCTAATTCCACTCTACTTCACTTCAAGGAAATGATTTAACCTCCTTTAGGGCTGTAAACGAACCGAACGTTCAGCGAACAGTTCGTGAACCGTTCGGCGGGAAGTTCGTTCGATAAGCTTAACGAACGAACACGAACAAAAAATTTCGTTCGATAAGCTTAACGAACGAACACGAACAAATGTCTCGTTCGTTCGACTGCGTTCGTGAACGTTCGGTAATATGTTCGTTTATGTTCGTTCGTGTTCGTTCGTTTATGTCTGTTCGTGTTCGGTTTTTTATGCTTATTTTTCTATAAGTTTTTAATGTTTTATTATTTTTTTACTTCCCCCATATGTATTATTTCCCTCTCTCTCTGGCCCTCTCCCTCTTTTGATATCACGCTCCTTCATTCAACTTATCTCCAATCGATTGAACCCAATATTAACCATCCCTTCAATCTTTAAATGGTTATATTTAACTACTTTCGTTGTGTACAATGTTTAAGATTAACGGTGCCTTTTTTAATTTTCAAAATTAAAGTTCATTTGTGTTCGTTTGCGTTCGTGGTTAGTGTTCACGAACTGTTCGCGAACAACCAAAATTCCTTAACGAACGAACACGAACACAAACTTCCGTTCGTCATGTGTTCGCGAACAGTTCACGAACATCCAAATTTCCTTAACGAACGAACACGAACATAGCCTTGTTCGTGCTCGTTCGGTTCGTTTACAGCCCTAACCTCCTTAACTCCATCTAACTCTGTTTTTAATGGTGTTTGGTTTAAATAAGAAATGAATAATTAACTCAATCTCTTAATATTCGGTTAACATGTTAACGTATAACTCCTTTAGTGCCTCTTAACACAAAGAGGAAGTGGTGTGTAATACCAGTTAACATGTCGTGTCATCGTTAACATCCAATATGTTAGAGTACACTTCATGACCTTATGGTGTATGATGGAAACATGTTCACATGTGAATATAGCGGAGAATTTTAAGGCGAGTGGACTCAAGTCAATAGGGATGAATTAGCAGGAAAATTACAAAGAAGATGTGCTCACATGTGTACACATGACAAAAATAGACTTTATTTCCAAACCTGAATGTGTTCACATGTAAACTCCAATATCTGTAAATTATATGCTCTTCTCAATTTGTTCTTTATTTAAATTAAATTAAATGATTTGTTTACATCTAAATAGATCAATGCTCTTCTCAGTTTGTTCTTTATTTAAATGATTTGTTTACATGTAAATAGATAAAAATCTTGCACCAGATAAATATGCTGACTCTTTAAATTATGGAAGCTTTTCTCATTAAAGTTATCTCTTTTCTCGTGTGCATTCAAAATATTATGATGCTATATTTTAATCACTGATGACCGGCAAAATATAGAAGTTGTTCAGAATAATGACGATTATAAAGGTCTAAGTAACATTAAGGTTGGGTGTTATGACTTATGAGTGCGTGAAGAGGCTAGTGAAGGTGCCACGCGGACAGTGGAGGGTCGTCAACACCACACCCCACTAGGCTAGTGCGTGATTGACGTGGCCCAAGCCATGGCTCCCACAAGCCACTTTCTCTTCTTTCGCTCTTCATTTAATAATTAATAATTAATTAAGAGGATTGATGGAAGATAGTTACCATATCCAATAGGTTAGTGATTATACGAAGGAAGGTTATGGAGTGACGGATGATTATGACACCCATCATTCTATAATACTTTTAAATAAACTAAAAAAGAAACTACATAAATAAATATCGTTAAATTCTTATTTGAACATGGGATCTCATCTCTGAGAGACATAGGGTATGTTTGGCAAAAGTAGCTGGTAGCTGATGGCTGGAGGCTGGTAGCTGGTGGCTGGAAGCTGGTAGCTGTAGCTGGTAGCTATTAGCTGTAGCTTTTTAGATATATTTGGTGTTTGGCAGAGTAGTTGTTGCTTATAATAAAATGTATAAAATGATCAAAATGGATATAACTAAAAATTTAAAAAATTTGAGCATTAAAAAATTTATTAGGTGTGGAATAGTCTCACATTTGATTCTCGTTTTTCCCTTTGAAGAGAGAGTGGGGACTGTGTTCTTATTTGACTATTTAGTACTGTCAAAGTAAATATTTAATCTTAACAACCGACTGAAAAAAAAAATATTGAATATACTATATGCAATGATTGTTCTAGTTTTTTTAAAGGTTAAGAAAATAAATATATCTGGTTAAAAATAACTAAGTGGTGTTTTGAACATTTTATGTATTAAAATCAAGAGTAAGTTTTTTTAAAGGCAACGGAGGTCATTCATTAACAAAAAAAAGTTGGAAGATGCTACGAAATACATATTACAAAGTTGAAAAGATAGCTAAACATTCACCCAAACAACAAAAACTTAAACAATTGCATTGAAACATTTATCCTATATGTTCAAACTTTCTCTAGTTGTCCCAGTCGATTGTGAAGCCTTTTGCCCGATTCGTCATCCATTCAAAGTTTGTTTGTTTTATGTCTTCTACCAGTTTAAACATACCAACTTCCTTCCCCTCGGACTTCTTCTTGTTTCTTGCATTTCAAATAAGCCATAGTGTTGCTGAGAATACAACATGTATTGTCATCAATCGCTTCTTTGTTACACCAAGATCACTGACACTTCGAACCATTTCCTTCACTGTATCCACTCCATGGTTTGTCAAGATCTCTGTCCACCAGAAAATCAGACTCCAAATCCCCTTTGCAACTTGGTGGTGAATTTTTTTTTTATAACAAAAAGGGTTATTGGATTTTAATAATCCTAAGTTTCACATGTTGGCCGATAATAATCCTAACTTTAAAAATTCCCTTCAATAATCCCAACTTGTAAAAGTTTGGGTGTCATTGATCTTTTTCAAACATATAAGAATTTGGTCTCCTCAATAGATTCAAGTAAACCTACAGACTCCTTAATTGATTTAAGTGCACTTATGTTAGAAAATGATCAATGGCGGCCAAACTTTTACAAGTTGGGATTATTGGAGGGAATTTTTAAAGTTGAGATTATTTTCGGCTAACAGGTGAAACTTGGGATTATTAAAATCCAATATCCCTAACAAAAAATGCTGAAGTTTAAATAACTAAAGTGAGCGCGGTTGATGAAAACAAAATAATGAATGTATTAAATGTAAGAGTAAACTACAATTTGTCTCCCTGTGGTTTGGGTTACCTTTCACTTTGTCTCCTTATTTCAAACACTTTTTGCACTACATCATGAAACTTTCATTTTCTTGCAATTTGTGACCTTGTACTTTGCTTTCCGTCTGATCTGTTAACCCGTTGTCCATCAAGAAGGGTATAATTTTAATCTCACCCTTCAACCCTCCCAGACCCTCTATACCCTCCCCCAATTCACTTTCGTTTCAATCAGCAACCTTATGCATTGAAGATTTCCAGTCTCAATCTCGACAACACGTTGACCACAGTGACGATTCCAAGAGTTAATCGAGCATTGACGCGTGGTGAATGGCGAATTCGAGCATTTAACGAGGAATCGACCCATACTCATGTTACAGTAAGTTATCTGAAGTTGTTTGAAGTCATAATTTTTTTTTCACTGCTCATTTTGTTGACTGTTGTTATTTTGTGCTGGTAATGTTACACTTAAGAAGCTAATGTTAAATCTTGTTATAAGTTGCTCTAAATTCTGTGTATTTTTGTTCTAGAGGAAAACCCCAACTTTTTCTCAATTAAGATTATACATGGTGATGTGTTCACAAACCCACCATGTAGGAGTTACATGCATCATCAGGAAGCATTCATTAATAGTGCCGATGTAGATGACTTAGGAATGGAGGTTTTAGAAGAAATGGTTAAAGCAGTAGGTTACAATGGTGAAGTGGTTTTGTACTTCCATTACAAAGTTCCAAATTTGAGCTTGGATATAGGTTTAAGGCCTTTAACCTCGGATACTGATTAGAACAACAAATTTTAATAATCCAAACTATTAGCCACTGGTCGACAACGGTCCTGTAACACTCATCTTATAATACTATTGTTTAATCATAAAATAACGGGCTTTTTAAAACGAAATACATAGCTAATAAAAACTTAGTTAATAAACTAAGATGTACTTCATTATAGCATTTGAACATAGTCAACTAACTAGATTAAAATATTCAACGTTTAGAAGTGTTTACAAAACAACATGGTTTGAACTAGATTAGATTATCGCGGAAACATTCAAAACTTGTGTTCGGTTTTTATTTCCTTGCTTGATCAACATCCACAACGAAACGAGCATTACCTAGGGTCAAAACCACATCAATTATTAGTTTTGACATCATAATATCAAATAAAATCAAGTCCTATTGCTAAACAACGAAAAACAAACAAAATCAAAATTTTATTTCAAACCGACCGTAGGTTACGGTTTGCCAAGCTCAAAACATGACTGCCAGACTGTGAGCCACGGTTCAGAACCGTGGCCTACGGTTTGCCCAGCTTAAAGCAGAACTGCCAGACTGTGAGCCACGGTTCAGAACCGTGACCCACGGTTCGCCCAGCACAGCCTTCTTTGTTTTTTTTTCCGCTTAATTCCTCATAACTTTTTATTTACATATCCGTTTTAGCCGATTCTTTTTCCTATATGTCCGTATTAAGATTACGGATCTAACCATATAAATTTCACTTAACGAAACCCGAATTGTGAATGGCCCACAAAATCCTTGTTTCGATTATTCGACCCGTTAACTATGTGTGCAAATTGTTCGCCAATTTATTCTTTGGCATTCTAATCTTATTTACCCATTCCCCGGGATTGAAATTTTTGGCGTATCCGCACCATTACATGGCTTAACGCTCGTATTCGAATTTCATGCTTGTTTTTTTATAAATTCAAGCATTGCCACTTATGCAATTCTTGCAACTAGTTTCTACCATTCGACCCGATAACACGAATTCATAACCTTAACTTAGTATAACCATTTATTACTAAAATTGCTATCTAGCACCACCGCAATATGAGGCTTTCAAATCTTTACGCGTAAGAATCGATATAAGGACATAGTTTTGACCCGTTTGGTTGACGAGTGAAAATCCTCACTTTAATGTCAATCCAACTATTTCTAACCAATATTTTGACCCGTTTGAATGTCGAGTGGGCTTCGCCACTTAAATGACACGTCAAACGCATATACTACATTATGACACCATTAACAAGCTAAAACCAAACGTTTAGACGTAATGTAACGGGACCAAAGTCACGTACCTTTCAAAGCACCCCTTTCAGTCGCGCGTCACCACCGGCTTGTCCACTTGACGCTCCGGTTTCCTTTCCTATAGAGTTCAATCACAACCCTTTTAGAACTCTTTTGTTTACATGTAACGCATAATTTGCCATAACTCTACAAACACGCGTTTTAGCTCAAATTTCCAGTCTTTAATCTTCTTTTAGGCATTTTCACAAACACCTTAAAGGCACAATTTCTCACAACTTATAATTAAGTTCAATATTTGTCCTTTAGCCAAGATAAACATCAATTTAGGCAAGTTCACATCAGTTTTCACATTAATCGAATCTGAACTTGTTTCATAGAACTCAAATTACACTAAGATAACATTATAATCCTAGTGTTCAACATGTTTCTACAAAACCCACTTATCACCTTCAATGGTGATTATGAATTTCACAAGAGTTAGGCAAAATTCCAACAAGTAATTGACTAGGGTTTATCCCTAGACACTATTTCATTCAAAACAACTATCATGCAACATCAAATTCGAATTCCTATGTTCATTCAGAAATTTTAGATGAGAATTTTCTACAAAATTTACATACCTTATGATCCCTTTCACCGAGGTGATCACTAATCTATGTTCGGATTTTGATTTGGGACTGAAATTGGTCTTCAATTTTGATCAAAAGCATGAACTAGGGTTTTGGAGAGTTCTGGTCGCCACCCTGCGCTTGGTCGATCTTCAACACACTCAAATGTGTGTTTTTGTGTTAATTAAAATTGTTTTTATTAAATCAAGTTTCAAGTTTAACACTTTAGCCCTTCAATTTCTCCTTAGTTTATATTTTGAGTGTTTCAATCCCACTTATGAGTTACTACAAGAATTGTAACTAACTGTGTTATTTAGTCTTAGTTAGTTTGTTCTTGTTTATTTTGTGCTTTATAATTTTAATATATAGTTTTATATTTTTGGGGTGTTACAAGTCCACCCCTCCTTAAAAAGGGTTTCGTCCCCGAAACCATAGTACGTACCAAATAATTTAGGGTAGAGCCGTTGCATCTCTTCTTCGGACTCCCACGTGGTATCCAAACCCTTTCTATGTTCCCATTTAACCTTTACTTGATTAATCACTTTGTTCTGTAAGCTTTTCACTTTACGATCTAGGATCGCGATCGGCTTCACCGCATAGTTAAGACTGTTATCCACTTCAATGTCATCGTAGTGAATGTAAGCTGTTTCGTCGGCTAAACATTTCCGGAGATGTGATACATGAAACGTGCTATGTATCCCACTCAAATCCACAGGCAGTTCGAGACGGTACGCTACCTTACCAACCCGTTCGATAATCCTGAATGGCCCAATAAATCTCGGGCTTAATTTTCCCCTTTTTCTGAACCAAATAATTCCCTTCCACGGGGATACCTTTAACATAACTTTGTCACCGACTTGAAATTCAATTGGTCTCCTTCTTTTGTCTGCATATGATTTTTGTCGATCCTGAGCTGCTTTCAAAATGGCTCGGACCAAATCAATCTTCTCATTCGTAATCTGGACTATATCCTTATGTGCAAGCTCGCGTGGACCAACCTCGCCACAACACACCGGGGTTCGGCATTTTCTACCGTAAAGCATCTCGTACGGAGCCATACCGATGCTTGCGTGGTAACTGTTATTATATGAAAATTCGACCAATGGTAGATAGACATCCCAACTACCCCCGAAGTCGATAATGCATGCCTGTAACATATCCTCCAGCGTCTGTATTGTTCTTTCACTTTGTCCATCCGTTTGTGGATGGTACGCGATGCTAATGAACAATTTAGTTCCCATTTGTTCTTGGAATTCGCGCAAAAAATTCGAAGTAAATCGGGTATCTCTGTCGGACACAATAGATATCGGTACCCCGTGGCGTGCCACTATTTCATTGGTATATACCACTGACATCTTTTCGGATGTATAAGTCTCACGAATCGGGATGAAGTGATCACTTTTCGTCAATCTATCCACAACTACCCATATAGCATCAAAACCGCGGTTGGTTTTGGGCAGTTTGGTCAACAAGTCCTTTATGATTTGCTCCCATTTCCAGACTGGGATATCCAACAGTTGCAGTTTACCATACGGCTTTTGGTGTTCTGCTTTGACTTGCAAACATGTCATGCATTCTCCACATATTTTACAACGTCTCTTTTCATCCCGGGCAACCAATAGTTTTGCTTTAAATCGTTATACATCTTGGTTGCCCCCGGATGAATTGAATAACGGGATTTATGGGCTTCGTCAAGTAGGAGCGCCTTGACTCCACATGAATTTGGAACCCATATCCTCCCAAAACGCGTATTTAACCCTTGGTTACCATCCGCCAGTTCTTTCAATTGGCCAATTATTCTTTCCTTCTTCACGTTTTCCTCCTTCAATGCTTCGATTTGAGATCGCCGGATTTGTTCAAGGAAACCCGATGTTACAATTAGTTGCATTGATCGCACTCGAATGGGCGTATAATCTACCTTTCGGCTCAACGCATCCACCACCACATTAGCTTTTCTCGGGTGGTAATGTATATCACAATCGAAATCTTTGACAGTTTCTAACCACCGCCTCTGCCTCATGTTTAATTTCTTTTGATCGAATAAATATTTCAAACTTTTATGGTCGGTAAAGATCGTGCATTTTACCCCATACAAATAATGTCTCCATATCTTTAAAGCAAATACCACTGCCGTCAATTCAAGATCGTGCGTAGGATAGTTCTTTTCATGCGTCTTTAGTTGTCTCGAGGCATAGGCTATAACCTTGCCCCGTTGCATCAAAACGCACCAAAGACCCGAATGTGACGCATCCGAGTAAACTACCATGTCGTCAACCCCATCCGGCAATGTCAATACCGGAGCATGGGTCAACCTTTCTTTAAGCGTTTGGAACGCTTTTTCTTGATCTTTGCCCCAAATAAACTTTTCATCTTTACGGGTGAGCTTGGTCAATGGCGTGGAAATCTTGGAGAAATCCTGTATGAATCTCCTATAATATCCCGCAAGCCCCAAAAAGCTTCGGATTTCCGAAGGATTCTTCGGAGGGTTCCATCTTGCCACTACTTCTATTTTTGACGGGTCTACTAACACCCCGTTTGCACTAATGATGTGCCCGAGAAACTGCTCCTCTCGTAACTAGAAGGCACATTTTGAGAACTTTGCATACAACTTCTCTCTTCTGAGCGTCTCCAACACTTCACGTAAATGACTTGCGTGTTCTGCTTCATTCTTCGAATACACTAAGATGTCGTCGATGAACACTATTACCTACTTATCCAACATTGGTTTACAAACCCGGTTCATGAGATCCATGAAAGTCGCGGGTGCATTGGTTAACCCGAAGGACATCACGAGGAACTCGTAATGTCCGTACCGTGTACGGAAGGTCGTCTTCGGTACATCCTCTTCCTTGACTTTCAACTGATGATACCCCGATCTAAGGTCGATCTTGGAGAACCAACTTGCACCATACAATTGGTCAAATAGGTCGTCAATTCTTGGGAGCGGATATCGATTTTTCACCGTGAGTTTGTTTAACTCCCAGTAATCGATACACATGCGCATGCTCCCATCCTTCTTCTTCACAAATAGCATCGGTGCGCCCCACGGAGACACACTTGGCCGAATAAACCCCTTGTCGAGCAGGTCTTGGATTTGAGACATCAATTCTTGTAGCTCTGATGGCGCGAGCCGATACGGCGCCTTGGCCACATGTTTTGCGCCCGGAATCAATTCGATTCCGAACTCTACCTCCCGTTCTGGCGGTATTCCCGGTAAATCTTCCGGAAATACATCGGCATATTCACGTACCACCAGCACGTCTTCAATCTTTGGCATTCTTTATCTGGTTCGTTTACGTATATCATGAACGCTCTACATCCACACCTCATAAGTTTGGGAGCTTTTAGCATCGAGCACATAACGGGATTACCCCCTTTTTCGCCATAGATGGTAACGTGTTTTCCACTTGGAGATGTTAACTTAATCTCCTTGAGGAAACACACGACCTTCGCGAGATGTCGGGATAGCCAATCCATCCCGACCACTACTTAGAATTCTCCCATCGACATTGGAATCAAATCTATTGAATATTCTTCACCGTCGATACTCATTTTACAGTTTTGACACACGTCACACACGATAAAACTTTTGTTGTCACCTATTTCTACTTCTAAAGGCATAGGTAATTTCGTCAGTTTGAATGAAGGATGTCGAATAAATCCATGTGAAATAAAGGATTTTTTCGCACCCGTGTCAAATAACACATGTGTAGTAATTGAATTTATGGCAAATATACCTGAGACCACATCGGGTTCCACCTTCGCCTCGGCTGCAGTTAACTGGAAGGATCTGGCTTTTGCTTTTAGAGTCTCCGTGTGTGAATCCTTGCCATCCTTTTTCCCGACTAGCTCCGGGCATTCCGATTTCTTGTGACCCGGTTGGTAGCATTTATAACACACCGATACCTTCCCGGGGCATAATGCAGCCGTGTACCCTGTCTTCCCACATATGGGACATGGCTTATCTTTAAACCGGCACTCACCCTTGTGCCCTTTCCTGCATACCTTGCAGCTTGGCGACCCGCTTTTTCCCTCCTATATCTTTGACGACTCAGTCGTACGCGCCTTTTTCGTAGGGCTTGGATTTACAACTTGTGCCCTTCTTTCCCCTCTCTCTATCTGCTTCTTCAGTTCTATCTCCCTTTCACGAGCAGTATTAATGATTTCGGTGAGAGTCTCGTACTTTGAGGGAGTCATAAACTCCCGATATTCCGCACTTAGCATATTATAGTAATAATACACTTTCTGTTCTTCAGATGTCACCAACTCATCGCAAAACCTCAGTTTATCAAGAAAGATCCTCGTGATCTTATCGATAGATTCGCCTTTCTGCCTAAGCTGAATGAATTCTTCCTTGATTCGGTTAATAACTGCTTTGGGGCCGTGGTGTTTAAGGAATGGCACCTTAAACTCATCCCATGTAATCGCTCTTTCCGCTTCGCTTCCAATTTCCTTTTTCTTATCATCCCACCAGTCTTTTGCTTGACCCCTCAGCTGACCTGTGCCATAAGCTACGAAGTCATTTGTGTCGTAGTGGGTTCTCTCAAATACCCCCTCAATATCACTTAATCAACGTTGGCATATTATCGGATCCACCTCTCCATTATAAAGTGGTGGTTTACATGCCATGAATTCCTTGTACGAGCAGCCCTTGCGTTCTCCCGACTTTTCTTTGCCTATGTTGGTATTATCCTCCAACTTCTTGATTCTCTCATCAACTACCGATAGTACCGTGTTCTGGATTTTATCAATAAAGCCGGATAAGCTGTTTTCAATTGCCTTTCCTACTTCCTCGGCAATCACTTCCTTCATTTGCTCGGTGACTATCGGCACCACATTAACATTACCTTCGTCCGTCATCTTTAAAAGCTGAAATGTTTATACCAACCGTTAAACATTTCCTCTATAATAAATGTTTTATTTTCTTCGGTTTAGCCAAGTTCATAACTTGCTTTAACCGTTCTAATTTAATGCACTTTCCGGGTTTGAGTGTGTTAACACACCCTTCCCGTGTACGTCAATACATACTTCTCTTCTATATTTTATAAATCTACTAAAACAATTAACTCTTACCGGATGTTTGATCAAGCTTGAACCGAACACACCTTGTTAATAACCTTGAGCTCTGATTACCAACTTGTAACACTCATCTTATAATACTATTGTTTAATCATAAAATAACGGGCTTTTTAAAACGAAATACATAGCTAATAAAAACTTAGTTAATAAACTAAGATGTACTTCATTATAGCATTTGAACATAGTCAACTAACTAGATTAAAATATTCAACATTTAGAAGTGTTTACAAAATAACATGGTTTGAACTAGATTAGATTATCGCGGAAACATTCAAAACTTGTGTTCGGTTCTTGATTTCCTTGCAGATCAACATCCACAACGAAACTAGCATTACCTAGGGTCAAAACCACATCAATTATTAGTTTTCACATCATAATATCAAATAAATTCAAGTTCTGTTGCTAAACAGCGAAAAACAAACAAAATCAAAAGTTTATTTCAAACCGACCGTAGGTTACGGTTTGCCAAGCTCAAAACAGGACTGCCAGACTGTGAGCCACGGTTCAGAACCGTGGCTTACGGTTCGCCCAGCTTAAAGCAGAACTGCCAGACTGTGAGCAACGGTTCAGAACCGTGACCCACGGTTCGCCCAGCACAGCCTTCTTTGTTTTCTTTTTCGCTTAATTCCTCATAACTTTTTATTTACATATCCGTTTTAGCCGATTCTTTTTCCTATATGTCCGTATTAAGATTACGGATCTAACCATATAAATTTCACTTAACGAAACCCGGATTGTGAATGAATGGCCCACAAAATCCTTGTTTCGATTATTCGACCCGTTAACTATGTGTGCAAATTGTTCGCCAATTTATTCTTTGGCATTTTAATCTTATTTACCCATTCCCCGGGATTGAAATTTTTGGCGTATCCGCACCATTACATGGCTTAACGCTCGTATTCGAATTTCATGCTTGTTTTTTTATAAATTCAAGCATTGCCACTTATGCAATTCTTGCAACTAGTTTCTACCATTCGACCCGATAACACGGATTCATAACCTTAACTTAGTATAACCATTCATTACTAAAATTTCTATCTAGCACCACCGCAATATGAGGCTTTCAAATCTTTACGCGTAAGAATCGATATAAGGACATAGTTTTGACCCGTTTGGTTGACGAGTGAAAATCCTCACTTTAATGTCAATCCAACTATTTCTAACCAATATTTTGACCCGTTTGAATGTCGAGTGGGCTTCGCCACTTAAATGACACGTCAAACGCATATACTACATTATGACACCATTAACAAGCTAAAACCAAACGTTTAGACGTAATGTAACGGGACCAAAGTCACGTACCTTTCAAAGCACCCCTTTCAGTCGCGCGTCACCACCGGCTTGTCCACTTGACGCTCCGGTTTCCTTTCCTATAGAGTTCAATCACAACCCTTTTAGAACTCTTTTGTTTACATGTAACGCATAATTTGCCATAACTCTACAAACACGCGTTTTAGCTCAAATTTCCAGTCTTTAATCTTCTTTTAGGCATTTTCACAAACACCTTAAAGGCACAATTTCTCACAACTTATAATTAAGTTCAATATTTGTCCTTTAGCCAAGATAAACATCAATTTAGGCAAGTTCACATCAGTTTTCACATTAATCGAATCTGAACTTGTTTCATAGAACTCAAATTACACTAAGATAACATTATAATCTTAGTGTTCAACATGTTTCTACAAAACCCACTTATCACCTTCAATGGTGATTATGAATTTCACAAGAGTTAGGCAAAATTCCAATAAGTAATTGACTAAGGTTTATCCCTAGACACTATTTCATTCAAAACAACTATCATGCAACATCAAATTCGAATTCCTATGTTCATTCAGAAATTTTAGATGAGAATTTTCTACAAAATTTACATACCTTATGATCCCTTTCACTGAGGTGATCACTAATCTATGTTCGGATTTTGATTTAGGACTGAAATTGGTCTTCAATTTTGATCAAAAGCATGAACTAGGGTTTTGGAGAGTTCTGGTCGCCTCCCTGCGTTTGGTCGATCTTCAACACACTCAAATGTGTGTTTTTGTGTTAATTAAAATTGTTTTTATTAAATCAAGTTTTAAGTTTAACACTTTAGCCCTTCAATTTCCCCTTAGTTTATGTTTTGAGTGTTTCAATCCCACTTATGAGTTACTACAAGAATTGTAACTAACTGGGTTATTTAGTCCTAGTTAGTTTATTCTTGTTTATTTTGTGCTTTATAATTTTAATATATAGTTTTATATTTTCGGGGTGTTACAGGTCTCAACTTAAAAAATAACCAATGGTGGTCCCACCTTTTCACATATTGTAAACTAATGGACCTTTACCTATAAAATAGTAAAAGGGACACAAAGAAATTAAGGTTCTGTTAGTAAAGGTCCATTAGTTTACAATATGTGAAAAGGAGGGACGACCACTGGTTATTTTTGAAGTCGGGTTTCATTGCTGGCCAACACCTAATAGTTGGGATTACTAAAATCCATTATTTCATACTGATTTTAATAACATAGTTGAGCCTGTACTAGATGGAGTTAAGCATATTGAAATTTATGTTGAACATTGGAGTTCTCGTGTGTTTTTAAATTCCATAAATTATGATAATGCTTCAGTCGGACCATTAGTTTAGACTGGAAGTAATACACTTCCACCTTTTATTGATGAATCAGAAACATTTATAGGGCTTGAGGGTAGTGATAATGAATAAGAAAAGGGTAGTGACAGGGATGAGTTTAGACTGAAAGTAATACACTTCCACCTTTCACCTCTTTAGGGCGAAGACCTTATAATTTCTTTCTAATCATGACCTGTGGGTCATTTTAGTCTCGTAGACCTTTCATTTGTTTATAACCCTAAAGGTTATGTTGATCCCGTAGACCACTCCTTACTCATGTCATTCTTAAAATACATGTTTGGTGTCAAGGCACCCTGTTTTTGTTCAAAGAATCATTTGGTTTCAAGTTTAGGTTCCCATCAACCGGGTGTTGTACCGAAGTGGTTATTATTGCAACCCTCCCGGTATGCATTAAGACCTCGCTTCATTTTTTATATTCCGACTTTGTCCTCGAGTTTGACGTTTTACAAAAACGGCCCGTTAAGAGGCATATTTGCATTTTCCGGGTTCAAGTGCAAGTACACTCCCTCCCAAAGCATATCCTAATCATTTTACATGTTTGCATTCTCCGGGTTCGAGTGTAAGTACACCCCCTCCCGGTGCATATCTTAATCATTTTACATGTTTCTTTGTCCCTTCTCTCGGGATCATTTGATTCATTTGGGTACTTTTTAATTTGTCCCACTCACCCCGTCCTTACTACATCAGATGTAAGCATGTCCATCATAAAAAGTTCATGGTATCATGTGTTCACTGGCCAGAGTAGGCGATCAACACATGACATACATGACCCTTTTATAACTTTCACATCACATCCCATGTAAGTAACACCTCTATTTATTTCTCTTGGAAACAATATCCTGGATAGGTATTCTATTCAGGTTTGTCCAAGTTTTCAATCTAAATCTGCAACTATCAGTTTCTACGTATTTGTTGCATATTTATATTCATGCAATAATTTAAACGTGCACCTGGTAAATGCTTGCCCTAACGGGGGCTTTCTTTCCATTACTTAATTGCGATCGTTACGCAATTTAGGTCCTCGATGAGTATGCTCTTCTTGTCCTCTCTCGGATCGTTCCATCATCATATCTACAATTCGTTCCACTCTCGTCATCTTCAGACGCGAGTGTCCTTCAATTAAAACATTCACAAGAGTTAGTAATGTCAACTTCAATAATCGCCCGTATTATAATACAAGGCTTTTTCTACCATACGCGTCAACGCGCGTATTTTCATCAACCATATTAATCCTTTTTAATTGGGGTAACGTGTATCACATGACAGCCCGATGTGTTGTTTACAACACTTTAGCATGCTAAACTATTAACATACATGTACTTACCGGATTTGCGATCAAGCCTCGAACCGAACACCAATCTTTATCAAGAGCATAAGGTTTAAGTCCAAGCATAGTTTTCCCGCCATACTTGAATCTCTTAAACCAAGGCTCTGATACCAACTTGTAACAACCATAATTTTATTTAGTGATTTCCGTAAATAATCACAAATTACCGAGTATCTATATTTAAACATTCATGCTCAAATACGGGTTTATTAAAAACTTTACTAAACTTAAAAGCAAAACAACATAATTTCATTTAATTCATCGTTTTAGAATAACGACGAAACAACTTGCGGAAGCTCATTTAACGCGTGTTCGGTTCTTGCTCGACGCTTGATCTTCATCCGGGGCTCTCGACATTCATCTGTGTTCAAAACCAACTCAAAAGTTAGTTTTGATAATTAAATATATATGGGTTAAATCATAGAATTAAAGAAGAATCAGGAAAATCCCAATATTAATCCCTTGATCCTAGAAGCAATGATTCAAATCCGGCCTCCACCGTAACTTACGGTGGTCACCGTAAGTTACGGTGGCCCTGATTTAATATGTTCCCACCGTAACTCAATAGAGAACTGACGTAATGATATCAGCTCCACCGTAACTTACGGTGGGCACCGTAAGTTACGGTGGCCCCTGTATCAGCCCTTTCCAATTTTTGTCGTTTTTGACACGAAAACTTTCGTATCTTTCAATCCGCATATCCGTTTGATCTCCCGTTTCTTCCTACATGATCAAAATTTGATTCTCCATCTCTTGGAGTTTAAATCCAACATTCAAACTAATAAAATCCTAAATTTTTAAGCATTCGGCTTATTATTAAAAATCCACATTTTGACCCGTTTAGGGGATTTGTATGCATTAAAGCATCAAATCCGCTCTTCTCTTTTAGCACCTCGCGTTCCAACATATAAATTGCTACTTATATTCTATCATGACTATTTTTGTGGTGAATCCAACATAAGGGACACATAATCCCAATTTTACCCTTTTGTTAGTCATTTACGGAAAAACCCAAACTTAGGCATTTGATCCACAAAAGGCTTATACCGATAACTTTTATGTCCGTCTATATCTAGCATGATCATATTACATGTACTTAAACAATCCCCAAAGGTTGTTTACCCGATTTACCAACCATGGGCGTTTTGGTCAACTTTAGTCCTTCAATTTACGACAAAGGACTTACACCAAATTTTGACCAAAATCGCACGTTTATCTATAATTTGTTTATGCGTACCTGGCTTGGGTCAACATGTGGACCCATTTTAAGACCATGTCTCTATAATATGCTAATTGATAGCCTTGCTAATTCATAACCCATTCATCCTGCGAGCATAAGACTCGACATACACCTTTTAGTCATAAATTGTCAAATGGTATCAATATTATCATTTGACCCGGTTGGTCTAAACTACCAAATGTTTTGCGCTTAATATTAAATGGTGTTTATTCACCATTTCATTAAATAACTATCCTTGGATTTCTAACCATTTAGTTGTGTCGCCCTAACCCATTTCTTATGCTTTTATTCCAACATAGTTTATGTCCCTTGATGTCGTTTAAAGCTTTGACTTTTATCATACATACATGATTAAAATCACCGGTTTACCCTCTTTACTCTCTTAGGCTTAATTATAAAGTAGCCATTCAAAACTTGTTTTAAATATGTCACTTCAATGACTATTTTGCGTTTTTCACCCTTTTACCAATAGTAATAGTTTTTCATCATTTTGGTATGTTCCGACCCGTATCAATTCGCGTCGGGAACCATACCTTGGATATTATCTTTATCATATAAATAACTTTTGAACAAGCACGTATGCTACAAAAAGGGTGTAAGTTCCACTTACCTCATATCCAAGCTACGCTTTTCTTTTCCTTCTTGATTCGTTTGACCCATTTCTTCCCAAGCCTCCACCTTGCTCGTTAGGTGTCAAACTATCGTCATCATTCAAAGGTGGTTAGATTAGTCATTAACAATCACGACTATTCCACCTTATGTGTTTTCTATGTCGAAACTACCGTTCGACCTCATTATTTATTAATTCAACTTATCAAAAGTTAACTACTTTTGATCACATGATTTACACAATTAAGTCTAATTCAACATGATGTTTATAACCCTTATCACTTCACATTTCACATAATTTGCCATATTATTCAAATGCGCATTTTATTCGAAATTTCAACATTTAGCTTTCTCTTAGGCATTGTGTCAAACACCTAGTGAGCATTCTTTTATAAAATTTAACAATCAAACTTATGGCTACCTATCTTGCCAATTTTAACATCTTTTACTAGAAAATCATCAAATTCATGGTTAAATGTCAAGATTAACTTCATAGAGTTCAAATAACACTAGTTTGACAATCATGATTCTAGTGTTCATCATGTTTCTACAAAACCCATTAAACACCCATAATGGATGATCATGAGCTTTAAAATTTCAACACTAATTCAACTAGTTATTGACTAGGGTTTACTCCTAGACATCATACCACTTCAAGATTCATCCATGCATGACATATTTAAGCTCAATTTCAGTTTCTCACAATTAACCTAGAATTCAAGATGAATCAAAACATCACAATTTTACATACCTTATGATCCTTTCAACTAGGTGATCATGAATTTGTGCTTGAGATTCGATTTAGACTTGATTAGAGGCTTCAATTTGTGAATTTTGTGAGGATTTTAGGGTTTGAAGAAAACCCCTGTCGCCCCTTGCTTCTTTGATCGACCAGACACTCCCAAAGTGGGTGTTTGGTATGTTTTAATTTTGTTTTATGTTATTAAGTTTCAAATTTAACAACATAGGCCCCTCAACTTTTGTTTGGTTTATAACTTGAATAATTTTGTTCTTTCACTTAATTACGAGACTTGTACTATGTTATTTATTTCCTAGTTATTTATCTTGTTCAAAACCCGTTTTATTTTAAGTCCCGTTAAATCTCGGGCCTTTTTATATACTTTACTTTCTCAACGTATTTCCCCTCATTTTAATAAATATTAGATTTATTTATTTAAAATCCTAAAATTTACCGGGTAAGTTTTACCACTAGCTGTATTTTACCCGTCATTTAGTATTAACGTGGTTTGATTACCAAACCCGTTTTTGGGGTGTTACAAGAACAGGGTTCACACCCGCTTCGACAATTGTAGGACCTAGGGTTGCTACATGTTTTTAACTTGGTTTTATTATTTAGTTCATTAATGGTTTTAGAATCATGAGGCTTAGGTGACAATTGCTATCAACGTTCAAGATGGACCGCAATGCACATCGTTACCTCAGACAAGTAAATCCTATCGAAAGATAAGGCATAATTGCACATATTCTTTCCATAAAGTCAAATTTTATCATCAGTCGATAATTTATAGATTCAATACAAATGCAAGACAATTATCTAACAATTCAAATGCAAATCAATTTGTCATAAAACCAAATATGCAACATATAGCAGACCCTAAAAATCCTTACAAAAGTCTACACCAGGGTGAAACCCGAGAGAATTAGCCGCTCATGGATGATAGGACTTGATCAACGGATGAATGAAACTAGAACACGAACATCTTGAAGCCTTGAGGAAGAGTATGATGAAGGTTAGGGTTGTGGTGGATAGTTATGGAGAATGGATTGGTGGGATGATGGCAATGATGATGATTAGGGTTAGGAGGGTGAAGATGGATGATGAATTCGGATGATTATGATTGATTCAGATGAAATGGAATTGAGGTTAGTGGTGTTCTTGGCTCCAAGAGAGGTTTCAAACTTCAACAATTATGTAACTCTTCAAAAATCCCCAAAACAAGAGATATAACCAGTCCCCAAACATTCAAAATGCAATTTTCACGTCTAGTATCAGGGAAGGGCGTCGCCGATGGCTCGTGGTTAAGCAGATTTCTTCCGATGGCCTAAACAACTACCTACGAGCCAAACCAGCTGACAAAGACAACCAGAAGGCGTCGCCGACGGCCCAGTAGGGCGTCAGTGATGACCTGCCCTTTTCTTGTTTTCTGATTTCCTTGTTTCGCGTTCCCGGTCAATCCCGTTCGTTCCCCGATGCTCCGTAAAAGCCTTCGAATAGCTCCTTAAACTCCGTTAGACCCATAAAGCATAATTCTAATCAAAAGTTGGCTATTCGAAAGCAAAAGTCACGTAAAAACACAAACTTAACTACGAATAATCATCGGTTTCCGACCACGCATCAATGAGGAGGCCAGGGAGTTTTATCCAGATTATCTAGAAATAGAAGAACACATTGGGCCGGATCAGAAAGGATTTTGTTGATCATGATCTAGAAGAAGATGATCTTGAAGACGATGCTCCACTTGGTTATTATCTTGATTTAGATGAAGATATTCTAGTTGATCATGATAACTTTGACCTGTCTAATGATGATGAGATCACAGTCTTAGACAAGGCTGCAAGAAAGCTTAAGGAAAGATCAAGGAAAACAAAAGGTTATGACCCCTATATGCCATGGTATATTAGGCAGTTGATTGATGATAAGGGGACTTTGAATCAGATGGTAAAGGAATAAGCATTAAAGGCTAGAAGAGAGGTTTACATTGGTATGAATGAGCCATTAAGGTACATGATAGTTTGTAAGGGTACAAATCCAAGATTGGTAGGTGTTGAAGGGCATGAATGTGAAAGTTCTATAAGTAGTGAAGTGCAAAATGAAAAACCTAAACCTAAAAGGAAAATTAAACCCACTTATCCTTGGGTTATTCATATATCAAGACCACTAACCCTAGGTGTCTGGTGTGTTAAAACCATTCACAGTGAACACAACTACCTCCAAACTAGAGCGGTTGGTCTCTACACTATGAGTGGAATAGCCAAAGATATTGTACATCTTGTTGAAACCAATCCTACAATACCCCTTCCAGCTCTACAAGATTATATCCAGAAAAAACATCAATTAAATGTTTCATTCATGAAGATCTTTAGAGCTAAAACAATTGCTACCAGAAAACTAAATGGAGATTACAGAAATCAATATGGTTTGCATAGAATTTATTGTGAAGAATTGATGAAGGCAAATCTAAGAAGCACCATCAAAACAGATGTGGAGTCGTGTCCAGACCCTAATTCAGTGACTAGGCAATTCTGAAGGCTTTACATCTGTTATGTGCAATGAAGAGAGATTATAAGATGCGTGGTAGACAAATTCTTAGATTGGATGACTGCTTTATGAAAAATCCTTATCCAGAATAGATCTTAAGTGTTGTTGGTGTCGATGGTAACAACTATATATCCATTTGCTTTTGCTCTAGTTGAAGTTGAAATCTATAAGAGTTGGGCCTGGTTGCTTAATATTCTCTAGGAAGATCTAGACTTAACAGTTACCTCTCCTTACACATTCAAATATTGTCACTCGCAGTCCCACATTTAAAAAAAATCTCACCAGGCCTCTGTTAAAAAACTTAACCTCGTTAAGTTTTTTTTTCGAATTTCAAATTGACATTTTAGGGTTTTTGATCAGAATGAGGATACGAGTCGATTGATGTAAAACTTACCACAAAACAATGCTCCAAACGAAGAAAACGGTGATTCAATTCGAATGTTTAAACTTCCAATTAACAAAATTTAAGTCGTTTGGAGCACCGTTTCGAGGTAAATTTTACATCAATCGACTCGTATCCTCGTTCTGATAAAAAACCTAAAACATCAGTCTGAAATTCGAAAAAAAAAACTTAACGGATTAATTTTTTTAACGGATGTCCAGTGAGATTTTTTTAAAAAGTTGGGACTCGCAATGACAAAGGAAAGACTATTATTGACCAACTACCTATAGGTGAGATTATTAAAATCCAATTTCCCTTTTAGTAATAATGCTTTGAGATTTGAATTGGAGTGATCTTTCGAATTATCAAAACTCTTAATATTATAATATGTTATTTATTTGGTACTAAGTAATATGGAGAAATTTATTTTTTAAAGGTGGTGTTGTAACTTTCCGGAACTACAACCCTAGATGATGATGATAATAATAATGGTTTAGAAAATATGTTTATTTGAAGCATATATATATTTTTTCTTAACTGTTAGAGTTTATCAAAAGTTCGATCAAACCGTAAAATTTAATATGCATATTCCCATATTGTAAGAATAAAAAATTAATATTTAAATTAAATTTAGTGTAAAAGATAAATGTGGAAGAGTTATTTTGATAATAACACATGGTATTCCTTGAAATCGTTAAGAATATTTATTTTGAACGACAAAGCTTACTCCTATTATATTTCACAAATAATCTTAAATTATTCTTCTTATCTAGTGGTCTGCTCTATATTAACAAAAACACTTTGTGTAGGGATTGAACTCGCAACCAAACCGATGGAAAATTAGCTACTAACTAGTTGACCAGGTAACTAACTTTTCAATAAGGATGTTTGATAAATAATGTTAAATAGAATAAATAATACTTTTTGTAGTTATTTTAATTGGTGAGATATCTTAATATTAATTCAATAAAAGATTATACCATTTTGCATATATATTCCTTAAACAAATATAAATCTTTCTACACTAATAAACAAAAATCTTTTTTTGGACACGTGTCATTCTCTGGTAATTTCTCACCCTTATTTTTTATAGTCTAAAGTTTTAATCTTTGGTATTTTAACCCCTTTGATTAATTTGATTTTTCACTTCTAATCCAAAAGTTTTCATCTTTTGCAATTTAACCCATTTAATTTTTTTTACTTTCAACCCAAAACTTTTCATCTTTTGCAATTTAATCACAACATTTTTTTTACTTTCAACTTTAGTCTCTTTGCGTGTGGGGTTCAACGTTTTTTCATCTATTTTTTCATGTTTGACATGTCCGTCGCAGCGCGTCTATTTTCCCCAGTTTGATAGGTCTGTTGCAACGTGCGAGTCAGAGATCGACTTATTTATTTTTTTCTCGGTTTTACACACAGGCTCGTGGTCATGTGAGAAACATTTGCCTTTCATCTAACATGATATATAACTAATGAATCTCCGCCGCATTGCGACGGGTGATAAATCTAGTATAGATTAAGAAAGAAAAATAAGTATGTCTAACATGATGATTGATTGATATTAATAATCTTGGTGATGTAAGCTTTGCATATTAAATAATTACCAAAGCCTTTGATACATATTAAAAAAAAATAGTTCTAAACATTTTTAGATGGATTAATAAAAGGGAAAATTACCAAACTAGCCGCTTGACCAACCTTTTTACGAAAATAGCCATTTGACCGGGCTTAATGGACCTTCCCATCCAAGTGAACCCCCATTTTTATGCACCTTCAATCCAGCCACAACCAAGCGGACACGTGTCCCTTTGGCCTGAACCGGCTTTATGCCGCCACGCCTGTCAGCCGAGCCGCTTCATCCCCAAGCCAAGCCGCTTCGCCCCCTGCCCACAAGTACAAGCCATGCCGCTACAAGTACAAGCCGAGCCGCTTCAGTAGTATTTTTTAAAAAATATCAAAATACATAAAAAAATCAAAAAACATCAAAAAAATATCAAAAAACATCAAAAAAATATGAAAATACTCTTTTCTCCATACATTTTTATGAAGGCCGTCTATAAATGAAAGGTTAGATTAAACTAACCTAGTTAGTTAAATCATATATGGAATAAATAATAACTAAGTTAGATACTTAACTAGGTTATTATGTAATAAAGGAATCAATCAACTGAGTTAAAGAACTCCGTTAGTCCAGTGCCATAGGTAAAAATTATGATTTGGCCGGTTTAAAAAGGGGGGGATCTCTTGTATGATCCGCCCCTTACATGAATCGAACCCGCGACCTCCGTCTCACAAACACACACACTAACCAGATGGGCTACCATCATCGCTGGTTTTATTTGGAAACTTTTATTTTTATTAATTTGCAGGTATCATTATTAGCTTAAAAATCCGGAGCTCACTTTAATTTAATGTTGCCGTAATTTGTAAAATTAAACTGTAATTTTCCCGTTAATATATGATAAATTTTATATTTTATGTACATTGCAATAGACATTAAATAAGACAAAGACTTTATTTATTAAGATACAATAGGAAACAAACGGACAAGCATTTATATAAACGTACGATTAAACTAAAAATCTAAGAAATAAAAATAGATTATTCCTAAGGCCAATCACCCAAGAAGAATGGGGGCGGCGAGACCGAACGATCACTGTCACGACCGTCAGATCTTGGCGAGTACCAACATGTACGACGTGGGCTCTCCGGTGTTGGGCATCGAGTGTCCTCCTCCCCCCACCATTCTACGTACTCCTCTCCCGGGTCCGTTTCATAGCCTTCCGGTCTTCCTTGCTCTAGCATCTGGTTAGGTTGATTAGTGTTTGGCGATGCAATTTGAAGTGTGCTCATTGCTAAATCGTATGCCAAGTTCAACTCTTGATCTGTTAAATCGTCTGGATGTTCTTGCTGGTAATATTC
Source organism: Helianthus tuberosus (assembly GCA_030545235.1). Taxonomy (NCBI): domain Eukaryota; kingdom Viridiplantae; phylum Streptophyta; class Magnoliopsida; order Asterales; family Asteraceae; genus Helianthus; species Helianthus tuberosus. The sequence continues at coordinate 147,262,450 of CM060400.1, forward strand.
ATAAACAATGTTTTCGTTTTTTAGTGGTTGGTTTGCAACTGAGTTAATTGAAGGTGGTGGGTTTGTAGTTTCTTGGTTCAGACGACGTCGTGTTAATCTCCCAGGTGCGGGAAGTATTTGGTTCGAAGGAGGAGGGTTCGGTCGACGTCGAGTGGATCGCCGACGGGGTGCGGAAACCACTGGTTCGATCCAGGGTGTAGCGGCTTGGGCATAGGTTGAAACGGCTTGGGGGTAGGTGGCATTCTGAAGCGGCTTAGATCCAGGGTATAGCGGCTTGGAATGGGGCAAAGCGGCTCGGCTTGGCCATGAAGCGGCTTGGCTTGGCAGTACCACAAAGCGGCATAAATCAGGCAGGGGGCGAAGCGGCTTGGCTTGGGGATGAAGCGGCTCGGCTGACAGGCGTGGCGGCATAAAGCCGGTTCAGGTTAAAGGGACACGTGTCCGCTTGGTTGTGGCTGGATTGAAGGTGCATAAAAATGGGGGTTCACTTGGATGGGAAGGTCCATTAAGCCCGGTCAAATGGCTATTTTCGTAAAAAGGTTGGTCAAGCGGCTAGTTTGGTAATTTTCCCTTAATAAAAATAAGTTTTTGGTGGGTCATTTTTACTATTAAGAACTATCAAGTTCACTGTTATGATATGCCTATTTTGTTTTATTACAAGTTTTATTTATATCTCGATACATAATTCCAAACACCAAAACATTAACGCATGAGATGCTCTTTCGAGCATAAACTGTTAGGAGGAATTATAAGCGTGTAGACCACTCACACATATAGTGGGCCTAAGAGTTATCAAAAATAGTGATCACTCACTTCCATATGCTTATCCAAAATCATACGTTTCAGTCTTAATCGTTTCGTTAAGACCATGTATTATTGTGTGTGTTGTGAACTTGTGATAATGAAACACACGTTACGTAGGTGCTACGCAGACAGAGGGGTAATCACGCTTAAGGTGTGTTATATTCAGAGGCGTCTCTGAGAATTCACGTACCTTGTTCGAGCTCAGAAAAAATGTGCCTTTCTGTAATGTTTTATTATTATGTTTGTAAAAAATCAAATTAGTATTGGACTCAATAAACCTAATGTCAATAGGCTAAATTCTAAACCATAAAAAATTATTTTGTAAATGGGCTTATATTGGAATTGGTATGTGTTTACTATTTAAAAAAATAACATATATTTATTGTTTTTTTTTAAATCGCATGCCCCTCGAAATCACGAGCCTTGTACGAAGATTCTCCCCGAAAACCATCATAGCTGCCACTAGTTATAGTTAGTGAAAGGTGTGGTGTTGCTTAATGATTAATTCTACCATATAATAAATATAATTGAAAATTAATCAATCTTCTTTCACGCCAGCCAAACTCATTTTAACATTCAGTTGGAGGGCGACACATCTGGCGTGGCGTTATGTGACCCCATCCATGAAGACGCCATTTGTTTGGACAACTATGATATGATGCGATCGGACCTTAGAATTCGTGTACCTTTTTAAGCTCGAAAAAAAGTGTCTTTAGATCTTAACGAAATTGGGTATTTGGCTCACTAAAGCTCTAAACCTAATGTCAATGGCTAATAACTAATCTAAACCATAAAAATAGTTTTGTAAGTGGGTCTATGTTGGTGTTTGTATGTGTATATCCTATTAGTTTATTTTTTATATATACACATATCGGATTTTTTTTAAAATAATGTGCCTTCGAAATATCAGGCCCTGGCCGGTGGTTCTCCCCGCCCACCCTCAGGGCCGGCCATGAACCACGACGAAGACGGAGGGTGTGGTGGTCTTTCAACCCTTTTTTTTCTTTTTTCCAATTCGTTTTTCTTTTTTTTTATTTCTTATTTGTTAAGTTTTATATTTGCAAAATTGGTTACTTTTATTAAGAATTCACAAATATCCTATACTTTTATAAACTTTGTAAATTATTAATAAACTTAAAAAAAATATTTTAATGATTCTAACATTATAATATCTTTATATATTTCTTTATTATATGATACAATCAATATATTTTATTTAAACGAGACCAAAAAGCGTTATAATTTGGTTATTACAAATAAATGTAAAAGAAAGTGATCGTATGAAAAACGATAATATAAATAAGATGCATGTGTGTTAATGATGTAAATGTCCATACATTGTGCATGTTATTAGTGGATTAATAGATATGCATGAGGGTAAAACGTTGAAAATAACATGTAGTCGTTCACCAAAAGACGCAAGTAAATAAATACAACAAAGACTAATATATGTTTGACTAGCTCCACAACCACTCAATGTCCATACAACTTGTTCGACTAGATGAAATGAATCAACAATAAACGTGCCGAAGTTAGAAAAATATAATAAAATGAGCCACGACCAAACAAACCCGATAAAACGACAAGATGGTCATGGTGACGCCTAGTGGAAAACAATAAAAGGATGCAAATGGTTTACAACGTTTTTTATCATTCATTTATTATTTTCATTAAATTTGTATGTGTTGCAAATTGTCACATATATTTATTTATTTTAACAAATCATCGTCATCATCGTACTCGGTAAATCATATCAATATCAAAGCTAAGATATGGTCTGAGGAGGGTAAGATGTAGACAGTCTTACCTCTACCCCATAGGAATAGAGATACTGCTTCCAGTGAGACACCATGCTCGATAGTAGTTTTGCATCAAGCCTTAGACACAAGGCACATAACACTCAACAATTGGGACAAAGGCCGATTAGTGCATGTACACTTTTGTCTTTCGGCTATCAACGCTACCACATAATGCATGATTAACTATCCCCCTCTTTTAACGTTATTTTTACGAAATTAGTAAAATAACATTAAAATTAGTGCACTTTCATTTTTGTCCCCCGAGCGTCCACACATATATACATTATACGTGCATACCTCAAACGGGGCTATATTTATTTTAACAAAACTGGTTATAAAACTTTGGGGTTATAAAAGCTGTTATAAAAATGTGATACAGGTTTTTTTATATTTTATTTATTTTTTCTAATAGATTCATACGAGTTACGTGTAAATCCGGACAACTTTCTGCAAAAAAATAAAAATAAAAAATCTAAGCTATAATATCAGACTAAATAAGAATAAATGAACACCTTATGAAGAAATAATATATAACCTTATTATAACTTTAAATCAAGATACACATAATTGAAGAACGAAATAGTGTTTGAATTACGATAAGCATGAAATTACAAATACTATAACTATTTTGACTTTCTTATTCAAATAAAGTTACCACCAACTAACTCGATATAACTATAAACAAATATTTTCTCAAACTAATAACTAATAGTGCTTTGTTTGAAGTTCGTTTAAATAATATATATGTAACATAGCTTTTACGACATATAATTTGACCAAGAAAAAAATGTTTGAATTAAGATAAGAATGAAATCAAAAGTCATAAGTTGGTGTAACTTGTAAGCTAGCATTCCTATAACAAAACAAAATGTTTTCATATTTTTTTTTCTTTCGTATTCAAACAAAGTTACCTCCTCCATATAATTATAAACAAATGCTTTTTAATTAATCTGTCTCATTACAAAGAAAATGAGGAGTTCTTAGTCCATAAGTAATTCACCTTGGTGCAATTAGTATCTTACGAATTGTACCACGCCGATATTCTCTTTGCAAATAAACCGTTAGCAAACTCAGTTAAAAACTAACAAAAAGACTTTAAAACAAGATCAAAAGCGAGTTTGGTACTTTGAGAAATTGTTGAAGCTTGTGTTATTCTAACAGTTCATAATAAGATTTAGTTGATTTGGTGGATGCAGCTTATATGCGCTTCATTTGCATGCATAAACAGTGACGTACCCATGGTTTATTTTCTTAGGGGCAATCAAGGGGTTTGACATAACTTATAAGGGTGATCATGAATTTTTTCTACAAATTATACTATTTTTTAAGGGGCGGTCATCCCCCCACATCTATATGTAGGTCCGCTCCTATGCATAAAGTATATATTATCTTAAATTGGATATGGATCCATGTATGATGGTGACCTTAAAAGTAAAGACTTGTTGCAACATATTTAACTCATGTTGAATTTATTTCCTCACATAAAGTTAATAGGTTAAGTACATATCATTAAACCAATAACAACTCTTTTGAACTTCATATGAACTCGAAAATGATGAAATTTCAACTTTGATAATGCAACTTGTTAAACATAAATGAATGAAGGATATATTAAGAGTGATATAACTAAACATACACCTCCAAAATTCTTCTCATACATATAAACATATACCATCTCATAAAGCATAGTAACATTGAAATAAGTTATATACAATCCAGGGGACCTATAGTACAAGTAACACATGCTTGAGCCTAGGACCTCCAAAAAAGTAGGGCCCTCACTTAAACAAAAATTAATATGCTAACTAGTAGTATTAGTGCAAACTTAATGTTTTAGATTTGTTTGATTTCTTATACAAGCAAATCACTCTCTGCTATAGTTGTCTTATATTTTTGTTTGGTTCCAAACACGGATAAAGAAGTATTGTTTATAACAATCAAAGAATAAAACAGGGTCTCAAAATTTCATTTCGCCTTAGGCCTTCAAAAAGATTGGAATGACCCTGATACGATCTAGCAATAATTCAATATATCTCTTCATAAGCCGGTGCTAACTACAATAATCATGGGTATGCCACTATTTATGCATGAAAGTAACCGTAGATTCTAGCTAATCATGATAATGACTATATATTAGAATTTATGTGTAAAAACTAGAAAAAAAAGAGCATATACACTAGTACTTAATATATTAGAAGTTGATAAGTATATAGATAAAGTAATCTTTTGCCATTGAAAGATAATCGCCGCCATGTAAAACAACATAAACGCCATCAAAAGGTGGATGATGACAATGGTTGATGAGATTAACTTAACACCAACTTTAGAAAAAAAGACAAAAAGTACATACAAGTTGATAAGGATTAAGTGACATCATTTGTTTCAATTGAAAACATGCTAAAAACTAATTGTCATTCTGATTAGCTTTTTTTAATTACAAGACATATATGATTTTTTTATAATTTCTTTTAACTTGTAACATGTTAGACTAAAGGGTGGGGTGATTATGGTTGGGAAATTATTCGCTACCTAGGAACTTGAATGGAATGCTACACCACCCCCTTGCTTGATCCACCATGGTTTGCATGGATTAAAACTTGGCAACCATGATCCTCCTTTCCATTTTTTTCAAGAAATCATTTCCTTTTTCTTTAAACAAAGATAAATTTAATTAAATAAGGGGTTAGTGGTTTGGGCCATGACCACACCCTTAGGGTAGTGGTTTTGGATGGTGGATTAGAGGTGACTTACATGGCACTAACGTGGAGGGTTATGGTGGTCACGAGGATCATGACCACACCCTATAGCCTTATCATTCAGTCTCAAGATCAATAGCTAATAATGATCTCCATTCAATTGTGATATGAAATTGTCCCTAAAATTGGTCGCGAAATATTTGGTTACAAAAATAGGTTAGGACGAGGGTTTAAGTGACGGATAAAACCCGTCGCAAAGTAAATGATTGTTTTTGTGTGGCAATTGATTAGTCCGTGGTGCAAGATTCCTCTTATCTACGCATTCTCGGCAAAAGATTTTCTTGATCTACACAAGCATTGTTTGGGTTCGGAACGTAAGTGAAAGGTTATTCAAGCCATTATATTGACTACTTGTTGGAGTATTTGGCATGCTAGAAACAACTGAATCTTTTCAAATACCCCAAGTTAAGATTGAGAAGATCATTGGAGAAATATAAATCGATGAACTATCTTTGGATTAGTAGTCGGGCCAAATCCGTTTATGTTGCTTGTCCTAAGTGGATTGTTTTTGGTGTATGATTCTCGGCTCGTGCTAGTTGCTTGCTAGCTAGTTGTGTTTGATATGAAAGTCGTCGTTTTAAAAAATAAAATAAAAAAAAGCTAGCTATTTTCAAGAATCTATGATTTTATCATTCTATTTTTAAGTAATAAAGTTATTTAGGGAGCTGAAATGAGGACAACTTATAAATAATAGATAAAAGTCACAATTATTCTTTTATTAATATTCTTTAAAGAATACAAACTATGATAAATGAAATAAAGAAATTCTCATACTGAAAAAATGCTAAAGGAGGCCAATGGATGTATTAACCTGATTTATATATCAATAAAATTATTTAGTAATATTATTAATATTTTTGATTTGATAATATTATATACAATGAACCTAGGACTGAGCATTCAAAAATGTCAATTTCAGCAGCCATTTTTTTCTTCATTCGGTTAATGGGCGGCTAAAAGTCAACAAGCCCACTTGCTTTTGGGCCACCTAAAATCCATTCAACTCTTGCGGCCTTCTCAACCTTGTACCCCATGCTTCAATGTTTGTACATAACGGTAAAGTCCCCAATTCATGTACACACATGTGCTTCTATTTGATATTATTACATTTGAAACGACTTTGGCATGAACATAAACATATCTTGCAACGGAGAGAGTTGGAAGTCATTGTAGTATTGGCTTTGAGGGGTAAATGTGTCATCCGCGAACGAATCCATGTAATTGAACTGGAAAACGTCTTTTTTCACCTCGCTTTGAACTTCTTTCTCTCTCTCTCTTTCGTGTTCTGAACTTGAATCCGTGTGTAACGTTGGGACTGATTCGGATGGTTCGAAATTAAACGTATCGTTTGTAGGATGATATGGCATTGATGGTTGTATGTGTCCTGATGATATTTTGTTCACCGGAGAATATGATGTCATTTCGGGTTTTATATCCATTTTTGTTTCGGAAAATTGTGATGATTTTATATCTGAACTCAAGTGTTTCTCCAATACGCCTTTCTTGTTGTAAATTCGGCATAACACCCAATCATCTAACTGCATAAATACAACAACAAAATAATTAGTCACTAAAACTAATATTAATAATTTTTTAAAAAAATAATAACTATTAGAAATTAGTATAATTATTAATTTTTGTACAAATCCCTTATAGAATAGTGTTTTTTTTTTTAAACAAATTTGGATCACTGACGGACCGCTGGAGTGTCATCGTACCACCAGCGTAACCACCCAATTATATCAATCTCCACTAGGCATAATTCCTTGTTCGAATCTAGCAATTTCAACTTTATAACCAGAAAAAGATAGGAACATGTTACATACCCTAAGATTATTGGCCCGTTTGCCCGCGGATCGATCAACGTTAGCGAGCCTGTACTCGTGCATTATCCAATTCGTTTTCACGCCTCTCGGCGCTTTACCGGCGTAAAACACCAACGCCTTCTTAATCCCAACGGCTTTCGGTTTACCAATGGGCTTGTCCGCCCCAGTAGCCTTCCAGTAACCCGTCCCAGCCGCTCTATTCGGCCGAGATCCATTCGGATACTTCCTATCCCTAGGCGAAAAGAAGTACCACTCCTTTTCTCCATACAGAGCCATATCTATTCAAATCCAAAAAACAATAACAAAATCAATACCACTGTATCCAAATCCAGATCTGCAAAACAGAATCATCTAGACATCTAATTCAATAATTCATCTCAAATTTTATAAAAAAAATTCATACTTAATTTATAAAAAATAACTGTATTATATGTTACAAGTGGATTACACAATTCCCAACATATTATTGATTCTGAAATGACAGATCCTCTACAAACAAACCATCAATCAAATCAATTGACATAACCTAATCCTAATCCTAATCAAAAGCAAGCAAATAAAAGTATAAAACAGAAAAACAAGAAATTACCAGGAAGCTGCCAGGGATCGAACTTATACAAATCAATCTCAGCAATAATCGGGACCGAAATCGTCTGAGAGGCACACTTCCTACAGAGGTAATGCATCACCAACTCCTCATCGGTCGGATGAAAGCGGAAGCCAGGCGGTAACTCCAAACAATCTCCGGTCATCTTCAATTGTCTTGTGGTTGCTATGAAACTTGTTATAACACTTGTTGCAGGGGTTAGGGTATTGGGTTTTCGACACTAGTGAAGAAGGATGAAGAGGGTTATATAGAAAAATTAGGGGGGCACGTGGGGGATTGAATCTGGATGAAAACAAACGTGGGTTCGAGGAAGAAGCAGGAGAGAGAGAGAGAGAGGGGGGATGGTCGACGCAGCCGGTCATTTTCAACGGCTCACTGGAAGAGAGAGGGCGAATGAGGGAGGGGCACGTGTGAGGATTGACCCCACGTGCGGTGGAGAGTATTGTGTCATTGAGTTCGTCATATGGTTTGGACGGATTTGGCGCAGAAAAGTCGGCTGGGAAGTGGGTGTTGCTTTGACTCATGTCCCGTTTAAGTCGGCGACTGGATTTGCGGCCCAAGTTTTTTCCTTCTTTTATTATTATTGTTATTATTTTTTTAATGTGTGTGTATGGTTTTGGGTTGCTACGTGCCTTTGACTCATGTATTATCTAAGTCGGTGACTACTGGTTTGTTATGGAATCGACACTTGTTATAGTGACTGAAAGAAAAAAACATAAAGTAAAATAATACTATGACTTGTCCAAAGTTTATTGACACGTGTTTTATATTGATTAAAAAAATAAAAATTAATACTGGTAAAGATGTTGATCGGTTGGAAACACTTAGGTTTGTTACGATATAAGAAAACTACATTTTTTTAGTAACTCTTATTTCAATAAAATTTATACCAACTGTCAAGAAAAGAAGTATATACAACCGTGTATTTGGGTTTTTGTAAAAATTTATCGAGCGTTAGTTATCGGAGAAAACAAAATTAGTAAGAAATTATAAGACTTAATATCGGGATGAATATGAAATCGAAAAAAAAAAATATTATGACTATTCCTTCCGTTACTTTTTACTATTTTTCAAGTTAAATAAATAAATGAAAAGAAAAACATAGTTATATATTTGTTTTTCCTCTTAGAACATGTCTAGCAGTTAACACCTTACCCTTGGTAGTATAGTCAATAATAGGGTATTATGGAGCGTTTTTTAAAATGAGTGTAGTTGGTATGTGGGCATTATGGGACATTATTTAAAAAGAGGTGTAAAAATTAAATAAAATAAAATAAACCAACAAAAAAACTATTGGACAAGAAAAAGAAGATTAAATGTGATTGGCCCATTCAATCCCCATCCGGCGTGGAATAAAGCACACTCCATTTTTGCAAAAAAACGCCCATGGGGGCCGAAATCAGGCGTTTTTTCACAAAAAAAAAAAAAAAAAAAAAACATGCCATATTTACACGACTACACATGGTCTTATAATGTTCCCTATTATAAGGAACACAAACATAAGTGCATTTTAAGTTATTTATTATATAGAGCGTAACATAAAGAAACACATATATATATTGATAAACATTAATGAATGGGAATAATCCACTAAAAATAATTTTTGTCTAAAAAGATTGTGATGATAACTTGTTGTCACACCCTTAAATTTCCACATACAGAGTATCATTCCGAGACGTATGACTGACCAGGATAACGCCACCAATCATATTGAACAATTAATTAAAATAAATAAAACCCATCACCATCAATACGATTAGTGACTAAGTGTTCAAAGGTACAAAACAAAGTCTAAATTAACAGCGGAAGCTTTAAGTTTGAAACCCAAATAATAGTTTAAAGTTCATAAGTGTCTAATAAAAATCCAGTAATGTTTCTCCGCCTCAACGACACTCCCCATATGCAAGCTCCTACAATGTACCTAACGACCTACAAAGCATATAGTAGTGTGTCAACATAAAGTTGACGAGTTCACAGTTTATCAGTATTGTTTCAAAACGTAGGTTGTTAAGTTACTCAGTTTTATAAAACATGTCATGGGGAGCTACCCCATGCTTAAGTATAACAACCCTCGAAAATGATCCTAAACACTCCTAAATACACCTCGTATACGATAAACGAACCCGTAAAACCTTTATATTAATAAAAATCAAACAAAATAAGTAAAATGGGCCGCTTGCGGGCCGCGGCCCAATTAGTCGTAGGTCTCGCGAGGCGCGAAGCCCCTTTACTTGCTAGTCACCTGAGCCGTCACGTGTCCTACACGCGTCAACACTACACCTCGTGACTCATCAACCCTAGGCCTAGCTAGGGCGAGTCGCGGGCGGCGACAGAGATAGAAGCAGGCCTCGCGGGACGCGAGGAACCCCTCGACCAACTATAAAAGGAGCAGATATCGACATTTCCAAATTGTTCAGAATTCTACTTCTCTCTCAACTTTCTGTTAGTATAAACCCTCGGGAATAATACACCTATAAAGCGAACCTCTGCCTCGTTGTAAGTATTAGATCCCTATTTGTTACCCTACACGATCGATCTAGGGCTCCGTAACGCATGTCAAGGCTCTGCCTGACTCAGTCGTTGGAATTCAGTCTTGTGTTACACTCGATTGATCTAGGACTCCGTAATGCATGTCAAGGCTCTGCCTGACTCAATCATTGGAGTTCTGTCTCGAGTTGTAAGATTAATGTGATTTGGGTTATTTTACTAACATGTGTGCATTGTTTAATTTTAATAGATAATAACCAGGAGAATCACCAGGAAACTACAATAGTATTACCTAAGTAACAATGTGAGTACATTCTCTTTTTGGCACTTTTTTGTAAGTATATTTTTGTGAGTCAAAATGTTTTACCAAAACCTCAAATGTTTTAAATTACACTTAACAGTGATTGAGTATTTGTGATTCTACAATTACTGCCGGTATGTTGGAGTTTTGTATACATTACTTGAAACTCGTTACTATCGAAATAGTAGCATGACCACAAGTCAGGATTAACAGTACCAGAAAGGGTAATTTGATAGATATAAGCAAATATAATTGCGGATGCCCTCAATACTGTAAAGTTGTAAAAGTGATAAAACTGTTTTGATTCAACTAGGATGCACTCACCAGTATTTCTTGCTGATAAAAAATTTTTAAAACGCGTTTCAGGTAACTTAATGTAAAGCTAGTAGAAGCCAGCTGGAGAGCACTGAAGGCTTAGAAAAGTGACTATAAAAGTTACCTAAATAAAAAGGAGACTTTGTTTTCAATAATTAGGGTTTATCCATATAAATGTATTGCAAATGCAACTCGGGTTTTATCCCACTTATTTATTATAAAATATGGTGTTTTAAACTCTGATAAACATTTCCTAACTACAGTCCTGATGAAAGTTTTATGCTGCATATTTAATAAATACCGATACCATCTGACTGGTTCGCGGCTCCCGCTCCCAGGGTGGGGTCGGAGGCTGTGACATTAAGCTACTAAACTGTGTCATACCAAAACTAACTGTAAATGTTGTTGGTGCCCCGAGTCAATGTCTATCAGCATTAACTAGTTGCCCAGGCATAAAAGTTCATTCCCGTCCCCGGCGGCACGGTGTGAGGTGTCACACCCCAACCAATGGCGGAAACATCAGGATGAGACGAAGTGTGAAGATTGCTAGAGACATCATAACGCTATTTGTGACAATATTTAATAAACCGATTTCATTTCATAATTCAATTGTCAACATTACAAGGAAATCAAATAACATCAAGTTCAAGGGAAATACAATACAACATAATCAAAATTTGATACAACGATTAAACCTAAACGTCTATATGTGTATCTAGGCATCAACGCTACTTCATTTCAAAGCATCATCATCCTCAACCTGTAACATGTTTAAAATAAAGTTCAATGCAAAAGCAAAGGCGAGTATACAAGTTTGGTACATACGTATCAAAAGATAAGTTTAAACCATTCCTCATGGCAAGCATGTGATTCAAGATAAACAATAAATTTGGCATGTGTCAAACATATCAAACCAATAATGAGACGGAAGATGCTCATGACATAACCATAAGTCTACGGGCGGGTCGTCAATCCTATAGCGCTACATATGTCACGGTTAGGCTCGTACGAAGTTAATGATAAGTTCAACACATAAGAATCACCCAAGTTTAAAGTATCAAGCAATCACGTATACAATCATGTTATAGGAATGTTAAAGTGTTTAAGCAAAATGTTCATGTGTAAGTTTTTTATAAGTAAACATGTTACACCCCAAAAGTGGTAAAAGTAAAGAGGGGAATACGAGCAGTGTTGTAAAAGTCGCTAGGCGGTCCCTAGTCGGCCGACTGGGGAGTTGGGAGTAATCGGAGTACTCGGAGAGTACTCGGGGAGTATGCGGACATGGTAAATATAAAGAAAATTAATTGTTATATATATTATTTATGTGTTAAAATAAGCATAATTCATGTTAACTTAGTATAATTTAAAATGAAACATGTTTAAAGTTCAAATATTCTGAATACAAGTCCGACTAGTCTGAGTACAAGGCCGAGTAGTCCGAGTACAAGGCCGAGTAGGCCGATTTTGACCGAGTTTGACCGATTAAAAGTCAACAAACCACGTTGACTGCCTAGACCGACTAGGCCGACTACGTCCGACTAGGCGCCGACTAGGCCGACTAGGCACCGAGTACTCCCGAGTAATCCCGAGGCCGATTAATTGAGACCGCCTAGGAGGAAGTCGCCACGGAGGGGGTCCGAGGACCGAGTACTCACCGAGTACTCGGCCGAGTAATCTGACTTTTACAACACTAAATACGAGTATACTCACAAGGCTCGCATATGCTTCCCGATTATCCAATTGTTGACGCGTAGAGATCTAGAGTCCGAATGTATAAGGGTTAAAGTTCAAGGCATGGTTAGGGTCGAAATTCGGGATTAAGATTCAAAGAATAACAAAGTAAGTATTATGAAAATAATCTCTATGGTATTAGCACTTGTCTTTGACACTATGGTAATCCTTATGGATTGTATGTGATTTCATAGGTTCAAAACCTATTAGAATCGTGACAAGGAACTATACACATAGTGATAAACTTATTAACTTGGTAGAGGATTATATAATCACTATCAAGGATTCGGTTTTAAGGATTATTATAGTCGTATTATGTACATAATAATATATATATAGTCATGTAGGAGGCAGGAGGTTGAACCTTCCACTTTGGTACCTCTTGGTGTCATAAGTCAAGTAGGAGGTGGGAGGTGAAACCCTCCACTTTTGTACCTCGAATGATATGTTAGCATATAGGTCATGTAGGAGGTAGGGAGGCGAACCTTCCATTTAGGAACCTCATAGATTTGTACAAGAAATAATACAACTAATCTAAGCAAAACATCAAGTGATGTGTGGACTAGTTATGTAGGTTAGCCTAGGCTAGCCAAGTAGTCACACTATCTTCAAGTTCAAGACTTGACACCACTTGCAAGTTAATAACTCGATTAAAACAGAAAGTTTAGAGTGTTTAGACACTCATATTAAGTGTAAAACAACCTTGGTTTGGCTTTACTAATCATACACTCGATTAGAAGCATAAGAACACAAGTTTGTTTGAAGTATACAAGAGTTTAAGAAGTTTCAAAACACAACAGAAAGTTTATGGACATTTTCAGGGCAATTCCAGGTCTGATTTCTCCAAGGAGAGATCAAGGAATCAAACCCCATGATTATCCAAGCAAGTAGGAAGAAGAATCAAGTGATTTGGTTAAGTTTTGAGCAAGTTATGCCCATTTTTGTATGAAGGTATGAATCTGTCCGAATTTCAGAATTTTGCAAGAACTTGAGAGTGATTTTGGAGAGATTTGAGATTGTTAAAAGTGTAGAATGGCTTGGAGAAGATGGGTATTTATAGGGGATGAGTTTAGGGTTGATTGGAGGTGTTTAGAGGTGGTTTAGAGCTGATTGGAGGAGAAAGAAACATGGGATTTCGGGCAAAATCGCGGAGAAATGAAGCTGATTGAAAATCTGCCCGCCAGACACCCTTACGAACCGTAAGGGGTAAGGCTTACGGTCCGTAAGCCTTTGGCAGAAATATTTTTTTTTTTAATTTTAAAGCTTTGCAACATGCCTAGATGTTATATATTACGTATTTTATGATCATTTTAGGGTATTTAGGCATACTTAGCATGTACTAAAGGTAACACAAGTGTCAAATGAATAAGATTAAGTATAAGACTCGAATGTAAGTATCATACGAAGCGTGTATGTTACGTATTGGTAGGTTTATTACACGTTTGCAAGTGTTACGGATATGTAACTAATTGTCTCACAATAAAACGTATGATTAGGTATAAAGTATGTATAACATGAAATTAACAAAGTACGAGTTTTATTTATGAAATCAAGTCCCGTATTTTACATTTGATTAAGAAGAAAGGGTGATAACGAGAATGCAAGTTTCCATAAATAGACTTTGAAGCAAAGGTTTCTAAGTGTAGAAAGTTTGAAAACGCGGGGCGTTACAGTCTCCCCTCCTTTAGGAAATTTCGTCCCGAAATTTTTTTAAGAGGTAGATTTTAAAGAGTTTTGGTAAAAATTTGAGGCTTGAAATTTTGAAACGTTTTGAAAAGTACGAAATTTTGGGAGAATATAAATAAGTTTGTAAAATGATTTGCCTGGCTAAAATGGTTTTGAGGCATAATTAGGGGTAAACGTGTATAGGTAAAACAATTTTGAATGGCTAAAATTGGGGTTGTTTTACAAATGTATTTCATTTACAAAGGAGGTCCTTATACAATGGTTTGAAATCAATAAAATAGATTGCGTAGGAAGCTTTAAAGATAGTATAAGACCACATATTCATAGAAAATGCTTCTCGAGTGGAACGAGGAGGTTTGGTAAGACAAATTATTAACGACCCAGTAAATGCGTTTACACGAGAATAGAGACGGTTCTAAAGGTAATAAAATAAGTCAGGATTCGAATGTTTAAACAAGCTTGATTGTGAACGAGGTTCGTATGAAAGAAAAGATAATGGAGGATAATACGAGGATAGAATGAACGAATGACTCTTAAAGAGTGCAAGTATAAGAATAGCATAGGTGTTGGATAGATGAACGCAGTGTGTTAAGGATGAAGTCTTGTCGTGGATAATCAGACATAATGCGTTTGTGAGTAGTCTAAAGTTGTATTAGGTCTAAATAGATCTGTAAAACACTGAATTTCTCGTGACACGTTTTACGAAAGTTTGGTAACGTGGTGAAAACACTTATATATAGGAAGTACCAACGGCGTATCCACCATGTTTCGACCATGTTACGTCCGTTTCATTATTCGTGTCATGTTACGTTCCGTGTCTCACCATACACAGTAGTACACTCTATGGTTCTCATACGCCTATCACTATAATCACGTGTGCACCCGTGATTATATTGATCTTCGCATGATCTGCATAGCTTGTACTAGTTGGGTATGAATTTGGGTAGGTACACTAAAAATAAGAATGTGTGCGTATAAGAACAAAGTATGTAAGCAAGTCCATGCTTAAGTATGTATAGGACCCACGTAAGCGAATCCCTCGGATTCTGCTCGCGTACGGGCATGAATGTATGAATCACGAATATGTACATAAGTATAAGTTTAAGTATGAATTTGCACGTAAGTATGAGCATAGACATAAAACGTACAAGTAGTATGAGTGTACGTATAAGCATGGAACGTATGAATATAAGTATAAGCATGAAACGTATGAATGTAAGTAAAAACATGAAACACATGAATATAAGTATGAATACGATTATAAGTATAAGCAAAAAATGTATTGTTATGAATATGAGTGTGAGCGTGAGTACGAATACTAATGATTGTGTATATAGTATTAATCGAAAACATAACGAGTTTAAGCATGGAGAAGTACTCAAAAGGATTGAGCATGTCAATAAGATTGATGTAAATGAAATTGTCGCGATGAAACGACTAAGACGTGAATGATGATATGCATGTATAGTTGTTTAAACGAAACGTTGAGTTTATCAAATCAAAATCAGATTGAGCTTGGTTTGAAGGGTAGAACATAGTTTGCATATGTAAGAGGATATAAAGTACTCATTGGTCAAGCATAATGTATTTTGTAATGAATGGAAATGGTACTTTTGTTCCAAAAGAGTTTACGTAAACCGAAGGTGATCGATCCCCATGAATCCTTCTTGCCCACGTGGTTTGTAAATGGGTGTAGGAAAAGGTTTTCGATAAAAAGTAAATTTGTTTCATCAAACAAGAAATTATGAATTCAGGAGGTTCTTGTGAAAACGAGGCTCCTTAGAAAAGAAATTTAACAAAAGGACTTAGTGGTTGTTAAAAGTTTTAGCAAATGATTTGTTGATGTTGAAAGGAGTATTTGGTAAAATATTCATATATCCCTACAAGATCCTTTAAGTAATTGAGAAAGGTTGGTTTGATTTTGATTAAGAATGGAAATCTCTAGTATGATGATATAACGTGTACGTGTTTTAGCGATTAATTTGAATATGAAGTTCATGGGAAAGAGTTTCATTGGACCGACTAAATCGATAGGTTGCATTTCGTAAGGTTTTGAGGTTCGAGTAATAAAACGTTTTAAGACATGATTAGGAGTCTCGTGTATATGTGTTAGGTGAAAATAGATTGTAGAGAAAGAAGTACGCTTGATAAAACAATGTATTTTGAAGTCGGTACAAGTAGGTATTTTGAATAATGATAAACAATTTATGTATAAAATATGATCGAGTTTGCATAATAAGATATCTTGAAGAGACGTTTTGGTAACGATCACCTAGGTAAGGGAATCACCCCTAACCCGTTGGTGAGGTCGTTTTTAAGAAAATGGGAGTGGAGTTAATCGTCAAGGTAAGGAAATCACTCCTATCTCGATGATATGTCCCCACTCGTCGTTACTAGGAATACAAATTTAAATTATATGAAATCATGCATATGTATAAATGTGTGAAAAGGATTTAATATGTTGTGTGTGTGTGAGGAGAAAATACCGAAAGTAAATTCGTATTTGAAAGATTGCATCGTATAAAATAAATAATATAACATATGTTTGATCAAAGTTGGGATGGTTCCAAAACGGAACATTGACTAACCAAAGTGGTCGAAAAGTCTTTCGAATTTGAGGAGCATGCTTTGGCCTAATAGGTGAAATACTCTCGCCGACAAGTCGGTTAACGGTATTTACCCTTCCGGTTACTACATGTCCCCAATTCAATTGAAATTTCGAGACTTGGCGGGATTAATGAAAATCAAGGAGTGGAACTAGTCGACAAGGTGCGGGTTTCACCCCTAACTTGGCGATCTAGTATCCTAAGTGTGGTTGGTACTCTTCGGGTCAAAATTTGATTTCAACACTTTGACGAGGGTCCACTAGAATTTGAAATTTGAATTTCTCCATCAAGGTGAGGATTTCACTCCTAACTTGATGGTGAATTTCATGTAAAAAGAAAAATAGAAGGATTGAGAGTCATTCACCAAATTGTGGGTTTCACGCCTATTTTGGGAAGTCGTCTCGTTTGTATATTATGAGTGTTTTCGGATTTAGAAATACCGAGTAAAATGCATGAGGGAAGTGTATGTCAAAGGAATACGCAAACAAGTATAAACACGTAAGAGAGCATATCAAGGATGGTACATAAATAATGAAATGATAAATCAAGTATTAACACCTAGAGAAATAGGCCAAAATAATATGTAAAGGATCGAATAACGAAACAAGTATTAACACATAATAAGCATTAATGCATAAGAATAACATGTCGAATATTACCCACGAATGATATACATGTTTAAAAGAGCGTAAATAAGAAACAAATAAAGTATCACGTAGTAGTCCAAGCAAAACATACGAATAAGGCCCTAAAACTATAGACTAGGTAAAAGCATTCCTACTTTTCCTAATTCCCTATAGTTATGGCTCTGATACCAATCTGTCACACCCCAACCAATGGCGGAAACATCGGGATGAGACGAAGTGTGAAGATTGCTAGAGACATCATAACGCTATTTGTGACAATATTTAATAAACCGATTTCATTTCATAATTCAATTGTCAACATTACAAGGAAATCAAATAACATCAAGTTCAAGGGAAATACAATACAACATAATCAAAATTTGATACAACGATTAAACCTAAACGTCTATATGTGTATCTAGGCATCAACGCTACTTCATTTCAAAGCATCATCATCCTCAACCTGTAACATGTTTAAAATAAAGTTCAATGCAAAAGCAAAGGCGAGTATACAAGTTTGGTACATACGTATCAAAAGATAAGTTTAAACCATTCCTCATGGCAAGCATGTGATTCAAGATAAACAATAAATTTGGCATGTGTCAAACATATCAAACCAATAATGAGACGGAAGATGCTCATGACATAACCACAAGTCTACGGGCGGGTCGTCAATCCTATAGCGCTACATATGTCACGGTTAGGCTCGTACGAAGTTAATGATAAGTTCAACACATAAGAATCACCCAAGTTTAAAGTATCAAGCAATCACGTATACAAGCATGTTATAGGAATGTTCATGTGTTTAAGCAAAATGTTCATGTGTAAGTTTTTGATAAGTAAACATGTTACACCCCAAAAGTGGTAAAAGTAAAGAGGGGAATACGAGTATACTCACAAGGCTCGCATATGCTTCCCGATTATCCAATTGTTGACGCGTAGAGATCTAGAGTCCGAATGTATAAGGGTTAAAGTTCAAGGCATGGTTAGGGTCGAAATTCGGGATTAAGATTCAAAGAATAACAAAGTAAGTATTATGAAAATAATCTCTATGGTATTAGCACTTGTCTTTGACATTATGGTAATCCTTATGGATTGTATGTGATTTCATAGGTTCAAGACCTATTAGAATCGTGACAAGGAACTATACACATAGTGATAGACTTATTAACTTGGTAGAGGATTATATAATCACTATCAAGGGTTCGGTTTTAAGGATTATTCTAGTCGTATTATGTACATAATATATATATATATATATATATATAGTCATGTAGGAGGCGGGAGGTTGAACCTTCCACTTTGGTACTTGGTGTCATAAGTCAAGTAGGAGGTGGGAGGTGAAACCCTCCACTTTGGTACCTCGAATGATATGTTAGCATATAGGTCATGTAGGAGGTAGGGAGGCGAACCTTCCATTTAGGAACCTCATAGATATGTACAAGAAATAATACAACTAATCTAAGCAAAACATCAAGTGATGCGTGGACTAGTTATGTAGGTTAGCCTAGGCTAACCAAGTAGTCACACTATCTTTAAGTTCAAGACTTGACACCACTTGCAAGCTAATAGCTCGATTAAAACAGAAAGTTTAGAGTGTTTAGACACTCATATTAAGTGTAAAACAACCTTGGTTTGGCTTTACTAATCATACACTCGATTAGAAGCATAAGAACACAAGTTTGTTTGAAGTATACAAGAGTTTAAGAAGTTTAAAAACACAACAGAAAGTTTATGTACATTTTCAGAGCAATTCCAGGTCTGATTTCTCCAAGGAGAGATCAAGGAATCAAACCCCATGATTATCCAAGCAAGTAGGAAGAAGAATCAAGTGATTTGGTTAAGTTTTGAGCAAGTTATGCCCATTTTTGTATGAAGGTATGAATCTGCCTGAATTTTAGAATTTTGCAAGAACTTGAGAGTGATTTTGGAGAGATTTGAGATTGTTAAAAGTGTAGAATGGCTTGGAGAAGATGGGTATTTATAGGGGATGAGTTTAGGGTTGATTGGAGGTGTTTAGAGGTGGTTTAGAGCTGATTGGAGGAGAAAGAAACATGGGATTTCGTGCAAAATCGCGGAGAAATGAAGCTGATTGAAAATCTGCCCGCCAGACATCCTTATGAACCGTAAGGGGTAAGGCTTACGGTCCGTAAGCCTTTGGCAGAAATATTAATTTTTATTTTTTTTAATTTTAAAGCTTTGCAACATGCCTAGATGTTATATATTACGTATTTTATGATCATTTTAGGGTATTTAGGCATACTTAGCATGTACTAAAGGTAACACAAGTGTCAAATGAATAAGATTAAGTATAAGACTCGAATGTAAGTATCATACGAAGCGTGTATGTTACGTATTGGTAGGTTTATTACACGTTTGCAAGTGTTACGGATATGTAACTAATTGTCTCACAATAAAACGTATGATTAGGTATAAAGTATGTATAACATGAAATTAACAAAGTATGAGTTTTATTTATGAAATCAAGTCCCGTATTTTACATTTGATTAAGAAGAAAGGGTGATTACGAGAATGCAAGTTTCCATAAATAGACTTTCAAGCAAAGGTTTCTGAGTGTAGAAAGTTTGAAAACGCGGGGCGTTACATGAGGTTTGTCAAACCTAATTGCGTTACTAACCAATAACCCGTTCTCCAGGCCCCGACGATTAATCGGTATAAATGTGCGGGGACTTTTAGATAGAGTTCCGTTTAGTCCACTAAAGACATGCAGTATAAATAGTAATTTGACAGTATTCCATCCCGGGAATACTAGGCAATCCCAAACCAGGGAAAATGTTGTTCGTTCCCAACCACTGAGAATACATGCTTTTAGTTAAATGTGTGAACTCACCTTAGCTTAGCTCGGCAGATTAAATTACTTGAGCTAGTGTGGTCAACCACGTCCTATTATGGTTACCATTGTTATTAGGATAGTATACATTTAATCCACGTACATTCTACACGTATATATCAAGTAGCATGCAAGTTAAACTAGCACGTAACACGTAGAGCATGCAAGTTAAACTATCACGTAACACGTAGAGCATGTGGGCCATACTTAGACTTATAATAAAAAGCCCAAAGTGTGTACAGTAATCCAGTGTGCGACCCAGTGAGTGTGCGACCCACTTTAAGTGTGTGGCCCAGTGTGGTGTGTGGCATCCTCATGAGTGTGCTGATATGCCTGGTAGGGTTGTACTTCATGCAGCAACATGTGTACAAGACTGAAGTGTGCGATATGTTGTTGTGCGGTTTGTGAGTTGTGCGGTGTGCATCAAATAGATGTATAATATGCTGTCTAAGGGTGTACGGTATACAAGTCTGCGACAAGTAAGTGTGCGGTATCACGCGGTGTGCGGGGTTTGTTATGCTTTAACCCAAGTTTATGAACATCATCAACACACCAACAGTAATATTTAACCCAAGTCTATGAACATCATCAACACACCAACATCATGGATTCAGAGTTTATCATTACAATGCAATTATCATTACCTGATCATACATACAAACCCTACCAAAATATTATCATGCACAACTTCCAGAATCATGCTAGCAGTTAACACCATAAGCAACTCATCGAACATCCTTATATCTTGCAATACTAGTTTTTAATCATCATTCCATCGGTTAGTCAGATTCACATATCAGTTTGTAAACAAAACCCTAAATCATACTTTGATCTACCAATAACAATCAACATGATCACCGAACTTCAACTTAACCATATTTAACTTAGTTTATAAATACATAAGCAAGGTTAACAAAGAATGTAAATCAAATCAATGGTGAATCATACTAACCGAAAGGGTGTAGAGTGTTTACTTGAATGAGAGAGATGATGCTTCACGAAGAGGAGACCTTCGAAAGGAAGGAAGCTACCATCAAAGAATGGAGAGAATTAGGGTTTGCTATTTTGCGTTTTGCAAGATTATGGAAACCACACACAAAATCGTGTGTGTATGCGTTCAATTTAAGTGAGCCGGGCCCAGCTCGGGCTCTTGAAAAGACTGGGCCGAGAATAAACCAACCGAATAAGGAAATGGGTGTGCGACCAGGCGCTAGTGTGCGGTTGAGTTTTATAAAATATAAATATTTAACATTTAGCAACTTCCATTTGTTCACTTATAACGACCAAACACCATCAAACATGTTTATTAATTTCACATAACGAACACATAATTACAACGTAAAACAGAACGTGAAAGAAAGTGATACACGGTTAAAGACCTTGGAATTACGGGTTGTCACATCATCCCCAAGTTGAGGAGGGGACCGTTGGGGGTGTTTAAAAGAAAATTAAACACTATCAACCTTAACCTTTAAACCCACAAAAAAATACCTTAACCTTTCAACCCACAAAAATACCATCTCTACACTCTACATTCTAAACCGAAAAATGGAAGGTTAAAGCAAACGCGGTTCGGGTTCGAAAAAAACCAATCACTAGTGATGGGCACCCTCACTAAAATACATCACTAGTGATGAAATGAAGTTCGATGATGTGACGGAAGTTGGTTGGGTGTGGTGAGTGATGAAAAGTGAAGCACCCCCACCCCTTATAAGGTAACATAAACATAAGAGTTAAATGCTTGGTTGGTCCCTGTGGTTTGTGAAAATTGCAGATTTGGTCCTAATGGTTCACTAATTACAAAGTTGGTCCTAATAGTTGTAGTTTTTGCACTCGGGTGGTCCTTATCACTAACCCATGTTAGATTTTTCAGTTAAATTTGTGTAAAATGACATAAATTGTCACACCCCGACCACGTAAAACAACAAAGCGTGGCGGAAACATCGGGGAGTGTTGTAACAGAATCATTGTTTCATAACACATGGAAATTGAAATATAGTTTTATTGATTAAAAGTGTTACAATGTCTTGACAATCAAAGAAACATAACATAAATAACTAGTCTTGCATCTTTTATTGTCGCTAAGGCCCAAGTCCGCCTAAATGTATCATGATCAATCATATGCTTCATTTCCTGAAACACATGTGAAAATAGGTACGTCAGCATAAAAATGCCGGCGAGTACATAGGTTTTGTGAAAATAAGATTCATGACTTCTGTTTAAGAAAATGTTTAGTCATGAACCTTGTAATTTGCTTTGTCTTTGTAAATCATTTGAAAAACAATAAGTTCAGATGATACGTATAAATAAGAGAATAACGCATGGTTAAATGATTAACCATGTAAAATGTGTTTGTATAAGTTAAGTTGTTTGTAAAACAATGTATTGTGAAAAGTATGTTATTTGTAAAAAATGTTCTATGTCTCAAACTGAAATGATTCAAATAACGCTACGATATGTAATACCATACAAACACTTATATATAGGAAGTACCAGCGGCGTATCCACCATGCTTGTATCATATTACACACGCATCGTTACTTAATCACTTACTCAAACCAAACCAACAATGTAAGATGTCTATGTTTAAACCAACTTCCAAATGTATTGAAATAATATGTTAAAATGTTTATGTAAAAATGTAAACCATGTAATGTGTAACCAAAATGATATGTATGGCTAGTGAAAACGCATCAACTAAACCATAGATGAAATGCACAAGAACATAGTATTGAAGGAAAACTTGGTTTAAATCAAAGCTATGTTTTGTGGAAATGCATGATCAATGTAAATCATGTAATATGTAAACAAAATGATATGTATGGTAAGTAAAATAAGACTACTTAAACCATAAGTAAAATGTACAAAACAAAGTATTTGAATAAATCAAAAGTTATGCTTTGTAGAATAATGCATGCTTTACTGATACAAACACTTATGCGGCATGTTAAACGCATACATTCAAGCCTTGAGACAGCCGGATAACTATGTAAAAATGAGTTATCAAAAGAATATGTATTCGGATTCGGTCATTCCTTACGTCCAAACAAACCCGAGATTTCAGGAATGGGATTTGTCAAGTCCTATGGTACCACTACCTACTACCGAGCGGCATGATCGGTGTTAATGAATGTAATAAAGACCCGTTAAACAAACCAAATGTCATACCAAAATGTAAGCATGTTTTATGAAGATAATGTACCTAGTATGCTAGAGTAAACATACAAGGTAGAGCTGTAAAACAATGTGTCCATATGTTACTGGAACATATGCAACAGAGATGCAATGTAAAATAATGTACTAAGCATGTACTAAATGGACATACATAGCATGTGATGTGATGTGATGTGATGTAAAACAATGTACTAAGTATGCACACAATGGGCGTACGTAGCATAAAACACAATGAAATCATGTACTATAAATGTACTAATAAACGTAGCAAGTATATGATGTGAAAACAGGAAAGCTTGAAAGTAACAAGTAGGCACATGTGTTCCACCCCAAAACGTTTGGAAAACAGTAAAAGAGGGGTCTATGTACTCACTTGAGAATGCTCAGTAATCCTTGAGTGACAACCAAACAATGCTAGAGATCGCGGATATCAAACGACACGTAATATAGGTAACTATGTTAATAGACCGGACCTAAATCGGAAGATTTAGATAGAATGAGGGTTCGTAAACCAAACGAGTATAGAGACTCGTGTCATATGGTTTAACAAAGCCTACATACTAAATGAAACCTTAATCTAAGTGTTTAGGACCCATTACGACCCGTTTAGGTAGCTTATGTTACTTTAACGCGTCGTTCGCGTGAAACGCGTTCGGACCGCCTAACTAGCCCTATGACAAGTGTTATATGCCTAAACATGTTATATAATCAGTTATGTGACAAAAGTTTAGGTTACATATGCTTAATTACCAATTATACATGAAAAGGGTATTCTGGTAATTTACCTAAGGCATATAAACTACCTATCATACAACTACTTAAACGAAGCGACCATAAGGTATAACCTCGGAAGGTTATTCCCTACCTACTATGGTCACCTAATGTATTTGGTCGGATCCTAATGATCGACCAAATGGGTCGGGTTCGAAGGTATAAGCGATTTATTAGATCGCTTACCCTACGACCCTAGACAACGTGGTAATCAGTAGGCATAGTCCCCAAGGGACTATAACCAACGTGATTACACTCACGTTGCGAAGTTCAAACGAACTTCGCATTGACCATAAACTGGTCAACGCAGAAAGTCAAACAAAGTTTGACTTTCAGACTCGAAAAGACTCGAAAAGCAATAAAAGAACGAAAGAATACTTACGAAGGGTCCTCGAATGCTAATCCCGATCCAAGTAGCTCAGGTATGAAACAAAGGTTTCAACTTAGAGCTTCTCAAATCAGAATTCTAGTGGGTTTTGAAGTTGTGGGGTGGGGTATTTATAGTTTTCGGGTAACCGTTAAGATCGTTTCATGGAAACCGTGCTTGAATCCAAGGCGTACACTTGTCGGAAACTCATGGTAGCTAAAAATGGGTTCTTATCAGCTGACTAAGCAAGTGTGAGTGTGTGGTTGTGAATGTAACAGCTGCAATCTGCTGTTAGATTCGATTAATCTGGTCAGAAGGGGCCATGCGGCCCGCTTCAGGATTACACAAGTCTCAGGCGGGCCGCCTGGGCTTGTCTGATCAGCAACATGTTTCAGAATTTACAGTTTCAGTCCCTGCACGTGTTTAAGGCCATTTCCGACATTTCTAAGGCCCGTAAAGCCAACTTTAAGGCCCTAAAATGATGCCTAAACATTGTGGACATGAAACATGCTCAAAAATATGTCGGATGTTGGTTCGTTTGGTCGTACGAACGCGATGTTCGCTTAATTACGACGGAATGCGCATAAGCGCGAAAAACGATCCAAATGACGAAACGAATGGATTTTTCTTATGCCAAACACTAAAATAAAATATTTTTGTGCTTACATAAATTTTTGGATGTCCGGATGTATTCAGAACGTAAGATATGCGCGAAAATGCAAACTTGTGCACTTTTTGACGCTTTTAGTCCCTGAATGACACAAAAGTTTATTTTAGCACACCGAACCCCTAAAAGCCTATTTCTAAGATATGTAAAGGATATTTAGGGTGTTTTTAACTTATGGTCATGTTCCGGAATGTCTGTTACAGTTCAAATTGGCATACTTTCGCAGTTTGTCATATTTAGTCCCTGTAGACGAATTAACTTGCTTTTGGCATACCAAACCTTCCAAATCTTATTTCTAAGTTATGTAAATGTTATTTAAGGTATGTTTAGCCTATTTCACTATTCCGGAGTGTTCGTTGCATTAAACTGGTTATATTTACGCATCGGTGCGCATATAACCTTCCAGAAAGCGATTTAGAGTTTGAAATCGAACAAGAGTTGATATGTGTAAATGATACACATATTTTTACAAATCCCAAGTATGAAATACAATATTTCATTGGTTTGGAATTTGTTTGATGGCCGTGGAGGCACAGGTGTTACAGTCTCCCCTACTTTAGGAAATTTCGTCCCGAAATTTATTTAGAGGAAACTTGTGAGAGTTTAAAACATGAAGTTGAAAAGATCGAACAACATTGGTTAGGGTTCCGAACTTCTAGTAACCTTAATAACATTATGCTTGCAATGTAAGAGGGACACTTATATACAAGTATATGAAGCGTCATTGGTGCGTCCACCATACCTCCATTACATCGTCCTCATTTCGTTATTGTTGTCACTATCGGTTCTTACACATAATAAATCTTACTGGGTTTCTGTGCACTAAATTTCATAATTATGTACGCGTCCATAATTAGACAATTCCTTGCACAGTTCACACAGTCTATTTTATAATGTGTAGTGTAAAACCAAACGAACAAACCTGTGATGAGTGTGACTAGACCGCCATAGAGTCCTTTTAATTAAATCAATAAATGATCTAAATAGACTATCAAGGAGTCTGCTCAGCTATATCACTAGATGTCGTTCTTTAACCAAATTGTGAATCAATCTTTTTTACTAGACCTCTAAAGGGTCTCGTATGAATCATGGAGTGGTACTATATAATCCAAGGGTCTTAACTATTACATGGAAGCCCATTAAGGATTTAAGGTAGCGCCTTTTGAATATCCTGCTACGAATCCATCATATGAAGATATGAAAGATTCTACGAGGATTTGGATAACGAATATCCAGAGTATACAAAAACACAAAAAAATGCATAAAAGAAAACATAAGATGAATAAACACATAGTCGTATAACCACAAAGATTGTTTATTAATTTGTCTTGTTAATTGCGTACATGCATTTAAAGCACACTAGGAATCCATTCTGTGGATTTCATTTGGTACTTTAAACGTTATCAAGAATCTAACTATAAAGATAGAAAGATTTTTAAAAGAAAAATTCGATTTCGATTATAAGGAACCGAAATGTTCGAATTCAGGTGCATAAGGAATCCAATTAAGGACTCTGATTTGAATGATGATCATCCACAAGGGTATAAATGTGAAGATAAAAGATCCCATATGGATTTTAGAAGTTGAAGATGTTTTGAAACCTTGCACTGGATGTGCTTATGTCAAAACATGAAGTAAGAATGCTTATGAAGTTGAGATGCCTGATATGCCAAGGCGACATATGAAGCGAAATTTGAAAGTTAAGTCAATGTATGAAGAAAATATTTTTGAAAACTATGCATGGGGTTCTTTTAAGAAAAATGTGTTTAACGTTTTTGAAACCTTATATATAATACTTTTGAAATCATGAAGTAGATGTATTAGGTAGATATATTTACCAAAATGTTTTAAAATCATGCGAGATGAATTTTGAAATTATGTATAAGGTTTTTTTTTTGAAAGACATGAATGATGCTTTTCGAAATCATGCACTTGATAAGAAAATGTATTGTGTTAATATTGTCTTCAGACTATATGAAATATTTTGAAATTAGGAAGGTTGGTTTTGATAACATGGCCAATGTTTTTGAAATAACATAGACAATGCATCTAGAAAAATTGTTTTCAAACTATATGAAATGTTTTGAGATCATGAAGATTGTTTTGAAATACTTGTACTGTGTATGTTGAAAAAATCACAACGTAATGGGTATGAGATTTGATAATACCCTTAGTTATCTAACCAAGGATTTAAAGGCACAGATGTGCAGAAGCATGATTACTCATAATGTCCCCTTATTTTCTGTACTTTGTTTCCTAGAGTGAAACGAGTACTTTAAAATTTTCGAGGGAATCATGAGCGATCATTTGAAAGAGAGAATCACAAGAGTAGTTTGTAAGGTACATAGTTTCTTGATGTAGGTATCATAGGAAAAGTCATACACACATGTAACTACACTTGTACATCAGAATTTGTGAACAATAATTTATTTATAAACAAAACAGATTGTTTCACATTACAAGAAGACGGGAGAATAAAAGCATAAGACAACAATATCTTCTAGTCAGCTAACTGCTCATCCGTGGGTTGGATTTGCATTAGCAAGCTTTGGGCAGTTGTTCCTGAAATGGCCCGTCTCGCCACAGTTGTAGCAAGTACCAGACGGAAAACGAGCTTGAGTAGGGTTGACTTGGAGTTGGGTAGCAGCTTGGTTGATAGCAGCTTTGTTTTGGATGGCAAAGCGGCATATGTTAATCAGATGTCCCCACTGTCCACAGTAGGTACATTTGGAGCAGGGTATGAGGTTTAAATGATGACGGTTACATTGCTTGCACCATGGGGCAGCTCCCAAGTACGGCTTCCTAGCTGGTGGCATCGTTACCTGGCTAGGTCCCGCTTGATTAGGTGTAACTGCTGCGGGTTTCTTTGAAGCCTTACGCTTCCTTGATTTTGATGCTGGCTTGACTTCTGCTTCCTTTGGTGGCTCGTGAGTGGCTTCATTGTCGAGACGAGAGGCTTCATTGTTGAGACGAGCCATGGCAATGCCTAAATCCACAGTTTTCTGAATCACTTCGCCTATTTGCTGGACAAATTTGGCTGTTCGCTCGGACATTTGACCAGTGTTGAGAGGAATAGACATTTTAGAAGGAAATGAAAGTCATAGGAAGAAACAAGTGAAAGGTTATTGTAAAATCAATACAGAATGGTAACGAATGAAAATTGTGATCATTTGTTTGTTACCTAAGGCAAACAAATGAGATGGTGACAAATCAAAGTAAATGGGTCAAAAATAATGTATCGCGAAGACATGCTCGCCTATAAGTGAACACTCATTCCAAGAATTCCCAGGTAAGCACAACTGGTCTCGCGTCTGATGAGATGTATACGAAGTGCTTGCCTAGACAGAAAACCCAGAATACAGGCATTCACCCTTCCAGTTTGCACGTGTTCACATTATTTAAAACCCAAAACCTTGACGAGATTTTGAAAACTCAAAGGGATTCAAAACCATATAATAGAGAGTTCAAAACCTTATAACAGAGGGTTCAAAACCTAGTAATCAATCATCCTAGAACAGATGATTAGTTTTCAAAGCGGTTTTGAAATTTATGTTCTTGTTGTGGTCATCGCCTAAGGATAGGTGACAGTATTGTTTTATGACTAAACGCAAGTAAACTCGCGTTAAGGTCCTAAGAAGGTTATAGACTAGGTCAAAGTATTACTAATAACCGAATTCCCTATAACCATGAGCTCTGATACCAACTTTTTTGTCACACCCCGACCACGTAAAACAACAAAGCGTGGCGGAAACATCGGGGAGTGTTGTAACAGAATCATTGTTTCATAACACATGGAAATTGAAATATAGTTTTATTGATTAAAAGTGTTACAATGTCTTGACAATCAAAGAAACATAACATAAATAACTAGTCTTGCATCTTTTATTGTCGCTAAGGCCCAAGTCCGCCTAAATGTATCTTGATCAATCCTATGCTTCATTTCCTGAAACACATGTGAAAATAGGTACGTCAGCATAAAAATGCCGGCGAGTACATAGGTTTTGTGAAAATAAGATTCATGACTTCTGTTTAAGAAAATGTTTAGTCATGAACCTTGTAATTTGCTTTGTCTTTGTAAATCATTTGAAAAACAATAAGTTCAGATGATACGTATAAATAAGAGAATAACGCATGGTTAAATGATTAATCATGTAAAATGTGTTTGTATAAGTTAAGTTGTTTGTAAAACAATGTATTGTGAAAAGTATGTTATTTGTATAAAATGTTCTATGTCTCAAACTGAAATGATTCAAATAACGCTACGATATGTAATACCATACAAACACTTATATATAGGAAGTACCAGCGGCGTATCCACCATGCTTGTATCATATTACACACGCATCGTTACTTAATCACTTACTCAAACCAAACCAACAATGTAAGATGTCTATGTTTAAACCAACTTCCAAATGTATTGAAATAATATGTTAAAATGTTTATGTAAAAATGTAAACCATGTAATGTGTAACCAAAATGATATGTATGGATAGTGAAAACGCATCAACTAAACCATAGATGAAATGCACAAGAACATAGTATTGAAGTAAAACTTGGTTTAAATCAAAGCTATGTTTTGTGGAAATGCATGATCAATGTAAATCATGTAATATGTAAACAAAATGATATGTATGGTAAGTAAAATAAGACTACTTAAACCATAAGTAAAATGTACAAAACAAAGTATTTGAATAAATCAAAAGTTATGCTTTGTAGAATAATGCATGCTTTACTGATACAAACACTTATGCGGCATGTTAAACGCATACATTCAAGCCTTGAGACAGCCGGATAACTATGTAAAAATGAGTTATCAAAAGAATATGTATTCGGATTCAGTCATTCCTTACGTCCAAACAAACCCGAGATTTCAGGAATGGGATTTGTCAAGTCCTATGGTACCACTACCTACTACCGAGTGGCATGATCGGTGTTAATGAATGTAATAAAGACCCGTTAAACAAACCAAATGTCATACCAAAATGTAAGCATGTTTTATGAAGATAATGTACCTAGTATGCTAGAGTAAACATACAAGGTAGAGCTGTAAAACAATGTGTCCATATGTTACTGGAACATATGCAACAGAGATGCAATGTAAAATAATGTACTAAGCATGTACTAAATGGACATACATAGCATGTGATGTGATGTAAAACAATGTACTAAGTATGCACACAATGGGCGTACGTAGCATAAAACACAATGAAATCATGTACTATAAATGTTCTAATAAACATAGCAAGTATATGATGTGAAAACAGGAAAGCTTGAAAGTAACAAGTAGGCACATGTGTTCCACCCCAAAACGTTTGGAAAACAGTAAAAGAGGGGTCTATGTACTCACTTGAGAATGCTCAATAATCCTTGAGTGACAACCAAACAATGCTAGAGATCGCGGATATCAAACGGCACCTAATATAGGTAACTATGTTAATAGACCGGACCTAAATCGGAAGATTTAGATAGAATGAGGGTTCGTAAACCAAACGAGTATAGAGACTCGTGTCATATGGTTTAACAAAGCCTACATACTAAATGAAACCTTAATCTAAGTGTTTAGGACCCATTACGACCCGTTTAGGTAGCTTATGTTACTTTAACGCGTCATTCGCGTGAAACGCGTTCGGACCGCCTAACTAGCCCTATGACAAGTGTTATATGCCTAAAAATGTTATATAATCAGTTATGTGACAAAAGTTTAGGTTACATATGTTTAATTACCAATTATACATGAAAAGGGTATTCTGGTAATTTACCTAAGGCATATAAACTACCTATCATACAACTACTTAAACGAAGCGACCATAAGGTATAACCTCGGAAGGTTATTCCCTACCTACTATGGTCACCTAATGTATTTGGTCGGATCCTAATGATCGACCAAATGGGTCGGGTTCGAAGGTATAAGCGATTTATTAGATCGCTTACCCTACGACCCTAGACAACGTGGTAATCAGTAGGCATAGTCCCCAAGGGACTATAACCAACGTGATTACACTCACGTTGCGAAGTTCAAACGAACTTCGCATTGACCATAAACTGGTCAACGCAGAAAGTCAAACAAAGTTTGACTTTCAGACTCGAAAAGACTCGAAAAGCAATAAAAGAACGAAAGAATACTTACGAAGGGTCCTCGAATGCTAATCCCGATCCAAGTAGCTCAGGTATGAAACAAAGGTTTCAACTTAGAGCTTCTCAAATCAGAATTCTAGTGGGTTTTGAAGTTGTGGGGTGGGGTATTTATAGTTTTCGGGTAACCGTTAAGATCGTTTCATGGAAACCGTGCTTGAATCCAAGGCGTACACTTGTCGGAAACTCATGGTAGCTAAAAATGGGTTCTTATCAGCTGACTAAGCAAGTGTGAGTGTGTGGTTGTGAATGTAACAGCTGCAATCTGCTGTTAGATTCGATTAATCTGGTCAGAAGGGGCCATGCGGCCCGCTTCAGGATTACACAAGTCTCAGGCGGGCCGCCTGGGCTTGTCTGATCAGCAACATGTTTCAGAATTTACAGTTTCAGTCCCTGCACGTGTTTAAGGCCATTTCCGACATTTCTAAGGCCCGTAAAGCCAACTTTAAGGCCCTAAAATGATGCCTAAACATTGTGGACATGAAACATGCTCAAAAATATGTCGGATGTTGGTTCGTTTGGTCGTACGAACGCGATGTTCGCTTAATTACGACGGAATGCGCATAAGCGCGAAAAACGATCCAAATGACGAAACGAATGGATTTTTCTTATGCCAAACACTAAAATAAAATATTTTTGTGCTTACATAAATTTTTGGATGTCCGGATGTATTCAGAACGTAAGATATGCGCGAAAATGCAAACTTGTGCACTTTTTGACGCTTTTAGTCCCTGAATGACACAAAAGTTTATTTTAGCACACCGAACCCCTAAAAGCCTATTTCTAAGATATGTAAAGGATATTTAGGGTGTGTTTAACTTATGGTCATGTTCCGGAATGTCTGTTACAGTTCAAATTGGCATACTTTCGCAGTTTGTCATATTTAGTCCCTGTAGACGAATTAACTTGCTTTTGGCATACCAAACCTTCCAAATCTTATTTCTAAGTTATGTAAAGGTTATTTAAGGTATGTTTAGCCTATTTCACTATTCCGGAGTGTTCGTTGCATTAAACTGGTTATATTTACGCATCGGTGCGCATATAACCTTCCAGAAAGCGATTTAGAGTTTGAAATCGAACAAGAGTTGATATGTGTAAATGATACACATATTTTTACAAATCCCAAGTATGAAATACAATATTTCATTGGTTTGGCATTTGTTTGATGGCCGTGGAGGCACAGGTGTTACATAAATGCCCCTGAACAATTAAGGAAACAAAAAGAGTTAAATGCTTCGTTGGTCCCTGTGGTTTGCAAAATTTGCAGACTTGGTCCCAGTGGTTCACTAATTACACGCGTGGTCCTAATAGTTGTAATTTTTGCACTCGGGTGGTCCTTATCACTAACCTAAGTTAAATATCTCAGTTAAGTGCGTGTGAAATAACAAGATTACCCTTAACTAAAAAACAAAAATACCAATAAAATCATCATCCTCATCTTGTTCACTGTGCCTCCAACTTCTTTTCTTCCCACCGGAGAACTACCGACCTTCGCCACCAAAATAATCCTCTCACAGTTCCCCGTGCCTCCGCCTTTCCGGTGGCATCGTCGTCCCCGATCGTCTCTTCTGCTCGCCGGAGCTTTGTAAATTTGTCAAAATCAAAAGTTTTCAAAATCCAGTCGGTTTCCGTTTCTGGATCGTTGATATAGCGATTTGAATTTGATATGTCTGATTCTGTCCAGTTCGTTATCAGTCTATTATATTTTCTTGATGTAACGATTTGAAATTGATATATAATTCTGTTCATGAGCAGCTCGTTTGCCGGTTTGTTTTCCGACAGGTATGTTTGCAGATCCAACAAGTTCATGAGCAGCTCCGGAATCAATAACTCGAGGGGTGGCGAGGGTGTGGGGGTTGTGGTTGTTGGTTGGTCGGAGGATGTCTGGTGGAGGTTGGTTAAAATTGAATTTACCAACAATAGTTTTTTCTGGTAGGTTTCCTGACCATCGTCGACTAGGTACGTATTTAGTTTCTGATGATTTAATTTTGTGTAATTTTGTTTCTAATTGTTTATGTTATTTAAAAATTGATGTGTGTTATGTGTAATTGATGCATATGTGGTGTTGTTTATTGTGTTAATCGATCGTTTTCAGTGGTTTGGGGAAATGGTGTTGGTGGGTGATGAAGTGGGGAAGAAGGGTGGGATGGGGTGGGCACTTATTTATATTTGGTTTTTTAAGCTTAATGGGGGTAATATAGACATTTCACACACACTTAACTGGGATATTTAACTTAGGTTAGTGATAAGGACCACCCGAGTGCAAAAATTACAACTATTAGGACCACGCGTGTAATTAGTGAACCACTGGGACCAAGTCTGTAATTTTTACAAACCACATGGACCAACCAAGCATTTAACTCTAAACATAATTATATTTTGTTTATTATATAGAGAGTAACATAAAGGAACACAGATATATTGATAAACGCTAATGAATATACACGTGGATTAAGTAAAATTATTATAATTTTAGTTCTATACATCGATATCTAAAAATTAAATCATGATGATACTATTATTGTTGTTCATAAATCAAAGTTTTAGTCTAACGTAACAATCACCAAGTATTGATAGTGAAACGATGAAAGACTAAAAAATATCAATCCAAATTATTGGTATGGTCGTTAACTTTTTAATCAATAATTTGTTTTATAAATTAAATATCTACATAGTTTTCAAAAGGAATAGTCATAAACAAGTGTATGAACGAGACTTATGTTTGGTAGCATCTGAATGGTCATTAAGATGCTACCTCTTAATGGAATCATTAACAATTTTACCAATCAGAAGGTAGAAAAGAATGTGACATGTGATGATTTACCATTCAGAGGTTACCTCTTAACCATTCAGACTTGATGTTACCCCTTATTCATTCAGAGGTTTTAAACCATTAAGAGGTAGCATCTGAATGATCATTAAGAGGCTACCAAACAGCCCCTTATGTGGTTATGTTTATCTTTTTTTTTTTCATTTAGTAATAAGAAAAGTATTGTTGTTCATATTTATTCATTTATTAAATAAATACCTATGTAGTTATGTTTATCTTTGTTCATCTAGTAATAAGAAGAGTATGTTGTTCATATTCATTTATTTATTAGAGATTTATGTAGTTATGTTTATCTTTGTTCATTTTGCAATAAGAAAAGTACGTTGTTTATATTCATTCATTTGTTAACAAACTTAAATGAACGAATTTTACATTCTTCGTTTTATTTTTGTCTTTTCATTCCATCAAACCAATCAGACCAAAAATATATGATACCAAAGAACATACAAGTTAAGTAGATGGAACATTTATATGTCATCACATTAAAGCCTGGTGGTATTTTTGAGGTGGGATAAGGATCATTACAGAACACTATTGCGAGAACAAAAAGAACAACTCTAAATCACTACATTTTTGGATTTAAGGTTCATATTTCTTAAATTTTTTGTTTCTTACATTTATATGTGTATTATATATACATAAAAATCATATAGTTCTCCCTAAACATAGTCCACATACATGTAGGTAATTTAGCCTACACATAACCTACATATGTGTAGGTTATTTAAAAACTGAAGATTTTTATATTTTCTTTTAAATTCAAGTGTGAGAAACAATAAATCTTACATTTATAACATTTTTATTTACTTTTCAGGGTTTTAGGATTGAAAAAAATGAGTGATTCATTTTGTTTAGGATCCTGTAAAAAAAGATTAAATTTGTGAGAAAGATAAGAAATAATATGATAAGGATACATGTCATTATTTAATTTATTAGGATAAGGGCAAATAAGTAATCTAATAAAAAAACTTAATTAAAGATAAAATTCAAAAACTCACATGCAATGCACATGCAAGTTCCCTTCTGATGTTTTTAAACGTCAATAACTTTTTATATGTCACTTTAAAAAAACCATAATAACGAGTGTTTTTTTATCTTTAATATAAGCACCACATTGCTATACTTATATAGAAAAAATTACGTTTCAATCAGATGTTTTAGTCCATTGTGTTTTCTCTATATTGTTTTAATTGTATAGCGATTCAAGGCATTGTGTTTTACAGTAAAACACCATGAACTATAAGACACCGTAATATTGCAAATACCATTTACATTCAATCTTTCAGTCTTTTTTCTATGGTGTTTTATTTTAGCAATTCAAAACAGATTATGGTGGCTTGTAAAATAAAACACCATAGAAAACAAAATTGAATGTAAATGGTATTTGCAATGTTATGGTGTCTTATATACGTTCATGGTGTTTTTCCTGTAAAACACAACACTTTGAATCACTATACAATTAAAACAACATAGACAAAACACCATGGACTTTAACATACGATCGAAATGTAAAATTTTTTCTCTATATAAGTATAGCAATATGGTACTCATATTAAAGATAAAAAACACTCGTTATTATGGTGTAATTTTTTAAAAAAGTTACGTATAAAAAGTTATTGACGTTTAAAAAAGACGGGAGGAACTTGTATGTGCATTGCATATGAGTTTTTGAATTTAAAAATGTTAAATTTACCTTTATACCCTAAATATAGAAAATTAGTTATTTTAAGAGTTAATTACATAATTAGTCCATGTGGTTTACACAAAGTAACAATCTAAGGTACTAATAGTTTAAAATCACTTCCTAAGGTACTAACTTTCCATTTTTTAACATCTGAGGGAATTGTCACACCCCGGATTTCCACTGTGTCACCGGTGGGCCCGGTGGGGAGTATCGTGACGTGGTTGGCAACATAATAGTCAAACAACACAATATTTAATATGCACAGCGGAAGCAAAATGTAAGATATAATTCAACCGAATAAAATGTTGTAATATCAAGTATCACAATAATCGATTGTTTATCCACAGACGGATCGAAAATAAAATAGAAACAATAGTTCAACAGATTTTGACATCTAGAGCTTGCGAGACTTGAGTAATGATGCCTGGAGTAGCCAGCCTATTTCGTCTAGCACCTGCACTTAACCCTTTTTGGAAAATACGTCAGTTTACACTGGTAAATACAACTCAACTGACTCGTTTTGAAAAGAGTTTGTAAATTGATTTGAATGCACTTCGGCACAAAATATCTTTATAACTTGGGACAATTATTTGTATATAATCTTGTATACAGATTTACTTATTTGCCGTCCATTAGCACCGGTTAGAAGAGCCGGTTTAAGTTAACTGACACGCCACAGGTATAATGCCCACAAGGTTGATTCCTTTACGTGGATTACCAGTTTTTACATAATACATCTGTCAGGTGTACGCCTACACCCCGTGCTTAGGTGGTGGCCATTTCGTAAAATGATGCCAAGGATATCCGGGACATGGTCATTTAACACCCAAGGGCCATACATCAAATAATACAGAATAAAGCGGGTTATGTAAATACATTAATCACAATCCGATTTAAATGACTACATACCCGACCAAGTGGTACTTTTATAGTACCGTATCCCAAGCCCGTATAGGGAAAATAAGTTAAGAGTATTTACCTGAGCAAAGTATCAATCAAATACAGCAAATGCAAGTACTTTTACTGGGCTCCTAATCTGGAACGAAGGTTTATAATAACCTATTAGATTTCTAACGGGTCCTTGATTAAGCCTTAGCTTAGACCGGTTAGTTTCAATGATACGGTTCGTACGCACTATTAAGCGAAGACCGGATAGAATGTGATTTAGACCCGGCAAGTTCGGAGACTTGATTAATATGGGTATTTCATACACACTCTGGATTTTGAGATAAAACCGATAAGTTTTGACCCGTTTCGGCTAATTTATGTAAACTAGTTACATAAACCGAACCGCACGCATAATAAGCGTAACGGGTAATAATGAGAGCCATTTACAGGTTTCCTAAGTTAATATGCTCCAAATATGTTGTGACATCAGTAAGATATCATTTATTATGCCC
Source organism: Helianthus tuberosus (assembly GCA_030545235.1). NCBI lineage: Eukaryota > Viridiplantae > Streptophyta > Magnoliopsida > Asterales > Asteraceae > Helianthus > Helianthus tuberosus. The sequence goes on from CM060400.1 coordinate 147,299,870, forward strand.
GAAATGAATTTAAACACAAACTATGCCCCGTAGGGGTAGTTTGGTCATTTATAAGGTGATAAAAGAGTTTAAGTAATATCCTGAGTTACAGGTCTGATGTAATCAGCAAAGATAATCAATTTGCTAAGTTATATCAATAGGGTAAGTATATATGTGAAATTTATCAGTTATAACCAAACTATGCACCGTAGGGGCATTTTGGTAATTTCTCATAAGCCGAAAAGCTCAAAACTGAAGTACGAGGTTAAAAAATTTTGCTTACTGTTAAAATATTATTATTTACCTCAAATATCAGTAGGTATCACCCTTAGTATGTTTAAAATAGATCTAATACATACTAGGCGTTAAAAACGCTTAATTAGGCGATTAGAAGCCGTTTCCGGGTTCTATATAGAAATCTGATATTTTTATTATTCCAGGAGGTTTAAAATAATTTATTTATCATATGTAATCAGTAGCAAAAGGTTTGGAGTCGTTTAGATATGTAAAACTCATTTTATGGCCCGTAAGGGCAAAACCGACAATTACCGGATTAAGCCTACGACTATAAGTTATGCTCAGCCTAAAATTAATTAAAAATCTTCAAAAATCACAAAATAATATATTACATCAGTGGGTAAAGATTTTGATATCAAAAAGTAGGCTTAACTAGGCTATACGCTAATTACGCCGTTTTATTAACATAAAGCTTTCATTTTACGCTAACGAGCATAACTCTTAATCTACACCTCAAACTGATGTCAAACTTTGCATACAAGTTTATATATCAGTAACTAAGGTTTCTACATTTTTACATTTTCACAAATCACGTTTTAAGGTGAAAAGGGCATAATGGTCAACATATGAGCAGTTAACGGAATCATGCGTATTAATTGGTTAACTAATGAACCATGGTGTATAATCACAAAGGGTTATACTAGCATGTAACCTGGTCCAAATGAAGCTCTAAGGTATTTCTAAAACATACCATAACGGGTCAGAACTGAAAGTCAAAGTGAAAGTCAAACTATGCGACTTTCGGTTCCGAACCGGGTCTTTACTAAAAGTTGTCGGGTTGAACATGTTTAGACATGTTCTTACACTTATTACTAAGTTATATTACTGATCAAACATGTTGTATATGTTCTACATTGCTAATTATGCATAAATTGGAAACTACGTATCCTGTTGACTTTTTATTAGTAAGTTTGACCCGACATTAGACCTAGTTAGAGTGGGAATCAGGGGGAACCCTTTTAAGGGTTTATTACCCACATAATTACCAACTTATAACTACTTTTAATTTGACTAATCACTGGACCATTAGTGATTAATCTTGAAGTCAACAGTTAATTACGACGGTTTGACTTTTAAGCTAAAACTAAGCTAAAACTTAATTAAGAAAGGTTAAGCAAACTTACAAGAGTCCTATGAACGACTAGGAAGGTGCTCTTGTGCTCCACAAATGATCAGATTGCAAGAATGAAAGTGTGAAGCATTGGTTGCAACTCAAGGCCTTTATATAGTGGTTTAATCACCACGAAATGTTGACACACAAGTCTACAACCATCCACAACTCACAACAAGTGTCCCTAGATGTTTAGGGGTTGTTTAGGGGCCAAGCATGAAGAAGAAAATCGATTTAATGGAGGATACAAGGCTATGGCAGACAAGAGATCAAACAAAATATAAAATCTGATCTGGTAAGGCCGTCGCGTAGCGCGACGGCAAGGGATGTAAGGCTCGCGCTACGCGAGCATGTGAGGTCAGCCAACATTATTTTCCATAATTGCAGTTTTGGTCCTTGGCTCTTCAAACTTTGTTTAGACCTCATTTTCTTGCATTTTGAGCCCTCGTAATTGACGTATAAGGGCTTCAAGACATATACCCATTTTGTTAAGTCCCCGGTTAACTTTATTGTTACCCGAAAAGTCCTAACTTTCAACGTTGACGCTTTAATCCCTCGCACATGAATTTGATCATAACTTTCTCATACGATAACGAAACTTTATGAAATTCATGTCGTGCATTCTAGTGAGCATAATTAACCGTTACAAAGCTTTGGGTTTGTCAAAAGGTCACTCAGAGGTATAACTTAAACATGTTGACACATTTAACCCCTGTAGTTTGTAACCTCTCACTTTTAGCTTCGTATGATCCATGATTTGTTCGTGTAAGGGTATGAGCGTCATGTAGGGTTACTGTAAATTATATCTATCCCTTGTTGACATTTTGAACCCTTATATTCATATACTTTCCATGTTTGTCAACTTTAGTCCCTCTAGAGTATACTTTCACACGTTCAAGCTTATGACACGTGTCAATACATTATAGGACGTGAATTTTCGAGGTGTTACATCCTCACCCCCTTAAAATAAATCTCGACCTCGAGATTTGCTTAAAGTAAAGGAAGTACTTTTCTGTCGTATCATGGATTTAATTTCCATAGTATATTTGGGCCTCCAAGGGTATCCCAGTTGACCTATACAAGAGGTGCATACTTTCTTTTAGAGCTCCTTAACCTGTCGATTCTCAATCGACATAGGTTGCTCATACTATCATAGATCTGCATACCATTATGTGATAGTGCTTTTCGACTTATTGGTGACACGTCGCTAAATCATTAGTGTGGGTCACATTGCGCGTTCCACCAAGCTCCTAAATTAGGTCGTAGCTCGTAAGCTATTTAGTCTTGATACATTCGAATCCTTCGAATGACTTTATATATTCCAAGCTTAACTAACCTGAAAATTTCTACTCGGCACACCCTTCCAGGGTGTTATCTTTTGTTGAACCTTATCTTTTAACCAGAACTTAGGAGGGTTGCTATTTTCATAAATCCTTGATTTCCTGCCGTATACTGGCAACTTACAATCGATTATGGATTTGTGTGATCTTAGTTGTTGTTTCCTATGCAACTTTCAGATCTTGATAACTGGACTTACCAATTCTCTATTTAACAATAGATGTTTAACATTTCATCTATACAAGGTCTCCAAAGGAGTAGCCTTAATACTTACAAATCAATTATTATAGAAAAGCTTATCTTAAGGTGGGATGGTTATCCCAATCATTACTTAAAACTAATCTTAAGGAGTAGCTAATCCTTATAGTTAGTTGAATAACTCAACGATCCTGGGTAGTTGATGGCGATTCTTAATCGTTGTTAAAATAGGGTTGCGGTAATGAGTGCATAAGCAAAATGAACCGTCTTTCTTATCTAACAATATCAAACTCTCGGAATATCGAGTTAGGCTATATGAACCCTCTATTTTAAAGCTTAGTTAATCAGGGTTTCGATTCTTCCATGATGGTACTAGCCGTCATGGAGATTTCATAATAATACAGCCTTAAATGGGATATAAATCTTAATTCTACCTGCCTTTCAGGGGTAAACAGGGTAATCTTAGGAGAAGATAATCAAGATGCAAGGAGGTTACAGAAATTTCCATATCTCAGGCTCCAGTTCACCCATCATTGCTTGTGTCAAATAGGTGACACCTTTATGTTACTAGTCCACGAATTCCTTAATCGGAAACATTTACTTGGACAATTTCATTATGGATATCTCCTTTGAATACCATTAGTTGACTTTAGTACCACATGACCTCTCGGAATATCTTTGTGGTCCCATGCATTAAACCTCCATACCGATCAGGCATGGAAGTAATCTATGGAACTTATTAAGATACACCAATCCTCATATGGCGCTTTTATCATACCATCTGGGATTCGGAATCGATAGAGATTAAAGAGATATCAACTATATATGCTGACGCACTTCCTCTTAGAGAGAGGACATTTCGAGAACTCTACAATTGAAGGTTTCTGATAGGAACAAAAGAAATGATTCTTCCAATTTCGTCTGTAACTTTTACCTTACACTTAATATCTGGGGTTTGTATGGGAAAATTTCTAAAAGATTGCTAAGCTTAAGATCTTATGAGAGACTTAGCAGCATCTTAACCCAAACGTATCTCCTTGAGTGGTCAAAGGCTCACCATAAGGAGTTTTGATAACTACTTGCTTCTTATCATCCACAATATGGGCTTGGCTACCAGACGACCAACCCATTCTTATCACTATATCGAGTCCTTTATTATATAAATGGAAACGAGGGCAGCAGAAAAGAATGATTCCTAATATATATAAAACATCCATCTAATATAGCTGAAGCAGTCTCTGAGGTACCATCGGTCAATTTTACTTTACATTTAACGCTTAGAGTTTTAGCAGGCAGATTTAATGATTTACAAAATCTATTGTCTACGGAAGACTTATCTGAACCTGAATCAATTAATACTCTAGCATGAGCGTTATTGATAAAGAAAATACCTGTTGTAACATTGTCATCCTGAATAGTCTCCTGAGCGCCCATTTGAGAGCTTCCAGCTTCGATCTTCTTAGTCTCCCCAGGCTTCTTGGTTTTATTTGGGCAATTTGTCTTAATGTGGCCTATTTCATTGCAACCATAGCAGGTTGCGTCTCCCAATCTCTTGCAATCCAAGGTCTTATGTTCCTTGGACTTGCAGATTCCACAGGGTAGAGGCTGAGATTCCAATCTGCATTTCCCGAGTTGGTATTTCCTACAGGTTTTGCATCTGGTCTTTTCACCTGACCGCTGGTTGTTCTTCAGGTCCTTGCATTCATGGGTCTTGTGATCCATCTCCTTACAGATGACACATCCCCTGGTCTGATCATAGAAACATTTTCCAAAGTGCTTCTTCCCGCAGGTTCCACATTCGGGTTTTGCCTTCTTTGGCTTGGACTGGTTATAGCTCGAACTAGTCCTACCCTTTTTGTAACCTTTATTCGGGGTATTATCGTACTTTCGCTTATGATCCCTTAACGCTCGGTTCACGGCCTTGTTTACAGCTGTATCTAACATAGCCTGTAACTCGGCGCCCGTTAAATTCAGCCTTGTATCATCATTCTGATTAACTGGATAATTGTGAGCTTCAGAGGAGTTAACCATGGTGAAGCTTTGAAGGCTACAAACCAATTAGTAATAATTGATTTAATTATATGCTGAATTGTCGAATTTGTTGATTAAATAGCTATGGTGTAAATAAACCATATAGGCCAAAAGATAGTATTTAAGTTATTTGATTATGTTCTGCCTAGGTTTTTAAATAAACCATCCTTGGCGTGTAAACAGAATATAATCCTTCATATTTACTAGACAGGGGACATAAATCATGACTGTCAATGTCGTACTGACATTTTATATAGCACAAGAGTTTGTTCCCAAGGACTCTTGATGGCACAGGGCCTTGCCACTAGGGAAAAATCTAAAACATAATCGATGATTCCTTTGGATCGGAAAATTTCATAGTTCATTGTCTTGACAAGAATTTATGAAATAAAAACTATCTTTTCATGTATACACCTTTTCCCGTAGGTATACACCCCAAATGGATGTTTTGATGCGTACATCAAGTTCGACGTTTACTAGCCATGATTCCTATTGATCATTTACGCTAATTAAGAGATTTGGAAAACTCCTAATATAAGGATGATAAGTGTGATTTTATCGCATCACTGTTGTCGGGAGTGTTAACACATTTGCAGATGTTAACGAGGATCTGAATCTCTTTTTAAACAGGTTTTACCATCTTAGCTAGGTCTTCAAAGACATTCAAGCTAGGTCAAACCTTTTAAGATTCTCTTTTAATATTTATACTGGCAGGAAAGGAAGGATATTTATTTCTATTCAGGATTTTTATTAATATTATCCTGGATTTAATTAAAATATAACTATAGCACAAAAATCAAGTCACAAGGACAATTTTTAATTTATAAGCCATGATTTCAGAGAATCGAGGCAAATTTATAAATTAGTAATAGCACAAAAGGCTTAGTCACGTGGACAAGTTTAATTTATAAGCCATGATTTCAGAGAATCGAGGCAATTTAGTAATAGCACAAAAGGCCTAGTCACGTGGACATGTTTAATTTATAAGCCATGATTTCAGAGAATCGAGGCAATTTAGTAATAGCACAAAAGGCCTAGTCACGTGGACAAGTTTAATTTATAAGCCATGATCGTTTGGGATCGAGGCATTTAGGGTGAATCAAAGTTCATTACTTTTTCTTGACAGGGAGTTGTAGGCTACCACTGTCTTTAGTCTCAGAGGACATTAACTATAGCCCTTAGGCATTTCCCTTCTAAGGGATGTTTATAATATGATCATCTTATAGGATGATATAAGCCATGATTTCTAAATCAATAGACTATATAAGAAAATTGGAAGAATCCAATATAAGAATGACTGTTGTGATTTTCTCGAATCACATCTGTCAAGAGTGCTAACACGTTCTTAGGTGTTAACAAGGATTTGAATCTCTTGAATAGGTCCTACCATCTTGGCCTTGTCATATAGGCTAGGTTTACCTTTAAGATTCCTTTTTAATAATAAACGCAGAACAATCCTAACTCAGGATGTTAATAAGGATCTAAACCTAAATTGAGGAACTGCCATCTTGGCCAGGTCTTAATAATGACACGAGGCTAGGTCTTGTCCCTTTTTAGATTTTGCCATTTTATTATAATGGTAGATCTTATCATATAGGAATGATATTTTAAACATAATCGTTCCTTTAAAATTTAAACAAGTATATGGTCGCCCTAAACGGGACTTCTTAAGGAAATGACTTGCCCATGCAAAGGCTAATCAGAAAAATAACAAGGAAGTAATTAAAAGACAATGAAATGAATTAGGATTAGTCCTATGTTCTTGTCTAGACTCAAGAATGTGCAACTGTGTAACTGAGATTAAACACAAAAGGCTAGTGTTTAATTCACTCAGTGTTGGCTCTGATACCAACCTGTCACACCCCAGATTTCCACTGTGTCACCGGTGGGCCCGGTGGGGAGTATCGTGACGTGGTTGGCAACATAATAGTCAAACAACACAATATTTAATATGCACAGCGGAAGCAAAATGTAAGATATAATTCAACCGAATAAAATGTTGTAATATCAAGTATCACAATAATCGATTGTTTATCCACAGACGGATCGAAAATAAAATAGAAACAATAGTTCAACAGACTTTGACATCTAGAGCTTGCGAGACTTGAGTAATGATGCCTGGAGTAGCCAACCTATTTCGTCTAGCACCTGCACTTAACCTTTTTGGAAAATACGTCAGTTTACACTGGTAAATACAACTCAACTTACTCGTTTTGAAAAGAGTTTGTAAATTGATTTGAATGCACTTCGGCACAAAATATCTTTATAACTTGGGACAATTATTTGTATATAATCTTGTATACAGATTTACTTATTTGCCATCCATTAGAACCGGTTAGAAGAACCGGTTTAAGTTAACTGACACGCCACAGGTATAATGCCCACAAGGTTGATTCCTTTACGTGGATTACCAGTTTTTACATAATACATCTGTCAGGTGTACGCCTACACCCCGTGCTTAGGTCGTGGCCATTTCGTAAAATGATGCCAAGGATATCCGGGACATGGTCATTTAACCCCCAAGGGCCATACATCAAATAATACAGAATAAAGCGGGTTATGTAAATACATTAATCACAATCCGATTTAAATGACTACATACCCGACCAAGTGGTACTTTTATAGTACCGTATCCCAAGCCCGTATAGGGAAAATAAGTTAAGAGTATTTACCTGAGCAAAGTATCAATCAAATACAGCAAATGCAAGTACTTTTACTAGGCTCCTAATCTGGAACGAAGGTTTATAATAACCTATTAGATTTCTAACGGGTCCTTGATTAAGCCTTAGCTTAGACCGGTTAGTTTCAATGATACGGTTCGTACGCACTATTAAGCGAAGACCGGATAGAATGTGATTTAGACCCGGCAAGTTCGGAGACTTGCTTAATATGGGTATTTCATACACACTTTGGATTTTGAGATAAAACCGATAAGGTTTTACCCGTTTCGGCTAATTTATGTAAACTAGTTACATAAACCGAACCGCACACGTAATAAGCGTAACGGGTAATATTTAGAGCCATTTACAGGTTTCCTAAGTTAATATTCTCCAAATATGTTGTGACATCAGTAAGATATCATTTATTATGCCCGAAATGAATTTAAACACAAACTATGCCCCATAGGGGTAGTTTGGTCATTTATAAGGTGATAAAAGAGTTTATGTGATATCATGAGTTACAGGTCTGATGTAATCAGCAAAGATAATCAATTTTCTAAGTTATATCAGTAGGGTAAGTATATATGTGAAATTTATCAATTATAACCAAACTATGCACCGTAGGGGCATTTTGGTAATTTCACATAAGCCGAAAAGCTCAAAACTGAAGTCTGAGGTTAACAACTTTTGCTTACTGTTAAAATATTATTATTTACCTCAAATATCAGTAGGTATCACCCTTAGTATGTTTAAAATAGTTCTAGTACATACTAGGCGTTAAAAACGCTTAATTAGGCGATTAGAAGCCGTTTCCGGGTTCTATATAGAAATCTGATATTTTTATTATTTCATGAGGTTTAAAATAATTTATTTATCATATGTAATCATTAGCAAAAGGTTTGGAGTCGTTTAGATATGTAAAACTCATTTTATGGCCCGTAAGGGCAAAACCGACAATTACCGGATTAAGCCTACGACTATAAGTTATGCTCAGCCTAAAATTAATTAAAAATCTTCAAAAATCCCAAAATAATATATTACATCAGTGGGTAAAGAGTTTGATATCAAAAAGTAGGCTTAACTAGGCTATACGCTAATTACGCCGTTTTATTAACATAAAACTTTCATTTTACGCTAACGAGCATAACTCTTAATCTACACCTCAAACTGATGTCAAACTTTGCATACAAGTTTATATATCAGTAAGTAAGGTTTATACATTTTTACATTTTCACAAATCACGTTTTAAGGTGAAAAGGGCATAATGGTCAACATATGAGCAATTAACGAAATCATGCGTATTAATTGGTTAACTAATGAACCATGGTGTATAATCACAGAGGGTTATACTAGCATGTAATCTGGTCCAAATGAAGCTCTAAGGTATTTCTAAAACATACCATAACGGGTCAGAACTGAAAGTCAAAGTGAAAGTCAAACTATGCGACTTTCGGTTCCGAACCGGGTCTTTACTGAAAGTTGTCGGGTTGAACATGTTTAGACATGTTCTTACACTTATTACTAAGTTATATTACTGATCAAACATGTTGTATATGTTCTACATTGCTAATTATGCATAAATTGGAAACTACGTATCCTGTTGACTTTTTATTAGTAAGTTTGACCCGACATTAGACCTAGTTAGAGTGGGAATCAGGGGGAACCCTTTTAAGGGTTTATTACCCACATAATTACCAACTTATATCTACTTTTAATTTGACTAATCACTGGACCATTAGTGATTAATCTTGAAGTCAACCGTTAATTACGACGGTTTGACTTTTAAGCTAAAACTAAGCTAAAACTTAATTAAGAAAGGTTAAGCAAACTTACAAGAGTCCTATGAAAGACTAGGAAGGCTTGGAAGGTGCTCTTGTGCTCCACAAATGATCAGATTGCAAGAATGAAAGTGTGAAGCATTGGTTGCAACTCAAGGCCTTTATATAGTGGTTTAATCACCACAAAATGTTGACACACAAGTCTACAACCATCCATAACTCACTAACAAGTGTCCCTAGATGTTTAGGGGTTGTTTAGGGGCCAAGCATGAAGAAGAAAATCGATTTAATGGAGGATACAAGGCTATGGCAGACAAAAGATCAAACAAAATCAAAAATCTTATCTGGTAAGGCCGTCGCGTAGCGCGACGGCAAGGGATGTAAGGCTCGCGCTACGCGAGCATGTGAGGTCAGCCAACATTATTTTCCATAATTGCAGTTTTGGTCCTTGGCTCTTCAAACTTTGTTTAGACCTCATTTTCTTGCATTTTGAGCCCTCGTAATTGACGTATAAGGGCTTCCAGACATATACCCATTTTGTTAAGTCCCCGGTTAACTTTATTGTTACCCGAAAAGTCCTAACTTTCAACGTTGACGCTTTAATCCCTCGCACATGAATTTGATCATAACTTTCTCATAGGATAACGAAATTTATGAAATTTATGTCGTGCATTCTAGTGAGCATAATTAACCGTTGCAAAGCTTTGGGTTTGTCAAAAGGTCACTCAAAGGTATAACTTAAACATGTTGACACATTTAACCCCTGTAGTTTGTAACCTCTCACTTTTAGCTTCGTATGATCCATGATTTGTTCGTGTAAGGGTATGAGCGTCATGTAGGGTTACTGTAAATTATATCTATCCCTTGTTGACATTTTGAACCCATATATTCACATACTTTCCATGTTTGTCAACTTTAGTCCCTCTAGAGTATACTTTCACACGTTCAAGCTTATGACACGTGTCAATACATTATAGGACGTGAATTTTCGAGGTGTTACAGGTATTAACGTTTAATGGCTGGTTAACTTTAACTCGGACACCCTCAAGTGCAAAAAACGTGAAGGTATAATGGTCATTGTTGCTTCTAAGGCTTTCCCTCCCAATATATAACCTGTTCCCCCCGTCCCCCATTTACTGAAACCTTAGTCCGTTTGTTTCCGAAGTAACTCGCATCAACTAGCACTAGTTTGATGTGAACCTTTAGGAGTAATTCATTAAATTGGTTAGAGCTAAACTAATAACATACCCTTCGTATTATCTCACTAAGGATTCCAGCCTAAACCCCTTAAAAATAGAAGACATCAGCACCTTTCATTGAAACAAGACATAAAATCAACAAACTAGGAGAAACAGATAAACTGATTCACTGTCACACCCCGACCACGTCAGACAACGAAACGTGGCGGAAACGTCGGGGAGTGTTGTAACAGAATTAATTGTTTCAAATCCATGGCAATTAAAGTTTCGTTTTATTATACAAACAAGAGAGTTACATTGTTTTAAACAAGAAACAAAGAGTACATAACAAAAATTAACTAGTTCTTGTCTCGTTTTAAGTCACTAAGGCCCAAGTCCGCCTAAGTGTATCTCGATAAGTCCTATGCATCAACTCCTGAAAACACATGTGAAAATAGGTACGTCAGCATAAAAATCCCTGTGAGATACATAGGTTTTGTGAAAATAGGATTCATGACTTGTAAGTTTAAGAAAATGTTTAATAAAGTTTAGTCATGAACCTTGTAAATTGATTTGTTTTGTAAATCGTTTGAAAAACAATAAGTTCAGATGATATGTATAAGTAAGAGAATAATGTATGGTTAAATGAATAACCATGTAAAATGAGTTTGTATAAGATAAGTTGTTTGTAAAAACAATGTCTTGTGAAAAATATGTTATTTGTATAAAATGTTATATGTCTCAAATTGAAATGATTCAAATAACGCTACGATATGTAATACCATGCAACACTTATATATAGGAAGTACCAGCGGCGTATCCACCGTGCTTGTATCATATTACACACGCCTCATTACTTAAATCACTTACTCAAACCAAACCATCAAGATGTAATGTTTAACAATTGTAGAAATGTTTAGGTATAGTCAAATGTCTATTGTCAAATGGTTCACATGGTTCAATAGATACAAATGGTTCTCATAATGCAATATAATGTGTTCATATGCTGGATGAGCATATGCAACAAAATGTAATGTAAAACAATGTACTAAGTATGCACACAATGGACATACATAGCATGAAATGTAATGTAAAACAATGTACTAAGTATGCACACAATGGACATACATAGCATGAAATGTAATGTAAACAATGTACTAAGTTTGTACACAATGGGCATACATAGCATGAAATGTAATGTAAAACAATGTACTAAGTATGCACACAATGGACATACATAGCATGAAATGTAATGTAAAACATGTACTATAAATGTACTAATGAACATAGCAAGTATATGATGTGAAAACATGGAAAGCATGAAAGTAACAAGTAGGCACATGTGTTTCACCCCAAAACAGTTTGAAAACGGTAAAAGAGGGGTCTATGTACTCACTTGAGATTGCTCAATAGACTTTAGATATCCACCAAGCAAAGCTAGAAAGTCACGAATATCAAATGGCACCTAATATAGGTAACTACATTAATAATCGGACCTATATCGGAGGATTCGATATAATGAGGGCTCGTAAACCAAATGAGTATGGGAACTCATATAATATGGTTTAACAAAGCCTACATACTAAAATGAAACCTAACCTAAGTGCTTACGCCCCATCACGACCCGTTTAAGTAGCTTATGCTACTTTAACGCGTCGTTCGCGTGAAACGCGTTCGGACCGCCTAACTAGCCCTATGATAAGTAAAATATGCCTTAACATGTCTAATATTGTTGCCAAATCAGTTAAGATGTCAAAAGTTATGTTACATATGCTTAAAATGAATTTTGGCAGTCGAAGGGCATTTTGGTAATTTACCTAAGGCATATATACTACCTATCATACAACTACTCAAACGATGTGACCATAAGGTATAACCTCAGAAGGTTATTCCCTATACAACTATGGTCACCTAATGTGTTTGGTCGGATCCTAATGATCGACCAAACGGGTCGGGTTCGAAAGTATAAGCGATTGTTTAGATCGCTTACCTTACGACCCTATATAAGCACTAAACTAAAAGTGACGAGCTAAGCATGTTAAAACATGCTTAACTAAGTTTAGAAAACAGGTTTGGTATCAAAACAAACGGTTTTGATACCTAAAAGTAGTTTGGTTACAAAATACGCAATAACACGCATTTTGGCCGAAACTACGACTCGTCACTGAGCCTAGATAACGTGGTAATCAGTAGGTATAGTCACTAGGGACTATAACCATCGTGATTACACTCACGTTATGAAGTTCAAACGAACTTCGCATTGACCATACACTGATCAATGCAGAAAGTCAAACAAAGTTTGACTTTAACGCTTAAAACGAATGAAAAGAACGAAAGAACACTTACAAAGGGTCCCCGCAAGATTGATAATCCAAGTATTCTCATGTATGAGGTGATGAAACACCCCAACTTAGAGAATTCTCAGATTTCAAGTGGGTTTTGCAAATGAATCAAAGGGGTATTTATAGGATTTGGACCACCGTTAGGATCGTTCCTCGAATACCGTGCTTTGATCTTGTCCCTACACTTGTTGCAAACTTGTGGTAACTCAAAATGGTCCCCAACATCAGGGATTGACATGTGGCATTGGCCTTTGGGGTGTATAAGAGCTGTTAACAGCTATTAAAACAGCTTTTGCTGTTCTGAAGGGGCCTCGCGTGACGCCTAGGGGGCTAGGTGTCACGCCTAGGTCCTTCTGATCAGCAACCAGTTTCCAAAGTTTCCATTTCAGTCCCCGTTGTGTATTAAGGCCATTTTCGACATGTTTAAGGCTCGTTAAGTCATTTTCAAGGCTCCAAAAGGATGCCTAAACATTGTGGACATGAAACATGCTCAAAAATATGCCGGATGTTGGTTCGTTTGGTCGTACGATCGCGATGTTCGCTTAATTACGACGGAATGCGCATAAGCGCGAAAAACGATCCAAATTGCGCGACGAATGGATTTTTCTCATGCCAAACACTAAAATAAAATATTTTAGTGCTTACATAAATTTTTGGATGTCCGGATGTATTCAGAATGTAAGTTATGCGCGAAAATGCAAACTTGTGCACTTTTTGACGCTTTTAGTCCCTGAATGAGCCAAAAGTTTATTTTAGCACACCGAACCCCTCAAAGCCTATTTTTAAGCTATGTAAAGGATATTTATGGTATGTTTAACTTATGGCCATGTTCCGGAATGTCTGTTACAGTTCAAATTGGCATACTTTCGTAGTTTGTCAAATTTAGTCCCTGTAGGCGAATTAACTTGTTTTTGCCATACCAAAGCCTTCAAAACTTATTTCTAAGTTATGTAAAGGTTATTTAAGATATGTTAAGCCTATGTCACTGTTACGGAGTGTTTGTTGCATTAAACTGGTTATATTCACGCATCGGTGCGCGTATAACCTTCCAGAAAACGATTTAGAGCCCGAAATCAAACAAGAATTGATATGTGCAAACGATACACATATTTATACAAATCCCAAGTATGAAATACAATATTTCATTGGTTTGGTATTTGTTTGATGGTTGAAGTGACACAGGTATCACAGTCTCCCCTACTTTAGGAAATTTCGTCCCGAAATTTAATTTTAGGAGAAACTTGTGAGGACAATGGTGATGTTTTCGCTTTGAATGAATCCCTTGAACCCTAAGTAGAGCTCTGGGCCATGATAGGGTTCTTAGTGAAATTGTTAATCCCTCAAAGTGAAGTCCTTGTAGTAGCAAAACATGGAGTTTCGAACTACGGGCTGAAATTTTTTTCGAAATTGTTAATCCCTCAATAAGAATGTTTCATTTTACATAGATAATTAATTTCTAGTCTTCCTTTTTAATAGCTAACTACATTAAATTTGTAACTTATTTTCAAAATATATATTTTTTCAAAAAATAAAAAAAATTAGTTTAAAGTGTAGGACAAATTAATAGGTGTGTAGGATAAATTACGAGTTGTGTAGGATAAATTTACGTATGTGTAGCATAAATTTTTGAAATGTGTAGGATAACTTTTATGTGTGTAGGCAATGAAAATTAGTGTAGAGAAAAATAGTCTTTATAAGTAATTAATTACTTAATGATTGTAATAAATGAGATGAAAGAATAACTACTTGATATTTTACAATTGTACCCTTTGTTCTTTTTGTTCTCAATTAATTTTTCTTCTCAAATGAACCTCCCCATATATATATATATATTGTCTTGTTTATTATATTATGTATATATACTAAATTAGAAACTTATGTATTATATGGAATTGGATCAATTAACATCGCTTCCGGAGATGTGGGGTTGACGAGGAATGTCTTTGACATGTCCCCGGAGACCTATCGGTCTTGTACAGAAAGTCTCCTTCAAAAAAAAATAGTGATTAATAAGTGGAAAAAATAAATGAAATGGTTAAGAAAATAAGTATTAAATAAATGAAATATTCAAGGAGAATATATTAATAAGGAAAATATTAAATTGTCGAGAAACAATAAATGAAAAGAATTTCATTCGGTTATGCAGTTATTAGCGGGGAAGTTTTCAAAGGATTACTAGAATTTTGGACACATAGAATTGTGACACGTAACGAAATGAGTTACTTATCTATAGGACGACTTTCAACCAATCTGACTTCTCATTTTAAACTACTTTTATTTAGCTTTTAACCGTTTGTTCTGTTAGAGATAAAACATAACCCAAATCGATCCATTCTAAAAAATTGGGTTGAAGTTGCCACATTACAAAACATACATAAACATATGCAAAGAGCTAAAATAAGTCATGATATACACGAAATGGACATAAAACAAAATAATTACTTGAATATCTTTTACTATAATGACATAACAAAAAATACAATGGGTCAACAAATTTTTGCTTATATTTTGTTTTAATTTTTTAATAATTAATACACGAGTATCACAATATCACTTATCCTTATCCTTCCTTATTTACCTATTATAAATTTACCTACATTTGGTGCATAGAGAAGTTGTACTCTATGCTTAGGGATATTTCAAAAAAAATTGATATTACAATTTTAACCCAAAAGTTTTCTATCTTTCCCAATTTAGCCTTACAACTTTTTTACTTTCAACTTTGATCCCCTATACTTTTGTATTTCACAAAATTTTCGTTGTACGTTTTGTTCTTAATTTTGCGAGTTAACACGACACAACATTCATGTGTGGTTCAACGTTTTTACGTTTTGTTTTACGCTTTGTTCTAAACTTTGCGAGTTACCATGACACAACATGCGTGTGTGGTTCAATGTTTTTATGTCGTTTATTTTTCCCGTTTGATAGGTTCGTTGCAATGCGCGGGTCCTAAATCGATTTAGTTATTATTTTCAATGTTTTACGTTTCGATCTAATTTATTCGCATTAACACGCCGCAACTTCAGTGTTCATGGTCGTTGGCGGTGCTATGGCATTGGTGTTATTTGTAACGATTTTACGCCCCCACCGCAACGCGATAGAGCTTAATACTAGTTTTAATTTAATATTATACCTAAATTTCATCTTCCAAAATTTTCCTTATTTCCTAAAAGATATTATTTAGTTCAGTCCGTATAAATATTAATGTTTGTAACAAATGTGTACCTGATATACAAATGGCTCAACAATTTTGCAAAAAATAATTACCCTAATGTCACATCCCGACTTGCAACGAAAGTAAAAAAGGGATGCAACTTACACCTCTGGTATCAACCTCATTGTTTATAAAAAGACATAAACATATTATGTACATCATTTTACATTATAAAGTGGGTGGTTACACACGATAAGTAGAGTAACACAAACAAGTTCCCTAGAACTTCTTAATTTTCTACTATTATTTTTGCCTCTATGTACAGTAGTATCTGAACACCAAAACTTGTTCAACTAGCATTCTTCCTTAGGTTTACCTGAAAAACATGTTAAAAGCAGTCAACTACAAATAGTTGGTGAGCTTCACCGGGTTTATTTGTATCAAATTAGTGTATACGTAAATTCGGTTTAACACATGTGATGTAATTATAGTAAGCCCACAAGTGAAACCTCGACTATTCATCCATACCCACGTGGCCCACATAAACCACGTTTGTATAACAATCCTCAAAGAAAACCGACACCCTCGAATTATGTCCGAGACCCTAAAATATTTTAAAATATCCCAATATGTCCCTAAAAACACCCCATACGTGAAAACCGGCCCCAAATACCCTAAATATTATAAAAAATAATTAAAAATGGAGTTTTTAAGTTTGTCGCGGGCCGCGTAGACTTCTTAAGAGTCTTACGCGGGCCGCTAGAAATCAAGAAATGTGACGCAGCCCGGTGATGACACGTGTCATCATCGTGGCGAGTCTAGTCGCTGATCCGAACGAGCTACACGTTGACCTGGGTTTGACGCGGGCCGCGTAGACCCTTGTCTACCCTTACGCGGGCCGCATAGAAGTTGAAGACAGGCCCTATATATAGAGGCCATCGGATTTCAGTCGAGACTCGTTCAAACTTTCTTTCTTTCTCTCAATTCTGAATATTAGGCAATATAATCGGGTATTATACCCCCCCCCCCTAAATAGCGAAGTTCTGCTCCGTTGTAAGTATTATAACCCCTGGATACGTATTATTTACGCTGCCCGATTGACCTAGGGTTCCGTAACGGCTGTCGTGGTTCTGCCCGACGTAGTCGTTGGAATGCCGTCTCGGGGAGGGTATTACTAATGTTAAAATGGGTTATTATACTAACACGTGTGCATTTGTGTAAATTTTAGATTGTCACCAGGAAACCCTTACGGATAATCTAAGACAGCAATGTGAGTTTATCCTCTTTTTGTAAACCTTTTTGTAAATTGTTTTTACAAAACCTCACACGATTAATTATATATTAAGCAGTTATTGAGTATTTGTAAGAATACAATTATCATGAGTATGTTGGGGTTTTGTATACAAAATTTGTTACCACCTGGTCAAGGAGTAACATTTCCACAAGTCGGGTCTGACAGTACCATGGATGTTAATTGTTATAACTTGGAAACAAATGTAATTGCGAGATCGCCCTCAATGTTGTACAATGATTTTATTTAAACTTGATTAAACTGGGATTCACTCACCAATATTTCCCACTGGCAAATGTTTTTAAAACGCGTTTCAGGTAACAAACTGTGAAAGCCAAATAGAAGCCAGCTGGACAGCACTGAAGGCTTGGAAAAGTGGCAATAAAGTTACCTAAAATATAATAGATGTTTTTACTAAATAAAATAGGATTTATTCCTATGAAAACGTGTGTACTACGAACTTGGGTTTTATCCCATGTATTTAAGGTTATGAAAATGTGGTATTTTACTCTGATCAATTATTTCCTAACTACGGTCCTGATGAAAAATTCCGCTGCTAAATTAGACAATACGTGATACCACCGAAACTGGCTCGCGGCCGCCCGTTCCCGGGGATTAGGGATCGGGGGTTGCGATAGAAGGTGGTATCAGAGCTAAGCCACTGATTCAGCCACAGAGGTGTTCTGCTGACATCAAAATTTAAAGTGTTAGGAAATAAATTACGGAAATACGTGCATAACTGTATTTATTGTTATGTGTTATTTGACTATTTGTTAGTTTACAGTATGAGCGACCAAGGACCATCTGACGCGTATCGTCAATTGTCTGGTTCGCCTAGAAGCGAAGGCACCTCCTCTTCTCAGCCTGCCCTCTCAGGGTACTCTGCTGATACGAAAGAATGAATCTTTGTGTTTAAGGCTCAGTCAGAAGAGCCATTTTCTCAGAAAAAGAGTGGATGGTTCAGTCGAGGGGCACACGAGCGTAGAAAGCATATGAAAAAGTTACAAGAACAAAGGGTACTAGCAGCAGCCAAAAGAGAAACCGATGCCTATGCCCAGGACATGATAAATAGGGGTATAGCCAACATCCATATCCTAGCAACCACTGCAGCTGACCCTAATTTGGAGCAAATAATAGCACCCCAACCACAACTACCACTTCCTGACCAACCCATGGAGATAGAAAACCCCGAAAACCAAGTAGAAATGCATGACTTCAATCCGGAAGAAATACCTAGGGTACCAACACCAAACCCCCTAAACCCAAATTACGACCCCTGGTGGGACGACAATAGGGACTACGTGCAACGTTACCCGATACATGAAGACATGCCCATGCCAACCATAGGAGCCTATCCAGGTTTGGATCCTTTAGATCCCTATTACCATGATGAATACATTAGGGAGATTTTAGAAGATCCTTACCGATTCCAGGCACCTACACCTCCACATCAGGAACCCGCACCCCAGATTCCGAACCCAGTCCTAGAACCTGCACCCCCAATGAGTGCAGATAACGTACAAGAACTTAGGACATTTGGTGAGGAAATCTTAGAAAGTAGTGAAAGAATGCGACAGGTGGGAGAGCGACTCGTCTGGAAGTACGACGAGCGCAATATGGATTTCTGGATGAATCCATATCCGTAGATGTGATGGTGAAGACGGTAATAGTAATAATAATATAATAAAATAAAAATAAAATATGTGTGTACGGATGCCTACTATTATTAGTGTAATTTTATTTCAGTTGGTATTGTAATTTTTATTTCAGTATTGGTGTGTAATAGATGCATACTATATGAATAGAGTAAGTCGCAATGATCGACGCTTTTGACTAAATTGCGTGTCATGTGATTGACTATATTAAATATTATTTTATGATATTAATACGGGGTAAATGTTTAAAATTCAGATGGCCGATGAAGGAAATTAAGATAATCTGAATAACGATAACCAGAGTAACATTAACTTGGTTAATGAGAATCTAAGCATCAATAACAGTGGAAACCAAATGGATAATAGTGACGTCCAACACATAGTGGCACAAGGAATTATAGATGCAATGCCATTTATTATTCAAACGGTTCAGGAAGCGAATAATAAAAGTAAGCATAGCAGTAAGCGACCAATTGAACCAGAAAACAGCGTGAACAATGGACCCGTATTTCAAGCGCCCATTCCCAAAAGAAGAAGAACCATGCCTTATGGTTGTTCTTACAAGGAATTCTGGTCCTGCAAACCAATAGAATTCTCGGGCAATGAAGGACCCATTGCAGCTCTACGCTGGATAGAGAAGACTGGGGCTGTTTTAAAAATAAGCAAGTGTGCTGAAGAAGACAATATAATGTTTGCTTCTAATCTGTTTAAAAACTCAGCCTTAGAATGGTGGAACACTATCCTCCAATCAAGAGGAAGTGATAGGGTTTACAATATGGAATGGGAGGAATTTAAGAATATGGTAGAAAGGAAATTCTGCCATCCCAATGAAAAGGAACAGATAGCGAATAAGTTTCTGAACTTAAGAATGACCGGGATAGATAGTAAGGGCTATACTACCACATTCTTTGAATATGCTAGAATAGTGTCAACCCTTGCATCACCTGAACCAGTATTAATCTCCCGTTACATATGGGGATTAATCGGGGAGATTAGGCATGTAGCCAATGCAGCTAGACCTCAAACTTTAGAAGAAGCAGTAGAACTAGCGAACACATTGACAGATGAATTAATCCGTACTAGAGAAGAAGAACAAAGGAGAAACCTAACCCAAAGGTTTACCCAAGAATTCCGTTCTGGGAATTACAACCGTATGAATATGGGTTCTACCTCTGCACCATTCTGCAAGGTCTGCAAGAAAAAGCATTCCGGAAAATGCTCCACTCTTTGCAATTTCTGCAAGATGCCAAGACACAAGGAAGAAGATTGCAGGAGAAAATCCAGTAATGGACTATGCTTCAACTGTGGAGAAAAAGGTCATATCAAGCCGAATTGTCCGAAATTGGCTCCAGCTGCGAACAACAACCGGAACACTAAAAATGCTAGAGCATTCGTTCTGACTGCAGAGGAAGCCAAGATGATTCCAGACGTGATAGCCGGTACGTTTTTAGTTAATAATATTTTTGTTAAAGTATTATTTAACTCAGGTGCAAACCAAAGTTTATGGCAAATCTTTATCCAATGAATCTGGCAGGATTTGATATCGTTTTAGGAATGGATTGGTTAATAGCCAATAAAGCCAGTATTTTATGTGATCAAAAGTCGATCCAAGTAAATTCACCAAAAGGTAAAAAGATCACAATTAAAGGAGATAAACCATCTAGATCCACAAAATTCATCTCTGTGATGAAAACTGCAGGTTATATAAGAAAAGGATCTATAGTATATTTGATTTCCATAATCACTAACACTGAAGGAAAAGAACTAAAAGACATTCCAGTAGTGTCTCAGTTTTCAGATGTATTTCCAGAAGAATTACCAGGACTACCTCTAGATAGAGAAGTCGAATTCAGAATTCACCTGCTACCAGGAACAGCACCAATTGCCAAAACACCTTACCGTTTGGCACCCTCAGAAATACAAGAACTGAAGAAACAATTAGATGAATTGCTGGAAAAAGGATTCATACAACCAAGTTCATCGCCATGGGGAGCACCAATATTATTCGTTAAAAAAGAAGGACGGATCAATGCGTATATGCATTGACTACCGTGAATTGAACAAAGTCACAATTAAGAATCGATACCCATTACCGAGCATTGATGATCTATTCGATCAACTGCAAGGAGCTCAATTTTTCTCTAAAATCGATTTAAGGTCATGATATCATCAATTAAAGGTACAGGAATAGGACATTCCTAAGACCGCATTCAGAACAAGGTATGGCCATTATGAATTTACTGTCATGCCATTTGGTTTAACCAATGCCCAGCCGCATTTATGGACATGATGAACCGAATATGTAAGCCATATTTGGACAATTTCATAATTGTCTTCATAGATGATATTCTAATTTACTATAAGAGTAAAGAAGATCATGCAAAGCATTTGCACGCACTTTTAAGTCTATTAAGAAAGGAAAAGCTTTATGCTAAATTTTCAAAGTGCGAGTTTTGGTTAGAACAGGTACAGTTTCTTGGACATTTAGTGAACCATGAAGGAATTCATGTGGATCCCACAAAGATCGAGGCAATAACTAAATGGAAAACCCCTGAGTCACCAACCGAGATTAGAAGTTTGTTAGGATTGGCCGGTTATTATAGAAGGTTTATTCGAGACTTTTCTAGAATAGCCATTCCTTTAACTAAGTTAACCTGTAAATCCATTAAGTTTGAATGGGGACCAAAACAAGAAGAAGCATTTAAAATTCTTAAGCAAAGATTAACCCATACACCCATACTAGCGTTACCAGAAGGAACTGAAGACTTTGTAGTCTATTGTGACGCTTCTAAGTTAGGTTATGGATGTGTATTGATGCAACGTCAAAAGGTTATAGCCTATGCCTCTAGACAACTTAAGAATCATGAAGAGAATTATTCGACCCATAATCTAGAACTAGGAGCTATAATTTTTGCCCTTAAGATTTGGAGACATTATCTTTATGGTAGTAAGTTTACGATATTTACTGATCATAAAAGTTTAAGGTATGTTTTCGGACAAAAGGAGTTGAATATGAGACAAAGAATCTGGATGGAAATGCTTAGTGATTATGATTATGATATCCAGTATCATGAAGGAAAAGCAAATGTAGTGGCAGATGCTTTAAGCCAAAAATATCATGAAAAGCCAAAAAGGGTACGTTCTCTTAAATTAAATCTACAAGTAGATTTAAATGATCAAATTAGAAAAGCCCAAGAATCAGTAATCAAGAATGATACTGAAAAACTAAAAGGTATGATTAAGGAATTAGAACAAGAAACATATGGAATTTGGAGATTCCATGAAAAGAGAATGTGGATACCTAAATTAGGAAACCTACATCATCATATATTAGAAGAAGCCCATAAATCTAAGTATACGATGCATCCTGGAAATGATAAAATGTATCAGGATTTAAGAAAGAATTTCTGGTGGATAGGAATGAAAAAGGACATAGCAGCTTATGTTTCTAAATGTTTAACTTGTTCACAAGTTAAAGCTGAACACCAGAAACCCTCAGGTTTGTTACAACAACTAGAAATGCCAGTGTGGAAATGGGAATTAATAACAATGGATTTTGTTACCAAATTACCCAAAACAAGGAAAGGTAATGATACAATCTGGGTGATTGTAGATAGGCTAACCAAGTCAGCTCATTTCTTACCAATGAAGGAAACTTTCAGTATGGAACAGCTAGCTAAATTATATGTAAGTGAAATTGTTTCATTACATGGAATTCCTTTATCAATTATTTCTGATAGAGATAGCCGCTTTACCTCTCATTTTTGGTCAAGTTTCCAAAAAGCCATGGGAACCAAGTTAAATTTGAGCACAGCTTGTCATCCTCAAATGGACGGACAAAGCGAAAGAACAATTTAGACGATGGAGGACATGCTTAGAGCTTGTGTAATTGATTTCGGAGGTAATTGGGACGATCACTTACCTTTGATAGAATTTTCTTATAATAATAGTTATCACACAAGCATAAATGCTGCACCATTCGAAGCGCTTTATGGACAGAAGTGCCGAACCCCAGTCTGTTGGGCAGAAATTGGGGAAAAGCAACTATCTGGACCTGAGATAGTACAAGAAACAACTGACAAGATCATCCAAGTCAAGGAACGACTAAAAGCAGCACGTGATCGACAGAAAAGTTATGCTGATAACCGACGCAAACCATTGGAATTTCAAGTAGGAGACAAAGTATTATTGAAGGTATCTCCTTGGAAAGGAGTAGTAAGATTCATCAAAAGAGGAAAGCTAAGTACCAGGTATATTGGACCCGTTGAGATTATTAGAAGAATAGGACCTGTAGCCTATCAGCTACAACTGCCAGAGGAAATGGCAGGAATACATGATGTATTTCATGTATCTAATCTCAAGAAATGTTTAGCGGATGAATCACTAACAGTACCTCTTAAAGATATAGAGGTAAATGAACAACTCAAATTTGTAGAAAGGCCTCTACAGATTGAAGACAGGAAAGTCAAGAATCTCAAGCACAAAAGATTAGTTCTGGTCAAAGTGAAGTGGGACTCCAAAAGAGGACCTGAGTACACATGGGAGCTTGAATCTGAAATACAAAGGAAATATCCGCACTTGTTCCAGTAGATCTCGAGGACGAGCTCTAAAACAAGGTGGGGAGAATATAACAATCCTCAAAGAAAACCGACACCCTCGAATAATTTCCGACACCCTAAAATATTTTAAAATATCCCAATATGTCCCTAAAAACACCCCATACGTGAAAACGGGCCCCGAATACCCTAAATATTATCAAAAATAATTAAAAATGGAGTTTTTAAGTTTCTCGTTGGCCGCGTAGACTTCTTAAGAGTCTTACGCGGGCCGCTAGAAATCAAGAAATGTGGCGCAGCCAGGTGATGACACGTGTCATCATCGTGGCGAGTCTAGTCGCTGATCCGGACGAGCTACACGTTGACCTGGGTTTGATGCGGGCCGCGTAGACCCTTATTTACCCTTACGCGGGCCGCGTAGAAGTTGAAGACAGGCCCTATATATAGAGGCCATCGGATTTCAGTCGAGAATCATTCAAACTTTCTTTCTTTCTCTCAATTCTGAATATTAGGCAATATAATCGGGTATTATACCCCCCTAAATAGCGAAGTTCTGCTCCGTTGTAAGTATTGTAACCCCTGGATACGAATTAGATACGTTGCCCGATTGATCTAGGGTTCCGTAACGGCTGTCGTGGTTCTGCCCGATGTAGTCGTTGGAATGCCGTCTCAGGGAGGGTATTACTAATGCTAAAATGGGTTATTATACTAACACGTGTGCATTTGTGTAAATTTTAGATTGTCACCAGGAAACCTTTACGGATAATCTAAGACAGGAATGTGAGTTTATCCTTGACACACCCCCAAATTACCACATGCGAAATCACCGCGGGGCGTGTGACGTACCAGGATCCAAGCCACCAATCATATAGAACTCATAAATATAATTTAATAAAACTTTCATTTATTATTGATAGACGTGTTACAAAACATCATCTAACATTCAGCGGAAGCATAATACATTAATTAAGATATTCATAAACCAAGTGTGTTAAAGCCCTTAGATTCGTCTCGCATTTCCATGTATCTTGACCCATGTTCACTCTAGCATCCCAGATAGAAAGTTCCAACAATATGCACCTAAAGGCCTGCAAGGCATGTAACAACAAATCAACAACAAAGTTGAGCGAGTTCACAGTTGGTTGTCCGTTTTAAAGTTGTTACAAAAATCATAAGTTCATTCGAAAACAAGTTGTTTATCAATTCCCTGTTTCCCAAACATATCCATAACCAATGGGGGCTTCCCCATGTAAACCGCTAGACCCGTTACCATATCGACCACTGACTAAAGTAAGTTGGTGCCCTGACATTAATGTCTATTATCATTGACTAGTGCCCAGATCCATTAGTTCACGCCCGTCCTCTGCGGCACGGTGTGAGGCTTGTCAAACCTAAATAGCGCTATCTAACTAATGACCCGCTCGCCATTGGCCTGGCGATTAAATCGATAAAAAATGAGGGACTTCATGATAGTGATTTTTGGTCTAGTCTCCGTGTTGTCACCCTTCAATAAAGAGGGTGTGTACGTAATCCCCAAACTAGGAGATTACGCAAGCTCCAATTATATCCATATCGCATGTTTTCACCCTTCAATAAAGAGGGTGTGTACGTGTTCCAAACCAGGAGATCACGCAGTTTCAGTTTAAATCCTTTACCCATTCCCAACCCTTAGGAATCCCATGCCTTGTGAAAAGTGTGAACTCACCTTTGGTTGCTCGGTTGAACTCTTAAAATAGCTAACGCTCAGGGTTGGTCAATCATGTCCTAATATGATTACCATTTAGTTTGTTAATGGTTTTAAATAAAACACAAAGTTCCTACACGCATCTATCTCATAACACGCACTCACATTAACAGTTCACGCCCATATAAACATCCCATCTATAACCATTCAAAAGCAAGCATACGATATTGCACATAACACTTTCACTGACATATAACACGTTAGATCATTCTCAGATAACCTACCCGACATTTAGACACGCAAATTACTACTTATGTCGTTTCAGCTTTAACATTCAAAACTGGACTGTATTCAGGCATTTTAATAAAATAGTTAACTGATTCCAAAAATTCCCAAATTTTTACAGAATGTTTTAAACCATCCAAATATTATTGTGTAAAAATATCGGGATCCAATTCGTTACCAATATTTTATAAAAAATTATTTACCGGGCTGCAATCAGATTCGTCACTTTCTGACTGCAGTCCATGGAATAATTCATTTAAAATTCATCGTAAGTCCGATTGATGAAATTCCAGTTGGAAATTACAACGACAACAGTGGTCATCTACAGTACAAATTTCATGAGCTAATTCTACACAGATTTCAAGTTATGATGAAAAACATAAGACACATTTTCTGCAGAAAAACGCAGCTTTTGCTGCTGTACAAAATAGACCTTTAAAAATAGCAAACGACCTCAAAAAAATATGATTCCTATGCCATTTGAAGCGTTTTTTGAAAACGTATAATTTAGACTTCAAAAAATTAATTTTTCGATTTATAATGGTCCGTTTACAGCCAACTGAAGTTGGCTGCAGAATCATAGACATATTCTGTTTCAGATCTAATCGTTAAGGTATGCATTATAACCCTTCTTTTAACGAATCCGATCAGTTATAACATCAACTACAGCCGATTTTAGGTCGTTTCTATCCTATCTATTATAATAAACTTCCAAGATTAACCAACACTAATTCATATGCTAACATCTAACCGATGAGAATTACCAACTAACATAGATTCTAGCAACACAATCCAGCTTCTCCTAATAGCATCAAGAATATGGGCAAACGCTACCATGGTACGACTGATTACCCAGATTATAACGACAATTATATATATTATCGATTCACTAAGTTGCAGTTTTAGTTTGTTCCTACAAAATATCCCTACGTACCAAACCCTCAAATATACGGATTAATCGCATAACCTATAACCTCAATAGCAATTATCAATATAATTTTCATCATGATCCAACAACCATTATTATGAAAACAGAATCACATAGCAGAATATATAACATCACACAATGATTTAATCATGAACAAAAACGGATTCGAGACACGATACCTAGTTGTTGAAGGATGTACGATCAGGCTTTGAAACCGAAAACTTGGAGTTCTTTGGATCCTGTTTTTGCGCAACAGAAGAGAGGCATAGGGAGAACGGGAGTGTCGCAGGTTGTAATTTAGGGTTTGAGGTTAGAGTAATTAATATATATATATATTATGCATGTGCAAGTAATACAAAAAAAGGGATGTGGGCGGTTCAGAATTAATAACTTTGGGCTGATTACAAAGGAAAAAAAAACATATCTCATGTTGGCCATGAGCTGCACACCAAACGCACAAGTAGAGTTGTTGGTTGACAATTTGTTGTTGGCCTATTATCATATATACATATTTTTTTTTACAATCAACTAATATAAAAGTATAATTAATTAACTAATATAAAATTATAATATTCATGTTATGGTTCGGGCCTCATAAGTTTTGAGTTACGCGAGTTGGTTGAATCGCCAAGCGAGACATATGCTCTGGTTCATACAGTTCGGCTCGGTTCAACACGATATGGATTTGGTTTCTATAAATTAAATAAGTATAAAATAAATTCGTCGAATAAGATAAGTATATATTTAGTTTGTAAAAGCGAAATGTGTGACACCCCAGGAAAACCAGTGTAACACCTCGGAAATTCATGTCCAATAAAATAAAGACACGTGTCATGTTATGCAAACGTGTCATGAATACGGATCCAAATAAAGATGTACGGTAGGATTTAAACGTCGACATGTTAATTTATACCTCTGAGCGACCTATTAATAAATCCCTAACCAGGATATATTTATCAACATCTGATTTATGTTATAAATCTGGCCATTCTAAATAATAGATTTATTTTATAACTTTGAACATGGATCCAAGGAAAATTCTTGGTAATTCCGTCAATAAAAACCTTCCACAAAGTGCATGCCTAGACATGCAATGCCTAGACATGCAAAACCTTCCAAAGTATGTAAGTGCATGCCTAGACATGCAATGGCTGAAAATATGGTCCCCATACTGATCAAAGTTCAAGAGATTCAGAGATGAAAAGGTTGCATGGTCATAGCCTAAATAAAAACAAAATTCCGATCTCTGGCGACTGCTTGCGCACCTCAACACTCGGAGCCTTACGGTGCGCAAGGAGTCTTGCGCACATCAACAACCAGGATGCTGCGGTGCGTAAGGGATGCAGCTGGGCGATTTTACTGGCAGATGCCTGTCCAAATGGTTACACCGACTTATTTACGTGGTATTCGAATTCAGGGGCTCCTATATCCGGTTTTTAGCATTATAGGACACCTGGGGACATCTTGTAACCTTCCTAGACTTATGTGTGATGATCCTAAGCTCTTGGACTCACTATATAAGAAAATCAAGTTGCAACTTTTTGGGCATTTGCAACATATTTCTGGAGCTCTCTGGTCAGCAAGCAACCTTCCTAGTGGTCCCTAATCATAATTAGGACTCTTGTAAGCATTCTTAACCTTTCTAAATTTGTTTTAGCTTAGTTAATTAGCTAAAAGTCAAACCATCGTAATTAAGGTTTGACTTCATGATTAATTAATATGTGCTCAGTCTAATCACGAATTAAAAGTACCTTTAAGTAGGTATTTAGGTGGGTAATAAACCCTTAAACGGGTACTTCCAGATTCCCACTCTAACTATGTTAATTATCGAGTCAAAGCTTACTTTAAAAAGTCAACAGAATGTTTATTTTCAAATTAAAGCATAATTAGCAATGTAGGATACTTGCAACCTATTTGATCATTAATATAACTTGGTAATTAATGTAAGAACATGTCCCAACATGTGCAACTCGACAATTTTCAGTTTAGGCCCGGTTTGGAACCGAAAGTCGCATAGTTTGACCTCTGCTTTGACTTTCAGTTCTGACCCGTTTAAGCATTGTTTAGAAATGCCTTAGAGCCTTAATTGGACCAAGTTTCATATTAGTGTAACCCCCTGAGGTCACACAACTTGGTTCATTAGTTATCCCATTCATATGCATGTTTCCATTAAACGCCTAATTGTTGACTATTATGCCCTTTTGACTATAAAACGTGATTTTTGAAAAAGAAAAAAAGTAGAAACCATAGTTACTAATTTATAAACTTGCACCTAAAATTTGACATCAGTTTGAGGTCTAGATTAAGAGATATGCCCATTAGCATAAATTGAAAGCTTTATGTTAATTAAACGGCGTAATTAGCGTATAGCCTAGTTAAACCCACTTTTTGATATCAAACTTTTTACCCACTGATATAATATAATATTTTGGGATTTTTAAAGATTTTTATTTAATTTTTGGCTGGGCATAACATAGGTCTCTAAGTTTAATTCGGTTAATGTCGGTTTTGCCCTTTTTAGTCATAAAATGAGTTTTACAAATCCTTTTGACCCCAAACCTTTTTCTACTTATTTTATTTGATAAATAAAATATTTTGAGCTTTCTGGAATTATAAAAATATCAGCTTTCCTGTGAAAACCCGGAAATGGCTCAAAATCGCCTTTTTAAGCGTTTTTAACGCATAGTATGTACTAAAACAATATTAAACATATAAGGTTGATACCTACTGATATTTTTAGTATATTTTTATATAATAACAGTAAGTAGAAGTTTTTAAACTCAGATTTCCAGTTTTGACCTTTGTAGCCTTTGTGAAATTACCAAAATACCCCTAAGGTGCATAGTTTGGTTTTAAATGATAAGTTTCACATATAGGTTATACCCTACTGTTATAATTTATTAAATTAAGTGTATTTACTGTATAAATCAGACCTGTAACTCAGATTACTAATTAAACTCTTTTATAATCTTTTAAATGACCAAAATGCCCTTATGAGGCATAATTTGTGTTTAAATCCGTTTTGGGCATAATAGAAGATATCTTACTGATATTATAACATATTTAAAGCATATTAACTCAGGGAACTTGCATATGACTCTTATGGTTACCCGTGACGCCCTTTTCGCGCTCGGTTCGGTTTATGTAACTAGTTTGAATAAATTGACCGAAATGGGTCAAACCTTATCATCTTTGTCTCAAAATCCAGAATGTATTTAGTATACCCATATTATACAAGTATTCAAACTTGTCGGGTGGTCTAAATCACATTCTATCCGGTCTTCGCTTAATCGTGCGTTTGAACCGTATCGTCCTTAAAAGCTAACCGGTCTAAGCTTAGGCTTAAATAAAGACCCGTTAGAAATCTAATAGGTTATTATAAACCTTTGTTCCAGAATAGAAGAACCAGTAAAAGCTACCTTCACTCGCTAATTGTGATTATACTTACAAAGGTAAATACTTTTAACTTATTTTCCCTTATACGGACTTGGGGTACGGTATATAAAATACCGCTTGGTCCGGCATTGAATCTTTAATAGAATAGTGGTTAAATCCTTGATATGCTACGTTTTGAAATGTTTTGTTTACTTAAAGCCTTTGGGGGGGTTAATGACCATGTCCCGGATATCCTTGGCATCATCTTACGAGATGGCCACGACCATAGCACGGAGTGTAGGCGTACACTCGTCAGTGCCTAACCAAATAATGTGGTGTGTCGATTAATCTTTAACCCAGTCTACGGATCGGGCTACTGAACGCATAAGTAACATGTAATTCACTTACAAGATTATATTTACATAATTATCCCAAGTTATAAAATGTTTTGTGCCACGTGCATTGAAATAAATTTTCAAACCTTTTCAAAATGAGTCAGTTAAATTGTATTTACCAGTGTAAACTGACGTATTTTCCAAAAGGTTAAGTGCAGGTACTACTCGTACTAGGCTGGCTGTCTTCTAGCATCCTCAATAAGTCTCGCAAGCTTGGATGTCAAATAAACTGTTGAACAATTTTCTCTTTTATTTTGATCCGCCTGTGGATCCGTTTCAACTATTTAGTGATATTTAATATTACATCTTATTAAAGTTGAAATGAATCTATCTTTGCTTCCGCTGTGCATTTATATATTGTGTTGTTTGACTTATGATGTTATCAACTACGTCACGATACTCCCCACCGGGCCCACCGGTGACACGTGGAAAAATAGGGGTGTGATAGGTTGGTATCAGAGCCAACTCTGAGTGAATTAAACACTAGCCATTGTGTTTAATCTCAGTTACACAATTGCGCATTCCTCGATTCTCGATTCTAGACAAAGAACTTAGGAATTATCCAAATTTGTTTTATTTCTAACTTTGTCTTATATATATCTTTTGTTGTATCACTTGTTTGTTTTTGGCAGGTCGACAAAATGCCACCACGGATGAGAGGAAGAGGAAGAGGAAAAGGGCCACTCGTCGCCCCAAATGACCATGAAGCCGGACCTTCGTACCGGCGAACACCTTCAGATCCCTATAACACAGATCCTCAAGATCTCTGGAGGGCTTTGATTAAACCAGCTAGGCGCTCAGTTTCACTGAGTACCTCCCCTTCTATTCCACACTCTTTTGGGCCTCATTCTCAAAATGAGCCCCACAACTCTCACCAATCCTACATACCTCTTGAAGGACATAACTCACCCTTCGACCACCTGTCTCCTGTCTTCCAGGGCCAGTTCAACCCTGCTGATTACCTTGGAGCACAAGTGGGTTTTAACCCACTTGGACCCGAAGATCACTTTTCCGGTGGCAACCCGATGGATATAGACGAGGAAACCGACCCTTCAATGCCACCATCGGGGACTCCGAACCACCCCATTGAAATATCGGATGGGTCACCTTTTGTGGGATCACCGTATAATGGTCCCGACAGCTACGAGGAGAGATTCCGGCTGTGTGACTGGGTGTTTACCCCTAGTTACCACAACTCTCCCCTGCACCACCAGCAGCAGCCTCAGCAGCAGCCACAGCAACAGCCACAGCAGTAGCAGAATCCTTCCGAGGATTCCCGACTTGTCGCGGTCACTTCGCCGCCACCACCACTTCAGCTTCAGCCTCCCTCGCCCCCGAGGCTAAGGAGAACGACTGTGCGAATATCCGCACGAGGGGGAGTGCGCATCAGCACCCCTCCACTTTCAAGTGGCAGCCGATACTCGCCACTTCACGAAGAACCAGAGATGGGAAAATCTTCACACCCCGTCTCAGAAGTAAATTCTGCGCCAGTCGCGCCACAACCACCACTGGGTTTTGGAGACCCAATTCCTACTTACACTGGTGCGGCGGCGTACAATCCCTTTGAGGAGCCGATCCACACAAACTACAATTTCGCAGAGGATCCCTACTGGGTAGCTGCGAACTCTCTCCAGCCGGAAGGTCCCTGGACTACGGGACACCTGACCTATGGATACCCATCATATGGGTATCAGCAACTGCCGCCTCCTCGACCTCCGCATTATCAGCAACCACCTCAGGCGCCGGTGATGTCACCGCCACAATTTCAAGAAATCCTTCAAGGGATAAATGAGGTGCGACAAGAGGTGCGGCATGAATTGCGGGAAGAACGAAGGCATAACCGAGGGATGTTCAAGAAAATGGTGGATTTGATCAAGGGAAAAAGCAAGAAGGATCACTAAATCCTTCGTTTGTTTGTTTATTTTAGTGTTGTAAACATGTCCCTGCGAGGATATTTATTTCTGTACTCTACCCCTGTGAGGGCATATTTCCTTTCTGTTCTGCCCCTGCGTGGGCATGTTTTTTCTTTTGACCCCTGCGTGGGTTTGTTTGTTAATTTGGCCCCTGCGTGGGTGTGTTATTTTTGTAAAAGTCCCGTTTAGGGCAAACTCGTACTAGTTTAATTTTAATTAGAATGGTTAGTTCAAGTTTTTCATTTTAAATTATGTGCTTAAATATAATGTGTGAATAAATGAAAAATAACATATTTTTGATTTACCATTTTAATAAAATAATAAGAATCTTAAAAAGGTAAAAGCTAGCTTGAATGTCATATTAAAGACCTGGCCAATATGGTAGAATCTGTTTAAAAAGATTCAAATCTCTGTTAACATCTACAAACATGTTAACATTCTTGGCTAGTGTGATCCGCACAAATCACACATGTCACCCTTTTAAATAAATTATCCAAATTTATATTTTTATATATATCTGATTGTGACATAATGCCTACGGGATATAATTAATGTCATATAAAACAAAAAGCAGCCGTAGTTTATAGACTCCCTGCCAATAAAGGGATTGATTGTTATTCAAACTTTAATCCTATAAGATCTAAATTTATAATTTAGAAATTGTCTACGTGACTAGGCCTATGTGCTATTATTAATTTATGGTTTTGGATTATGATAAAGATCCTGAATAAGCATATATTTAATAAATTAACTAAAATGGCTATTAAAACCATGGTTAATAAATCGTCAAGAACGATAATACTGTTTAGGCTTCTAAATGAACCTTGTCCTTATTTCCTTTATGTAGTAATTAAAACTACATGGCCAAGTCAGAAGAAATAAACAGTCATTCAGAGGAAAACCCTGAAAATGCTAAAATAATAGTAACCGGTGCGGAGCTGAAAGCATTAGTAGACAATGCTGTTACTGAAGCACTAAATAGGCAGTATAGTGAAGCGAGCGGGACCCGAAGTAGGACCCGATCCGCACCACATTCCAAGCCAAAAACGCACTCGGAGGCTCATAGCAAACCGCCCTCTAAGAAAGATGCACCTAAGAAAGATGAGCTCAAGAAGGATGATGATCGACATTAATCTAATCACGACAGTGTTCCCTCAAAGAGGATGGTGTATGATGCCAAACCACATACCAAGTCCTGTACTTACAAGTACTTTGTTTCTTGCAAACCCCGGGACTTCACCGGGGAGAAAGGAGCAATAGATTGTATGACTTGGTTGGACGAAATGGACACGGTTGTAGACATCAGCGGTTGTGCTGAAAGGGACGTAGTAAAATATGTATCCCAATCGTTTAAGGGAGAGGCACTGGCATGGTGGAAGTCTCTCATTCAAGCTGCCGGAATGATCCCACTCTACAACTTGTCATGGGATCAGTTCGTTGCTCTCATTAAGGATAATTATTGCCCGCAGCACGAAGTAGAAAGAATCGAGTCAGATTTCTTATCATTGGTGATGAAGAATTTAGACTGTCAGGCTTACCTCACCAATTTCAATACCCTATCTAGGTTGGTTCCTTACTTGGTAACCCCAGAACCTAAAAGGATTGCTCGCTTCATCGGGGGTTTAGCCCCAGAGATTAAAGCCAATGTTAAGGCATCAAGGCCTGCAACCTTCAGATCAGCAGCTGATCTATCTCTATCTCTTACCTTGGACTTAGTCAGGTTGAGATCGCTCCGGAATTCAGAAGAAGGTAAAAGGAAGCGTGAGGACGATACCTCACGAAGATCAGATAAGAAACACCGAGGAAATAACGACCACAAGAAAGGATCAGGGTCTAGGAAGGACGGGCAACAATCTGGGGATAATCCCAAATGTAAAACTTGTAAGAAAAACCATTTTGGGAGGTGTCGACTTGAGTCGAAATCCCAGCCTCAGCCGAGGCCCTGTGGGATTTGCAAATCTACAGAACACAAGACTCTGGAGTGCAAGAAGCTAAAGGATGCAACCTGCTACGGTTGCAATGAAAAGGGCACATTAAGTCCAATTGCCCAAAGAACACCAAGAAAACCGAGGATGGGAAAAAGACCAATGCGAGGGTCTTCAAGATGGACGCTAAGGAAGCTGTTCAGGATGACAACGTGATTACAGGTACTTTTCTCGTAAATGATGTTTTTGCTAGAGTATTGTTTGATTCTGGAGCAGATAAGTCTTTTGTGGATAATAAGTTTTGTGAGTTGTTGAAATTACCTGTAAAAGCCTTAAGTGTGAAATATGAGGTGGAATTAGCTGATGGAACCATAGAAACCGCCTCAACTGTGTTAGATGGATGTGTTATATCCATTAGGAATCACTCTTTTCCTTTATCCTTACTTCCCTTTAAGCTAGCCGGTTTTGATATAGTTATAGGTATGGATTGGTTATCGCATAACCAAGTCCAGATTGTGTGCAACAGAAAGCAAGTGGTAGTCAAAACTCCGTCTGGTGAATCACTTACCATTCAGGGGGATACCCAGCATGGATTGCCTGAGCAAGTGTCCATGCTCAAGGCATCTAGATGCTTGAAGAAAAGTTGTGTCATTTATATGGCACAGGTTACTATTGATGTGCAGAGACCCAAGATTGAAGACATCCCGGTCATTTCGGAATATCCTGAAGTTTTCCCTGAAGAACTACCTGGCTTACCACCAGATAGGCAAGTAGAATTCCGAATTGACATCATCCCTGGTGCTGCACCAGTAGCAAGAGTGCCCTATAGGTTAGCACCAACAGAGATGAAGGAGTTAAGGACACAATTAGATGATCTGCTAGCCAAAGGTTTTATTAGACCTAGTTCGTCTCCTTGGGGAGCGCCGATCTTGTTTGTCAAAAAGAAGGATGGGTCGATGCGTCTATGCATCGATTACCGTGAG
Organism: Helianthus tuberosus; assembly: GCA_030545235.1. Taxonomy (NCBI): domain Eukaryota; kingdom Viridiplantae; phylum Streptophyta; class Magnoliopsida; order Asterales; family Asteraceae; genus Helianthus; species Helianthus tuberosus. Next base: position 147,334,926 of record CM060400.1, read on the forward strand.
CTTAATAAAGTCACTATCAAGAATAGGTATCCTTTTCCCAGGATCGACGATCTGTTCGATCAATTTCAAGGGGCAAGCTACTTCTCTAAGATCGACTTGAGGTCAGGCTATCATCAGTTGAAGGTCAAAGATGAAGATGTGCACAAGACTGCATTTAGGACTCGTTATGGTCATTACGAGTTCCTAGTGATGCCTTTTGGGCTCACTAATGCACCAGCCGCATTCATGGATCTCATGAATCGCGTCTGCAAGCCTTACTTGGACAAATTTGTCATCGTCTTCATTGACGACATTCTCATTTATTCGAAAAGCCAAGCTGACCATGAGAAACACCTCCGTTGCATTCTTAAACTTCTAAACCAGGAGAAACTCTACGCCAAATTTTCAAAGTGCGAATTTTGGCTTCGAGAAGTCCAATTCCTTGGACATGTGGTAAGTGAGCGTGGTATCCAAGTGGATCCCGCTAAGGTAGAAGCAGTTATGAATTGGCAAGAGCCAAAGACACCTACTAAAATTCGCAGTTTTCTGGGTTTAGCAGGATACTATAGGCGATTCATCAAAAACTTCTCAAGGATTGCTGCGCCCCTAACTTCGTTGACACGTAAAAAGGTTAAGTTTGATTGGGGCCCTAAGCAGCAGGAATCCTTTGACATTCGTAAGAAAAAGTTGAGCAATGCACCAGTGTTAACATTGCCCGATGGTATAGAAGAATTCGTAGTATATTGTGACGCATCACACACTGGTATGGGCTGTGTACTCATGCAGAAAGGCAAAGTTATTGCCTACGCTTCATGATAGCTAAAGGTGCATGAGAAGAACTACACAACCCATGACTTGGAGCTGGGTGCCGTTGTATTTGCATTAAAACTATGGAGGCATTACTTGTATGGAACAAAGTGTGTGATCTATTCAGATCACAAGAGCCTTCAACACTTGTTCAATCAGAAAGACTTGAACATGAGGCAGCGCCGCTGGATGGAAACTCTAAATGATTATGATTGTGAGATAAAATACCATCCAGGCAAGGCAAATGTAGTTGCTGATGCCTTAAGCAGAAAAGAAAGAGTGAAGCCGATAAGAATCAATGCCAAGCGCATTGAAATAAGGAATAGTTTGAACGAAAGGGTGTTAGCTGCACAGAAGGAAGCTGTGCTGGAAGCTAACTATCCTGAAGAAAAGCTAGGAGTAACTGAGGAGCAGTTATCCTATGACAAGGACGGAATGCTAAGATTGAATGGACGAATATGGGTTCCAGTTTATGGAGGACTTCGAGATGTCATCCTCCAGGAAGCCCACAGTTCCAAATATTCCATTCATCCTGGAGCTGATAAGATGTACCAGGATCTAAAGGCAAACTACTGGTGGATTGGTTTGAAAAAGTCTGTAGCTGCCTATGTAGCTAAATGCTTGACTTGTGCTCAAGTCAAAGCTGAGCACCAGAAACCGTCAGGTTTGTTACAACAGCCTGAACTTCCCACATGGAAGTGGGAAATGGTGGCAATGGATTTTATCACCAAGTTGCCAAAGACAAGGAAGGGAAACGACACTATATGGGTCATAGTAGATAGATTGACCAAGTCAGCACATTTTCTACCCATTAAGGAAACTTTTAGCTCTGACATGTTAGCTCAATTGTACGTAGATAAAATTGTAGCTCTGCACGGCGTGCCAGTGTCAATCATCTCTGATAGAGATACGAGATATACTTCTCATTTTTTGAAAAGTTTCCAACAGTCTTTGGGCACACGCTTAAATTTTAGTACGGCTTACCATCCACAGACGGACGGACAGAGTGAGCGTACCATCCAAACGCTGGAAGACATGCTTCGAGCATGTGTGATTGATTTAGGTGGCAGTTGGGATAACCACCTACCATTGATCAAGTTCTCCTATAATAATAGCTACCAAACTAGTATTAAGGCTGCGCCTTTTGAGGCATTATATGGTAGAAAATGCAGAACACCTATCTGTTGGGCAGAAGTAGGAGAAGTTCAATTATCAGGACCCGATTTGGTCTTTGAAACAACGGATAAGATTGTCCAGATTCGCGATCACTTGAAAGCTACCAGGGATAGGCAGAAAAGTTATGCGGATCCAAAGCATAAATCTTTTCACTTCGAAGTAGGTGACAAAGCGTTGCTTAAAGTATCACCCTGGAAGGGAGTGATGCGATTTGGTAAGAAAGGCAAGTTAAGCCCGAGATACATAGGACCTTTCGAAGTTATCGAACGTGTCGGGTCAGTTACCTATAAGGTAAACTTGCCTGAGGAGCTCAGTGCTATCCACAATGTTTTTCACATCTGCAATCTGAAGAGATGTCTAGCTGATGACTCACTGGTCATACCGCATACAGATGTGCATATAGATGAGAGCCTGAAATTTGTGGAAAAGCCATTATCGATTGAGGATCGACAGGTAAAGAAGCTTCGAAGAAAACATGTGCCTATTGTTAAGGTCAAATGGGATGCCCGTAGAGGTCCCGAATACACTTGGGAGGTAGAGTCTACCATGAAGGAAAAATACCCTCATTTGTTCCAGTAAATCTCGAGGTCAAGATTTCTTTTAAGGGGGTGAGGATGTAACACCTCGGAAATTCATGTCCAATAAAATAAAGACACGTGTCATGTTATGCAAACGTGTCATGAATACGGATCCAGATAAAGATGTACGGTAGGATTTAAACGTCGACATGTTAATTTATACCTTTGAGCGACCTATTAATAAATCCCTAACCAGGATATATTTATCAACATCTGATTTATGTTATAAATCTGGCCATTCTAAATAATAGATTTATTTTATAACTTTGAACATGGATCCAAGGAAAATTCTTGGTAATTCCGTCAATAAAAACCTTCCACAAAGTGCCAAAGTATGTAAGTGCATGCCTAGACATGCAATGGCTGAAAATATGGTCCCCATACTGATCAAAGTTCAAGAGATTCGGAGATGAAAAGGTTGCATGGTCATAGCCTAAATAAAAACAAAATTCTGATCTCTGGCGACTGCTTGCGCACCTCAACACTCGGAGCCTTACGATGCGCAAGGAGTCTTGCGCACCTCAACAACCAGGATGCTGCGGTGCGTAAGGGATGCAGCTGGGCGATTTTACTGGCAGATGCCTGTCCAAACGGTTACACCGACTTATTTAGGTGGTATTCGAATTCAGGGGCTCCTATATCCTGTTTTTAGCATTATAGGACACCTGGGGACATCTTGTAACCTTCCTAGACTTATGTGTGATGATCCTAAGCTCTTGGACTCACTATATAAGAAAATCAAGTTGCAACTTTTTGGGCATTTGCATTTGCAACATATTTCTGGAGCTCTCTGGTCAGCAAGCAACCTTCCTAGTGGTCCCTAATCATAATTAGGACTCTTGTAAGCATTCTTAACCTTTCTAAATTCGTTTTAGCTTAGTTAATTAGCTAAAAGTCAAACCATCGTAATTAAGGTTTGACTTCGTGATTAATTAATATGTGCTCAGTCTAATCATGAATTAAAAGTACCTTTAAGTAGGTATTTAGGTGGGTAATAAACCCTTAAACGGGTACTTCCAGATTCCCAATCTAACTATGTTAATTGTCGAGTCAAAGCTTACTTTAAAAAGTCAACAGAATGTTTACTTTCAAATTAAAGCATAATTAGCAATGTAGGATACTTGCTACCTGTTTGATCATTAATATAACTTGGTAATTAATGTAAGAACATGTCCCAACATGTGCAACTCGACAATTTTCAGTTTAGGCCCGGTTTGGAACCGAAAGTCGCATAGTTTGACCTCTGCTTTGACTTTCAGTTCTGAACCGTTTAAGAATTGTTTAGAAATGCCTTAGAGCCTTAATTGGACCAAGTTTCATATTAGTGTAACCCCCTGAGGTCACACAACTTGGTTCATTAGTTATCCCATTCATATGCATGTTTCCATTAAACGCCTAATTGTTGACTATTATGCCCTTTTGACTATAAAACGTGATTTTTGAAAAAGTAAAAGAGTAGAAACCTTAGTTACTAATTTATAAACTTGCACCTAAAATTTGACATCAGTTTGAGGTCTAGATTAAATTGAAAGCTTTATGTTAATTAAACGGCGTAATTAGCGTATAGCCTAGTTAAACCCACTTTTTGATATCAAACTTTTTACCCACTGATATAATATAATATTTTGGGATTTTTAAAGATTTTTATTTAATTTTTGGCTGGGCATAACATAGGTCTCTAAGTTTAATTCGGTTAATGTCGGTTTTGCCCTTTTTAGTCATAAAATGAGTTTTACAAATCCTTTTGACCCCAAACCTTTTTCTACTTATTTTATTTGATAAATAAAATATTTTGAGCTTTCTGGAATTATAAAAATATCAGCTTTCTTGTGAAAACCCAGAAATATTTTTGAGCTTTCTGGAATTAAACTCAGATTTCCAGTTTTGACCTTTGTAGCCTTTGTGAAATTACCAAAATACCCCTAAGGTGCATAGTTTGGTTTTAAATGATAAGTTTCACATATAGGTCATACCCTACTGTTATAACTTATTAAATTAAGTGTATTTACTATATAAATCAGACCTGTAACTCAGATTACTAATTAAACTCTTTTATAATCTTTTAAATGACCAAAATGCCCTTATGAGGCATAATTTGTGTTTAAATCCGTTTTGGGCATAATAGAAGATATCTTACTGATATTATAACATATTTAAAGCATATTAACTCAGGGAACTTGCATATGACTCTTATGGTTACCCGTGACGCCCTTTTCGCGCTCGGTTCGGTTTATGTAACTAGTTTGCATAAATTGACCGAAATGGGTCAAACCTTATCATCTTTGTCTCAAAATCCAGAATGTATTTAGTATACCCATATTATACAAGTATTCAAACTTGTCGGGTCTAAATCACATTCTATCCGCTCTTCGCTTAATCGTGTGTTTGAACCGTATCGTCCTTAAAAGCTAACCGGTCTAAGCTTAGGCTTAAATAAAGACCCGTTAGAAATCTAATAGGTTATTATAAACCTTTGTTCCAGAATAGAAGAACCAGTAAAAGCTACCTTCACTCGCTAATTGTGATTATACTTACAAAGGTAAATACTTTTAACTTATTTTCCCTTATACGGGCTTGGGGTACGGTATATAAAATACCGCTTGGTCCGGCATTGAATCTTTAATCGAATAGTGGTTAAATCCTTGATATGCTACGTTTTGAAATGTTTTGTTTGCTTAAAGCCTTTGGGGGGGTTAATGACCATGTCCCGGATATACTTGGCATCATCTTACGAGATGGCCACGACCATAGCACGGAGTGTAGGCGTACACTCGTCAGTGCCTAACCAAATAATGTGGTGTGTCTATTAATCTTTAACCCGGTCTACAGATCGGGCTGCTGAACGCATAAGTAACATGTAATTCACTTACAAGATTATATTTACATAATTATCCCAAGTTATAAAATGTTTTGTGCCACGTGCATTCAAATAAATTTTCAAACCTTTTCAAAATGAGTCAGTTAAATTGTATTTACCAGTGTAAACTGACGTATTTTCCAAAAGGTTAAGTGCAGGTACTACTCGTACTAGGCTGGCTGTCTTCTAGCATCCTCAATAAGTCTCGCAAGCTTGGATGTCAAATAAACTGTTGAACAATTTTCTCTTTTATTTTGATCCGCCTGTGGATCCGTTTCAACTATTTCGTGATATTTAATATTACATCTTATTAAAGTTGAAATGAATCTATCTTTGCTTCCGCTGTGCATTTATATATTGTGTTGTTTGACTTATGATGATATCAACTACGTCACGATACTCCCTACCGGGTCAACCGGTGACACGTGGAAAAATAGGGGTGTGACAACCAGGAAAACCATGCAACTTAACTAGCTTCCTCAGTGAGTACGTGCTAAATTTCGGGACGAAATTTCTTTCAACTTGGGGATAATGTGACAACTCGTGTTTCAAACCTCCCTTTGTACTTGATGTAACCAGTGGGAACATTATGTGATTATATGAACTTGGTTGATTAATTGAATGTTATGTTATGTGTTTATGTGTAACGATTGTATGTATACAAAATGAACCGATCAAACAATTCTAACTCGATCGCACAAGCCCACTCGGGCTACACTATTTTGTAATTGAACCGAATGGGCAGCCCATTATGATGGATTCGACCCACCTCTCACACGCATAACCTCATGAGGAGGTTAACACTTCTCATTTGTTGCAAATCTCATATCACACACAAACCCTACTCTCTTTCTCTCCTCTCAAACTCGACGGCAGCCACATCCCATCTCTCTCGAAGCTTTATCGTTCGGATCAACCCTCGTTCCATTCTTTAACCGGTTAGTGTATACTTTTGATTTCATGATTGATGATGTGTTGGCCTATATGTGTTACATGATGATTTTAGAGATGATATGTGCTTGTTTGTTATGAAAATTGATGAAGTATGATGTTCATGAAATCGGTCCATATGTGTAGCATGTTTTGAATTATGTAGAGTTGATGATTATGTGTTAATGATCTAGAACCGATTGAATAATAACCGGCTGTGATATGTTCCTGTTCGAATGAATTGTGGGGGGGGGGGGATTGTTATGTTAGTAGGCATGCTAGTGATCAAGAATATGAATCAGATTAATATGTCTAAGTGTTATGATTATTGTTCATGTTTTGATTTTTGTTTAGGGTTCATAAGAATTAATGTTAAAACCCTTGTTTGATAGATAAATTATGAATGGAAACTGTTAGTGTTGTTGATTGATAACTTCATAAATGGAAACCATATAACTGATTGCCATGATTTCGGATATTAAACAACCAATCGCACAAGTTTGTCGGTCGCACAAGATCAAGTCACACAAGACTTGATCTGATCGCACAAGCTTCCAAATGCACAAGATAGGTACAACTGTTTAAACTCATAGTATAAGTTAGTTATGCATGATCGCACAAGACCTGGTGGATCGCACAAGATGGTGCCGATCGCACAAGGCTTGGGCCTCATACAAACAACTGAATAGCATTACTGTTGGGCCTCAAAGCCCAAGTCCAGTCGCACAAGATGTCCCGAGTCGCACAAGATAGATTATCTGTTTATTAAATTGGGCCGTGAATACGCATATAGATGTGTTTGGGCTTTCTAGTTATTGGGCCGGGTACTATTGGGCTTCAATGGGTGAATCGCACAAGGTTGATGAACTTGTGCGAGCCCAATCATTTGAGTCGCATAAGTTTGGATATGTATGTACTTGACTGTTAATGTGTTGCCATGATTAATACGTGTTCGTAACCTGTTAGCTTACATGTAAACTTATGTGCACCACTTGAACCTAGACCTGACTTGTATGGTAACCATGTTAGGACGTGGTTGACCACTCGTAGCTCAAGTAATCTTTTCGTGTATCTGCCGAGCTAACCTAAGGTGAGTTCACACTTTCTACAAAGCATGGTAATTCCCGGTGGGTTGGGAATGGGTTAAGGAATATGGATTCCTCGTCCTTCTTGGGTAGGACAGTACGGGTTAAGGAATGTAATTCCTCGTCCCCATGGACAGTTAAATTTCACTAGACCAAAAATCTATCACGAAGTCCCTCCTTTTTATATCGACTTAATCACCGGGCCAATGGCGAGCGGGTCATTAGTTAGATAGCGCTATTTAGGTCTGACAAGCCTCACACCATGCCGCAGAGGACGGATGTGAACTAATGGATCTGGCCACGTCAATGATGATGGACATTGACGCTAAGGGCACATAAACATGACTAAAGTCAGTGGTCGATATGGTAACGAGTCTAGTAGTATAAACATGGGGTAGCCCCCACGGCTGGATTGCCAGAGTAAATGGGATAAACAAATCACGTTTTCAAACATGGGGTATCCCCCACGGCAAGGATGCCAGTTAAAGGAAACTATGTTTTTGGAATAACTTGAACAAACACCCAACTGTGAACTCGCTCAACTTTGTTGTTGACTCGTTACTACATGCTTTGCAGGTCATTAGGTTTAGCAGGAGCTTGCATGGGGAAGAGTCGTTGTGGAGCATGGACATTGAGTGTTCATGATAAACTTAAATACTCTGAATTTATGATTTGGGTTTTGAACTAATTGCTTTCGCTGATAACTTAGACTTGTTAAATTGTTTTTGGACACCAATTATATTGTGTGGTTGAACTTTTGGATTACTTTACTTTATTGTTCAATATGATTGGTGGCTTGATCCTGGTCATGTCACGTCTCCAAGCGGTGATACTCCACGTGTGGATTTTGGGGGTGTGACAGATTGGTATCAGAGCCATTGGTTATAGTGAACTTGGTTTTAATAAGGGAAAAAGTTTTTGTTAAAACCATACTATAACCTGAACAGTGCTCAATGATCCACAACGACGCTTCGCTCCACGTGCAAGACTCGACATTCTAGGTTATATGATTTATGTTTACATTGCCTACTTGCTAGATTACATAGAACTTTGCTTATGGTATGCTTAGATAAACGTAGCAACTCTAGTTTGAAAACACATGTGTGCTTACTCTCTTCTGTCATCGTACTTTCACGAACCTCTCTCACCCATGTTTTCTCTTGATATGAAGATCATGAGTGGACGCGTTAACCTAACTCAAGCCCAGTTGGCGGCTTTGATCACTGAACAAGTTACTGCAGCACTCGCAGCTGCCCAGGCAGGAGGTATATCCTGCAGTCGCAACTCACTCTAGGATCTTTAGATCCTACACTCCTAAACCAACTCTTGTGTTTAACCATGCCCTATTCTTATATACGCAACAGGTCAGCACGCTCAGCCACCTGTGTGCACCTTCAAGACTTTTATGGACTGTCGTCCTACTACTTTCAGTGGCACTGAAGGGGCCGTTGGATTCCTCCACTGGTTCGAGAAACTCGAATCTATCTTCGAGATGTGTGAATGCCCTGAGGCTCGCAGGGTGAAATATGCTACTGGTACTCTTGAGGGGATAGCGCTCACGTGGTGGAACGCTCAGGTCCAAATGCTGGGGTTGGTTGCTGCTAACGCCACCCCATGGAACGATTTCAAGGAATTGATCAAAGAAGAATATTGTAGCCGTGATGACATTCATAAGCTGGAGGTAGAGTTTTACAACTTAAAGATGACGGGGTCAGAAATTGAAGCGTATACGAGAAGATCAAACGAATTGGCCATCCTGTGTCCTACTATGGTAGACCCTCCCATCAAATGTATTGAACTGTACCTAAAGGGTTTAATGCCAGAGATTCAAAGTCACATGACCTCAGCAAATCTTGGCACCATTCAACCGATCATCAAGTTGGCTCACCGTCTCACGGATCAGGCGGTGGAGCAGAACATGTTACCAAAGCGTATTAGCGCTACTACTTCTGATACTCCCAGCGACAACAAGCGTAAATGGGATGGAACTTCTAGCAAAGGTTCAACTTCTGTTCAGTATCAGTCTCAGCAGAGAAGGACTGACGACTACAAGAGCCCTAGTCAGCAATCATCTGGTAGTCAAATTCAAGGTGGGTACAGGGGAATTCACCCCAAATACAATCGCTGTAACCTACACCACAGCGGGCCATGCACCAGGAGTAACTGTCATCGGTGCAACAAGCCAGGCCACGCCGCAAAGGATTGTAGAAGTTTACGCCCCGCAAATCAGAATACTCAACAACAAGCCCCATAGAATCAACGCCAGCAACAGCAGCAAGGTATCAACAAAGGGTGCTTTCAGTGTGGAGCTGATGGCCACTTCAAGAGAGATTTTCCCCAACGGAACCAGAACAACAACAATAATAACAACCAGGGGAATGGAAACAACGGGGGTAACAACGGCAATGGTGCCAGGGGTCGTGTATTCGTGATTGGCCAAGGTGAAGCGAGGAATGATCCCAATGTTGTGATGGGTAAGTTCTTACTGGACGACTTTTATGTTACTGTTTTATTTGATTTGGGTGCCGATACTAGCTACGTGTCCTTAAAAGTTAGTCAAATGCTTAAGCGTACCTCAACACTTTTGAACACTAAGCACACTATAGAGCTAGCTAATGGTAAGATTTTAGAGGCCACACACGTAGTCAAGGGTTGTAATCTTGTTCTTGCTGGTCACACCTTCTCTATCGACCTCATCCCGATCGTTCTGGGTAGTTTCAATGTTGTCATTGGGATGGATTGGTTATCCCAACACCGAGCAGAGATTTTTTGCAACGAGAAGGTTGTCCGTATTCCTCGTTCAGGTGATGAACCTCTCATGATTCGTGGCGACAAGAGGGGTGCTGTTGAAAGCATCATCTCCTTCCTTAAGGCCCAGAAGTGTTTACGAAAGGGCCACACTGCTATTTTAGCTCTCGTTACTGACACCTCGAAGAAAGATAAGAAGATAGAAGATTTTCCGATCGTACGTGACTTTCCTGAGGTATTCCCTGAGGAATTACCTGGTTTTCCGCCTCATCGTCAAGTCGAGTTTCAAGTCAAGCTAGCTCCTGGAGCAGCACCCATAGCTCGAGCACCATATCGTTTAGCCCCATCAGAACTAGAAGAGCTGTCTAGGCAACTACAAGAGCTTTTGGACAAGGGTTTTATTCGTCCTAGTTCTTCGCCCTGGGGAGCTCCAGTATTATTTGTGAAGAAGAAAGATGGTACCTTCAGAATGTGTATTGACTACCGCGAACTCAACAAGGTGACGGTGAAGAATCGTTATCCTCTTCCCCGCATTGACGACTTGTTCGACCAGCTGCAAGGGTCGAGCTATTATTCGAAGATTGACCTGAGGTCAGGTTACCATCAATTGAGAGTCCAAGACGAGGACATCTCTAAGACAGCGTTCAGGACTCGGTATGGACATTACGAGTTCCTGGTTATGCCTTTCGGATTGACAAACGCGCCTGCAGTCTTCATGGATCTTATGAACAGAGTGTGCAAGCCTTACCTGGACAAGTTCGTTATTGTTTTCATCGACGAGATCCTGATCTATTCGAAGAGTCAGGAGGAACACGAGCACCATCTACGACTTATTTTGGAACTACTTCGAGCAGAGCAGTTGTACGCTAAGTTTTCAAAATGCGACTTTTGGCTTCGTGAAGTCCACTTTCTAGGCCACGTGGTAAACAAGGATGGGATTCATGTTGATCCATCTAAGGTAGACTCGATCAAGAATTGGCCTGCACCTCGCACACCAATGGAAATTCGCCAATTCTTGGGTTTGGCAGGTTACTACAGGAGGTTCATCAAGGATTTTTCCAAGATTGCGAAACCTCTCACTTTACTAACGCAGAAAGGCGTCACCTATCGTTGGAGTGATGCTCAGGAATCAGCATTTCAGCACTTAAAGGATAGGCTCTGCAGCGCACCTATTCTCTCATTGCCAGAGGGCACAGACGATTTTGTGGTCTATTGCGATGCATCCATTCAGGGCCTTGGATGTGTGTTGATGCAACGTGACAAGGCCATAGCCTACGCATCACGTCAACTTAAGATACATGAAAGGAACTACACTACGCATGACTTAGAGCTGGGAGCTGTTGTTTTCGCACTTAAGATATGGAGACATTACCTGTACGGTACCAGGTGCACCATTTACACCGATCACAGGAGTCTCGAGCATATCTTCAAGCAGAAGGAGTTAAACATGCGACAACGACGATGGGTAGAGCTTTTGAATGACTACGAATCCGCAATCAAGTACCATCCAGGCAAAGCCAATGTTGTGGCTGACACTCTCAGTCTAAAGGATATTACACCTAAACGCGTACGAGCATTACAACTTACCATTCAGTCTAGTCTTCCTACACAAATACGAGATGCTCAGGTAGAAGCATTGAAACCAGAAAACGTCAGGGCTGAAGCCCTACGCGGCTCAAGACAGCGGTTAGAACAAAAGGAAGACGGTGCCTATTACGTAACAGGACGCATCTGGGTCCCACTTTATGGAAACATAAGTCTCGCTACTCAGTACATCCTGGTTCAGATAAGATGTACCACGATCTCAGAACCACATACTGGTGGCCTAGCATGAAAGCCCACATAGCAACTTACGTCAACAGGTGTTTGACTTATGCGAGAGTTAAGACTGAATATCAGAAACCATCAGGCCCGCTCCAACAACCAGAGATCCCACAATGGAAATGGGAGAAAATTTCCATGGATTTTGTTACTGGCCTGCCTAGATCTCAACGTGGGAACGATACTATTTGGGTGATTGTGGATCGACTCACAAAGTCCGCACACTTTCTGGCTATCAAGGAAACGGATAAGTTCTCCACTCTAGCAGACGCTTACTTAAAGGAAGTTGTCTCGAGGCACGGGGTGCCAACCTCTATTATCTCAGATCGCGATGCACATTTTACTTCTGAACTGTGGCAAGCAATGCACAAGTCTTTTGGCTCACGTTTAGATATGAGCACAGCTTATCATCCATAAACGGATGGGCAGTCTGAACGCACCATCCAGACCCATGAAGACATGCTTAGGGCATGTGTGATTGACTTTGGCAATGGCTAGGAAAAGCATCTGCCACTAGTGGAATTTTCGTATAATAACAGCTACCACACCAGCATTCAGGCCGCTCCATTTGAGGCATTGTACGGGCGTAAATACCGATCACCTCTTTGTTGGGCAGAGGCGGGTGACAGTCAGATCACACGTCCAGAACTTGTAGTAGACGCAACAGAAAGAATTGCTCAGATACGACAATGTATGACGGCAGCTCGCGACCGTCAGAAAGCTTACACAGACAAGCGCAGGAAACCACTCGAGTTCCAAGTTGGGGATCGAGTGCTACTCAAAGTTTCACCCTGGAAGGGTGTGGTTCGTTTTGGCAAACGGGGAAAGCTCAATCAACGATATGTCGGACCGTTCGAAATCATTGAGAAAATAGGCAAGGTGGCCTACAAACTAAAGCTACCCGCAGAACTCAGTGCAGTTCACAACGTATTTCACGTGTCGAATCTGAAGAAGTGTCTGTCAGATGTGACCCTCATAGTTCCTTTGAAGGAGCTCACTATCGACGATCAACTGCAATTCGTCGAGGAACCAGTAGAGATTACTGACCGAGACGTTAAGGCCCTCAAGCATACCAGAATACCTCTTGTTCGAGTTCGTTGGAACTCCCGTCACGGCCCAGAGTTCACCTGGGAACGCGAAGACCAAATGAAACAAAAGTATCCCCAATTGTTCGAGAACAGTATAACCACTACTGAGGCTGAAGCTACTACGGAATTTTGGGACGAAATTCCAAACCAACGGGGGAAGGATGTGACACCCCAGGAAAACCATGCAACTTAACTAGCTTCCTCAGTGAGTACGTGCTAAATTTCGGGACGAAATTTCTTTCAACTTGGGGATAATGTGACAACTCGTGTTTCAAACCTCCCTTTGTACTTGATGTAACCAGTGGGAACATTATGTGATTATATGAACTTGGTTGATTAATTGAATGTTATGTTATGTGTTTATGTGTAACGATTGTATGTATACAAAACGAACAGATCGCACAATTCTAACTCGATCGCACAAGCCCACTCGGGCTACACTCTTTTGTAATTGAACCGAATGGGCAGCCCATTATGATGGATTTGGCCCACCTCTCACACGCATAACCTCATGAGGAGGTTAACACTTCGCATTTGTTGCAAATCTCATATCACACACAAACCCTACTCTCTTTCTCTCCTCTCAAACTCGACGGCAGCCACATCCCATCTCTCTCGAAGCTTTATCGTTCGGATCAACCCTCGTTCCATTCTTTAACCGGTTAGTGTATACTTTTGATTTCATGATTGATGATGTGTTGGCTTATATGTGTTACATGGTGATTTTAGAGATGACATGTGCTTGTTTGTAATGAAAATTGATGAAGTATGATGTTCATGAAATCGGTCCATATGTGTAGCATGTTTTGAATTATGTAGAGTTGATGATTATGTGTTAATGATCTAGAACCGATTGAATGATAACCGGCTGTGATATGTTCCTGTTCGAATGAATTGTGGGGGGGGGGGGGGATTGTTATGTTAGTAGGCATGCTAGTGATCAAGAATATGAATCAGATTAATATGTCTAAGTGTTATGATTATTGTTCATGTTTTGATTTTTGTTTAGGGTTCATAAGAATTAATGTTAAAACCCTTGTTTGATCGATAAATTATGAATGGAAACTGTTAGTGTTGTTGATTGATAACTTCATAAATGGAAACCATATAACTGATTGCCATGATTTCGGATATTAAACAACCAATCGCACAAGTTTGTCGGTCGCACAAGATCAAGTCACACAAGACTTGATCTGATCGCACAAGATAGGTACAACTGTTTAAACTCACAGTATAAGTTAGTTATGCATGATCGCACAAGACCTGGTGGATCGCACAAGATGGTGCCGATCGCACAAGGCTAGGGCCTCACACAAACAACTGAATAGCATTACTGTTGGGCCTTAAAGCCCAAGTCCAGTCGCACAAGATCAAATGGATCGCACAAGATAGATTATTTGTTTATTAAATTGGGCCGTGAATATGCATATAGATGTGTTTGGGCTTTCTAGTTATTGGGCCGGGTACTATTGGGCTTCAATGGGTGAATCGCACAAGGTTGTTGAACTTGTGCAAGCCCAATCATTTGAGTCGCATAAGTTTGGATATGTATGTACTTGACTGTTAATGTGTTGCCATGATTAATACGTGTTCGTAACCTGTTAGCTTACATGTAAACTTATGTTCACTACTTGAACCTAGACCTGACTTGTATGGTAACCATGTTAGGACGTGGTTGACCATTCGTAGCTCAAGTAATCTTTTCGTGTATCTGCCGAGCTAACCTAAGGTGAGTTCACACTTTCTACAAAGCATGGTAATTCCCGGTGGGTTGGGAATGGGTTAAGGAATATGGATTCCTCGTCCTTCTTGGGTAGGACAGTACGGGTTAAGGAATGTAATTCCTCATCCTCATGGACAGTTAAATTTCACTAGACCAAAACTCTATCACGAAGTCCCTCCTTTTTATATCGACTTAATCGCCGGGCCAATGGCGAGCGGGTCATTAGTTAGATAGCGCTATTTAGGTCTGACAAGCCTCACACCGTGCCGCAGAGGATGGGCGTGAACTAATGGATCTGGGCACGTCAATGATGATAGACATTGGTTTGGAATTTCGTCCCGAAATTCCGAATTAGCTTCAGTACTGGACTCACCTTTCTTAAACAACTGGGGTACTTGCGTTTCATTTGGTCCGCTCGTTCCCAGGTGAACTCTGGGCCCCGACGGGAGTTCCAACAAACTCGAACGATAGGTATTTTGGTACGTTTGAGAGTCTTGATTTCCCGGTCCATAATTTCCACCGGTTCCTCGACGAAGCACAAATGGTCGTCGATAGTGAGTTCCTTGAAAGGGAAGTTAATGGTCTTATCTGACACATGAAAATTTTCACGTAGTTTATTCTTATTTCACATAGCAGGGAATATTATATAAGTTATATCTATTTTGCTCACGAACACTGTGTCGTGATTGTATGTGAAATTTTTGGGATACCTGTTTTATCTGAATTTGAGCACAACGCCTAAGTGAATATATAAGTTAACAAAGTTAACGGGGTTTGTGTTCACCCTGTGAAGGTCGGGTGTTACATCATCCCCTACTTGAAAGAATTTATGTCCCGAAATTTGTTCTAAAATGATGGCTTGAAGTGAGTTCCGACGAACTTGATCTATAGATACCTTACAACGCTTGGGGGGGGGGGGGTGGTCACACCTGGTTCCTCAATGAAGTGATAAAGTTGAGTTTATCAACTAACTATCGAAATTAAACCAATATTATATATATATATATATATATATATATATATATATATAGGGTAAGGATAGTGTAAAAAGGGCCTAAATTGTGAGAAGTGTGAGAAGTGTATTATAACACTATATATAATACTATATAACACCATATAAACACTGTATAACAATATGTAACACCATATAATACCATATAACACTATGTAACACTATATATCATTATATAACAAATATAACACTATACATCTATCATAGACATGCTATCAGACAACCTATAGTGTTATATTTGTTATATAATGATATATAGTGTTACATAGTGTTATATGGTATTATATGGTGTTACATATTGTTATACGGTGTTTATATGGTGTTATATAGTATTATATATAGTGTTATAATACACTTCTCACACTTTGAGCACTTTTTACAGGATCCTCTCTCTCTCTATATATATATATTCCTCCATGAATATTAGTTTGAAAAGTATTCATTCCCAATCCAAGTAGAGTAGTATTCCAATCTAGAATTTTAAGGCAGTCCCCATACAGGGGTAGTAGTGGTTCCCAATACCCGGGAATATGTACTTTTATAAGGACGCGCGTGTAGCCTCAAGCTAGGGGTACCGTATGTATTTCCAAAACAGGGGAAATAGTGTGTTGTCCCAAACTATGGACGTATGCCTTTAGTAAGAGTTGTTAACTCACTTTAGGGTGCGCGTTGTATCAAAAGTCTTGTGTCGATGACGCGAACTGGTATAGTAGGCAAACAATCACCAAAACACTCTTAATAATGGTTGCACGTCCTGAGTAACCAGGACTAGTGTACGGTTGTTTCACATAAGGTTGAGTTCCATCAACTGATTTAGCTCTGTCGAAGCCAAGGTGCACTGGAGGCCCTTGTGATCGGTCCAAATAACGCATCTGGTACCGTCCAAGTGATGCCTCCATCTAAAATCCCCAGACCATGGTTTTCACCGCCAGTTTTGTGTCGTGCAGTTCCTCTTTGTAACTCCATCACGTAAGTCATCGCTCTCTCGTGTTGCGTCGGTGTGTAACTGGGACTCTGATTCGGACCATCATGGTATACCACTAAATCACCCGCACCCTCGGGTAAAGACGATGCTCAGTGCATTGCAGTGTTGGGATTCGAAAGCTTAAAAGACGTCCTCCTGTTTTGGCCTCCCACGAACACAACACCCTGTTGTGCTTAAGGGAGTTAAGCTGCGCGATCTTCGAATACCCTGTGGGTAAGTTGCGATGGTATCTAGCGAAAACGAGTGATTGCTGCATCCCCGAATGAATCTTTGGTGTCGGTTATTTTCTATCTCAGCGAGGTCCACGTGTATTCCCACTCCGTTGGTTACGTGATCAAAATGCATCTCTCGAATCTAGATGTGGCATTTAACAAGACTTCACATGTAATAGCTCCTCCGATAGAAGCGCTGAGATAGGATACATATGCCACCCATGGTGTTCCTTTCTCCTAGTCATGATTCAGAACGTCGTCGACAAATACGGTTGATTCATGTGATCCCTGAAGCTGCTGGTGTGGTGATCAACTCAATAATCATGGTGTATAAAGTTGAAATGGCTGCATTGCGTTCGACATGCTGTTCTAAGAGCATTCTCCTCTTGGACTTCCATCGGATGATAGTTCGTTGGCTAGCCAATCCCCGAATGGAAGCTTGTTCCTTGTAACTGGTCGACAGGTGGACAATGCATGGTCGAGACAAGCGGTTCCTAATTGTCACATTGTTACGTTCTCGATAATCGATACACATACGAAAAGGCTTATTTTTACTTGTATAACTGGGGCTCCCCAAAGCGAAAAAGAACTAGGTCTGATAAACTCCTGTCCAACAGTTCTTGAAGTTGATTAGACAATCCTTGTAACCTTCCTGGTGTAAGATAATAAGGAATACTGGTAACAAAGGCTGCTTCTGACATGATACCGATTTGATATTCCACCTGACGATGTGGAGGTAAACCTGATTGTTCTTCTGGTAGTACTTAGGGAGAGATCACGAACAATTGGCGGATCCTCGATCCTCCTTTCCTTAGCCTTGACATCAGTAACGAGTGCTATCGTAGGGGGATAATCCTTCCGTGGACACTTCTGGCCTTTACTGCTGAATTGATGCTAACCTCTGCACCACTCTGACACGTTAGAACGGATAACAATCCTCCTCTAGGAGAGGGATACGTAGAATCTTCTCTTCACAGGGTACATCTATCAGGAACAACAGAAGAAAGGTCGATGTCGAACACTTGTCCCACAAGGTCAAGTTTGCATCCCAACGATTATATGAGGTTTCCATTGTCTTACCATCAGCCGATTCCACAACAGGTTCGGTTTCAAGAAGCATCAGGGTTAAGCAGAACAGTGGCGAAGTGATTAGTCACTAAGAACATGTAGGCCACCAGGTTGTTATAATTCCGGCGTCACCCACGCCAATCCCTAATGTCCCTCCGTGAGCATCATTACCCGTGTTGTTGTACTCGTTGTGAGGATTTCCAGTACAGCTGTTGTTTCCTTGGTTGTTGTCTTCTTAACTTAACCACGACCAATCCATGTTGTAGGCACCTTTATTTCCATACTGTAGGCTAGGGTTACAATACCTTGTTGTCGGTGTGACTGCTGCTCCCAATGTCGTTGCTCGAAACGAAGCCTTACGGTTCTTCACCATCCAAGTCCATCTCTTCACATCCTGAGCTACGTCCTAAAGCGCTACTCACTGTGTTGGCAGTTACACATTCCACGTTGTAGTCGATTGTCATTGCTTATGTCCCGATTGATTCGTAAGTGTTGACTCCCATGAGTCGCTGACAAGGGTTTAGGATTCGATTCCGGTGCTCGTTGCCGGTGCTGAGGTCGGCTAGGTACTACACTCATCCTCCTGTTCATTGATGTTGCAAGTTGTTTGAGTAATACACGGTCTGTTACGAGGGTACTGCAGAAGTGATCACACTTCAGGATCTAAGATGTCAATACATGAGTTCCAGCAAACGAAGAGGGGTAAGAAAAGTATCGATCAGTCATTCGACGCTGCGACATCCAACTCAGGGACGTTCGTATAAGCACCTCACATTCTACACGGTTCGCTAGGTGTTCAGATGGGTGTTCAGGTAATACTCGATAGCATCGAGATTCGAAGGGATCCAGAGATGAATGAAAAGTTCATGTTCGAGTAGGGGACAATCACTGCTATGACCCCTATAGGTTTGTTATGTTTCACATCGATCAAATGACGGAACGGAACCCCTTTTCCACTTGTTAAGGCTCACTGGGACTCGCGTGCACCCCACATTATTATTATGTGTGCACCCACAATAATATTGTGATTTGCATGTTCATCTCAGTTCCTCCTAACTCATGTCAAATGGTTCCTCAAACTTAGATGTCAAACGAAGGTCGTCAAGGTAATAAGATCACAAAAATCCAAGGACTATGGCATACTATCAACGCATCATAAGGTAAGCAAGCAATCCATGCCATCATGCTATAGTGACGAGTTTGTGTTCGTATGTTTCGTTATAAACAAATGTGTACTAGTTACGTAATGTATACAACAAGTAAGAGGGACGAACCTTGAAATCTGGAGCTGAGTGTCATGGTCGTATTCACGTTTTCAGAACTGTTCGGTTATAGACTGGTTTTATAAAAACATTTTCCCCTTTTTAAAACAAAGTTCACTATAACCAATGGCTCTGATACCAATCTGTCACACCCCCAAATTACCACATGCGGAATCACCGCGGGGCGTGTGACGTACCGGGATCCAAGCCACCAATCATATAGAACTCATAAATATAATTTAATAAAACTTTCATTTATTATTGATAGACGTGTTACAAAACATTATCTAACGTTCAGCGGAAGCATAATACATTAATTAAGATATTCATAAACCAAGTGTGTTAAAGCCATTAGATTCGTCTCGCATTTCCATGTCTTGACCCATGATCACTCTAGCATCCCAGATAGCAAGTTCCAACAATATGCACCTAAAGGCCTGCAAGGCATGTAACAACAAATCAACAACAAAGTTGAGCGAGTTCACAGTTGGTTGTCCGTTTTAAAGTTGTTCCAAAAATCATAAGTTCATTCGAAAACCAGTTGTTTATCAATTCCCAGTTTCCCAAACATATCCATAACCAGTGGGGGCTTCCCCATGTAAACCGCAAGACCCGTTACCATATCGACCACTGACTAAAGTAAGTTGCTGCCCTGACGTCAATGTCTATCATCATTGACTAGTGCCCAGATCCATTAGTTCACGCCCGTCCTCTGCGGCATGGTGTGAGGCTTGTCAAACCTAGATAGCGCTATCTAACTAATGACCCGCTCGCCATTAGCCCGACGATTAAGTCGATATAAAATGAGGGACTTCATGATAGAGATTTTTGGTCTAGTCTCCGTGTTGTCACCCTTCAATAAAGAGGGTGTGTACGTAATCCCCAAACTAGGAGATTACGCAGGCTCTAATTATATCCATATCGCATGTTGTCACCCTTCAATAAAGGGGGTGTGTACGTGTTCCAAACGAGGAGATCACACAGTTTCAGTTTAAATCCTTTACCCATTCCCAACCCTTGGGAATCCCATGCCTTGTGAAAAGTGTGAACTCACCTTTGGTTGCTCGGTTGAACTCTTAAAATAGCTAACGGTCAGGGTTGGTCAATCATGTCCTAATATGATTACCATTTAGTTTGTTAATGGTTTTAAATAAAACACAAAGTTCCTACACGCATCTATCTCATAACACGCACTCACGTTAACAGTTCACGCCCATATAAACATCTCATCTATAACCATTCAAAATCAAACATACGATATTGCACATAACACTTTCACTGACATATAACACGTTAGGTCATTCTCAGATAACCTACCCGACATTTAGACACGCAAATTACTACTTATGTCGTTTCAGCTTTAACATACATAACTTGACTGTTTTCAGGAATTTTAATAAAATAGTTAACTGATTCCAAAAATTCTCAAATTTTTACAGAATGTTTTAAACCATCGAAATATTATTTTGTAAAAATATCGGGATCCAATTCGTTACCAATATTTTATAAAAAATCATTTACCGGGCTGCAATCAGATTCGTCACTTTCTGACTGCAGTCCACGGAATAATTCATTTAAAATTCATCGTAAGTCCGATTGATGAAATTCCAGTTGGACAATTACAACGACATCAGTGTTCATCTACCGTACAAATTTCATGAGCTAATTCTACACAGATTTCCAGTTATGACGAAAAACATAAGACACATTTTCTGCAGAAAAACGCAGCTTTTGCTGCTGTACAAAACAGACCTTTAAAAATAGCAAACGACCTCAAAAAAATATGATTCCTATGCCATTTGAAGCGTTTTTCGAAAACATATAATTTAGACTTCAGAAAATCAATTTTTCGATTTATAATGGTCCGTTTACAGCCAACTGAAGTTGGCTGCAGAATCATTGACAGATTCTGTTTCAGATCTAATCGTTAAGGTATGCATTATAACCCTTCTTTTAACGAATCCGATCAGTTATAACATCAACTACAGCCGATTTTAGGTCGTTTCTATCCTATCTATTATAATAAACTTCTAAGATTAACCAACACTAATTCATATGCTAACATCTAACCGATGAGAATTACCAACTAACATAGATTCTAGCAACACAGTCCAGCTTATCCTAATAGCATCAAGAATATGGGCAAACGCAAACGCAGCCATGGTACGACTGATTACCCAGATTATAACGACAATTATATATATTATCGATTCACTAAGTTGCAGTTTTAGTTTATTCCTACAAAATATCCCTACGTACCAAACCCTCAAATATACGGATTAATCGCATAACCTATAACCTCAATAGCAATTATCAATATAATTTTCATCATGATCCAACAACCATTATTATGAAAACAGAATCACATAGCAGAATATATAACATCACACAATGATTTAATCATGAACAAAAATGGATTCGAGACACGATACCTACTTGTTGAAGGATGTACGATCAGACTTTGAAACCGAAAACTTGGAGTTCTTTGGATCCTGTTTTTGCACAACAGAAGAGAGGCAGAGGGAGAACAGGAGTGTCACAGGTTATAATTTAGGGTTTGAGGTTAGAGTAATTAATATATATATATATATATATATATATATATAATGCATGTGCAAGTAATACAAAAAAAGGGATGTGGGCGGTTCGGAATTAATAACTTTGGGCTGATTACAAAGGAAAAAAAACATATCTCATGTTGGCCATGAGCTGCACACCAAACGCACAAGTAGAGTTGTTGCTTGACAATTTGTTGTTGGCTTATTATCATATATACATATTTTTTTTTTACAATCAACTAATATAAAAGTATAATTAATTAACTAATATAAAATTATAATATTCATGTTATGGTTCGGGCCTCATAAGTTTTGAGTTACGCGAGTTGGTTGAATCGCCAAGCGAGACATATGCTCTGGTTCATACAGTTCGGCTCGGTTCAACACGATATGGATTTGGTTTCTATAAATTAAATAAGTATAAAATAAATTCGTTGAATAAGATAAGTATATATTTGTTTTGTAAAAGCGAAATGAACGGTTTATACCTCGAAGTTACGGGTTGTCACATTATCCCCAAGTTGAAAGAAATTTCGTCCCGAAATTTGCAAACAGTCGCTGAAGAAGCTAGTTTTGTTGAGCGTTTTCGCGGGATGTCACAGCATCCCCCCGTTGGTTTGGAATTTCGTCCCGAAATTCCGAATTAGCTTCAGTACTGGACTCACCTTTCTTAAACAACTGGGGTGCTTGCGTTTTATCTGGTCCGCTCGTTCCCAGGTGAACTCTGGGCCCCGACGGGAGTTCCAACAAACTCGAACGATAGGTATTTTGGTACGTTTGAGAGTCTTGATTTCCCGGTCCATAATTTCCACCGGTTCCTCGACGAAGCGAAATGAACGGTTTATACCTCGAAGTTACGGGTTGTCACAATCCTCTTTTTGTAAACCTTTTTGTAAATTGTTTTTACAAAACCTCACACGATTAATTATATATTAAGCAGATATTGAGTATTTGTAAGAATACAATTATCATGAGTATGTTGGGGTTTTGTATACAAAATTTGTTACCACCTGGTCAAGGAGTAACATTTCCACAAGTCGGGTCTGACAGTACCATGGATGTTAATTGTTATAACTTTGAAACAAATGTAATTGCGAGATCGCCCTCAATACTGTACAATGATTTTATTTAAACTTGATTAAACTGGGATTCACTCACCAGTATTTCCCACTGACAAATGTTTTTAAAACGCGTTTCAGGTAACAAACTGTGAAAGCCAAATAGAAGCCAGCTGGACAACACTGAAGGCTTAGAAAAGTGGCAATAAAGTTACCTAAAATAAAATAGATGTTTTTACTAAATAAAATAGGATTTATTCCTATGAAAACGTGTGTACTACGAACTTGGGTTTTATCCCATGTATTTAAGGTTATGAAAATGTGGTATTTTACTCTGATCAATTATTTCCTAACTACGGTCCTGATGAAAAATTCCGCTGCCAAATTAGACAATACGTGATACCACCGAAACTAGCTCCCGGCCGCCCGTTCCCGGGGATTAGGGATCGGGGGTTGCGACAGTTTGCATGCCCGCCCCAAGTTGCTATGTCTAGCACTCCATAGTGTGTACAAAGTATATGCATGGACATGTGCAATTGCAGTAAAACCCAAGGCCTTCATGCCAGTTCAATTGGGTTTGTCAGACCAATAGTCATATTCACACATCCATCTGCCTATTATTGATCACATATGTTTATGGGAACCTTTTGTTTGTTAGTGCTAACTCAGATAATTCACATCAAATCATGTTTTCATGTGCAAGTATGTATGTATATAAACATGTTTTTCACCCCAAGTATTCAGTAAAACAGTTTAGAGAAAAGGGGCAATGAAACTAGCCTGGTAGGGTATCACGTAGTATGCAAGCACAAAATAGTAGTACGATTGTAACCTAATCCGACCCTAGTATCAGCATTGTACGTTGAATTACTGAAAACAGTTCTCGGATCGATAATTGTTATACTAAGCTTGGATGTGAATATACACCCGAGAATGGGCTAATAGCCCCAAAGTATGGCGTTGGGTAATGTCTTTAATTTCAAAATCAAGTTTGGCTTACGTGCACCGTTTTTCCGTGCCGGTCACGGTTGTTTGTTTTAGGAGTTAGGATAATAGCATGATCACATACAGTGTCAAAATTCGTTGACTAATGTAAAATGATTTGTTATTTAAAAACGTTTAGGCGTTAGAGAGCAGTCTAATTCGCCCTAATGACTACTCAATTTTTATAGTTCGGGGATTACCCAATTTACCCAGGAAAAGTTCCGATTTACTCCAGACTTTTCAATTATCGCCAATAAGTCATTGAACTGTTTATGTTATGAATATATTTATTATTAATATGGTTATCAACACCAAAAATAGATTAGCTTTCTCTCCAAGTTTTGTACACCTATATATACCACTATTGTATCTCATTGTAAATCATACCTATTAATAAAATAGCAATCCCTTTCTCCCTTCATCTCTACTATATTGTTTTGCTATTAGGTTAGTTTCACAACACGTTATCAGTACGAAAATGCTCTCCCCGAAACCCTAATCCCTTCGCTCGTTTCTTATGACGCAAGCAAACCTACCATGGCCAAAGATCGATGCCGCTCATCATCATCTCTTAGTCATGTCCACCTTCGACAGCTTCATTGAAGTTTTTCATCCTGACATCTTGGGGTACGAGTGAGGTACATCTTCGATTTTAACTAATTTAATATAGATAATCGTTAACATTAGTGGTAACTTGGAAACCACAAAAGGGTTTGGGTGATCTCCGACAACATAAAGGTTTTCTAGATGGGAAAGAAAACCAAAGTCGGTTAAACTAAGTCAAAATATTAAATGGGCTTAATTATTATTTTTCTAGATAGATCAGGCCCTCTTTATATTTGCCCACCAAAACATATATTTCTAAATTCTGATCACAAATATCTACACATGATTTAACTCATATATAATCGTATAACTCAATAATTGTTTTGTCAAAGATTACTAAGATTACTGGGATATTTAGTTTGGTATAAATTAGTGGTTTATTAAAACCCTAAATAAACTAATTATACCTTTTGTCAAATTATATCTTATTGTACTCTGTTTTAAATTTCATGTTACCAATATATTTCATAACTATGATAATTCTTTAAAAAATATGTTTCTATACAACGATGGTATAACTTTTTTTATTTTGGAAGGTCTAATTATTACTAATTTACTATTGTTATTAATATAGCTTTATAACAATATTGATTATCTATAAAACGTTTTTTTGACTAAGAGATACGTAAAAGTTTGTCGGTCAATACAATTCGCTTTAACAACTACTATGACAAAATACAAGTATATTATTATTTTTATTTATTTGGTTGTTCTTACATGGGCCGAATGAATTCGATGCATAAGTTAAGCATGCTATCATCCGGCCATTAGTCATACATTTGTAAATAAATGAAAGTTAAATATTATATAAAGTATACATATTTGTTAGTAATTATGAGCATATATATATGTGTGTATATATATATATATATATATATATATATTTCAATATAATATTTCTAGTGTGAAGTAGCATTTATTATAATATTCATATAATATTAAATAGGTTATTTGTGATGCAAAGTATATCATAAACTAATTTGTTTGTAAATTATGTGATGAACAATGGCATCCTTTTCTAATTTTTAGTCATTTTAACTCTATAATATTGTTATTGCATATACAATCATGATCATATTTAATTACAATCTTTTAAGGAATTAAAAATACTGTTTTGGCATATATAATCATATGTTATTAAAACATCAAGCGTATTATGTTGATAACCAAGGGGGAGTGTTATGAATATATTTATTATTAATATGGTTATCAACACAAAAAATAGATTAGCTTTCTCTCCAAGTTTTGTACACCTATATATACCACTATTGTATCTCATTGTAAATCATACCTATTAATAAAATAGCAATCCCTTTCTCCCTTCATCTCTACTATATTGTTTTGCTATTAGGTTAGTTTCACAACAGTTTAAAAGTTCTGGCATGTTTGTTAAAAGTTTATTCTGCCGGTTTTGATAAAAAAATAAAATATTTTTAAGACGTAACTTCCATAAATATATGGCCCAATTTAATAAAATTCTAAACATTTTTATATGAAACTTTACTAATATATATTTTCAGGATTTATAAAATTTATGTATCATATTTAATAATTCAATATTAAAAATAAGTTTAACTGATAAATTGGTGATTCATACCATCCGACATCTAAAACTTCCAATTTTTTTACCGTATGATTAAAACATACCCAGAAAGTTCTTATAAAATTTTCAGATCCAACCGAGCTTCCGAAAAAAGATTTTTGGCCTTTAAATGTATGGATAAATCATGATTTTTAAAACCATAGCTAGGGTTAACCACCGAACCCCTAAATTTGTGTGGATGATTCTTATGTCAAATATAGACTATCTGCAAAGTTTTAAAGTTTATTGAATTTGTTTACTATTTTTCCAAGAATTAACGCTATTATATACCGATAAATTCACCATATATTCCAAATTCTAAAATTTTGCAGACTCTATTTATACAGTATGTGATCAGCCTGAAAATTTTCATTTACTAACGATACCCATGGCATAAGTTATGCATAAACAAAGTTCTAGTGCCCCTAAATTCAGTTTTCGACGGTGTACCTTCCGATTTTCTATTCCTTAGGCGATTTCTACGCTTCCAAATCCTGAGTATGACTTACCATATAAAACACAAACACAAACGCATTTCTTGTTGAATTATTCGCGTTATTGATCCATACTCCGAAGTTTTACATCTTCAAACCTCATGAACCATCATGTTACATTTAACAAGTGTTTAAACAACCCTCATGGCCAAAATACTAAGGGTTTATTGATCAAGAACATGTCTATTTTTGTTTCAACACTTTTAATATAAAAAAGATCCTCAGAATTTGAATTAAAAAAGCATTGATATCTCATTTTCTTGTTTTAAATTGTTGGAATGAGGTTAGAGTAGAAGTAAGAGTTGGTAATGAAATAACTTGCTAAAGAATCGGAAAAATATGAGTAAATATATTTTGAGATTGTCATTATATATATGGGATAGTCATGTTTTGATTATGAGCTCATAGTTGGTAACATATGTCATATTCCTTGCAAGCTTATGAAGTCACGTGTTGTCTACTTAAATAAATGTGTGCTAATGAAAACTTTTGAGGAAAAACTTAGTGGTTTTTGTCTAGAAGTTTATAAAAAAGGAATCTGGAATAGATTTGCATGTTGTTAAAGAGGAAGTTTCGTGACACGTAAACTTGCCTAAATATTTTTAAAAGGGAATTTTGATTTAAATAGATTTGCAAGTTGTTTAAAGAGGAAGTTTCATGTTTTTTTCACATAAGGGGCAAAACTATCATTTTATCATTTTTATTTATTTTACATGTATTATTTAAATAGATTTGCATGTTGTTTAAAGAGGAAGTTTCATGTTTTTTCACATAAGGGGCAAAACTATCATTTTATCATTTTTATTTATTTTACATGTATTATTCTTAAAAAAACATCTCAGGTTTATATATAGATATATATATATATATGTATAATAAACAAACAAGGTTTGGGACACGTGGCAGTATATGGTGCAACCTCACAAAATTTTGGGCGGGAAAATTGATGTGTGTAAAATGCAACATATAAATTACATCAAATGAGGCATAAAACTAACCCTTTTTAGTACTAATATTGGAAAAAGAGTGTTTTTGTCTTCCTTTTGTATTTTCAGGATTAAATGAGCTCAAAAACGCAAAAGAAGCAAAAAGACAGCTAAATCCAACATAAATACAAGAAAAGGAACATTAGTGGACTGCCCGAACCCTCAACGGCACCTTCCAAAGCAAAATAGAGAAAACAGAAGGCTGAACACGCCCCGTGCTCAGCCAGCACGGGGCCGTGCCCAAGAAGCAGCAGAAAAGACAAACCTATAGAAGCTTCTATTGCCCATCACGGGGCCGTGCTCAGCGGACACGGGGGCGTGTCGAAAGTACAGCAGGCGCATTTATTGTAATTGCGAATTACAATTAATGAGGAGAGAGAGTGTCAGACGGACACGGGGCCGTGCCCAGCGGACACGGGGCCGTGTCCAGCTCTCTGTTCAGCCTATAAATAGGAGTGCTTGGATTCATTTCATCTCATCCCTTGGCACACCACCTCTCTCACACTTCATCCACCACCCACCACCATCACAACACCATCATCCACCACCATCATCCATTGTCCATCATAGAGTGTGTGAGTCGTCTCGGGATCCAAGATTGATCGTAAGAGTTCTTGACAATCAAGGCCATGTTTGCCTAAGTCTCTTACATCACTTGGTGAAGACAAAGTGTCTAGTATAATACTTTTTATTTTCTAATCTTTTGCACTTTTTATTTGGTTTTGTATTAATGACTTTAATAACTAGTTACTTATGTTGAAGGTGATCTTTCCTTATCGTTTGTCCGTGGTGTCTTGGCATTATTTTACTGTCTATATAAAATAAAGGATTTTCACCATTCATATCTCCACGGTCTATATGGAGGTATGTTGGCTACCTGGTAGGGGGTTAAGGGAACGGTTTGGTAAAGGTCTTGCCATTGTTCAGCGTTTAGAGGTCCTGCAATGGACCTGGGTCAAATTTAGTAGGACCTCCTTCAATACTTCACGGTATTGGATGGCGGGGGTCCAAACTCTTTGATCCCCTCATAAGTTAACTACTATTAATACTATAACCCGGCTATTTAGGACTGTATCCCTGCTGACTCAGACTACTTAGCCGAGGGTAACGTCACCGCCAAAAGCGGGGCCTACCACAATACTGCATTAATAACTTAATTCATTATCTTCCAATAATCCACCCCTTTAGGATTGTATCCCTGCTGACTCAAACTACTGGGGTGAGGGTAACGTCACCTTCAAAAGAGGGGCCTACTACAATAACTAAGATAATCTCTTAATTATGTGCAAAAGTGCGGAAATAATCAAAGGTTATACTAGATACGAGTCGGAACCAAGTGATTCATCCTGTCTATCTGTTTTTATTTTTATTTTTATTTTCAGCATTTTAGTTAGTTTTATTTTTCTTAGTTTAAAACATTTTTCTAAATTTTTATTTTGGTTAGACGTTGAGGATAAACCGGTATTAAAAGCTCTTGTGTCCTTGGACGACCTCGGTATCTTACCAACGCTATACTACACTCAACGATGGGTGCACTTGCCCATATGTGTGTTTAGTGTTAGTGAAATATCGTGTTTTATAAATTTAAAACTTGGCTAAAATAAGTGTTAAAAAGGGCTTAAAATATACACCTAATATATATAACACTTTATCGCACATCAAAAATTAGGGAAAAGTGTTATTTTTACACGGGATCCGTGTATTGTATCCAAACCCGCATGGATTGACCCGGGTATATAAGGATCTAAAAAACCCTAATTTGTGAAACTTCTCATTCTTTTCATTCAACAACATTGATTCAGAATTTGTCTCTATCGTCGCCCTCAAAACCCTAGCGGCGCGTTTGCATCTTCTTCAACTAATTGACAACGGTGATTGCAAACATCAAACATCGATTTCACAGCTTCAAGGTACAATTTTTCTTATCTTCCAGTGTTCATCATCCACGTAACAGTCGGCTTTCAACTTGATCAGTGTTTGATTTTGAAATATGTATGTTCATCTTTTGTTTGTTTATTTACAGATCTAGGGTTTTGCGTTCAATATTCTATATCTGATACTTGGATGGTCTGAGTCAAAATCGACGGTACGATGGTACATGGAAGGATGAAGGTCTTGAGGGTTTTCAATTCTTCACTCCAATGTGAGTTTATTTTACAATTATCTTGCTTTGTTTTAACTTTGTAATACCGATTTGATGTTAACATTAGGGTTTAATCAATTTTAGGATTTTAGTATTTTTGTTTCGGTTGTTTCATTGGACTTGGATAGTTACGCTAGAGATTCTGATGAAGATAATGACCAACACGTCTTCAAAATCAAGGTTCCTTTTGTGCAATGGAAGATCCCGTGGAACAACAGCTTATCACCAAACAGGTAT
Organism: Helianthus tuberosus; assembly: GCA_030545235.1. NCBI lineage: Eukaryota > Viridiplantae > Streptophyta > Magnoliopsida > Asterales > Asteraceae > Helianthus > Helianthus tuberosus. Next base: position 147,364,905 of record CM060400.1, read on the forward strand.
AAAAATTATTACCCACCAGGTGCTCGATGAAATGCCTCGCGTTTGATTCTAACCCTAAATATGTTCGTCTTTATTTGCAATCTATGTGTTCGATGAAATTCCTATTGATGGTGTTGCTATAGGTATGATTCATGAAGACATGCTTGATATGGCTTTTCATACTGCCAGTGGAGTTTACGAGACTAGCTGGTCTGAAAAAGGAGGCAGGTACTTCTACTTAATGAGCCTTTCCAATTATTACATGGATGTATATTGCAAACGTTCCATAATTTTATGCTGAAATGCATAAAAAATGTTGATTGTTGTTTTTTTGCCAATGGAAGGTCCCCCGTCTGATTCCAACAAAAGTGAAAGTGTTGTCACCTGGGTCTTATACTCTACTACTTCCGTGTGCGGTAGCTTATGCCTATAAAAATATAGAGAAAAGGTTTTAGATAAAACTTGGATGTGGTTTTGTTATGATGTTGATACATGAACTGGAACTATATCCAATATTCGAAGAACTGGAAGCATTTTCTTTCCCTTTTGTCCCTTATCGAATTTGTTACCTAGAGATGCAAGTTAGGTTTTAAATGTTGATTGATTATTGTACACGGTAACATTTCGTTTCAGTTGTGCCTTCAATGGCTAGCTTCATATTCCACGCTGGTTTGTTGGACTGGTCACTGCGGCGGTAGTGTTGAGAAATTGGTGGTTCTACAAGTAGGAACCACCATCAAAACAGGCTCTTCACCGGTGGCAGAAGATGGTATAAGATGGGAATTATTAGACTCGATGCCTGATGGTGTAAGCCAAAAACATCATCTTTATTTCTTGTGGGAAAGGGTAAGTTTCGAGTAATTTGGTTATAATTTCGTTGGTATTTTGTAGGATGTTTTTGTTCTTATAATGTGTGTGTTTAGTGCTGTAGGTCATCAAGATCCGAGAAAACACAAACCGTAGAAGAGATAAAAAAGGCGGTGAAAGGGAAGGAGAAGTTGAATACGGCTCTTAGAATGATAGAGGTGCTTCTTTCTGGACCGTTTGTAAGTATAGAAGAAGAACCCAAGCTATTACCTATAGTGCGTGGCCAGCATTGTTTTGGATTAACCAAATGGGTACGATATTAAAAAACTAATAAATTGTATTTTGGATTTTTTTTTTAATAATTTTTTGATTAACAAAGATGTGATGACGTGGTGCCAGGTTGGTGGTAGACAAAAATGGACCAGCTCAAGTTTCCTTGGCAAAACACAGGCTATTGTTATTTCTCTGTTGCTGCAACACTTTCAAGTTTATAGTAGTTCACAGTTCTAAATATTGTTCATCTGTTATGTTTTTGGTACTTTCAATGATGCTAGCACTGAATGCACAAAAGCGATACGATTGTCGGTTGGTTTTGACTTACTTGGCCGAAACCAAGCAGGTAATTTCGAGTCTCTCTTGTAATAAGTACATAAATTCCAAGTACATTTACCAAAAGGGTAGTCATCTGATCATGTACATTTTTAAATGTTTATGGGGTATTTAATTATGGTTCAGAAAGACGCAACGGTTCAGATGAGAAGCAATAAACTGGGATTGGAAAAAGGGAAGCGAACAGCATACAGGAACAAGAGGAATGGGACCGGTCCCAACAGTTGGTTGACGGGTTGCCGAACTATTAGGACAAGATAAATGGGAATGGTCATTAAATTCCAGTGGGGAGTTTTCAGTCGCTTCTTGTCGGGATTTACTTGGGAAACATGTGATTTCATTCTACCCATACGAGTGGGTTAAATGGGTTCCAAAAATATTAATTTCGTGGCGTGTAGAGCCGAACAAGACCGTCTTTCTACACTCAACGCGCTGCAGAAAAGAACATGCTTAGAGGTCTGGTTTCATATCGACTATGCGGGGAGTTGGATGAAGATGCAGACCATCGAATTTATGGTTCGTGTATCTATATTATTATGTTTAGCTTATAATATAATATATGATGCATTAAATTATAATAAACTATTTCAACGTGTGGTTGTAGGAGACATACAGGCAAGTGTTAGTGAAATACAAGTCCGATCTGGCAAGGCCTTTTGACGAAGCTACTATTGAAACACAGCTTAGTTTTATAAGTAAAGGTAAGTTCATCTAAATCCTTCTTGCAAAATTTTGTGTGTCGGTGCACGATAGCGTCATGACCTGGCTCATATTAGCTTCGTACATGAAGTTATGACTGAAAACTCTTTCCTGTTTACCTTTTTACCTGGTTTTTTTTCCTTTTTAAAGTTTTATATTTGTCTCATTTACACCATAAGAAATGGGTATCAATAGCGGCCACAACCCGACAGGAAGGGGCATTGGTCGCCGCTATTGCCACCTTTTCTTGTAGTGTTAAACGTGCTTCGGATTTTACAATATTGGTAGTGCACATGCAATGAGGTCTTAGAAATAAGAAATATAATATGTGTGTGTATGCCTTTATGTTACAGTGATTAGTAATTCATGACAAAAATATAAGAAGGTAAAATTCAAGAGTGGCATGTAGTCATGGAATTTCTTTTCAACATCATTGATATACTTTTTACAGTTCTTGTGTATCGTGTCATGTTTGGTGTATATATTTTGGATTTTGGGTTTCCTTTCATTTCCGGTAGAAGTAGATAATGATATTGTAACAGTATATATTTAAATATTTTAATATCGTTCCCCCTTCAAGGATTTTTGTAGTGGGTACAAGAGCCAATTAGCATCGCAAAAGGAGGCGAGACATGTATGGTTCAAAGTGGTCTTGGTGATCGTGTTGGTTTGTTTTTCTTTTTAAAATAGTTTCATAGCGTTGCTACAAGGATAATGTAGAAGGTACGAGAGCCAAGTGGAATGGCTAGGAGAGTAGAAGTGAGGCTTTTTTTGGTTCAAAGCGGTCTCCGTGTATTAATTACTGGAAAACAGGTAAGTGGGAGATAGGAAGGAGAGATCTTGAATCCCTTTTGTGGCGGGGATAAGTTAATCTTTTTGCGGGGGCAATTGGGACAAACCTTCTTGCAAAATTTTTTTATATATACAGACCAAATTTTAAAATAAATATGTGAAAAGAAGGTTGACATGTTAATATTTTAAGTTTAATTAACCAATAACATATAAAAAGCAAGTTGGCTCATGTATTTTTATGAGTCGAGCTCGACTATTCAAGTCGATAAAATAAACGAGTTGACCCGAGCTGGCTCGTAAAAATTCGAGCTCGAACTCAACTTGGCTCGGATTGATTACAGCCCTATGACGGGTGGTCCGTAGGACAACCCTTTATGATGTTAAAAGACAAGTTTATCCCTCATTTAATTGTGTAATTATCTTGAATTAGATAACTACGATTGCTTATGTTTCAGGTACATTCGGAGCTTAAAAGTGTGGAAATGAAGCTTCGGAATAGGCGCGGTTGGATTAGAGATTGAAAGATGGAGAATACATGAAGAAAATAATTTATTAGAATTGAAGAATTAAGAGGATAGCATGATAGAGGACGAAATTACGAGAACGTAGGCGAAAACGGTGAAGAAAACGGAGTTGAAACGAAAAAGTTATGCTGAAAACAAGTTTTCAACATTGCCAGCCGTAAGACAGGAGCTCCTGGCCGTAAGACTCACTGCTTGCCGTAAGCTACGGCTGGGAGGCGTAGCTTACGGCTCCGACTGATCCAAAAAGTGTAACTCCTCATTTAATGGCCAATTTGATGGATTTTAAGGAGGCTTTTCATTGGTTTTCGGTTATCAATCATTGGGGACGAATTTGGGAGCTATCTTGGAGACTTTTTGGCAACAAGAACACTTCTCAATCATTAGGTTTATTGTTTTTTTGATCTTGATGAACATTGAAATTTTTGTTAAGATGTTGTTTGAAGCTATGCGTGGCTAAACCCTTTATGATCATCCTAGGTTGAAGGTTTGTTTAAGATGGTTGTGTTTTGATTCCATATTTCTAGAATGATAAACTTTATCTATGTCTTGTTTATCATGGTGTGTGATTGCTTAGTTGTAAATTGTTAATTCTTATGATTTTTTCTAGTTTGAAACCATACGTTCTTGGTGCCGTTGGCAATCGAGATATCATGGGTAAAATTAGGATTGGGTAAGGGTTGATTGGTCATCGGGTAACAACCTCACGTTCTCGGAATCTGAGTACTTCGTTCCCTTTTATCACAATAAGTAATTACACATGAACTATGTCTATGTAGTTCTTTCTAGTGGATGATAACACAATTGTTAAAACAAACCGGAAACTTAGGATGGTCATTCGTCTCCAAATTGTTTACAAACTCAATTTTCATTTCTCAAATTAATTAGTATTCTTAGTTTTTAAAACCAATCCAAACAATCCAACTCTTTGAATTTACTTTTTATTGCCATTAGTTTAATCTTAGTTAACTTAGATACACTTCTAAATAACACACATTCCACAAACTCCATGTGTTCGATACCCTATTACCGCTATCTATATAGTTGTTTTTGGGATTAAATTTGCGTGACCACGACAATCACGTCAAATTTTTGGCGCCGTTGCCGGGGAGTAGTGCGCAATGTGTGTTATCTTGTGTATTAGTTAAAAAAAAAACCAAAAAGATTTCTTTTATGTTCATGATTTACACTTGGTAGTTGAGTTGTGTTGTGCAGGATGACAGGGCATTACACAAATTTCAGCTTATTTACGTGTAGATTGTGCGGGGGTCCACGACATCCATGTATTGGTTGCCACGAGGCTCACTACAGGAGGGCACATGGAAAACCGGTGTCTTATGTTTCACAGCTTCCACCTCCATCATACGTTGACGATTATGAATCAGAAATGGAGGATGACTATTATTCATATGGATACGATCGGGACGAGGAAGTTTATTATGAGGCAAGGATGGATGGTCTATGTTTTTGTTGCGGTCGCGATCACACTTATGATTATGATGTGTGCCCGGTGTATTCGGAAAACCCGAAGTATTGGAATAAAAAGATGATGGAAGCACGCATCTATAGACCGTATCAGGGATATCGACAATATCATCCCGAAGAATATTCTGAGCCCGAGGGTGTTTATGTTTATGAGACCGAGGAGGAAAAAGAGCTTGCTGTATTGGAAGTAACTTTGTCCAAACTCGAGCAATATTTAGCAACACCCAACCTGTCCGATGTAGACCGAATCAGCTGCTTAGTTTCTAAGTGTCATACTTTAAAATTGAAGATAGAGATAGAAGAACGCCTCTCACCATTACCTGACGATATTAGAGACTATTCTCACATGAAGGAGGAGGTTGTGGAGGATAATTCCACACCAATGAGTCCTTTATCTGATGAAGAGTCACTTGTAGATTAGATGATGTGTGCAGATTATGAGGTAGAGCAGGCTGATGGGATGGATATGTGTACTGAACCTCTTCCCATATCAATGATTCAAATTAACAAGTGTGGGGAAGAGGGTTCGAGGAACAAGATGAGAAGGGCGAAACTACCAGACATTAAGGTATATGTCATGAAGTGGACTAGCAAAGCCCGCAGGAGCAGCTTTAACATGCCAAATATATTAAAAAATCTATGGAGATGGCATGTAAATTTCCGGGCATTTGTTGGAAATGTTGCGGGTAAGTGTGCATTAAGACCACCATAACGCATATCAGGTATGGTCTGGCTGAAGACCTTTAAACTTAGCGCTCTCGGGAGGCAGCCCGAGGATGTAGAGTATTGTATTTGTGTTTTGTTTTGTTTTGTTTTGCTTTGTTTGGTTTTGTTTTGGTGTTGTGTTTGTGTGTTGGCAGGTTATTACGTTTCAACCCTCGCGGATGCAATGATTCAAGTGTGGGGATGTTTGGCAACATCCCTGTTGAGATATCGGCGAATCTAAGAGATGTTTTTGAACCGGTTCGATCACCGCAGCTGCATTACTACCAACACTGCTGATTTACTAATCAGGTCGTGTCTTGTTCTCATCTTGTGCCCCTTTGTATATATTCATGTTTAAGTTTTTGGTTGGGCGGTTGGGTGGTGTTTTGGTGTGTTTAGTTTATGGGTTGTGAAGGAGTTGGTGGTGTTTTTAATTAAAATAAAAAAAAAGAAATTTGGGGTTTGAGAGTATAAGCAATTGTTGATGTTCTTTGTTTAAGCGATCTTTCCCTCAAAACCATACATTGGGACAATGTATCCCAAGTGTGGGGATGGGGGAATTTTTTGAGAATTTTAAAACTTTTTGTAAATCCGAGCGAAAATTGTCAAAATTTGAAAGCTTGATTTTGTCCCGCTTGACACACCGACACCTATTCCTTGTCTTTTCTTGGTGAGAATTTGGGCCACATATGATTTTGATTGATATTTCTTTGTTTGAGAGTGGCGGTGTGTGTCGTGTGTTAATAGAACTTGTGTGTGAATACTTGTTAAATCCTAGAATTAGCATGCTTTTGGAAATGATAGGGGACTTTTAGGTAGCCTCGTCTAGATGTGTGAGAATGCGGGATTGGTGGGTTGGACCTCATACTTTACATATATGAGCTTGGTATTGTGAGGGGTGGGGGTTTGGTCTTTAGAAAGCCATATTTGAGCCTTAAACCATTCGGTTGCGACCCAAACCTACTTCCTCCAAAAATTTTACCTTTTGAGATGACCCGGTTTAGGAAATTTAGCATGTGGTGTTGATGTTCTTGTATATATTGTTGAAGTTCGAAATGAGACAAAAAGAAAAAAAAAAAAGAGAAAAAAGAAAAAAAAAAGAAAAAGAAAAAAAAATATGAGAAAGATATGAGAAAAATATAAAAAGAAGTGATTGGTTGCAATAGTAGTTGAGAATGTTGAAGAAGTTGTGTATATATTTGATGGTTGCTTTGTTTAGTGGTAGAAATAAAAACCGGGTCAAATCAATTAGCTCTTTCATATGTATTCCACCATTTTCCTACCTTGACACCTAGCCCCGTTACGACCCGCAAGTCCCTTTGATTCTAAAGCATGTTAGATATTTGTTAGGAGGAAACTTGATTTGTATACAAGCTTATTGTCGCGCACACACACACACGCATTGAGTGGTTTAGCATTATGCTAATAATTCTTGTAACTGAGAGACTTTTTTTTTGTGAGGGATGTGTCTTGTGGTATGATTGAAAGTTAGTAAAAGGACGGCACATTTAGCTTGGTTTACATTGATCGCTTGTTTTGAAATTGATTTAATGAGTTGCTTGGGACAAGCAACGGTTAAGTGTGGGGATGTGACGGGTGGTCCGTAGGACAACCCTTTATGATGTTAAAAGACAAGTTTATCCCTCATTTAATTGTGTAATTATCTTGAATTAGATAACTACGATTGCTTATGTTTCAGGTACATTCGGAGCTTAAAAGTGTGGAAATGAAGCTTCGGAATAGGCGCGGTTGGATTAGAGATTGAAAGATGGAGAATACATGAAGAAAATAATTTATTAGAATTGAAGAATTAAGAGGATAGCATGATAGAGGACGAAATTACGAGAACGTAGGCGAAAACGGTGAAGAAAACGGAGTTGAAACGAAAAAGTTATGCTGAAAACAAGTTTTCAACATTGCCAGCCGTAAGACAGGAGCTCCTGGCCGTAAGACTCACTGCTTGCCGTAAGCTACGGCTGGGAGGCGTAGCTTACGGCTCCGACTGATCCAAAAAGTGTAACTCCTCATTTAATGGCCAATTTGATGGATTTTAAGGAGGCTTTTCATTGGTTTTCGGTTATCAATCATTGGGGACGAATTTGGGAGCTATCTTGGAGACTTTTTGGCAACAAGAACACTTCTCAATCATTAGGTTTATTGTTTTTTTGATCTTGATGAACATTGAAATTTTTGTTAAGATGTTGTTTGAAGCTATGCGTGGCTAAACCCTTTATGATCATCCTAGGTTGAAGGTTTGTTTAAGATGGTTGTGTTTTGATTCCATATTTCTAGAATGATAAACTTTATCTATGTCTTGTTTATCATGGTGTGTGATTGCTTAGTTGTAAATTGTTAATTCTTATGATTTTTTCTAGTTTGAAACCATACGTTCTTGGTGCCGTTGGCAATCGAGATATCATGGGTAAAATTAGGATTGGGTAAGGGTTGATTGGTCATCGGGTAACAACCTCACGTTCTCGGAATCTGAGTACTTCGTTCCCTTTTATCACAATAAGTAATTACACATGAACTATGTCTATGTAGTTCTTTCTAGTGGATGATAACACAATTGTTAAAACAAACCGGAAACTTAGGATGGTCATTCGTCTCCAAATTGTTTACAAACTCAATTTTCATTTCTCAAATTAATTAGTATTCTTAGTTTTTAAAACCAATCCAAACAATCCAACTCTTTGAATTTACTTTTTATTGCCATTAGTTTAATCTTAGTTAACTTAGATACACTTCTAAATAACACACATTCCACAAACTCCATGTGTTCGATACCCTATTACCGCTATCTATATAGTTGTTTTTGGGATTAAATTTGCGTGACCACGACAATCACGTCAAATTTTTGTTTAATTAAATTTGGTTGACATGTTAATATTTTAAGTTTAATTAACCAATAACATATAAAAAGCAAGTTGGCTCATGTATTTTTATGAGTCGAGCTCGACTATTCAAGTCGATAAAATAAACGAGTTGACCCGAGCTGGCTCGTAAAAATTCGAGCTCGAACTCAACTTGGCTCGGATTGATTACAGCCCTACATCTCTGTAACTGGTAGAGGTGAAGCCATAATCCTAGATAGTTCTTGATCTGAATTGTATCCATGCTCCAGTCTGATACCAGTCATATAAATTTGATAATTTATTTGTTATTTTCTTTAGAGAAAGCGAAGGTTCAATCCAGTATGGCAATTGCTACAGAGAAGTTGATGATCTGCGGGCTGTGATTCAATAATCTGAACATCAAAAACGCTATGCGGCTGCAATTATTTGTCACAGTAAAGGTCTGAAATTATAACTTTGCACTTCCTAATTGCTGATTAACATTCGAGTTTGTAGCATCTGCTATAAAGTGTGATCTCTGTAAGAACTTTTCTGAATCTGTTTCAACTTGCATTGGGAAAATGCTAGGTTTTGATTAACAAAATTTATCTTTTTCTAAAGATTAACAGATTAAACTTTTGATAATACATATTTGAATTACTGATATATTGATTAGGACTTTTGCAGGCGGGAATGTGGTGCTTTTATATGCTTCAAGGTTTAACGATGTTCACCATGTGGTCAACATTTCTGGCCGATTTGATCTGAAAAGAAGCATGGAGGGCCGACTGGGTAAAGATTACTTGCAGAGGATTAAAAAACGTGGATTCATTGATGTTGCCAGTAGAAAGGGTATGATGCCCCACTTTTCAAAATCTTCTATAGATAATAATAATAATAGCATAGTTATTAAAGGCGTTAGGCGCACTCAAGGCGCATAGGTCTCGCCTGTGGCCTACGCGCAAGGCGCAAAAAAAGCGCGGGCCTGAGAAAAAAAGCGCACAACAAAAAGAACTTAAAAAAAGTGTGGGCCATATTCCCTTTAAGTAATTTATATCATTTGGCCCGTTGGGAGATAAAAGATGAGCCAAATTGGCCCATTATTTATGGTTTGAAAGTTTCGCCTATACTTTATACTTTTATTTTCTTCGAGTTAGTAATGCTTGTTATGCTTCCTCACAGGGAGAAGTGGCGAATGAAGGGGAGAAAACGATGGTTTCTGATAAGCCGTTGAACGAGGAAGATTCAAACGATGAGAAAAATGAGAATGCTGTAAATGAGCCCGAGGAGAAGGAGCCAGAGGATAAGGTAAATGTAAATCTAAAATGTGGAAATCCACTTTTAGAAGGAGAAACAATGCAAGATCTACTGAAAATGTTTTACTATGTTAACAATCAAATTGGGTAGTTTTGTGATGGCCAATACGGGTTGCAGTGGGTTGGGTTCGGCTCTTTTTGATGACCTGCTAACGCTTTTTTGATTGTATCTTTTGAGTGACATAAATAGTTAATGTTTTACATGAGATTAATTAGGTATAAAAAATTAAAAATATAACCCTTTTACCGTTTTTAAGGTAAACCAAGCATGTTTATTGACTCTTTAGTAGCTTTATAGGTTAATCTTGAAATCGTGATCCCAAATACACAAAAACCCATCTGCAATCTTGAAATCGTGATCCCATCTTCAATCTTGAAATCGTGATTCTTCTTTAATCTTCAATACAGGTAAGTTTTCTTTAATGCTTTGTTTAATCTTGAACTATTTTGTTTCTTAATAATTGATGACGATGATTGTTAATTGATTCTGTTATGGCTGATTTTAATGATACTTGCTGTTGTTATTGATTCTGTTATGACCATTTTTGATGATTGTTAATTGATGATTATTGTTAATTCATTCTCAATGCTTTGTTTAATCGATCATGAATAAATATTACTGTTGTTAATGTTTTTTTTCTGCTGTAAATGTTATGGCTGTAAATGTTTTTCCGTGCTATTAATGTTTTTTTTCTGTTGTTAATGTTATGGCTGCTGTTAATGATTAAGTTATGGATGCTGTTTATGATTAAGTTATGGCTACAGTAAGTTATGATTAATGTTATGGCGGTTGTTAATGACTAAGTTATGGTTGTCGTAAATCCAAAAGATCATGATAAACCAATCCAATAGGTTACAAGTTGCTAATGTAGTCGGTTGATTATATATGCTCTTTATGGTGTAGGTACGTTTTACTTGAGATCATTGCTTATTTTCCCTAAAATTTATATGGGTAAATGAATATATACGATTTGTTTTTTTTTTGTTTTGTTTTGTTACAGAACTGTTGTATATAAAGGTCTAAAAAACCGAACCAGTCGAGGAGGACTATCATGCAGAATGGTTGTTTTCTTTATGCAGCCACCTCATATATAATCAACCTTTCTCTTATTTTTAATTCCAGGTTTGTTTCTTTTGGCAATTGTCATGCTGATTACCTTACATAATGTGAAGCCCTCATCATTGTATGAACTATGAACCCTAACTAGGTCTTATTAGTATGAATCTATGATGGATTGATGTGTATTTAGATGCGGTGATATGGGTGGGTTAGGCAAGTTGGTTAATGGGTTTAAAATGCAGTAATGTATCATGAGTGGTAATATTATTTTTTTGACGTCGTGAATTTGGGCGGCTCAAGTGGGTTGGTTATGACAGTAATGATTCATGAATGGTATTATTAGGATGGTTTAAGGATGATGTAGTAAGATGGGTGGGTTGGCTAATTGGCCCAAGCTGGAGTAATTGTTAATAAATGGTATTATAGTTTTTGTACGTGGTTTGATGGGCGGTTTGGTTAACGGGTCAAAACGAGCAGACTGGTTTTGGCTGACTTGCAAACGTTTATTTATAATAATCGTTTGTAAATGTTTGAATGGCACATGTTGGGATCCAAAGACATCACTTTGGGACTTGCTTGAATCCACACTTACCTACCAACACATACTTATACTGATGCAGTCAGGCAATCCATTGCAAAACCACTAGCCAATTAAAAGTGTGGTTCAGTTCTTGTAATCTATGTGCAGTCCAGTCATACTGTAAGACTTTTGAAGAAACTATTTATTATGTCGTAGTAATGAAGTATGCTCCTAGAATGGAGGTCCGTTTTCAACTCATCTAACGTTTTATCGTTCTCATGTAGATTTGGAGCTCATGTTGGAAGGAGGTCAAAAACCAGTTGTGTTAAGTTGATAGTTCTAGCTTGGAAGGCATTCAAAAAGTTTTTCAGTAAAGAGTGGTGATACTAATATCATGTTGGAGCTCATGTATATAGGTGTCATTCTTTTAGTTGTTTTCTCCTCGATTTTGAGATATTTTTATAATCATTGTAAATGACTGTATAAGCGAAGTAATTCACCAAAGAAGGTTATATTAATGTGATCAAAGATTAAAAAAAAAAAAAACTTTACTTCTGTTGGAATGGATTTTGTCATTGTAAATTTGGAGTATGAGGACATTGTAAGATTTTACTTATACATAATATATGATGAATAAGTAAAAAATGTTGTTTCAAATGTGGTTGTATTAGACTAATGACTCACATAACAGGAATGTTAGTATTCCAATTTGATATTCGAATAATTTATTTACCAATCTTTGACTTCAAGGGGTCAAAAGGCACAAACAAGCAAAAGCAGGAAACGCCTACACTAAATTGATAACAACTCTCGACACATTTAATTATAATTTGACAAAAAACTTTATGTAATTAAAAAAAACATAAATCAATAAAACATTTTGTATGGGTTTAGAAAACATTCTTATATTCAGATCGCACTATCAATTAAAAAAGAATTTGCTTTACATGAAAACTTTGAATGCATATGGAGGCAAAGTTGGGATACTTATGAAACCGAACTAAAAACTTGTGGTGAAGAAGGGAAAGAGGATACTTAAGAGGTTCAAAGTGTTATTTATGTAGTCTGATGGTTCAAGTGCGGAATAATTGGTGAGATCAGTCTAATGGATCAAGCGTCGCATTTGGTTAGTATTACTGTATTACCCGATCTGCACAATTGTTAAAAACCATATTATTGTCAAAACACCTTTATATTTGTCATAACTCATTATCATATTTTATAATTTCTGAACAGCCAATCTGGTCTTTTATCTACATATGACAGGTTATATTAAGATGTGGAGTGAAAGTCTAGCTTGCCGACGTAGATGAACCAAGCCGTTGCGAGTAAGAACACCCACACCCCCTTCTTTGTTCTTTTTCAGGCACGGTGTATTGGATATGGGTTTGGAGCAAAATAAGTTCGGGTCAAACGGGTGTTTTTTTTTTTGAAAAAAAAACTTTAAAGTTTTGAAACTTTTTTTGAGCACCTATCTTTATGTATTACATATGATAATTTTGTCGAAGAAATGGGTTTTGAGAAACAGTTTGATGTTATAGATTACTAAACTCTTCTTCACTAACTTTGATATAAGAGATATCTGTTTAAGAACTTCTATGGTTTAAAAGTTACCGGTTTGGATTCTTATTGCTTGAAACCTAATCTTAAATTTAACCTAAACTGACTTGAAATATTATATGCTTAATTACAATTCTAACAATATAAAGTTCCTAAGAAATTTAATATATTACTTATGAGATATTTTTAGATTATATAGTATATTAATATCTTGATTCTTGATGCCGGTAAAGAGTTATGAGATCATTTTCGAGTAATCTGTCGGGCTTCACCTAATATCAAACCCTTAGAATTTCCTATACCCCAACCAATCTTTCTCCTTGGGTTCGGAGTTTTTAAGCCATCCAAGTAATCATAAAACCATTTTTTCGGATTCTACATTAGGTTATTGCTACTCTCATTTTATATAATGGAGAAGATGGCATTCACTAAACTTTTTAGCAAATTTACACAGGCTAGGTTGACGTCTACAACTCTTCCAACTCCAAGTAACGTCGGATTCGGAGAAAGTTAGCAAGAAAGAGACTTAGCTCCTATCTCTATGAATTCAAAGCAGTTTTTATGATTTTTACGTTTTAAACATTGATTTTTTTGAATATTTCAGTTTGTTTGACGTGGTTGTTTGATTTTTATATGCTTTTTTTATATATATGAATAAATCTATCCTTTTTTAACCAATATTTTTTTTCTTTTTAACTCAATCAACTTATCATTTGTCGTGTAAGGATTTCATCACGTTGTTTATCATATGTTTATGAATTTTATTAGTTGAAAATTCAAGTAAAAACATAATATAATACAATTTAAAAACAAACAATATAACATTTTGTATCGGTTTACGAAACATTTTTTAACTGAGATCTCATTAACAATTAAAAGGTAATAACCTTTACACGAAAACTATGAATACACATAGAGACAAAGTTAGGATACTGATGAAACGGAACAAATAAATTATTGTAGGAAGGGAAAGAAGATACTAACGATTTTCAAAATGTTGTTTATGTACCTTTAATTATTGAAAACTAAAATTTCCTAACCCGGGATGTTCCCGGGTGATGGAATTGTGTTTAATTACTGCAACTGCAAGTGTTGTATAATGTATGCATTTTTTATTGCAATTGGTAAAAGCCTAGGGATGGCAATGGGTCGGGTTTGGGACGGATTTAGGTAATCCCAAACTCAAACCCGATTAGATAAGCTTGTCCCAAACCCGTCCCAAAACCCGTCGGGTTTCTAGCGGGTAAATACCCATCAGGTATCGGGTATACCCGTGGGTTTCGGTAAACCCGTTAATTTAAAAAGATTACTCGTTGGGTATACTCATCTCAAAACCCATTGGGTATCTATCGGGCAACTATTAACCGGTTACATTTTGTATTTTTAATTTTAAAAATATATATCAGATAACTACAATGTATATGGAATAGAATACCTATATGTGTAAAAAATGGATGTATCATATATATACAATATAAAAAGAAATTATATCGGGTGTACAATCGGGTAAACGGGTACACTTTATTGGGTAAGTGGGTCGGGTAAACGGGTATATCACTAAATCCCAAACCCGCGAAAAAAATAAAAAACTATTCCCAAACCCGATTAACCGACCCCAAACCCGTCCCAAATGTGTCGGGTTTCGAGTTTAATTGCCATCCCTATAAAAGCCTCTTATCAATAGCCACATAATGTAAAAACCTGTTGTCTGAAATTTATTTGGTAAAAACTTGCTTTCTTGTTTGGTGTATACAAATTTGTTAAAAACTAGTTGTCAATAACCCACATAATGTGTTCAAAACCTGCACAAAACAAAATTTAAAAACTACTTAAAATGATCCAAATCTCAAACAACCAAAATGGCATTTCCAAACTGTCCAATTACATACCATATTGCTCAAACAACCATATTAGATCATATTGTTTAAACAACCAACATACCAAGTTCTAAAAACCAAAAGACCATATTGTTAAAACAACCAAAAGAAAAAGTTCCAAAATACATGAAGTATTACCGTAAATCTTATCAATATCTTCTTGTTCGAGATATTAACGAATGAAGAATCGTTCTTGACGATTATCTCGAGGTTTATCCATGGTGCGAGTAAGGATTGTTAGGGTTTATATTAAGATGGTTGTGTGTAAGAAGAGGAAGAGATAATTAAATTGGCTGCATATATTAACCTGTGATTTTTATTAAAACGACAATACATGTAATTTACATAAAATGATAAAATGATGGTTTTGCCCCTCACGTGAGGGGCACATGATTGGTCTTCACTAAGAAAATGGATGAAGGTTAGTATAAATGACATGTGGTGTGCAAACGTTTCAAACAAAGGACACACAGTGTAATTTCTAAAGACAAATGACACAAGGTGTAAGTTGATGTAAAGCTAAAGAACAAACTGTGTAATTTACTCTAATATGAAGATTTTTTAATTGTCAACAAACCATGTGCAAGCGTGCAACAACATCAATGGACAAAGCACACCGAGATTGATATTCGTTTTGCACAAAATAGAGTCAACACTAGTAATATTTTTGTTTTTCGCACACCCTTAAGATCTCAATTATATTATATATATATTGTTAACCAACGGCCATGAATAGTAACTTTATTTTTATAATAATATATAGCTTTTTATTATTATTATATTTTTAATATTATAATAGTTTATTATTATATTTACTTTTAATAATATATTTTTAATTTTTTTTTCTTTCTTTAAACCATATGTTTCCTATACCAATTTTTTTTATAATTCTTTTTTCTTTTTTTATAACATATATTAATTTATCAATTAATTTGATACTTATTTAATAAATTACGTTTATAACTTTTTTTCTAACAACTTAAGTACATAGTCGTATTTTATTTTCCGTTGACATTCCGTTATAAGTTTTGTTAAAAATGAAGTTGTACTCAAAATAAAGTATTTATTTTGTATCATAAAACGGTACAATGATAAACTAAACCGTTCTAATGGTTTGGCTTTTTAAACAACATGTTTTACATTCAAATCACGTACGTTTTACATTATCATTTGTCGGTTTCGCCGCAACGCACGACTATATTAAAACTAGTATGAATATATTTTTGCAAAGAAACATCTTTGTTGTCTATTTACTTATTTTTGTAATTTCGGTCGTCCACTTTTCGGTTCCTGTTTCTTGTTCAAAGAGGGAGAATACATATTATAATGTCTAAAATATAAATATGTATTTTTAGAATTTAGCTTATACTTTTTGTTTTAAATAAGTGTCATGCTATTTACACACGGAAGAAATTATTTTCACACCTCAAAGCGTCGCGCTATGGCCATAGCGCAGCGCTTAGGTCGACATAACGTGATTTGACTGATGTCTGAGAGACATAAAGTTGTTGTTTGACATAATGTTGATTCCAAGGTCGCAGGTGGCCCGTGAACCCTAAGTGCCGCGCTATGGCCATAGCGCAGCGCTTCGACCCCAAATTTTTACTTTTAAAAGCTGGTCAGGCACAAAACTGTATTCGAGACATAAAGCACTCAATATATTGTTTCCAAACATACGGTGGTTTTGTTGTTTGTCGATTTCTAAATTACTCGTGTTTCTTCAAAATAACGCGCGGTTATGCTGTATTAGTTACGTGTGTTGAAAAAACGATGTCGTGGTTAAGCAACTATCTTTTCGGTCAATATTCTGACGAGTCAGTTGTTCCTGCTTCTTACGAGGGGACCGCTATTTCTGACTCGTATGAGAAACCGGTCTCGTCCAACTTGAGGGAGGCAGAGGTTGTATCTGGCATTCGTTATCGTGATAACACGGTGAAGCTGGATTTGAATACCCCTGTGGAGGACCCTTACGCACAACAAGGTTATTCGAATTTCGGTTACGGTGGCGAGCACAGCTTTGTACAGCAGGAGTGTTATCCAAACCACAGTTACGGTTGTCAACAGAGCTTTGAACATCAAGTCTATTCGGACCTCGGTGACGATGGTGAGCCGGAGGATGTGTCTGTTGACGAGGAAGGCTGTTACCCGGTTACGTTTTCGTTTGATACAACGCAGACCTTTTCGTCACGTAAAGAGTTGGTGCGTTGGGTACAAGACACGGCAAAAGATAATGGTTACCTCATTGTGATTAAGAGGTCGAATAAAAGAGGAGAGAATTACAAGATTTGGTTTCAATGTACTTTTGGTGGGGAGCATAAGAGTATAGCTACACAGAGGAAAACGGGTAGCAAGAAAATAGGCTGCCCGTTCGAGATGATCGGGTTTTCGGAATCATCCGGAAGTGTTTGGAGGATCGAGGTGACGAAGGCGAAGCATAACCACACTCCTATTGAAAACTTAGAGGGTCACGTGTATGCGAGAAGTCAGTCCTTGTCTGTTGACCAAGCCCAAAGCGCCCCGCTATGGCCAAAGCGGGGCGCTTTAGGTGTGCAAAAAGACAAAGAGCGTGTGCGAATAGACCAAGCCTTAAATAATGGTTTGTAGTGTGTTAAGTCCAACCTTAGATCTTTTTATATTTTAGAAATTTATTTGTGGTCAAGACCAATTTCAATATATTTATTGTTGTTGTTTTGTGACTTTTGAATTATTGAAAGCATATACTTGGTGCATTGGTGTCGTCCTTTGAAATAACATGTGAACATGTACATAGGAAGTATTGTAAACTAAACATAATGGTGTTCTCACTTTGTCATTTATAGATATAAACTTAACATGATGGTGTTTTCACTTTTTCGTTTATAGATATATAATACAATAAATGACATTGTTTTTTTCTTTTTTTTTTCTTTTCAGTATTTTGTAGTTTTATATTTTTTAAAGTAAACAATTTATCTTTGTCATGACAAACCAGAAACAAAATATTTAATTTATTATACTTTTTACATAAGCTTTTGACTAGTAATTATTATGAATATATACAAAAATGAGTTTTTGTATAATTATATAGAAAGAAATTAAGAACTATTGTGAAACAAGTCTAATAGCTAAACAATATGAGAAAGAAATATAAGGAGAAAATGTTTATATCATTGATAGATATGTCAATTATTGAGATACAATGAGATATATATAGCAGAGGAAGTCTAGGAGAACAAGTTAATCTATTTAAGAAGTTGATAACCATTTATAATATAATATTGAGATACAATGAGATATATATAGCAGAGGAAGTCTTGGAGAACATGCTAATCTATTTAAGAAGTTGATAACCATTTATAATATAATATATTTATAACACTCCCACTTGGTTATCAACTTTGTATGCTATGAGATACTGCCTCGCTAAAAACCTTGTAAGGAAAATCCAGTGGGACAAAACCACAGCTAAGGGAAAAAGAGTGCAGTGCGTATTTTCTACTCCATATACTTTTGGATCAGGTATGTTGCTCATTAAAGAATGGGACAAAACTTAGTCAAGGGAAAAAGAGTGCAACTTGAATAAGTCTCCCCTTTATTTTAACAAATATCCATTAAGTGACGTGTGTCCATCTTCCTTGAAAGTTGATCAAAGCTTTTGTAGCCAATGATTTGTTGCTTGATCCTTTAATGTGCAATCCTTTATGTTGAGCAATGTTGTATAATCTTCTAACGAGACTTTAGGTGCCTCCTTTCAAAAAATATCATATATCCACAACTGTGTTTTGTTACATTCCCGCATCTACAAGACTAACCAAACTTGTTTTGATAGGTTAGTAAAATATAATCAAATAACGTTTATACCTGAAATATTTCTTTGAACTCATTCCAATATATCTTCACTTGACAACGACTACATTTTATGGCAATAAGCTCAAGTGAAAGATATTATAACCATACATAGCTAACAAAACATATTAAGGCACATTTGCATTTAATGATGGTACTTCTAGAATGAGAATCTCTACTTTGGTAGGAGATGATAATAGGCATTTCTTATAACAAGTGACTTAACAACCTTTAACATACTTTAAGGTTAAACTATGTCCATACTAAAATGTTCCAACATCACCCTCTTCTGGATGTACTTGAAGGATTGATGATATATAATTACATATATACTCGTGCCAAGGTCATTAAAAAAATTCTCCCTCTAAAAGCTCAACAGTTTCTCTCGATAATGCCTAGATATCATCTTTTAAACTGCGATTATAGTGAACTTTTAAAAGTAGAATGTTGATAAAAACATGACTAATTTAATCAAACTTACATCCCTCTTTATGTGAATATCCGAGTTGTACAACACTAGACCCGATTATTTTAATCCACGTATTTTGTTAACATCATATATTATGTTCTTGAGGTCTTGACATCAATGCTTCTGGCATTATCAATCCATGAGGGAATTCGTTTCATATTATCTAAATATGAATATGCATTCACTCTTTAGGAGTTTTGCTACACAAACTTACTCATTTAACGCATAGATTTCTATATTATATGCAAAGATTTCATGAATACTTTCTTTTATTTCCAAAATTCATATTGTACCATGCGTGTACACTGTTTATTGAGATATCACGATCACCGGGTACAAGAATTACATTGTTAAGGTGTTTCAATTAACCTTTTAAGCCCTCAATTGCTTTAGAAACTCATCAGGAGTTCCAATTATATCCAGAGGCAAAGGTTAATTGGTGCCTGGGGGTGCGCCCGCCCACCCCAATGTTTCGGTTAGAAGTGTATCTGTTCCGATTTTTCGTCCGGAAATTTTAAAAATTATATATAATCGCCTCCCCCAATTATTTTTCCTAAATATTTATACAATATATAAATTAAAGTAAAGTTTGTTACCACTTTGTATATCCTAAATATTTATACAATATATAAATTAAAGTAAAGTTTGTTACCACTTTGTATATAAGTGATGAATAGTTTTGTAAATATATTTTAACTCTTATTTGTTTAACCCTAGATTTCCCACCATACAATAAACTTAATCGCAAGTTTTTATGTGTAAGAACGGGTCCTTAAATGAATGAAATTTTTTAGTTTTATATGAAACTATTATTATTTGACCTGGCTCGAATCGATAGCCGACCCGACCCGAAACATAATGATAGGAAAAAAATGGGTCCCATCACTTTACGCCCCCTCGAAACTTTTGGTCAAGCTCCGCCACTGATTATATCCAACATGTAAAATAATCATAACCTATTCAAATCCGAATATGTATAGAATGATCACATTGTTCTCGAGAACGTACTTTGCATGACTTACATAATTTAATCCTTCGGGACGTTCATGTAAACTTTCAGTATCAAGTGATACATAAAATTCATAAAACGCATATCAATTCTCTCTTTATATTACCAGACTAATAAGATATTGGAAAGTCAATACATCCACCACTGGATAATACATCTCCTCATAATCAGTCATAGGTCTTTGCAAAAGATCCATTTGTATCCAACATATTTTACAACTTCAGTTGTATGGAGTGTTAGTCCAGAAACTTTCTATGTCATTAGAGATTCGACTTTGCCTTATCTGCATCTTTCCAATTTCGCCAATCATTTCTATATTTATGTTCATAAGCGGATCTCAAATCTTAATCCTCATCATTTAATCATTTCAAGCGCTACATTATATACAAAAGTATAATGACGTCGATTTTTATTTCGATTCCATACATATTTTAGACATGATACAACTTATTGCGATCTCTTTATTTTCAGGTACCTGAGGTTCTTCTTGAACCATCATGTCTAACGTTTCTTCAGGAGATCTTATTACTATAACCTCGACTTAACCATCTTAATTACTTGCTCTAATTTTCGAGGAATTTTATTGTTGGAATCGAGTAGTCTACCACGCTTCAGGCATTGAAGGGGTAAGGTCCCAAAAACCTCATAAAAAGGATTTGAGACCATACCACAAACTAACTTTTCCAGCCTTTTGACCTTGCGCGGCCGCGCACTGGTCCTACCAAAGGAAGAAAGGAATCAGTAACTTATAGTCGCGCGCCCAGAAGATAAACATAAATCTTTGCGCCTTCTCCCATTCAATAAAGGATTAAAAAGCCTTTGTACAATACTTCCGCCACAACACCCAGACTTAGATATCATTTTACCCAGGCTTGGGATTTATTTGTCTGTGTCCACACAGTTAGGTATCACACCGGATTATGGCAGTAATCTTCTAGAAAGAAATACAATCGTGCACCACCCAGACGGTTATAACCGTCTGGACACGTGTCGTCACCAGAAGCAATTCTGAAATCACAACAAAGGCATGCAATCAGGGAGTAAATCTCCACTTAATCTCTTTCCACGTGGCAATCCCCTGGCCACAGATCAAACCACGATCCGTGTGCATTCACTTCGGATCGAGGTTAATTAACGTCAGATCAAAGAAATCAAACGGAAGAAAAATAACCGCTACGGCGTTAAGCATTTTCCGTTATCTTTTCAATAATAGGTTTTCCCTCCCAAAACTCCCGGTTATAAAGAAGAGAACTGTTCAGGTATAAACTCAGACTACTCTCACTCCTCAAATACTTATCTTCTCCGATACCAATACTTATTCTCACGCCGGAGTCGGGTCAAGGAGAGAACCTTCTTCTCCCCTTGGCGAGGCTAACGGTGTTCTTTTTTGCAGAGCTACCGGAGAAGTTAATCCATTACGACTGAATCAACCGAGAGAGAGCTAACCCTTTATGCGGATTCAAACCCCCTAACTATCTCGGTTCCGACCATTTAGTTAGTGTTTCTTCAGGCATGCAATAGACTCATTACAAAATATGTGGTTGTCCTCTTGGGACACAAATATAATTGGAGCATAAACAGTTGATTATGTGACTTACCTAGTCAATCTATTTAGATAAGTGAACTTGTCTGGTAATTTGTTTATTAATATTGGTAAATGCATTATCCTTTAAACTTCTGGTTCACCATTTATAGTCTACGGATCAAGATAACATGATAATTCATTCCACTTTTTACTTTCCAACTGCTTGTTATCTCCCCCTAATGTTGGGAATATTCATTCACTAAAGTGAAAATCAATGAGTTGTAAGCAAATCTCTCACCAATGGCTTTAAGTATTTAATCATAGATTTTTTTTCCCCAACATATATTCTCAACCCTTTTAGAGGTCCCAACATTGTGCGTTGTGGTGGATCAATATTATATATATACCGCACAACCAAAATCTTAGAAGGGACGTATTTGGTTTATGACCAAAAACCAACCATAGCGGGGGAAGTATGATGACATACTAGCTTGATGTGAATTAATGTTGTACATGTAAAATCACATGTATCCAAACACAAATATGAACTCTTGCTCTTATGATCATTGGCTTTTCAATCAATCGTGAACGTTTAGTGATCGTCTCAACAAAGCAATTCTTGTATAAACACAAGCTATACGAAGTTCAACATTTATTCCAATAATCATTAATAACTTGGGAATTGAATTCAACGTTATTACCAAAATAAATATACCGATCTGGATTAATATGCTTGCTATCACATTAGCTAAGCCACAATCACACAAAATGCAGGTTGTGGATTTGATAACCATTTAGACGATGCATCGATTTAAAAACCCTAATGATATCATGTTGGGATATGCATATCTTTTAATCACTTCCAGAATATTTAGAGATACACATCATCCTTTATTTGGTAAATATAATTTTTTTCTTGACCGCATTACATGTTAATTAATAGCTTGAAGAATCTTCTAGTTCTTTATTTTCACATCATCATTGACTATGTGTGGTCTAACCGGTCGTGCCATATAAGTAAATAATCATGATACATAAACTTCTGGTTTATGATCGTATATGTATTAGGACAACACATTATCATTGCAATTATCATGTTATATAACTTTTATATTTTTCACATTTTGTTCTCAGATAACCACTCCCTTAATTTGCTATTTCTAGTGGCCAATCTCATTAACATTATTACAATTCTCATGGTCGATCTAAAATCACATTCAATATAAAATCACATTCACTTCTAGAATGTAAGTGAACCGAAACACCATTCAATATAAAATCACATTCACTTCTTGAATGTTAGTGAACCGAAACAAACTTTATAGCTTTTATTTTTTAATCGGTTACACCAGATATAAAATCATTTCAAACTTTTTATACTCTCTAATGATATTGCTACTTGAGGAACATATCCCACGTGTGATAAATGGAAAGTTTCTACCACTTTTTCACATACATAATTTTCTTTTCTTTTCACATCACATCAATTGAGAAGTAATTATATATATCAGTCATATAATTTTATCGGTCTAAAATCTTATGACCTTCTACAAACTGATAATGAGATTTAGGGAGTATAACACTTCAAGAGTCATATCTAAACATATTTATGCTCTTTCATGATGGTAGTGATAAACCACAACTTTGGTTTTGTTGTTTTATTCAATATTATTAATAAATGATATCATATAAACAAGGCATAATGTAAAATCAAATTATACAATATATGACATTATAACATGTTATGATATTTTAAAAACAAGTTATAATAAAATTTTATGCATTAACATATTTTATCACTTATAAACAAATATATATAAATCTATCACAACATAACCCGATGAGATGCATATCACTCTACCTTGAACACCGATGGATACAAACAAAACAAATATTTCAATCAAGTTCCCAACATATAATAATTATTATTTCCAAACAATTATTTTCTTATAATCTTTATAATAAATTAATTATTAATATGTTCTACTTAAAAACATATCGAGAAGCATCTACTTAATTTACAAAAGTTATATTTTCCCACAAAAGCATATTACATATTCAAGTCTTATACAGGTCTTATACGATGCATAAACTTTTAACGATATTAAAATACAAAGATAACATCTAGAAATATCATGTAATAAATAAAAAAGGATGATAATATCAATTAATAGCAATAGTGACGTGAATTCATATTTTCTAAACCCAAAGATTAACCGAGAATGATATGATTTCCACTTATTTAATCAAGAAATCTAACATATAAAAACATAACCTCGTTCTTTTGATAAGAAGAGAAAATTAAGAATAATGAAACAAAAGTAATTGAAAATATGTCTTCATTTATCTTCTTAAATCATCTTATCTTATTAAGAGGAGAAACATATTTAAAAAAATCGTCATTATTTTATTTGTGAGATTTGTACGTGGTTTAAATCCACTTGTGATTACAAACAAAAATAACATCATCATATCATAAAATAAGATTATTTTTTAGTTATTATTACAATATTTAAATAGGTAATTATCCCTATAAAAGTAATACAATGTATCAGAATCAATAAAATGTATCAAAGCAAAACCATATTGTATATGTTACTCTAGTAGTAATTTTATTTATCATTTAAATTATAATCAACCGCTAAAAGAGATCATGATATATTATATCAAACTAATATTGATAATCAATTTGTAAAATCATCAATTACACAAAAACAAAAATTATAGAACAAGTTTTAAATGACATTTTGTTCAAGTATATGACAACAGCATATTCATGATAATAACTTACAAGGAGAGAGTGATACATGTTGATAACCAGTTATCATATGATATTATACACATTATTAAAATAATATATATTAGAGTGAATTGCAAGGATTGTCCTTTATCTTTATACCTATTTGCATGCGCGGTCCTTTATGTTTAAAATTGACGAGTTTTGTCCTTTATGTTTTCAAATCATACACGTTTTGTCCTATAGCCCTAACCCAGTTAGTTTTTTCTGTCAAATCTGGTCATGTGCAATGCACATGAGGGTAAAATTGTCTTTTCACCCTGTTCTTTAAAAATACATAAAAAAAAGTATCCTTTCTCTCACTGAACCTTCCTCATCTCTTACTAAACCTTCCTCATCTCTCTAACCAGATCTAACTTCCTGGAACCACCATCATTTACCCCCAAATCCACATGAGGCTGTAATCTTCAATTGAAACATCGGATTACCCAAATTTGCGAAGATTACCCATAACCATGATAAACGATCCCTGGTTGAGTATACCCTCTGTCATAAACTAAACTCGGAATTCAAATGAAACAATCTATGGCTAGTTAGGTTACAGTCGCACCACCCAAAACGGGCTGCATGACCATTTGCTAGCTACAGATACACCACCAACAAATACTTCACTTGCTCTATCGAGTTATACAGTTGAGCTCAAAGAAGAACAACATTCAAAACAATCTTAAATAGCAATTACAAACTCCTAGACGATACCTGTATGTATGTATGGGTTTAAATTAATTAATTGAAATTCTAGACATTAAGCATGGAAAACATGACAATAAATAAAATTTGTTAGGCATGGCGGGTCATGGGTTGTTGGAGGCCAGATCTTCAACTTTGAGCTTCTTTTACCCTCATGTGCATTGTACATGACCAGATTTGACAGAAAAAACTAACTGGGTTAGGGCTAAAGGACAAAACGTGTATGATTTGAAAACATAAAGGACAAAACTCATCAATTTTAAACATAAATGACAACGCCTGCAAATAGGTATAAAGATAAAGGACAATTCTTGCAATTCACTCTATATATTAACTATATACGTGAACGAAAAATCAGCAATACACATTATTAAAACAATAAGGAAGCATGTCATAAAAGTACATTTACAATTTTATAAAACAACATGTTTTAATTTTATAAAAGAAGATAAGTTATGCCCAAAGAAGAAGAAGAGGTTGGGTAGTGGATGGAGTGTTTGGGGTGGGACTGGAGGCTGGGATCAAACTCACGTGGGTTTCTCATATCAAACAATCATACATTTTGATTTTAACAAAGACTTTTGGTGTATTTGTATATAGGGAATGTTATTATACAAGGGGAAGGAAACACCTATATTTTTCATATGATAATATATGGGCCTTTAGTCATTTTATTAAAATTTAACCAAACAAATTACACCAAGATAGCCGGTAGGCGGGCAACAAGCTGCGCCGCTACTCCCTTTTGAATAGCGAAACCTAACCTAGTAAAAACGAAACCCCGATCTCTAGGAGACGAAATGTTGCTGTGAACAACCCGTTGGACCCGTTCAAGAAATCTGATGGCTTCTGGGGCTAGCGAGCCAAAGGTATCAAAGGCAAAAGGGATAAAGGAATGTTGATTATCCTCGAAGGCTTTTGCATGTTTGTCCATTTTCTTCGCTGCCGCCCTTGCAATCGCCTGACCCGGGACAAAACCTGTATCCCGAAAGCCTACAAGGGGGGAAACCCCGGTAAGATCAACACAAGCGTGTTTACCTGCATCCCACCCGAAAACTAAAACGTCCGCGGGGCGCAATGTGGATCTTCCTTCCCTCGGATCTGTCAAAAAGTTTACGGGGGCTTCTTTCTTCACCGAGATCCCCGCCCGTTTGAGGATGTCCCCCAAGACATCCCGCACCCAATCGTGCCTATACTTAAAACCCGGCAGTTCTTTACAGTGCAGAGCATGCTCCCCAAATTGGTCTAAGCAAGCTTTCCGGCAAATCGGGCATTGCTCATCATCAGGGAACATAGGAATCATGAGCCGATATTTTAAGATAGCACGGTATTCAACGGCTGACATCTTTTGGCCTAAGCCCTCGATGGGGATGACCGAAAGAAAATCTTGGGCGTGGGTGCCCCGCAAACATTCTAGGACGGCGTTCTGACGAGGGGTCGTACAGAAATCTGATCCAATATTCTGAGCGATACGACAAAACAGAGCACTCGCCAAAGTCTTCTGGGTCTTCGGTGGGGCGGTGTCCCTGTTCGCGAAACCGCCAATATCCAAATCCGGGAGGTGTCTATGCAACTCCCCCAGAGCCATGTCATAATCCCCATCCATTCCAACAACCCCACTCTCGCGCAAGATGTGATCTTGCAGCCCCCACGACTGAGCTCGCGAGGCAACAAAACCGTAAATGGAGACATCCATAGCCGATAGGAGCCCCAGCCCCCCCATCTTGCAGGGCAAAGAAGCAACCCGCCACTGAAAGTCACCAAAAAACGGACCCCCACACACCACAATGTCCTCTATAGCCCCCCGCAACCCTTTATCGAATAAGGATACCGCCTCCTTTACAAACATAGGTTGACAAATTCGCAGACCAAAAAGGAGTTTGGCGACACCCATGCAAGAGCGCAGCAGGAGAAGCTCACTTTGCGGGTCTCGGAGTTGCGAAAGGCTACTCATAAGCCCCACTGCCCGGGAAGCTCGCCGCGCAACCAAAGCACTAATGAAACTGGGGTCCCGGCTCACAGCTCCCCCAAGGAGTCTCACGCCCCTCGTTGGTCTTCCAATCTCCTTCGGGAATAAACTAGCCTCCAATTTTTCCCCATTGCAAGACGGCCAATATACCTCTGTTTTTTTTATATTAAGCCGGAGCCCCAAAGGTGGCCCCTCAGATTGAATGATAGCCAGAGCCTTTGCTACCTCAGATGTTTTCCCCATAATAGTACCATCATCCAAATACCACGCGTGGAAGGGGAGGGTGCAACTGTCTCGTATACGTTGTGTGAGGGGGTGCAAGACAAGGGCGAACAATAGAGGCCCCAACGGATCCCCCTGCTGGACCCCCGTGGACGACCCAATACAGTCATTACCCACATAAAGCCTAGCGGTTTGCCCATAAAGAAAATGTACCCACGGAAATATAGATGGGCATCGAATCCCAACCTCCCGCAGAAGAGCTGTGCGATCCACTAGGTTGAAAGCATTGGAGAAGTCAACGGTAAGCATGGCGAAGGCCCCATCATCGTGAAAGGCGTTAAGGAACCTGTTCGCGCTATGGAGGATAGCTTCAGCCCCATCTGGTGTCCCAACCCCGAATTGATGATCCCCCAGGTACCTAACCATCTCTTTCCCTACCTTTTTCATCGCTATCTTGGAGACCAGCCTACGCCAAATGGCCCCGACCGCAATAGGACGGATCCCCCCATCAGGTTTCAGCAAGGGGGTCAGAGGAGCGGAGGCAACGAACTCAGCAAGAGACCTGGGGCATAACCCCCCCAAGAAGACATTGACTACCCCGGTGATGGCTAAGACTAAACCCGAGGAAGTTGAGGACCCCTCTCCACAAAAGCTATCCAGTAAGTGTTGCGCCCTGAGCCCATCTCTCCCGCACGAAGTTCCTTTGGGGAATGACTTAATGCACCCCAAAACGCACTCCGCATCAACAGTTAAGGGTGCCTGAGGGATTGTGTCTGCCGGCACAACCGGAGGGGGCGTAACCGGGTGTTTCTCCGCGAGGGCCTCCATAGTGGAGGGCCCAAAGGGGGCAACGCCAGAAGAGGACAACACCTTGACCGCAGCTGTGAAATGACCATCTGCCACTTTACGAAGGCACTGCTTAACATTGGTTCGGCCCTCCCGACCTTCAGGAAACGGGTCGGACCCATTCACCGCCCCTTTCTCCCTTACATCCTGAAAGAGGGAAGCAACTAGCTCGCTAATCCCTTCCCCGTCTTTCCAGACAGAAAGAGCCCGTTGGATGCTAAAGCACTGTAACGTTTTCCTGTTCCCGGACCGACGTTCCTGCCTATTGGCAGGGCGCACAACTTTTAAAGTACAACGAGTATTTTAAATTCATCTTATTAACGAGTATTTTATTTTCTTTAATTTGAGTAGGTTATTCCTATAGTTTTTTTAATTTTTTTACAGGATACGTGATTACACATTCAATAATAAGAACTAAATTATCTGTGCTTTATTACGTAACTAAATCTGTAATATACGACACTATGTGGTTATTATAGGTTGATTGAGTAATGTTTTGCATTACATTTATACATAATACGTGATTAGTCCTGAAATATTAGAAATTCCGTAAAATATTATGTACTACATGTTTTGTTTTTTTATTATAGTTATGATTAGTACGTAATCATTTAGTGGGTTTTCACATAAATACTATAATGAAATCACGTTTAGTGAGTTTTCACATAAATACTATAATGAAATTACGTAATGGGTATTCAAAATCACTTAATAATACATAGTCAACTATTGTTATGCAATTGCATACCGATACATATTCACATAACGCTACACTTCTTTCAAGAATAAAATGCATATTACATAATTACATGCTAGAATATAATTACGTAACGTTACAAAATCACGTAACGTTATATCTTGTAAGATAAAAAAATTTAAAAATTAAGAAAACTATAGGAATAACCTACTTATATTAAAGAGAATGAAATGTTTATTAATACGATGTATTTTTTCTAAAAGATATCTTATCGTATGAAAAAGGTTATAGCCATTTGAAAATCGTTGGGGAAATGAGTTTATGAGTCACAAATATTGGATGTTCCGATTTTGCTATTTACATATTTGTTTTCCTTGTTTTTAGTTACGTAATTTTTACATTTAAGGATTACTTAATCTCATTCTCAACCTTTGGATTACATGATCAATGTCTAAAACTCGCTTATACACTTTGTACAAATTAACTCTCTTGTAGATTATCCTTTTCCCTTGTTTATAACATATAAAGATAGTAGTGATGTGTTAATACCGACCACCATCTTTAATAATATGAAATTTTAATAAAAATCATGTCAAGTGATACATTGATTTAAAAAAACAAAATATCTTTTACTTATAATTTTTCAACTTAGATCTCCTAATGTGTGTAAATGGGATGGATTGAATCTGAGTCTGCTAAAGATCGAGTTTATTAATCTCAAGCTCCCTCGTTTCACTTAGCATAACTCAAGCTTGACTATCACATAATTTTGAACTCGGTTCTTTTAGGAGGTGGGGGTGGTCACTAGTGATAGAATTACATCACTCACAAGCACCCAATCAAGTTCCGCCATGTCATCAACCATTTTTCCATCACTCACAACCTTTTTAGTGGCATTGCCTATCACTCACAACACCCAAAAATAAACCCCCATGTTCCCTCACAACACCCATTTTCCACGGTGTGATAAAATCCACGCGTGAAATATTGCACGCGTTATAAACTTGAGTGGCGGTGGTGATCTAAGGTCTACCACACGTGATAAATGGCTATCACGGAAAAATAACGTGCCACCCCCACCGCCCTTATCGTTTGTAGTTTATTTGGTTCTTGTATTTTAATTATTTGATGAATCTTTTAAACCACTTTTATACATAATTAAATAGATTGAAAAATATATTATTTAGTTTTTATTATTATATTTATATGTACAACAGTTATACTGTTATGTCAGTATATTAAATTATATAAATTAAGTTATGTGTAGTATAGTAGGGTCACTTAAATACGCAAGCTTAATCATTTTAGATGTTGGATGTTCATGCTCGAGCTCATATATTAAATGAGTCTCATATTAATCGAGTCCGAGCCTAAAGCGACTACGAATGATAAAAGTGGATCTTTTGGAGGAAGCACTACTTCACGGCCTAACGAAGCACATTGAGATTAGGATGTGGGGCATTCGGGAAGTTTTCTAAGGGTAGACGGAGTAGTGCGGGGAGTGCATGTCGCAACCCCCGCACCCTATCTGTCCCGGGAACGGACGACCGCGAGATTCAGTATTGGGGGTATCGATGTTTATCAATTTGGCAGCGGAAATTTCATCAGGACCGTAGTTAGAAAATATTTTATCAGAGTAAATACCACGCTTTTATAATATTAAACATATTGGGATAAAACCCAAGTTTTCATTACAAACATTTTCATAGGGAAAATCCTTATTTTATTGAATAAAACATCTTCTTTATTTAGGTAACTTTTATAGTAACTTTTTCCAAGCCTTCAGTGTTGTCCAGCTGACTTCTAGTTGGCTTTCACATTTTGTTACCTGAAACGCGTTTAAAACATTTTGTCAGTGGAAAATACTGGTGAGTGAATCCTAGTTTAATCAAGAAGAGTTTTATCAATTTTCACAGTATTGAGAGCGATTACAATGTTTACATCCACACAATTACTCATTCAGTACTGTCAATCCTGACTGGTGGGTCATATTACCCATTGGCTAATTCTTTGTCCAATGGTAACGTGTTCCACATTTTGTATACAAAACCCAAACATACCAGCAGTAATTGAAGAATTATAAAGACTCAATCACTGCTTAATCGTATTTTAAAATATTTAAGGTTTTGTAAAAACATTTTACAAAAAGGAGATTACTCACATTGGTGTCTTAGGTTTTCTTTAAAGGTTTCCTGGTGATTATCTATAATTTACACAAATGCACATGCGTTAGTATAATAATCCAATATTTACATTAGTAATACCCCCCCCCCCCCAGACGGTATTCCAACGACTACGTCGGGCAGAACCTCGACAGCTGTTACGGAACCCTGGATCAATCGGGCAGCTTATCTAATACGTAAACGGGGTTATGATACTTACAACGGGGCAGAACTTCGTTATTTAGGGGGGTATTATGCCCGGAAATAGCTTTAGCTATGTGAAAATTCGAGAGAGAAAAGAAATTTGAACGGTTTGAAAGAACTGCCGAATGCACCTATTTATAGTTGTGATTTCGGACTTCCTCGCGGCCCGCGTAAGCCGAAGGATAGTCTTTCGCGGCCCGCGACGTAGGGTTGTAGGGCTTAGCTATGCTGATTTGTCGAGTGTAGGTTTAACACGCTTTTAACACGTGGCGGCACTGGGTGAGGCCTGGTCACCCATCTGTCGCGCCCCACGTAATAGACCCTAAAGGTCTTCGCGGCCCGCGAGCGCCACAAATTTATTGATTTTACTTTATTTTTAATTATATATGGTATTCTGGGCTCGGTTATCGCTTACGGGGTATATTTTAGGATGTATAGGGATATTTTAAATACTTTAGGGGTGTCGAAAAATATTTTGGAGGGTTGTTATATCCTCCCCACCTTGTTTTAGAGCTCGTCCTCGAGATCTACTGGAATAGGTACGGGTATTTTTTTGCATTTCTGATTCAAGTTCCCATGTGTACTCTGGTCCTCTTTTGGAATCCCATTTCACTTTGACCAGAACTAATCTCTTGTGCTTGAGGTTCTTGAGTTTCCTGTCTTCAATCTATAGAGGTCTTTCTACAAATTTAAGTTGTTCATTTACCTCTATATCTTTAAGAGGTACTACAAATGATTCATTAGCTAAGCATTTCTTGAGATTGCATACATGAAATACATCATTTATTCCTGCCATTTCCTCAGGCAGTTGTAGCTGATAGGCTACATGTTCTATTCTTCTAATAATCTCAAAAGTTCCAACATACCTGGGGCTTAGCTTTCCCCTTTTGATGAATCTTACCACTCCTTTCCAAGGAGAGACTTTCAATAACACTTTATCTCCTACCTGAAATTCCAACGGCTTTCGTCTGTTATCAGCATAACTCTTTTGTCAATCACATGCTGCTTTCAATCGTTCCTTAACTTGGATGATCTTGTCTGTTGTTTCTTGTACTATCTCAGGTCCAGATAGTTGCTTTTCTCCAATTTCTGCCCAACAGACTGGTGTTCGGCACTTCCGTCCATAAAGTGCTTCGAATGGTGCAACATTTATACTTGTGTGATAACTGTTATTATAAGAAAATTCTATTAACGGTAAGTGTTCGTCCCAATTACCTCCGAAATCAATTACACAAGCTCTAAGCATGTCCTCCAGTGTCTGAATTGTCCTTTCACTTTGTCCGTTCGTTTGAGGATGATAAGCGGTGCTTAGATTCAACTTGGTTCCCATTGTTTTTTTGGAAACTTGTCCAAAAATGAGAGGTAAAACGACTATCTCTGTCAGAAATAATTGATAAAGGAATTCCATGTAATGAAACTATTTCATTTACATATAGTTTAGCTAATTGTTCCATACTGAAGGTTTCCTTCATTGGTAGGAAATGAGCTGACTTGGTTAGCCTGTCTACAATCACCCAGATTGTATCATTACCTTTTCTTGTTTTGGGTAATTTGGTAACAAAATCCATTGTTATCAATTCCCATTTCTAAACTGACATTTCTAACTGTTGCAACAATCCTGAGGGTTTCTGATGTTCAGCTTTGACTTGTGAACAAGTTAGACACTTAGAAACATAAGATGCTATATCTTTCTTCATTCCTATCCACCAGAAATTCTTTCTTAAATCCTGATACATCTTATCATTTCCAGGATGCATCGTATACTTGGACTTATGAGCTTCTTCTAATATACGGTGGCGTAGGTTTCCTAATTTAGGTATCCACATTCTTTTCTTATGGAATCTCCAAATTCCATCTGTTCCTTGTTCTAATTCTTTAATCACTCCTTTCAGTTTCTCAATATCATCCTTGATTACTGATTCTTGTGCCTTTCTAATTTGTTCATTTAAATCTACTTGCAGATTTAGTTTAAGTGAACGTACCCTTTTTGGCTTTTCATGATACTTTCGACTTAAAGCATCAGCTACTACGTTGGCCTTTCCTGTATGATACTGGATATTACAAACATAATCACTAAGTATCTCCATCCAGCGTCTTTGTCTCATATTCAACTCCTTTTGCCCGAAAACATACCTTTAACTCTTATGGTCGGTGAAAATGGTAAACTTACTACCGTAAAGGTAATGTCTCCAAATTTTAAGGGCAAAAATTATGGCTCCTAATTCTAGATCATGGGTCGAATAATTCTCTTCATGATTCTTAAGTTGTCTAGAGGCGTAAGCTATAACCTTTTGACGTTGCATCAATACACATCCATAACCTAACTTAGAAGCGTCACAATAGACTATAAAGTCTTCAGTTCCTTCTGGTAATGCTAATATGGGTGCATGGGTTAATCTTTGCTTAAGAATTCTAAAAGCTTCTTCTTGTTTTGGTCCCCATTCAAACTTAACAGATTTACAGGTTATCTTAGTTAAGGGAATGACTATTCTAGAAAAATCTCGAATAAACCTTCTATAATAACCGACCAATCCTAAGAAACTTCTAACCTCGGTTGGTGATTCAGGGGTTTCCATTTGGTAATCGCCTCGATCTTTGTGGGATCCACGTGAATTCCTTCATGATTGACTAGATGTCCAAGAAACTGTACTTGTTCTAACCGAAACTCGCACTATGAAAACTGAGCATAAAGCTTTTCTTTTCTCAATAAACTTAAAAGTGCGTGCAAATGCTTTGCATGTTCTTCTTTACTCTTAGAGTAAATAAGAATATCATCTATAAAGACAATTATGAATTTATCCAAATATGGTTTACATATTCAGTTCATCATGTCCATAAATGCAGCTGGGGCATTGGTTAAACCAAATGGCATGATAGTAAATTCATAATGGCCATACCTTGTTCTAAAAGCGGTCTTAGGAATGTCCTCTTCCTGTACCTTTAATTGATGATATCCTGATCGTAAATCGATTTTTGAGAAAAATCATGCTCCTTGCAACTGGTCGAACAGATCATCGATTCTTGGTAATGGATACCGATTCTTAATTGTGACTTTGTTCAATTCACGGTAGTCAATGCACATACGCATTGATCCGTCTTTCTTTTTAACGAATAAGATCGGCGCTTCACATGGCGATGAGCTTGGCTGTATGAATCCTTTCTCCAAAAATTTGTCTAACTGTTTCTTCAGTTCCTGCATTTCTGCGGGTGCCAAACGGTAGGGTGCTCTAGCAATTGGTGCTGTCCCTGGTATCAAGTGGATTCTGAATTTGACTTCTTTGTCCGGAGATAGTCCTGGTAATTCTTCTGGAAATACATCTGAAAACTGAGATACTACTGGAATATCTTTTAGTTCTTTTCCTTTAGTGTTAGTGATTATGGAAATCAAATACACTAATGATCCTTTTCTTATATAACTTGTTGTTTTCCTCACAGAGATGAATTTTGTGGATCTAGACGGCTTATCTCCCTTAATTGTGATCTTTTCACCTTTTGGTGAATTTACTTGGATTGACTTTTGATCACATAAAATACTGGCTTTATTGGCTATTAACCAATCCATTCCTAATACAACATCAAATCCTGCCAGATTCATTGGGTAAAGGTTTGCAACAAACCTTTGATTTAGAAATTCTTTTCTTGCTTCCTGCAAGATTTCAGAAATCTTAATGGTTTCCCCATTTGTTGTCTCTACTAGACATTCTTGTGGAAGTTTAGTTAATGGTCGATTGAGAAGCTTGCAAAATGAAGTATTAATAAAACTTTGGTTCACACCAGAGTCAAATAATACTTTAGCAAAAACATCATTAACTAAAAACGTACCGGCGATCACATCCGGGATCATCTTTGCTTCTTCTGCAGTCAGAACAAATGCCCTAGCATTTTTAGTATTCTTGGTGTTCGTAGCTGGAGCTAGTTTTGGACAGTTTGGCTTGATGTGGCCTTGTTCTCCACAATTGTAGCATATCCTATTGTTAGGTTTCTTCCTGCAGTCTTCTTCCTTGTGTCCAGATATTTTGCAGAAGTTGCAGTATATGGAGCATCTTCTAGAATGCTTCCTTTTGCAATACTTGTAGTAGGGTGCAGAAGTAGATCCTACATTTTTCCTACGGTTGGAATTTTCAGAGCGAAATTCTTAGGTAAGCCTTTGAGCTAGGTTTCTCCTCTGATCCTCTTCTCGTGTACGCACTAATTCATCAGTCAAAGTGTTTGCTAGTTCTATAGCTTCTTCTATGGTTTGAGGTCTAGTTGCCTTGACTACATGCCTTATTTCACTGATTAATCCCCAGATATAGCGGGAGATTAATACTGGTTCAGGTGATGCAAGGGTTGTGTCACACCCCGAATTCCAGGAGTCACCGGTGGGCCCGGTGGGGAGTATCGTGACGTAGTTGATATCATCATAGTCAAACAACACAATATATAAATGCACAGCGGAAGCAGAAGATAAAAATATATCACAAACTGATTCAAAGTAATATCAAATATTACAACGGAATGTAAGATGGATCCACAGGCGGATCTTAAACAGAAAGATAATATCGTTCAACAGACTTTAACATCTAAAGCTTGCGAGACTTGATTATTGATGTCTGGAGTAGCCAGCCTATTACGTATAGTACCTGCATTTAGCCTTTTGGAAAATACGTCAGTTTACACTGGTAAATACATTCAACTGACTCATTTTGAAAAGGTTTTATAAAATTGATTTGAATGCACGTGGCACAAACTCTTTATAACTTGGGATAATTATTTAAATATATAATCTCGTAAAAGAATTACATGTTACTTATGCGTTCAGTAGCCCGGATCGTGCCGGGTTAAAGATCAATAGACACACCACATCAACTATTTATGCACTGACGGGTGTACGCCTACACCCCGCGCTTAGGTCGTGGCCATTTCGTAAAATGATGCCAAGGATATTCGGGACATGGTCATTAACCCCCCAAAGGCTTTAAGTAAACAAAACTTATTTAAACGGGCCGATTAAATTATTCAATTAACCACCAAACGATGGAAGATTTAATGCCCGACCGAGCGGTATTTTATATACCGTAACCCAAGCCCGTATAGGGAAAATAAGTTAAAAGTATTTACCTGAGCTAAATATAAATTCAATCCCAGCCGTATATCAAATCAGCAAGTACAGATAGCTTTTACTGGGCTCCTAATCTGGAACGAAGGTTTTTAATAACCTATTAGAATCCTAACGGGTCTTTAATTAAGTCTTGACTTAGACCGGTTAGTTTTCAAAAGGGAGATACGGTTCAAACGCATGATAAAGCGAAGACCGGAATAGAATGTGATTTAGACCCGACAAGATTGAAGACTTGCCTTATATGGGTAATCTAAACATATTCTGGATTTTGAGGTAAAACCGATAAGGTTTGACCCGTTTCGGCTAATTTATGTAAACTAGTTACATAAGCCGAACCGTACGCGCAAGAAGGCGTAACAGGTAATCATAAGGGTCCTAACCAGGTTTCCTAAGTTAATATGCCTCAAATATGTTGTGATATCAGTAGGATACCTTCCATTTTGCCCAAAACGAATTTAAACACAAACTATGCCTCGTAGGGGTAATTTGGTCATTTATAAGGTTATAAAAGAGTTTAAGTATTAACCTGAGTTACAGGTCTGATATGTTCAGCAAAAATACTTAGTTTACCAAGTTATAACAGTAGGGTATTGTATATATGTGAAAATTATCAATTATAACCAAACTATGCACCGTAGGGGCATTTTGGTAATTTCACATAAGCCAAAAAGCTCAAAACTGAAGTCTGAGTTAAACAACTTTTGCTTACTATTAAAATATCATAATTTACCTAAAATATCAATAGGTATCAACCCTTGTAGGTTTAAAATAGTTTTAGTACATACTATGCGTTAAAAACGCTTAAAAAGGCGATTAGAAGCCGTTTACGGGTTCTATATACAAAGCTGATATTTTTCTATTTCCAGAAGGTTTAAAATAATGTATTTATCATAGGAAATCAGTGGCAAAAGGTTTGGGGTCGAAAAGATATGTAAAACTCTTTTTATAGCCCGAAAGGGCAAAACCGACATTTACCGAATCATGCTTGCGACCCTAAGTTATGCTGAGCCTAAAATTAATTAAAAATCTTCAAAAATCCCAAAATAATATATTACATCAGTGGGTAAGAAGTTTGATATCAAAAAGTAGGTTTAAATAGGCTATACGCTAATTACGCTGTTTAATTAACATAAAGCTTTCAATTTACGCTAATGAGCATAACTCTCAATCTACACCTCAAACTGATATCAAATTTTGGTTGCAAGTTTATAATTCAGTAACTAAGGTTTCTACTCTTTTACATTTTCAAAAATCACGCTTTAAGATGAAAAGGGCATAATGGTCAACATATGAGCAATTAACGGAATCATGCATATTAATCGGTTAACTAATGAACCAAGGTGTATAATCACAGAGGGTTATACTAGCATGTAACCTGGTCCAATTAAGGCTCTAAGGCATTTCTAAAACATACCACAACGGGTCAGAACTGAAGTCAAAGCAAAAGTCAAAGCTTTGCGACTTTCGGTTCCGAACCGGGTCTAAACAGAAAATTGTCGGGTTGAACATGTTTAGACATGTTCTTTCACTAATTACCAAGTTATATTAATGATCAAACAGGTTGTATGTGTTCTACATTGCTAATTATGCATAAATTGAAAATTAAGTATCCTGTTGACTTTTTAATAACAAGTTTGACCCGACATTTGACCTAGTTAGAGTGGGAATCAGGGGGAACCCTTTTAAGGGTTTATTACCCACATAATTACCAACTTATAACTACTTTCAATTCGACTAATCACTGGACCCACAATGATTAATATCTAAGTCAACCGTTAATTACGACGGTTTGACTTTTAAGCTAAAACTAAGCAAAAACTTAACTAAGAAAGGTTAAGCATACTTACTGAAGTCCTATGCTTGATTAGTGATCACTTGAGTCTGCTTTGGAGCTCCAGAAATGAATAGAAATGCTGAAGGAAGGTGTGAAGAGTTGGTTGCAACCTTGGCCCTTTATATAGTGCTCAAGAACTCATAGATTGTTGACAAACAACTCTAGCAATGTTCCCTGATCACTAACACATGTCCCTAGTGTCTAGGAGCCAATTAGGGGTCGTCCAAATATGAGGAAAATTGAATATAAGTCAGTTATTGCGTTTAAACAGCAAACAGCCCCGTTTTCAGTCACTGGGCAACCCTTGCGCACCGTAAGGGTATGCTTGCGGTGCGCAAGCCTTCTGCAGAAGCCAAAAAATCTTGATCTTTCAAGCATTCGAAGGGGCAACCAGGTATTCCGAATTTGGGACATTATTTTTCAGTAAGGGGCCTCTAAAATGTGCCTTGAACAGTTATATACCCCACCACTTTGATATGTTTCATTGAATCCTTTTGGAAGTGCCGAAGATGAAGGTTTACCGTAGAAATTCCATAGGATCCTATCTTGCACTTCGAATTCAATTATTGTTAACAATTGAAGGTATATTAGATGTGTGTAATATATGTTAGGGTCTTGGGATTCATAACGAGGTCGTTCAGAGGTAAAAATTTAACATGACGACACTTTTGAATCCTGCCATACATCTTTAATTATACCCAGGTTCATATCACTTTTGTCTTATATGACATGTGTCGTTATTTCATTAAACACGAATTTTCGAGGTGTTACATCCTCACCCCCTTAAAAGAAATCTCGACCTCGAGATTTACTGAAACAAATGAGGGTACTTTTCTTTCATTGTGGACTTAACCTCCCACGTGTACTCGGGACCTCTACGGGCATCCCATTTTACCTTTACAATATGCACATGCTTCCTTCGAAGCTTCTTATGTGACAACTCGTATTTCCGAACCTATCTTTGTACTTTGATGTAACCTAGGTGAACATGATTCAATTTTATGAACTTGATTGATTTATTGAATATTACGATTATGTGTCTATGTGTATATATGTATGTTGTAGTCGCACAACACAACCCAACCGCACAAGCCTTTGAGCTTTACAAATCTCGGCCTACTTCTCTTTAACTCGAACCAAAGGGGAGCCCATGTGAAGGGTTCGGCCCACTCCCACCATACGCATACATGGATCCTTTGAGAGTTGTTTCTCATTACTTGCAATCACACTACACACCCACAAACCCTAGCTCTCCTCTCTCTCTCACGAACTCGAAGGCAGCCGCACGCATCATCTAAGTTCATAGTGTTCGGATCAATTCTTGTCCCTTCTCTATTCGGTTAGTATATTAATTATTGTTGGATGGTTTATGATGTGTGTTGCATAGACTCGATATGTTGATGAGATATTGTTATGATTGTGTTGAATGATAAGTGTTCTTGTTAATCGGCTCACATGTATGTTGATTTTGATGGGATTAGATGGTTACGTAATAATATATAGTTATGTTAATATGAATGTTTGAAATCGGCCATGTACATGTTTGGATCCGAATGGTTTAGTGTAGTGTAATATGAATTGAGATTTAAGATGATGAAATCGGCTGTGATGTTTCTATGCTTTGGAATGATAATGTTAATTGATTATCAGGCCTTGTTCTCGGATCTGGTTGCATGATGAAGTATGATGTGTATAATCTGTCGAATGATTATGTAAATAGGATTGAATATTATGATGTGATAAGTTATTGTTCATACAATGATCATGTATTATTTAGGGTTTATAAGAATTGGTGATTGGAATCCTTGTTTGATCGATTCTTGTTGAGTTTAGAAAATGATTAATTGTTAATTGGTAAACCATAAAAATAGGAAACTGTTTATCTATTTTTACTAAATTAATGCATGATTGGTAACTGTGGATTTTCTATAATTATATGCATGATATTTAATCCATTCGCACAAGTAATCATGTCACACAAGATCAGGTCGTACAAGACCTGATCCGATCACACAAGTGCTGGGCGCACAAGACGGACCGCACAAGACATCTTGGTCGCACAAGATGTCTTCAGCCGCACAAGCATTAACAGATCGCACAAGCGGTTTGGTCCGTTTAACTGTTGGGCCGGTTGTTGATTTTGGGCTGGGCTGGTTTGGGATCGCACAAAATCGTCCGGATCGCACAAGATGATCCGGACCGCACAAGATTGTTTACATGTCTGTTTGGGCCGTGCTATGCTTATAGATTATTTGGGGTTTCCTGCTTTTGGGCCGGGTAGTATTGGGCTTCAACGAACGACTCGCACAAGGTCATTAGACTTGTGCGAGCCCAATCACTTAATTTCACAAGTTGAATATGTCTTAACTGTTGAATGTGATGTTGCATGATGCCATGATCCGTATGTGTTTCTTATGTGCTATCTTACTTGATACTTGTGTGCACTCGGTGAAACCAAAACCTGACTTGTATGATAACCATGTTAGGACGTGGTTGACCACTAGCTGCTAGTCTTGACCTTTCTGTGTAATCTGCCGAGCAAACCAAGGTGAGTTCACACTCTACAAAGCATGGGATTCCCAGGGGTTGGGAATGGGGTTAAGGAATATGGATTCCTCGTCCTTTCTTGGGTAGGACAGTACTGGTTCAGGAATGTAATTCCTCGTCCTTATGGACAGTTAACTTTTACTAGACCAAAACTCTATCACGAAGTCCCTCCTTTTTATATCGACTTAATCGTCGGGCCAATGGCGAGCGGGTCATTAGTTAGATAGCGCTATTTAGGTCTGACAAGCCTCACACCGTGCCGCAGAGGACGGGCGTGAACTAATGGATCTGGGGCACATCAATGCTGATAGACATTGACAGTTTCAGGGCACTTAAACATGACTTCAGTCAGTATTCGATATGGTAACGAGTCTAGTGGATACATGGGGTAGCCCCCACGGCCAAAATGCCAGATAACTATCATGGGGTAGCCCCCACGGCAGGATTGCCAGAGTAAATGGGTTAAACAAAGGGTTAATCATATCACGTTTTAAACTATGGGGTAACCCCCACGTCAGGAACGCCAGTTAAAGGAAACTGTTTTTGGAACAACTTAAAACGAACACCCAACCGTGAACTCACTCAACTAGTTGTTGACTCGTTACTACATGCTTTGCAGGTCTATAGGTACTTAGCTGGAGCTTGCACAAGGGAGAGTCGTTGTGGGACATGGACAGCTGTGTGCCATGTTAAACATTTGGATATTTGAACTCTTGATTTGGTTTTAAACATTATGCTTCCGCTCATAACTTAACTATGGTTGTTTGGACACAAAATGTGTTGGTTGGACTTTTACATTTAATTATTTACTTGTTCGATATGATTAGTGGTTTGATCCTGGTCAGTCACGCCTCCAAGCGGTGATACTCCGCATGTGGATTTTGGGGGTGTGACAGATTGGTATCAGAGCCATTGGTTATAGAGAACTTGGTTTTAATAAAGGAAAACGTTTTTGTTAAAACCAGACTATAACCTGTACAGTGCTCTACGGTCCACAACGACGCTTCACTCCACGTGCAAGGCTCGACATTCTAGGTGATATGGTTTGTGTTTTATTGCCTACTTGCTAGATTATGTAGAACTTTGCTCATGATATGCTCAGCTAGTATAGCTACTCTTGCTTGAACACGTGTGTGCTTACTCTCTTCTGTCATCGCACTTTCGCGAACCCTTCTCACTCATGCTTCCTTTGATATGAAGATCATGTCTGGATGCATTAACATGACTCAAGCCCAGTTGACGGCTCTGATTAACGAACAGGTTGCTGCGGCACTTGCAGCCGCACAGGCAGGAGGTATACCCTGCAGTTTATAACTCATTCTAGGATCTTTAGATCCTACCCTCGTGAACCTATCCTTGTGTTAAACTTTGTCCTTTCTTACACCCACAACAGGTCAACATGCTCAGCCACCTGTGTGCACCTTCAAAACTTTCATGGACTGCCGACCCACTACTTTTAGTGGCACTGAAGGAGCAGTAGGTCTCCTCCACTGGTTTGAGAAGCTAGAATCTGTGTTTGAAATGTGTGAATGCCCTGAGGCACGCAGGGTGAAATATGCTACCGGCACTCTCGAGGGTTTAGCCCTCACATGGTGGAACGCTCAAGTCCAAATGCTAGGGTTGGTTGCTGCTAACGCCACCCTATGGAACAATTTCAAAGAGATGATCAAGGAAGAATACTGCAGTCGTGACGACATTCATAAGCTGGAAGTTGAGTTCTTCAACCTCAAGATGACGGGGTCAGAAATTGAGGCGTATACAAAGAGATCGAATGACCTTGCATTACTGTGTCCTACTATGGTGGACCCTCCAATTA
The DNA here is from genome assembly GCA_030545235.1 of Helianthus tuberosus. Taxonomy (NCBI): domain Eukaryota; kingdom Viridiplantae; phylum Streptophyta; class Magnoliopsida; order Asterales; family Asteraceae; genus Helianthus; species Helianthus tuberosus. The sequence continues at coordinate 147,407,382 of CM060400.1, forward strand.
AGCGTATCGAACTATATCTTAAGGGTCTGAAACCAGAGATCCAAAGTCATGTGACTTCAGCAAATCTCGCCACCTACCAGCAGGTTGTTCAATTGGCTCACCGTCTCACTGATCAGGCGGTGGAGCAAAACAAGTTACCAAAACGTATTAGTGCTACAGCTACCTCTGAACCTCCCAGTGATAACAAACGTAAATGGGATGGAGCTTCAAGCAGAGGTTCGACTTCTGTTCAATCCCAGTCGCAGCAAAGAAGAACTGAAGAGTATAAGAGTCCTAGTCAGCAATCGTCAGGTAGCCAAGGTCAGGGTGGATACAAAGGAAATCACCCCAAATGTAATCGTTGCAACTTAGATCACCGCGGGCCATGCACCAGGGGTAACTGTCATCGGTGCAACAAGCCAGGCCATGCGGCAAAGGATTGTAGAAGCTTATACCCAGCAAACCAGAATCATCAGCAACCGCAAGATCAACAGAATCAACGCCAGCAACAGCAGCCGCAGGGTAACAACAAAGGGTGCTTTCAGTGTGGAGCTGAAGGCCACTTCAAGAGGGATTGTCCCCAACTGAACAGGAACCAGAACAACAATAACAACAATAATCAAGGGAATGGAAACCACGGGGGTAATAATGGCAATGGTGCAAGGGGCCGTGCGTTCGTTATTGGCAATGGAGAAGCAAGGAATGATCCCAATGTTGTGACGGGTAAGTTCCTTCTCGACGACTTTTACGTTACTGTCTTATTTGATTCGGGTGCTGATACTAGCTATGTGTCCCAAAAAGTTAGTCAACTGCTTAAGCGTACCCCAACACCTTTGTATCCCAAACACGCTGTAGAGTTAGCTAATGGTAAAAGTATAGAGGTCACACACGTAGTTAGAGGTTGTAACCTAGTACTTGCTGATCACACTTTCTCGATCGACCTCCTTCCTATCACTCTGGGTAGTTTCGACGTTGTCATTGGGATGGACTGGTTATCCCAACATCAAGCTGAGATCCTTTGCAACGAAAAGATTGTCCGTATTCCTCGCCCAGGTGAGGAACCTCTTATGATTCGTGGCGACAAAAGTGGTGCTGTTGTGAGCATCATTTCTTCACTTAAGGCCCAAAAGTGTTTGCGTAAGGGCCACACTGCCTTTCTGGCTCTCGTTACTGACACCTCGAAGAAAGAGAAAAAGATAGAAGACTTTCCAGTTGTACGCGATTATCCTGAGGAACTACCTGGCCTCCCGCCTCGTCGCCAGGTCGAGTTTCAAATCGAGCTAGCTCCTGGAGCAGCGCCTATAGCTCGTGCACCGTATCGTTTAGCTCCATCAGAGTTGAAAGAGCTATCTACGCAATTACAAGAACTCTTCGATAAGGGTTTTATTCGTCCTAGTTCTTCGCCCTGGGGAGCTCCTGTGCTATTTGTGAAGAAGAAAGACGGTACGTTCAGAATGTGCATCGACTACCGTGAACTGAACAAGGTGACTGTGAAGAATCGCTACCCTCTTCCACGCATTGACGATTTATTTGATCAACTACAAGGGTCGAGCTACTACTCAAAGATTGATTTAAGATCAGGGTATCACCAGCTGAGAGTCCGAGAAGAGGACGTCTCCAAAACGGCCTTCAGAACTCGATATGGCCACTACGAGTTTTTGGTCATGCCTTTTGGGATGACAAACGCACCGGCGGTCTTCATGGACTTGTTGAATCGAGTGTGCAAGCCTTACTTAGACAAATTCGTTATTGTCTTCATTGATGACATCCTGATCTATTCAAAGAGTCAGGAGGAACATGAGCAACATTTACGACTTATTTTGGAACTCCTTTGAAAGGAACAGCTGTACGCCAAGTTTTCAAAATGTGACTTCTGGCTTCGTGAAGTCCATTTCTTAGGCCATGTAGTGAACAAGGATGGGATTCACGTTGATCCATCCAAGGTAGAGTCAATCAAGAGCTGGCCTGCACCTCGTACACCAACGGAAATTCGCCAATTCTTGGGATTGGCAGGTTACTACAGGAGATTTATCAAGGATTTTTTCTAAGATTGCTCAGCCTCTTACTTCACTAACGCAGAAGGGCGTTGTTTATCGTTGGGGAAACGCACAGGAGTTAGCGTTTCAGCACTTAAAGGATAGACTTTGCAGTGCACCTATCCTTTCATTGCCAGAGGGCACAGACGACTTCGTGGTTTACTGCGACGCATCTATTCAGGGTCTTGGTTGTGTATTGATGCAGCGGGATAAAGTTATAGCCTACGCCTCGCGCCAACTCAAAGTTCATGAAAAGAACTACACTACACACGATCTAGAGCTGGGAGCGGTTGTTTTTGCACTTAAGATATGGCGACACTACCTGTACGGTACCAAATGTGCCATCTACACTGATCACAGAAGCCTTGAGCATATCTTTAAACAGAAGGAACTCAATATGCGACAGCGACGATGGGTCGAACTACTAAACGATTACGAATGCTCAATTAGATACCACCCGGGCAAAGCCAATGTTGTGGCTGACGCCCTCAGTCGAAAGGACACTGCACCTAAGCGTGTACGAGCTTTACAACTTACAATACAGTCTAGCCTTCCTTCTCAAATATGAAATGCTCAGGTAGAAGCATTGAAACCAGAAAACGTCAGGGCTGAAGCCCTACGCGGCTCGAGGCAACGCTTAGAACAGAAGGAAGACGGTGCTTACTACGTCACGGGACGCATTTGGGTCCCATTTTATGGCAACTTACGAGAGCTTGTGATGGATGAGGCACACAAGTCTCGCTACTCAGTGCACCCTGGTGCGGATAAAATGTACCACGACATCAAAACCACATACTAGTGGCCTAGCATGAAGGCACACATAGCAACTTACGTTAGCAAGTGCTTGACTTGTGCGAGAGTCAAGGCGGAATACCAGAAACCTTCAGGCCCACTTCAACAACCAGAGATACCACAATGGAAATGGGAGCAAATTTCCATGGATTTTGTTACTGGCCTGCCTAGATCACAACGTGGTAACGATACTATTTGGGTGATCGTGGATCGACTCACAAAGTCTGCTCACTTCTTGGCTATCAAAGAAACGGATAAGTTCTCCACCCTAGCAGAAGTATATCTCAAGGAAGTCGTCTCGAGGCACGGGGTGACCACCTCTATCATCTCGGATCGAGATGCACGTTTTACATCAGAACTGTGGCAAGCAATGCACAAGTCCTTTGGCTCAAGGCTAGATATGAGCACAGCTTATCACCCGCAAACGGATGGGCAGTCAGAACGTACCATCCAGACCCTCGAAGACATGCTTAGGGCATGTGTGATTGATTTTGGCAATGGTTGGGAAAAGCATCTGCCACTTGTGGAATTTTCGTACAACAATAGCTACCACACCAGCATTAAAGCTGCTCCGTTTGAGGCATTGTACGGGCGTAAATGCCGGTCACCTCTTTGTTGGGCAGAGGTGGGGGATAGTCAGATCACTGGTCCAGAACATGTGGTAGACACAACAGAGAAAATTGCCCAGATACGACAACGAATGGCGGCAGCTCGTGACCGTCAGAAAGTCTATGCCGATAAGGACAGAAAACCGCTAGAGCTCCAGGTTGGGGAGCGTGTACTACTCAAAGTTTCACCTTGGAAGGGTGTGGTTCGTTTTGGCAAACGGGGCAAACTTAACCCACGATACGTTGGACCTTTCGAAGTCATTGAGAAAATAGGCAAGGTGGCCTACAGACTGAACTTACCAGCAGAGCTCAGTGCAGTTCACGACGTTTTCCATGTGTCAAATCTGAAGAAGTGTCTGTCAGACGAGACCCACGTAGTTCCTTTGAAGGAGCTCACGATCGACGAACAGTTACGATTCGTCGAGGAACCTGTTGAGATCACGGACCGGGATGTTAAGGTCCTCAAGCGTACTAGAATACCTCTCGTTCGAGTTCGTTGGAACTCACGTCGCGGCCCAGAGTTCACCTGGGAACGCGAAGATCAAATGAAGCAAAAGTATCCCCAACTGTTCGCAACCGGTACAACCACTACTGAGGCTGAAGCTACGGAATTTCAGGACGAAATTCCAGATCAACGGGGGGAGGATGTGACACCCCAGGAAAACCATGCAACTTAACTAGCTTCCTCAGTGAGTACGTGCTAAATTTCGGGACGAAATTTCTTTCAACTTGGGGATAATGTGACAACTCGTATTTCCGAACCTATCTTTGTACTTTGATGTAACCTAGGTGAACGTGATTCGATTTTATGAACTTGATTGATTTATTGAATATTACGATTATGTGTCTATGTGTATATATGTATGTTGTAGTCGCACAACACAACCCAACCGCAGAAGCCTTTGAGCTTTACAAATCTCGGCCTACTTCTCTTTAACTCGAACCAAAGGGGAGCCCATGTGAAGGGTTCGGCCCACTCCCACCATACGCATACATGGATCCTTTGAGAGTTGTTTCTCATTACTTGCAATCACACTACACACCCACAAACCCTAGCTCTCCTCTCTCTCTCTCACGAACTCGAAGGCAGCCGCACACAACATCTAAGTTCATAGTGTTCGGATCAATTCTTGTCCCTTCTCTATTCGGTTAGTATATTAATTATTGTTGGATGGTTTATGATGTGTGTTGCATAGACTCGATATGTTGATGAGATATTGTTATGATTGTGTTGAATGATAAGTGTTCTTGTTAATCGGCTCACATGTATGTTGATTTTGATGGGATTAGATGGTTACGTAATAATATATAGTTATGTTAATATGAATGTTTGAAATCGGCCATGTACATGTTTGGATCCGAATGGTTTAGTGTAGTGTAATATGAATTGAGATTTAAGATGATGAAATCGGCTGTGATGTTTCTATGCTTTGGAATGATAATGTTAATTGATTATCAGGCCTTGTTCTCGGATCTGGTTGCATGATGAAGTATGATGTGTATAATCTGTCGAATGATCATGTAAATAGGATTGAATATTATGATGTGATAAATTATTGTTCATACAATGATCATGTATTATTTAGGGTTCATAAGAATTGGTGATTGGAATCCTTGTTTGATCGATTCTTGTTGAGTTTAGAAAATGATTAATTGTTAATTGGTAAACCATAAAAATAGGAAACTGTTTATCTATTTTTACTAAATTAATGCATGATTGGTAACTGTGGATTTTCTATAATTATATGCATGATATTTAATCCATTCGCACAAGTAATCATGTCACACAAGATCAGGTCGTACAAGACCTGATCCGATCACACAAGTGCTAGGCGCACAAGACGGACCGCACAAGACATCTTGGTCGCACAAGATGTCTTCAGCCGCACAAGCATTAACAGATCGCACAAGCGGTTTGGTCCGTTTAACTGTTGGGCCGGTTGTTGATTTTGGGCTGGGCTGGTTTGGGATCGCACAAAATCGTCCGGATCGCACAAGATGATCCGGACCGCACAAGATTGTTTACATGTCTGTTTGGGCCGTGCTATGCTTATAGATTATTTGAGGTTTCCTGCTTTTGGGCCGGGTAGTATTGGGCTTCAACGAACGACTCGCACAAGGTCATTAGACTTGTGCGAGCCCAATCACTTAATTTCACAAGTTGAATATGTCTTAACTGTTGAACGTGATGTTGCATGATGCCATGATCCGTATGTGTTTCTTATGTGCTATCTTACTTGATACTTGTGTGCACTCGGTGAAACCAAAACCTGACTTGTACGATAACCATGTTAGGACGTGGTTGACCACTAGCTGGTAGTCTTGACCTTTCTGTGTAATCTGCCGAGCAAACCAAGGTGAGTTCACACTCTACAAAGCATGGGATTCCCAGGGGTTGGGAATGGGGTTAAGGAATATGGATTCCTCGTCCTTTCTTGGGTAGGACAGTACTGGTTCAGGAATGTAATTCCTCGTCCTTATGGACAGTTAACTTTCACTAGACCAAAACTCTATCACGAAGTCCCCCCTTTTTATATCGACTTAATCGCCGGGCCAATGGCGAGCGGGTCATTAGTTAGATAGCGCTATTTAGGTCTGACAAGCCTCACACCGTGCCGCAGAGGACGGGCGTGAACTAATGGATCTGGGGCACGTCAATGCTGATAGACATTGACAGTTTCAGGGCACTTAAACATGACTTCAGTCAGTATTCGATATGGTAACGAGTCTAGTGGATACATGGGGTAGCCCCCACGGCCAAAATGCCAGATAACTATCATGGGGTAGCCCCCACGGCAGGATTGCCAGAGTAAATGGGTTAAACAAAGGGTTAATCATATCACGTTTTAAACTATGGGGTAACCCCCACGGCAGGAACGCCAGTTAAAGGAAACTGTTTTTGGAACAACTTAAAACGAACACCCAACCGTGAACTCACTCAACTAGTTGTTGACTCGTTACTACATGCTTTGCAGGTCTATAGGTACTTAGCTGGAGCTTGCACAAGGGAGAGTCGTTGTGGGACATGGACAGCTGTGTGCCATGTTAAACATTTGGATATTTGAACTCTTGATTTGGTTTTAAACATTATGCTTCCGCTCATAACTTAACTATGGTTGTTTGGACACAAAACGTGTTGGTTGGACTTTTACATTTAATTATTTACTTGTTCGATATGATTAGTGGTTTGATCCTGGTCAGTCACGCCTCCAAGCGGTGATACTCCGCATGTGGATTTTGGGGGTGTGACATCTTAACCTGTCGATCCTCGATCGATACAGGTTTTTCAACAAATTTCAAGCCCTCTTCTATGTGCACATCTGTGTGTGGTATAACTAGTTGTTGATGCATTTTTAGTGTCTGTGACTAGTCTTGTTTAACGATGTATTTTGTACGGTCTTTTATTAATTATCGAGTCTGTATGTTATGTTGACCAAGTCGGATATCCTCCTTTCTGCTTGTGTACGACTTGTTTGTCTCTTTTGGTATGTAATGTTTTAAGAACAATGCATGTTGCATGACAAGGGTATAATGGTCATTATATGTTTATATAGTCTATCTGTTTGCTGTCTGTATACAACAAACAGAACAGCTGATGCAGTCCTCGACGAAACAGGTCTGTTTCGTCGAACACAACATGACGAAACAGACCAATGTCCTTTATTTCTGTTTCGCCGACAGTCATGACGAATCACCCTTGATTCGTCGTGTAATGGGCTATTTCAAGCCCAATGACTGGCCCATATCCTGTTTCGCCGAGACACTTTGTGTTTCGTCGAAGTCTTGGGCCCAGGGACTATATAAAGCAAGTCTGCTTTCACTTTGAAGGTAGATGAGATAATAACCAGTAACAAAACTCTGTCGAAATTCTGTCTGAACTATGTTTGTATCAGTTTGTAATCGGTTTTCATCCCGTTTAATCAATCGAGTGTGTTTCATTGATTAATCCTTTGTTGTTATTGCTTTATATGTTTGATTTGGCATAGTTACGTGGATTCCGCACACGTGACCGTGTTTGCTATAAACAAGTGATTCGGTTCGTTATCGATCCTCAGATTTCGGGACCTACAAGTGGTATCAGAGCATTGGCTCTTATCCTTGTTTAAAATCAAACATTGTTCGGTTTTTATCAAGTATTTGTGTGTGTTTTTCTGAAAATTTGTTCTTGAAAAATCATATATTCTGAAAAATATTCATAAAATCTGTTGGTTTCTTGTTGTTTGCTAAAGATTTTTATCAAAAACCTAGTTAGATTGTTTGTTCATGCTTTAAACCGGGTTTTTAGTGAAAATTTTGTGTATTTTCGTGTTTCGGAAAATTATCAACTGACCGGAAAACTCATGTTCTTGAATGTGTTCTTGACAATCTTCATAGTGTTCTTATCACTGTTGTGAACTTGATCTTTTAATTGTTGAAACCTAAGTGTTGTCACATATAATACTATAAATTGACTTTAGTGTTAAAAGAGTGATAATTAGTTTCAGTGAAAAAGTCTGTTTCGTTGAAAATTGGTGTTACAAACATACTTTGTGTCAGTAAGATATTTTAAATATCTAAAACAGTTGTCTGATACTCAGTTTCGACGAAACAAGTAGTCGACGAATCACAAGTGTTTCGTCAAAAATATCTTCGACGAAACAAGTCTATTTCGTCAAAATATCTTCAAAGAAACAAGTCTGTTTCGTCATCATTCTTTTAGACGAAACAAACCTATTTCGTGAAATCTGTTTCGTCGAGAACAGATCTGTTTTATACAGAGGACTTGTAAAAGTTTGCTAACTGTGTGTTTTCAAGAATTTGATCAGGTACTACACTTCATACATCAAATATGAGTTGTACTAGTCCATGGGATTGGAGTATGGACTCGAGACCACGTGAAGATCCGACCTCCGCAGCAGCGTGGGTGAAGAATGTTTTTGGTCAACCTACTATAAGTGCCGGACAATGGGCTTTGGTATCCAATCAAAATCAAAACATTCAAAATCTTTTGCTTAGCGAGAGCGAAACGGGCAGCAACAATCGCCCACCAAAGTTGAATCATATGAACGAGTTTCCATCATGGAAAGGTCGTTTCCATACATATGTTCAAGGTCAAGCACTGATCTTTGGAGGTGTTTCATTACTCCAAGCAATAATGCTCTCGAAGTAGCAGCTTCAACGGCCGAAGGTTTTTCTAACATGCAGGAAAATGACAAGAAAGCCTATGAATTTGAGAAAAAGTTGTTTGCTATTCTTACCCAAGCGCTTCACAAAGATATCTATCATCAATTTTCTTATTGTTCAGACACGAAAACATTATGGGATTCTTTGGTAACAAGAGGAGAAGGAAATGCAGCTTCTAGAAAGACACGCCATGATCTATTGAAGAAAGAGTTTGAATCGTTTCAGTTCTTGGAAAATGAAACTCTAAATGATATGACTACACGTTTTTATCATTTGATTAGTGAAATGTTTGCTTATACTGTTACTGCAACTCAAAAGGAAGTTTGTGCACGGTTTGCTGATTCTCTACCACCAAAGTGGAGCCCATACATTGAGCTTTTAAAGCATACCGGTGTGCTAGATGCTGACACTATAAGTATCTATGAATTCGTACAGAAGCTGGAACATAAGAATGATGAAGAAATTCGGAAAGCAAAACGCATTGCTGCTCCTCAAAATATCGAAATGTATTATGGATGAGGTTTTAACCCGTCAGTTAGTTCCAGTTCAGCTCAGAAACCAAAGTTACAAACGGCGTTTGTATCAAATACAAACTCTTCTCCGTTTCCTCAATCAGCTCCGCCTCCTGTCTTCGATCCGAGTGCCTATCTTCCGCCAGCGCATTTGATTGCTCAAGCTCAGGCTTATTCTGGAGGAGGTTTTATTCCTTATACACCTCCAGTTGCCACTACTCAACCTCAGTTCAATCCGAGTGCTTATATTCCAGCCCAACCACAACCACAAGTCCAACCACAACAACAGCAAGCTCATTATACCAACAATCCTCCACCCACAAACCCTAACACAGTCAAAGTTGATACATCAAACCTCTCAAATGTTAGCATTGAAGTGGCAAAGGAACATATGGAACTTATTAATACAATGGTAAGTGCTTACTACGGTTTGGTCGCAGGTCAAATTGGAAACATCAGTTTGACCAACGAAGACTATCTACAAATCAACCGTGATGAAATGGAGTTGATGGATATAAAGTGGGCGTTCGCAAGTGCTGTTAGAAGGGCGAAGGACTTTATGGTTCGAACAGGGAGAAGTTCTTTAGACAGCAAACAGGATACAAAGTATGGATTTGATAAAGAAGCAGTTACATGCTTCAATTGTGGCGAAAAGGGTCACTTCAAACGTGAGTGCACCCGACCAAGCAAACAAGGCAATCAGAACCCATTCCGTAATCAGATGAGTACTTCAAATGCCAATCAAGACAATCGTGGAAAAGGCATAGTGGCTGTAAATAACACCACTAACCAGAATCAGTCTGGACCATCAAACGAAAATCGTGCATTAACCGTACAAGCTGATGAAGGGTTTAACTGGTCTTTACAACTTGGGGAAGGTGATCAAGATAAAGGGGGAACAGCGTGTTATGCGAAGATCATCAATCACATCAAGCACGTTCATAAGGAAGAATTTTCTGAAAGTGACGACAGTTCGGGTTATACCGGGACTTCTGATGAAGAAAGTTCTACTTCGGGCGATTATCATTCTGAATCTGATGTGAGCAAAGAAGCAAGTTCTAATCTTGATGACTTATTGAATGAAGCAGAAGAGTTGAAATGTCAGAAATCAGTTCTGATCAAGAAAGCTGAGGTAGCATTTAAAGAAATGGAGAAGTTCTTTTCTGAAGACGGATCTTTTTCTTATCAGACTGCCTTTATGGCAAATGTCTCAGCTTCTACAAGTCAGGTAAAATCTGAAATTCTTATCAACTGTAGAGATTGTGAGTATATGAAAAATGAATTTGAAAGAATAAAACTTGAATGTGATACGATTCATATTCACAATCAGAGTTTAGTTGTTGAAATGGCTAAATGCAAAGAAGCGAATATGGCTTTAGTTAGACATGAAAAAGAATTTAAATCTATGATTGAAACTCTAAAGAAAAATGTTTCCGAAGTGACAAAAACTGTTTATCATAAACAAGTTAGTATAAACGATTACATTAACATTGTTGAGGAAACTAAAAGGGAATTAGCCATTGTAAAATGCGAGCATGATGCAATCAAGCAAAAGTTGGAGAGTTATTCTAACTCCCGATTTGTGCTCGATCACATTATTGATGTTCAACAACTAAAGGGAAACAAGAAAGGTGTTGGGTATGAGAAGTGTCCGCCCCCTTTGAGACATAATTATGCTTATATGCCTGATGAAGAAGAAATGCCACGGTTTGAACCCAGTGTGCCTCTTGATTATGAAGAAGTTACTACTGGCCTAGGGTTCAAATCGGACAATTCTCCAAGTACAACTTCTGAGCAAAAAGATTCAACATCTACGAAACAAGGTCCTCCAACCATTGAGGACTATGAGTCGTCGGATGATGAACCAGAATCAGATGTGAGTAATCAGGATAAATCACTTGACAAACTTAAAGGAGTAGAAGTTCCAATTGAGAATCATATTCTGTGTGATCCTCCTACCCCTGCTGTTCAACTTGTTGTTCAACAAGTGATAGATTCTGTGTCTACCGTTAAAAGTAATATTGTGTTGTACACTTTGATTGGTGATTCTAAAATCTATTCAGATAATGATTTTCCAATTAAAAATTTCAATCCATCATCGATTGAAAATGTTTTTGAAAATAACACAAGTAAGTTTTTGGGAAAGTCGATTCCGGGAGTTATTGTGACTCAATGTAATCCAATTCCTAAGGCTGAAATCAAAAAGAAATTTGGAAATCAGAAATCACCTTCAAAGCAACAACCTATTGCTTCTAAGGGTAAACAATCAGATCAACGAGCTCAAAGGCCAAATGTTTCTAAATCAAAATTTGAAACAAAAGGGGCTCGTTATCAGAAGAAAAACAACAGTGTCAAATTTGTGGAATCAAGGGGTACAGATAAAATTGAGACTTTTGAAAGCAAGTCAAACACTGATTTTGTACAAGTCAAAATTTTAAAACGTGATAGTCAAAACAATTACACTCAACATTCAAACGGGTGTGATGAAAAAGCAAGTACCTCGGGTTATACAAGTTCGACATCTGATCGTCGATCCAGTTCTCCTAAGTTTGTTGAAAGGAGAACGTGTTTTAAATGTGGAGAGTTTGGGCACATCATCAAAGATTGTGCAAACACTCCGAAAGAGAAATTTGTTAAGAGAGCATCACCTGAAACAATTCACCCTAAATGTCGTCCCGTTTCTCCTAAACATGATAAAAGAACTGTTAAAGAACAGGAAACGAAACAACGACATCAAAATGTGAAGAAAATAGAAAAGGCTTTAAAATCTAAGGTCAAATTTGTTCCAAGGGAACCAAGTTCACCTGTAAAACCAAAAGTTTCAAAATTTGTTTACAAAACTGAATCTGGTAAACAAAAACAAACTTGGAAACCTAGGAAGGGTGAAAGTTCAGGGGAAGCTGTTCGTTTGGAAAATCATCAACAGATCGAGATCACTATTCGTGATTCTCAGGGACGACCCAAGACCACTTTGGCTTGGGTCCCCATCCTTAACTAATCATTGGATGATATGTGCAGGGTGTTCCAGGAGGAACTATCAATAGTCATTGGATTGTTGATAGTGGGGCATCCAGGCACATGACAGGCGACTTACGGCTTCTATATGATGTGAGAAACATTAAAGGAGGCTATGTCGCTTTCGCTGGAGACAAAGGCGGATACATCACTGGAGAGGGAATGATCTCTAATGGTGTTGTATGTTTTGATAAGATCAATTATGTTCGTCAAATTGATCATAATCTTCTCAGTGTGTCGCAAATCTGTGATAAAAAGTTCACCGTGCATTTCGATGATGCCGGTTGTTATGTGCTTAAACCTGGTTTTAAAATTCCAGATGAATGGATTCTCTTATCGGCTCCAAGAATCAATGATCTTTATGTTCTTGATATGAGTCAAGCGATTACGACTTCTGCACAAGTCACATGTTTTGTCTCGAAAGCCACGGAGAAGGAGTCTATATCTTGGCACAGAAGAATGGGACACATTCACTTAAGAAAAATGAACCATTTGGTGAAAAACAATCTTGTGAATGGCGTGCCCGTGAGAAGTTTTCATCTACAAGATATCTGTGTTTCATGCCAGAAAGGGAAGCAAACGAAGAAGTCTCACCCTTTGAAGAAAATCAACACTGTTAGCAAGCCTCTCGAACGTCTTCATATGGACCTTTTTGGACCTATGAGACACAAGACAGCATTCGGAGATGTTTATTGTTTAGTAGTTACTGATGACTACTCTAGATTTTCTTGGGTAGCTTTTATGGCACACAAGGGTGATACTCCTGGCATCCTCAAGGATCTTCTTACAATGTTGGAAAATCTCTACTCGTTGAAAGTTAAGAGGATCAGAAGCGACAATGGAACTGAATTCAAAAACCGTGTTATGGATGAGTTCTGTACTTCTAAAGGCATTCTTCATGAATACAGTTCTCCTTACACTCCACAACAAAATGGTGTCGCGGAGAGGAAGAATCGGACAATAATTGAAACTGCAAGAACAATGTTGGTAGAGTCGGCGTTTCCTGTTCAGTTCTGGGCGGAGGCTGTGTCGACTGCATGCTACACATTAAACCGAGTTCTTACGGTTAAGAGACATGGCAAGACTTGTTTCGAACTTCTACAGAAAAGGAAACCAGATCTTTCAATTCTAGAACCTTTTGGCGGTCCATGCACTATGATTGATCCGGATGGAAAGTTTGGAGCGAAAGCTATCGAGGGTTTCTTCCTTGGATATGCTACACCAAATTTTCGTGTTTGGAATCTGACTACCAAAAAGATTGAGCTATGGAGTGAAGTAAGGGTTCAGAGATATACAAGTCCTGTTAAAGCTCCAGGTGATCCTTGGATGTTCGATTACGATGGGCTATTCAACTCCTTTGATCTGCCAACCTTTGATGAAGATTCCGCAGCTGCTAGAATGATATTTGATAGTGATAATGCTGCTGACTCGTCATTGGTTAGACCTGTTGTTGTTAACTCACAATGTTCTAATTCGTCTAACAACACAGTTCAAAATGAGGAAGTTGAAAATGCTACTGAATACAATGAGTCATCAGAAGAAGATGAAGAAAATCTAGATGCGACTGAAGGCACTTCATCTCCAGTTGTTCCAGTTAAGGGTACTTCTGTTGATACTCCTCATGTACAAGTCGATGATATTGCTGAAGGAAATGCATCCACTTCTACGCATATTCTAGGCGTGGAGTTGGTTGTTGATCTTAATATTAACAATTTGGGTGTTAATGCTCGTGTTCCTGAAAATTCTGAAATGAGGATACACGATACCCATCCACAGCAGAATATCATAGGAGATGTCCAACAAGGTGTGCAGACGCGTAATCAGCTGAGAAACAACCAGAGTGCTGGTTTGTATTCAGCTATTAGAGAATCTGGTCTCCAAAATGATTGGTCCTTCGCGTGTTACGTTTCACAAGAAGAACCGAAATCTTGGAAGGAAGCTTAAAAAGATAATTCTTGGGTTGAAGCCATGCAGGACGAACTGCAGCAATTTCAAAAGCTTGGCGTTTGGAAGCTTATTGAAAAACTGGAGAATTACAAGAAAATTGGCACTCGATGGGTTTACAAATGCAAGAAAGACGAGCGTGGAATTGTTATTCGCAACAAGGCGAGACTGGTTGTTCAGGGTTTTCGCCAGATTGAAGGCATTGACTACAATGAAGTTTATGCACCTGTTGCACGTCTGGAAGCTATTCGGATCTTCTTAGCTTATGCTTCTTTCAAAGGATTCAAAGTTTACCAGATGGACGTCAAAAGTGCTTTTCTTCATGGTATTGTTCAAGAAGAGGTGCACGTCGAACAACCTCCAGGTTTTGAAGATCCTATTCACCCCGATCGGGTTTGGTTGCTCAACAAAGCTCTTTATGGTCTACATCAAGCACCTAGGGCTTGGTACGCAACCTTATCAAACTATCTTCTGGAGAATGGATTTCGACGAGGTCTTATTGATTGCACACTCTTTATCAAAGAACAAGATGAAGATCTTCTGCTGGTGCAGATGGCACCTAAAGCACCGAAAGAAAAAGGAAAACGCAAGAAGGCGACAAAGAAAGAAAACAAAACTGAAGAGGAAATAATGTCTGAGAAACGCCATAATCAGATTGCCTACTTGGATCCTGAAGAAAAGCTTATTGAATTGAAAGATATTACCAAATGGATCAGGGAGTCACGTATCAATCATGCTGTTACATACTCGACGCCCGTCTACAAATCACTGATTAAAGCTTTCTGGGATTCTGCAAGCGTCGTTCAAATCGATGGAAAGGATATTATAAGAGGTCGTGTGAATGATCTGTATGTCGTTATCACTCCGGAGATATTGAATGAAGTTCTTCAATTACAAGATCAACAGGATGCTCCATATTCAATCCCAATCATGTGTTCACGAGGCTGTTTGCTACGGATGAAATGTATTGGAGACATTTTCGTCAAACAAATCAACAAAGGTGATCTTCCATTACGCTACAAGTTTTTATTGCATATTCTTATTCAGTGTCTCAGCAATAGACGGTCTGGATATGACATGGCTGGAGATGATCTCGTTGGTTTCATGGTTGCTTTGGTGTTAAACAAACCGTTTAGCATCTCAAAGTATATTTTCAGCAACATGAAAGAAAATATGACAAGGACTGGAAGTAGAACAACCGGGAACAAGTTTTGGATGTATCCGCGGTTTCTGCAAATGATTATGAATGTTCAACATCCGGACCATCCTAAAGCTGACAATGATCTTCTGAAGATAGAGGCGATGAATTTCAACTCTTTAAGGCTAATTAAGACTCTTGCCGCCAAAAGATACAAAGAAAGCGTTCCTCCAAGGAAATGATAAATGGCATCATGATGACAGCCAATCTGACAATGAAGAACCTGAGTTGGAAAGAAAAAGGATAGAGAAATTTGGTCCTGACCCGGTTGATTCAGATGAGTCTGGGAGTGATAGTGATGACAGTAGTGGTGAAAGTGATGATGGTGGTGATACTGGTGCTGTTGGTGCATCGAGCAAAGGTGCAGCTGGTGATACATCAGCTAGTAGTTCTTCAGCAAGTGGTGATGATGAATCTGATTCTAGCTCTAGTGATCATATAGTCGAGCCTGGATACGAAATGTATATCGATATACGTGGAGTAAAAAGGTATAGAAAGATTAGAACTGAAGATGATCCAGCATACATTCCAGAGGATCCTGAAGGTGAAAGAAGAACAAAAAGGAGAGCTGAGAAAGCTGCTGAGACTCAAAAGAAGAAAGCAAGAAGATATTTGAGTACTTATACTAGAAAACCTGTGCCTCAAGAGTCTTCATCTGTACCTCAGGAGCCTGTACAAGAAGCTCCTGTAGTTACTTCAGCTACAGAAACTCCAGTTGTTACATCAGCTGCTGCAACTCCATCTGTTACTCCTCAGGCAGTTCCTGAAAGAACTATGGCTTCTGCAATCAGAGCAACCACTTCGCAGATCAGTGCTGAACGTCATAGGACATTTTCCGGATTTTCTCAAGACGAAAAGATCAGATACCTATTCTCTACATTTGAAGCAGCTGCTGATCGTGTTCAGAGGCAATCTCATTTCATTAATCTCACGAAAAATGATCAGCTTAAACAATCGGTGGAAATTAACAACTTGAAGTCAACCGTTGGTCAACAGCAAACGGTAATAGAGAGACAACAAGCTGAAATTGATTTGCTTAAAGCTGAAAATGCTCGCTTGAAGGCTGTTGATGAAGAGAAAGAGAGAAGGATTGCTGTTCTGTGGGATTATCATTGTAAACAACAAGAAGTACTGAAGAAAAAGGATGATGATACGGAAGACCAAGGGAATCCTGACACTTCTGGTACATCACAGAAGCAGCCAACCGTACCTTCTTCTGAAGTTGTTACAGTTCAACCTACAGTGGTCGAATCATCTCAGGGAACTTCTACTGGAAAAGTTCAACAGATCGCAGGTACTTCTTCTGTCGTAAGCAGTGCTGATATTGCTTTACAGGCTATTCATCCATTTACAGGAGAGTTGCTTGAAGAAGGGGAGTTAATAGAAGATCTTTCTCAGGAGCAATTGAGTGTTCTACATTCTATGAGAGAAATTGATGATGCTGAGATAGATAAAATGTCGACTGAGACTGATACAACTAATGTTGAAGATATTGATGAGATTGTGTTTGAAGGCGAAGCAACAAAATCAACGTATGTTTGAAAAGATGGTACTGAATTCGCTTCGTTTGATGAAGATTGGATGAAGGAGAATATTGATGACATAGACGAGCACTTAAAGAATCATAATTCGTCTGAAAAAGACACAGATGCATTCTCTGAATGGAGAAAAAAGTTTCTATCTAAAGTCTCCAAGCCTGTGCCTGAAAAAGCTCAAGTCGACTACTTGCAATTTGAAAAGGCAAAGCCAAGTGGAAGGATTCTATGCTGGATGTTTGTTAGAGATATTCACTGTGTTGCAATCAAACGTGAATACGGAATCCTGTATTTCAACTCACTGCTGATCATTCTTTCGTTGCCATTTTATGATGTTGCTGCGTTGACAAGGCTTGAGCTTATTAATCATTCAAACTACGATGGCGCTACTTTATTTGAGCGACTGATTAAAGTAAACAAGAAGTCGGGCTGGAAGGATGAATCATACAAACCACAATTTCCCATCTATCAACCGATCAAGTTTACTCTTGATCCTGACACCAACACTTGCAGATACAAGCTTGTGTACCAGCCTCCGAGGGTTGTAGATAAAATCCCATTGATGCCTATGCAACAGGATTTTCTTGAAAATATGGCATTATGGTGCTACGAATCGGACACGCATGAAGCCGTGATTGTGTTTAGAGATGGTCGTGCAAATTACCGGATGTTGGATCCGATGTGGATCGTCAACATGTCCGAGGGTGACATCAGCAGATTATATCGTCATGATATTTTCTATGAAGATCAGGACGCACGTCAAGCATTAAAGTTTCAGCGTGTAGCGTGTTTTTGTTATTACCGGGGCATACATTCGGGCAGTTCGTGGTCCGAACAACACTGAGATGGAAGATTAGAAGACCGAAGACGAGTAACAGACAAGGGGGAGTTTGTTGATGGATTTTTAGTGTCTGTGACTAGTCTTGTTTAACGATGTATTTTGTACGGTCTTTTATTAATTATCGAGTCTGTATGTTATGTTGACCAAGTCGGATATCCTCATATCTGCTTGTGTACGACTTGTTTGTCTCTTTTGGTATGTAATGTTTTAAGAACAATGCATGTTGCATGACAAGGGTATAATGGTCATTATATGTTTATATAGTCTATCTGTTTGCTGTCTGTATACAACAAACAGAACAGCTGATGCAGTCCTCGACGAAACAGGTCTGTTTCGTCGAACACATCATGACGAAACAGACCAATGTCCTTTATTTCTGTTTCGCCGACAGTCATGACGAATCACCCTTGATTCGTCGTGTAATGGGCTGTTTCAAGCCCAATGACTGGCCCATATCCTGTTTCGCCGAGACACTTTGTGTTTCGTCGAAGTCTTGGGCCCAGGGACTATATAAAGCAAGTCTGCTTTCACTTTGAAGGTAGATGAGATAATAACCAGTAACAAAACTCTGTCAAAATTCTGTCTGAACTGTGTTTGTATCAGTTTGTAATCGGTTCTCATCCCGTTTAATCAATCGAGTGTGTTTCATTGATTAATCCTTTGTTGTTATTGCTTTATATGTTTGATTTGGCATTGTTACGTGGATTCCGCACACGTGACCGTGTTTGCTATAAACAAGTGATTCAGTTCGTTATCGATCCTCAGATTTCGGGACCTAAAATCTTTTTGAATTTCTTGAAATTTCTCCCCCTAAAATGCTCAGTTTCTGTGTAATGTTTTTGTATTTTCTTGAAATTTCTCCCCCTAAAATGCTCAAAGTTTACGAAAACTAAAATCTTTTTCAATTTTCAGAGTTTATAAAGAAAATATTTACAAAAACGATCAGCCAAAGAAGTTTACTCGGGTATCACCTTAATGCCATTGACCAAAAGTAGATAATCAAAACGTGATTTATCAAAAGCTTTTGTAAACAGGTCGGCACGTTGGTGATCAGTGGGGACATGAACGACATCGATTAACCTCTTGTCAAAACAATCACGTATGAAGTGATATTTAATGTCGATGTGTTTAGTCTTGGAATGCTGCACAGGATTTCTAGTGATCTGTAAGGCAGCATTATTATCAACAAAAATATGAGTAGATAGGAATTCTAAACCGTAGTCGCGCATTTGTTGTTGTATCCAAAGAACTTGGGAGCAACAACTCGAGGCAGCAATGTATTCTGCTTCACATGTTGATGTAGCAACACACGTTTGCTTCTTGCCCTGCCACGTGACCAGGCGATTTCCTAAGAACTGACATTCTGCTGGTGCAGGTATACGTTGATGATATAATATTTGGGTCCACTAATGACTATTTGTGCAGGCAATTCGAAAGTGTTATGCAGGAAAAGTTCGAAATGAGCGCTATGGGGGAGATGAATTTCTTTTTGGGCCTTCAAGTTCAACAAACAGAATCTGGGATATTCATCCATCAGACTAAATATGTTGGTGACATTTTGAGCCAATTTCAAATGTCAGATGCAACGCCCATTGGTACCCCACTTCCGCAGAATCACGGGATTACTCCGGATTTGAAGGGTGAAAGCATCAACTCCTCGTACTATCGCGCCATAATCGGATCTCTCATGTATCTTACCGCTTCGAGTCCTGATATCATGTATCCAACGTGCCTGCTAGCAAGATATCAAGCAAACCCAAAGGCCTCTCATCTGTCAGCTGTCAAAAGGATTTTACGCTATTTGAAGGGATGCCCAGACCTCGGTCTTTGGTACCCTAGGGATGATAGTTTTGAATTAATTGCCTACAGTGATTCTGATTTCGGTGGTTGCAAAATCGATGGCAAATCGACAACAGCAGGATGTCAGTTCTTAGGAAATCGCCTGGTCACGTGGCAGTGCAAGAAGCAAACGTGTGTTGCTACATCAACATGTGAAGCAGAATACATTGCTGCCTCGAGTTGTTGCTCCCAAGTTCTTTGGATACAACAACAAATGCGCGACTACGGTTTAGAATTCCTATCTACTCATATTTTTGTTGATAATAATGCTGCCTTACAGATCACTAGAAATCTTGTGCAGCATTCCAAGACTAAACACATCGACATTAAATATCACTTCATACGTGATTGTTTTGACAAGAGGTTAATCGATGTCTTTCATGTCCCCACTGATCACCAACGTGACGACCTGTTTACAAAAGCTTTTGATAAATCACGTTTTGATTATCTACTTTTGGTCTATGGCATTAAGGTGATACCCGAGTAAACTTCTTTGGCTGATCGTTTTTGTAAATATTTTATTTATAAACTCTGAAAATTCAAAAAGATTTTAGTTTTCGTAAACTTTGAGCATTTTAGGGGGAGAAATTTCAAGAAAATACAAAAACATTACAAATTTTCAAAATCCAAAAAGATGTCTTTACTTTCTGTCGTTTCGTTTGAAAAATTTTTTAAATTCAAAAACAATAGAAAAATCAAAAATGACTTTCTTGGATAAAGGAAAATGATGATGTTCACTGGTGTGGTCGGTCAACGTGCTCAAAATGAAAAATGTAGGTCCCTCTCGAGGATGAGATAAAAACCTTTTCCTTGTTATATCAAACACACTAGCGAGTGCGGAATCCAAGCTAGCATGCAACCGAGAATTTATACGAGAACAAGCACAAACACAAACACACAAGATTCACCGATTAACACCACATGTATTAATACGAATGAAAGGTCCGGTTACAAGCTCAATGTTTACAGATATGTTCTATAAACTCTCAAGGTGTGTGTGTGCTCTCAACAGAATGCTCTCTTTGTGTGTTCTCTCCCTTCTGTGTCTACTCTTGCCTAATCTCTCGTGTCTGTCTATGTTTTTCTATAGAAGAGAACACAACACACGGGTATTTATACCCGACACAGCGTGTCTGGTCGAAGGATCAGACAGACTGATCGAAAGATCATCTGTCGACCACAAACAGCTCGAATGATCCATATGTACCTCGAAGGATGATATCCTTCGAGGTCCATCTATCGAATGCTATCTTTCGAGCTTATCATCGAAGGATATAAACTATCCTTCGATGATCTATCCTTCGACACACACAACTAACAACCAATGTGCTAACTGTTTGGTCAAGTCTAACCAGGAGGATGGTTGACTTGGTCAAACTTACATCAAACTTACATTAAAGACATCGTTTTGTATCATGACGAAATACAGACAAAGCACAGACACAAGTGCACCAACAAACTCCCCCTTGGCTGTAGCTTTGTCTCGATCTTCGTGTCTTCAAGTCTTCAAGGCCGAGTCGAACCGAGCCGAGTCGCGTCCACACAAAGTGCATCAACAAACTCCCCCTTGGACGCTACTCGTGATGGTTCGTCTTCTGTCACATTCATGTCGGAGGATCTTCAAAGACTTCACGCGTCATAAGTAGAAAGTGTATCAACAAACTCCCCGTTTCATGTAGAAAGTGTGTTGACAAACTCCCCCTTAGATTGAACTCTCCATTGAGTCATGCTCGTGAATCTTTTGACTTGACAATTCTTCAGATCCTTGTGGTGTTGATGAAGGGACAGCGGCAACTCGATCATTTTATCCTTCGAGTGCCTCCACTTCGTGTCTTCATTCCAAAGCTATTCATCGAACATGTTCTCCTCGCCTTTAGTATCTGCACATGCAAGAAAGCTAAACGCATAATGAGAACAACCGCTTGGAATATAGTTAACAGTTAAGCTAACGACACATATGAGATCAAATCTCAATTAAACACCAACCGACAGCAGTTTGAAAGTTTAGAAAAATATTCATTTTAAACCTTTAACTTTCAAAACTCGTTAACTTCGACTGTTTATGAAGATGCAATTGTTTTCCGGCTTACGATCAGGATTTTGGGTAGGATAGACTCGAGGTCCAACATCGGTCAATCAAAAATAAACTAGAAGCAAAATCTTTTTGGATTTTATAAAGTTTAAAATTAAAACACACCTAAAATCTTTTTGAAATTTTCATTTTTCAAATGTAAAGACGGAAAGCAATAAATAGATATTTACAACGATGCATAAACAGGAAACATTAAATAAAAATTTACAGACATTCTTTTTGCGAGTTTCGAGGGTAAGAGAATCATATCAGTGTACGGTCATGCCAAGACGCTCTTGTTGTTCTTTTAGTTAACATTAAGATAAGCATCCTATAACGATTATCGGTATTGTTGTCCACTTAAGCCCAACTTATCATTTGTAGTCATGGCGAGGGGATACGTTAAGGTATAATTTATACTTACCGACCGGTGTTCATCCACATCACGACACATTCCCGTATCAAGGTATGCACGAGGATTCATCTTACCGGTGAGTATACCGATTATCATCTGTTTGACCGTATATGATGTGAGATTCTCACTTATTTTGATTGAAAACAAGCCCTATGTGATAGAATCACTTATTGATGAGGAACTTGATTTTCATATGCATGAGGGCACAGGAGCAAGTCCGTGAACAGGTCAGTACTTTCGTACAGCAGAGAGACGAACTTGACTCCCGGATGAATGTGATATATTATCACTTATTTTGTTTGGACATGTGATTGTTGATCACTTATTGAGGTCGTATGCAATATGTACACGTATGTATAGTATCATGGAAGATCTAGACTTGCGTCCCCGTTATTTTTCGGTAAAAGATACAACCATGATACCCAGATGATAAGCAGCATAAAGACCGAATATCTCAGAACCTCGGCAATCTCTCAAACGAAATTTCGGTACTAAGACCATATGCCAATGAATGGTTCCCACCCAATCTTCAGTCAATTTAAGTTTATATCACCCTGCACACTTTAAAATGATTGTGAGCCTACCGATACATCTTATATAGAGCTGCTTATCGTTTTTCATTTAAGGTTTAAAGAGGTTTAGACAGACCACTGATGCACTATCATTTTCTCTTTTGCTCGCCAGGAAACTCATTTTTGTTTTTCTATTGTTTTTGTGTTTTTAAATTTTTCGATGTTTTTGGATTTTCAAATTTGGATTTACTCCCCCTAAAATCAACAAACTATGACAAATTTAAAAGACACAAAGATATTCACAAAAAAAATGATTTTCCGACGTTGGTTAACTCATGTTTCACCTAAATGCCGTTTACCAAAATTAAGTTTTAATCAGAAATGATTTAGCGAAATTTGGAAAAATCAGTTGGCATGTCGGTTTGCGGTGCGGACCATGACAACATTGTCTGGCCAAAGAGTGCTTAACGAGATAATAATTCACAAAGCAGCTTAAATATCGACAAGTATAGGAGAGATTAGAAATTTTAAAACCGTATCCTGCAACTGCATCGTGCATTGCAAGGAATCTGAGTGCTCTCCCAAACTGAATATCCACCCGGTGTGGATTTCAAGGTCGATTCTTTGTAGCTACTTAGAAATCTCTTCCCAGCAACAAGATCAGTAACCTTTGGGTCCGGCTGGTCGCCCACATTGCACCAGCGAAGGTTTTAGTCTTTCTCTTTCAGAAGTAGTGTGCGGTTGTTTAATCCACTCCAAGGCATCCGCACACCCGGTGTAGTTTGATCAACCAACACATTTTCTACAAACACACCGCGAAGAAATGTACACTGCACGTTCATCTTGTAGATTGTGAACTTCAGACGTGCTGCAGGTGCGTACATTTTGATTTGAATCTATCCCGGGGACCCGATCAAAGCCTTGAACATTCTCATTTTGAAATGATTTTCATTTTTGTCGAAGCTTGTCAATCTCTTTCAACAGACATTTATGTTTCCCTTTCCTTTTTCTCTCCATCAAAGGCAGCAATTTCTTCTGTTGCCTATTTTGTGCAAGGATGCTCCACTATCAACAATCTTACGACTATCGAAAGTTCCTCCTGGAATATCCTACACGCTTACTCAAAAATTAGTTGGAGAGAGGGACCCAAGCCTTTGTGGACTTGGGTCGTCCTTGATCATCAAGGTAAGTGATTTCAATCACTCGATGATTAGGAAAAAGAACCTGTGGTGCTCCCCCTGACTGAATTACCTGTTTTTGTTTCCAAGCTGTTTGTCCGTTACCAGTATTTGCATTAATTGTTTTAGCATTTACTGGTTTTACAGTTTTAGGTTTTGCTTGAACAGGTTTTTCTTCTTTGACCTCTGATTTTAAGGCCTTTTCAATTACCTTTTGATTCTTTTGTTTTAACTTCTTTTCCCTTTCTTTCAAGACACGTGGGTCTTGTTTCGGGGAAAATGATCGTTTTTGGTAATTGGTTTCTTGGGGAGCACTTGTTTTTGCCTTCAACTTTTGCAGGTATGGGCAGTATCTTACAATATGCCCAATTGTGCCACACTCAAAGCACATTCTCCGCTCTACAAACCTCGGAGAAACATGTTGATGACCAGACGAAGAACCAGACCATGAACTTTGTGATCTAGACGTGCTTGGACCTAAATCACATCCGTTGGTGTGTTGGGTGTAATTATTCTGTTCATTTCGTTTTAAAACTCTAACTTGTTTTATAAAATCAAGGTTAGATTTATCCTGAAATGTTTCAAGTTTGTCTGAACCCGTGGATCCAACAAAGTTCATTTTCGGTTCTCGTTTCTTAACAGGAGCTCTTTTGTTTTGCACCCATTGTTGTTGAACCTTAGGTGCTTGAACATTCTTGTTCTGAGCCTTCTTTCCCTGTCCCTTACCCTTTCCAGAGTTGACTTGTTGTTTTCGCTCAGCTTGTAGTTTTTGGTTTCCGTACTGTTTTCTAATTTGTTCACACGGAATTGGATCACATTGAGTGACAGTAACTTTGCCACTTTTGTTCCCCAAAAACTTATCAGTGCATCCTTCAAAAATTTGCTCAATTAAATCTTGATTTACATTTTTAATTGGAAAATCTTTGTTAGAGTAAATTTTGTCATCTCCTTTGAGCGTGTACAACAAGTTACTCCCTTCAAAACTTGATACACTCGACTCCATTTCTTTTGACATTTCAGTCTCACTCGGTTTCACTGGTGGATCACACAGGATGTGATTCTCAATTGGAATATCTGTTGTAACCGAGTTAGACTGTTGTTTCACAATTACTTCAGATTCATCATCCGAAGAATCAGCATCCTCAACAGTGGGAGGACTCTGTTCCTTAACACATGATGAATCTGTCACATTCTCAGATTCAGATTCAGTTTCAGATTGACCTGAGGATGATGTACCAGTTGTGAACCCGAGGCCTGCTGCAAAGTCATCTAGACCGAGTGGCACAGTAGGTTCAAAACGGGGCATATCCTCGTCATCAGGCAATTTTGAGTAATTGTGATTCATTGGGGGAGGACATGATTTGAATCCCATACACTTCTTATCCCCCTTTTTCCTTTGAACATCAATAATGTGATCCAATACATAGCGGGAATTGGAATAACTTTCCAATTTATGCTTGATTGTTTCCCATTCACATGAGCGGTTGCCAATTCTACCATCTGCTTTTCAATTGTGTCTATAAGATCATTGTTAGCATGTTGTTTTCGCAAAACAGCTTTTTGTAATTCTGAAACATCATGTCTTAATGACGCAATTGTTGTTTTAAATTCCTTTTCATTTCTGGTTAAAAACACGTTAGCTTCAGCTGCTTTAGAAAGATCTACAATCAATTCTTGATTGTGTTTGGATAGGATTTCAATCTGACTTTCCTGTTCAGCATATTTAACATTTAAACTATCACAATTTTCACAGCTAACAACAGTGGGTTCATCGACACATACCTGACCTGATGAACTGTCGACATTAGCCATAAAGGCTGAATGGAGAGAAGACGAAGAGTAAGCAGCTTGATCCATCAAATTAGATCTTCTTTCAGTTCCTGCTGCAGCTTCTTCCAAAAGCTCATCAATATCTGCATCGACTGACGCACTTGATGTCTCATCCACATGGTCATTTCCTGAAGTGGAGGATTCTTCATCTGAGCTTCCACTATAACCAGAACTGTCTTCATCTCTAGAAGATGCAACACCATTGGTGGAAGATTCTCCACCACTGGCGTGCTTTAAATCCTTTACAATCTCAGCAAAGCATGCTGTTCCACCATTTCCTCCTTCTCCAAGCTGAAGCGACCAATCACAACCCTCATCTATTTGAACCAACAGCCCCCGGTTGGTATTTAATGACCCTGCTTGGCCTTGGTTGTTGACAGGTATCAACGTACGAACATTGTTCCCGTTCTGGTTGCCTTGATTTCTGAACGGATTTTGATTTCCATGCTGAGCTGGTCTTGTGCATTCCCTTTTGAAATGACCCCGTTCGCCACAGTTAAAGCACTTGACAGCTTGCTTGTCGAACCCATACTTGGTGTCTTTCTTGTTTTCCAAGTTGGTTCTCCCCGTCCTTTCCATAAACTCCTTTGCTCTTCGAATTGCACTAGCAAGAGCCCATTTGATATCCATCATTTCAAACTCTTCTTTATCCACTTGCTGATAATCTTCATTGGTTAGATTGATATTCCCAATCTGACCTGCAACTAATCCACTATAAGCACTGACCAAGGTATTTAACATCTCCATATGCTCCTTGGCTACTTCGACACTGACTTTGGAAAAGTTGGAAGTGTCTAGTCTGACTGTGTTAGGATTGGAAGTGGTTTGAAAGTTTGAAGAGCTTCCATAAAACCCTTGCTGTTGCGGTTGTTGCTGATGAGCTGTCGGTTGCACATTCGGTCTTGAAAACATCGTGTAGGCTGAAGGATCAAACTGATCTGTTGTTGAAGGTCCGGAGTTAGAAATGAAAGCTGTTTGAAGCTTCGCGTGTTGAGAAGCTGGTCTTTCTCCACTGATACCTCCTGCAATCCCAAAGTACATTTCTGGATTTTGAGGAGTTTGTGTTCTTTTTGCTTTAAGCTTTTCTTCAACATCCTTGTTCTCCAGTTTTTGAATCAACTCATAAACGTTGATTGTGTCTAGAACACCATTTTCTTTGAGAATTTCAAGATAGCTGCTCCACTTTGCTGGTAAGCTATCAGCGAATCTCTTCACCATTTCTTGTGGAGTGGCAGTGACTCTAAAACCAAACATCTCGCTCAACAAGTGATGGAATCTTGTAGATAACTCTGCCAAAGTCTCATTCTCCATACACGTGAAACCCTCAAACTCTTTCTTCAGTAATTCTTGCTTGATCTTTCTAGATTGAGCATTTCCTTCACAACGTAACGTGAGCATATCCCACAAGCTTTTAGTAGTCGTGCAGTAAACAAACTGGTGGTAAATGTCTTTGTGAAGAGCTTGTGTGAGAATCATGAATGCCTTCTTTTCTAATTCAAACTTCTTCTTATCTTCTTCAGACAGAGTGCTGTAAGTTTGTGGATTAGATCCTGCAACTTCCAACTCATTTTCAAAAGCTGTGAAGAAGCACATCCATAGATCTTGACCTTGCCCCTGAACATAAGTTCTCAGCCTTTCTTTCCACCATCCCCAATCATTGATATGATTTAACTTTGGAGGCTTTGTGCTTGTACCAGTCTCACTGTCGTTCTGCATCATAGATTGAATGCTGTTGCTTTGATTTGTGACCAATGCCCATTGATTTGCAGTTATCATTGCTGCTTGAGGTGGGGCAATAGCCTGCATCCATGCTTTGCTGAAATCTGCCGCAGATTGCGTAGCTGATGATTGCGTAGCTGATGATTGTGGAGTTAAAGTCCACGCGGATGGATCCCACTGACCGTTTGTTCCCATTTTAAAAATTAAAATATTAAGTGAAAATTGATTTAAAAATGAAAACAAGTTTTCTCTTTAAAAATTTAATTTTCACAAACTATGTTAATTTATCGAGAGATAACAAACAGCCGAAGGATTCTTGATCGAAAGACCTGAAACACAAACTGTTAAACACAAACAGATTAATGATCGAAAGATCAATACCTGTTCGAAGGATCAACAGGGTTCGAAGGATCTCTGTTGAATTTCGAACAATGTTTTTCGAAAGATTCTCCAACCGAAGGATCCTTATCTTTCGAAAAAGTACTGTACACCGAAAGATGATTTCGAAAGATGACTTCGAAAGACTCCCCAGTCGAAGGATCCTTGTCTTTCGAAAATGAACAGTAGACCGAAAGATGAATGTTTCGAAATGATTCCTTGGTTCGAAGGATGATGATCTATCGAACCTCCACTGATCGAAAGATGGTCTTTCGAGTTCGAAGGATATCTTTCGAATGATTCTGACACAGTTGACAATCGGTGACAAGTTGGTGAAAAAGTTGACGGGTTGGTAAATCTTTCGGCAGAAAGTATGGTCAGACCATGCTTTTCTGCAAAAACAGATTTTGTATGATTATTTTAATCAGTTCCCTTTTTCAAAACACCAACAACTTCGAAAATAACCTAAACAAGATCAAAAGATGTAAACTTTGAAGAACACTTGAAGATATTATGAACACAAAGGGTTTTCCGGTAAAACTACAAACTTCCGAACAAGATTTAAACCCGATAAAACAAAGTTTTTCAGAAAAAATACAACTTTTCAAAACCCGAAAAACAGTCCGAAAACTCTCGGTTTTAACAAGGAGAAGAGCCAAGGCTCTGATACCACTTGTAGGTCCCTCTCGAGGATGAGATAAAAACCTTTTCCTTGTTATATCAAACACACTAGCGAGTGCGGAATCCAAGCTAGCATGCAACCGAGAATTTATACGAGAACAAGCACAAACACAAACACACAAGATTCACCGATTAACACCACATGTATTAATACGAATGAAGGGTCCGGTTACAAGCTCAATGTTTACAGATATGTTCTATAAACTCTCAAGGTGTGTGTGTGCTCTCAACAGAATGCTCTCTCTGTGTGTTCTCTCCCTTCTGTGTCTACTCTTGCCTAATCTCTCGTGTCTGTCTATGTTTTTCTATAGAAGAGAACACAACACACGGGTATTTATACCCGACACAGCGTGTCTGGTCGAAGGATCAGACAGACTGATCGAAAGATCATCTGTCGACCACAAACAGCTCGAATGATCCATATGTACCTCGAAGGATGATATCCTTCGAGGTCCATCTATCGAATGCTATCTTTCGAGCTTA
The DNA here is from genome assembly GCA_030545235.1 of Helianthus tuberosus. Lineage (NCBI taxonomy): Eukaryota > Viridiplantae > Streptophyta > Magnoliopsida > Asterales > Asteraceae > Helianthus > Helianthus tuberosus. Next base: position 147,436,111 of record CM060400.1, read on the forward strand.
TCATCGAAGGATATAAACTATCCTTCGATGATCTATCCTTCGACACACACAACTAACAACCAATGTGCTAACTGTTTGGCCAAGTCTAACCAGGAGGATGGTTGACTTGGTCAAACTTACATCAAACTTACATTAAAGACATCGTTTTGTATCATGACGAAATACAGACAAAGCACAGACACAAGTGCACCAACAAAAAACAAAAAGAAAAATGATAAGTATCTCAACTAACGATGTATCGGTAGGCTCACAATCAGACTAAAATGTGCAGGATGATACAAACCTAACATACTTCAAGTCAGGTGGGAACCATTCATTGGCATATGGTCTTAGTACCGAAATTTTGTTTGAGAGATTGCCGAGGTTCTGAGATATTCGGTCTTTATGCTGTTTTATCATCTGGGTATCATGGTTGTATCAAACCGATATATAACGGAGACGTAGTCTAGATCTTCCATGATACTATACATACGTGTACATACTGCATTCGACCTCAATAAGTGATCAACAATCACATGTCCAAACAAATAAGTGATTTTATATCACAGATTCTTTGCGGGAGTCAAGTTCGTCTCTCTGCTGTACGGAAGTACTGACCTGTTCACGGACTTGCTCCTGTGCCCTCATGCATCTGAAAATCAAGTTCCTCATCAATAAGTGATTCTATCACATAGGGCTTGTTTTCAAATCAAAATAAGTGAGTTTCTCACATTTTTATACGGTCAAACAGATGATAATCGGTATACTCACCGGTAAGATGAACTCTCGTGCATACCTTGATACGGGAATGTGTCATGTGTGGATGAACACCGGTCGGTAAGTATAAATCATACCTAATCGTATCCCCTCGCCATGATTACATCTGATAAGTTGAGCTTATGTGGACAACAATACCGATAATCGTTATAGGATGCTTATCTAAATGTTAACTATTTGAACAAAAAGAGTTGTTTTGACGTGACCGTACACTGATATGATTCTCTTACCCTCGAAACTCGTAAAAAGAATGTCTGTAAATATGTATTTACTGCTTTCAGTTTCAGTATCTCTGTATATATTTATTTATTGCTTTCCGTCTTTACATTTGAAAAATGAAAATTTTCAAAAAGATTTTAGGTGTGTTTTAATATAAACTTTATAAAAGCCAAAAAGATTTTGCTTCTAGTTTATTTTTGATTGACTGATGTTGGAACTCGAGTCTATCCTACCCAAAATCCTGATCGTAAGCCGGAAAACAATTACATCTTCATAAATGGTCGAAGTTAACAAGTTTTGAAAGTTAAAGAATTAAAATTGATCATTTTCTAAACTTTCAAACTGTTGTCGGTCAGTGTTTGATTGAGATTTGATCTCATATGTGTCATTTGTTTAAATGTTAACTATATTCCAAGCGGTTGTTCTCATTATGCGTTTAGCTTTCTTGCATGTGCAGATGTTAAAGGCGAAGAGAACGTGTCAGATGACAAGCCGTAAAGTGAAGACACGACGTTGATGTAATCAGAAGATCAAGATGATCGGATTGCAGTTGATTACTCATCAACACCACAAGGATCTGAAGAATTGACAAGTCAAAAGATTCACGAGCATAACTCAATGGAGAGTTCATTTTAAGGGGGAGTTTATTAACACACTACCTAAATGAAAAGGGAGTTTGTTGATACACTTTCTACTTACGAAGCTTGAAGACTTTGAAGATCCTCCGACATGAAAGACACAGAAGACGAACCATCACGAGTAGCGTCCAAGGGGGAGATTATTGGTACACTTTAAGTGGATGCGACTCGACTCGGTTCGACTCGGCTCAGTTCGACTCGGCTCAGTTCGACTTGGTCGACTCGGTTAGGTCCGGCTCAAGCCAGACGACACGACATTCCTCCGTCGTGCGCCCCAGAGTTCGACACGCGAGGCACGGAACGCCGCAAGCAAATTCACGCCGACACATCACCATGACATCACCTTAGTGATGTCATGATGATGTCAAGCATTTTGTCTCATATGTTGAATTTGGTGAAAGATGTAAACAGACATGAAACTTGGGCCGTAAACTTCACATTTGGGCCGAAATATGAAGTTGGACTTTGACTATGTCTGGGCTTCTACAACTCGACGAAACAAGAATGATTAATGTGTTTCGTCGACTTTATGTGTTTCGCCGAGAGTTATTTTAGTTTCGTCTTATATGTGTCTGTCTTAGTATAAATACCCCAATCAGTTTCTGTGTGAAACAGATGAGCGCCGAGAGACTTAGAGAGAGTCCGTTAAAACATTGTTTGTATATGTTTGTAGTTGTACTCATCCATAATCAATAGATATTGAATCTTTGGTTACCCGTGTGTTTGATACACTTTGTTTGGTTTGCACCGTCACGGGGATTCCGCACCCGTTACCGTGTTCGTGATAAACAAGGATAGGTTTTCGTTATCGATCCACCGGAAAAACGGGACCTACACTAGTGATTCATCAGCGAAACACTTCTTCAGATTTCAGATGTGGAATACATTGTGAATACCACTGTGTTCCTTATATAGGTCTTAGCTCACAAGTTATTTGATCTTGATACATTTGATTTTCCTTCGAATGATTCTATATATTCAGAGCTTAACTAGCCTGATTATTTAACAAATTGGCACACCCTTCCTGGGTGGTATCTTTTGTTGAGCCTTATTCTTTAACAAGATCTTAGGAGATTTGCTACTTTCATTAATTCTTGATTTTCTGCCTAATACTGGAAATTTACAGATGATTAGGGATTTGTATGAATCTTATTCGTTGTTTCCAATGCAACCTTCAGATCCTTATAAGTGGACTTCCCAAAGTCTCGTCCATCCAACGGATGTTTTGATATTTCATTTATACAAGGTCTCCAAAGGAGCCTCCTTGATACTTATATAGCAACTATTATGGAAAAACTTATCTTAAGGTGAGATGGTTATTTCAACCATTGCTCAAAACTAATCTTAAGGAGTAGCTAATCCTTACAGTTAGTCGAACAATTCGATGATCCTGGCCAGCTGATGGCGATTCTCAATCGTTGCCTAAATAGGGTTGCGGTAATTAATACATAAGCAATATGAACCGTCTTTCTCATTTAATAACATAAAACCCCCAGGATATTGAGTCAGGCTATATGAGCCTATGTCTTAAAACCTACTTAATCAGGGTTTCGATTATTCCAAAATCAACATGGAGTTTTTCACAATACTCTAGCCCACAGCGGGATGTTAATCTTAACTCTACCTGTCTCTCAGGAGGCAAGCAGGGAAAACTTATGAGAAGATACTTAGGTATAAGGAGATTACAGAGATTTTCCAAATCTCAGACTCCAATTCATCCATCAATGCTTGTGTCAAATAAGTGACACCTGTATGTTACAATTCCACGAATTTCCTTAACCGGAAACATTTACTTGGACAATTCCATCCTGGATATCTTCTTTGAATACCATTAGTTGACTTTAGTACCATATGACCATCGGGGTATCTTTGTGGTTCCATGCATTAAACCTCCATACTGATCAGGCATGGAAGCAATCTATGGGACATATTAAGATACACAAATCCTCACACGGTGCTTTTATCATACCATCGGGTATTCACAATCGATAGAGATTAAAGAGATATCTACTATGTACACTGTCGTACTTCCTTTTAGAGAAAGGATATTTCTAAAATTCTACGACTGAAGGTTTCTGATAAGAACAAGAGAAATGGTTCTTATGATAAGGTTCTACCTTACACTTAACATCTGGGGTTCTTACAGGGAAAATTTCTAAAAGTTTGCTAAGTTTATGGTCTTATGAGAGACTTAACAGTACCAGAAACCACATGTAAATTCTAGCAATAAAATCGCAAGTAAGGATTTGTCTGGTGACATTCCTAATGTGAGCTACCTCTAATCATTCAACAGGAGGGTTAAACTCCTCCATTCTTAATCCTTCTAAACTTAGCTGTAAAATCTTAGATAACTTTGGGGCAGTCTCAGCTTTGACTGATTATTTCTTAATCTATAGAACATGAGTAGCTGAGATTGATCCGTAATGGATTTATAATAAGCAGGCCTTGAAACCTTAATGTGCCCTCTTATTTTCGATGTTAACCCCCCCAACATTTATTGCATTAAGCTTAGGTCTTGGGTAAATGGAATAGAGCGCTGTTTCAGCCAAAAATTTGCGTTATGCTGTCAAAAGTCTAGAACTTTTATGGTGTGAGTCAGAAAATTCTTATTCCGTCTTTTCCCTTTTCGTGAAATGGATACTAGGTTTTTCTAATAAGGTCCTTAAAACTTGGACCATCCCACAATGTATAAGATGATCTTTCTTGAGGATTTCATTAATGTCCTCACTAATTTAGGGTATTGCCATCGAATGACTGTGATGTATATCTTACCATGTCCCTTCCAGCATAACCGCTGATATACCTAATGGTTTCTACTTCATTCATCAATTTCCTGAAATCGATGGCCCCTTTTTACTATTGAAGTCTCTTGACTTCTAAGAGACGAAGTACTTTTAAGTACATTCTAAAGGAAAGGGGCTTCTTGCCACATATGATTTGGTTTGGGTTATTCTTCGCATTTGAAGTATGACTATGGCTCTTCTCATGGGCAGTGACATGTGTTTTAAAGCGAGCAGCATTTGGCTCCTTGAACCTTTTCAGAAATTTTTCTTATAGTCTTTCTAATAGCTGCGTTAATTACAGTTTTGGAGGCTAACTCCATTAACATTGGTGTTCACCTTGGACGCACTTTTAACATTTGTCGCATTTCTTGCATCACGGCTGTTGTTTGTCCCTCATGAGGTTTCCATACTCGAAGCTTTGGTATTAAATACCAAATTCAGCAAGTGCTTAGGCACTCCATATTCAGTATCTCCTGGAACGGTCAAACGCTCACCATATGGAGTCTTGATAACTACTTGCTTCTTATCATCCACAATATGGGCTTGGTTACCAGACGACCAATCCATTCCTATCACGATATCGAGTCCTTTATGGAAACAAGGACAGCAGACAAGAATGATTCCTAATGGATATAAAACATCCACCTAATATTGTTGAAGCAGTCTCTGAGGTACTATCGGTCAATTTTACTTTATACTTAACACTTAGAGTTTTAACAGGCAGATTTAATGATTTACAAAATATATTGTCTACGAAAGACTTATCTAAACCTGAATAAAATAATACTCTAACATGAGCGTTATTGATATAGAAAGTACCTGTTGTGACCTTGTCATCCTGAATAGCCTCTTGAGTATCCATTTGGGAGTTTCCGGTTTTGGTCTTCTTAGCATCGCCAGACTTCTTGGCTTTATTAGGGCAATTAGTTTTGATGTGCCCTATTTCATTGCAACCATAGCAGGTTGCGTCTCCCAATCTCTTGCAATCCAAGGTCTTACGTTCCTTGGCCTTGCAGATTCCACACGGTAGAGGCTGAGATTCCAATCTGCATTTCCCGAGGTGGTATTTCCTACAGGTTTTGCATTTGGTCTTTTCACCTGACTGCTGGTTGTTCTTCAGGTCCTTGCATTCGTGGGTCTTGTGATCCATCTCCTTACAGATGACACATCCCCTGGTCTGATCATAGAAACATTTTCCAAAGTGCTTCTTCCCGCGGGTTCCACATTCGGGTTTTGCCTTCTTTGGCTTAGACTGGTTATAGCTCAAACTGGTCCTACCCTTTTTGTAACCTTTATTCGGGGTATTATCGTACTTTCGCTTATGATCCCTTAACGCTCGGTTCACGGCCTTGTTTACAGCTGTATCTAACATAGCCTGTAACTCGGCGCCCGTTAAATTCAGTCTTGTATCATCATTCTGATTAACTGGATGATTGTGAGCTTCAGAGGAGTCAACCAGGGTGAAGCTTTGAAGGCTACAAACCAATTAGTAATAATTGATTTAATTATATTAGATTGTCGAATTGATGATTATATAGCCATGGTACAAATAAACCATATAGGCGAATAGATAGTATTAAGTTTATTTGATTATGGTTTTGCCTAGGTTTTTAAATAAACCATCTTTGGCGTTTAAACGGAATATAATCCTTCATATTTATTAGACAGGGGACATAAGCCACGACTGTCAATGTCGTACCGACATTTTATATAGCATAAGGGCTTGTCCCAAGGACTCTTTGATGGCACAGGGGCCTTGTCACTAGGGAAATTTTAAAACATAATCAGTGATTCCTTTGGATCGGAAAATTTTCACGATTCATTGTCTTGACAAGAAGTTATGAAATAAAAACTATATTTTCATGTATACACCTTTGCCTGTAAGTATACATCCCAAATGGATGTTTTGATGCGTACATCATGTTCGACGTTTACTAGCCATGATTCCAATTGATCATTTAGGCTAAACAAGGGGTTTGGAAAAATTCCTAATATAAAGATGACAAGTGTGATTTTATCGCATCACTGTTGTCGGGAGTGTTAACACATTTTCAGATGTTAACGAGGATCTGAATCTCTTTTTAAACAGGTTTTACCATCTTAGCTAGGTCTTCAATGACATTCAAGCTAGGTCAAACCTTTTAAGATTCTCTTTTAATATTTATACTGGCAGGAAAGGAATGATATTTATTTTTATTCAGGATTTTTATTAATATTATCCTGGATTTAATTAAAATATAACTATAGCACAAAAAGTCAAGTCACAAGGACAAGTTTAATTTATAAGCCATGATTTCAGAGAATCGAGGCAAATTTATAAGTTAGTAATAGCACAAAAGGCCTAGTCACGTGGACAAGTTTAATTTATAAGCCATGATTTCAGAGAATCGAGGCAAATTTATAAATTAGTAATAGCACAAAAGGCCTAGTCACGTGGACAAGTTTAATTTATAAGCCATGATTTCAGAGTATCGAGGCAAATTTATAAGTTAGTAATAGCACAAAAGGCCTAGTCACGTGGACAAGTTTAATTTATAAGCCATGATTTCAGAGAATCGAGGCAAATTTATAAATTAGTAATAGCACAAAAGGCCTAGTCACGTTGACAAGTTTAATTTTTAAGCAATGATCGTTTGGGATCGAGGCATTTAGGTGTGAATCAAAGTTCATTACTTTTTATTGACAGGGAGTTGTAGGCTACCACTGTCTTTAGTCTCAGAGGACATTAACTATAGCCCGTAGGCATTTCCCTTTTAAGGGATGTTTATAATATGATCATCTTATAGGATGATATAAGCCATGATTTCTAAATCAGTAGACTAGATAAAAAAAAATTGGAAGAATCCAATATAAGAATGACTTTTGTGATTTTCTCGAATCACATCTGTCAAGAGTGCTAACACGTTCTTAGGTGTTAACAAGGATTTGAATCTCTTGAATAGGTCCTACCATCTTGGCCTCGTCATATAGGCTAGGTTTACCTTTAAGATTCTTTTTTTAATAATAAACGCAGAACAATCCTAACTCGGGATGTTAATAAGGATCTGAACCTAAATTGAGGAACTGCCATCTTGGCCGGGTCTTAATAATGACACGAGGCTAGGTCTTGTCCTTTTTTAGATTTTGCCATTTTATTATAATGGTAGATCTTATAATATAGGAATGATATTTTAAACATAATCGTTCCTTTAAAATTTAAACAAGTATATGGTTGCCCTAAATGGGACTTCTTAAGAAAATGACTTGCCCATGCAAGGGCTAATCAGAAAAATAACAAAAGAAGCAATTAAAAGACAATGAAATGAATTAGGATTAGTCCTATGTTCTTTTCTAGACTCAAGAATGTGCAACTGTGTAACTGAGATTAAACACAAAAGGCTAGTGTTTAATTCACTCAGTGTTGGCTCTGATACCAACCTGTCACACCCCGAATTCCACGAGTCACCGGTGGGCCCGGTGGGGAGTATCGTGACGTAGTTGATATCATCATAGTTAAACAACACAATATATAAATGCACAGCGGAAGCAGAAGATAAAAATATATCACAAACCGATTCAAAGTAATATCAAATATTACAACGGAATGTAAGATGGATCCACAGGCGGATCTTAAACAGAAAGATAATATCGTTCAACAGACTTTAACATCTAAAGCTTGCGAGACTTGATTATTGATGTCTGGAGTAGCCAGCCTATTACGTATAGTACCTGCATTTAGCCTTTTGGAAAATACGTCAGTTTACACTGGTAAATACATTCAACTGACTCATTTTGAAAAGGTTTTATAAAATTGATTTGAATGCACGTGGCACAAACTCTTTATAACTTGGGATAATTATTTAAATATATAATCTCGTAAAAGAATTACATGTTACTTATGCGTTCAGTAGCCCGGATTGCGCCGGGTTAAAGATCAATAGACACACCACATCAACTATTTATGCACTGACGGGTGTACGCCTACACCCCGCGCTTAGGTTGTGGCCATTTCCGGGACATGGTCATTAACCCCCCAAAGGCTTTAAGTAAACAAAACATATTTAAACGGGCCGATTAAATTATTCAATTAACCACCAAACGATGGAAGATTTAATGCCCGACCGAGCGGTATTTTATATACCGTAACCCAAGCCCGTATAGGGAAAATAAGTTAAAAGTATTTACCTGAGCTAAATATAAATTCAATCCCAGCCGTATATCAAATCAGCAAGTACATATAGCTTTTACTGGGCTCCTAATCTGGAACGAAGGTTTTTAATAACCTATTAGAATCCTAACGGGTCTTTAATTAAGTCTTGACTTAGACCGGTTAGTTTTCAAAAGGGAGATACGGTTCAAACGCATGATAAGGCGAAGACCGGAATAGAATGTGATTTAGACCCGACAAGATTGAAGACTTGCCTTATATGGGTAATCTAAACATATTCTGGATTTTGAGGTAAAACCGAAAAGGTTTGACCCGTTTCGGCTAATTTATGTAAACTAGTTACACAAGCCGAACTGTACGCGCAAGAAGGCGTAACGGGTAATCATAAGGGTCCTAACCAGGTTTCCTAAGTTAATATGCCTCAAATATGTTGTGATATCAGTAGGATACCTTCCATTTTGCCCAAAACGAATTTAAACACAAACTATGCCCCGTAGGGGTAATTTGGTCATTTATAAGGTTATAAAAGAGATTAAGTATTAACCTGAGTTACAGGTCTGATATGTTCAGCAAAAATACTTAGTTTACCAAGTTATAACAGTAGGGTATTGTATATATGTGAAATTTATCAATTATAACCAAACTATGCACCGTAGGGGCATTTTGGTAATTTCACATAAGCCAAAAAGCTCAAAACTGAAGTCTGAGTTAAACAACTTTTTCTTACTGTTAAAATATCATAATTTACCTAAAATATCAGTAGGTATCAACCCTTGTAGGTTTAAGATAGTTTTAGTACATACTATGCGTTAAAAACGCTTAAAAAGGCGATTAGAAGCCGTTTACGGGTTCTATATACAAAGCTGATATTTTTCTATTTCCGGAAGGTTTAAAATGATGTATTTATCATAGGAAATAAGTAGCAAAAGGTTTGGGGTCGAAAAGATATGTAAAACTCTTTTTATAGCCCGAAAGGGCAAAACCGGCATTTACCGAATCATGCTTGCGACCCTAAGTTATGCTCAGCCTAAAATTAATTAAAAATCTTTAAAAATCCCAAAGTAATATATTACATCAGTGGGTAAGAAGTTTGATATCAAAAAGTAGGTTTAAATAGGCTATACGCTAATTACGCCGTTTAATTAACATAAAGCTTTCAATTTACGCTAATGAGCATAACTCTCAATCTACACCTCAAACTGATGTCAAATTTTGGTTGCAAGTTTATAATTCATTAACTAAGGTTTCTACTCTTTTACATTTTCAAAAATCACGTTTTAAGATGATAAGGGCATAATGGTCAACATATGAGCAATTAACGGAATCATGCATATTAATTGGTTAACTAATGAACCAAGGTGTATAATCACAGAGGGTTATACTAGCATGTAACCTGGTCCAATTAAGGCTCTAAGGAATTTCTAAAACATACCACAACGGGTCAGAACTGAAGTCAAAGCAAAAGTCAAAGCTTTGCGACTTTCGGTTCCGAACCGGGTCCAAACAGAAAATTGTCGGGTTGAACATGTTTAGACATGTTCTTTCACTAATTACCAAGTTATATTAATGATCAAACAGGTTGTATGTGTTCTACATTGCTAATTATGCATAAATTGCAAATTAAGTATCCTGTTGACTTTTTAATAACAAGTTTGACCCGACATTTGACCTAGTTAGAGTGGGAATCAGGGGGAACCCTTTTAAGGGTTTATTACCCACATAATTACCAACTTATAACTACTTTCAATTCGACTAATCACTGGACCCACAATGATTAATCGCTAAGTCAACCGTTAATTACGATGGTTTGACTTTTAAGCTAAAACTAAGCAAAAACTTAACTAAGAAAGGTTAAGCATACTTACTGAAGTCCTATGCTTGATTAGTGATCACTTGAGTCTGCTTTGGAGCTCCAGAAATGATCAGAAATGCTGAAGGAAGGTGTGAAGAGTTGGTTGCAACCTTGGCCCTTTATATAGTGCTCAAGAACTCATAGATTGTTGACAAACAACTCTAGCAATGTTCCCTGATCACTAACACATGTCCCTAGTGTCTAGGAGCCAATTAGGGGTCGTCCAAATATGAGGAAAATCAAATATAAGTCAGTTATTGCGTTTAAACAGCAAACAGCCCCGTTTTCAGTCACTGGGCAACCCTTGCGCACCGTAAGGGTATGCTTGCGGTGCGCAAGCCTTCTGCAGAAGCCAAAAAATCTTGATCTTTCAAGCATTCGAAGGGGCAACCAGGTATTCCGAATTTGGGACATTATTTTTCAGTAAGGGGCCTCTAAAATGTGCCTTGAACAGTTATATACCCCACCACTTTGATATGTTTCATTGAATCCTTTTGGAAGTGCCGAAGATGAAGGTTTACCGTAGAAATTCCATAGGATCCTATCTTGCACTTCGAATTCGATTATTGTTAACAATTGAAGGTATATTAGATGTGTGTAATATATGTTAGGGTCTTGGGATTCATAACGAGGTCGTTCAGAGGTAAAATTTTAACATGACGACACTTTTGAATCCTGCCATACATCTTTAATTATACCCAGGTTCATATCACTTTTGTCTTATATGACACGTGTCGTTATTTCATTGAACACGAATTTTCGAGGTGTTACATGTTGGCACTATCCTAGCATATTCAAAGAATAACGTAGTGCAACCCTTACTATCCACTCCAGTCATTCTAAGGTTTAAGAACTTATTTGCTATATGTTCTTTCTCATTGGGAGGGCAGAATTTTCTTTCTACCATATTCTTAAATTCCTCCCATTCCATATTGTAAATCCTATCACTTCCCCTAGACTGGAGGATAGTGTTCCACCATTCCAAGGCTGAGTTCTTAAATAGATTGGAAGCAAACATTATCTTTTCCTCTTCAGCACACTTGCTTATTTACAAGACTGCCTCAATCATTCTATCCAGCGTAGAGCTGCAACGGCCCCTTCATTGCCTGAGAATTCCATTGGTTTACAGGACCAGAATTCTTTATAAGAACAACCATAAGACATGGTTCTTCTTCTTTTGGGAATGGGCGCTTGAAGTATGGGTCCATTGTTTACGCTGTTTTCAGGTTCAGTGGGTCGTTTACTGTCACGTTTACTTTTATTATCGGCTTCCCTAACTATTTTGATAATATATGGCATCACATATATTATCCCTTGTGCCACTATGTGTTGGATGGCACTATTATCCACTTGGTTTCAATTATGGTTGTTGTTCGGGTTATCGTTATCCAAGTTATTGTTACTCTGGTTATCGTTATTCTGGTTTTCCTGGTTCACTTCGTTGTCCATATGAATTTTAAACATTTTCCACTTATTAATATCACAAAATAATATTTAAGGCAACCAATCACATAACACGCATATTGATCAAAAACGTCGAGCATTGCGACTTACTCTTTCTTATATAGTATGCGTCTAATACAAACCGATATTGGAATTTAAAATTACAATACTACTATGCATTACTAACCACGAGATGGTCTATACTACAACATATATTATTATTATTATTACACACATACACACACATATATATTCTTTTCATACACACATATTATATATATATATATATATATATTATTATATTATTAATATTACTATCACCACCATCACCTTCACTGATATGGGTTCATCCAGAACTCCATATTACGCTCGTCGTACTTCCAGACGAGTCGTTCTCCGATCTGCCTCATCTTGTCACTATTTTCTAAAATCTCTTCTCCGAAAGTTCGGAGCTCTTGCACATTTTCTGCACTCATTGGGGGTGCAGGTGCTGGTACTGGATCTGGGTACTGTGGCATGGGTTCTTCCTGGGGGTATGGATTCTAGAGATTTCCCTAATGTATTCATCATTATCATAATAGGGATCTATAGGGTCCAGACCTGGGTAAGCTGCTAGGTTTGGCATGGGTTTGTCGGTTAGGTGGTAGCGTTGTACATAATCCCTATGATAATCGAACCACGGGTCGTAGTCTGGGTCTAAGGGATTGGGTGCTGGTATCTTAGGTATCTCTTCTGGGTTAAAATCATGCATTTGGACTTGGTTTTCTAGGTTGTTTTCAATCTCCATTGGCTTTGTGGGAAACAAGGGTAATGGTTGAGGGGCTATGAGTTGTTCCAGGTTTGGGTCGGCAGCTGTGGTTTCTAAGATATGGAAGTTTGCTAAACCCCTATTGAGCATGTCTTGGGTATGGGCATCTGTTTCTCTTTTAGCGGCTGCTAGAACTCGCTGCTGTTGTAACTTTTTCATTCTCTTCCTACGCTCATGTGCTCCCCTACTGAACCATTCTCTCTTTTTAGGAGAGAATGACTCTTCAGACTGAGCCTTAAACACGAATATCACATCTTCATTGTCAGCCGAATACCCTGAGAGGGCAGGCTGTGAAGAGGTGCCTTCGCTTCTAGGTGAGCCGGACAACTGACAATAAGCGTCGGAGGGTCCTTGATCACTCATATTGTAAACTAACAAATAGTCAAATAACACACAACAGTAAAATACAGATATGCACGTATTTCCGTAATTAATTTCCTAACGATTTGAACAATATTTTGGTATGAGCAGAACACTTATGTGGCTGAATCAGTTGCTTAGCTCTGATACCATATTCTGTCGCAACCCCCGCTCCCTATCTGTCCCGGGAACGGGAGGCCGCGAGATTCAGTATTGGTGGTATCGGTGTTTATCAATTTGGCAGCGGAAATTTCATCGGGATCGTAGTTAGAAAATATTTTATCAGAGTAAATACCACGCTTTTATAATATTAAACATATTGGGATAAAACCCAAGTTTTCATTACAAACATTTTCATAGGGAAAATCCCTATTTTATTGAATAAAACATCTTCTTTATTTAGGTAACTTTTATAGCCACTTTTTCCAAGCCTTCGGTGCTGTCTAGCTGGCTTCTAGTTGGCTTTCACATTTTGTTACCTGAAACACGTTTAAAAACATTTTGTCAGTGGGAAATACTGGTGAGTGAATCCTAGTTTAATCAAGAAGAGATTTATTAATTTTCACAGTATTGAGAGCGATTTCAATGTTTACATCTACACAATTACTCATTCAGTATTGTCAATCCTGACTGGTGGGTCATATTACCCATTGGCTAACTCTTTGTCCAATGGTAACGTGTTCCACATTTTGTATACAAAACCCCAACATACCGGCAGTAATTGAAGAATTACAAAGACTCAATCACTGCTTAATCGCATTTTAAAATATTTAAGGTTTTGTAAAAACAGTTTACAAAAAGGAGATTACTCACATTGTTGTCTTAGGTTTTCTTTAAAGGTTTCCTGGTGATTATCTATAATTTACACAAATGCACACGCGTTAGTATAATAACCCAATATTTACATTAGTAATACCCTCCCCGAGACGGTATTCCAACGACTACGTCGGGCAGAACCTCGACAGCCGTTATGGAACCCTGGATCAATCGGGCAACGTATATAATACGTAACCGGGGTTATGATACTTACAACGGGGCAGAACTTCGTTATTTAGGGGGGTATTATGCCCGGAAATAGCTTTAGCTATGTGCGAATTCGAGAGAGAAAAGAAATTTGAATGGTTTGAATGAACCATCGAATGTACCTATTTATAGTTGTGATTTCGGACTTCCTCACGGCCCACATAAGCCGAAGGATAGTCCTTCGCGGCCCGCGACGTAGGGTTGTAGGGCCTAGCTATGCTGATTTGTTGAGTGTAGGTTTAACACGCGTTTGACACGTGGCGGCACCGGGTGAGGCCTATTCACCCATCTGTCGCTCCCCGCGTAATAGACCCTAAAGGTCTACGCGGCCCGCGAGCGCCACAAATTTCTAGATTTTATTTTATTTTTAATTATATATGGTATTTTGGGCTCGGTTTTCGCTTACGGGGTATATTTTAGGATGTATAGGGATATTTTAAATACTTTAGGGGTGTCGAAAAATATTTTGGAGGGTTGTTATAGTGCATTCGGGGACATGCTTTCACCGATCGGTGATTGACCCGTCCCTTTTTTCGGTGATTCGGTGACTCCTTTTTCGGTGTATACTCACTGATTGTTTGAGTGGGATTATTGAGGAATATAGCCGTTAATCAGAAATAAAAAATAAATAACTTAAACACTCTAAAGTGATTGAACCATACCTTCTGATTGAGTGTAAAATGGGGAGTGGAATGGGGAGTTGACATGGCATGGTACTATTGGCTAGAGAATAACTCAAACACTCTAAAGTGATTGAACCATACCATCCACCCTAAAAATGTTGACGTGGAGAAACCAGATAAATATGAACTTAAAATGTATTTGGAAGAAGGTATACTTTAAAGACAAGAAGGGGTGAATTTCAATGTGTTAGATTAGTGTAACACTCACATGAAGAAGGAGGTTGAGGGGTTCTCTAAAAAGGGGGAGGCTTGCGTGAAGAAGGTTGGAGAGTTGACAAGGAGACATGAGATTGAGATGAATGATCTCAAGAAAAGTTTTGAAGCTGACAAGTTAAAGTTGAAGGCTGATAGGGAAGCCTTAGATGTACAAAAGAAAGCCTTTGACGAAGAGAAGGAAGGCTTGAAGGCTTTAGTCGCTCAAGCTACTGGCAATAACCAGTGGCTCACTGAGCAAGGCTTTTCCTAGGTTGTCACTTACCTCCTTCATTCTAATGAATTCAATTCTGCTCTTGGAGAGGTTTACACCAAACTACTGAACTATGGAAAGCATTTGGGCCTTATCGCTGGTTTTAAACTTCACGAGTCTGGTCAGGCCTTAGAGCAGTCTCCCATGTTTCGTCCTGATGCTTCCTGGGTTTTTAAAGAATTTGTTCAGCAGATGGAGAGGTTGACTTACCCATATGTAAGTCAAGTTGCAAATTGCTTTGGTAAACCTCTTTACGTCTTACAGGAGTTGAAGTCGGCTGGGTTAAATGAGAAGGTTTGTGCTGAAGTGCTCGATTCCTTGTCCCAGCAACGTTCTCGCTTGGGAGATAGTGAGGAAACCTTCTCGGATGATGCTGATGTTTCCAAGGATGCGAGCCTCGAAAGTTCAGCGGTTGGAGGTGATGGTGGTCCAAAATCCAAGAAGGCAAAGAAGGCCAAAAAAGGTAAGGCTGGCAGTTATGGGGCTTCTAAGCCTCTTGCTGATGTTTGAACAATATTCGTAGCTTTCCTAGCACCTTAAAACAATTTTATGGTCTGTATTTCCTTTGAAACAATTTAGGTTTTGCAGAAACCCTTAAGGTTTTTGTTGATGGTTGTTAGCCTTAGTGGCTATTTGAACAATTTCCATGTTTACAAACCGTTAAGGTTTGGTTATGACTTGTTTGGATATTTGGAAGTCTTTAAGACTTCTTATGTTATGCTATTATCTTTCTACTACTTCCCTTGTGTTGTGATTTTTAAATGCAGCTACATATTTTTGTAAGGCAGCTTTGTTAGATACTTGTAGCTTGAAGCCTTCGAGGCTTCTAGCTGTTGCTTGTCCTTTATGACTTGGTTCTTTGCTTTGTATATGTGGTTTCGAGTTGTGTACAACCTTTTATTGTTGTGTTGTTGTTTTGCTTCGTCAATTGTTTTTATGTTTATGGAATTGTCTTTGTTGGGTTTGTGTTGTCTTTATGTTTTTTTATACCTTGAAGGGTTCAGTGCTGCAGTCACTTAGCCTTGGTATTTTTAACAAGAATACATAGCACCTATCCTATCTATCACTTCTCTTGGTTTGATTTTGGTTCGTAAGCCTGTTGATAATGATTTGTTTTCTAGAAGTTTTATAAGGCTTAAGGAACATTTGGTGAAGGCTGCTCAGACCCGTCTATGAGACAAGTTTGTTTTTTGATAACTTTTATAAGTCTCGTGGAGTTGTATTTATTTAGGAACTCACCCCTTATATAGGTTCATTCAACCCTTGAACCTATTGAGCGATATGGCCTGGGAGCTCATCCCATTACATGGCCCTTGCCATGGAGTTTTTTGCTAGGTTCTCAACCTGATTTTAGGATAGAAAGACAAATTTGATAAAATATCATTATTCATTCAAGAGGTATTGTTTTACAAAAAGGGAGCATGGGACAACTCTTGTAATACAAACTAAACTTTCTTGATCAGATATGGAACCTTTTAAGGGTCTTGCCATTCCAGTGTCTGGGAAGCTTTTTACCCTCCGCGTCGGCCAGTTTATAGGATCCACCTTTGTGGGCTTCAAGGATTGTGTATGGCCCTTCCCACTTTGGGCCTAGTTTTCTTTGGTTCTTTTTTTTACTAGTCTCATTGTTTTTAAGTACGAGGTATCCTGGCTTGAAGCGTTCATGCTTGACTTTTTTGTTGTAATAAGCTTCCATTTTTTATTTGTACTTGGCTTCTTGAATGGCAGCTTGATCGCGTGTTTCTTCGAGAAGTTGCAAGTTCAACATGGTCTCTTTGTTGTTTGCTTCGGGATCCATGTTTAGTGTCCTTTGAGTCACAACTCCTATTTCAGCTGTAATCACAGCTTCTAATCCGAACACCAAGTTGTAAGGTGTTCTTTTGTGGCTTGTTTTTCCCGTTGTTCGTATAGCCCATAGGACGTTTGGCAACTCTTCGAGCCAATTGTTTTCATGCCTTCCCAATCGGGTCTTGATTCCTTCAACGATGCTTTGATTCATTCTTTCAACTTGGCCATTGGATTGTGGGTATGCAACTGAGCTGAATACCTGAGTTATTCTGAATTCTTTGCACCAAGTGCTAAAAGGCTTCTCAGCAAATTGTTTCCCATTATCTGTGACCAACACTCCCGGCAACCCGAAGCGACAAATAATGTTTTCCCAAACAAAGTCAATGACTTGTTTGCACGTGATTTTGCAAGTGGTTTGACATCAGGCCACTTGGTAAAGTAATCTATGGCCACCAATAAAAAAATTTACCCCACCTTTAGCTGGTGGGAATGGGCCAACAATATCCATTCCCCATTTGTGAAATGGCCAGGCTGAAGATATCGGGAAAAGGTCATGTTTGGGGCTCTTGGGCACCGGTGCATGTATTTAACAAGCTTCACATTTTCTTAATTGTTCGGTGGTGTCTCGGTGCATGGAAGGCCAAAAATACCCGAGATTCATTAGCTTAGCAACCACCGTCCTTGCTCTAAAATGAGTTCCACATATCCCCTCATGAACCTCTTTGACTAGGTACTGGCTTTGTTCCGGGCCAACACATCTCAGTAGTTGTGCAAAGTAACCCTTTTTGTAGAGGATTTCACCTTGCAACACATATTGCCTAGATTTGATTCTGACCCTTTCAGCCTCTGTTTGGTCACCGGGTAACTCACCGTTTTTGAGGAATTTCTTGATAGGAGTCATCCAATTGGGACCTTCTTCGGTGATTACATCTTGAAGCTCCAATTCTTAAATTGAGGGAGTTTTCAACACCTCCACTAATACCTTTTTTGTAAGATGGGCAAAGGTGAGGGAGGCAAATTTGCTCAAGGCATCTGCTCTCTTGTTTTAAGATCTTGGCACTTGTTTGATGGTACATGCTTGGAACGTGTTCATCAATTCCTTGGATTTTTCTTTATACCTCTTCATGTTGGGCTTTTTTGCAACATAATTGTCATTGAGTTAGCTTGACACAAGCAACGAGTCTGTGAAGACCTGAAGCTTTTGAACCTTCATTTCCTTGGCTATCCTCAACCCAGCTATCAAGGTTTCATATTCAGCATCATTGTTTGTGGTCTGGAATTCAATTCGAAGAGCGTATGTAAATTCAAGACCTTCAGGGTTAATCAAAATGAGCCCAGCTCCTGACACTTCAACGCTTGAAGCTCCATCGGTAAAGTGCTTCCAGGCTTCAGGGTCACAAGGTTCAGTGGTAGTTGTATTAACTTCTGTGACGGCTTGCTTCGGGACTTCCACAATGAAGTCTGCCAAGACTTGGGCTTTGATAGCTTTTCTTGGAACATAGGTGATTTTGTGTTCGCCTAGTTCCACGGCCCATTTGGCTAACCGTCCTAAATTTTTTGGTTTTTCAAGCACACTCTTGATGGGTTGGTCGGTGACCACTTGTATAGGGTGTGCTTGGAAATACCTTCGAAGCCTTCTAACCGTTTGGACTAGGGCTAGAGCAAGTTTTTTCCAGAGGAGGATACTTGATTTCTGCCAATTTTAAAGTTTTTCTGAAAAATAGACGGGTACCTGAATTTTGTATCGTTTGATGGTTAAAACCGCGCTTATTGCTTCTTCAGCAACCGAGAGGTAGACAGAGATCAGCTTTTATGTTTCCGGGGCTGCAATATCAGGAAGTGAAGCCAGATGTTGCTTCATCTGGTTGAAAGCTTCTTCTGCTTCTTCAGTCCACTTAAAATCTTTTTTGTCAGAACACCCTTTAAGCGTTTTAAAGAAGGGTTAAATTTTTCAGCCAGTTTTGAGGTAAAACGCTTCAGAGCTGCAAGCTTTCCATTCAGACTTTCCACTTTCTTTTTGCTCCGTAGGGGCTTGGTTTCAAGAACGGCTTTGACTTTGTTTGGATTGGCCTTTATACTTTGTTTTCCCACAATATGCCCCAGAAATTTTCCTTCTTAAAACCAAACGAACATTTTTCAGGGTTGGGTTTCATGTTGACCTTCCTTAGGTTTTGGAAATTTTCTTGTATGTCGTCAAGCATTTGGTATTCTGTTTTGCTTTTCATTACCAAATCGTCGACATATGTTTCCATGTTTCTGCCAATTTAACTAGCAAAAGCTTTGTCAACTAGGCGTTGGTAAGTTGCACCCGCATTCTTGAGGCCAAAAGGCATGTTTTGATAGCAAAATATACCCTTGTCCGTTTGAAAAGCGGTCTACTCTTCATCCTCTTCTTTCATAAGGATTTGATGGTAACCCTTGCAGGCATCAAGGAAACACTTGAAAGGGTAGCCAGTGAGAGGGTCAACCTTGAGATCAATCTCCGGCAAAGGGTAGTAATCTTTTGGGCAAGCCTTGTTCAAGTCCTTGAAGTCGATGCACTTTCTCCAAGAGTTGTCGGGTTTTCGAACCATGGCTGGGTTTGCAACCCAGGATTCATACTTGACTTCTCGGAGAATTCCAGCTAGCACAAGCTTTTCTACTTCTTGGTATGCTACCAAGCTTCTTTCAGGGGCCAGAATTCGTTTCTTTTGGACAACAGGCTTGACATCAGGTGGTATCTTCAGCTCATGTTCAACAATGCTTTGAGGGATACCCGTCATGTCCTCCGGGCACCAGGCAAAGAAATCACTATAATGTACCAGCAATTTTTCAAGGTATGAGAGGGTTTCTTGGAAGAGGCTTGTATTAACCCTAATCCTTTGTTCAGGATATTTGGGGTTTATGATCAGCCCTTGCTTGTCACTTTCATTCTTTGAGCTTTCCCCTTCAACCATGTAGGCCTCTTGAGTGGGTTGAAGGGTTGCAATCCCTTTCTCGGTAGGGAACTTCACTGTGCCATGACCAACAGAAACAACCATGTAGAATGCACATTGTCCCGCCCTCCCTATGATGACATCATAGTTGGAAGGTATGTTGATAGCCACGAAGGTGAGAGGTTGAACTATTTTCATCTTGCCTTCTCTGAAACGGACATCAAGGGTTAGTTGCCCTAAAGGCTTGAGGGGTATGTCGGCAATACCTTTTATAGAGGTTCCAGACGGTTGAAGCTTTGAACGTTCCTCATTACTCAAACGATTGAAGAACTTTTCAAACATGATTTCAGTAGCTTCACCAGTGTCTATGTAGGCTTTGCTTGTCTTCAGTGTCCCCACAGTTGCTTCAACTACCAGTGGATTTGAGAGTGGATCCTTTTCTGACGGCGGGAAGCAGACGCACTGAAGCTCCCAAACTTCCAACCGTTGTCTTTTGTGGGAAACCTTTTCATCGAAATCCACCATGTTAACCTCCTTGCTTTTACCTTCGGCTATCTTGTCCCTCACCCCTTTCACCAAGTGGGCTAGTTCCCCGGACTTGACAGCCTCCTCAATTCTCTTTTTGAGTTGAAAGCAATCGTTAGTATGGTGACCCTTTTCCTCATGAAATTCACAGAACTGGGTGGAATTTTCATTCCTTTTACTCTTGGGTAGAGGTCGAGGAGGTCGGAAGCTTTGTTTCACTTCCTCTATAGCGAGGATTTCCTGTGGGGTTTTTGTAAGAGTTGTAAAGTTTACGGTCTTCTCCCTGCTCGGAGGGTTCCGACTTTCAGGCCTTCTTTGCTCTGAGCTGCTAGGGCGCCTATCATAGGGATGGAAATTCTCTTTCTTTCTAGCAGGGCTGTTACCTTGCCAGCTAGATCCCCTTTTTCTTTGCTCCTTTATGTCTACAGCCTCCTCTCCTCTAATGTGGGCTTCAGCCCTTTCGAGAGCTTCTTCCAAGGTCTTTGGTAGGGACTTGTTGAAATCCCTTGTAAGGTATTTGGAGGTAATGGCGTTCATAAAACCGGACACTCTCATCCTTTCATCTTCCCCCACACATGTCAGACCTTTCTTTTTATACCTTTCTATGAAATCACGAAGGCTCTTGTTATCTCTTTGTTTTATCTGAAAAATCGTCGTGGCATCTTTAACGTACCGCTTTTGCTGTGAAAAATTGGCCAGAAACCCTTTGCTTAGGTCATCGAATCTTCGAGCTTCTGGCTGGTTGTAACACCCCGAAAACGGGTTTGGTAATCAAACCCCGTTAATAATAAAAGACGGGTAAAATACCGTTAGTGGTAAAAATAAAAATTAGTTAACCCGGTGAATATTAGGATTTGAATAAATAATCTTGTATTAATCAAAAAAAGGAATAAATGCTTTAAGAAAATACGGTTTATTAGGAGCCCGAGTTAACGGGACTTAAAAAAAAAAGGTTATGATTCCCCACACCCACCAAGTTAACTAGGAATAGTTAACCTAGTTAGTAATGGGTAATTAAATGAAAAGCTATGAGATATAGCTTCTTTTGTAATAAATGAAACAAGAGGGACTAAAAGAGGCAAAAAGGGAAAATGTTTTAATTAAATAAAATACTAACACCAAAACACACACTCTAAGTGTGTGTTCTGGTCGAGATTTCCAGAAGAGCCAGGGAGCTCTCATCTTCAAACCCTAACATGCTCAAATCCATCAATTGAATGGCCAAATCTACTCCAAATCGAAATCTAAGATCAGATTAGTGATCACCTCTACGAAGGGATCACAAGGTATGTCAAATTTCATCTTCTAGTTACATCTTGAGATTTTGATAAACATGTGAGATTCGAAATTTGTGTTGCATTGATGTTGTATTGATGGAATAGGAACAATATTATGTCTAGGAGTAAACCCTAGACAAGTATATATTGAAATCATGCTTAGTTCAAGTAAATTCAGATGTTGTTGATGCTAAATTCATCTATGAGATGTTTTTAGGGTTTTGATTGCAAAGAAAATAGTGTTATGACTTCAAGAACATGCTTTAATTGAAAGCTGAATTCAAATAGCCCCTGATCAGAATTTACAGCCGACTTGTATTGGCTGTAACATAGACAAAACTTGACAAAAACATGTGTTTCTTGAGTCTAAAATGTAATTCCAGGAAATATCTTTAAAACCCCACTGGAATCGCATTTTTTTGACGAAAATTGAGCGTTTTATGAATTTTTCCGTATCAAAGGTTCAAGCTGCGTTTTCTGGCAGAATTTTCAGCCCGTTACGAATGTCATAACTCAATTTAGGAATTGAGTTATGATCTCAAATTCTTACTGTAGAAAGTTTTAAGTGATTAAAAGAATCTCCAATTGGAATTTCGTCAATCGGATAAACGAGAAATTTTTAATGAATTTTTCCGTAAGCTGCAGTCAGAAGTGACGAATCTGATTGCAGCTTAGTAAATGAATTTTTACGAATTTTTTGTAAAGAGTTAGATCTTGAAATTTTAACACAAGGCCTAACCCTCCGAGAGGTACGCCACATAAAAAATCATAATTTTTGAAGACTTGTAAACAGGTTAAACAGGTCACCAAAAACAGCCTATTTTCAGTGATACAAAACTTGATTGTTGATGTTATAAATTATGCCCACAATGTTCATATGTTGAAATTATGAATCAAATGCGTAATTTCCTACTTCGACCAATTACGTGTGATGTGGAGTAATACAAATTTTAATTATGAAGTCGATTTAGCTTATATGCACATATCATATAATTAAGGGTAGATAACTTTTGAAAAGTTAAACTAACCATGGACAGAGTCGAATAATAGTTTTGACATAGAAAATATGTAAGGTGGAATAGTCGTGGTTATAATGACTAATCTAACTACCTTGTGAATTATGATGTTAGTTTGACTCTTGACAAGCTAGATGGAGGCTTGGGAATGAAGCGGGTCAAAATGGAGCAAGTACGAAAAGGAAAGCGTAATTTGGATGCGAGGTAAGTAAAAGCTTACACCCTTTTTAGTATACATCAGTTGTGTGTATTGAAAATGAATAAGGAAAAGTTAGTAATAGAGTTATAATGTTCCGACGCAAATAATATGAGTCGGAACTAGTGCAATGGTGAGAAATCATAAACAATGGCAAAAAGGGTAAATTGGTAAATTAATCATGTGGCGATGAACTAATAAGAAATTTTGAAACATTACGTTATGGTGTAAACCGGAATGGGTAAAAGGGCGAGATGGTAACTAGATATCATCTCATAATGGAAAATGGTCGTTCGGACTAAACGGGTCAAATGACATTGGCAAGATCATTTGACAATATTAATTGATGACCGCTTGTTGAGTTTTGTGATTACAGGAAATATCATACGGTTCGCATTGGTATTAATTAGAAATTAATAGTGAAAGATATTTAAACGGGTCAATCCTATGACTCGAGCCAGGTATGCATATTTAGAATTATTGTTAAAAGCGTTATTTTTGGTCAAATATTAGCGAAAGTCCTTCGTCGTAAAATGAAGGACTAAAATTAACCAAAAAGCCCTTAAGGGGTGAATTGGGCAAACGACCCATATGGGTTGTTTAAGAATTCGCATTAAGATTACGAAAAATAGGTAGATACCTTAATGTAGTAAAATGATGAGTGAAATTTAAAGTTAATGGTAAATCCCTCCAACGGGTCAAAATGAAGTTTTGCGCTTAACTCAACCTTTAGTTGCATAATGTATGAAAGTTTTGAACTCACGAGTTGATGGTTTTGAGATAATGAATACCCAAAAAATTTGTAATGATTTAAACAAAAGTGGTTTAATGAATCATGAAACGGGTCAAAAGTGTTAAAAAGGAATTTCAAGCCGAGAGCTTGAAATCTGAATTTTTGAAGTAGTTGAATATCAGGTTTTAACTCCATAAGATGGAGAATTAAATTTCGAACACGTAGGAAAAAGAATCACGTAAAACGGACTTCTAGATCAAAAGTTATGGCCTTTGAAAGTTTGATTTTTGATAAATAAACATAGCTGGAAGAAATACAGGTCCTAGATGCGGACCCGCTAGAAAACGATCTCCCCCACGACACGCGAAGGAGAACCGGGCACCGGGCACGACACGCGGGTGCTGTCGCGGCACGCGAAGGAAAAGAAGGAGCCTCTCGCGTGGTTCGAGAGGCAAAATTCTGAAATTTTATTTTTATTTTATTTGCTTGTTTATGAAACTTGTTTATACATGTTTATAAGCTATCAAAACTAATTTTTAAGTTGGTTTTGATCATAGGTGATATCAAGTGTACCCAGATGGAGATCAAGCGATGGCAAAGGACCGAACACACGAAAAATGAAGCTTCCACAAGTTGTTTCGTCGTTATTCTAAAACGATGAATTAAATCACATTATGTTGTATTACTTTAAATTGTAAAAGTTTTAATAAACCCGTATTTCCGATGTATATGTAATCTTAATTACATGATTGTTTTCGTAAAATATACGTTAAACCTTGATTTATAAGAACGGGTGTTACACGGGTAGGTCGTTGAACCATATTCTGGCTGACCCTATGAGGTTCTGCATGAACCTGAGGCAGCATTCAGCGTTAGACCAATTCTCGATCCTGGCAGCACCAGTAAAGATCTGGAGGTGATCCTCTGGATCCTCGGTCCCGTCATATGTCTTGATATAGGATGGCATCTTGATTTTTGTTTGGAAATGTAACACTTCCAAAATTTTTATTTATATATATATATATATATATATATATATATATAGGGGATCGCTAGAATGAGAACCACCACGAGTTATGAGAACCACGAGAACCGCGCCCCGCGGGTGGCCGTCGGCGACGAAATTTTTTTTACACCTAGATCCGTATATTTTAGTGGGAGGTTTAAATTTTCGGTTCAAACGGCGCGCCCGAGGGGGTAGTTTTTTACGCCCAAAGTTTGGGTTTTTTTAATTTTTTTAATTTTTCTTTTTTTTTACCAAACTTTGGGCGTAAAAAACTACCCCCTCGGGCGCGCCGTTTGAACCGAAAATTTAAACCCCCCACTAAAATATACGGATCTAGGTGTAAAAAAAATTTCGTCGCCGACGGCCACCCGCGGGACGCGGTTCTCGTGGTTCTCATAACTCGTGGTGGTTCTCATTCTAGCGGCTCCCTATATATATATATATATATATATATATATAAACTTATGTTATTAAAATGATGCATCATGGGTAAGTTGACCAATAAAAATATGAGATAATTTGGGCAAGCGTAGGAACCGTTTAATAATTAAATTATCAAAATACTTTATATTTGAACCTACTCTGTTTTTAATAAAACTTGGTTCGAAATGTAGATAAAATTATTCTCGTTCTAATGGCATATCTATTATTTTATAAAACGTCATATTTTAGAAGTTATAAGTGCCAAAAGAATGAAATAGTTAGATTAATATATATATATATAGGGGGCCGCTAGAATGAGAACCACCACGAGTTATGAGAACCACGAGAACCGCGACCCGCGGGTGGCCGTTGACCATGAATTTTTTTTTACGACTAGATGTGTATATTTTAACACCATACGTAAAGTTTGGGTTCAAACGGCGCGCCCGAGGGGGTAGTTTTTTACGCCCAAAGTTTGGGTTTTTTTATTTTTTTTAATTTTTCTTTTTTTTTAACCAAACTTTGGGCGTAAAAAACTACCCCCTCGGGCGCGCCGTTTGAACCCAAACTTTACGTATGGTGTTAAAATATACACATCTAGTCGTAAAAAAATTTTCGTGGTCAACGGCCACCCGCGGGTCGTGGTTCTCGCGGTTCTCATAACTCGTGGTGGTTCTCATTCTAGCGGCTCCCTATATATATATATATATATATTATATGAAATAATAAAACAATAAAACTCATAATAAAAGACTTTTTGCATACCTATACGTATGCATGACAAGTTAGATAAGAATGAATTCAACTTAGATTGTGTACGTGTATGATGAAATCAGTTTTGCGTGAAATCTAAGTTTAGTAACAAGTATAAATAAGAGGCAGGTATTGAAGTTTCAAAACTGCTCAGTCCCTTTCAATCCCTCTTTCTAAAAATTCTACCTTTTAATAATAACTAGTGGGTTACAGCCGCGCTTCGCGGCGGGGCGACCCGATTTTTGATCCGATATAGCAGTCGAAAGAGAAAACTTACAAAATAAAGTCGTCGTAAGTAGTACAAAAGTATGTCGACACGTGTTTTACATCGACCGGAAAACTCGATTACAAAAGTAGTTAGAAAGTCAAAGGGTTGTCAGTGTCAATGCTAAAAGTTGAGAAAATAAAAAAAATTATGTTGAAATGTAAGTCAGCTTAAGTTTATATCGACACGTACATAAAAATAAAGACGTAAAAGTCGATTAAAAGTATTTAGAAAGTTAAAATGTTGTAAGAGTCAAGGTTAAAAGTAAAAAAAAGAAAAAGACAAAAAAGAAAAAGAAAAAAAAGAACCGACTACAAAAGTATTTAGAAAGTTAAAGGGTTGTCAGTGTGAATACTAAAAGTTGAGAAAACACAAAAAAAAAATTATGTCGAAACGTAAATCAACTTAAGTTTATATCGACACGTAAATAAAATAAAGATGTAAAACTCTGTTAAAAAATATTTAGAAAGTTAAGAGATCGTAAGAGTTAATACTGAAAGTTAAAGGTTAAAAGTAAAAAAAAAAACAAAAAAAAAAAACAAAGTCAAAGATAAAAAAAAAAGAAAAAAAGAAAAATTACTGTAGCACTATTCATCCATATGTTTCAAATTAATAACATATACGAGCTACTTCCTGAATTTATAGAACTTGACATGCTCAGTTTGATGAAATAACGTCTACATTCTCTGGGGCAACATCTCCTATTAATCTTGATATTAGATAACAGTGTATATGTTGTACCTTTTGAATATGAAAACAAAAAGGTCCTAATCAAGCAATAGGGTAACAAACAAAAAGCACCTAGAATTTTCTATATTACATCCCAGAAACCTCTTTTCAAAAAAAACATCCCAGAAACCACCAAACGCCATCATGTTAGGCTGGAGCAGGGCCGTCCCCGAGAATGAGAAAAATCTTTTGGGCCCCGGCAACATAAAAAAAATTGGGCCCAAACTTATAATATAAACTCATCAATTATATATCAAGAAATCACTATATGACGATCATTGTTATAAAATAAACAAAACAAAAGTAACGTAACAAAATGATCGAATTTACTTAAGTGAATCGTGCCGCTCTCTTAGCGTTTTTTGAAGCAAAACTCTCGATCAAGTCTTTATATTCCATACCTTCTAATATTCGTTATGAAACTATATATTAACTGAAGTCTTCATTCAACGTTATGAAACTATATTAACTGAACCATAGAAGCTAATGATAGCTACATATTTTATACCTTTGCTGAAGTGATTTTACTTTTTCCAACATAAAGGCAGAGTCTTCAACGAATGCACTGTCAACTAAGAAGACTCCATCAATATAAAACAACATTATCCTACTAAACTATTTGTTTGATTATCATATCAATTATTAATTATTAATATTTTTCTTAATTACTAGTTCTTTCTATTAATTAAAAAGGCACAATCGTTTGTTCTGTTGGTCATCTACTTTAACCACACTTTTAAGAATTGGAGTTGGGGCATGGGTCGTTTGTTGATGTAAAACATTAAAACAAGTCTCAAAATCAACTATATGTCCAGCTAATAAAAAGAAACTGAGAAACATAATAAGTTTGATTTACCTTTTATGTGATATTGAAACCCTAGTGATTTTGAGTTGTTTCTTAGATTGATTGAAAGAATATAGAAACCCTAGTCACTCAGATTGTTGTTGATGTCGATTTCAGAGATGACGCCGTGTTTTTTTGCACTCAACTATCTGATTCAGAGATGAAGATATGAATGGGATTGCTGCTGTTCGTTGCTGTTGTTCGCTTACTTCCGTGTTTTCCTTTTTGCGCTCCAGCGTTCCCCAAGGCCCAACATATATACTAAAATAGTTTTTTTAATTTTGGGCCCCTTAAAGCTTTTGGGCCCTGGCTTTAGCCCGGGCTGCCCAGCTCAATAGCCGGCACTGGGCTGGAGGGTGTGGGGCGCCACCCTTCCGTCACATCGACCACCATAGCGCCCCCCCTGAAATCACCCACACCGCCGGCGCCATAGCCGGGGCGCTATAGTTGCTCCGCCACCGCTATGGCGAGCGGTAACGCACAGGGACCGAGGCATTTTGATTGTTTGGACCGTTGAACGGTCGGAATTTAAAAAAAAAAAAAAAACTTTTTTACTTTATTTATAAAATCACACTATAAAATCACTCCTTCTACTCTCATTCCTTTCACTCTCTACCTCCTTTTTTATACAACTCTCTTCTATTTTTTTAAAACTTCCAACAATGTTTCCTAACCCAAACAACCCATGGGATCCGACCAATCCGTATTGGCAAACTTTGCAAAACAACGAGCAAGAGGACCGCTATCGCCGAGACCCGCGTACGGGGGAGTTTGGATATTATCCAATGCCACCAACTTCTCCTCATCCCACCACTCAACCGATGCCTCCTCCATATTTCGGGTATTATTCTCAACCCCCTTTTTTTCCGCCAAACATGTCACCGCCAAACATGTCATCGCCAAACATGTCACCGCCAAACACAAGCGAACAGGAATACGTTCCCGAAACCCAAGTCGAATCCTCTTCTATCAAAAAAAGAAGCCATAAAAAGAAGGATGAGACTGAAAAACGTGCGACAAAGAAGGTAGAATTTTGGTCGCCTAAGGAAGAGTTCGAGTTGGCAAAAGCTTGGCTCAACGTGTCGGAGGACGAGATTGTTGGTAAATAAATTTTTTATGCTTGTCTAAAATACTATTTTTTTTTGTGTAAATAATTTTTTTATGCATGTCTAAATAATATTTTTTATGCATGTCTAAATAATAAATTTTTTAGGAGACGACCAAGACATAAAGGCATTTTGGGGTCGTATACGCGATAAGTTTTTCGCCGCAATGGGTCGTGGCGTGTATCGAACCCCCGACTCTTTTTCGGGAAAGTGGGGGGCTTTGAGGACGAAGGTTAGCAACTTCAATAGCATATACAATAACCTCGTCAATAACACTCGAAGGAAAAGTGGTGCGAATGATGTCGATATCATGACCGAAGCCCACACCCAGTATAGAATGCAACATGGGCATATGTTTAACCTAGTAACCACATGGGAGCTTCTTCGCAAATCTCCAAAGTGGCACCTTGTGCCACCGTTCGACCCAACCCGCCCTAGATCCAAACGGTCCAAATCGACATCCACCAGCGAACCATCTGGGTCCGATGCTCGTACAGTAATTAATCTAAACGAGGAAACTGACGAGTTTGAAGAACCCCAAGAGCTGCCTCGTCCAACTGGTAGGGATAAAAGTAAAGTCAAGGCAAAGGCACGTGGAAAGTCTACTAAATCAGATGGCCCGTCAAAGGTTACCGAGTTCCAGGCAGATCTAAAGCAAATAATCTCCATTCGGGAAAAACAACAAGAAATGAAAAAGGAGAAACAAATTGCGAGAGACATGGACTTTCTCGCAAGGGATCTGTCACATGTATCGGAGGAGGACCGAGTCATTTTGGAGGCTCGTAAGGCACAAATTCGGGCCAAATATATGTAGTTTTTTTAACTATGTTGCCTTTTTTTTTCTAGTATGTTATGTTTTTTTATGACTTTGTTGTATTTTTTTTCTACTATGTTATGTTTTTTTTTTCTAGTATGTAATGTTTTTTTAGATGAAATTATGTTTTTATTTTTAATTTTGTAGTTATTAAAATTGCCATTTAATTTAAAAAAATATATTTAAATAAAAAATAATTAGGTAATCATGACACGGGGCTCCATCCACACCCTCTAAATTAAAGGGGGGCATGATAAAGCCCCCATGCTGACATGGCGATGACGTGGCTCCTAGTTGGCACCTATAAAGCCCAATGGGGCTCCATCCACACCCCATAGCTATCGAAACCAAAGTCAGGTTGACAGCTGACTTATAATCTACTAAACAAATGACTTTACCGAAATATTCTTCAACATAGCATAAAAGGTCCAATGATTTAACCTCCGCCTAGTAATGTACAAACAGTGATATTTCATTTCGGTCACCATAGTTCAGAACCTTGTAACTTAAAAGCAGTTGAGTAATAGAATATACTATATAACAAAATAAAACAATAGAAGAAAACTTTGATAATGTCTAATAAGTGAATGGTAAAAAAGCAAATGATCTATGGAATGAAATAAATAGGCAAATACGTTATGTTCTAGATAGGGATGGAAGCATGGCCGGCCCTGGGGGTGGACGGGGAGGACCACCGGCCAGGGCACGATTTTTATGAAAAAAACCCGATATGTATATGTAAAATATCTTTTTAATCGGGTACATCCATACAAACACCAACATAGGCCCCCACAAAACAATTCTTATGGTTTAGATTAGTTATTAACCCCTTTGGCATTAGGTTTAGACCTTTAGTGAGCCAAATACCCAATTTCGTTAAGGGCTAGAGGCACATTTTTTCGAGCTCGAACAGGGTACATGAATTCTCAGGGCCGGCCATGGATGGAAGTATAATAAAATTGAGGACAAATTCCACCAGTGAGTGTACGGAGCAAGCCTTGGAGCAACGCAACACCAACTCTACATGCATAACTGAGCTTCAAGCTCTTCGGACATCCCATAGCCCAAACACGCACACGCCTCCTTCTCCGATCCGGGACTCCCAAAGCTGGAACACAACTTCTTCTCCCTTCCATAGCCAAAACACAACTTCTTCTCCAAACTCCCCCACACCCAATGAATCCTTTGTCGCTCCTCACTTTCCTTCATTGCTAATTTCATCCTTATTCCAACTATTTCCACAACAATTCATATGTTGCCACCATAGCCATCCGCGCTGCTAAAATCGAATTAGTCAAGCCGACCAGGGACCACCGCCACGACAGTTGTACTTGGCCCTCTGCGATGGCTCTTTGTTACACCTCAATGTCATCCGAAGAACCAAGTGGCGCATTCAGAATCCCAACTTGCGGACAAGGAGTCATAGGAGGGGGGGTTGATGTATGCACATCCACACATGCTATCCAAAGTGATGTGCGGTAAAGTGTTATATATATTAGGTGTATATTTTAAGCCCTTTTTAACACTTATTTTAGCCAAGTTTTAAATTTATAAAACACGATATTTCACTAACACTAAACACACATATGGGCAAGTGCACCCATCGTTGAGTGTAGTATAGCGTTGGTAAGATACCGAGGTCGTCCAAGGACACAAGAGCTTTTAATACCGGTTTATCCTCAACGTCTAACCAAAATAAAAATTTAGAAAAATGTTTTAAACTAAGAAAAATAAAACTAACTAAAATGCTGAAAATAAAAATAAAAATAAAAACAGATAGACAAGATGAATCACTTGGTTCCGACTCGTATCTAGTATAACCTTTGATTATTTCCGCACTTTTGCACATAATTAAGAGATTATCTTAGTTATTGTAGTAGGCCCCTCTTTTGAAGGTGACGTTACCCTCACCCCAGTAGTTTGAGTCAGCAGGGATACAATCCTAAAGGGGTGGATTATTGGAAGATAATGAATTAAGTTATTAATGCAGTATTGTGGTAGGCCCCGCTTTTGGCGGTGACGTTACCCTCGGCTAAGTAGTCTGAGTCAGCAGGGATACAGTCCTAAATAGCCGGGTTATAGTATTAATAGTAGTTAACTTATGAGGGGATCAAAGAGTTTGGACCCCCGCCATCCAATACCGTGAAGTATTGAAGGAGGTCCTACTAAATTTGACCCAGGTCCATTGCAGGACCTCTAAACGCTGAACAATGGCAAGACCTTTACCAAACCGTTCCCTTAACCCCCTACCAGGTAGCCAACATACCTCCATATAGACCGTGGAGATATGAATGGTGAAAATCCTTTATTTTATATAGACAGTAAAATAATGCCAAGACACCACGGACAAACGATAAGGAAAGATCACCTTCAACATAAGTAACTAGTTATTAAAGTCATTAATACAAAACCAAATAAAAAGTGCAAAAGATTAGAAAATAAAAAGTATTATACTAGACACTTTGTCTTCACCAAGTGATGTAAGAGACTTAGGCAAACATGGCCTTGATTGTCAAGAACTCTTACGATCAATCTTGGATCCCGAGATGACTCACACACTCTACGATGGACAATGGATGATGGTGGTGGATGATGGTGTTGTGATGGTGGTGGATGAAGTGTGAGAGAGGTGGTGTGCCAAGGGATGAGATGAAATGAATCCAAGCACTCTTATTTATAGGCTGAACAGAGAGCTGGACACGGCCCCGTGTCCGCTGGGCACGGCCCCGTGTCCGTCTGACACTCTCTCTCCTCATTAATTGTAATTCGCAATTACAATAAATGCGCCTGCTGTACTTTCGACACGCCCCCGTGTCCACTGAGCACGGCCCCGTGATGGGCAATAGAAGCTTCTATAGGTTTGTCTTTTCTGCTGCTTCTTGGGCACGGCCCCGTGCTGGCTGAGCACGGGGCGTGTTCAGCCTTCTGTTTTCTCTATTTTGCTTTGGAAGGTGCCGTTGAGGGTTCGGGCAGTCCACTAATGTTCCTTTTCTTGTATTTATGTTGGATTTAGCTGTCTTTTTGCTTCTTTTGCGTTTTTGAGCTCATTTAATCCTGAAAATACAAAAGGAAGACAAAAACACTCTTTTTCCAATATTAGTACTAAAAAAGGGTTAGTTTTATGCCTCATTTGATGTAATTTATATGTTGCATTTTACACACATCAAATACCCCCACACTTGAACTTTTGCTTCTCCTCAAGCAAAACTCTTTAATATGTGGCTTACACTCCCAAATGGAATAGGTAGAGAAGAAGGTTTTGGGCTTGTCGTAGAGTGTCGGGATTTCCAAGATCTTTTTGAGTTTTATTTTTATTTATTTACACTCCTATTCGTAATGATTTATTTAGAACTGTTCATAAAAGAAATTACTTATTTGGGCATGACATGCCTTTTTAGAATTCTATTTATATACAAGTTCACATACCTCGCGGGGAAATCACTCACACTCGGCCGAAGGTGTATTTTTAGTGAATCACTCGAGAGCGGCATGGAACTTATTCCTACCATAGGCTTGCCAAGAAATCAATCCTCCTCCTTTTTAACTTTTATACCTTTGTAGATATCAAGAGGACTTTGTGGGTTAAGGGTTGGCTAGGGTTAAAGGTAGGTGGTTGGGTTAGTGGTTAGTAGAAAAAGGGCTAAAAGCGTAACAAGTGTCGGTTTTCGTATTTTTGCAACTTTTTTATTTTGATGAAGCTTTTATTTAAACAAAGTTATTTTTGATTACTTTGTTTGTTTATTTTCTTTTTGCTTCATCCTTATCAAATTTTTTTTTTTTTTTTATTTTTTTTTTTATTTTTATTTTTTTTTTTTATTTTTTTTACGAAGACCCGAACTTGTTACAAAAATAAAGGTTTAAAAATGAAAAAGGTTTTGGTGGATGAAAGGGTTTTTGTTTGGGTGAAACGAAAATGTTTAGGCTCAAAGGGGCTAACTAGGGGGATTTTTTGGTAGGTGGTAAAAGAAAAAGAAAAATAATGGTGTAGAAATGAAAAAGGTTAGTCCTAATGCCTCCATCATTTACTTACTCGGGTTTAAGTTGATAAGGACCGGGAATGTATTGTCATGGCAAGTTCTAGAGTCGTAAGAACCAAGCAGCTATTCACACAAGAAACGAAAAATGAGCATTTAGTCAAATGATATGTAATTGTGTGCTCAATAAAGGCTCAAAACTCACTTTTGTGGGAATGGGTTTTTATGTGATCAAGTATATATAATCAAATTTTAAATAAGTTTGTCATGCCTTTTCATAATTTTCTTATGTTGGTTCTTTTTATCACTACGCTATCGGTTGTAAATTTGTAAAAATATAACCTTTTTGAAGTCTTGAATTTCCCGAGTTAAACCTAGACAAGTAAAAAAAATGAAATTTTTGAAAAAAATTTGGGGTGATTAGCGGTTCCAATAGAGTTTTGTGTAAGGCTTGTATTTAGGACTTGCAAAATTCAAGGTTTTAGCATTCCCCCACACTTAAATTACACATTGTCCTCAATGTGTCCCAAAAATAAATTTTTAGGTTGATTAGATGTGTAAAATAGTGTTTAAAAAGCAAAAATTTGTGTTACTGGGCACTAAACACGGCCCCGTGTTGAGTGGGCACGACCCCGTGTTCAGGTGCCAGTAACAAGAACTTACAGAAGGTGGACACGTGTAACACCCTAAATTTAAACCCATGATATTTATAATAGTTTGTACCATTTCTAATAAAATTGATTACAAAACCTGTTTTACATGTTAAAGTTCATAAGCTCCATCTAACTTAATTTCTAATAACTTAGTTGAAAACATTTAAAAGATGTTCAACAATGTGATTACAACCCATATACAAGGACTACAAAAGTTTTAAAATATAACGGAAGCTTCATTTATCGTGTTCGGTTCTTGACACTGCTTGACCACCATCCGTAAGGTTCATCTAGCCACCTAGGGTCAAAACCATTAGAACATTAGTTTTGACTTTGGGAAAATAAGGTTAAACATATGTTACACATTAGTTTAAATAATAAAAAAAAATATAAAATTTCCTGTCTCCACCGTAAATTACGGTATCACCGTAATTTACGGTGACATCTAGGAATTCCTGGTTCTACCGTAAACCAGTAGATCCTCACCGTAAACATTCAGGCATCTACCGTAAATTACGGTAACACCGTAATTTACGGTATCACCTGGGAATTTCTTGTCTTGTTTGTTTGATCATTACAACAAGATTCCGACTCTCGAATTTCGATTCATCTATGATACCGAAACATTAAAACCTCATGTTACTTAAATATTATATATTAACCAATCATCAAAGATCCTTCAATCATAATTCGAAGTATTAATCATGCCTTGTTAGATTGTTCGACCCGTTTAGACACCAAGAGTTTATCATCAAACCATGTAATTCAGACCTCAATTTCAAACAATTGTTTTGACCCGTCTTACTAGATTAAGACGAATAATCACTTCCGTAATATATTGATTCATCTTGTTTGCCATGTTTTTAAACTACAATGTAAATTTATCAAATAATACCTAATGTAACGAAACGGCAATTTCGTACCTTTAGAGCACGCCTTTCCCCCGTGAATTCCCTCCGGCTTGTCCGCTTGATGATCCGGACTCTTTGCCTAGAAAATTCAGTTTTACAACTTGTTTAGAACTCTTTCCATGACCATATTCATATCATTGTGAAACATGATCAAATCTGCGTTCTCATCAAATTTAACATCAACATCTTCACTTAGGCATTTCTACAAACACCTAACGGGTCAGATTTTCCTACCATCATCTCCAAGTTCATGACTTGCAAATAAAACCTCAAATTTCACTTTAATTAGTAAACCTTGCACACATTTTAGCATCAATATCACAGGAATTACCTCCTATAATGAAATTTATACTAGAATTATCATTCAAATCCTAGTCATCATCATCATCTAATAAAACCCATAACCTAGCTTCCATGGATTCATAGAATTCCCTGAATTTGGGCATGATTTCTCAAATAGTTAACTAGGTTGTACTTCTAAACACCTATTCAACTTCAATCTAACCAAGTAACAGACATGCAAGCATCTAATTTCAGATTTCCAAAATCATGAGAATTTCGAACAAGGATTTAACACGAATTTTTACATACCTTATGATCCTCTTGTGATGAGGATCGATAATCTAAACTCGGATTTCGTTTTGGATCAGAATTTCATCTTCAATTTAAGAGATTTGTGAGATTAGGGTTCTTGGGTTGGGGGTGTCGCCCCCTGCTTCTCTCTGATCGACCAACACCTCTAATTGAGGTGTTTGGTTTATTTTTTATTTGTTCTAATTAGTTAAGTTTTCAATTTAAACAACTATGGTCCCTCAACTTTGTTCAACATATAGTTTGGTAGCTTTTAATCAAGTTATAAGCTATTTCTAGACTAGTTTTAACTAACTAGGTTAAAACTCTTAGTTAGTAAACTCCCATTTATTTAGGCTTTATAATTCTGATATAATGTTTTATATTTTCGGGATGTTACAAGTCCATCCCCCTTAAAAGGGTTTCGTCCCCGAAACCAAAGTACGTACCAAATAATGTAGGGTGAAGACGTCGCATCTCCTCTTCGGACTCCCATGTAGTGTCCGAACCTTTCCTATGCTCCCATTTGACTTTGACTTGGTCAATTTGTTTATTTCGTAAACGTTTGACCTTTCTGTCTAAAATTTCAACCGGTCTCACCACATAATTTAGACTATTATCCACTTCGATATCGTCGTAATGGATATATGTCGTTTCGTCTGCTAGGCACTTTCTTAATTGCGATACATGAAACGTGCCATGGATCCCACTCAGCTCCTCCGGTAGTTCAAGACGGTAAGCTACCTTGCCAACTCTTCCGATGATTTTAAATGGCCCGATAAACCTTGGGCTTAACTTCCCCTTCTTTCTAAATCTTATAACACCTTTCCATGGGGACACTTTTAGCATGACCATGTCACCGACTTGAAATTCAATTGGCCTTTTCCTTTTGTCAACATACGCCTTTTGCCTGTCTTGAGCCGCTTTCAAGTGTGCCCGAACTTTATCGATCTTTTCGTTCGTGGCTCGTACTATGTCTTGGTGGGCAAGTTCACGTGGACCCACTTCACCCCAACAAACCGGGGTTCGACACTTCCTACCGTAAAGCAGTTCGTATGGTGCCATTTTAATACTAGATTGGTAACTGTTGTTATACGAAAACTCGGCCAACGGTAGGTGAACATCCCAACTGCCTCCAAAGTCGATTATACATGCCCGTAGCATGTCACCCAATATTTGTATCGTTCTTTCACTTTGTCCATCCGTTTGAGGATGGTACGCAGTGCTTATGAACAATTTGGTCCCCATTTGTTCTTGGAAATCACGCCAGAAATTCGAAGTAAACCGGGTATCCCTATCGGACACGATGGACACCGGCACTCCATGACGTGCTATGATTTCATTGGTATAGACTTCTGACATCTTTTCTGACGTGTACGTCTCACGAATCGGAATGAAGTGAGCACTTTTCGTCAATCTATCCACCACTACCCATATGGCATCAAAACCACGATTCGTCTTAGGCAGTTTGGTTAACAGGTCCATTGTAATATGTTCCCATTTCCAAACCGGAATTTCTAACGGTTGGAGTTTACCGTATGGTTTCTGGTGCTCCGCCTTGACTTGTAAACATGTCAAGCATTTTTCCACATATTTCGCCACATCCCTCTTCATTCCGGGCCACCAATAATTTTGTTTCAAATCATTGTACATCTTGGTCGCACCCGGATGAATCGAATAACGGGATTTATGAGCTTCATCAAGTAGAAGCGCCTTTACTCCACAGGTATGTGGGACCCATATCCTTCCGGATCGAGTCTTCAACCCATGATTCCCATCCGTCAAATCTTTCAATTGACCAATTATCCTTTCTTTCTTCCAATTCTCTTCTTTTACTGCTTCTAACTGCGCCTCTCGAATACGTTCAAGTATACCCGAGGTCACCACGAGTTGCATTGACCTCACTCGTATTGGGACATAGTCCGCTTTTCGACTTAGAGCGTCCGCTACCACGTTTGCTTTTCCGGGGTGATAATGTATCTCACAGTCGTAGTCCTTCACCGTCTCTAGCCATCGCCTTTGCCGCATATTCAACTCCTTCTGATCGAAGAAGTATTTCAAACTTTTGTGATCGGTGAATATGGTGCACTTTACCCCATACAAGTAATGTCTCCATATTTTTAATGCAAACACTACCGCTGCCAATTCGAGATCGTGCGTGGGGTATTTCTTCTCGTGCATCTTTAATTGTCTCGAGGCATAGGCTATTACCTTGCCCCGTTGCATCAACACGCAACCGAGCCCCGATAACGAAGCATCCGAATAGACCACCATGTCTTCGACTCCGTCCGGCAATGTCAGTACCGGAGCTTGAGTTAGTCTTTCTTTTAGCGTCCGAAACGCTTTTTCTTGATCGACTCCCCAAACAAACTTTGCTTTCTTTTGGGTTAGCTTTGTTAGCGGCGATGCAATTTTGGAGAAATCTTGAATAAATCTCCTATAATATCCAGCAAGCCCCAAAAAGCTTCTAATTTCAGAAGGGTTCTTCGGGGGATTCCATTTTGACACCGCCTCTATCTTTGACGGATCCACCAAAACTCCATCGGCACTTATGACATGACCGAGAAATTGTACCTCTCGTAACCAAAAGGCACATTTAGAAAATTTTGCATAAAGCTTCTCTCGTCTAAGTGTCTCTAACACTTCTTGCAAGTGGCGTGCGTGCTCGGCTTCGCTTTTCGAATACACCAAGATATCATCGATAAACACGATGACCGACTTATCCAACATTGGCTTGCAAATCCGGTTCATGAGGTCCATGAATGCCGCGGGCGCATTTGTTAGCCCAAATGACATCACCAGAAATTCGTAATGTCCGTATCTTGTGCGAAAAGCCGTCTTCGGCACATCTTCTTCTTTGACCTTTAGTTGGTGATACCCCGACCTAAGGTCAATTTTTGAAAACCAACTTGCGCCTTGTAGTTGGTCAAATAAGTCGTCTATCCTCGGGAGCGGGTATCGGTTCTTTACCGTGAGTTTGTTTAACTCCCGATAATCGATACACATGCGCATACTCCCGTCCTTCTTTCTCACAAACAACACCGGTGCGCCCCAAGGAGACACACTCGGCCTTATGAATCCTTTATCAAGCAAATCTTGAATTTGGGACATCAGCTCTTGTAATTCCGACGGTGCAAGTCGGTACGGGGCTTTTGCCACAGGTTTCGCGCCCGGAATCAATTCGATCCCGAACTCTACTTCCCGTTCAGGCGGTATCCCCGGTAAATCTTCCGGAAAAACATCTTCATAATCTCGTACTATCGGTACATCTCCAATCTTCCGTGATTCTTTCTCGGTCTCATTTGTATAAATTATGAATGCCTTGCATCCTCGCTTCATGAGCTTGTGAGCTTTCAACATCGAACATACTATGGGGTTGCCTCGTTTTTCGCCATAAATGGTGACGTGTTTTCCGCTCGGAGATGTTAGTTTTATCTCTTTGCGAAAGCACACGACCTTTGCATGGTATTGAGATAGCCAATCCATCCCCACTACTACTTGGAATTCTCCCATCGACATCGGGATTAAATTTATCAAATATTCTTCATCGTCGATGCTCAGTTTGCAATTTTCACATACATCACAAACAATAAAGCTTTTGTTATTACCTATCTCTACTTCTAAAGGCACAGGTAATTTTGTTAAAATAAATGAAGGATGTCGAATAAACCCATATGAAACAAAAGATTTATTCGCACCCGTATCAAATAACACGTGTGCGGGAATTGAATTTACAGCAAATATACCTGAGACCACGTCAGGTTCCATTTTCGCTTCTGCAGCAGTTAGTTGGAAAGATCTTGCCTTTGCTTTCGGGGCTTCACCTTTCGGTTCTTGCCCATCCTTCTTTCCAACCAGTTCTGGGCATTCCGACTTCTTGTGACCCGTTCGATAACAGTTGTAACAAACCGTCACTTTCTCCGGGCATGACATAGCCATATGTCCCTTTTTCTTGCATATAGGACAAGGCTTATCCTTGTAACGACATTCGCCCTTATGATTCTTCCCACAAATTTTGCAACCTGTTGTACTACCTTTAGCATCTGATTTCTTTGCGGATTCATTCGTTCTTGCTTTCTTGGCAGGGCTTGGATTCACATCTTGTGCCCTTCGTTCACCCCGTTCTATACTCTTCTTCAATTCAATCTCCCTTTCCCGAGCAGCATTGACAATCTCGGTAAGGGTCTCATACTTTGAAGGGGTTATGAATTCTCTATACTCCGCGCTTAGCATGTTGTGATAATAATAGACCTTTTGCTCTTCATTCGTTATCAAATCATCACAAAACTTCATCTTGTCCATAAACATCCCCGTGATCTTGTCTATGGATTCACCTTTGTGTCTGAGTTGCATGAACTCTTCCTTGATCTTGTTTATGACCGCTTTGGGACTATGGTGTTTAAGAAATGGCGTCTTAAACTCCTCCCAAGTCATGGTCTTAACCGCTTCACTTCCAATCTCCTTCTTTTTGTTATCCCACCAATCTTTCGCTTGACTCCTTAGTTGACCCGTACCATAAGCTACGTAGTCTTCTTCGTCACAGTGGGTTCTCTCGAATACCCCTTCGATGTCACTTAGCCATCGTTGGCACACTATCGGATCAACCTCCCCATTATATGTTGGTGGTTTACAAGCCATGAATTCCTTGTATGAACAAGGCTTTCGTCCTCCTCGCTTTTCCTTTGCTACATTTGAATCTTCTTCTAGTTTCTTGATTCTATCTTCTACTATTGATAAAACCGTGTTTTGGATTTTATCAATAAAGCCCGACAAACTGTTTTCGATCGCCTTTCCAACCTCTTCGGCAATCACTTCCCTCACTTGTTCGGTGACTCTTGGCACCGCATTATCATTGTCTCCATCAGCCATCTCGATTTCTGAAATGTTTACATAGATTGTAAAACATTCTATTTATAACACATGCTTTACTTGTTTTGATTTAATCAAGTTCGTAACTTGATTTAATAATTCTTGTTTCTATCCAATCAAGTCCATAGCTTGATTTGATTCATTCATGTTTCTATTTAATCAAGTCCGTAACTTGATTTGATCATTCATGTTTCTATTTAATCAAGTCCGTAACTTGATTTGATAATTCATGTTTCTATTTAATCAAGTCCGTAACTTGATTTGATAATTCATGTTTCTATTTAATCAAGTCCGTAACTTGATTTGATAATTCATGTTTCTATTTAATCAAGTCCGTAACTTGATTTGATAATTCATGTTTCTATTTAATCAAGTCCGTAACTTGATTTGATAATTCATGTTTCTATTTAATCAAGTCCGTAACTTGATTTGATAATTCATGTTTCTATTTAATCAAGTCCGTAACTTGATTTGATAATTCATGTTTCATGCATTTCTTGCTTTTTGAGTGAGCTTACACACTCTTTTCATGCATATTGTCCATTTCTCATTTTATACGTAGTACATAATTTATTAACAAAACAAGTTAATTCTTACCGGACGATCGATCAAGCTTGAACCGAACACTTATTGACAACCTTGAGCTCTGATACCAACTTGTAACACCCTAAATTTAAACCCATGATATTTATAATAGTTTGTACCATTTCTAATAAAATTGATTACAAAACCTGTTTTACATGTTAAAGTTCATAAGCTCCATCTAACTTAATTTCTAATAACTTAGTTGAAAACATTTAAAAGATGTTCAACAATGTGATTACAACCCATATACAAGGACTACAAAAGTTTTAAAATATAGCGGAAGCTTCATTTATCGTGTTCGGTTCTTGACACTGCTTGACCACCATCCGTAAGGTTCATCTAGCCACCTAGGGTCAAAACCATTAGAACATTAGTTTTGACTTTGGGAAAATAAGGTTAAACATATGTTACACATTAGTTTAAATAATAAAAAAAATATAAAATTTCCTGTCTCCACCGTAAATTACGGTATCACCGTAATTTACGGTGACATCTAGGAATTCCTGGTTCTACCGTAAACCAGTAGATCCTCACCGTAAACATTCAGGCATCTACCGTAAATTACGGTAACACCGTAATTTACGGTATCACCTGGGAATTTCTTGTCTTGTTTGTTTGATCATTACAACAAGATTCCGACTCTCGAATTTCGATTCATCTATGATACCGAAACATTAAAACCTCATGTTACTTAAATATTATATATTAACCAATCATCAAAGATCCTTCAATCATAATTCGAAGTATTAATCATGCCTTGTTAGATTGTTCGACCCGTTTAGACACCAAGAGTTTATCATCAAACCATGTAATTCAGACCTCAATTTCAAACAATTGTTTTGACCCGTCTTACTAGATTAAGACGAATAATCACTTCCGTAATATATTGATTCATCTTGTTTGCCATGTTTTTAAACTACAATGTAAATTTATCAAATAATACCTAATGTAACGAAACGGCAATTTCGTACCTTTAGAGCACGCCTTTCCCCCGTGAATTCCCTCCGGCTTGTCCGCTTGATGATCCGGACTCTTTGCCTAGAAAATTCAGTTTTACAACTTGTTTAGAACTCTTTCCATGACCATATTCATATCATTGTGAAACATGATCAAATCTGCGTTCTCATCAAATTTAACATCAACATCTTCACTTAGGCATTTCTACAAACACCTAACGGGTCAGATTTTCCTACCATCATCTCCAAGTTCATGACTTGCAAATAAAACCTCAAATTTCACTTTAATTAGTAAACCTTGCACACATTTTAGCATCAATATCACAGGAATTACCTCCTATAATGAAATTTATACTAGAATTATCATTCAAATCCTAGTCATCATCATCATCTAATAAAACCCATAACCTAGCTTCCATGGATTCATAGAATTCCCTGAATTTGGGCATGATTTCTCAAATAGTTAACTAGGTTGTACTTCTAAACACCTATTCAACTTCAATCTAACCAAGTAACAGACATGCAAGCATCTAATTTCAGATTTCCAAAATCATGAGAATTTCGAACAAGGATTTAACACGAATTTTTACATACCTTATGATCCTCTTGTGATGAGGATCGATAATCTAAACTCGGATTTCGTTTTGGATCAGAATTTCATCTTCAATTTAAGAGATTTGTGAGATTAGGGTTCTTGGGTTGGGGGTGTCGCCCCCTGCTTCTCTCTGATCGACCAACACCTCTAATTGAGGTGTTTGGTTTATTTTTTATTTGTTCTAATTAGTTAAGTTTTCAATTTAAACAACTATGGTCCCTCAACTTTGTTCAACATATAGTTTGGTAGCTTTTAATCAAGTTATAAGCTATTTCTAGACTAGTTTTAACTAACTAGGTTAAAACTCTTAGTTAGTAAACTCCCATTTATTTAGGCTTTATAATTCTGATATAATGTTTTATATTTTCGGGATGTTACAACACGGCCCCGTGTCCACTGAACACGGCCACGTGTCTGACAAAATTCTGCCGAACAGAAGCCAAACAGCAGGTCAGGGAGGTGAGCACGGGGGCGTGTTGGCTGGACACATCCCCGTGTGGATAGTCTGAAGGCCTGAAAAACAGGTTTCTTCCTCCGGTTTTTCCATCCTAGCCCTATAAGTGCTGAGGCTTAACACCCTAAGCCTTGGTTTGTACCTGTTTCAACACTTAATACCACACCAAGCAATACAAACATCCTACATTACCACAGTTAATTGTTCCAAGCATAAAGTAAAGGAAAAATAAAACAGAAAATAAAAGTGTTTAAGGAAAGTAAATTGTTCAACTTCTGGCACGCAGGCCACCAATCGTTCGATAGATAAAGGGACTTAAACCTGTGGGCTCTCCATCAACCCGCTCCTGCTCCTCCAAACCCTCTAATCCATATCTTCATTGCTATCATCACCTCCATCCCCATGCCCCGCCATGTACTCCTGGATACTGCCGATATCGTCTCGTATATCGCTGATGTTGCGTT
The DNA here is from genome assembly GCA_030545235.1 of Helianthus tuberosus. NCBI lineage: Eukaryota > Viridiplantae > Streptophyta > Magnoliopsida > Asterales > Asteraceae > Helianthus > Helianthus tuberosus. The sequence goes on from CM060400.1 coordinate 147,479,710, forward strand.
CAATAGCTCCGACCCGTTGGTATGTGTTGTTGGCGAGGTTGTAGGCGTTCCTGGTGCACATGAGGTTTTCCTGCATAAGATCATGTAAGCTTTGAAAATTAGGAAAACCGCCTCCTTGTGAGGAGGATTGACCCGGATCACCATGGGGTGGATACTGGTGGTGGGGAGGTGGTGCGTGAAGAACTAGGGCCTCCTGTGGGTTCCATGCATAGCCTTGCGTTCTTTGGAAACTCACTGTTCCGTCTTCCGCCTCATAGAGTAAGTTCATGGCTCGGCAAATGTGGTAGTCAACTCGTCCCGACCATGGGCTTCTTTCAAAGGCTCTTGGAATTCGCGTGTAATGCTTAAAAAGACGGTACACCCATCCTCCGTAGAAGATAGGCGTTGGAGCTCGAGCAAGGCGGTTGAGATGCATGTTTTTCAACAGGAGATATGGAACATCAAGAGGCTTTTGGTTGTGGATACAGTGGAGGACAACCAAATCTTTCAACCCTACAACACCACTACTGTCGTGTCGCTGGTTTAGAGAGTAGGTGAGGATCCTGTGGATGTAGCGATAGAGCGGATCCCTCAGCTTTGTACTCTTGGTGCTACGAGGGTCGTAGATTCCTTCACCGATTTGAGCCCATGCTGCTTGCCTTTCATTCACCTCCAAGTCTCGTAATCCCCCGGTATTTTCTTCGTTTCCCGATTCCTCTTCTTGATATAGACCTATTATGGCTCCAAACTGTGCCATGGAGATCGAGTACATTGTTCCTCCACACCGAAATACAACCCCAGTATTGTCAAATGGGTCACACCTTGAATCGAAGTTGAAGGTACTGTAGAACTCCATGGTACATTGGTGTACTGATTGAAGCCTAGTGTTTAATGCAACAGCTAGTGGTCCCGTAACAATGTTGTTGAATCGGTGCAGCTGGTTTACCAAGGTTAGCAGCTCCGTGCAAGCTCTCCTGGGGTACTCTTCGGGTCTAGTTTGAAGAACCTCATACCTTGCCCTTGCATCAAGCTCACTTGCATTGAACCTTGTGAACTTTGCCATCTGAAAGAATACACCAAAAATTAGTACGAAACAGAAGTGTTTTCGGACAAAACTGCAAACAGCGGGCTGGACACGACCCCGTGTCCAGGGGTCTGTTACTCAAAAACTTCAATTTTCGACCCGGTTTCGAAAACTTGAAAATTTTTGGTCCAATAGGTGCGGTTTCCCCCGAAAATGAAACCCTAAACACCGTTTTTCCCAAAATATCCCGTTTACCCTATCAATTTTGTCTTTTTTTCGGTTCAAGAACAAGGGTTTGGGGTTTTTGTAAGAAATCGGGTGAATCTATGAACAATCTAAGTTTATTTACTTACCCTAACACTAATCTAACTAAATGCAAGCAGATTTAGGCAAAAATTTTAGGTTCGATCCGGATGAACATCAAGAACCCTAGATTTTTCCCCAAATTTGTGGTGTATTAACTACATGCAAGTAACTAATCTAACTACTAAGAGTGATAGAATCATACCTTGACGTTGTTAGATCGGTAAGAGACGTTGGAATTTCGCGAAAAATCGCCTGGAACCAGAGCTTTTGTGGGGAAACGGGGCGTGTGGAATGAAGAAACTGTTTGAAAAAGGGGTTTTATCCCGTCTGCAGCGCGAACACGGCCCCGTGTCCAGCGGACACGGCCTCGTGCCGAGCTTCTCTTTTTTTTTTTTTGATCACGTGTGAGTGCCCCTTTTTCCCATAAGCTATGGTTTAGAAAACTTACCGCTTTATTTTGCCGCCTCAATCGCTCGTAACTTACCAGGCATGATGTTTTTATTCTTCCACGGTTTGAAGCGAGATCTCTTCTTCCTCATCCTCAATAAATCCTTGATAGAGCTTCAGCCGTTGGCCATTGACTTTAAATGGTGACCCATTTCGAGGTTTAATTTCTACTGCACCGTGTGGAAAAATATGGGTGACGGAAAAAGGTCCTGACCACCTAGACTTTAATTTACCAGGAAACAATCGAAGTCGTGAATTAAACAAAAGAACTAAATCTCCTACCCGAAATTCATTAGGTTTAATATGTTTGTCATGCCAATTTTTCATTCTTTCCTTATAAATCTCGGAGTTTGAGTATGCATAATTCCTAAGCTCGTCTAATTCATTTATTTGACAAAATCGATTCTTACCAGCAAATTCTAGATCTAAGTTTACATTTTTGATTGCCCAGTAGGCTTTGTGTGCAATTTCTACTGGCAAGTGACAACTTTTTCCATAGACTAGCTTATATGGGGTTGTACCTATCGTTGTTTTATAAGCAGTTCGAAAAGCCCATAAAGCATCATCTAATTTATCAGCCCATTCCTTTCTATTTAACCCTACGGTTTTTTCGAGTATTCGTTTTAACCCTCTATTGGTCACTTCGGCTTTTCCGTTTGTTTGAGGGTGATATGCTGTCGAAACCCGGTGATAGACCCCATATCTTGTTAAAAAAAATTCAAGTTGATGGTTACAAAAATGGGTACCTCTATCACTTATTAAAGCTTTAGGTGTGCCAAAACGAGAGAATAATTTTTTCAGAAATCTTACCACTACTCTTCCATCATTTGTTGGAAGTGCCTCGGCCTCGGCCCATTTAGACAGGTAATCTACTGCCACAAGTATGTATTTGTTTCCTTTCGATGGTGGGAAAGGTCCCATAAAGTCGAGTCCCCACACATCAAAAATTTCACAAACAAGAATGCCATTTTGTGGCATTTCGTTTTTGGAAGAAATATTACTTGTTCTTTGGCAAGCATCACATGACTTTACAAGATTTTGGGCATCTTTGTAAATGGTTGGCCAATAAAATCCTGAATCAAATACCTTTCGTGCTGTACTGGCAGCACCATGATGTCCTCCGTATGGACCTTCGTGACAATGGCGGAGAATTCTTCGTGCTTCACTACCATGTACGCATCGTCTGACGAGTTGGTCGGCACACATTTTGAAAAGATATGGATCTTCCCAAAAATAGTGTTTCACATTGGCAAAGAATTTTTTTCTTTGATGATGTGGCCACCCTTTTGCGACTATTCCGCTAGCTAGGTAGTTAGCAAAGTCGGCGTACCATGGTTCTTCCTTAAATTCCACCATTTCCAGGGATTCAGTTGGAAATTTTTCGTTGATTTGCTCGTCCCTGGTTGCCTTCAAAGCTGGGTCTTCTAAGCGCGAAAGATGATCTGCTGCGGTATTTTCTGCTCCTCTTTTGTCTTTGATTTCAATGTCGAATTCTTGGAGGAGTAGAATCCACCTAATCAAACGTGGTTTTGCGTCTTGCTTCTTAAAGAGATATCGAATGGCTGCATGGTCTGTATAGACTATAGTTTTAGAAAGAACAAGATAAGAACGAAATTTATCAAAAGCAAATACCACAGCTAGTAACTCTTTTTCAGTTGTTGTGTAATTTTCTTGTGCATCGTTAAGTGTTTTACTAGCATAATAGATTGGGTGGAAATGCTTTTCTTTTCTCTGTCCCAAGACAGCTCCAACTGCAAAGTCACTAGCATCACACATGATTTCGAAGGGAAACTTCCAATCAGGTGCTATCATGATAGGTGCATTGACTAGCATTTCCTTTAGGGTTAGAAATGCTTGATTGCAATCCTTGTCAAAGATGAAAGGAGCATCTTTTTCAAGTAATTTTGTTAGAGGCCTTGAGATTTTTGAAAAGTCTTTGATAAACCGTCTGTAAAATCCGGCATGCCCTAGGAAACTTCTAATAGCTCTTACGGAGGATGGAGGAGGTAATCTAGAAATGGTATCTATTTTGGCTCGATCCACCTCCATTCCTTCGCTTGAGATCTTGTGACCGAGTACTATTCCCTCCGTTACCATGAAATGGCATTTTTCCCAATTAAGGGCGAGGTTAGTTTCCTCACATCGGGATAGCATTCGTTCAAGGTTATCGAGGCATTGGTCGTATGAATCCCCAAAGATAGAAAATTCGTCCATGAAGACTTCCATTGTCTTTTCTATCATGTCATGAAAAATGGCTACCATGCAACGTTGGAATGTTGCGGGGGCATTACATAGACCAAACGGCATGCGTCGATAAGCAAAAGTTCCATAGGGGCATGTGAAAGTTGTCTTTTCTTGGTCTTCGGGTGCTATCGGGATTTGAAAGTAACCTGAAAAACCATCCAAGAAACAGTAAAACTTATGACCGGATAATCTTTCTAACATTTGATCAATGAAGGGTAAAGGAAAATGATCCTTTCTTGTTGCTTCATTTAATTGTCTATAATCTATACACACTCTCCATCCTGTGACGGTTCTTGTTGGTATTAATTCATTCTTTTCGTTGGTAATTACCGTCATGCCTCCTTTCTTTGGAACTACTTGGACGGGACTTACCCAAGGACTATCGGAAATAGGATAGATAAGTCCGGCGTCAAGTAATTTGATGACTTCGTCTTTAACCACTTCCTGAACATTTGGATTTACGCGACGTTGTGGTTGTATGACTGATTTGTAGTCATCATTCATCAAATTTTGTGTGTGCACATAGAAGGACTAATTCCATTTATGTCAACAAGTTTCCAAGCTATTGCATTTTTGTGTTTTTTCAGAAGACTAATTAGTTTTTCTTTTTCTAAGTTATCTAATTTAGACGAAATAATTACAGGTAACTTACCATCTTTGTCCAGAAAAGCATATTCCAAACCTTTTGGAAGTTCTTTGAGCTCAAGTGGTGGGTCTTTAGGAGACTCCTTATTTGGTTGCTCGTTTCGATCAAGAACTTTAAAAGTTTGTTCTATGGCGACCTCTTCTTCAACAAAGTGGTCAATCTCTTCACTTGTATCGGGTGGTTCATCTTCATCTTCAATTAGGGGGTCATTATTGCCGAATGGATATTTCATTGATCGTTCGAGATCGACACTTCTTTTAAATGCCCCTAATTGAAGAGGTAAATTGTTGAACTTCCGGTTCTTCAAAGCTTCGTGGGTTTTTACAAATGGTCGTCCCAACACTAGAGGAGCGTCATCGAGGATGACAAAGTCGGTTGGGATTACTATTTGATTTGTTTGAACCAAGACATCTTCAACTATACCGATTGATTTTATTACTTTCCGATTGGATAGAAAAATGGGTATTTGAAGTGGAGAAAAATCACTAATACTTAATTTTTCGAAAATGTAGTTAGGCATTATGTTAACACAAAGATCTTTATCGATTGTAACATTACTAATAAACGAATTTTGAAAGAAACATGGAACCGGTGTGATGTTAATTTCAAATGGGTCTTCTTTTATTAGTGAAGTTTGATCATTAGTTAACTTAACACTTACCGTTTCGTCAATTTTAGCGTTAGTGTTTAACTCTTTTAAAAACTTAGCATGAGTGGGTACTAAACAATGATTTTCGAAAGAAGGTGTCAAGAGATTAATTTCTTCAAAATTAGACTCTTCTTGGATTTTAACGTTATTGGACTCATCTTTTTCGTTGCTTAGCTCATGCGTCGGTTTTTCACTTATTTGTTCTTCCATTTTTTCATTTTTAGTTATCTCTTCTTTTTTTAATTCTTCTCTTGCGCGGGACTCCTCTTCCCTTGCGCGAGCTTCTTTTATACATCGATCGATAACTCTAATGTGTTCTAATATCCTATCGGTCACTTCGGTTATAGAAAAAGAATCATTATTTTCTAAGCTTGAATCCGGTTGTTCGACCCTTTGTTCCTCATAATACCCATATGAAGTTGATGGTTCACACCATTGTCCTTCATTGTAAGCATATGATGGATAAGGTTCGTAATTTTGTTCTTCATAATACTCATATGAGGTGGGTTGTTCACGCCAAGGTTCCTCATAATAAGCATATGAAGGTGGTGGTTCATATCTTGGTTCCCCAAAGTATGAGTAAGAAGGCTCATACCTTGGTTCATCAAAATATGAGTATGAGGGAGGAGGTTCATACCTTTGGTCTTCATAGGATGTGTATGAAGTTGATGGCTCGTACCTGGGCTCCTCATAGTAAGTGTATGAATTGGATGGTTGATATGAGTGATTATTTTGAATCGAACGTGTATTACGACAATTTGTGCAATAATTACCCCTATAATCATCCTCATCATAGGTGTAGTTGTAATCTCCTGAGTATTGATCCATAAGAATCACTCAGCAGACCACAACTGAGTCTCGGGACCAGATAATGAAACAAAGATCGAAACAGAAGGCTGGACACGGCCCCGTGTCTGGTGAACACGGCCCCGTGTTCAGACTCTGTATCTGGGTATCTAACTAAAAATATGCAGCACGGGGGCGTGTTCAATGAGCACGGCCCCGTGTTCAGGCTACTGTAAATGCAAACTAAACTAAAATGCAGAAAAATGTGCGCGCGTTTTGAAAAGGTTTTGAAAAACTGATTAGGCCGTCGATTTTAAACTTTCTCAAAATCCTCGTGTCCCCGGCAACGGCGCCAAAAACTTGATGTGCGGTAAAGTGTTATATATATTAGGTGTATATTTTAAGCCCTTTTTAACACTTATTTTAGCCAAGTTTTAAATTTATAAAACACGATATTTCACTAACACTAAACACACATATGGTCAAGTGCACCCATCGTTGAGTGTAGTATAGCGTTGGTAAGATACCGAGGTCGTCCAAGGACACAAGAGCTTTTAATACCGGTTTATCCTCAACGTCTAACCAAAATAAAAATTTAGAAAAATGTTTTAAACTAAGAAAAATAAAACTAACTAAAATGCTGAAAATAAAAATAAAAATAAAAACAGATAGACAAGATGAATCACTTGGTTCCGACTCGTATCTAGTATAACCTTTGATTATTTCCGCACTTTTGCACATAATTAAGAGATTATCTTAGTTATTGTAGTAGGCCCCTCTTTTGAAGGTGACGTTACCCTCACCCCAGTAGTTTGAGTCAGCAGGGATACAATCCTAAAGGGGTGGATTATTGGAAGATAATGAATTAAGTTATTAATGCAGTATTGTGGTAGGCCCCGCTTTTGGCGGTGACGTTACCCTCGGCTAAGTAGTCTGAGTCAGCAGGGATACAGTCCTAAATAGCCGGGTTATAGTATTAATAGTAGTTAACTTATGAGGGGATCAAAGAGTTTGGACCCCCGCCATCCAATACCGTGAAGTATTGAAGGAGGTCCTACTAAATTTGACCCGGGTCCATTGCAGGACCTCTAAACGCTGAACAATGGCAAGACCTTTACCAAACCGTTCCCTTAACCCCCTACCAGGTAGCCAACATACCTCCATATAGACCGTGGAGATATGAATGGTGAAAATCATTTATTTTATATAGACAGTAAAATAATGCCAAGACACCACGGACAAACGATAAGGAAAGATCACCTTCAACATAAGTAACTAGTTATTAAAGTCATTAATACAAAACCAAATAAAAAGTGCAAAAGATTAGAAAATAAAAAGTATTATACTAGACACTTTGTCTTCACCAAGTGATGTAAGAGACTTAGGCAAACATGGCCTTGATTGTCAAGAACTCTTACGATCAATCTTGGATCCCGAGACGACTCACACACTCTACGATGGACAATGGATGATGGTGGTGGATGATGGTGTTGTGATGGTGGTGGGTGGTGGATGAAGTGTGAGAGAGGTGGTGTGCCAAGGGATGAGATGAAATGAATCCAAGCACTCCTATTTATAGGCTTAACAGAGAGCTGGACACGGCCCCGTGTCCGCTGGGCACGGCCCCGTGTCCGTCTGACACTCTCTCTCCTCATTAATTGTAATTCGCAATTACAATAAATGCGCCTGCTGTACTTTCGACACGCCCCCGTGTCCGCTGAGCACGGCCCCGTGATGGGCAATAGAAGCTTCTATAGGTTTGTCTTTTCTGCTGCTTCTTGGGCACGGCCCCGTGCTGGCTGAGCACGGGGCGTGTTCAGCCTTCTGTTTTCTCTATTTTGCTTTGGAAGGTGCCGTTGAGGGTTCGGGCAGTCCACTAATGTTCCTTTTCTTGTATTTATGTTGGATTTAGCTGTCTTTTTGCTTCTTTTGCGTTTTTGAGCTCATTTAATCCTGAAAATACAAAAGGAAGACAAAAACACTCTTTTTCCAATATTAGTACTAAAAAAAGGTTAGTTTTATGCCTCATTTGATGTAATTTATATGTTGCATTTTACACACATCAAATACCCCCACACTTGAACTTTTGCTTGTCCTCAAGCAAAACTCTTTAATATGTGGCTTACACTCCCAAATGGAATAGGTAGAGAAGAAGGTTTTGGGCTTGTCGTAGAGTGTCGGGATTTCCAAGATCTTTTTTAGTTTTATTTTTATTTATTTACACTCCTATTCGTAATGATTTATTTAGAACTGTTCATAAAAGAAATTACTTATTTGGGCATGACATGCCTTTTTAGAATTCTATTTATATACAAGTTCACATACCTCGCGGGGAAATCACTCACACTCGGCCGAAGGTGTATTTTTAGTGAATCACTCGAGAGCGGCATGGAACTTATTCCTACCATAGGCTTGCCAAGAAATCAATCCTCCTCCTTTTTAACTTTTATACCTTTGTAGATATCAAGAGGACTTTGTGGGTTAAGGGTTGGCTAGGGTTAAAGGTAGGTGGTTGGGTTAGTGGTTAGTAGAAAAAGGGCTAAAAGCGTAACAAGTGTCGGTTTTCGTATTTTTGCAACTTTTTTATTTTGATGAAGCTTTTATTTAAACAAAGTTATTTTTGATTACTTTGTTTGTTTATTTTCTTTTTGCTTCATCCTTATCAAATTTTTTATTTTTTTTTATTTTTTTTTTATTTTTTATTTTTTTATTTTTTTTATTTTTTTTACGAAGACCCGAACTTGTTACAAAAATAAAGGTTTAAAAATGAAAAAGGTTTTGGTGGATGAAAGGGTTTTTGTTTGGGTGAAACGAAAAGGTTTAGGCTCAAAGGGGCTAACTAGGGGGATTTTTTGGTAGGTGGTAAAAGAAAAAGAAAAATAATGGTATAGAAATGAAAAAGGTTAGTCCTAATGCCTCCATCATTTACTTACTCGGGTTTAAGTTGATAAGGACCGGGAATGTATTGTCATGGCAAGTTCTAGAGTCGTAAGAACCAAGCAGCTATTCACACAAGAAACGAAAAATGAGCATTTAGTCAAATGATATGTAATTGTGTGCTCAATAAATGCTCAAAACTCACTTTTGTGGGAATGGGTTTTTATGTGATCAAGTATATATAATCAAATTTTAAATAAGTTTGTCATGCATTTTCATAATTTTCTTATGTTGGTTCTTTTTATCACTACGCTATCGGTTGTAAATTTGTAAAAATATAACCTTTTTGAAGTCTTGAATTTCCCGAGTTAAACCTAGACAAGTAAAAAAAAATGAAATTTTTGAAAAAAATTTGGGGTGATTAGCGGTTACACGGCCCCGTGTCCGCTGGGCACGGCCCCGTGTCCGTCTGACACTCTCTCTCCTCATTAATTGTAATTCGCAATTACAATAAATGCGCCTGCTGTACTTTCGACACGCCCCCGTGTCCGCTGAGCACGGCCCCGTGATGGGCAATAGAAGCTTCTATAGGTTTGTCTTTTCTGCTGCTTCTTGGGCACGGCCCCGTGCTGGCTGAGCACGGGGCGTGTTCAGCCTTCTGTTTTCTCTATTTTGCTTTGGAAGGTGCCGTTGAGGGTTCGGGCAGTCCACTAATGTTCCTTTTCTTGTATTTATGTTGGATTTAGCTGTCTTTTTGCTTCTTTTGCGTTTTTGAGCTCATTTAATCCTGAAAATACAAAAGGAAGACAAAAACACTATTTTTCCAATATTAGTACTAAAAAAGGGTTAGTTTTATGCCTCATTTGATGTAATTTATATGTTGCATTTTACACACATCACAAAGCAACGTGGATTAGTAGTTAGTAGTACTATTGAATTACCTTTTGATGCGTCAATGTAATAGTTAGATGGTAACTGTTAGTGGTATTCGGAATTTAGTAATTAGTAGCAGGGTAAGCCTATAAATAGGCAAGTATGTATGTTCTAGATAGGAATGAAAGTATGAAGTTATGAACTAATCTCCCAAATTCGTACACATCACCCTCACCGCACATACGCCTAATGAAAGGGGTGCAGCTTGCATATGCTTGTGGCACATAGGCAAACCAAATCACTCACTTCCCCTGCAACCGAAGAAAGAGGCACGCCTTGCGTATGTTCCCCCACACAGCTTAGTATCAACAGTTTTAGGTAGCTCTCTGATGTAAGGTTTTCAAGTGTAGAAAGAAAGAATCATTATCATGAATTTCAAGTTATTACTGTCAAATCACATCCTAACACACCAATTGCAGACATATCTATAAAATTAACCTAACTGTTTCCATTTCTACTGCTTAAACACATTAAATCAAATCGTAACCTAACTAACAGCAGAAATTGATATACCTCAATTCGAGTGTATAGCGGTAGAAGACCTTTGGACAGATAGAAGTGATCAACAGCCTCATCCGTTACCGCCATACTGGATGAACTAACAACCACGTTGCTACTCAGACCTCTTTGATATTGTAGGTTATGACCACCAGCACCACCACCGTCACCGCCGACGGCCTCTTTTCCTCCGCTGACGTCGGAAAAACACCCTCCCATTCTGTACAATTCTGGTTCTGATCAATCGATTTGGTGAATACAGCAGGTTCAGTTTCAACTGACAGTTAGGTTTTAGAGCAAATTTGGTGAATATGATGACGCCGTTAGTGTTAAAAGACCGATTGGGAAGCCATGGTGGGTGAGAACGGAGTGAGCGGTGGTTAACGATGTGGATGAGAGTGAAGATGATGGTGATTTGGTAGGGTTCGAAGAAGATGTTACAGAGAGAGATGGGAGCCCAATTCCTTTCAAGAATCAGAGATCAATATACTAATGCCGTCAGTTAAATGGCCACTGTAGACACTGTTCATCAGTTATGTTGTAAATTAATACATATCTATGAATAAGGTCCTGCCCCGTTTTAAGTATTGTAGCCCTGATCACTAATACCCTGTCCAAGTGACGTAGGATCCCGTAACGTATGTCAAGGCTCTGCCTAAATTCATTGGGGTTCTGTCTCGTGACGTAGGGATAAAGTAGAATTGGGTTACTATACTTAGTGTGAGTACAATATATATTCTATTAAATAATCCAGGAGTTGTACCAATATATATTAACCCTCCAAAATATTTCTGACACCCCTAAAATATTTAGAATACCCCTATATATTTTTAAATACACCCCGTATGTGAAAAACACCCCGTATGTGAAAACCGAGCCCGAAATACAATATAGCATTAAAAATAAATGAAAAACAAGAAAAGTTAAGTTGAGGCGGGCCGCGTAGACCCACCCCAACCTTCACGCGGGCGGTATAGAGGTTTAAATCAGAATTCGTTAACTTATAAGTTGAGATGGGCCGCGTGAACCTTACCTCAACCTTACGCGGGCCGCGAGTGTCCCAAATGGTGGCGCAGCCCGGTGATGACACGTGTCATCATCGTGTCGAGCCTAGTAGATGACCCGGATAAGCTACTGAGTTGACTGGAGTCAACGCGGGCCGCGAAGGCCTTATGCTTCTGTTACGCGGGCCGCGTGAGAGTCAGGTTCTGCAACTATAAATAGAACGCATCGGATTTCATTTCAGTTCGTTCATTCTTCGATTCTCAATCTCAAATTCTGATTTATAGGCTATAGAAAGCTGGTATTACACCCCCTAATTAGCGAGGTTCTGCTCCGTTGTAAGTATTATAACCCCAGTTTCGTAATAGTTACGCTGCCCGATTGATTTAGGGTTCCGTAACAACTGTCGTGGTTCTGCCCGACGTAGTTGTTGGAATACCGTCTCGGGGAGGGTATCATTAATATTCTTAAAGGGTTATGATACTAACCAATGTACATTTGTATAAATTATAGATTATTCCCAGGAAACCCTTACGCGAAGTCTAAGATAGCAATGTGAGTTTATCCTCTTTTTGGAATGTTTTACAAAACCTTAAATTGTTTACAATGTGATTAAGCGGTGATTGAGTCTTTGTAGTTCTTCAATTACTGCCGGTATTATGGGGTTTTGTATACAAAATTTATTACTACGAGTAGTAGTATTAAGTCGGAATGACAGTACATTACCATTGGATGACGAGTTAGCCAATGGGTAATTTGACCATAGCCATAGATCCGGTCGAGTGGCAAATACTGAATGAGTAATTGTGTAGAAATAAACAATGTGATGGCTCTCAATACTGTTTTAATTGATAAAATGTTTATTGATAAAATTGGGATTCACTCACCAGTATTTCCCACTGACAAATGTTTTTAAACACGTGTTTCAGGTAACAAAATGTGAAAGCCAAGTAGTAAAAAGCTAGCTCGAGAGCACGGACGGCTTGTAAAACTGTGGCTATAAAAGTTATCTAAAATACGATGTTTTAAACTCAGTAAAAGAGGGTTTAACCCTATATTGTAATAAGAAACTTGGGTTTTACCCATGTGATTATTAATATCAAATAAGGTGGTTTTACTCTGATAAAATATTTCCTAACTACGGTCCTGATGAAATTTCCGCTGCCAAATTAATAAATATTGATACCACCGCCACTGAGTTCGCGGCCGCCCGTTCCCGGGACAGATAAGGGGGCGGGGGTTGTGACAGAAGGTGGTATAAGGGGGCGGGGGTTGTAACAAATCTTAAGTGTTCTGCTGACCCTTAAGATTTAAATTATGTGTTAGGAAATAACTTATGTGATTATGTGTTTTATGTTATTTGACTATTTGTTAGTCTACAGTATGGGTAAGCAAAGAATTTCGGATATCTATCGTCAACTAGATAGTTCACCAAAAGATAAGGGAACCTCATTTCAACCAAATCCCTCAGGATATTCAGCAGATACTGAAGAAGGAATATTTATTCGTAAGGCACAGTCTTAGAAACCATTTACCACTAAGAAAAGAAGTTGGATTATTAGCAAAAGTCGAGAGAAAATAAAGAAGTCACAACCAAAGGGAGCGATAATTAATCAGGAAATAAATACACAAACTCAGGAAACAGGTAATAACCTACCATGGGAAGATGAATTAGATGGACAATGGGTAAATCTCCATATGTTAGCCACTACAGCAGTAAATGCTAACTTATATTAAATAGTCGAACGGCCAAACCAGTACCAGTACCCATGCCACCTATGAGCTAGAAACTTTAAAAGAAACTTTGCCCATTAGATAAACAACTTAGTAGAGACAGGAGATAGAATAAACCTTACATAAAGGCATATTGAGCATAATACTTCTATAACTTAGATAGATTAAAATAAGTTACGGATGCATAATCATTATTATATTTTGAATTCCAGTTGTAGTTTGTAATAAATAAATATATATATATATATATATATTTATATATATATAAGTCGCCATGTTCGCTGTTTTTAATCAATCTATTTTTATGATTATACCCAAATGTTTGTACTAGAAATTGGTCCGTGATAATTAATACCACCCACTCAAATAATATCATAATATACATCAAACTAAGTTAGTTATTAACAAAGCAGTCATGTTTATGATTCTCTTTTGAAACCAATCATTTACTTTGATTTAAAATACATATTGAAATATATGGTATAAAGCTTTAAAACTTTATGGTTTTAATAATATTGTTTCAAGATAATTTATATTTAAATAAATAAAACCGAAGCTATTAAATTAACCGAAAGGATTTTAAGAAGTAATAAATTTTTTAAAAGATTGCTTTAGTGGATCTAGCCAAAGCAAGTTTTGAAACCCAGGTGTACCAATTTACCATTCCATTTTATCCTTTCTGGTTTATAACTAGTTGACCATAAGACATCATACTTTCATAGTTTTATGAAATAATTGATGTTGGGATTACTTGTAAAAGTTTCTATTGAAATACTTAGTAATAAAATAGATGGTTAAATGAATATGATGGGTATTCATGATTTAATAAAATCATTTAAAATTTTTAAGAGATTTGGGTTGGTTGGACTATGTAAAAAGGCCTAACTAAATGTTGAAAACATTTCTACAAATCTTTAAGGTATGTCCAAGATAGGTCTTATGTCCGAAAATAATTAATATAAGATTATAAGATTAACCAGCCATATTAGTTATAGGATTGTGTATCCTAAATTATAAAGAAAAATATTCGAGTCAGCTGGCTAATGTATAATAGTTAAATAATACAATATTAGTAAATGAGTGGAGTTGATAAATTGGATGTTAAACTTACCCTAAGTAGTTGCGAAGTTTTTGATTTTGGTTTTTATATTAGCACATAGTTTGTTGGCTTGCCTAAAACCATAAATTAATTATTTTTATTAAGATATTCTATCTCAAAATAATTTATTAGTTTAAACTTAAATTTATTTTGTAGTACATCTTTCGAGTATCTTTAATGAAATACTTGAGGAAAATATTCATTTTTCAAACAGGTGTTAAAGTTTGACCAAAGATAGAAATCCACTAGTACATATGGTTATCTATCCTACACGGTTTTCGGTTGGAAAAATAATTTGATATCTAAAATCTAATATAAAATTTTCAAATATTCGACTCGTACAGTAAGTCAAATATATATTTTTGATTTATATATTACACTTATAATCTTATAACTCATAATATTTGAGTTCATCCGTACCTTTTATATTATTAGTATAATGATAAAACATTTTACAATGATATATGAATAGTATATTTTACTATAAGATAGTACAGTAAGTAAAAGATATATTTTATATCTAAAATTTTAATAAAATATCATGGTGTAATAAATTCTAATAAGTGTAAAATAGTATATAGAATAGTATATGCACTTATGTTATAAGTCCGTCGCGGGTTTATTAAAATGTAACAAGGCTATTAGATCTTTTTACTAGAATATGTATACAAATCCTATCTTCTCATAAGTATAAGTATATTATACTATACGAAAATAATATACTATATATTTTTTATCCTTGCACGTTAAAATGTTCCTAAACATTCAATTTTCAAACTAGAATTTAAAATGGATGCCCCACATAAAAATATTTGAATCAAATGTGTGTTTAGCACGTCTGTCCTTTATTTAAAAATTAGATTACAATTTTAATATTGTAATATCTTTAAATAAATTATTATTGTATGGAATATACATACATATTATAATACATGTATATTACTCAAATATATTTTGAATCAATTTTAGAAACGTCAAACTTTGTATTACTTACTATGTTATGTGTTTTAAGTTTATACTATATATTAATCTTTAATCTTATATATATATATCTCTTGGTAACCCATAAATACAATGTCATGGGTCACATATGCACATATTTTTCTAAATAATGACTCTCAATCTTAAATGTATATTATAATTGATTCTTATAAAGGAAAAGGTAGGAATGTGATAATTAGAATAGATATATAGATGATTACTTGAGGAAAAATTATTAAGGTAACATAAATAGTGAGTCTGGTATATCCCATTAGTTAAAAATGAAACTGTTCTTATGAGTACAGAAAAAATTTATTTTGAGTAATTTATTTCCCTAAACTTTTAATTCCAAAATATTATATTTGACAGAAATTTATTTCAATATACTACCTTTATAAAATAAAGTTATGGAAATAAGCTTGATGATTGGTACCATCGAATGTATAGTTATTATTTTATATATGTGTGTATATATTCCGTAAGTTTAATATTAACTAGAAATTTAAAAATTCTATACACATATATGCATATACCTGATAGAATTTCTTAATGGTATACCCAATATATAATCTCTTCTGTAAGATAAACATAAGAGAAAATGTCATTGGTAATTCATATGAAAATATGAAGTTATTATAAGAATAAACCATGAAACCTACTATGTTTTCAAATGCCATTTGTCTCAATGAAATATTCCTTGTAACGGGATCTAAGATTTTATATGCATAAATAAAGTTAGCTATAAGCATACTTATTACATTGAACCTAGCTATAGTATCAATGGAGACAATGATATATTTGAAACTCCATTCTCCAACCAAAAGAAAACCACAACCATAATAATATCCATGCTTAAATGAAAGAGTTGGGATATTGATATTCACTGGTAACAACCAGGACAGTATTTAGACCGAATCTAAGAAAAATGCCTTAGTATAAAGCTTTGAGATAAGCCAATTACTTGCATAGATAAAGTGTGATTGTTATTAGTATCCCTTGAGGATGATGACTAGAACAGTGCATGTATGATAAATAAGCGATAACAACTGGCCACTGTTATTTCTTGTTTATTAGTACTACTCGGTTCTAGAATATTATCCAACATGAGAATACTGAATTCCTTGTTTCTTGATGCAAACCATAATAAACGATGTACTTTCAAAATCCTGATTTGAGAAAAGACTATTTATGGGAAATATCATGATAATTACCTCTCCGGTAAAACTGGGCATGGTGTGGTAGACTCTCTAGCTTGTCTGGGTAAGATGTGGTTACCTCTCCGGCAAAACTGGGTATGGTGCGGTAGACTCTCCAGATTGTCCGGGTGAGATGGCGTTACCTCTCCGGCAAGACCGGGTGAGATGGGGTATATGTTATGTTAATAGAATTCCCTAAATAGTACCATGACCTGATGTCTGACATATTTTTGGAAATATGAATCTGTTAAATACATTAACCTTATGGATAGTATGCATATTACAGTATGTGAAATATATGATTATATAGACATGTATGTCTATGAGGAAATCCAAAGACTATATTGATTAACAATTAGGAATAAATCACGAACAAGTGTGTCAATGATAATTTTAGACTTATTTATTAGGAATCTCTCGTATACGTCTCTAATTTTGATATCAAACATTATTTCGTTTGATCATCCGCCTCGAAATTCGTACGACAAGATGAACGACCGGAACTCTTAAAGTTGGAACGTCATCAAAAGTATAAGAATTCCCCTTGTGTTATCTTAGATTATTAACGCATTAGAAAACCTGTAACTAAGAGTTATATGAAAGCTTACACTAACAGTAATGTTACTTTCATTCAGAACTCCTGAGAAGATAAGAATCTCAAAACATAGAGAATAGTTCTGGTCAAAGTAAAGTAGAATTCAAAACAAAGACCAGAAAAACTAAAAATATTCATCCATATTTCAGGGAATCTCGAGGACGAGATTTAAAACAAGGTGGGGAGGATGTAACACTTCCAAAAAATTTATATATATATATATATAAACTTATGTTATTAAAAGGATGCATCATGGGTAAGTTGACCAATAAAAATATGAGATATTTTGGGCAAGCGTAGGAACCGTTTAATAATTAAATTATCAAAATGTTTTATATTTGAACCTACTCTGTTTTTAATAAAACTTGGTTCGAAATGTAGATAAAATTATTCTCGTTCTAATGGCATATCTATTATTTTATAAAACGTCATATTTTAGAAGTTATAAGTGCCAAAAGAATGAAATAGTTAAATTAATATATATATATATGAAATAATAAAACAATAAAACTCATAATAAAAGACTTTTTGCATACCTATACGTATGCATGACAAGTTAGATAAGAATGAATTCAACATAGATTGTGTACGTGTATGATGAAGTCAGTTTTGCGTGAAATCTAAGTTTAGTAACAAGTATAAATAAGAGGCAGGTATTGAAGTTTCAAAACTGCTCACACACTTTCAATCCTCTCTCTAAAAATTCTACATTTTAATAATAATAAGGTCCTGTCTCGTTTTAAGTATTGTAGCCCTGATCACTAATACCCTGTCCAAGTGACGTAGGATCCCGTAACGTATGTCAAGGCTCTGCCTAAATTCGTTGGGGTTCTGTCTCGTGACGTAGGGATAAAGTAGAATTGGGTTACTATACTTAGTGTGAGTACAATATATATTCTATTAAATAATCCAGGAGTTGTACAAAGATATATTAACCCTCCAAAATATTTATGACACCCCTAAAATATTTAGAATACCCCTATATATTTTTAAATACACCTCGTATGTGAAAACCGAGCCCGAAATACAATATAGCATTAAAAATAAATGAAAAACAAGAAAAGTTAAGTTGAGGCGGGCCGCGTAGACCCACCCCAACCTTAACACGGGCGGTATAGAGGTTTAAATCAGAATTCGTTAACTTATAAGTTGAGACGGGCCGCGTGAACCTTACCTCAACCTTACGCGGGCCGCGAGTGTCCCAAATGGTGGCGCAGCCCGGTGATGACACGTGTCATCATCGTGTCGAGCCTAGTAGATGACCCGGATAAGCTACTGAGTTGACTGGAGTCAACGCGGGCCGCGAAGGCCTTATGCTTCTGTTACGCGGGCCGCGTGAGAGTCAGGTTCTGCAACTATAAATAGAACGCATCGGATTTCATTTCAGTTCGTTCATTCTTCGATTCTCAATCTCAAATTCTGATTTATAGGCTATAGAAAGCTGGTATTACACCCCCTAATTAGCGAGGTTCTGCTCCGTTGTAAGTATTATAACCCCAGTTTCGTAATAGTTACGCTGCCCGATTGATTTAGGGTTCCGTAACAACTGTCGTGGTTCTGCCCGACGTAGTTGTTGGAATACCGTCTCGGGGAGGGTATCATTAATATTCTTAAAGGGTTATGATACTAACCAATGTACATTTGTATAAATTATAGATTATTCCCAGGAAACCCTTACGCGAAGTCTAAGATAGCAATGTGAGTTTATCCTCTTTTTGTTAACCTTTTTGGAATGTTTTACAAAACCTTAAATTGTTTACAATGTCATTAAGCGGTGATTGAGTCTTTGTAGTTCTTCAATTACTGCCGGTATTATGGGGTTTTGTATACAAAATTTATTACTACGAGTAGTAGTATTAAGTCGGAATGACAGTACATTACCATTGGACGACGAGTTAGCCAATGGCTAATTTGACCATAGCCATAGATCCGGTCAAGTGGCAAATACTGAATGAGTAATTGTGTAGAAAAAAACAATGTGATCGCTCTCAATACTGTTTTAATTGATAAAATGTTTCTTGATTAAATTGGGATTCACTCACCAGTATTTCCCACTGACAAATGTTTTTAAACACGTGTTTCAGGTAACAAAATGTGAAAGCCAAGTAGTAAAAAGGCAGCTCGAGAGCACGGACGGCTTGTAAAACTGTGGCTATAAAAGTTATCTAAAATACGATGTTTTAAACTCAGTAAAAGAGGGTTTAACCCTATATTGTAATAAGAAACTTGGGTTTTACCCATGTGATTATTAATATCAAATAAGGTGGTTTTACTCTGATAAAATATTTCCTAACTACGGTCCTGATGAAATTTCCGCTGCCAAATTAATAAATATTGATACCACCGCCACTGAGTTCGCGGCCGCCCGTTCCCGGGACAGATAAGGGGGCGGGGGTTGTGATAGGAAATCATAATCAGCGATTTGCTGGGAGAAGCATGACAGATTGCTTGGTTTATATGGCTTGGCCAAATCCTTTTCCACCCTCACACCTGTGTTGTTGTTATTGTTGTTCCCTTGGGTGGCCAGCACTTGATTAATAAAGTGCTGCCAAGGGAGGTTGGCCATCATTTGAGGCATAAGGTTGAAGCCTTGAAGGCTTTCAGGTGCAACTGGGTAGTTTATCCCTAAAGGAGTGCTCATGACGTCACTTCATGCCAAAGGGAGTACAGACAAAGCTTGTTCCCATGTAGTTGTGGCCGGAGGTGGAAGGCTTGCAACATGAGATTGTAGCAGTTGATCCAAAGTTAGTTCGTGCCCCAATGGAGCACCGGTTGCAACTGGTTGATAAGACGTTGGATCTGGCCTCGTGTATGTGTATGGGCTAGGATTTGGAGGTGGATGGCTGGGGCCAGCCTCATTCCTGGACATGGTTGGTTGTGAGCTCGTAAAAGGAAGAGCTGGGGGTCCAGGGGATAACGATGGCTCTGGCTCGTCATAGTCCAACCGAATCCTTACTCCCTTGTCTCTTTCCCTACTCACGTATTGGTTAAGGAGAGACCTTAACTCTAGAAAGTTATTAGCGACCCCCTCAGGGGTAAGATCAACACTTGAGGGGGTGTTTGAGGCATCGAATTTAGGGGATGGAACTCCTGATCGAGACGAAGTCGGTGTTTGGAAAGTGAGGAACTCGAGGTATGTTGCTCTAGTAGGAGTGCTCCCCGGTGTTGAGAAGGATGTTGGAATAGCCACATGATTTTGGCTAGTGCTAGGGGTAGAGGTACGTGGGACTTGGTTTACCTCTACCGGAGATTCACTTTCCGACATGATGATTTTTGAGAGAATGGAGCTACACTACTGGTCTTTTGAAGAAAATAAGTGGCGTAGCCCTACGGTGGGCGCCAACTTGTTGATACAACAAATACAAGACCAATGATAGTGACTAGGCTGGTTAGGCAAAAGGCTTGGAGGGTTCCGGTTTGCCTAACGCAGGTCGTGGGGTCCCCCCACGTTTGCAAGACGTGGAGAGAGGATTACTAGTTATGTTTGTTGTTTGCTCAAGGTCCTCAGCTGAAAGATATTCAGCTTTGGATGTAAGGGTGAGCGAATTGTGTGTGTTGAAGTGAAGAAGAGAAACTTGTATGGAACAAGTTCTCGAGAGACAAGAAGAAAGATCAGAGATCCTAGAGAATCAGGACTGATCTGGAATATTTGAAATGCATTTAATGAAGTGTCATTTATAGAGGAAGAGATTGCTCAAAGGGGAAACCTTTGACCAATGAACCCTGCTTGCAGTGGAGGACTTACCCTTTTAGGGGTTGAAGCCGTTTGGACCTGCGGATAAAGGAGTACACCCTGTGCACACGTTTTGCTTTTGCGGCTGGGAGAGTTGTTCAAGTAATCAGTGAAGTGAGTGATTACTGTACACGTGTTGTCTACCTTAGTTCCCGGGCTTTGAACCTTTTAACCCTTCAAGCTATCATGTATTCTCAGTCATTTTATTGAGGTTTGAGCTACCCGTCATCAGTGGGAAAAAAAAGCTAAATTAAGGTACATATATTGATTGAAATGTTTACATCATTCTGACTTTAAAATGCTTACATTATTCTTTGATTTTGAAGTGTCAAGGATATTTCTTTGGTTTTAAAGTGTCGATGATATTTAAAGTTGATAGCGAAACTGAACTAATAAGCTTGGTAGGTTTGTAGAGGCTTGTGTTAATGACTTTTTGTTGATAGCTTGGTAGGTTTGTATATGCTAGTGTTGATGGCTTTTTGTTAACACCTTGGTAGGTTTGTATAGGTTGGTGTTTTAACCGAAGATACCTTTCAAGTTTTAAGGTTTCACTCTTAAGATTTAGTGGCGGCTTGATGGTGTATGCGAAGGACCTCCGCACAAGGCCCATTATTTCGAAAGGCACGTGATTTTTAAAAAAAAATCTGATATTTACATGTTATTTTTTTTTAAATAATAAACACATACCAATTCCAATATAGGCTATTTACAAATCATTTTATGGTTTAGAATTTAGCCCATTTGGCATTAGTTTTATTGAGTCCAATACTAATTTGATTTTTTTTAAATAATAGAAAAACATTACAGGACACATTTTTTCAAGCTCAAACAGGGTACGTGAATTCTCAGAGACGTCTATGTTAAGATTATTGTTATTGGAACATCTAAAATTGTAAATGTTTTATGTTGCAGTTCAGTGGGAAAAAAAGCTAAATTAAGGTACATATATTGATTGAAATGTTTACATCATTCTGACTTTAAAATGCTTACATTTGGGTGAGAGGGGCACTCCCCTAAGAGGGGAGTCCCCTCTCTTACGCACCTCCAATCAGATAGTGTCACGTCAACTCCTCTCTTAAACTCCCCTAACACCTCATTTTGATGGCGGCACTCCTCTCTTTAGGGGAATTGGGTTTTTTTTTTTTTTATTTGTTGTAAAATTATACATGTTAATAAATTAAAAAAATATTAATAAAAATAAAAATTAAATAAAAGATATTTCATTAAATTAAAAAAAAAACAACCTAGAAAAATAAAAATTACATTCAAACTAGAAAAATAAAAATTACATTCAAACTAGAAAATAAAAATTACATTAAAACTAGAAAATAATAATTTTAGAAATCGCACGGCCACCCGTACTTGCTAGCGATGTCGCGTTTTCGGGCGAGGATGAACGGCAACATATTTGGCGGAGCATCGTCGTGCGGCTTGATGAATGTTTCCATATCTCGATCGTAATTGTAGTTTTTCATCGTCTCGCGTTGTTCCGATATGAGCTCGAGAGCCTGCGCCTCTCTTTTCTTCCTCAATTCAATCGCCTCCAATTCAATCGTGTGCTTCCTTTCTTTCATGGCGGTGTACTCTTTGAATTGTTCCGCCAACTCGGCCGAGCTTCCCTCGGACGATGTCGCTTGACGCTTGTCTTGCCGTTGTGCTCTTTGTGGCGAGGGGTCTTCGTTCATATCGGGTATGGAAGGGTCCACCTCAACGGGCTTTCTTTTATGTCCCGAACCTTCCCCTTCCTCACCCAACAATGGGACTTGGGCCCATTTGTCGTGTTTTCGAAGGACCTCCCATGCCTCGACATGTTGAAAACCGTTCGGAAATCTCTCTTTAAATTCTGTTAAAGCGACTTTCATCACGTCGAGATCCTTGACTCCGCTTCCTCGTGTGCGATCCTACATATTATAAAATAATAAATGTTAAAAATATATGAACTTAGTAAAGAAAATTAAAAAATATACAATGTTAAAAAATATTATTTTTACCGCTTGTTGGTATAGGCCGTTGAAAAAGTTTATTTTCGTGTGCATCGGGCACCATTTAGACCGTACTTGATGCACGGTCCGGTTACTTCCACCGACGGTGGCGTTATAATGATTTAAAATCTTACGCCAAAAACTATCGCGGTTTTGTTGATTGCCCTTCTTTTTGTTGGTAGAGCAATGTACCCACGCCTTCGCCAACGCCTCTTCTTGGACCTTTGTCCATTTTTCGCTCGTCATTTTTCCCTTTTTATCTCGAGCGTCATCTTCTTCGTTGCCCGCGTCTTCATCCACATTATATTCATCGTCTTCGTCGCCCAAATTTTGAGTTTCGGGCACTACCTCATCGTCCTCGTCGTCGTAAATAGGTAGAGGACGTTCAACATTTTCTTGGAACGATGGAACTTGTGGGGAACGAAAACCATATGGGTCGAAGGCGGGGGATTGAGGAGGAACATCCATTGATAACAAATTTTGAAAACCATAGCCGAAATTGGGTTGAAGGTTGGTTGCTTGGGTGTTGTAAAAGGAGGGGTGTGAAGGTTGTTGGAAAAAAAACGGGGGTTGTGGAGTATATCCGAAAGGGGGTTGTGATTGTGCACTTGCACCGCTCGAACCACCACGAGACGGTTGCTTGCCTCGTCCCTTAGTTTTTTTCTTGGCTTCGCGGGGTTGGTTCTCCATTGCTCGGTTTGAAGTGGGTGTGGTTTGAGAGTATAAAAAATTTGTGAAGTGGGTGTGGTTTATAAAAAATAAGTGAAGTTGTGGTGTGGTTTGATGAGAGTGTAAATAATTTAGTGGTGGGTGTGGTTATTTATATTTGTATAAAAAGTGAAATTTTTTTTTTGTTTATGAGCGTTCAAAAAAGAGCCGTTCCTCGATCCATGTGCGAATTCAAAGCGGTGAACAACCACCGAAACCACCCCCCAAATCGGGTCCCCGCGGTGATGGCGGCGGTGTTCCCGATCGGGGAAAGTGGTCACCGAATTAGTCTCCGCTGAGTGCCCCAAGTACCCTTATTCTTTGATTTTGAAGTGTCAAGGATATTTCTTTGGTTTTAAAGTGTCGATGATATTTAAAGATTTTTTTTAAATAATAAACACATACAAATTCCAATATAGGCTATTTACAAATCATTTTATGGTTTAGAATTTAGCCCATTTGGCATTAGGTTTATTGAGTCCAATACTAATTTGATTTTTTTTTTTAAATAATAGAAAAACATTACAGGACACATTTTTTCAAGCTCAAACAGGGTACGTGAATTCTCAGAGACGTCTCTATTAAGATTATTGTTATTGGAACATCTAAAATTGTAAATGTTTTATGTTGCAGTTTTACAAATTGTAAATGTTTCTGCCTTTATAATATAATAAATGCTCGCTAACTTTTGTTGAATATTGACTACAGATATTTGATATTTGAGAAGACAACAAATATTGTTTGTTACCAAAGGATATGTGCTCGCTAACATTTTTTATTTATTTGTATTATGGTGGATTTTTATGTTATTTTCATATGGTTAATACGTGGGTTCCCTCTATTTAAATATTTATTTTTTGAATTGATCACAGTGAAGAGTCAAGCTAGAATCGAGCTTGGGCTTGTTTAAGGAGCTGATGTCAAGCTTTAAGCTATGTTTTTTAGTCGACCTTGATCTTGAAAAAAGAAGAAAACATAGGCGCAAACTTTGAGTAGTGTAGGACTCAGGCCTGGCTCGTTTATACGATTAATTCACTAATCAGCTACAAACTACAAAGGCTAACTTCAGGCCACTAGACCCTAACAATACTATTTTGTAGATATCAAAACTTGGTTCTTTAGTAATGGGTCAGTCCCAAAAATCCTTAAAAATCCGCGGCCCGATATGAGTATAAAAATTTGGGCCCTAAAATATAATTTTAAAAAATATATATACAAAAAAGAGTTAATTGCCATTTTAGTCCCTGAGGTTTGTCCAAATTTGTCATTTTAGTCCAAATAGTTTTTTTGCACCTAGGTCCCTGACTTCTCCCTTTTGTTGCTATTTTGATCACATATCCTAACTCCATCCAAAAACCCCATTTTTAACCAAGGGTATTTTGGGGATTTTCATTTTAAACTTTTCAATTGCCATTTTGATCCAATTCTAAAAAATCAAAAAAATTCTAAATAATAAAAAAAATCAAAAAAATTCTAAAAAATCAAAAAAAATCTAAAAATTCATAAAAATTCTAAAAAATAAAAAAAATCTATAAAATCAAAAAAAAATTAAAAAAAATTAAAAAAAAATAAAAAAAATCTAAAAATAAAAAAAAAATTCTAAAAAATAAAAAAAATTCTAAAAAATAAAAAAAATCCAAAAAACAGAGAATCTTACATGGTAAAAAAAATAAAAACTCTAAAAAAGCGGCAGAAATCCATTTATCCATTTAAAAAACCAAATTTCATTTTAAGTCGACATCTTTCACAAACATTCTTACATTTCCACATTAATTATCACCATTTTGGCCTTTTTATATATGTTTTCATAGCAAAACTATTTATTACAATAATATTTTCATCTTTAGTTTTGTATTAATTAATATAATTTACTAAATATAAATATCATGAAATATAAATGTTATAAACTAAAAATAACATGCATATTCGTTAGTTAGTGGTTCTATCTCATCATGACCAATCATTCACTAAACAAAATAGATAAAACTTGAAAATATATCCGTCTGGACGAGGAATATATCGTCATTATTTGAATTTGAAACTTTAAAATATGTTTGTTTGATTTTTTTAGACTTTTTTTTTTATTTTTTAATTTTTTTTAGAATTCTTTTGATTTTTTAGTTTTTTTTTATTTTTAAAATTTTTTTGTTTTTATGATTTTTTTAGATTTTTTTTTTATTTTTTAGAATTTTTTGGATATTTTAGATTTTTTTATTTTTTAGATTTTTTTTTACTTTTTAGAATTTTTTGGATTTTTTTTATTTTTTTAGATTTTTTTGGTTTTTTAGAATTTTTTTATTTTTTAGAAATTTTATGATTTTTTAGAATTTCTTTGATTTTTTAGAATTTTTTTGATTTTTAGATTTTTTTTATTTTTATGATTTTTTTATTTTTTAAATTTTTTGGATTTTTTAGAATTTTTAGTATTGGATCAAAATGGCAATTGAAAAGATTTAAAATTAAAATCCCCAAAATACCCCTGGTTTCAAATGGGGTTTTTAGATGGAGTTAGGGTATGTGATCAAAATAGCAACAAAAGGGAAAAGTCAGGGACCCAAAGGCGAAAAAAAACTATTTGGACTAAAATGACAAATTTAGACAAACCTCAGGGACTAAAATGGCAATTAACTCTACAAAAAATCTTAAAGCACATAAAAAAATTATATGTATTGTAAAAAATTTAAAAAGGACCCCCCGGGAGGGAGTACCATGGGCAGTCGCCCACCCTGCCCTCCTTCAGGTCAGCCCTGCTTTTGTATATCTTAAGGCTGATCAATTGTCATAATCTTAAGATTGATCAAAATTGCCGTAAAGTAAAAACGTGATAAATATACTCACTTACCATATTAATACGGTATATATTTGAAAATCAAAATATATAATAGTGTCAAAAACATTCCTCAGTTTGACTATTGTCTTATCGGTTTCACAATATGAGCTTTAAAGCAAACCCAATTTAGCGCCAAGTTGTGTACCCAAGGTAATTAGACTGTTAGCCTTTATAGTATAAGCGGTATGAGACGAGTTTTAGTAATCTTAGTCTCTACGGGGCTCATTCTTTTCTCACAAAGATCTCTATTATTTTATGTGGTCAGCTTTGTCGTTGTGGTTCTCGTCATGACTCATGATCAATTCATCATCATATTCATGATAATCAACGTCAACAGTAACTCAACATCATCATCATCATCTTATAATGGACGACTTCTACACATACCTATGATCTATGGAGATACCAAGGTAGGCGTGGGGGCCAAGTTTCCACATACATCATCATGGCTGTAAAGGAAATGGGATAAGCAAAAAGAAAGAACCATGAAGGATCTTGATAAAGTACCAGAAAAACAAATGATTAAATTAAAATGGAGATGCGGGGTATCGAACCCCGTACCTCTCGCATGCAAAGCGAGCGCTCTACCATGTGAGCTACATCCCCATGTACTTTGTGCTCCTAATCAAATCATCATGACTTATTTGAGTTTTTAATGGAATTTTTTTACTGCTCTACTAGTATTAATGATTTAATTTCGTTATACTTCTTAATGATTGTACTGTAAATCTTGTAAATAAGCGTGTCGACTTGTAAAATTACCCAATTAATAATTATTTAATACATCAAATGGTCATATGATCAAATCCTAAAAATGTACAAGTTCATTTAATCTGGAGATGGTGAAACAATAAATGAATAAATAAATAAAAAGGAATCGATGTTTTGAGGCCAAAAACACGAGAATCTCATAGTCGTATAGTGCACACAATTTAGTTCGTGTGGTCCTTGGCGGCATAATTTTCTTGAAAAAGCCCATTAATATTTTTTTGTTTGTTTTCAAAGATTATTAGATAATAGAGTTAATTGCCATTTTAGTCCCTGTGGTTTGGGCCATTTTGCCAGTTTAGTCCAAAGGTTTCATTTTTAACATCTGGATCCAAAAAGGTTTCATCGTTGCCATTTTGGTCCAACTGACTTAACCCCATCCATTCACCTCTGTTAAGTCAAGGGCATTTATGTCTTTATAGTTATTTTTTTTATGTTTTATTAATAAAATGAATAAAAAAACAAATTTTATTATATATACACTCACATATTAACACATTCAGGACTCATACACCAGATCTCTCCTATCTCTCTCTTACTCTTTGCAACCATCCTCACCAACAACCACTTGCCGCCATCACCACCACCCGTCCACCACAACCATCACAACCACCGGCCACCACCATTCGGAGAGCAATCTGTAATCGTCGGCCACTGCCACTGTGGGAACTCCGACGAACCCTCCGACGTCAAATCCGACACCATTAACGGCACTTCTTTCCCGCATTCCACTCGTTTTTGGATTCCAAACAAAACCCCTCTGTCAATTTGCCATGACAGGGGGATTAAATGATCAATTTGGTGGATTTGAAATCTAGGGTTCTTGAGGATTGGGGGTTAGTTTCAGTCACCAACGCGGGTGATGGTGATGTTGGTGGTGGTCGGGTGCAGGTGATGGTGATTGTGAAGTGGTGGTGAGGCAGTAATGGCGATGGTTGTGGTGAGGCAGTGGTGGTGAGGCTGTGATGGTGATGGTGGCAGTGGTGGTAGGGTTGGGTAGAGTGAATGACAGTGAATAGCAGACAACCCATCATTCCTGCCGCCGTAGAGTGAATGTGGTGGGTAGAGTGAATGACAGTGAAGAGCGGACAAAATTAGGTGGAGTGACAAGGTGTTGGATTGCTGGTCAATGATGATGATGACGGTGGAAGGTACGACGGAGGTGGAGAACATGCGTTGAAGGGGCTAAACGACATCGCACCGGTTCAAGCTGGTGTGATGTGATTCTTGGTGAAGGTAGTTTGCGGTTATAGTTGAGATGAGATGAGGTGTTTGACGATGTTGATGGTGAGGCCGAAGGTGTTTATCAGCGGTATTCGATAGGGTTGGATGGTGATGATCATGCCAACAGAACGAATGAGTTGAGGAACAGGGTGACGACTTTCATCTCGGTTTACCGGCGAACTCGGTCTCACCACTCGATCAAGCACATGATTCCCTATTTTTAGCCTTGACAAGGTGGGTCTTGAGTTCGAGTTAGAGTCTTGTTTGTGTATGTATGGCGGGGCACAGCTGGGTAACAATAAAACCCAGTGATTGTTAGTTGGGGCTGGGCTGGAAAGGGTGAACGTGTGGGAAGGAGTGTTGACAGAGAAAGTGAATGTTGAGAGAGAGGGAGACATGTTTTTTATATAGAATAAACAATAAAAAATAAATGGTTAATTAAAAGAAAAATGAAATGACTAAAATGCCCTTGGCAGACTTAACATATATGGATGGAGTTAAGTCAGTTGGACCAAAATGGCAACGATGAAACCTTTTTGGATCCAGATGTTAAAAATGAAACCTTTGGACTAAACTGGCAAAATGCTCCAAACCACAGGGACTAAAATGGCAATTAACTCTAGATAATAATATGGGTTAGGATCAAATACAAAGGATAAAATAAATAAGAAGGGTAAGAAGGATTCTAGTCCATTGATCTTAGATTTGAAGGGTTGAGATTGGTTGTAGGGAAAAGAAGATAACAGAAGGGCATAAAAGGAATCATATATTTATGGATTTTCTCTCTCCACATGCAAGGCACATGCCAATTCCCACATCGATTTAAAACGTCCATAACTTTTCCATACGACATTTTTTTTCAAAAAAAAATTCACCATAATAACGAGCGTTTTTTTATCTTTAATATGAGTACCATATTATCATATAAAAATAAAATAAAAATTTTCATTTTTACTGGGTTTTTTGGCATTGTGTTAAAGGTTCAGGTCATTGTGTCTTTTAAGTGGGTTTTGGTCAGTAGAGTTTCTATACATTGTGTTATTATCAAAACCTATAACACAATGTTAATTTGAGTTCTATCCATTGCGTTTTTATAAAAACCTATAACACAATATATGACACAATGAAGATTTTGTTATATCTGGGTTTTCTATAAATTGTGTTATTAGTTCAGGTCATTGTGTTTAATATGTTATTCATTGTGTTTTAATATATTGTCCATTGTGTTTTAATAATTTGTTCAATTTTTTTATTATCTTGTTCATTGTGTTTTAGTTTGTTATGTATTGTGTTTTTAATTTGTTTTTCATTGTGTCTTCATCTGCTCTCCATTGTGTCTTTTATCTGCTGTCATTAATTGTGTCTTTTATCTGTTGTCATCAATTGTGTTTTTATTTAGTCTGATTCTTATTGTGTTATATGTTATCGTCATTGTGTTATACGTTATGGTCATTGTGTTTTAGTATGTTGTCCATTGTGTCTTTATATGTTGTCATTGATTGTGTTTTTATTCTAATTTACATTGTGTTTTACATCATGTCCATTGTGTAATATGTTATTCATTGTGTTTTAATATGTTGTCCATTGTGGTTTAATAATTTGTTCATTTTTTTTATTATCTTGTTCATTGTGTTTTAGTTTGTTATGTATTGTGTTTTTAGTTTGTTTTTCATTGTGTATTCATCTGCTCTCCATTGTGTCTTTTATTTGCTGTCATTAATTGTGTCTTTTATATGTTGTCATCAATTGTGTTTTTATTTAGTCTGATTCTTATTGTGTTATACGTTATGTTCATTGTGTTTTAGTATGTTGTCCATTGTGTCTTTATCTGTTGTCATTGATTGTGTTTTTAATCTAATTTACATTGTGTTTTACATCATGTCCATTGTGTAATATGTTATTCATTGTGTTTTAATATGTTGTCCATTGTGGTTTAATAATTTGTTCAATTTTTTTATTATCTTGTTCATTGTGTTTTAGTTTGTTAAGTATTGTGTTTTTAGTTTGTTTTTCATTGTGTCGTCATCTGCTCTCCATTGTGTCTTTTATTTGCTGTCATTAATTGTGTCTTTTATCTGTTGTCATCAATTGTGTTTTTATTTAGTCTGATTCTTATTGTGTTATATGTTATCGTCATTGTGTTATACGTTATGTTCATTGTGTTTTAGTATGTTGTCCATTGTGTCTTTATCTGTTGTCATTGATTGTGCTTTTAATCTAATTTACATTGTGTTTTACATCACGTCCATTGTGTAATATGCAACTGGGTTTTTGAAATTTTTTTGAAAAATATAACAATATGGTACTCATATTAAAGATAAAAAAACGCTCGATTTTATGGTATAATTTTTTTTTAAAACAAATGATGTATAAAAAAGTTACGGACGTTTAAAAGTTAGGGGGGAAATAGCATGTGCATATTCTCTTTCCTCTTGTAGACAAAATTATCCTTTCCATTTAATTACTCATATGACACTTGTCACTCTCTGGTGTCTTCTTACTCTTCTTATTTTTAAATCTTTTGTATTATAACTCAACCGTAATATGATTATAGTGACACAATTTAGTTCGTGTGTTCCTTGGCGGCATAATTTTCTTGAAAAAGCCCATTAATACTTTTTTGTTTGTTTTCAAAGATTATAAATAATAATTATATTATTATATATGATTATAAAAACTACTTTATCGCGAAGATTCAAACTAGTTTGTTTTTTTTTTATTAGAAATAGATCTAAATTCAAATGTATAGAATGGAATGATTGGTACGATTCCCCTCTTATATTGATGTAATTTCTGGTTTTCCTTGCGGTCCTTAATTTGAGGACTTGCTTGTGGTTTGTTTGGTGAATGAAGTTTATCTTTCAAAAAAATAAAAACTACTTTATAAAGCTAAATTCTTGTTTGAAATGCATAATAGCAACAAAAACACTTGATTTTGGTTATCATTCTCACTATATGAGCTCTAAAGCAAACCAGATTCGATAAGCTTAAGTGCCAGGTTGCAACCGAGCTTTCCGCGAATTGACCCATCTTCCCAAGCTGACTTTTGGGCGCGGAGTATTTTCGGCCAGAACAGGGGCAGCAGGCCCTAGTCTTCTGGAGTGGATTAAGAATGTTTCCGTATTTAACGTTTCTTGTTTCCAAAGTTGTAAACCCTAAATCAGTTATTATATATAGATGTTAAGGCCATTGTAATTCCTGGAGCATCTAAATAAAAGAGTACTAGTTGCAGGCCGTGGACGTAGGTCACACCAACCGAACAACGTAAATTATTGTGATGCGTTTTCTTTTTTGTTCGAGTTCATGTGTGCGTGTGTTGCATCGGTTACATCCCTAACATAGACCACATGAAAAAACACAACTCATGGCCCTGTAGAAAAATGGCTCATTCCAACATGTACAGTAGAAAGTATACAACCATAAAACCATAATACATATAAGAAAAAGATATAACCAACACTACAAAAACCAAAAGCCCCTGTCTGCACACAATTGAATTGATCATAGTGCACCACCATCTTCCAAAAGCATCAGCCATAATAGTTTATATGATTTTACTCCATTCTAACGCCTACAACTCCTATACTACAAAATATGATTCTTAATGAGCCCTTTGCTCTACAAGGGTAAAAAAGTGATTCAGCTGTAAAAGCTTCGTTTCTTAAAAAACTAGAATGTAACAGGTTCATATATGCTGTGACGAACTCTAGGTCTCGATCCACGTTAGGCTTCCCATTAACAAGAATTTACTAGGAAGTTCTCCACCTGATGGTGCAAGATATGTGATTTTCTTCCTGAAATGGTGAATAAGCGAGAATTAAGCGTTTTGTGATGGTTTTAGGAGGTTATTTTAACGAAAATGATTATGGTAAACTGAATCCATACCTTTGATTGTCAATATCAGTGATCCAGATAAAGCCAGCTATGTTGCTGCATTCAGAGGAAGTTAATAAAGAAATAGTAAGCACCGTAAGATCTTTTTGTCAACATATAAGTATTCAATATATATGCAAAACGAGTGGGCCGGGTAACAAATCGATATGAGTAGACTTTTAAAGTGTGAAAATGGATTGTGTTGGGTTGAGTTGACAACTTGACATGTAAACACTGTGTTATTCTATAGGAGACTTAGAACTTGGTCAACATATTTCCTTTTTAGACAAGTTTTTTTTAACATTTATCTGGTCAGCATCTTCATTGGTCAACATGTTTCTTATTAATTTTAATTTGACCCACTCACATAAATGACTAGAAAAGTATCCCTCTACTTTTCAATAGCTTGAGCATTAAGATTTTCTTTTTTGATGACCAGTCATCAAGATTCTTCCAGATTATAGAAGTAATGATTTTAGGGGTAAAGTTATTCTACAAAGTCTCCTAAATCTATGAAGGGTACAAAGACACGATGGATAGCAAAATATAACAAAATGGATCGCAAAATATAACACTGCCGAGGAAAAAAGACACAACACAATGAATCGCAAAAAAGACACAACGACGAAAAAGGAAAAAAACCACAATGCCAGAATTCTGAAATCTACAAGCTAAAAATTCAAAAACGAGAATCTAAAATCTAAGATCGTACAGTTCAACGAGACGGTTCCAATGCCTCTAGAATGAGTTCAATTGGAATCCGTTTGATACCCTTCCTACGACTTCCTATTTTTAGGAGATTATGTATTTGAACCTTCTCCTAATTTTAGACCAATTTACGAATGAACGGGTTAATTAGTGTTATTATTTTTTAATCTCCAACGGGTCAAACAGTAAAATAAAAAAAAAAAACTAAAAAAAAGGAACAGGTCACATGTCACTCAAAAGTACTTTAATGCACAAAACCTCCTACATCATTACATATTTTAACCCGCTACCCAGCCCGCACATTTTGCCACATTTGCCCAAAAGTTGCAGCAATTAGCAAAATCCCCATAAGACAATGACTGCATAATTGCTAGGGGCGGGAAATAAAGAGCTGATTTTAGGCACAAATTGAAGAGAAAAATAGTAGTGTAAACACAAATTGGGGTTCTTTATCAGAGGTTGTTTAATCAATGTGTCTTAAAATAATATTTTAAAAGTTTATTGGATAGCTAGGATCCGACAATACCTTGAAAGTATCTGATCTTGATCTTTGGCAAACGAAACAGCAAGAACTAAATTAAGCAAATCCCTATTGATGTTGACTGGAACCAATCTCATGGGGTCCGCCACAGGCTGTGCACCAATTGGCAGAGCTGAAGCCGGGGCCTGTGGGCCACCACCGATTCTATAAATAGCCAAGTCACTAAAATTTGCGATACTGGAGTGCGGGGAAAGGTCGTTTGAAAGACCGTAGAAATATTCCTGTAATTACAGTAAGCTTAGATTCAGTTATAATTAAAGAATTCATTTTAAGGTTTCCACTTACCCTTATCCTCTGGTTCCGTGCAATAGCTCGGAATTTTGAATTCCGGGACACAACACCGCCGGATTTCTGAAGTTTCACCACGTCAACGTTTGGCTTTTGTTTTAAAACATCTTTTAACATGCTGCAAAGTTTATCCTGACAAAAGTTTCGAAAAATATAATTATCAACATTTCTAGTGTCGCTGGTGACTACGGCTGCAAACAAACAGAACTCTCAACGAACAGTTCGTGAACCGTTTGGCGCCAGTGGTGGATCTAAGAACTTTTTTCACTGGGTTCCTATTGGTAGATTCTCACTAATTCTCACTATTTTTTTCCAAATCATACGAGATTCTCACTAATTTTTCCCATTTTTTCTAAACCGAATGGGTTCCTAGGAACCCACAAAAGTGGCCTAGATCCGCCCCTGTTTGGCGGGAAGTTCATTTGTGTTGGTTCGTTTAACAAATGAACATATACGAACAAGAACTTCCGTTCGTTTAGTTAAATGAACAAACGTGAACTGAGGCTGCACTCGTTGACGTTCATTTATGTTCGTGAACATTCGGTAACGTGTTTGGTTACGTTCTTTTGTGTCCGATTGTTCATTAGTGTTTTTATTTTTATATTTTATTTAAATACTTCAAAATTCTGACAAAAAAATATTTAATAAGTATCAGTGTATTATATATTATATTATGTTCATGAACGCTTGTTTGCGTTCATGAGCATTAGGTTGTGTTCGTTTGTGTTCATTAATGTTCATTTGCGTTCATTACCTAAATTAACAAACGAACATGAACATGTTCATTTCCTTAACGAAGGAACACAAACCGAAAATCTCGTTTGGTAAGTGTTCATGAACAATTCGTGAACACATATTTTCTTAACATACGCACACGAATTGTTCGTGTTTGTTTGGTTCGTTTGCAGCCCCATGACGTCTTACAAAAGCACATCTACTATATACAATTTCAAACTACAAGTAAACACAGTCACCTAAGTAGCACTGGAACGGGTACGGGATCAGGGTACGGGGACGATACGGGAACGAGGAACGGCAAAACTCAAAATTTCAAGATACGGGTACGGCAATAAAAAATATAAAAAAATAAAAATATATTAAACAAATTCCAAAAATACTACGTCTTCCAAAGGTAATTAATTATCAATAATCAAATCATTTTCAAATTCCGATTCATCTAGTGAGAGATCGGCAATCGATAGAGAATTAGAGATGAGGAGACTTGAGAGTTTAGAGATTAGAGAAGCCGAATATGATAGGTCCATTTATTTAATGGCCGGTTGTGGAATTTGAAAGGGTTAAAACCCTAAAATTAAATGGAAACGGGCTGGATACTTCTACCAGATACGTCCCAGACATTGGAAACGTTTAGGAAACGTCCCCGACGAGTACCCATGGTGTTTCCGTCCCCGACAAGTACCCGATACGGGTACGGCCACATAAATGGAGTCCCCGTGCTACATAGACAGTCACTATGGTTATAAAAAAATATTATACTAATCACAGTATTAACAAAATAAATCCCAGAGAAAGCTTTCACCTGACCCATGACAAGAACAACAGTAGCTTGAAACGTATCAATTGCATGCAAAAGAAGCTGCAATGAGACACACGATATTATTGAACATAACTTGATGCATAATTGCATATAACTAAAATGATATGCCAAAAGAGAACCAACATAGCACATACATCATAACCGAGGCCATCAATGAATCCCATGGTGTTGATGACCATGCCTGCTGCCCTAGATTCCGCATTCCCAGCAAACTGTCGTTCCAAAATCTGCGCAAGCTCTTTTACAAGCACCCTATAAAGATCTGCATTTACACTACTAATACAAAAGTAACTAATGTGAAAATAGCTGAAGATGTATGTATCAAGGAAAAGAGTGAGTAAGAGAACTGTTACGTTGGAGTGTTATGTCCGTAGAAGTAAACAAGAGGCATCTCAAGAGGAATCCCTTCAACTGGATCGATTGGCATTTCAATAGGGGTAGCAGCAATACACCCCGGGAGGGTAATAGATCCTTGACCGATGTCCAAATCGACAAACGTCGGTTTCCATCCTTGTTTGGCAGCCCAACTAAGAAGCATTCTTGACAACGTACTCTTTCCGGAGTCTGTCGGTCCGACTACAATCACCCTGGGACCCTGTACACAAGAGAGTTCATCAATCATCATCATGAGATGATATATGCATCTTATCAACTGACTCGACTAAACTAACACTTTTGAAGAAGACAAACCTGGGAAGAATCGGTATCACTGACAGAGGCTTTTGCGCGATTTCTGCGTCCTTCAAGTACGGCATGCACGTTTACGTAACTGATCATCGGTGTCTTTATTTCAAAGAGAGAACATAATTAATCTTGCAGGACGTTGAGTAACTAAAATTAAAATGATACTCTTTTTCTTTAAATAGAAGTCCTACCTCATCTGCTACGTAATCAGTTTCAGTGTTATCTTGCATTTCAATAGTCGCCCCATACCATGTAAATATCTGCAGTTCCAAAACAAAACAAGACAAATGAAATATTAGCTTATGAGATGCTGCAATGTACAGATTGTAATTACAAAAAAAAAATGAAAAAAGGTGAAACATGGAACATAGGCATTTACAGCAAATTTCATTCTTGGTGGGAAAATGAGCCAATTTTCAGGGGGCATTTCAGTGCCGAATATCTCAGCAGACCCGTTAAGTAGCCTGAGACGGAGAGAACTGTTAACATTGACTTCAATTCTGAGTTCACTTTCTTTCTCCAGTTTCACCTGCTTCATTGCAGGAGAACTGCCTACAGCTGGACCTGAAGTTGCACCTCCGTATGCCATAACGGACCTTATGTTCTAACAATGCTTGTGTATGCTGATGCAAAAATCTTCAATTATCTTCAAACTCCTGCTTGAAAAGGCAAAAAATCTTAATACATATAAGCTTTCGACAGTAGTCCAGTTACTTAAGGCAGAAAAAAGGTTGACTTTCTCTTTTCTTGCAATAAAATGTCAACTGTTTGCAAATTTAACGGGGCTCTGAGCTTTTAGGTTCTTAAACTTTGTTTCTTAAAAAATAAGCTTTCTTTGAAAAAAAAAAGTCATGTTTGGATGACAAAGCTATAGCTTTCATTTTGAGAAAATAAGCTTCGTGAAAGCGCACATTACACAGATAGCGATTCACGAAAATCACAAACCTAATGAAGCACTTTTTTACAAGTAATGGCCACAATTCACAACTCAAACTAAAAGATACATCGAATTGCTAAGTTGACATATCCAGTTAAATTTGCCATACATATTCAAATTCCAAAAGAACTAAAAAACCCTAGATATTATGTTTCATAGGCTACCAGGTTCAATCAACAGTACAAACACTCAGATTATGTAACAATATAGCCTAAAAACAGATGCATTCACCTGCATACTGATACATACATACATACACCATCAATCAATTTCTTTTACATCAATCACTGAATTCTCAATGATGAAAGACACGTTTAAGTATTATAAAACTATAAAAGAATTCCAGCCACACGCAAAACCCTAACTTACAGCTCAACTTGATATTTGAATTAGTGTAGCTGAAGAACAAAGGGGGATCTTGAAACGAAAATGCATTAGCAGATAAATGATATAATTAAAAAAAAACTACTAACCTCAGAGAGAGTATACGCACAAGGGTTTTGGGGAAAATGATGGTGAATGAAAGGGGAGTTGTAAAGAAAATTACAAAACTATATGTGGGAAACTATTATTAAGGGCTTCTAAAAATGTATAAAAAATTATATTTGTAATTTGGCCTCAAGAATACTTGTTAAGACTATGGGGTATGGGGCGGGGTTGGGGCGTGGGTTGGATACAAACGCCCACGTCACCACCCCAGGTGGGTTTGAGTTTGGGCGTGGCTCCTTTGGCGGGGGTTTTAGCCCGAGCGTTGGACGGGGCTACCCACATGACATGGCGGAACCTTATTGGCCAAGAGCACTAGCTCTTTGAAATTGGCTTTTTTTCCACGCCACCCAACCCACGCCCCACCATACCCCTTTGAAATTGGTTTTTGGTCTTGGGTGCCCCATAGTCCACGTGTCGCACCATGCCCCCAACCTACGCCCCACCATACCCCACGGTCTAAAGATGACATGGCAAGTTAATGCGTCTTTCAAATTAGAGTAAATTGCCATTTTAGTCCTTGAGTTTTGTCCAAATTTGCCACTTTGATCCAAATAGTTTTTTTTTCCCCTCTGGGTCCCTGACTTTTACATTTTGTTGCCATTTTGATCATTTTGTCTAACTCCATCCAAAAACCCAGTTTGTACTTAATCACCAATGTTTTCAGTTGCCATTTTGATCCAATTCCAAAAAATCAAAAAAATTCCAAAAAATTCAAAAAAATCTAAAAATCAAAAAAATTCTAAAAAATCATAAAAATTCTAAAAAATCCAAAAATCATTAAATGTTTCGGCACGAACCGTTTCGACCCGTACCGTTTCGAACCGAACCGTTTCGACCCGTACCGTATCGAACCCAACCGTTTCGACGCGAACGGTTCGGTTCGAAACGGTACGGCGTTCGGGTTCGATACGGTACGGGCTCGAAATGGTTCGCGTCGAAACGGTTCGGTTCGATACGGTACGGTTCGAAACGGTTCGCGTCAAAACGGTTCGGTTCGAAACGGTTCGCGTCGAAACGGTACGGTTCGAAACGGTACGGGTCGAAACGCTTCGCGTCGAAACGGTTCGGGTTCGAAACGGTACGGTTCGATACGGTACGGGTCGAAACGGTTCGCGTCGAAACGGTACGGTTCGAAACGGTACGGGTCGAAATGCTTCGCGTCGAAACGGTTCGGGTTCGAAACGGTACGGGTCGAAACGGTACGGGTCGAAACGGTTCGGTTCGAAACGGTTCGCGTCGAAACGGTACGGTTCGAAACGGTACGGGTCGAAACGCTTCGCGTCGAAACGGTTCGGGTTCGAAACGGTACAGGTCGAAACGGTACGGTTCGATACGGTACGCGTCGAAACGGTTCGGTTCGAAACGGTTCGCGTCGAAACGGTACGGGTCGAAACGGTTCGTGCCGAAACATTTAATGATTTTTGGATTTTTTAGAATTTTTATGATTTTTTAGAATTTTTTTGATTTTTAGATTTTTTTTGAGTTTTTTAGAATTTTTTTTATTTTTAGATTTTTTTGGAATTTTTTTGATTTTTTGGAATTTCTTTGATTTTTTGGAATTGAATCAAAATGGCAACTGAAAACATTTTTTAAGGAAATCCCCAAAATACCCCTGTTACAAACTGGGTTTTTGGATGGAGTTAGACAAAATGATCAAAATGGCAACAAAATGTAAAAGTTAGGGACCCAGAGGGGAAAAAAAACTATTTGGATCAAAGTGGCAAATTTGGACAAAACTCAAGGACTAAAATGGCAATTTACTCTTCAAATTACTTTCTCCCCATGTTAAGTGGTGTTAAAATCTCTCTTTGTTAACATGTTTATTGTTAATGTTTTTTTAGCTAAAAGTTAATGAAATGGTATTATTATCATTAATGTTTATTTTAGCTAAAAAGTTAATGAGATTATGGGTGTTGTGTTGTGTCGTGTCATAAGTTTACTGCCACTGGAGTTATAACAATCATAGCTAACCACAATTTGTTACTTTGTTTCTTACTTCTCCAGATATTCCCTCAAACTTTAGTACAATACATGGGTTTAGAATCTGTTAGAACCTCCCCAGTCAGCAGCACTACTTCCTACAACATCAATCAATCCTTTTACTTTTTTTTTTGAAGTTATATTAATTTTAGCCATCTTGACCCTTTTTTATTTTTTATATATTTTTTAAAATTTTTATATTATATATTTATATTTTATTTTTTCATTACTTTTATTTTTTATATATATTTTTTTCATTTTGTTGTTATTAGTTTGTTTTTCTTTTTTTAACTCATCTTAACCCGAACTCATCCTAACTCAAGCTCATCCTGACTTTTTTTCTAATATACCCATCCTGACCAAACTCATCTTAACCCAAACACATCCTGACCCAACAACCAACCCAACCATTTTGCCACCTCTAAACATAAATAATGTTCAAGATCGTGATTAAAGATTTAACATAATATAGTTATGGTTATTGGCAATGTTGTAGAAGGCGCTAGTCGGGCGGTGAGGTACCGCCTAGAGTTTAATCGGGATTAACCAGAATAGGATTTTTTATATGTAATTTTTTCAAATTTATATATATATACACAATAATATAAAAATAATACTTTAAAATTCACATAAATACTTCATGTTTCAAATAGTATAGTTCAAACATAAGCAATTAAACTTAAACATAACAAATCAAGTACTTAGAAATTCAAAAATTAACCAACTTTTGACCGACTAGGACCGATTTTGACCGACTTTGACCTGGACCGATTTATTGGCCGATTTGCTCAAATTTAGCCGATGAAAAGCCGATTAGCGCCTAGACCGACTTCTGCAACACTGGTTATTGGTTCGATTCTCATCTAGAATCCGAAAGAAACATATAGACAATCTAATTGAGTGTTGCATTATTTGATGATCATTACCAAGCAAGCATATATTATGAAACAGCTTGGTACTACAATGTTTTTTTTTTTTGTCTTTTTCTGTTTTTTTTTTTAAGTTTCAATCGCACCCTTATGCTTTAATTAACTTGTGTTCGTTAACTATACTCATTATCGATATTGTATAAGTAAAAAAAATGAACCGGACCGATACCGACCAAACTTTGGTACCATTGCATCTACGTTTCCGTTTAAAATTTGTTAAATATAGGATCACGCCAGCTGCGGAGTGCAGGTGTAACCCACTAGTTGTAACTATATTATAGTTTAATTAATAATTATTAAAGTTGTTTGTAACTATATGACAGTTTAACTATAATAATTATTAAAGTTGTTGATAATGATTAATTTGATTAACTAACTACCAAACTTGTTATACAAGTTTCTAATAAACTATAAATACAGATTGCATGAATTGCACCCTAAAACCCCTAACCGTCATCTACCATTGTCGCACAGGTAATGATCAGTTAATTGATCATCAAATCGTCAATCTTCATCGACCTTGAAACCCCTAGTCGTCAAAAAGTATGTTAGTTCATTCACTAGTTTGGTATTTTATGTAGAGTGATCCTAAGCAAAAAGTAAACAAGGAACTATTGGTTGATCCAGAACACAATGGGATACGCCATGCATAAGATTCTACATAAGGTGAAGAAGGTTAAGAAATCAAAAAAGGTGAAGAAGGTTAAGAAATCAAGTGATCCTCAGATGTGTGAAGCTTACGTTGCGGATATTTACGACTATATTCATAACATGGAGGTTTGTCCCTTTTTTAGTTCATGTTATGCTATGCCCATTTCAGGGTTTTTGAATAAATATTAAAGTTGTGTATTTAGATGGATGCTAAGAGAAGACCAATGCCAGGATACATTGAGAAAGTGCAGAAAGATTTTAGTGTAGATACAAGGCTGCAATTGGTTCTTTTGTTGGTCCAAATCGCTGAACGGTTTCAGCTTTGTTCAGAGACTTTGCATCTGGCCGTTTCCTACATGGATAGATTCTTATCTACAAATGTTGTTAACGTGAAGAGTGTTTCGCTTCTTGGTCTTTCTTCACTGATCGTTGCTGCGTAAGTATTATATCTTTGGTGTTTGATCTCTTTTTTATGGTTGGATTCTTGAACATGACCCGTAGGCGTTTCTTGTATACAGGAAATATGAAGACACTTACCCACTGGATGCTGAAGATTTGCGCTGCTACTACGCGAATAGTCACACAAAGCAAGAAGTTTTGAAAATGGAAGCCGATGTCCTCAAAGCGCTCAACTTTGAAATGGGCTCTCCCACAGTCAAATCATTCCTGAGGTGCGAATTGCGAATCTAAATATTTTACTACATGATTGTGTGTTACCCTTTGATTTGTTGAATTATTCAGAAGATTGACGGACGTTGCTCAAGAGGATTGTGAAGTAAGCTCCATCTCATTTTATCTGTATGCTTTCATGATTGATTTGGAAAGTGCTAATTTCTGTGTTGTTTGCGATTTATAGACACCCGATTCGCAGGTGGAGTTCTTGAGTTATTATTTGGCTGAGTTAAGCTTGTTAGAATACGGCTGCCTCAAGTTTTTACCTTCTTTGGTAGCTGCATCTGTTACCTTTCTTGCAAGATTCACACTCAGACCAACATCACATCCGTGGGTAAGCAAGCACACACTCGTTAAATTCAATATCAAAAGACAGTTATATTGATAAATAATCATGTTGCAGAATCTGTCTCTGGAGCAAGTCTCGGGTTATAAGCCATCGGACTTGAAAGAATGTGTTCAAATTTTACATTATTCGCAATTAAATAGACCAACAGGCGCGCTTACAGAAAAATACAAGAAACATAAGGTATGTGTAGCATCTATTAGTTGCAACATAGTTGTTTTTAACTGATTGTATTTATCTGTTACAGTACAAATGTGTGTCGGAGTTGGCATCTCCATCCATAATACCAATCTCCTTCTTTGAAGATGACATCTAACATGATGATGTGAACGAAAATGCGGAAGTAATCACACCAGAAGAAATCAAGATTAAAAGGATTACGAAAAAACACGATGAGAATCAACTGCTTCAGCTTATTATTGATCAACACTCATGAACGGGTACGAGAGAAGTGAAATTGAAAACGAAACTGAATGAAGTAAAATACAATTGAAAACCTCTGCTGCTTATAAACCTCACCCCCAAATGTTAACAACCAATAACAAACAAGTTTCA
This sequence comes from Helianthus tuberosus, assembly GCA_030545235.1. Taxonomy (NCBI): domain Eukaryota; kingdom Viridiplantae; phylum Streptophyta; class Magnoliopsida; order Asterales; family Asteraceae; genus Helianthus; species Helianthus tuberosus. The sequence continues at coordinate 147,522,162 of CM060400.1, forward strand.
GATTGACTAACAGACATTAACAGTTATTATGTAATTAAAAGTAGGTACATTCAAATTTTAGATTCAGGAGCCTAAGCAATCTTGATACATGAAGCTTAGTTATTGAGGTTTATTTGAAATGTTTTTCTTGTTCCGCACTGGATCAAGTGGAACTAGGAGAGCTGCTCAGTCAAGTTAGAAGTTGTTTTCTTTAATTCTGCTTTGTTAGTCGATCACCCTAACGCTGGTATGTTCATTGTTTCTTATGATGATGCACCAACTCCGTTACGGCCAAGATGGGGAGATAGGTGAGAGGTTGTGGTGAGGTGAATGAATGAATCTCATAACATCTGATTTCTGACGTGGAAATGTATTTCAGGGGAATATTACACACACAGACACTATATTTTTCCTTTAATCAACAAGACAACATAAACTGATAAAGGATACTCAGAATGTTGTCTTTGCAGTTCAGAGAGTACATAAAGCATGAAACTCAACAAAAACACAACAATTAAACTTAAGAGAAATTTACGAAAATCGCCAAGAATAAGTTTGACTTATCAAAATGACCACCTCATGCGTCGGTGGAGCTAGGGCCGGCCCAAGCCCAAGTCAAATGAGGCTTGGGCCTTGGGCCACCAAAACTATAAGGCCTCTACGATTTGATGAAACCACAGTCCATTTATAAAAGCTTTAGGGTGTAGGTTATCAACAGATTGATGGTTGGTAGTGTAGTGGTTTTGTGTATGTATGGATGTTGGTGAGACCCGTGTTTGAATCCCTGGTTCACCATTTTCTTCCATTTTTTTTTTCTTGTTTTTAAATTTTAACACAATCTTTCAAATAATTACACTTGGGCCCTTCAAGTTTAACTTTCAATTACATACGTTTTTTTTTGGGAAAAAGGCCACAAGCTTTTACTTCGCCTTAGGCCACCAAAATGGTTGAGCCGGCCCTGGGTGGAACAGGGCATCATCGATTACGAGACATTTTTTGCGTCCTTAAATATAGAAGTGACACGTGCCCGTGACTCATCTCATGCGTTCGTGACTCATCCCATCATCCCATGCGTCCGTGACTCATCCCATGCATCCTTCAATATAGAAGTGACACGTGTCTCAATGGGATACATGGGATGAGTCACGGACGCATGGGATGAGTCGGCAACGCATGAGATGAGTCACGGACGCATGGGATGATGAGATGAGTCACGGGCGCATGGGATGCCTCAAATCTCGCTAAAACAAATGTACTGAAATAAACTGAATCCTCAATTTTTTTTAAAGAAAAACGAGTCTACTGTTTTATTTCAATGAAAAACTTGCGAAGTTGCATCAAAACAGAAGGTAGACGGGCAACAAGCTGCGCCGCCACCACTTTCTAAATTGCAAAACCTACGACTTTCTTTTACAAATCCTATACGTATTGTAACACCCTAGTTTCTATTTAACGTTTATCGTATAATTTAAAACTCATAATCAAGTAATTATACTCACTTTTATACTGAAAATACGGACTTGTTAAAAACTTTTACAATTTAAAGTGATATAACATAATATGAATTAATTCGCCGCTTTAGAATAACGACGGAACAACTTGCGGAAGCTTTATTTAACACGTGTTCGGTTCTTGCTCGACGCTTGATCTTCATCCGGGCTCTCGATATACACTTGTGTTCAAAACCAACTTAAAAGTTAGTTTTGATAATTTAAATAACGGTACAAGACAAGATAAATGATAATGGAAAGAAATCACAATGTAAATCTCTTGATTCAAAAACAATGACCTCACTTTGGCCTCCACTGTAACTTACGATGACACCGTAAGTTACGGTGGTCTCTGTTTGAGAATTTCCCCACCGTAACTCAGGGGGAAACTACCGTAACAACTTCAATCCCACCGTAACTTACGGTGGGCACCGTAAGTTACGGTGGCCCCTGCATCAGCCCTTTTCCATTTTGCCGTTTTTGACACGAAAACCTCCGTATCTTTCAATCCGCTTGTCAGTTTGACCTACCGTTTCTTCCTACGTGATTGTAATTTGATTCTCTACCTTATGGAGTTGAAATCCAACATCCGGTTTAACAAAATTTCAAACGTTTAAGTCCTCGGATTACTACCCTTTTTACCAAATTTTGACCCGTTCGATTTTTTATCAACCAACATGTTTATTCGCTCTTTAAACTCACGAAATTCATGCTTTCCATAACTCCTATCATATTATTCTCAAATCACGGGTTTCTTACATATTAGAAACCCGTTTACGTTCAAGTTCATATTTTGACCCGTTAAGGGTATTTATGCACCTTCTAACTTAAATTCACTTTCAATTGTTTCTAGAATTACATTACCACATTTCTTATCATATAATTTTCCACCACAACTTTAATTATGGTGGTATACTATGGTAATCTATATAAATCGAGTTTTACCTCTTGACTCATTATTTTACGGCAAGGACTCAATTGGAGCCATTTGACTAACGTATTACATCTTTCAACTTCTATACCCGTCCTAATTATTTATCTAATCGTAAAACTCGTTCCCAAACAACCTTTAAGGGTTGTTTGTACTATTTAGCCTACGAGGGCATTTTGGTCAATTTTAGTCCTTCTTTCTTTATAACGAAGGACTTTCGCTAAAACTTAACTAGAGTATCACTTCTACTCAACTCTAAATATGCATACCTGGCTCGGGTCATAGCATCGACCCATATACATACCTTTTGCTTTAAATTTTCTAATTAAAGCAATGCAATCACATGTTATATCCTGTTATCACAAAACTCAACAAGTAGTCGTCAGTTATTATTGTCAAATGGTATTTGTACACTATTTGACCCGTTTAGTCGACATGACCATTCGTCAACGTATGATAATAGATTAATACCATCATGCCCCTTGAACCTATTCCGGATCGCGCCATGGTTCTTATTACTTAAAAACAATATTTTTAAATTGTTCGACCCATTATAACTTTTACCAAATGGTGTCTCCATTTTGATCGCTTTTATTTTAACTATCAATTTGACCCATTTGGTTGTCGAGTGAGTTCCATCACTTCAATAACATTTCAAACACAACCATTTTCGTTACATCAACATTACACGTATTTAGACTAAGTTTGTCAATATAAATTTAACGGGGTGGCAAGCCACTTACCTCAAAGCTTTCCCTTCAAACGAGCGTCCGCACCGACTTGACTTCCCGACGCCTCGCTTGTGTTGCCTAGAATATACAAGCCAATTATCATTAGAACCTTCCGGCTCATAACTAAAGCTTGTTACTTTGCCAAACACCACAATTAGTGTCTATCAACGTCTTTTAGGCATTTTGTCGAGCACCTTATGTGCATACTACTTAATTAGCCATTTTTATTTAATTAAACCTTGGTAAATATAAGAATTTCATTCTTATTCAAGCTTCATTGCTCATCACAGCCCATACCATCATACTAGTTCAATCAACTTAGATTATTACTCACATAGTTCATACAATATGTTGGGGTTTCTCATTCTAGATAGAAACCCACTTCATGATATGGCACATAGCTATATTAACACACAATTTATCAATCTTTTCACATGATTTCAGTTAGGTTTATGATTCTACACTCTAATCACACGTCCTTGAATCATAACATTACTCAATCATTCAAGAATTTCTACTAATCAAACATCACCAATTCTGAAATTGCAACTTACCTAGTGTTCGACAAGTGTAGGTGATCAAGATTTTTTATTCATGCAGTGATTACATGCCCAATTAACCCTTCAATTGATCAAATTAGATGAAATAAGGGTTTGGGGGTTCTTCCCCTCTCCTGGTCGCTCCCACACACGCACACACTGATGTGTGTGTCTGTTTAATTTGTTTTATTTTTATAAAAATCAAGTTTGGTCATTTAGGTCCCTCATGTTTAGAAGCTTTTATAAAGATGGTTAAAAGTTCTTGATCTTTATTCATTCACTTAATTACACAATTAATAACTAGGCTAATTGTTCCTAGTTAACTTAGTTAATTCCGAGGGTTATAACCCGTTTTCATTCTGAGTCCCGTTAATTCTCGGGCCTTTTATATACTTTGCTTTCTCAAAGTATTTCTCATCATTTTAATAAATATTAGATTTATTTATTTAAATCCTAAAATTTACCGGGTAAGTTTTACCACTAACTGTAATTTACCCACCTTTTAGTATTAACGGGGTTTGATCGCCAAACCCGTTTTCGGGGTGTTACAAGTCTACCCCCCTTAAAGAGGTTTCGTCCTCGAAACCTTTTCTTACATAATTTATCAAGTTTAACTCTATGCATTTGATCTCGATAATCAATTGAGCATTGCTCATATTTCAAATGATTGTTAGTACTACCAGAAAAGTATGATAATATCTTTTTGGTTAATAATCATCTACGTATCATATATGGCATAACGCAACTTGAAATAGCGTAATCTCGTTATTTCCACTAGTTTAGTTAACTTAGCGATATCCATCGCTTTCATATACTATCAAATTCTTTATGAATCCGTTACTTTGACCCGTTTAAGGGTCTTTAGTGAAATCCTTCAATTTTAACAACAATTTCTTTTGTCTTCAAATTTATTTAAATGACCTTAACCGGTCTCACTAACTAGACTTATTAGTCCAGTTACTTTTTACCGCTCGCTTAGTTATAACGTGATTCTACTTTACATTACATTTCTTGACCGTGGTCATGTCACATCATGTTTAATTTATATCAACCTTTCATCTTTGAAAATATCGCTTTAAAAATATATCGTCTTGCGCCTATCAGTGTCAAGACTTATATCTTTCATGTTTACTACTTGAATTCCTATCAGAATTTATATTTGTAAAAACGTTATTTCTTACTAAAACCGAAGTTTTAGTTTAGGATCTTCTCTTTATCTTTTGTCAATTATCCGTACCAGGATATTGACAGTCCATAATTTATTATTTTACAGTCTTAGTTTCATGCGGGGATTCTCTACTGGTTCCCTTGCTTGTCTAAGTAATGTTGGGGAATTTCAGTTTACCGGACGATCAGAGAGGCGTGTAATCACTCTCAGATCAAATTATTTCGGTGGTTCACCCGAATAATTCAATCGGATACAACTCTGATTTCGAGAAATTGAACAAGTGTATGTTAGTGTGTGTGAATTTTCGAACCAGGAAGAAAAATCATATGATCAAAACTGTCTACGAATTAGGTTTTGGGGTTGTAACTGCCATTAGGCAGTTACCTCTATTTTTCAGACAAAACAGCCAAAAAACTGCTGTTTTTTATCATTTCGAAAATGATAAAAATTCCAGAAAATAAAATTTTCTAATACAGGGGCTGCCGCCCCTTGGACTCTGCCCCTTGGACCCCGCCAGGGGCTGCCGCCCCTTGGACCCTGCTCCCAGGGGCGTTGCCCCCGGACCCCCGCCAAGGGGGCGCTGCCCCCTTGGAACCCCCGTAGAGTACGGGCTCCGCCCGTACATTTCGAATAATAATAACTCAAACAAGCGTGCACTCCCGCACCTCCTAACTTGCTTGATGTGTATTATTATTCGCTTTAATCACTAAGTCAATCACCGATTACACTAAAATATCTAACAAGTAACCCTCAGATTCTTTCACTTAGCCTCGTAGACTATTTCTTTAGGCTTTTACCTCTTTAGGGCGTTGCCTTTATGTCCTTTTTTTTCCTTTTATTCATGACCCGTGGGTCAGTTTAGTCCCGTAGACCTTTACACTGTTTATAACCCGAAGGTTATAATGATCCCGTAGTTCGTCCCTTTTATGTTTGAAAATTTATTTATTTTCGCATCAAAATATCGTTCACTCCGACTGTGATTCATGTCCGCAATCATTTCATATTCAATTTCGACCCATTACATGGGTTCATTAATATCTCGCGCTTTCCTTTATTCGGTTTGCGCCCATATTTGTATTCAATCTCATCCCATTACCGGGCTCATTATCCTTTCCAATGTTACGTTTTATCTAACCCGTTTAACTTGTTCATGTGAAAATTCGTCACTTATGAATGTCAAACTTCAATATTTGTTCGACCCGTTCAACTTTAGAATAGTTGAACATGATTTATCAAAACTTCTATTTACTTTATCTTGTCGTATTTTCTCTCTCCTCCACTCACAATCACTTTCAAAATATATTAAAAAATTATAAGGGGTGAACAATGTCCCCTCAAATATACAAATCACTTACAGATGAACAGTAACATTTTCTTTCTCCTCCACTCACAACCACTTTTTATACTCTTTATATTATAAAAACTACTCACAGATTTTAAATGGTTGATACCATATCTTGATTTACTTTTAACGTATTTAACAGTTTTATTGTGGCTTTTCAAATTTCATTAATATTGTTATTCTAAAAAAAAAAAAACTTTATCCTCATCGTTGTTTCTCTGAAAAACCCCCGAAACCGTTAAGAAACTTGATAGAAAGTCATCTGCCTCTACATATAAACCCTAACTCCCCACACTTCACTTCACCACAACAACCCATAACACTCTACAACCACACAATTCATATGCCTCTCCGTAAGAAGCCAACCCTATATCCAATTCGAAACCCTCACGCAATCACCGATGATTACCAGTGGACATTCCTATTCATCATCATGATGCCTAACACCATCGGTGCAATCACCAGATCTATCCGCCAGAACAACTATTTACTCGCGTTTCTCTGTATCTCGGTTTGTGTATGCTTCTTTTTACTGCAATTCTGCCTCTCAAAATACTTATCTTTACCTAAAAACGAGAAATCGAGCCGGAAATTGTGGCTGAAATTGAACATGTGGCTCCTCTACACCGCGATCTGTTTTGGACTCGTTTATCAGTTTGCGGATTTCTTCCCGCTGCAAATGACGGTGACTTTGTATGGTGTTGTGAGTTTGTGTAGTGTGTTTCTGTTTTATTTATTTGTAGTTGTTGATGTTGTCAAGTATTGGAAGATTTGGAGATGTGTTAAGGATGAAGATCTGCTGCCTGATGATAATAAGTATTGTAGTGTTTAAAAGTGTTTTTCTCGTTTTTTTTTTCTACCACAATACAGCAAGTCAACAAGTAACGAATTTATATTGTTTTATTTCGAAGTAGGAACAGCTAACAGGATGGTTATTTTTGTTAAGAGTCTGAACTGACAGAAAACAAAGATCGACTTATTATTTTTGTTAAAATCGGTCAAGCCGAACTCATGATTTAAGACATGAACCGGACAGAGCTCTTCTTCTTGAGATGGGATCTTAACCAATTCGGAGACCTTCCTTTCTTAGAAGGGTATAGACAAGTTGAGCCAAGTTCGTATAAGCACACACTCATACATTTCAAGCTTAATGTTTTAAAATCGAGTTCAGCTTGTGTAATACTCTGAATTTCTCGTAAATACGTTTGGGAGTTGGGGGGATACTAAATTATGAGTTATGACGAGTGTCAGTTATGAAACGCAAATACACGACACTAGAACCTAGCCAGAAGCGAGTTGAAAAGACGATAGACATATCTCGGGCTGTGAAATGAGTTACGGGAGCCATAATATATAAATTTTGATGATTCGGAGATGAAAATGGGGCTTAGCAGACCGCTACCCCAAGTATAGCGGTTCACTATGTGCCGAGCAAGGCTGAATTAAGTGACATGCATGTTGACTAACCACTGGTGGAGAACCACTACCATACTCGTAACGGTCTGCTACTGCCGCCGAAAGCCTATAAGCAAACATTTAAGGCTTTTACAACACACATTGATACCGCTAGTCTACAGGCCCTTTGATCCATCTTCCCATATGTGTGATCAATTATGTGTCTTACCTACGCACACATTTCTCTAAGACTCTAACTAAAGCCTCCTTTTCACACATTAACACCCGAATCCAAATCAAAAGAACAATACCAAAGCCAATACACAAAAGAATTTGATGAAAATGTTGCCACCTGAGCTGGAACATGAAGACATCGTTGGAATAGGATTTCGGATTCTAAGGAATGCACTAAGGGGGCGTTTGGTTCGCGGAATGATTTGGAATTGGAATTGGAATTTGTATAGGAATTAGAATTTGAAGGAATTGGATTTGGAATTTAAACATTCCAATTGGAATTGGAAATTGTTGGAATTGGAATCTCAATTCCATTTTTATTGTGTTTTGTTGTCAAATGAATTGGAATTCATCACCCTGACACCCACAACCACCAGTTCGGGTCGAAACGGTACGGGTCGAAACCGTTCGCGTCGAAACGTTACGGGTCGGAACGGTACGGGTCGAAACCGTTCGCGTCGAAACGTTACGGGTCGAAACGGTTCGATTCGAAACGGTTCGGGTCGAAACGGTTCGCGTCGATACGGTTCGATTCGAAACGGTACGGGTCGAAACGGTACGGGTCGAAACGGTTCGCGTCGAAACGGTACGCGTCGAAACGGTTCGCGTCGATACGGTTCGCGTCGATACGGTTCGCGTCGATACGGTTCGCGTCGATACGGTTCGATTCGAAACGGTACGGGTCGAAACGGTTCACGTCGAAACGGTACGTGTCGAAACAGTACGGGTCGAAACGGTTCGCGTCGAAACGTTACGGGTCGAAACGGTTCGGATCGAAACCAGTATTGGTCGAAACGGTTCGGATCGAAACGGTACGGGTTGAAACGGTGCGGGTCGAAACGGTCGAAGATTCCAATGAATTTACTTTAATTCCTTCACATATAGGAAGGATTTTGAATTCCTTTAGTTAAAGGAATTTGAAGGAATTCATGCCTAATTCCAATTCCAATTCCATTGTTAACCAAACACATGAAGATTGGAATTAGGATTCCAATTCCATCAAATTCTGTGAACCAAACAACTTAAGAGATGGAATTCAAATTCCAATTCCCTTAAATTCCATTGAATTCATGTGAACCAAACGCCCCCTAAGACTATCTCCAATGCATCCTTAACACCCTTGTCCTTACACGCCTTTACCATTGGAGCAATGGTGCCCTTTGAAGCCCTTAATTAACAATGGAGCCCTTAATTAGGGATGCATGTTTGTATTGGTTTTGGTGATAAGGTGGGCCCAGACTAAAAAAAACCCCTTTTATTTAAGTATTGTATGTAGTGAGTAGGTGATGAGGTGGAAATTTAGACTAGTAAGGATATTTGTAGGGTTGGAGAAAAAATGAAGGTTTTTAAAGACTGTGGGGTATGGGGCGTGGGTTGGCTGAAAACGCCCAAGCCACCACCCCGGGGGGTTGGGTTGGGGCTTGGGTTTGGGCGTGGCCCCTTTGGCGTGGGTTTGAAGCCGGGCGTGGGGCGGGCTAGCAAGGTGACATGGCGGGCTCTCAATGGCCAAACCAAACTAGCCATTTCACATGCCCCCATGTGTCAACTCATGCCCCCAACCCAAGCCCCACCATACCCCATGGGCGTGGGGTTTTTTCCCATTCCACGTGTCAACAAATGCCCCAACCCAAGCCCACCATACCCCACGGTCTAAGGATTTGTAAAAATATGATATGGCAACTAAGGATGCTTAAGGACGCATGTAGGGTCTAAGGTGCAAACGAAGAAATAAAAGATAGAAGTTATAAACATGACATACCAACAACATTGATGTTATAGAAGTTATAAACATGACATACCAACAACATTGATGTTTGAAGATGCGTGTTGGAATGACTAGAAATGGTAAATGGGGCATCTCTAACAAAAATTTATGTTTTCAACAACGCAAGAAAAATTGACTTCATTGATCTCACCCTTTTGCTTGGCTTAAACAATTAATCAATGGTGCACTTCAATGTTTTTTTTCTTGAAAAACAAAACAATTAACCGTATTAGAATTTAGTACTTTTGGTTCTGTTATCGGTTTAGCAGTTATAGGGTTTAAAAAAGCTTTTAAAACTAATGGAGATGCGGGGTATCGATCCCCGTACCTCTCGCATGCTAAGCGAGCGCTCTACCATCTGAGCTACATCCCCAACACGTTATCCACAAACGGAAACTTCATTTCAATAACAAAATCTCAGTGTTGTGGTTTCTGTTTTCACAACACTGAGGTTTATTTTACTCTGAGCACCTGCACCGGTTCACAAACACACCATCGAAATGCTACGAAGATTCATCACACAGCCTTCTTTAGCAAAACGATGTCGTTGCCTCATCTCCCCACAACCCTCAGCTGCCGCCTCGTTCCGTCGATGTTCCTTTTCCTCGTCTCAAGTTCCGGTCGAACCACCGCCGGAGGCTCAGTTTTCCGATGATTACAGTTCCCAACCGTCAGCCAGGATATCTGTAGATCGGTCTGGATTGAACAATCCTACTGGTTCAACTTCTGTCTATACTTATTTACTGTTTTAGGTATTTCAGTTTCAATGTGCAATGACTGTATTGATTGTTTTTGTTGCAGAGCATTCTCATGAAGCTTCTGCTGATTCTGAGCTTGTTAAGCATCTTAAAAGCGTAATTAAGGTTTTAATTTCGCCTCTATTTATATTGAATTAGTTAATTGTGTTGTTATATGAAGTAATCTTATTCATACATCTATATGCAAGTGTTTCACTTTGCCTGATTATCCAGTTTTATTTTAAAAGCACTATTTTTATAGTTAATTTTAAGGTCCGGGTGGTTAATATTGTATTTAGGGCATGTTTGGCTAAGCTTTTCAAACCAACTTATTGACTTATTGGCTTAATCAAAAAGCCAATAAGTCATTTTAGTGTTTGGCAAATGCAAAAGTGCTTTTTAAAATGACTTTTTGAGATGAAGGAAAAGGAGTTTTTGAGAAGTTAGTATTATTGTGACTTCTTGGCCAGCTTTTAACTTTTCAAACTTCAAATTACCAATATACCCCTTCTTTACCCCCTTATATCTATCTAAAAGAATGCTCATTTTAGTCATTTTAAATCAATAAGCTAAGCCAAACACATTTTAAATCATCATGATTCTTCTTTAGAGCTAATTGGTTTTGAAATGGAAACTCTAATAAGTCAAGAAATGCACAAAATCAGATCATAATTCATAACCTGTTTATGACATTCTTACAAGTGTAACTTATGTTGTCAAAGCGCATAGGCCGAGGGCGAGCCTGGAGCCTAGGCAATAGGTGCTTTAAAAACGAGGTCCTTTTTAATTAAGGCACATAGTTTAAAATACCCTTTTAGGGTTTTAGAGGTGTTTTAGGCTTGTTTAGGATGTTTTAGGGGTTTCTGACAACATTCTAGCCTGAATTTGGCCGGAGTTTGGCCTAAATTTGCGCCTCACCAGTCGCAGCCCACTTACCGTGCTTCACGCGCTTTTGACAACATAGAGTGTGACATAACAAATTGATTTATATTGCTTATTTATGATGCTTAACATAACAGTCATTTCTTACCCAACTCCCAATTCTTTTATGTCAACATTGTGTTAAGTGTCAACACTGAATTTTTTGGATCTTGGGGGGCTTCAGCCTTTTAGGATTTTGTTTGTTGGGAATTTGATTTTTTACATTTTTTTGGCTTTGTTTCCATTTTCATGATGAGTTTTGATTGTTTTTTTAGTTTAGAGGTGGTCCGATAACGGTTGCTGAGTACATGGAGGAGGTGCTAATAAATCCCAAGGCTGGGTTTTATATCAATCGGGATGTTTTTGGGGCAGAAGGTGACTTCATAACCTCTCCTGAAGTAAGCCAAATGTTTGGAGAGGTAATTTGCAGCAAAAACATTTTGTAATTCCTGAATTAAGTTCTATCACAAAGTATTTTCTTTTTAATCTTTGTGTTGCTATTACATCAGATGATTGGTGTTTGGGCAATGTGTTTGTGGGAGCAAATGGGCGAACCGGATAGAGTCAATCTAGTTGAGCTTGGGCCCGGAAGAGGAACGCTCATGGCTGATCTTCTACGAGTATAACACTTTTATGCTTATTTTTTTTTTTAATATTATGGGGATATGATTCTTGATAAATTGCTACTTCCTTTCACAGGGTGCTTCAAAGTTTGAGAAGTTTACACAATCCATAAACATACACATGGTTGAAGTCAGTCCCGCGCTAAAGAAAATCCAAAAGATGACATTGAAATGCAATAATGAAGATGATGCTGATGCTGAGGCTGATGCTGATGAAAATACTGCTACCACTTTGACTGGAATACCCGTCTCATGGCACTCGACCCTAGAGGAGGTTCCGACCGGATGTAAGGATGTTTATATGTATTAACATTGAGAAATTTTGAATAGATTAGTCTAGTGATGAACTTTCAAATGTAGATACAGGGAATATATCTTATTTTCCGAAAGGATTAAGTGCTCATTTCTTTCCCTGACTTCATTTTTTTTCTTTTACGCAGTGCCAACAATTATCATTGCCCATGAATTCTTCGATGCGTTACCAGTTCATCAGTTTCAGGTTTATGTAGTTGCTTATGCTGTTCATCTCTCTTTTTGATGATGCGTATATTTCAAAACATTGTTTTTTTTTTCTTTCAGAAAGCTTCCCGTGGCTGGTGTGAAAAAATGATTGATGTTGGAGAAGATTCAAAGTATTTTATTTTATTTAATTTACGATTGACAAATATCAATAAATTACATCGAGGCATGTACTCATGTACTCGGCATCTTTTTTTAACTTAATTAATTGTTTCCCTTTTGTGTTCACTCTTCAGGTTCCGTGTTGTGCTCTCACCTCAACCTACACCAGCAACGCTTTATCTTCTAAAACGTTGCAAGTGGGCCCAGACTCAAGAATTGACCAAACTAGAACATGTTGAGGTTTGCCCCAAAGCAATGGATTTGACACAAACCATAGCCAAGAGAATAAGCAGTGACGGTGGTGGAGCGCTTATAATAGATTATGGCTTGGACTCGATAGTCTCCGACAGTCTTCAGGTCCGTCACTCTAACATTATGCAATATTGTTTGATATATGTTTTGTTTGGACTAAAACATTAGTATTCTTTTTTTATAGGCAATTCGAAAACATAAGTTTGTTAATATTCTGGATGATCCGGGTTCTGCGGATCTAAGTGCATACGTTGACTTTCCTGCAATCAAACACTCTGCTGAAGAAGTTTCAGGTCTGCATTCTTTACTCAAGTCCCAATCGATAATCAAACGAATATAAAATTATGGCCAACTCCCACAATATTATTAGATCAAGAAAGCTACACAAAAACTTGATTACATATCCCTACCCAATACGCGGTATATATAGCTAACCTAACACGTACTACAACTAGGATACTTAGATAATAATCCACTAATTAATTAATAATGTTTATCTAATCAACTCCTTAACTTGAGTTGATCATTATCTACTAGCCGCCTCCACGCATGATGCCATGAGATCAACTAGGAATTCCCAACATTTACTTGTGATCACACATAATCACTCCGAAAAAAATACAAATTTACACCCATAAAAAATGTTTTTATAGTTTTAAAATACCAATAAATATAAATTTGAACTAAATTTGCAGAAGACGTGTGTGTTTACGGACCCATCACTCAGTCCCAGTTTCTTGGTAATCTTGGGATAAATTTCCGTGTGGAAGCGTTGCTGCAAAACTGCACAGACGAGCAAGCAGAGTCGCTGAGAACAGGGTACTGGCGGTTGGTGGGGGACGGTGAAGCCCCTTTTTGGGAAGGCCCGGATGAGCAGACGCCCATTGGGATGGGTAGTCGGTATCTGGCAATGGCCATTGTTAACAAGAAGCAGGGTACTCCTGTTCCGTTCCATTAGCATACATTATCTTTTTGTTAAAGGAAAATTAATCATGTCATTTGTTTTGAGTCCAATAAGTATCACATTTTTTTTACTTCAGTTATCATGTGAATGTGTCTCCCCAACCTAGTTGAGCTTTTATAGTCGCCCATCAGATAAATTACACACAACTATGTGAACCCGAATCATATAGACATGTGTTCCAAAAAGTATGCGCAATTGATTGTTGCCACGCCAATTTATTTGTATACATTGTGATTTGATGCTTTAAAGTACAATTTACCGATAGTGGACACACTACAAAGCATCACATGTCTATGTAAATATGAGATTATATCATCACAAAGTCATGCCTTGTAGTGATTTTACATGTTTATGCAAGTACGACAACATATGGTTGTGTGTTCTCATGTGAAATTTCAAAAGAATGGCACAGCTACACGGTTCTGCGAATGTGAGATTACATAGACTTGCATTCTAGCAGCTTCACACGCATCTGTAATGCTTGTTTCCAGGGTGTCTTCAAAGGGGTTCACAAGACGTCGTCTTTTTTAGATCACACGGCTATGTCTTTCAAGCATTCGGTTCCGTCTATTGTGTTATCTTGTGGGGATTCAGACTTGGCAAAAACAAATATGATATACCCAAGTGCACGAAAGGAACCTCCCCAACCTTACAATTCAAATTCAGTGCCATCCCCTTGACCTCCCTACCCTCCACCCCTATCCCAAAAATACTCAGATTCACTCGTGTTTATTTTTAAACACGAGTATAAGAAAAAACACCTAAAAACGAACTTTTGATAAAGCCGATTGTTTATACACATCGAATAGTTGTAATCTTCCTCCACATGTCAAATTCTTTTAAAAAAATGTATATTAAAATTTTTAGAAATACAAGGTGATCCAACAGTGGTTTGCTCGGGGTTGTATACTACTAAAGGTTCTTTATTAGTACAAAATCCATGTTGCTGATCCAACAGTGGTTTGCTCGGGGTAACTAGTATAATCAGTTGCTCGGTTTAGATAATGCCTATAAAATACATTATATAACCAACCTTCGCTTTTTTTTAAAACCACCGCTAAGGACGGCAAAGACTATGGGACTGTTGGTTTACCTTTTAATGAGACTTTTAATGGTTCAGACCTGTTACTGGTTCAGCACTTAATGGTTCAGGCTTGTTTGTTTCGTGAGCAAATGTCTGAATGGTTCAGACATTTGCCTCTGAATGGTTAAGTATTATACAGAATCTGAATGGTTAAGACCTCTAATCCGAATTGGTCAGACATTTGCCTCTGAAGGGTTAAGCATTATACTGGCTCTTAATGGTTCAAACCTTTTACTGGTTCAGCATTTAATGGTTCAGAGCTCTTACTGGTTCAGCACTTAATCATTCAGAAGTTGCCAAACAACCCCTATGTGTTAATGTTTGCTTACTTTATACTGTCATCTCAAAAAATGACTGTCACATCATCAGAGGGCTTTGACTCACAATGATCCTTGGTTCAAGTGGTTGGTAGGCTGGATTTCTCTTGAGAGACTCCGGTTTGATCCCCACTGGACACGACAAGTTAAGGCCAGGGGGTTTTACACTAGCCATGGTTGCGTGGTTTCCTTCTGGAGTGGGCCGAGTGAGATTTAAATGTCTATGATATCCATTCTTAGTGTGTTCTATCCATGGGCGGATTGAGAGCCAGGATGTACCTAGCCCAAAATGGAGGGTCTCCTGGTTTCGAACACGGATCTCTCGTGTACCACTGAAGTTGATGCGAAAGCCCAACCAGTTAATCTACTAGCCGTTAAAAAAACTTATTTTTGCTAGATTGTGTAATAGTTTACTAGAGTTAATTATTGTTTTCGTCCCTATGGTTTGTCAAAAATCACTATTTCTGTCTATTAGTTTAAAAATTGCGATTTCAGTCCCTGTGGTTTCACTTTCATAACCCTTCCAGTCCATATGGTTTCACTTTCGTAACCATTTCAATCCATTTATTCTGTAAGTACAGGGACTGAAATGGTTACGAGGTGGACTGAAATGGTTATGAAAGTGAAACCACAGGGACTGAAATCGCAATTTTTAAACTAATGGACTGAAATAGTGATTTTTGACAAATCACAGTGACGAAAACAGTAATTAACTCTAGTTTACTAGCTTTTCACTGTTCGCCACAAATTAATATAATATTTAAATTAATGAATAAAAAATAAAAAGAAAAGTGTGAATTTAATTCGTTGAGAACCTTGGGCCCACCATCACTTCTCCCTTCAAATGAGAAAAACAGTTGTATGCTTTAAAAATATTTATTTTTCTCCCTAATCTTTAAAGTTTGTTGCTAGTTTGCTATATGGCTCTAACTCAGTTAAAATGTTCAATTAAAAGTATGGGTATTTCCGTAGTTTACTCACTGGCTCTAACTCAATTAAAACGTTTAGTTTAAAGTCGCGGTAGTCATTAAATCACTTGTATACATGTAAATAAACAAGTTATAAGTTTACTTAGGTGAAAAGACTTACATGCCCTTACTTTTATCTATAAATTTACCAAAATACCCTTCTAGTTAATGGATTTTTTAGATAGAGTTAGAGGCGGGGAGCGAATTGACGATAAGTTAGAAAAATAAGAAAGAAAGATGGCTATTTTTAAACTATTAGGATAAAATCATTAAAATGACTAAATCACATGGAGCAAAATGGAAGTTAACTCTTTATATTATTTAAAACACCCGAAAACATAAAACTCCAAAAATCTATTTTAAAAGTTGAAGTGTTCAAGTCGAATAAAGTCAAGGTTTTCATTCGTCTCAAAGCAGAAGTCTATACTTTTTTCATTAGATTTATTTATGATAATAAATTATGATTATAATAATGTTAAAACTTAAAACAAATCACGTAGATTAGATAAAAGATTTTTAACTCGTAACGACAAAAAATGTATTATAGTTTAGAAAAAAAAAAAATCAAATAGTTAGGTCATCCACCGTACCAAACAATAATTTAGTGTATTTATATTTGTGTCATAGTTACGATAGCAGATTTCTCCAATATTTTACTTTAAATTTTGTCATCATTAATACATCTCCTCGCAACACATCAAACTATACCTAACGTTACATTTTTTGATGATGTATCATTACTTGTCAAGCATGTTTAAAAATTTTAAGAACTAAGGCAAGATTTGAATGGTTAAATGCTAAACCAGTAAGAGATCTGAACCATTAAGTGCTGAATCAGTAAGAGGTCTGAACCATTAAGAGCCTGTATAATCATTAACCGTTCAGAGGAAAATGTCTGACCAATTCAGATTAGAGGTCTTAACCATTCAGAGGCAAATGTCTGAACCATTCAGACATCTGCTCGTGAAACAAACAGTCTGAACCATTAAGTGCTGAACCAGTAAGAAGTCTGAATCATTAAGAGACTCATTAAAAGGTAAACAAACAACCCCTAAGAGTTTTTCAAAGCACACATAATTCTTTTTCTTATTTCACAAATTTTGTTTTTAGAGTTAATTGCCTGGATAGTCCCTGTGGTTTTACGTTTTTACACGTTTAGTCCCCAACTTTTGGAAATAGCAGTTGTGCTCCCTGTGGTTCGTTGTTTTGTTACTAGGATAGTCCCTAGGCCTAACAGACGTTTGTTTTAAACGTTAAGTCCCCTAACGTGGTTTTACGTTTTTGTTACTCGAAATGACGAAAGTACCCTCACGTGAGGGACACGTGAGGGGGCTTAACGTTTAAAACAAACGTCTGTTAGGCCAGGGACTATCTGAGTAACAAAACAACAAACCACAGGGAGCACAGCTGCTATTTCCAAAAGTTGGGGACTAAACGTGAAACCACAATAACTATCCGGGCAATTAACTCTTGTTTTTATACACCCATTTGAACACTTCAAAATCATAAAATATCTGAAATCCACACGTATCATACAAAAGATGCTTGACGATATTTTAAAACCAAATTGACGTGCTTGAGTTTAACAAATTCAAGAGAAGAGATTTCCTTTCAGTCCATTTTTTCCATTCTTATTCATGTGTACAAAAATTTTAAACAAGTTATAATATAAAATAAAATACATTCTTTCTTAGAATAACATATTGTAATTCGTAACGATACAAACAATGTAATAATATGTATAAAAGTGAAAACCTAAGAGTTTTATATTTGTATATTTACGTGTCATAGACTCATAGTCACGATAGATAATTTAGAAATTATGACCAACCCACGAAATGTAAATAAACAACAATGAATCAACGAACATGACAAAAAGGGAAAAGATTCCAAACCCACCGCCAGTTCCCACTTCCCACTTGTAGAGATAATTTTTTTTTAAGGATGACTTTCTATGTACATGACTTGTCGGTCACCGGGTTCTTGTTAAAGACAATCCCCCGTCAGTCCCGTGTTACGGACGCGATGTTCTATCGGGTCCCGGCCGCGTACGGAAACTGACATTCGCCCGGAAACCATACTGTCCCCACACGGGTAAAACCGCTGGGGTAACAGCTGGGTGAAAACCGGGTTGCCCTCCGGATCGAACCATGCCTCGGTAGGAACGATCCATCATAGGGACGCCCCCCCCCCCCCCCCGTATGCCGCAGTTCTCTTTTACACGCTCTTAGACATAATAAAGTTTTAAAAATAACAGTAAATATTACTTGTGTTCTAGTGGTTTTAATCATTTTAGTCCAAAATCAAATGTTTAACACCCTAAGTCTCTAGACGCTTTTTATAACAATTTGAGTCCTTTTGAGTCAAAATTTTAACCTTTTGAGTCCAATTTTTTTTTAACAAAATTGGACTCAAAACATTATAAAATGAACGGTTAGAGACTCATGACGCTAAATCACATGGACTCAAAATGTAATTTACTCTAAAAATAATAATATTAAATAAATTCGAAATATCATATCATATTTACCTATATATTAAAAATCGAATGCAATGAATAGTAACATTATGATGGGATGAGTAAATGGTATCGGGTACCGTTACCGGTATCAAATTTATCAAACCGGGTGTATTTTCGGTATCGGTTCGACACTGATATTCACCGGTTTTTACCCTCTAATACTGGTGCCGTACCAGTATCGACCGGTACCGAACAAGGTATTTTCGGTACCGGTACCCACTTTTGGGGATTTCGGTAACGGTATTTTCGGTACCGTTAGTATCGAGCTCATCAAATCATGTAGCAACGTAGCAATGCAAGTAATTGCACCGTTTAGATTACTTTTCATACACACAGTAGGTAAACTGTATTTCGTTTGAATGATGTTTTATATACACAACTTATTTTGCTTTTTTTTTTTTTGTCTTTTTCTATAATAAATGAATTGTAGCATGTAAAATTAACTTGTTAAATTGATTACAAATAGGTTTTGGATAGACATAGATCACATGTTTTTGACGTGAGCAGTATTTTTTAAGGCAATCAAAACACCAATAAGTGTGTTGTGTACTTTAATTGACACAACCAGAGATGATCAAATTAGAATTAAGCATTTGGTAATTCTATTGATTCAATGAAAAGATTAAATGAAGAACCACCATTTGCTTAACATTATTCATGCCTCTTTCCTTCTTCCCTTTTGCCTATATTGTGCAAGTGCCCTTGTTTTATTAAATGACACTCTTACACATATTGTAAATCTTTAAAAATAATATCATACACCTACGAAAGATATGTTCACCTATTTTATTAAATATAACTTATAATATGATCACTGTAACCTAAATTCAGAGATGTTTATGTAAAAAAATGGAAAATTAGTTAAACAATACGATTTTTAACAGGTAATGCAATATTATTTAGCTTTAAACAAGATATGTAAATCATAAAATATCCCCCAAAAAAATCTTTTAATTACACATCAGCAAAGTCATCATGTTCTTGAATTGTGGTATATTTTACAGCATTTTTCTTGTGCCTGCTAAAATGGCATCCAAGTATTTTTTTTTTTTCAGTAACTTACAATCAACCCTTATCATCACCCTTAGAAGATGTAAAAATTGGTGAAACAGGGTTCTAAAAGAATTCGCTCGCTACAACACATCAAATAAACCGCATTATCATTACCATTATCAATACCGATTGCTTTCTTCAGCAGTATGTTCAGAATCAAGGCTAATCCACATGGCAGTGGTCGTTCATCACACACACGAACTAATTACAACCCATGAACATCGGCCACTTGTAGTCATCTATCTGCATTGTCTCGGTCTAAAACTCTCATCCGACAAAAGTGAGCTCACAAGCTTCTGTAGCCTTTGTGCCCCACTTGTAGGTTCAAGCCGTGTGAGATTCCCGGCCACTGAACACGGGTCTGAACCATTTTCACGACTCCCAACACACCACCCACCAGGAACAATCATATCTGGCCCTCGAAACAATAGTTCAGAGTCGATCCTATCAAGCACGGGTTCATCTTGATGGAACTTTCGTGCAAACGGGGCGTTGCTGTCAATCATCCTAGTCATGTCTTGTAACGTAAGGTAGTGAGGGTGTTGTTTTGGAGGGTTATCCCATGCTATAAAGTGGAGATCACTGTTTACAGTTGTATTTCTGAATTCTTTTGTGTTACATATGACTGTATGAAAATAGCCTTCGGGAGATGATATAAAATTCGCGTAGTACATAAGGATCGTTCGAGGTAGATTGTCCCATCCCCATATACAAAAGTCAACAAATTGACGAGACAAAACCATCCAAGCAGATCCTGCAGTAAAATGCAAAAAGGTGGAAAAAAAAGGGAAAATGAGTGTTCAACCGACATGACCTATTAATTAAAGATCAATTATCATAAAGCAAGTATCAAGGATTAATTATCATAGAGCAAATATCAAGGATTCAGGATCAAGGAGCAAAGATGTAGAATATGCATGGTTTAGCAATTTGCATACATATTATAGCTCATGAACGTTGAATAATACTTTGGATCAAAGAAAGACTAGTACCATAACAGATAAGATGAGGCGAGGCAATGATCATACAAACTAATAAACTATCATAAGTATTTTTCTTTCAAATGCTTTCCTGCAGAACCATAGCCTGATTTACTGCCAAACTTATGCTCCATGATTAAAACTAGATCTCTAAAAAACTAACTCTTTGTGTGATGTTATTGGTGGTACAACCTATGTCGGGCCTGGGAATGGAAGTTACAAAGAAGAACAGCTGAAACACTAGAAATGGGCGCCAATGCTCAGCTAAATCAAGTAAAAGCACATGTCGAAGTGCCCATAAAGCTCTCATAGATAAACATTAGAAAAAAAAAAATTGAACTTTTTTCAATTTCAACTGATTTCACATCCAAAAATTGATTAATCTGGTAGTACCATTACCCCATACCAAATTACCTATATGTCCATATCACAATATTCAAAGGCAATCCTATAATTACTAACAGATATAACCTAAATCACTCTCTGTAATAATAAAAAAAAAGATGCCATAACAAAAACCTGTAAACAATTTAAAAGCTGTTGGCACACTCCTCCTCTGTGTAATCCAAAACACATCACTCTTTTCACTCATATACAACCCAGGATCCACAATCACAGGCTTCGCTCTTTGAAACCTGCATAACAGATGTAACATTAAATTATATATTACAGTAGCAAGCATCTATATCTCACAATTTGAACCACAAGATCTTACTCTTTCCATCCAATATTACTCGTATGATCAATAAAATTAACATCCCTCGGTAACGTAGAGAACACATAAATCAGATCTGAAACAAACACAAAAAATATTGCTGAATAACAAACAGAATAACTGAATAACAAACATTCAAAACAGAATAATAACAGAATAACAAACTAACCGTCTTGAGTAACAAGTGGATAATCAGAAGCACTCAAATTAATAAACCAGTCCCAATCTCCACCGTCTCTCAACAACATCGCCGCCGCGTGAAGCGTATTCGCCACCATAGTCGGTCCACGGTACGTCACGAGGTTCGCCTTCGTGATCATAACCACATTACCAAACTTCACGAACACCGGATGATTAACCACAAACTCATGCAACCGTAACCGCTCCTCCGGCGACGATTCAGCGTCTAAATGAACTACATAGCGGTTATTCGGATGGTACAGAGCGAGAAGCGTTCGCCGGAGCATATCGCCGTCGTGATTTGAACCGGAAATTAGGTACGCGAACCGGACCGGACGAACAGCGTCGGAAATACCGATCGGCCGGAGGTTGGTTTCGATGAAAACGGAGGTTGCGGCGGTTGTGTAGTAGTTGTAGAGGCGGTTTCCGGCGAGGGGAGTTAGGGTTAGGAGGAAGAGGAGGGAGAGGGATAGGGTTGACCCGAGGGCTAATGGGTAGATCCATTTGCGTTTGATGGTGTGAGGATGTTTCAAGTGCATGTAGAAGCTTCTTAATTTCTTCATAATGTAGGTGATTTGATGTACAGAGCATCAATGGAGTTTGGAAGAAGATGGTGGTGAGTACAGATGGGTGAGTTGTTGGATGAGGAAAGAAAAATATGGTGGTTATGGAAGGTTTTGTAAATAAATAATTCAACTTGTTTGAAATTATGATGACTATTAAACTTTAGAGTAAACTGAAATTTTACACCCTGAGGTTAGGGGTGATTGGCACTCCTACCCCCCCTAAGGAAATAATTGCAAAAATACACCCCACTGTTAACCCTTATGTCGCACTTCTACCCCCCGGACCAAGATGCCGTTACAATCTAGCCTTTTCTGTTAATGGTCAAAGGGTAAATAGGTAATTTTGGCATCATGTTGACTTGCATCCTCATAAAAACCCCATTTCAGCACTATTGAACCCTGAGGTTAACCCTAACTCAAAATTGAAGAACTCTGCACTCGCGTTCAAGGATCCTTCAACAATTACAGGTGATTAGAAGTTGGGTTAGGAGCATGGATCGTCGATTGTGGAAGCTACGAGCTGAAGATCAGTATTTCGAACCGGCTGTAATGTACCGTAAGTGACATGCAAGCTCACAGCGTTTGAATCAGGTAAAATTTTAACATATTTCTCTGTTAATTTGTTTTTGTTGTTTGCTTACAGGCGAAACCCAAACTGAATTTAGCATAAAATTTCACCATGGAGGTAATTTTGTAGAAAACCCAAATAGGAAATACCTTGGTGGGAAGATGAACTACATTGATCATGTAGATTTTAGAGTGTTGAATACTGATGTTTTAGAGGCGATGGTTAAGCAATTAGGATACAATGATAGGCAATATGGCTGCATTCATTACAAGGAACCATACTGTGCGCTGGATTTTGGTCTTAGGACAATAAAATGTAATGTTGACTTAGAGCCTATATTTGATCATGTGCGTCAAGGAGTCCACATGATAGACATGTATGTTGAACACCGTAGGTCAACAATATTGGAAAATACAAGTGAAGGTCGTATAGGGGCTAGTAAAGCCATTGTTCCAGCATCATTTACACAAAATGATGACAATGATAGTATGAATGAAGATGAGGAAGAGAGTGACGGTAGTGATCCTGATTATGAGTACGTTGAGGAAGATAATATGGTTTATGAAATAGAGGTGGATATGCAGAGGTTCAGGGCTAATGTTGAAATTTCTAGGGAAGAACTGGATGGTTCTAGTGATGGGGATCATGATGATGACAGAAGCGAAGAAGGTCATCAGCCTGTTGACTTGGAGGTTTTTGAAAGTGGCTCTGATGACAATTCAAGCCTTAGAGATAAGGTTGCCAAAAAGATAAGGAGGAGAAAGAAGAGTGCTATAAAAGGTCCAAATGATTTGCCATTCTATGTTGGTCAGCTTATTGATGACAAGAAAACGATGAATCAGATGGTGAAAAGTTATGCTCTTAAGGCTAGGAGGGATGTGTTTATTCTAAAAAATGAATTGTTAAGGAATAGGGTAGTATGTTTTGGAAACAATCCACCACTACTTGGTCCTGTAAAAAAAAAGGGAGAAGAGGGGCAAAATAGTAATTGCACCAAAGTAGGGCAGAAAAACAAATCCAAGCACCTTAAAAGGCATATCAAGCCCACCTGTCCTTGGGCACTTCACATCTCAAGAAACACGGACAAGGATAAGTGGTGTGTCAAGACCATTCGTAATGAACACAATTGTTTGACAACAAGGGCAGTTTCTTTGTATACAATGAGTTCAATTGCCAGAGAGATCCAACCTTTGATTGAAAGCAATCCAGACATGCCGATTCATGCAATCCAAAGTCAACTGCTTCGGAAGCATCAACTTGAAATATCACTCCATAAGGTCTTCAGAGCCAAGAGGATAGCAACTACGAAGATTTATGGTGATTACCAAGAACAGTATGGTTTGCTAAGGTCATACTGCGATGAACTTCTAAAAGCCAACCCAGGTACAATTAACTTTCTGCTCATTGACTATCTATAAATTTCACCAACACAGGTAGTACAATTAAAATTGATGTGGAGCCATGTGGGAACTCAGCTAGTCCTACAAGGCAGTTTCGAAGGGTTTATTTTTGTTTTGCCTCTATGATGAGAGGATTTAAGATGATTGGAAGACCATTGCTGGGTGTGGATGGTTGTTTCATGAAAGGTCCATTTCCTGGTCAAATCTTGAGTGCTGTTGGTATTGATGGGAACAATAGCATATATCCAGTATGTTATGCCCTTGTTGAGTCAGAAACAACACAAACCTGGCAATGGTTCTTGCAACTGTTGAGAGATGACCTAGGGTGTACGGCTGACTCTTGTTTCACCTTCATCAGTGACAGACAAAAGGTAATAACTTGTTAATTTTGGTATCAAAATATTGTGGTTATTCTAAAAAATGAATTGCATTTTTTTATCACAGGGTCTGATTCCTGCTATGCTAGCTGTGTTTCCTAATGGTGAGCACAGATTTTGTTTGAGGCACATCCATGAAAACATGAAATCCAAGTGGCGTGGAGATCTTTACAAGAATTTGCTTTGGTCAGCCGGAAGGAAGACATCTATTCCATACTTTAACAAAGCTATGGAAGAAATTAAGACAACAGAACGAGCCATGTATGACTGGCTGAATGAGATCCCATTCACCGCTTGGTCAAGAGCATACTTTTCTGGAAGAGCTAAATGTGATATGTTGCTGAACAACATATGTGAGGTTTTTAACCGACAAATTGTGGGAGCAAGGGACAAGCCGATAATCACATGCCTTGAATTCATTCGGGAGTACATGACCAAGAGGATAGTCAATGTCAAGAAATTGCAAGCAAAGAGTATGGGGCCACTGACACCTCATGCCACTCAGGTCTTCGATGAGATCAAGTAACAGGCTGCTGAATTGTCTGTTCTAATGGTTGATTCAGACAAGTATCAAGTAACAGGTCCGAGATCACAGTGTGTTGTGAATGTCAAACATAAAACTTGTGCATGCAGGAAGTGGGATTTGACAGGGATGCCTTGCAAACATGCAGTTGCGGCCATATGGGATATGTCAAGGAATAACATTGATGCTGGCATACCAGAAGAGTGGGTGGATGATGTGTATTGGCTGTCAACATGGAAGAAAGTTTATGACAATGTGATAGAGCCTATCAACGGGCCGGAGATGTGGACTCCTTCAGAGTGTCCAACAACACTCATCCCACCAAAACATCATACACAAGTTGGAAGGCCAAAGAAGAAAAGAAGGAAGGCATTTGGTGAAAAAGAGCTTGAGCAGGAGTTCGACAAAGGAGGTAAAATGACCAGAAAGGGAAGTAGCATCAAGTGTGGTAAATGTGGGAACGTGGGTCACAATGTGAGGAGCTGTAAAGGACAAGGTGGTGAACAATCAACTGCTTCACAGGAATCACACACTGCCACTCAAGGTGCACCAGTTTACAATCTTGATGAGTGATGGATGGTTTGTAAGTTTAGACTATGTTTGTTAGGTTTGTCAACTTTGTTGCAGACATTGTTTGGTTGGTTTGTATCTTTATCTTTGGTTTGGTATTTGTGTGGTTTGTTCAAGACAATGTTTGGATGGTTTGTAAGTTTAGACTATGTTTGTTTGGTTTGTTCAAGACAAAGTTTGGTTGGTTTGACTTGTTTATAAGGTCAAAATGTCCATTTTGGTCATTTGCAGCAGGTTTGAGTTGTTCATAACTGGCATGCATGTCAATTGCAGCAGCCTATATATATTGTGTTTAGATGATCACAGGCAGGTTAAGCAAATGTCAATTGCAGCAGCCCATATATGTATTTGCAGCCTATATAATTGCTGGTACAAGTACAATGACCATTTATAAGGTCAAAATGACCATTTTGGTACAAATAAGAGGCGGAAAGTGATTCGATTAGATTACATTGCAACATTTAGTACAAATAACATGTCAAACATACAAACTTAAAACCAAACAAAATCTAGCCTATTTCCAGTGACAATCATCCAAACAAGACCAATCCGAATCCGAACCATGCTCCCCTTCATATGGGTCAAAGTACCAATCATCATCTTCATCCCAATATGTGTAATCCCATGCATGTTCCAGCACTTCAGGGTCATACTCCTTTGTCGGATCTCCGAATATCTTTTCATAATCAGTTTCTTGTTCCATGTAAGGTCTGAGTATCTCAGACTCTTGATCTTCAAAGTATACATAACTGTCTGGTTCTTCGGCTGCAATATTTTTCTCATTCTCAACTTTATCATTCTCCTTGTCACCCATACCTACAAAATTACAACCAGGCTACCAAAACAAACATATAAGAACTTTAAAAGGACCATTGCATAAACTTCAAAACTCATAATCCAAATACGGTTACACTCTAAATACACAACCAAATCTACTTAAGCAAAAAAAAAGAACAATCAAGACCCAAGTAATCACAAAATACATCTTCAGTTTCAACACATCGCCATTCTTGTACCGAGCCAACTGTTCTTTGCACTTAGCCAACTCATCCTTATCTTTAATGCTTTGAATTAAAGCAGGCATTACCTCTCGACAAACCGGACATCCCTGTTCTTCACTAACATCAGCCCATCTGAGGAATCCACATCCTCCAACATGTTATCGGACATCATAAGCAACAGAAGAATGAAACTTGACTTTCAATAACCATTAAACACAAGAAACTTACACATCTAAGATACCGTCGACCAGGATTAGCTTTGGATTGTGACTCTTTGAACATCGTTCTCGCACCACAAGGACATATGATGTCTGAAGCTTGACTTTTGCTCATGGTCTCCTTGGATCGAAGCACAGAGGAAGAAGATGAAGACATGTTCAGCGATTGAAATGGTTGAACACAGACAAATTAGGGCTTGAACTTGTTATATGAGGAAGGGGATAAACGTTGGGGGGTAATTTCGACATTTCACCTAACTCTAACGGTAAGTGTAACGGCATCTTGGTCCGGGGGGTAGAAGTGCGACATAAGGGTTAACAGTGGGGTGTATTTTTGCAATTATTTCCTTAGGGGGGGTAGGAGTGCCAATCACCCCTAACCTCAGGGTGTAAAATTGCAGTTTACTCTAAACTTTATATTATGTATTTTTTTAAAGAGTTAAATGTTATTTTATTCCCTGTGGTTTGGGTCATTTTGTGAGTTTATTTCAAATGTTTCATTTTTCGTCTGTGGGTCGAAAAAGGTTTCACCGTTATCATTTTAGTCCATTGGGTCAACTTCATCTATTTTTTCTGTTAACGAGAAGGACAATTCGGTCATTTTATATGTAATTCTATTAACTAGAAGGGTAATTCGGCCATATAAAATGACCGAATTGTCATTCTCGTTAATAGAAAAAATGGATGAAGTTGACCCAGTTGACTAAAATGGCAACGGTGAAACATTTTTGGACCCACATGGTGAAAAATGGAACTTTTGAACTAAATTGACAAAATGGCGCAAACCACATGGACTAAAATGGCATTTAACTCTTTTTCAAATCATAGAAAAGATTTTATTGATACATATATCAGGTTCTTAGATGGTGAAGTGCATGTAATAATTTTAATTTATAAAATTAAAACTGAATAAAGACAGAATTTAATTTATACGTTTTTTTTTTAATCAATGAAGTTAACTTAAAGAAAAGAAAACGATCAGGATATATTATGCTTTCAGACACATCTAAAGACAAGTAAATATGAAGGGGAGTTTCTCGTGTATTTTTGTGTATATACAAATCATGAATAATGTAACTTTAAAACTTATGTATACATTTTTTTTGTTTACTTTGTTTCTTAAGACAAATATTATTTACAAAAAGGAGAAACTTTACTGGTAAGATCATTGTAAGCAAATAGTGTTATTATTAGCGATTAAATCCATAAAAATGTAAGTTTAAAAGTTAAATTCGTAATTTGCCCCAAATCAAATTGATCATCCGTGTAATCTAGAGTTCTAGACAAAGTCTTGTAGTCAAATAGTATTAAGATGTTACACTGGTGTCTCTCTTCTTAATTGGTGAGAGTTTTACTCTCGTTAGAGACAAATGATGATGTAGATTTTAGAAATCGGTGTAGTTTGTCGATCAAAGTCATATTTAAAATAGGGTATTTTAGACGTTAAAGTTGTATGTTCTAAGACTGTGGGGTGTGGAGCGTGAGTTGGGGCGGCGGTTTGGGTTCAACGTCGGCTACTTCACCCTGGGCAAACGTTGGGCATGGCGTTGCCCCTTTGGCGTGGGGATTGAGCCTGGCGTGGGTCGGGGGGCCGGGTGACATGGCTGGCTTTGATTGGCCGGTTCGATCTAGCCGTTGGAGGTAGCCATTGTCAAACCAAAAAAAAAAAAAAATCCACATGGTTGGTCATGCCAAGCTAAGCCACGTCACACCACACCCCTAGTTTTTTTGAGTATTACCTTGTAAATCTTACCCTTACCACGTGTCGAGCAATACCCCTAACTCAATCCCCTCTACACCTATAGCCTAGTGATTCAACCCGACTTGCTTCTTCATTGACTTTCCCGAGCACATAACATCCATGGAAGAAAACCATTTATAAAGACCAAACAAAGTGATTACTTTGTGAGACCGGAAATAAACGGGGCCTTTTTTCGTTTACCAAATATATGTTATTTTTTTCATTTTTTAGTGGCTTGTATACACTCCAATTCTAATCTACATATTTGTTCAACACAACAAGACTTAAACCTCAACTACATAAAGATAAACAATTTTGCAAAATACTTTAATACGGTTAGACCACATGCCAAGAAAACTAAATAACGGGAATATTCATGTAACAAGAACACTAAATTAATATAGACCTTATATTTTTTTATCAATAGTTGTGAATCAAGATATCATTTTCATTAACTTTTAATTAATCTATTATATATAATAAATGAAAGTTATTTGGGCCACGTGTCACTTAATTAGGGCATCCTCAGTTCTGTTTTCCCGCCCAACAGTACCACACTTTCATTCCTTTTATTCTCCCTCCGTCTCCTTTTTTACTTTTCAAAACCCTGAATCTGAATTTCCGTCTCCTCTCCTTCTCCTGTACTCTTCTCCTTTCTTAATCAAAGATCAAACCACATCATCTCATCTTGAATCATTCAGCCTTTGTAATTTTCATGTCTGATTATACCATGAAGAGGTAATATCTGGCTTTTGTAATTATCATCCCGAGCTATAGTTGGGAAGTTTCTTTCATCTTCTTCGTCTGCAAGGTTCTTCCATTTGAGGTTTGATTTCTATGTTTATAGATCTGTGTTGATTTCTTCTTATTTTCATACAAAGTTTTAATTAAACCCTAATTTCTACTCGTAATCTCATCATATGGTTCCAGGGTTGTTGTCATCGATGGTCATCAAAGTTGAAATCCGCTTACCTGCGGATAGATTTCTGCCATGAATTGGTATGTTTGAATATGTTCAGAAACTAAGGGTTTTTGTGACACCCCAGGAAAACCAGGAAAACAACGCAACTTAACTAGCTTCCTCAGTAACCACATGCTAAATTTCGGGACGAAATTTTCTTAACAGGGGGGAATGTGACAACCCTCAAAATTCCATGTATTCCGTACAATCTATTAATGTTAATTAAAGTACTTGATGACTGTGCTGAATCATTTAACTGCTCTCTGATTACTGTGTTATGCTTACATGTATTTGTTAACATACTAATAGTATCAGAAAAGTCATTAAATAGTCCGGTATGCCTTCCTGAGTGTTGAAAATTAAAAACGTTACAAAAATATATATATAAAAGACACTTTACGGATTAATTAAGCACTTTTAACGGAACAGTGTCAAACCGAACAACCGGACTTTACCCGGAACATAAAAATATTGCCAGACACATTGTTCTTACTTCTCTGAGCTAGTTAGGATCCCCGAACACCCTAACACCCTTTATATTAGTTAACACACTAAACACTAGACTTACCCCTTTAACCTTCCACTTATTACATCTTACCATCTAATGTTACACTTAACCCCCCCCCCCCCCCCCCTTGGTCATAACCGTCCCCTATGGGACCCACACCACAAGATCCCTTAAATCTTGTACATTTCCCATGTAATCACTTTAGAGATTATAGATGATCATGTTTGTACTATTGTTGACACTTTAACCCAAGGATAAAGGAATTGGATTATAAGAAGAGCACATTACCATCATCTTCATCAAAACTCACTCTCTCCCTCTCCTCCATAGAAGCTCGGCCGAACACCCCTATCATCACCACCATCTTTTTTGTTGCAACTTCAAGCAATCCAAGTGTACTTCTAGGTGCTACAAGGCGTTCAACGAAGCTCGGTGTGTTCGGAAGTTGAAGGACCACTCTCATCTCCTTTTATCCACCACTTTTCTACACTCGAACTTCCCTAGTCTTGAACTAGTGGTAAGAACTTAGATCCGTTCATTTTTCATGTCATTAGAGTGGTTAATAGTTATTTGATGATGAGAATCCATGAACACTAAAGAACCATGAACAAAGTCTTGCATATAAACTAACTTTGTAATGAAATATTGTTGAAATATAATGAAGTGATGATAATATGAAGTTGTCTTGATTATGTTGCTGAATACTTGCTGATCTACTTGTAATATTGATGTTTGATGTTGTTGTGATCACTAAACATGCTAACGGAATCAATCGAATGCACTTTAGAAGGTTAGAGACTGAAAACAGAAAGCTGTTTAGTGATTACAGCCAACTTCAGTTGGCTGTAACAGGACCGTAACTTAACAAAAAATGTATTTTCTGAAGTCTAGGTTTATGTATTATGAAATACGGTTCTAATGGCATCAGAATCATAATTTTTGGACTTCGTTTACTATTTTTAAAGTGTCATTTCGTAACAGCAGCTAGAGCAGCATTTTTCTGCTGAAAATATACGTTTTGTTTTCTGTCATAACTTGAGTTCTGTGTAGAATTAGATCATGAAACTTCTACTGTAGATGACCACCGATGTATTTGTAATTCTCTCACTAGAATTTCATAAATCGGACTCTCGATGAATTTTAAATAAATTATTCCGTGGACTGTGGTCAGAAAAAGATGAATCTGAGTTCAGTCCGGAAAATGAATTTTTATAAATATTAGTAATGAACTGGACCCCGATATTTTTATACAATAAAATTTGGATCGTTTAAGACATTCTGTAAAAATTTGGGAATTTTTGGAATAAGTTAACTATTTTATTAAAATGTCCGAAAACAGCCCGGTTTTGAATATTAACGCTGAAATGACATAAGTTGTAATTTGCGTGTTTAAACGTCGAGTATGTTATATGTGAATGATCTAACATGTTATGTGCAATATCGTATGTTTATTTATGAACGGGAATGGATGGGAAACTTATATGGGCATAAACCGTTAAAGTGATGCATGTTATGTGATAGATACGTGTAGGAACTTTGTGCTCTATTTGAAACCACTAAATGACTAACTGGTAATCATACTAGGACGTGATTGACCAACCTTGATTGTTAGCTATTTGTGAGAGTCAAACCGAGCAACCGAGGTGAGTTCACACTTTTCTATAAAGCATGGAAATTCCCGGTGGGAATGGGAATGGGTTCAGGAATAGGGATTCCTCGTCCTTGAGACGTGTTCAGGAATGTAAATTCCTCATCCTGTTGGGATGGATTAGACTTACTGGACTAGAACTCTATCAGCGAAGTCCCTCCCTTTTTGTATCGACTTAATCGCCGAGGCTATGGCGAGCGGGTCATTAGTTAATAGCGCTATTAGGTTTAACAAACCTTACACCGTGCCAGTTGGACGGGTGTGTACTAATGGACTATGGCACGTCGGTGAAGATAGACACCGACGCTAGGGCACAATTGATTTTTGTTAGTAGTCGATATAATAAACGAGTCTGGTAGTTTAAAATAATGGGGTAGCTCCCCACGGCCGGAGTGCCGGGCTGGATAGCCAGGGAAGGTGAACATGGGATGGTTAACTAATAAACGTTTTCGAACTATGGGGTGACCCCCACGGCTAGATAGCTGATTAAGATTAAACTACGTTTTTGGAATCAACTCTAAAATGGACAACCAGCCGTGAACTCACTCAACTTTGTTGTTGACTCGTTATTACATGCTTTGCAGGTCGTTAGATGCTATGGAGCTTGTGCGAGGAGAAGGTCATTGTGGGATACGGACTGTTATGTTCCGTGCTTAATATTTAAATCCTTATGAACTTATTAAACCTATGTTTTGGACTTTAAACTTATGAACTATGGACTTATGTTTTGGTTTCACGTTTTATGCTTCCGCTGTTTAAAATGAACATGGTTAACTAGCTTTGGTCACAAATCGTATTGTGGTTGGTCTTATTTACTTAATTACGTTGTTCAATATGATTGGTGGCTCGATCCTGGTCACGTCACGCCTCCAAGCGGTGATACTCCGCAGGGTGGATTTTGGGGGTGTGACAGTTTTTTTCTTAACGGTGATGATATGAGTACAACATCTGTTGATTATTGATCTTTAAGTATGTTCAGCGATTATTCTTTTTGAAATTAGGGTTTCATTTCCAGTTCCCGAAGTATTATATGTTTGTAACAGCAGTGGTTCAGCATCTACAGTGGATTCAACATCAGGTGTTTGCTATTATTGTTTGATGTTGTTTGCTATTGTTGTTTGATGTTGTTTGCTATTATTGTTTGATGTTGTTTGCTATTATTGTTTGATGTTGTTTGCTATTGTTGTCAAGTAAGGTAAAAATGGCCATTCTAATTACCTGAATATTGCGTATGATATCCTTTTAATTTTAATTGCCCAACAAGTTTTTTGGTTTGTTTCTTTCATATTTCCTTATGATTTGTATGCTATTACGGTTTGATTTTATATTGATCATCACATTAATGGTGAGTACTCAAGAATATTGGATGGTTTTATTAGTTTTATTTTGGGTATTTTTGGATGCAGTTGAAGGGATCATTTGAGTGAAATGAATGTTGATTTATCAGATGATGCAGTTGAAGTTATCTTAAATAAGGTAATAATTGTATTACATCTTTGTTGAAAAATAGAATTGATAAATTTAGGGAAAGTGAGGTTGAAAGATGTTAACCCAACAGTGGAGATCTCATTCTACATGTTCGATAAATTAAGGGTATTCTCATATAATTCTTCCTCGATGCTTCCAATGAAGCGGCACTTTGGACATCTGTTGTCTTCAAACTTCTATTATCTATTCTATCTATTATATATAATAAATGAAAGTGATTTGGGCCACGTGGACCAAATCACTTTCATTTATTATATATAATAGATAGAATAGATAATAGATAATAGATGTTTGAAGAACAACAGATGTCCAAAGTGCGGATTCTTTGGAAGCAGCCGGGAACCATTATATGAGAATACCCTTAATTTATCGAACCTGTAGAATGAGATCCTCCACTGTTGGGTTATCATCTTTCAACCTCACTTTCCCTAAATTTATCAATTCTATTTTTCAACAGGGATGTAATACAATTATTCCTCTCAATCAAATAGACCGACCCTTGGTTCCTCTCAAAGTGTTATGTGTAGGTCCACCCGGAGGATCGAGTAACCTCTATTCCCTGTTTTCCGACAAACCCGAAAGTGCGGAATCCAAACGGGTAAGTTAAACCAAGTTACGAACACAAACACAAAGATTCAATGATTAACACGCAATGTATTAATACTCTGAAACGGTTACAATGCAATGTTTACAAGATAAACCTATAAACTCTCTGTTGTGTGTGTGTTCTCTCCGAAATCTATTCAGACTTCTCTATCTGTGTCTGTCTGTTGTGAGTGTATATATAGTAAAGCCATAACAAAAACAAGATGCCCACGAAAACCCATTGACGAAATCAGATCATCATGACGAAATCAGGGTGATTTCGTCACCTCAGGGGATTTCGTCCCATGTGTTTTCGTCCTTAGTGGTTTTCACCTAAAGTGTTTCACCACAAGGACATGGACGAAATCCATATGAGATTGGGCTTTGGTCTTCATGTTGGGCTTCAGGGACTTCATCATGTATGTTGGGCTTTGGGCCTTGACTTGGGCTTTAGAACAAACAAACAACAAACAATCATAAACTATAATCTATCATGCATACTGCACACACGCAGTTGCATGAACATCGTACGATACAAAGTAAAAAGCATACCGAGTCAAGACAGGAGGTTGTCTTGACTACGGCCTTCACTTCGTAGCCGAGTCGAACCGAGCCAAGCCGTATCCACTTAATATATATCAACAAACTCCCCCTTGGATGCTGCTCGTGAGGTTCGTAATCTCATTCTCCATCTCTTGATGGTTCATTCTCTCAGAAAGGATCTTCAAAGGCTTCACGTGTTGCATGTAGAAAGTGTATTAACAAACTCCCGCTTTCATTTAGGAAGTGTATCAATAAACTCCCCCTTTGATTATGCTTGTGAATCTTTTGATTTTCGATAATTTAGATCCTTGTGGTGTTGATGATTGATAAGCGGCAACTCGATCATCTTTATCATTTGAGTGCCTTCACGTCGTGTCTTCATTCCGAAGCTTGTCATCGAACATGTTCTCCTCGCCTTTAGAATCTGCACATGCAAGAAAGCTAAACGCGCAATGAGAACAAACGCTTGGAATATAGTTAACATTTAACAAATAACACACATGTGACCATGTTTTCAACTACCGTCCGACAGTTAGTTTGAAAAGTTAACAGATTTTTCAATTTTGATTATTAACTTTCAAAACTTGTAAACTCTGACCGTTTATGAAGATTCAGTCGTTTTGGTTTTCAAACAGATTTCAGGCAACGAAGACTTGAGTTCCAACATCGGTTAATCAAAACTAAAGTAGAAATAAAATCTTTTTGACTTTTATAAAGTTTATATTAAAACACACCTAAAATCTTTTTGGCATTTTGAATATTTCAAACTTGAAGACTGAAAGCAGTAAATAAATATATACAGAGTTGCAGAAACTAAGAAAAGTAAATATATACAAACATTCTTTTTACGAGTTTCGAGGGTAAGAGAATCATATCAGTGTACGGTCACGCCAAAACGCTCTTGTTGTTCTTTTTGTTAACAATTAGATAAACATCCTATAACGATTATCGGTATTGTTATCCACATAAGCTCAACTTATCATATGTAATCATGGTGAGGGGATACGTTAAGGTATGATTTATACTTACCGACCGGTGTTCATCCACATCACGACACATTCCCGTATCAAGGTATGCACGAGAGTTCATCTTACTGGTGAGTATACCGTTTATCATCTGTTTTGACGTATGAAAATGTGAGAAACTCACTTATTTTGAATGAAAACAAGCCCTATGTGATAGAATCACTTATTGATGAGGAACTTGATTTTCAGATGCATGAAAGGCACAAGAGCAAGTCCGTGAACAGGTCAGTACTTTCGTACAGCAAAGAGACGAACTTGACTCCCGGATAAATGTGATATATTATCACTTGTTTTGTGGACATGTGATTGTTGATCACTTATTGAGGTCGTATGCAGTATGTACACGTATGTATGATATCATGGAAGATCTAGACTTCGTCTCCGTTTGTTTCGGTAAAAGAAACAACCATGATACCCAGATGATAAACAGCATAAAGACCACATATCTCAGAACCTCGGCAATCTCTCAAACGAAATTTCGGTACTAAGACCATATGCCAATGAATGGTTCCCACCTGGTCTTCAGTCGATTTAAGTTTATATCACCCTGCACACTTTAAGATGATTGTGAGCCTACCGATACATCTTATATAGAGCTGCTTAACATTTTTCATTTTGCATTTCAGTTTAAAAAGGTTTCAACAGACCACTGATGTACTATCATTTTCTCTTTTGCTTGCCAGGAAACTCATTTTTGTTTTTCTATTGTTTTTGGGTTTAGAAATTTTTCGATGTTTTTGAATTTTCAAATTTTGGATTTACTCCCCCTAAAATCAACAAACTTACAATAATTTAAAAACACAAAGATATTTACAAAAACGATTTTCCGATGTTGATTACTCTTGCTTGACCTTAATGCTGTTTACCAATAATAAAAAGTCAAATCTTGATTTATCAAATGCTTTGGTAAAAAGGTCGGCACGTTGGTCATCGGTGTGGACCTTAACAACATCGATTAGCCTTTTATCAAAGCAATCACGTATGAAGTGATACTTAATTTCGATGTGTTTGGTCTTTGAATGCTGCACAGGATTTCGATGTGTTTGGTCTTTGAATGTTTCTTAATATAGAGAGAGAAGGGATGTAGGGATTGACTTCTTTGGATGCAGCCATCATTCATTAGAAAAAAAAAAGAATATTATTTTTACATGGCACTATTATGGTTAACATAAAAGAAACAGAATGTTTCACATGGGGTTCGATAGGCACATGTAAGCCGCCATTTAGAGAATCAATATATATCACTGTCATCACGTGGAGCATGGATTTTTGGAGAACATTAAAGGCATGCATCGTCGCCGACGTGGATAAGGGCCGTCGCCGACGGATGTTGGAAAGATCCGTCGCCACATCTCACCGTAGACAGCAAGACAAGCCGTCGGCTGAAATTGGGAAAGCATGCACCGTCGCCGACGGCCTGAAGCCCCGTTGGCAACGGCTTCTCTATTTGTCCGACGTGAAATCTTGTTTTCTTGGGTTGGGAATGATCTAAAAAAGGCTTGGTCATGAATTACGGGAGTTACAATTTTCTTGGGGATTTTTGAATTCATCTTGGGGGGAGCCATTACCATCCATCTTTCACCTACCATTCCATTCAATCAATCATCACCAATCTCTAACCCGAATCATCATCATCCAACACAATCAATC
The DNA here is from genome assembly GCA_030545235.1 of Helianthus tuberosus. Taxonomy (NCBI): domain Eukaryota; kingdom Viridiplantae; phylum Streptophyta; class Magnoliopsida; order Asterales; family Asteraceae; genus Helianthus; species Helianthus tuberosus. Next base: position 147,559,044 of record CM060400.1, read on the forward strand.
ATCAAACCCTAGTTCACCAATCCATCATCTTTCTCATCATCACCATTCCATAAACCCTAATTCTCCATCATTCCTTCATCCTACAAGCTTCAAGATGACTCCATCCGCATTCCAAGCATCCGGTGATCAAGTTGCATCAACCATGAGCGGCTAATCATCTCGGTTTCACCCCGGCGTAGGTAGTTGTTAATTTTAGGGTTTCAATTTGTTCTTGTTTCAACTTAGTGACAATTTGTGTTTGGTTTTTGAAACTTTTGACAATAGTATTACATTTGTTACGAATTCGTGAATTGTCGAACGATGTTAAAAGTTATGACTTTGCGAAACGGTGATATGTAATTGTACGTTGTCGTTGTTAGGATTTACTTGTGTTGATTACAAAGTGTCTTTTTGTCCGTTCTTCGGGACATTGATAGCTAGTAGCACCTAAGTCACGGTACACTAAATCCGTTAATCGAATGCATTTGAGTTGAATCTAAAACTTGTAGAAACCCTATGTTAGCAATTACCGAAACCGGGTGTGATTCCTTTTTATTATTATTGTTCTAGTAACCATTTTCTCGTAATCGTTAATCATTAGTTGTTCATCAATTTAATCAATTCAATTAGTCTAAGCTCATATCTCTTAATTAAACAAAAATACAAAAACATTCTAGTAAGCTTCATAATTGTGACAATTCTTTATAATTCAGTCAAATCCATACACAAACCACATACTCTTCGTGGTTCGACCCCTTGCTACCACTAGCTATTTGTTAAGGGTAATTAGGGCTTATAAATATTATCTTTGACCGGAGCGCGACACTCCGATCACTTGATTTTTAAATTCAGTACCATTGTCGCTGCGTATCCGTCTAACCTTCAACTTATACAAATTCTCAATCTGAACAATCAAGTTTTTGATAATACCGAAAGTTGCACTCTTGTGAGCCATAAACGCCACCCAAGAAAATCTTGAATAATCATCCGTTATTACGAGGCAGTATTGATCATTCCTGATGCTTTTGTGCTTGACAGGACCGAATAAATCCATGTGCAAACGTTCAAGAGGAACTACCACCGTGTTGATCTTCTTTGTCAGATGTCGTTTCTTCGTTTGCTTTCCTTTTTGGCATGAAACACAGACGTCTTGAAGATGGAAATTTTTCAGAAGAACACCATTCACTAATTCATTCGACACCAAATGATTCATTTTCCGTAAGTGAATGTGACCCATACGTCTGTGCCAAGAGATTGAGTCTTTTTCCATGGCTTTGGAAATGAAACAAGTTGCTTGTGCGGTCGTTGTAATTGCTTGGCTCATATCAAGGATATATAAATCGTTTATCCTTGGAGCTGATAAGAGAATCCATTCTTTTGGAATCTTATAGTGTTCCCGGTTATCAATCGCCGGAACATGTGAGTGTTCATACGGAAAATTCGGATGACGGGGGATATCATGATGATAGGGCTAACGATGACGAAGATTGGGGCTACATGAATAGGGGAAATGTCTACAACGCAAGAAGATATGATGATGAGGAAGTTGGCTACCAATATGCCAATTACGTTGGGGACGACGAATACGGTTACGGAGGTGGAAGAAATGATGGTTATGGGAACAACCGTCAACCACGAAACAATGACCAACGGAATCGGAATGATGGGTTTTATAACAACAACAACAATGCAAACCCTAACCGGATTCCTCGTTTCGTGGGAGGTGGTAACCCAAGGGATAATCGAAGAGATGATCGAAGAGGTGAAAGACGGGATAATAGAAGACCGGTTGATCAAGAAGTTAATGGTCCACATCGTCGTCAACGACCTCCACGGGGAGTGAATGATCGTTTTAGGCCGGTTGTCACCGAGAACGACTCACCAATCGTTTGTGAGAGGAGGATGTTTGATTGTAAACCACATTACATCAACATACTTCCTCATTTTAATGGAAGATCTAACGACGAACCGTATACACATTTGACGGAATTTTCTTCGGTTTGCAACACTATCGGGGGTCACAACTTTGCTTTAGAGGAGGTCAAACTTCGACTATTCCAATTTTCACTGAAGGATAAGGCAAAGCAATGGTTCCTCACTCTTCCCGCAAATAGTATTCGCACTTGGGGAGAAATGCAACAAGCGTTCCTTGATGAATACTACTCAATGGCAAAGACCGATGATGCTCGTGATGAAATTAGGTCTTTTCGCCAATTATCGGGCAAACCGTTACATGAGGCCTTTACAAGATTTAGAGAAATGATGTGAAGATGCCCTCATCATCAAATCGAGAAGTGGGAGTTGGTTAAATGCTTTGTACGGGGTCTAGATGACAATACATGGAACCGACTTGAATCCACAAGCAATGGGACCCTTCTAAGTAACCATGAAGACGATGATTGGGAGTTTTTGGAACGAATGAGCAAGCGTTCGAAGGAGAAAGAGTCGGCCGACCGAGCCAAAAAGCACCCTACCTCAAGGTCTTGGCCCGATCGTGATGCAAGTTCTAAGGATCGGATTGATACGTTGGAGCGGGAATTGGCCCGCATGAAGAAGAAGGAAGTGGGTGCGGTACAATATAGCGTATGTGAAGAATGTGGTGACATCGGTCACCGGACCGAGAATTGTCAAGCCACCGTGGAGGTGAATCAAGTGTATGGGGACCGAAGGCAATATGATATGAGCTCCAACACTTACCACCCCGGGTTGAGGAACCATCTTAACTTTAGGTATGGTAATGCCTCCAACCAAATGAACCCGAATTTCCAATCGGGAAATCAAGGCGGGTATTCGCACCAAACTCGCCAAAGAGGTTACAACCAAGATGGTCATGGGTCAACGAATAATCAAGGAGGTGGCGATGATTTGGGTGCCAAAATGGATGCTTTGTTGAATGTGCAAAAAGAATCTCACCATGATATCAAGGAGATAAAGAAGACAAACGAGATTCGGGATAAAGCACATGAGGCATTGGCAAAGCAAGTGGGCCAACTCGCGGAGGAAATGGCTCAAATGAGAAGAAGCACGGGAAAGCTTCCAAGTGACACTACAGTGAACCCGAAGCATCAAGGTTTTAGCACAAGCAACGTGAGGGATGCACGCGTTAGCGCGGTAAGTATTCTTTTAAATGATGAAGTTTGTAGTGTTGAAAGCATTCCACCACCACAATTCGTTGATGGTGTAGTGGAAAATATAGGTGAGGAGCCGGAAAGTGAAAATGAACACGAAACGATTTCACAAAGTAAAAATGAAAACGTAACTAAAAATTCTTTTTGTGAAAATTGTTTAAATCAACTTAACCCGCTTAATGCATCGAAAAGTGAAGAACGGTGCCCACCGAAGGACGAGGGGTGGGAAAATTTTAAGCAAGCTAAAATTAATTTACCGTTACTAGATGACATTAAAAAGGTTCCGGCTCATGTGGAATGCTTAAAGGAGTTAAGCATCGAGAAACGGCACAACAAATTACCCAACCCGGTTGATTTGATATCTCATGTGAGTGCCGTTTTATCGAGTGCCCTTCCCCCAAAAGCTCAAGATCCGGGAGATCCTCTTATTCCAATTCAAATTGGAACATTTAAAATTGAGAGGGCGCTCCTAGATCTTGGAGCTTGTGTGAGCATCTTGCCCGGGAGTTTGTATGACCAATATGATTTTGGTCCATTAAAAAAATTTGATACTCCCGTGGTATTGGCCGATCAGACTCCCACGCATCCAAGGGGGATGGTGGAGGATGTGATTGTTAAGGTGGATGATTGCTACTACCCAGTTGACTTTTTGGTAGTAGACTATATTGGGTGTGTTGGGGACACCCAACCGATAGTCATACTGGGTAGACCGTTCTTGGCAACTGCTAATGCCATAATAAATTGTGCAACGGGAACGGTAAGCATGAAGTTTGGAGACCGGGAATTAAATTTAAATGTTTTTCCAAAATTTACTAACCCACTCGGTGAGGATAAGTGTCCTAAAAAGGACATGAATCCAAACAAAAAGGTTTGTGCTATGGTTGGTAGGTTTGGAGAAACAAAGAAGAAGACGGTCAAGAAAAAGAAAGCAAAGAAGTCGACTCTAGAAAAGAAAAAAGAAGAGGAGGTGAGGAAGTTTGGACCGTTTGGCAACAAATGGTACGAATCACCGGTGGGTGATTTTAAGGAGCTCGTGGACGGCAAGCATGCCATTCGACCACCATGAGGTGGTAAGTTAATTGTTGTTGTATATTTTATTTCGCATTTCGTTTTAGTGTTATCCGTAGTTTATTTAGTATTGTTGTTGTTGTATAATTTTGTTATTTCGTTTTAGTAGTTTAATGAACGTTGTGGGTGTGTTCCCTATATAACCCTCACGAGACCTCTCGTCCTCCCAAGCTATTGGGGGGTTTAAAAGGGCTTGTTGCATAAGCTAAATGCAACCGTGATTCCTACGAAAGTGAGTTAGGCTTGTTATTGTTGTAACTTATTTTTCCACAAAAATCAAGGTAATGTAACGCATGACTTGGTAACACTTTTATAAAAATGGTAGAACTAACCACCTAACAAATTTCAATGGTTGTGAGAAGCATGCTTCTACACAAGGGTTAGAATTTGTAGGTACATGATGTTCGAGAGACAACCGTTTTTATGAAGAGAAGAAGAAGATATGGGCATCAAGCGACAAAAATCAGGTGCATGCGTTTCCGTTTTACCTTGGTTCTTAGTTTAGTAATAAGTGGATTGTATTTTGTATTTTCTTTTTCCGGGGTGAAATTTGGGGGGAGGTTAGTCGTGTCACATCCCTTGTGCGTTTTAAAACTCTAGTTTCTACACATTGAGGACAATGTTTACCTCAAGTGTGGGGATGGGGGAGTAGTAAAAGTTTTCGATTTTGACCCGTTCATTTAAATACTACACATTGAGGACAATGTTCACCTCAAGTGTGGGGATGGGGGAAAATTTCAAAATTTTTTCAAAATTTTTTGTCTCAAAAGCGATCTTAAAAGCACAAGTAACCAAGTCAACGAGGGATATCACAACCCATTTGGTCTTTTGTCATGGTCAAGTTCAAATTAATAAGCATAACGGGTATTTAGCGGGTGGTTATTTGGGAATAATTCGCCTAAGGAACTAGCATTTGATGCATATCACATATCGTACCCTTATACGTGAGGTTTTGAGCCACTTTCATATCATAGATTTACATTTACATGTTTCTTTGTTTGAGTGGACCATTAGTCGCGTATTGTAGAACTTGCAACTTTTGATACGTTTGAGACCATAGACCGAATACAAGCACGAGAATGATTAAGGCATTAGGTAAACCTTTTCCTTTTACACCATTTTTATATCCCTACCCAAAAATTATCCCCTAGTAGCCAATTTTGAGCCTAAACCTTTCGTTTGACACCCCACTTAGCCCATAACCATAAGCCTTTTCTTTTTAAACCCGTGTGATGAAAAATTCGATTATAAGAGCTTAAGTTGTATAGTTGTGATTCAAAAAAAAAAAAAAAAAAAAAAAAAAATTCAGAAAATGTTATGAAAAAAAAAAAAAACACAAAAAGATGTGTTAGTAGTTGTTGAATAAAAGGCGAAAGTTGTAGCCTCATAGTTGATGTTTATATTTAGTTTTGTTTAGTTTAGTGGTTTGTAATAAAAATCGAATTTTCATCACCTTAGCTACTTTAAATATCCCATTTCCTACCTTTAGCCTAGCCCCGTTACAACCCTTACAAAGACCTTATGACTTGTGCTTAGTATTCGTGATCAGTGGTGGAGAATGATTGAGTTGCAAGCCTATGCGGGTACGTGTTCTAATCGGTTTTGAGCGATTAATTGATTGAAGTGCTAATACATTATACACATTAGCCAAATTATAAGCCGAGTAGAGAGAACATTGTGAGGGATGTGCATAACTTGCTAGTTTTACGGGCGGGTTAATCTTGGATAACCATTGTATATGTGAATGCTCACTTTAACGTTAGATATTCTGTAAATTGTAAAAAAACGTTTGAACCGGGTATGACATTAAACCTTAACCTTAGTCTCGGGAATGGGATGTGTGTTTCTTGTTCGACCCACGTGAAAGTGAAAAATAGATTTGCTTGAGGGCAAGCAAACGACAAGTGTGGGGATGTGATGGAGAGTGTGAAACATGGGTGTTTAAGTGTTTATTCTACGTGGTTTAGCTTGTTTTGCACGATCATATGCTTGGAATTGTTTTATTGCGAGTGATTGTATATTTGCAGACAAAACAAGTGAATTCGATGAAGTTACGGAGTTTAACGATGAAGCGGAACACGTGATATTAATAAAGGATCGATGATGGCAGCCATTAAACATTAATTTGGAACTCTCAATTCATCCTTCATTATTCACGAATTTATTGGCAGCACATATTAATAATTGGAGCTATTAATTCATAGTCAAACATCATCATCAATTAAGTGACACTACACCTTGGACTTCTTGAGAAAACCATATCTACCTCATCATCAGAAAAGGACATCATAGTCACGTGAAAGAGGAAATTGGGTTTGCTTTCTTGGGAATAAGATAGTCAACATCATCATTAATATAGAGAGAGAAGGGATGTAGGGATTGACTTCTTTGGATGCAGCCATCATTCATTAGAAAAAAAAAAGAATATTATTTTTACATGGCACTATTATGGTTAACATAAAAGAAACAGAATGTTTCACATGGGGTTCGATAGGCACATGTAAGCCGCCATTTAGAGAATCAATATATATCACTGTCATCACGTGGAGCATGGATTTTTGGAGAACATTAAAGGCATGCACCGTCGCCGACGTGGATAAGGGCCGTCGCCGACGGATGTTGGAAAGATCCGTCGCCACATCTCACCGTAGACAGCAAGACAAGCCGTCGGCTGAAATTGGGAAAGCATGCACCGTCGCCGACGGCCTGAAGCCCCGTTGGCAACGGCTTCTCTATTTGTCCGACGTGAAATCTTGTTTTCTTGGGTTGGGAATGATCTAAAAAAGGCTTGGTCATGAATTACGGGAGTTACAATTTTCTTGGGGATTTTTGAATTCATCTTGGGGGGAGCCATTACCATCCATCTTTCACCTACCATTCCATTCAATCAATCATCACCAATCTCTAACCCGAATCATCATCATCCAACACAATCAATCATCAAACCCTAGTTCACCAATCCATCATCTTTCTCATCATCACCATTCCATAAACCCTAATTCTCCATCATTCCTTCATCCTACAAGCTTCAAGATGACTCCATCCGCATTCCAAGCATCCGGTGATCAAGTTGCATCAACCATGAGCGGCTAATCATCTCGGTTTCACCCCGGCGTAGGTAGTTGTTAATTTTAGGGTTTCAATTTGTTCTTGTTTCAACTTAGTGACAATTTGTGTTTGGTTTTTGAAACTTTTGACAATAGTATTACATTTGTTACGAATTCGTGAATTGTCGAACGATGTTAAAAGTTATGACTTTGCGAAACGGTGATATGTAATTGTACGTTGTCGTTGTTAGGATTTACTTGTGTTGATTACAAAGTGTCTTTTTGTCCGTTCTTCGGGACATTGATAGCTAGTAGCACCTAAGTCACGGTACACTAAATCCGTTAATCGAATGCATTTGAGTTGAATCTAAAACTTGTAGAAACCCTATGTTAGCAATTACCGAAACCGGGTGTGATTCCTTTTTATTATTATTGTTCTAGTAACCATTTTCTCGTAATCGTTAATCATTAGTTGTTCATCAATTTAATCAATTCAATTAGTCTAAGCTCATATCTCTTAATTAAACAAAAATACAAAAACATTCTAGTAAGCTTCATAATTGTGACAATTCTTTATAATTCAGTCAAATCCATACACAAACCACATACTCTTCGTGGTTCGACCCCTTGCTACCACTAGCTATTTGTTAAGGGTAATTAGGGCTTATAAATATTATCTTTGACCGGAGCGCGACACTCCGATCACTTGATTTTTAAATTCAGTACCATTGTCGCTGCGTATCCGTCTAACCTTCAACTTATACAAATTCTCAATCTGAACAATCAAGTTTTTGATAATACCGAAAGTTGCACTCTTGTGAGCCATAAACGCCACCCAAGAAAATCTTGAATAATCATCCGTTATTACGAGGCAGTATTGATCATTCCTGATGCTTTTGTGCTTGACAGGACCGAATAAATCCATGTGCAAACGTTCAAGAGGAACTACCACCGTGTTGATCTTCTTTGTCAGATGTCGTTTCTTCGTTTGCTTTCCTTTTTGGCATGAAACACAGACGTCTTGAAGATGGAAATTTTTCAGAAGAACACCATTCACTAATTCATTCGACACCAAATGATTCATTTTCCGTAAGTGAATGTGACCCATACGTCTGTGCCAAGAGATTGAGTCTTTTTCCATGGCTTTGGAAATGAAACAAGTTGCTTGTGCGGTCGTTGTAATTGCTTGGCTCATATCAAGGATATATAAATCGTTTATCCTTGGAGCTGATAAGAGAATCCATTCTTTTGGAATCTTGAAGCTGGGTTTCAGCACGTAACATCCATTTGCATCAAAGTGTACTGAAAACTGCTTATCACAGATTTGTGAAACGCTGAGAAGATTGTGATCAAGTTGTTGTACAAAGTTGATCTTGTCAAAACTTACAACCCCGTTAGATACCATTCCTTCTCCTGTAATATATCCGCCTTTATCTCCAGCAAAAGCAACATAACCTCCTCTAATAGATTTAACGTCGTAGAGAAGCTTCATGTCGCCTGTCATGTGCCTGGATGCCCCACTATCAACAATCCAATGACTGCTGAAAGTTCCTCCTGGAACACCCTGCACATGTACTCACATGATTAGTTGGAGATGGGGACCCAAGCCTTTGTGGTCTTGGGTCTTCCATTTTCATCAACGTAAGTTACTTGAACTTCTCGATGTTGAGGAAATTGTGATGTTCCCCCTGATTCAGTAACCGTTTTTGGTTTCCAGGTCTGTTTTGTTTTACCAGTGTTATTCTTTAAAATCTTAACTTCATGATTGTCTGAAGTTTTTGAATTGTCTGGTTTGACAGAAACAGATGTTTTGTTAACCACATCGGTTTTAATCGCTTTTTCAATTTTCTTGACCTGTTGGCGTTTCTGTTTCTTTTCCCTTTCTTTTACAAGACGGGGATCTGGTTTTGATGAAACAGATCGCTTGCAGTCAATTTGGTCACGGGGATCATCAACTTTGGCTTTTTGTTTATGAAGATATGGACAATTTCGAATAATATGTCCAAATGTGCCACATGAAAAACATGATCTACGTTCTACAAACCCCGTAGTATCATGTGATTGTCTTGTCGATGAACTTTGTGATCCCGAGGTACTAGGTTTTGAACTGTTTGGTTCGTTTCTTTTCAAAGAATTAACTTGAATGACATGATCTAAGTTAGATTTATTGGAAAATGTTTCAAGTTTATCTGTTCCCTTCGATTTCACAAAGTTCACTTTCTTGTCCCTTTTCTTGGTCTGTTTCTTTTACCATTGAGTCGGTGAGTTACTTTTAGGTTTGGTGCGATTTTGCTGAACTTTCTCAGTTGGTAATTTTTTATTACCATTTTGTTTGCGAATTTCAGCTCTTGGAATCGGAGGACATTGTGTTACCACAACATGTGATCCTGTCTTTCCCAAGAACTTAATTGTTGAATCCTCAAAAATTTTACTAATTAAAGATTGACTAACATTCTTAATAGGAAAATCTTTGTCAGAGTAGATTTTATCATCACCAATAAGAGTGTACAGCAAATTCACACTCTCAGACTCTTGTGAGGAAGTAGACGTGGACTCGATCAGAACAGTCGTAGCAGGTTTTGCGGGAGGATCACATAGAATATGATTCTCCAGAGGTATGTCCTCTTCTTTGATTACCGCATCTGACTGTGCTGAGTCAGTATCATTAGATTCATCATCTGAAGAATCAGTATCCTCAACAATGATTGGAGGATCCTGATTTTGTTCAGCAGTTACAAAAGTATCTGCTGACACATCCGAATCTGATGATACTTCCTGTTGGTATCCAAGTCCCGTTGCAAATTCCTCAATGTCTAAAGGAACAGATTCTTCATAATGAGTTCTATACTCCTCATCAGGCAGTGCATCATAATTTTGTCTAACAGGTGGTGGACATTTCTTATATCCAATGCACGTGACATCCTTTTTCTCTTTTTGTGTGCCAATGATGTGATCCAGCACATATCTAGAGTTAGAATAACTGTCTAGTTTAAGCCGGATCACCTCACTTTCACACTTTGTACAGGCTAACTCTTTTTGCATGCTTTCAAGACGATTGATATAAATGTTTATGTCAGTTTGTTTTCTTGAAACCATTTTTGTCAGTTCGGTTTTATCTTTTCTTAAAGTTGCAACCATCGTTTTAAATTCCTTTTCATGGTTTTCATAAAACATGTTAGCCTCTTTGCATTTCGAAAGATCCACTATCAACTTTTGATTGTGCATATTTGTCACTTCAAATTTGTTTTGCAAATCCTCATGTTTGCTTTGAAAATCACACCACTTAGCATCAAATGAAACATGTTTGTTTTGCAAGACAGACAATTCAGCATTTAAAGCATCATGTTTGCTTTGCAACTCAGACATATTAGCATCTAAATCAGCACATTTAACACTTAAGCTAGCACAATTATCACAATTAACAATAGTTGGTTCATCGACACATACCTGGCTTGATGAACTGCCGTCATTAGCCATAAAGGCTGAAAGAAGAGAAGAAGAAGAATAAGCAGCTTGATCCACCAGAATAGATCTTCTATCATTCCTTGCTGCAGCTTCTCCTAACAATTCATAGATATCTGCATCGATTCTCCCACTAGATACATCATCAGAATAATCTTCGCCTGATGTTGAGATTTCCTCATCTGAACTCCTTGAATCACCAGAACTCTCTTCATCTGAAGATTCACCACCACTGGCGGAAGATTCTCCACCACTGGCGTGCTTCAAATCCTTAGCAGCTTCAGCAAAACAAGCTGCTCCTCCCTGATCACCAATGCCTAATTGCATTGACCAGTCGCAACCTTCATCTATTTGCACCACAAGAGCTTGATTTGTGTTCGATGGTCCTGCTTGATTGTTTGCAGGGACCAAGGTGCGATCATCATTCCTGGTTTGATTCTGATTCTGTTGGTTGCCTCCTTGACCTCTGAAAGGATTCTAGTTCCCATGCTGAGCTGGCTTTGTGCATTCCCTCTTGAAGTGACCACGTTCGCCATAGTTAAAGCACTTAACAGACTGCTTATCGAATCCATACTTGGTGTCTTTCTTGCTTTCCAAGCTGGTTCGACCCGTCCGTTCCATGAAGTCTTTAGCTCGCCTTACAGCACTGGCGAAAGCCCATTTGATGTCCATCATATCCATCTCTTCTTTATCGATCTGCTGATAATCTTCTTGAGTTAGATTGATGTTTCCGATCTACCCTGCAATCAACCCACAATACGAGCTCACCAATGTGTTTAGTATCTCCATATGATCTTTAGCTACTTCAACGCTAACTTTGGAGAAGTTTGATGTGTCAAGCCGTACTGTATTTGACTTTGATGGCTAACCAGCAGATGATGTGCTTCCATAACAAGCTTGTTGTTGAATAGGAAGTGGATTCCCATACAAATCAGTGGTTGGAGCTGGCTTTACAGGAACTTGTATCGGATTGCCATATAAATCTGTGCTAGTGACAAACGCCGTCTGAAGTGGAGCATGTGAAACAGGTCTTGCAGAAGTACTAGAAGTTCCATAATACATATCAGGATTTTGTCACACTGGTATTGTAGAAGTGCTAGAAGTTCCATAATACATATCAGGATTTTGTCGCACTGGAACCCGTTTTGCCTTTAGGATTTCTTCCTGATCATTGTTCTCCAAGAGCTGACCGAAGTCATTGATGTTTGTCGTAGCCAATGTGCCATTGTATTTCAGGATTTCCAAGAAACCATTCCATTGAGGTGGCAGTGCATCGGCAAACTTTGTGACAACCTGTGTTGGAGTTGTTTCTACCTCATAATTGCTCAATTCAGTCAGCAAGTGATGAAATCGACTTTTCATATCTCCCAAAGATTCATTTTCCATACAAGTGAAACCATCAAACTCCTTTTTGAGTAAATCATGTCGCAATTGATATGACTTTTCATTTCCTAGACCACTTGTCTTCAATGCATCCCACAATCGCTTTGATGTCTTGAAGCTGACGAACTAATGATATATTTCCTTGCTCATCGCCTGAGTCAGAATAGCATATGCTTTCTTTTCTAAATCATATGCCTTTTTCTGGTCTTCCGAAAGATCTGCAAATGTAGCGGCAGTTGAAGCGGCAACCTCAAGAGTTTGATCGAAATCTGTAGTAAAACGTAACCACAGTTCCGTGTTTTGCCCATTGACATACGTCTGAAATCTATCAACCCAACCAGGATATTCGTTTAGGTGCATCAGTTTCGGTGGATGATTCAGACTTCCGGTCTCGCTTTCGCTTAGGAGTATACTTTGAATACTCGGAGTTTGATTTGAAACAAACGCCCATTGACCTGTCGACATTTGATTCGCTTGCGAAGATGCAGGTGCGGGAGATTCAACCCATGATGGCGACAAACGCGTGTTTGTATACTTACTTTCCGTATTAGATGCGGGTGCGGGAGATTCGGCCCATGATGGAGATAAATACGACGGAGTACCCCACCAATTTGGATTCATTTTTGATGTATGATGATGAAAACCTGATTAAATTACACAAATCAAACAGTTAAGAATATTTTAAAAGTCTACTGTTAGAAATATCACAAGTATAAATGACGAAAATAAGGTGTTTTCGTCTGAAGAATGATCAGGAAATCAAGAGTGATTTCGTTGAATGATGTTTGACGAAATCAGACTTGGATTTCGTCCATCATAAGTGATTTCACTGATAAGGGATTTCGGCCAAGATCAAGTGATTTCGTTGATAAGAGATTTCGGTCAAGATCAAGATCTGATTTCGTTGAAAAGGGATTTCGGCCAAGATCAAGATCTGATTTCGTTGAAAAGGGATTTCGGCCAAGATCAAGATGTGATTTCGTTGATAAGAGATTTCGGCCCAGAACTGATTTCGGCCCAGAACTGATTTCGGCAAGGGTGTGATTTCGTCCAAGTTGACTGATGTCCAGCTTGAAATTGTTGACCAGGCGATTTCGTTGACTAAAGTGATGTATGGTGATTTCGTTGAATGAGATAACCAGACAACAAGATATTTTCAAACCTTATCTCCTGACACAAAGACCTCTTTTGTCAAACAACCTTACTGAAACAGATTTCAAAGCTTGTTATTTTCAACAACAATCATCACACTTGTACACATTTTTCAACTTAATCTATTTTATAATCAACAACAATAATTCGTAAAACTCAAATCTTCAAATATTAAAATAAGAAACCCAGAACATATGAAGAACAGTATGAACTCTATGATATGTCCGGCGAAATTATGAGTTCACCGGTGACCTGGAAAATTTCCGAGCACAAGTTTTGCACAATGTTTCAATAATAACCCAATTCTAACATATATGCATAAGTTTTAACAAGGTTTTTAATAAAACAAACAGCAAAACAACAAGGTTTTTCGAGAATTTTAAAGTGATTTTCCAGAAAATGTATGATCTTTAAGTTCAAAAATCAAGAAAAACACCAATAAAACTTTGAAAAACACAAGAAAAACAACTTGGTTTAAACAAGGAATCGAGCCAAGGCTCTGATACCAATTGTAGGTCCACCCGGAGGATCGAGTAACCTCTATTCCCTGTTTTCCGACAAACCCGAAAGTGCGGAATCCAAACGGGTAAGTTAAACCAAGTTACGAACACAAACACAAAGATTCAATGATTAACACGCAATGTATTAATACTCTGAAACGGTTACAATGCAATGTTTACAAGATAAACCTATAAACTCTCTGTTGTGTGTGTGTTCTCTCCGAAATCTATTCAGACTTCTCTATCTGTGTCTGTCTGTTGTGAGTGTATATATAGTAAAGCCATGACAAAAACAAGATGCCCACGAAAACCCATTGACGAAATCAGATCATCATGACGAAATCAGGGTGATTTCGTCACCTCAGGGGATTTCGTCCCATGTGTTTTCGTCCTTAGTGGTTTTCACCTAAAGTGTTTTCACCACAAGGACATGGACGAAATCCATATGAGATTGGGCTTTGGTCTTCATGTTGGGCTTCAGGGACTTCATCATATATGTTGGGCTTTGGGCCTTGACTTGGGCTTTAGAACAAACAAACAACAAACAATCATAAACTATAATCTATCATGCATACTGCACACACGCAGTTGCATGAACATCGTACGATACAAAGTAAAAAGCATACCGAGTCAAGACAGGAGGTTGTCTTGACTACGGCCTTCACTTCGTAGCCGAGTCGAACCGAGCCAAGCCGTATCCACTTAATATGTATCAACATTATGGAATGGGTATAACAGCTGATCATGCTAAGGACTGTTATAACTAACCACTGCTCCTTATAAAGGCTGATGGACATAAATACTGATGAGGCCTATCCACTGTTGAAGACAAATCCCTGTTAAAGTTCCATGTGCTAAGTACTGTTATAACTAACCACTGCTCCTTATATAATCATCGTTCCAGTATCATTGTTACAACATCGTTGTTTCAATGAAGCTTCCCATCACACATCAACCTTTCAATATCGATGTTGCAGTATAATTGTTGCAACATCGTGAAAAATTGCATGTGCTACCTTCTTTGATGGGAGAGTTGTAAGTTGAACGGACGATATGTATCTCTTCTACTCAATACTCGGCATTTGTTCATAAAGGATAAGAGCAAACTGAAGCTCTCTCTAACCCATTTTCAGAAAAAATTTTGTTGATATGTGGTTTCCCTTGATAATGGTATGTGTTTTTGTTTTTGATTTTTACTGAAGTTTTGTTATATGAGTTGTGACTAAATGATGATTGTGAATGATCTGCTGCAGATGTTGATGATGATGATTGTTCTACGGTTGTTTCCAGTATCATTGTTCCAACATCGTTTAAAGTATGTGTGTTTTGCTACTCCAATTTTGATTTTTTTAGTTTTTTATTTTTAAGTTATATACTCTAATTCTCGCTTTATATTTCAGTCTAATCACAGTGGTTTGAAATTGATACACTCTGCTGCGGGTTTTTATAGGTTTGTATTAAAGAAGTATAAAGTTAAATTAAACACAAAGAAATATTTTTAAATCTACATTTATACTGATTTTTGCTGGTGACTAAATGATGATTATATGTGACTCTGGGCAGATGATGATGATGTAGAAGCCGCAGTAGTTCCTACTAAATGCAAGAAAGCATCTGCTATTGCTGTAAGATAAGGTTTTATCTTACTATAGTAATGGTCTTTCCTGCCTTTTTTGTATTTAAAGAAGCATAAAGTTTGTTTTAAAGCAGCTCTTTATGAACAAAGTTAAGTATTAAGTATATGAGGACAGGGCTACTCTTCCACAGCTGAAGAAGTGTTTTCATGTATTGCATGTTGGTCTGTTCACGAGAGATCATGTTTCTATAAATCCTGCTGTTGATGCATTGAGTACTTCCACGGAGTTCATGGCGATTGTCGAAGATATACTTTGATGGAGTTTAAAGCTGAAAGCACTAAATTTTAAGCTAAAAGCACTAAATTTTTGCTGTTAGGTTCGTAAATATCTTGGTGTTGTTCTTAGATTTTAAATTGTATGTAATTTTGTAAAGTACAATAACAAACAGTGGTTTGAACATCTGTTTGCATTTTGATCAATAGATAATGGAAATCCATGTTAGGTTGAACAGTGTTTTTAAGAGGAAAACAGTGTGAGAAGACAGTAGATCATATTAAGTTAAACATCTGTTCAGTGTTAAACAAATGTTTGGCCTTTAACAGATGTTTGGCCTTTTATATCAGAGGTTTGGACTTAAACAGTTGTTTGACCTTAAACAAATGTTTGGCCATAAACAGATGTTTGACCTTAAACATATGTTTTACCTTAAACAGATGTTTCGCCTTCTGTATCAGATATTTGGACTTAAACAGATGTTTGTCCTTAAACAGATGTTTTGCCATAAACAGATGTTTGGTCTTAAACCAAACATCTGTTTAAGGTCAACATCTATTTCACTATTGGCCAACATTTGATTGATTTTTGGTCAACATCTGTTTGAATTTTGGTCAACATCTTATTTTTTGAACAAGTACAAAATCCCAAATCACCCGATCATTTATGTGCATTCAAGTAAAAGTGGAAATGATATTTTTCATGTGGTCCTGTTGTTGTTTTGTTTGACCTCTAATATGGGTTCATGATCTAATCCGGTGATTTGAAGACATTGTTGTTTCATGTTTATACTAATAAATAAAAGAGTAAATTTCAAAGTTCGTCCTTTATGTATGTCATATATTACAAAGTATGTCCTTTATCTTTAATAAGCTCAGAAAACATCCTTAATGTTTGAAAAACCAATCAGGTTATGTCCTTTACCCTAAACCTAGTTTGTTTTCCCAGTTAAGTCAGGTCACATGAGAAGCACATGAGGGCATTAATGTCATTCTACCATTCAATTAATGTGCCCTGTTATAAAAACCCTAAACCCCACCATCTTCTTCTCCATCTTTCAATAGCTCCACATCAACATATCCCCTTCTTCTCTCTATCTAACAATCCTACCACCACCACAACCTACCTGCCGCCACCACCGCCACCACGACCCACCTGTCGCCGCCATCACCGCCACCACCTCCCCCCACCACAACCACCGTCACCACCATCTTCTTCTACTTGGGTATCATCCTGCACAACATTTCTTTTTCTTCCCCAAATACAAAAATCCTACATAAAACCCACAAAATTCACACAGTTCCTATCTGCACCAACTGATCTTCAACTGAATCTGCATAGCATTCTCAAATACAATTGGGTTTGAAGAAATCATCAATCTTTTTCAACTTCTAAAACAAACCCACAAAAATTTCAACAAAAAGATTGATAATTTTAGTTGGGTTTGTAGAAATTCCATCTTTAACAACTTCCAAAACAAACCCACAAATATTTCACAAAGATTTCAACAAAATGATTGATAATTTCAGTTGGGTTTGTAGAAATCATCCATCTGATCACCTTCAGTCGAATCCAGAGGCTTCGTCATCTAAAAAATCATCTCATCCTTCGAATTGCAAATCATCTCATTTTCCCGAATCAAAAGTGTCAATTAATGCGTGTTCTTCAAACAAACATCTCACTTTCTACAAAAACTAACTTTCCCAGACTGGCAGACTTCAATTTCACGAAAACCTAATTCAACTGAATAACAAAAATCACAAACAAACCCTACATATTAACAGAAACCGACACAAAACAAGCAACAAATTCACAACCTGTGCTCCATAGTGATGCTTTCAATAAGAGACTGTTTAACAAGCTGGCGGAGCTGCGGCGGCAATTTGGCCCAGTGCCCGGTGATCTTCTTGCGGAGGAGGACGGCGGCGAGTTGGCGGACGTTAGGCATTTTAGAAGTGCGTAAGTGGTGGATGAGTGCCGGAACGACCTGTGGATCCTTGGCGAGGCGCTTGATTTGGTCTTCTGCTTGGCGGCGTGCGTCGTGGTGGCAGCGGCAGGTGGGTCTTGGTGGCGGTGATGGCGGCGACAGGTGGGTCGTAGTGGCGGTGGTGGCGGCAGGTAGGTTGTGGTGGTGGTAGGATTGTTAGATATTGAGAAGAAGGGGGTATGTTGATGTGCAGGTGATTGAAAGATGGAGAAGATGATGGTGGGGTTTAGAGTTTTTATAACAGGGCACAGTCAAGCTAGGTATAATGACATTAATGCCCTCATGTGCTTCTCATGTGACCTGACTTAACTATGAAAACAAACTAGGTTTAGGGTAAAGGACATAACCTGATTGGTTTTTCAAACATTAAGGATGTTTTCTGAGCTTATTAAAGATAAAGGACATACTTTGTAATATATGACATACATAAAGGACGAACTTTGAAATTTACTCTAAATAAAAATAAAGTACACTTGGATGATGTTTAAGCTCATCATTTTGATTGTTTGGGTATAGTATTCTTGAAATTGGTCTTTTTTTGCAAACAGATGTTTATGGGCAAATATCTGTTTATGGCCAAACTTCTGTTTATGGGCAAACATCTGTTTAAGCTCAGACCTTTATTTATGTTAACAGTGTTTATATGTCACAGTGTTTTTCACATTAGTGTTTTATAGTCTGTTAGGTTGATAAATGTTATCACCTCAGTGTTTTATATGTAACAATTTTTATGACATCAGTGTTTATATGTAACAGTGTATATCCCAACAGTGTTTATATGTAACAGTATTTATCAAATCCCTTCATTGATTTGATCTGTACTATAAACTGAACAGTTGTTTCATTTTTATACTAATAAATAAAAATAAAGTATACTTGGATGATTATTAAGCTCCTCATTTTGATTGTTTGGGTATAGTATTCTTGAAATTGGTCTTTTTTTGCAAACAAATGTTTATGGGCAAACATTTGTTTTAGCTCGAAGATTTGTTTAAGGCCAAAAATCTGTTTACGGCCAAATTTCTGTTTATTGGCAATCATCTGTTTAAGTTCAAACTTTTGTTTAAGTCCAGACAACTGATATATAAGGCGAAACATCTGTTTAAGCCCCAACATCTGTTTAAAAGCCTGTTACAACCGCTGTGTTGGTTGAAAGAGTTGATTGTTAAAACTTATCCACTGCTGAAATACAACCTCTGTTTCTTCAATCTTCGTGTTGACCACTGGCTTACCAAACATCTTTAAAAATCTGTTCGGTATCCACTGGTCACTTTTTTATTGTTGACATCCATTGATATTGACCATCAACGGTTTTCCTAAAAAACAGCCACTGCTCACATTTTTATAATTGATGGTGTTAATTAGTGATACATTGAAATTATCAAATAAAAACTAGAATTAAAATGAAATTACCATTTTACCTAATCGTTACATTGCAATGAGATAAGAGTTCCTCCAACATTGTTTTCGTGATGAAATTTAATGTTAAATTAAAAAATAAAAAATATACTTGATGACTATTTGTTGCAAATCAAATCAATAATTAATGCTAATTTCTTAAGCTTTGGACTTTTAAAATATGAAAATTGTGAATTTCAAACTGACGGTTATTGTCTCTTAATTAAAGTTAAAATAAAAATTAGAAAAGTCATCATGACAATTGCTTTCAAATCGGATCACTGATAATATCAGTAATTTTGAAATTTTGAAATTCAAAATATGCAAGATGGTAATTTAAAATTGTTCTCTTTTTTTTTCCCTACTTTGCATATCATTTCTAATATTTAATTACTTTAACAAAGCAGGATATAAAGATATACATTACTTACCTTTCAGTTCCCAATAAACATCATCACAATTGCTTTCAAATCAAATCAGTAATTACTGATAATATCAGTAATTTTGAAATTCAAAATTCAAACCATATATATTTTTATCCCATAAATAAGATATAATTATCTGGTTTCACATTCAAATCTCGCTCGCTCATATATGTGAGCGTACCTTTCTCTCTCAAATGCATCTTTCTCTCTCAAATGCATCTTTGTTCGAATGTTTGTTGATAATGTTTACATGTTATCGTTCCAGTATCATTGTTCCAACATCGTCGTTTCAATGTAAATTCGCATCCCACATCAACCTTTCAATATCGATGCTGCAGTATCATTGTTGCAACATCGTGAAAAGTTGCATGTGCTACCTTCTTTGATGGCAGAGATGCAGCTTCAACGGACGATATGTATCTTCTATCTTGAAAAGTTACATGTGCTATCTTCTTTTTGTTTTTCGTTAAATCGAAAGTCAGGTTTTCTTGCGCCAGGAAGATTTTCTTCTTTTACAGAAAGTATAGATTCGTCCAATATTGTGAAAACTCAGATGTGCTACAACAGTTGAGAATAGACGTTTGCATTTTAGGTTAGTTTCTTATTCTTATTTGTGTTGTCAGTAATATAGAGTGTGGTGATAGAGACGTGCAATTCATGGCGATGTTGAAGGACATTCATCGAGAGGTTCAGCAATCGATGTAGTTGAAATTAAAGTTTATTAATTCTTGCTGTTATTCTTAGATTTAAACTTTAATATTGTTCAGTATGTCATGTAATTATTGGACTTTTAGTTTTAAGGTCATGAATAAATGAATAAATTTAATTTTATGAATCTATGTTGTGTTTTATTTTTACTTATTATTTAGTGTTTCAGTAATATTTAGATTATGTTGATGTTGAATTGTGTCTGAAGATCTGTTTGGTAAGTCAACAGATGTTTAATAGTGTCAAGGATTTGTTTGATGGTCAACCTCTCAAAGGGTTATGGAGTGGTTATAACAGCTGATCATGCTAAGGACTATTATAATTAACCACTGCTCCCTATAAAGACTGATGGGCTTATTGACTCATGAGGCCTATGCACTGTTGAAGGCAAAGCCCTGTTAAAGACAAGCACTTATGGTGTGGTTATAACAGCTTCTACAGCGGATTCAACTTTAGTATTTATGTATCAGTGCTTCTTATGTAACAGTGTTTAGTGTGGCAGTGGTTCTGTATACTTTATCTCTCGAAACAAACCTATACAAACTCAAAGACGAACCACTGCCCAACAACAAAAGTGGGTCAGCATTAACAGTAGATATTCTATCTTTGTTTATGTTAACAGTATTTATATGTCCAAACTGTAGATATTATATCTTTGTTTATGTTAATAGTATTTAATTTCAAACATCTGTTTATGTCCAAATAGATTTTTGACAGTATTTAATTTCAAACATTGTTTTCATGATAAAATTTAAAGTTAAATTAAAAAATAAAAAAATTTCTTGATGACTATTTGTTGCAAATTAAATATGTAATTAATGCTATTAGAAAACTCATCTTGACAATTGCTTTCAAATCAAATCAGCAAACTACTGCCCATAGCCAAGAAAGTATAACTTAGCAGATGTTTCCTTTGGCAAACATATACCATAGCAGTGGTTTTGAAATTGCTGGTAATTTCAAATTCAAAATGCCTTGGGATATGTACTTTGCAATTAATGCACGTTAAGCAATCACTCTGTCTTATGGTAAAGGCGTCTTATAGGTAAATGAATAGGTTAATTGTAATTATAATAACGTATTTAATTTTATATTTTTCCCATGTAAATGCATTAAAAGCCTAATGAGTGTCGCATCATATTCTTTCGTCTAACGATGTATTTAGTCATAACCTTCTTCATTGGGTATATAAAATACACTGGGCAGAGGTTTTGATTATTACCATTTTCATCCATCTACTCAATCATCTTCAAAAATTTTGTTGACGAGATTTTCACAAGGCTCTCTGCAGAATGGAAAATTTTGGGTTTCAAGTGATTGTTGATGAGATTTTCACAAGGCTCTCTGCAGAAGATATTTGCCGATTCAAATGTCTTTCCAAGAATTTTTATAGGGAATTGTCAAGTCATGCATTTCAGATGATGCATGCTCTCCGAAGTGGAGATTCAGTACAAAAGAAACTACTATCCTTTAAAGACACGACAATTGTCATTGACGACGTAGTTGGTGGTAATTTGGATGTTGTTAGAAGCAAAACCTTAAGTTTTTCTAACAATGTCCACCCTAGCTTCTTACGTATTCTATCTTCATTTAATGGGATGTTGTTAGTTTCCAATGAAGGGATTTGCTGTCAGTTGATTCTTTGGAATCCAACTATCAGGCGGTATAAGGTTTTGTGTGATGACTACTTTAATTACAATCATCATCGAAACTCTGATACTGGTGGAATTTATTTTGATCAGTTCAATGATCTGAAAGTGCTGAACATCAGATGTTACCGTAATGTAACTGCTGCTCATGTTTACTCACGACGTCGTGAGTCATGGAGAACAATAAATTTCGGTATCGTAAACAATTATGGTTCAAGTCGTTATTCATGGTCTACAAGAGTTTATGCTGATAAAACCATATATTTTATGGTTTCAAATTATTGGTATCCACTAGGTGAGAGGAACATCGTTGCTTTTGATGTTCTTAGTGAGACTTTCAGAATGCTTCATTTTCCCGAGAGTATTGTAGTCAATCCTTGCCAAGGGCATTTTTTGACCATCGCAAAGAGGTTGCATTTGATTGTTTTTGGAAACTCTGCTGAGCTAACTGCTGATTTGCTCAGATATAAAGAAGAAGGCTGGATGAAGATGTTTGTTTTCAATAATCCTCGTGTAGTTGATTATGTAGATACACGCCGAAGTACTAATATAATTGAAGACAACAAGTGGCTGATAACAAGCATCTGAGGGGATATGATTGAAGTTGATCTGACCAACGAACTTCTAAAATACCTCCAACATGTTGACAACTACAATGGTCCGAAAGGAGCTTTACTTATCGAAACTACTGTTTCACCAATAGATTAGGAATTAGGATCCTGTATTTTATTGAATGCTATTTGCTGTTTTAACAATTGTATTTTTTATATAATTAGTTGTGTTAAAATTATTAATCATGTTTGTTATTAAAATTATAAGTAAATGAATATTGATGTTTGAGAGTGTAAAAGCTTGTAATATTGGCAAAGGTCTGTTTAAATGATCAAAGCTCTGTTATTGGGAACATATGTTTCAAAATTAAAATGTTGTTTGACACTTGTAGTTTTTATATAATTAGTTGTGTTAAAATTATTAACCATGTTTGTTATTTAAATTAAGTAAATAAATATTTAGGTTTTAGAGTGTAAAAGCTTGTAGTATTGGCAAAGTTATGTTTAAATGATAAAAACTCTGCTATTAGGAACAGAAGTTTGAAAATAAAACAGATGTTTGGAGCTACTGTTAACAAAAATGTGGTTGAAACTACTGTTTCGTTAAAATGGTGGTTTAAAACCACTGTTGGGTTAAAATTGTTTTTTGTGGAGGTTGAAGGGGATTGAAACGACTGTTGGGTTAAAATATAGTTTTTTGGAGAAGGAACATGCTTAAAATGGTGGTTTAAAACCACTGTTGGGTTAAAATAGTGTTTTGTAGAGGTTGAAGGGGATTGAAACGACTGTTGGGTTAAAATATAGTTTTTTTGGAGAAGGAACGTGCTTGAACTACTGTTTATATAATGACTGTTGTTAAAGCTCAGTGTTTTAATCCACTGATAGGTTATCCACTGATAGTTATAGTCAGCTACTGTTTTCATTTTGATCACTGTAAACTACTGATATTGATTCATCAGTGCTTTCCTAACAACTGTCATCCATTATTCAGCAGAGGTTGTGACGTGGACAGTACTTAGCCATCAGATCTTTGTATGTTGTTTCGCACATTGATTTGGAATTAGTATGCTGTATTCTATTGATTGTTGTTTGCTTTTTTGAACTTTTTCATTATATAGTTACCTCTGTTTTACACTTGTAGTTTTTATATAATTAGTTGTGTTAAAATTATTAACCATGTTTGTTATTTAAATTAAGTAAATAAATATTTAGGTTTGAGAGTGTAAAAGCTTGTAATATTGGCAAATGTATGTTTAAATGATCAAAGCTCTGTTATTGGGAACATATGTTTGAAAATAAAACAGTGGTTGATACATCTGTTGACTTTGGTCAACAGATTGATGTCCACAGATGTTTGGAACTACTGTTCAGAAAACTGTGGTTGAAACCACTGTTTGGTTAAAATGGTGGTTTAAAACCACTGTTGGGTTAAAATAGTGTTTTGTGGAGGTTGAAAGGGATTGAAATGACTGATGGGTTAAAATATTGTTTTTTTTTAGAAGGAAGATTCTTGAATCATTGTTTATATAATGACTGTTGTTAAAGCTCAGTGTTTTAATCCACTGATAGGCTATTCACTGATAGTTATAGTCAGCTATTGTTTTCATTTTCAGCATTGTAATATTGGCAAAGGTATGTTTAAATGATCAAAGCGATACACATATCTATATATTCTGTCAATATATGTTATGCATATTAAATATCTTTTATATTTACTTATAGTTGTCTTTTAGCTATAAGAAATAACACGTTTTGGTACAATATCTATACACATATCTATATATTCTGTCAATATATGTTATGCATGATTTTCTAATAATCGAGCTGTGTTTGCACCCGGGTCTTACCGCTTCAGTGGTTGAAACACCAGTTGTTCCAACTACTGTTAGTCACCAACTTTTCACTCAAATCACTACCACTCAATCCATCAAAACAACCCCAACCTCTCCTAAACCCAAAAGTAGAAGGGTAACCAATGTTGTCCTAGATAATGACACTTTACCACCACAAACAACCACACAATCACTGCCACTTGTACCTTTTCCAATGTTTTCCTAGATGTTAAAATATGTGTTGAAAGCATTTCTCCTGTTTGATTGTGTGCAAAGTTTATTTCCATTTTAATTCTGCTGCATTACTTGTTCATCTTCTTAATTCTTAAACAAAAACACAATCAAAAAGAAATTCAGATCTTAACAACCTCTAATATGGGTTCATGATCTAATTCGATGATTTGAAGACAATGTTGTTGAATCGAATGAGATGGTTGATGTAATGTGGTCGTATTAATAACAAATAGTAATTAATCTAAATAACTTTCCTGAGCCCGGGAAGCAATCCCGGGTAAAAACCTAGTGCTTTAATTAATAAAGAAACAATTGCATATTTTCCCTTAAAAAACTGCTTAATTGCATATTTACCCAACTTAAAATTAAAATTGCATATATCCCCTTCCTTAACTATTAAAATTGCATATATCCCCTTTCTTAACTAATATAATTGCCAATTTACCCATTTTGATTTATTTTATTAAAAAAAAGTTATGTAATGACGTTTTTACCCTTATTTTTACTAAAACTTAAAAAAATACAAATTTATTCATTTTACTAGTCTTTGTGGATTTTTCACAATTCTTTAAAAATACATATTTATTCATTTTTACTATTTTTAATAAAACATAATCACTGAAATAAACCGCTAAACTAGTAAAAATCTAAAAAAACTAGGATAAAAAGTCATTATACAACTTTTTTTAATGAAATAAATCAAAATGAATAAATACGTATTTTTTTTTTAAGAATTGTGAAAAATCCAAAAAGACTAGTAAAAATGAATAAATTTGTATTTTTTTAAGTTTTAGTAAAAATAAGGGTAAAAAATCATTATATAACTTGATTTTAATAAAATAAATGAAAATGGGTAAATTTGCAATTATATTAGTTAAGGAAAGGTATATATGCAATTTTAATAGTTAAGTAAGGGGATATATGCAATTTTAATTTTAAGTTGAGTAAATACGCAATTAAACAGTTTTTTAAGGGGAAATATGCAATTGTCTCATTAATAAAGGTATGATATGCAATTTGATGTATAAAAATATTATTAAATATTATAAAAGGTTATTCAAGTCTCATTAATGTCACTATAATTTTCTCTTTCATCATTAATAATGTGTTGGGTCCTACACCAATTTTATTATGAGTGAGAAAATTATTTAAAAGTGTTGTGTCCTACGCATATTTTATTATGAATCGTAAAAATATTTAAAAGTGTTGGGATCTTACACATTTTGTACCCTACACCAAACTAGTAGTTTTTTTTTTTTTGAACGGCAAATTTGGATCACTGACGGACAACTGGAGTATCATCATGCCACCAGCGGAACCACCCAATCATATCCATCTCCACTAGGCATAATGCCTATACACCCGATTCACCAAACTAGTAGTAAACAAGTGAAATTAATACACCATAAATATGTAATAAAAAATAGGCTAAAATGAAACACAACAATGGATTTCCACCCGACACTAATCTTCCTAACTTTTAGGATACGAGAAGACAAATCTCCTAAACCGTAACAATTGGGTATAACAAAAAATCCAACTTATATTTACAATTTTCATTGCATGGATTCGACGTGAAAAACGGACTATTTACATTCCAAATTGGAAACCAAATCTTGTTCAATCATCTTTCTTGATTTCAATCAATTTAGGTCGACTATTCGACCTCCAACCGAGGTCGATATGGAATTATTTCCGAATCGATCAACGGTTCGCCTCAAAAGCTATCGAGACAAGTATCTATTTGCGGAAACCGATGAAGAATCGGTTACGCAATCTAGAGATGGTTCAACAAGAAATTCTTATTGGACCGTCGAAATTGTTGATGAAGATTGTATATCGTTGAGAAGTTGTTATGGAAAATACCTAACCGCGTCTAACAAGCCTTCGATACCTGGAATGAGAGCTCGGTATTTAAAGGTCACTCAAACCCGTCTTGGGAATCCGAATCCCAACTACTCGACAATGATCGTTGATGATTCTTCGATCACGGGAAAATGGAATTCCGCTCTCCAATGGTTACCGTTGGTGACCGAGGTTTCTTCGGAGGTTCGATTGAAGACACATTATGGCAACTACTTGCAATCGAACAAGGGTCCGCCCCCGTTAGGGAACATGGTTACACATGATCTTCCTCGGAAAGAAGGACCGATGAACAAAAGGATTTCGTGGAAAGTTGAATTGGTTGAACCGCCTTCGGTTGCTTTGACCCAGTCCGACTCGTTTAAATCACGAATGACGCTTTACGCGAAGACATTTGTGTCCGAAATGCATAAGGGAAAGGAGAAGATCAAGGGGTCTGCCAAAGGTATGATCAAGAAGCCATAACCATGTACCATAGGTATGATCAAGAAGAGATAAGTATTGACCAAGTAGAAAAAAGAAAAGATGATGTATAAAAACTTCATTCAACTAATTATCTTATACACAATTTACATATGTTATATGTTTTTGTTTACATTACTCTAGGAAATTGGAAAAAAAAAATACTTGAATAACGGATATCACCTTCTATTTTATAAGGTTAAAATAATTTATTTTTTTCATAATTTAGCATAATAAGATTTAATATAAAAGTTAGTAGGGTTTATAAGTTTGATTTTGCTAATTAAAAGTTAGTGTTTGTAAGTTTTCGACTAGTTATAAGTGTCCAAATTGTAAGGTCTTGATCCCTAAGTTGTAGGTATGTTTTGTTTTTTGTTCATATAATTTCTCAAGATTTGTTTATATTCGATTTGCAAGGGTTTAGGTATGTAATTGTTTAATTTACGTTATTTGTTTCTGTTCGAATTGCAAGATGAAGAACTTTGACATTTGAGTTCGTATTAGATTTTGTCAAAGATGAAGACCATGGTGGTTTTAGATCACAAAGATGAAGACCATGGTGGTTTTAGATGCCCGGAGACACTCGATGTTGAACATTTGAACATCTTAAGGGGAGTGGGGGTGGTCACTAGTGATAGAATTCCATCACTCACAAGCACCCAATCAAGTTCCGCCATGTCATCAACCATTTTTCCATCACTCACAACCATTTTTTGTGGCAATGATCATGACTCACCACCACACCCAACAATTTCCCCCCAACCAACAATTACCCTCACAAAAAAACCATCACGGGCCGTGAAGAAAATAACGAAATCAGAATTCCGTGGTGCTATAACGCGCTGTCGTTTAGGTGGCGGTGGGAATCACGGAACTTCAACGCGTTGAAGTTTGCCATCACGGAAAATCAACGTTCGACCCCGCCTTGCCTAAGATCACAAAGTAAAAACTCGCAAATTTTAAAATTGTTCAAGTCAAGTCACCACATCTAATTAATTTCATAAAGTTAAGCAATTTAAAAGCTTCACCATATGTATTCTTGTGGACATTCACATTTCACTTTATTTAGAAGTAAATATGTACTCACCTATCTCAAGCGCTCCAATTGCACGTTCATATCCAAGCTATGTTGACTTTTAAAAGTCAACCAAATAGGGTGCTTCTTTAACACACAACTTGACTACCAATGTGTTCAATTCCCTTTTGTAGGGAGGAGATATTAGGTGTAATGGACATAACTCATGAGCACTATACTCGGCCCAAAATGGTACTACATAATTATAGAGGAAGTACCTTAAGAGTTCAAAAAGAAAAAAATATATATAAAAGGGATCAAACCTAATCTCCTTATGTATCCACACAAAAGGGTTAATAATTTTGGAGCTTTTGTATCGTTGCATATCTTCACAAAGAACCAAAGCGCTAAGATATGAGAGTATAGTAGCAACCGCTTAGCGAGTACGGCATAATAACTTTATACTAAGGTCGTGTATTGTTGAATGACGCCCCATGCCACATTAGTTGGTTGGCTCGCCAAACACCGCGCCGGATAGTTAACTGGAGGCGCCCTCCGTGTGGTTTAGCCTCCCATGTGGGGGGCAATTATTTTACAACCAATTATAGTTTTTTGTTTTCCTTTTCTTTAATTTACTTTTTAGCTATTCCACAACACCTAGTTATTGGATGGTTTAGCTATTAATCCCTTTGTCTACGTAGCGCTAAGGTGACAATACTTTTTGCTAGTTATTGGAGTGGATAGTTATTCCACAACACTTAGCTTAAGTATACTAGAGGAGCTATACCATACATTATGCTTTAGAAAGACATTCAACTTACACACATAACCTCTTGTGACCAACATATACTCTCATTGTGAGCTGAGTGCTTACAATCCAAAGCTTCATATACGATCACTAAACCACCCATATGAAACTGTGGATGCTAAACTGTGAACACTCACTCGTTAAGGAAATTTCAAAAATTCCAAGAACGCTATAAACAGGGCCGGCCCTGAGAATTTGTGTACCCTGTTCGAGCTCGAAAAAATGTGCTCGTAGGCCTTAACGAAATTGGATATTGAGCTCACTAAAGGTCTAAATCTAATGCCAAAGGGGTTAATAACTAATCTAAACCATAAGAATAGTTTTGTAAGGGGGCATATGTTGGTTTGTATGAGTGTACCCTATTAAAAAAATATTTTACATATACATATCGGGTTTTTTTCATAAAAAAACGTGCCCCGTGAAATATCGGGCCCTGGCCGGTGGTCCTCCCCGCCCACCCTCAGGGCCGGCCATGGCTATAAATCTCTTTATAAAGCTTCAATTTGCAGCTAAATACTGTAGGATCGTTTTCAGACCCGAACTAGTCGATCAGAAGAGTTTTTGCTCTATACAAAAGGCGGAAACAGACGTATAGAGTTCGATTCAGCTAGATACACACTTTAAACTGTCTATTGATTGATTTGACAAAGTTTTACAGCGAGACGACACTTCGGCAGCACTTCGTTGCTTCAACCGGAATCACAGAACTACCTGAAACGAAATCAGGATGCACATATATATAGGTGAGGTAATTTCGTTTGAACATGTCTCAAACGGAATCCCATTTCAAACGGAATTACTAATTTCGTTTGAACTGGACATGGTGATTTCATGCGGAATTACAAGATATAATTCCGTTTGAAACTACCTCTCAACCTATATTTGACATTTTTCTCGTTTTGCGTGCCCTGATCTATTCACAAACATACAAGACTCGATAAAAGACAAAGTCGACAGACGCATGCACCAACAGACTCCCCCTCGAATGTTGACGAGTCTTCAGTGTCGAGTCTTCGCATCTTCAGTCTTTATCAGTCCTCTTGACGTCTTCTGAAGTATCTAACAATGTAAAAATCCTCCATCTCTCTCTTCTCTTTATCAAATTATCTCCCCCTCGAATGTTGATCTAATCTTCAATTCCAGAATCACAAGTTTGCTCTTGCTTACTATCTTCCCAAGATCTGTAGCTGACTCTTACATTCTCTTGATCAGATCTCTTGATTCCTTAAGTTCATCATCATCAGCTTGCGTGAACTTCAGGTCCAAGATCAGAAACTGGCTCTTTTACAAGTTCACAAGTTCAGGATCGAAACCTGGCTCTTCCTAAAAACAAACTCCTCAGGAATCGAAACCTGGCTAACCTGCACATTCTTAACCCAGAAATAAATTTCATAAATTTAACATTTAAAACATTTCTGATGATCACTTGTAGATAAGATATTCAAAAATGATTTTACAATGTTAAACTCTGATAAACCACTTTGAAGAAATATCATTTTTTTCAAATATTTTTTATTTCAAACAGACTCCCTCTTACTGATTGTCATCATGTTTAGCACTTGAAATTTTGAAAATTAGCTCTTCAACACCAGTTGTCGAAAATCTTTTTGAATTTTTCAAAATTTATGCTAAAACACACTAAAAATCTTTTTGGATTTTTAACAAAAAATGAAATGCACTAAAGAAATATTTACATACAATATTTTTGTGAGTTTGTGTAAGAGGATCATATCAGTTTTTGAGACAAATCACCAACACCGTTAAGCTTTAAACATTTTCAGTTCTAAACGATTCACTTAGATTGTCAGTATACCGATCCACTTAAATTTTCACACAAAGTTCAACTGCTTCGAGATACGAGATTAATGTTTTAGAGACTTAAACTTATTCGCGTGTCCCACCTCAGAATATACTCCCGTATCCAGATCCCAATATTCAGTCTTACAGGTGAGTATACCACAGATGATATCTGTAAAGGGTTAAATGCGAAGAACCGTGAGAGCTCAGGTCAGAACTTCCGTTCAGCAGAGAGATAACGGCTTCGACTTTTGGTGTGTCCCCTTTAGAGGATCTTTTGTTTCAACAGCACATGATTAGCATTTTGCAATGTTTCATCATTTTTTGTACTGAGGGCGGTGCTATATTTCAAGCAAGCCGAAAGTATTATACGGGGACTAGGCCATTGCTTCCGCAAAATCAGAAGTCCCGGGATAATACCCCAGATATCACTGAGTATAAAGACCTAGTATCTCAGAAAGAGGGACCTTTCAAACAAGATTTCGGGGGTTACCCATATATCCGAGAGATGTTCCCCACGATATAAGCAAGTTTGAAATTTAGGTTTATATCTCATCACAATCTACTAAATGTGCAAAAACCTACTGGCACATCATCAGTGAGACCGTTTATCACATTTTGACTTTCCAATTCTTTAGCATGCCGTGAAAGTCCACTGATGTACTATCATTTCCTCTTTTCTACAACAAACTCATTTTTGAATTTATCATGTTTTTTTACTTTTTCAAATTTTCAAATGTTTTTGGATTTTCTGAAAAAAAATTCTTACTCCCCCTAAAATTCAAAATCATTTAAAGGAAATTTGAAAACAAACTGTACAAATAAAATGACAACTGATATCGAATCACTTCAATTCGCCATCCACTTGGCATAAACAATCAGAACTCCCTCTCACAACAAACTATTTTCCCATTGTGATTTCAAAACACTTAAGTTTGTTTTAATCAAATGGTTTTTCCGGAAAATAAGTTTTGTTGATTTCATAAAACCACTTGTAGGCTAGGGGATAAACTCATCACTTTGTTTTTCAAAATACCACTTGTAAGAATGGTCCAATCAAGTTCAACCTAATGACCTTGATTAACCTACAAATAAAATCACAACCTCTTTTTCAACCACATGGCTTACCAACCACTACCACTTGTAGGTTGAATTCTCAAGATGCCGATTCCTACTCCTCACTTACCAATCCGGGAGTTCTGGCAAATCATACTAGTGAACAGTTTTCAAATTTACAAAAACAATATAAGAATGATGCCGATTCATGTTCCGCGATTACCAACTTGGGAACTCCGGCAAGTCATACTTTTCACTCATCATAATATGTTCCATCCCAGTCACAAACCTGAGACGAAACACCTTTACTTGGTTTCTTCAATTTTTTCTCATAAAACTCTTTTACCCCTTTGACTTTCTTGTCAACCATTTTTCCAAAAATATGTTTCACTGTGGGGTTAAAAGCTTTCTCAACATCAAATTCTTTCTTTTCTGAGAAAAATTGATTTGAAATCTCAACTTTACCAACCTTTTGTTTAAAATTCTCAGCCCTCAATGGTGGAAAATTGACATCATCCATTGGAGGTACTGATGTTTCCAATTTCAACTCAACACTTGGTTCCTCTGATTTTGTGGAATCAGATTCATTACCCAAAGTTAGCCCCTCTGATTTTAATGAATCAGAATCATTGCTAGAACTATCATCAGATTTCTTAACAACCCATTTTTGGTTGTCAAGATTTGCACTTTTCTTGTAAAACCTCTTTGAACATTCACCAATTTCAAATTTTAAATTTTTGAAAAGTTTAGTTCTCTCAATTGGTGGTTCAAACTCAACCATTTTTTCTTTCAGTTTAGAAACTCCCTGTTTGGTTTGAATTGCTTGTGAACATTTCACAGCTAGATGTCCAATTCTACCACATTTAAAACAGGTTCGAGTCTCCTTCTTCTTTTGTTCAACCATCTTCTCCATTTCTTCTTGCTTTTTCGCAAGGAATTCTTTGTTCGACTGCTTTCTGAACAAATTTTCTTTTTCCTCTTTAGAAGATGTACCTGAAACAAATATCATTTTTGATTTAAAATCTCGAACATATTTTTCATTTTTATAATTTTCTGGTGGAATAAAACCAAGACCTTTCTTTTTGAAATTACCGTTATGGTTTGGTTTCTTTTGAAAACCAGAACCAGAACTGTAACCCTTTTCTTGTTTTCTCTTTATTGAACTCTTGAGGTGTAAATTTTAGGTTTTTCAGAAAAATTTACATCTTTTATTTCAGAAATATTAATTTTGTTAATTTGAAAACCTTTTTGATCATGTCAGGTTTAACACCTCTTATTGGAAATTCTTCATCAGAATATAATTTATCGGAATCATTCAATGTATATGCAACTTTGAATGTTTCGTCATTCAAATTAGATTTTGATAGAATAAATTCTTTATTATAAACCCGTTTCTCCCTTTTGTCTGAAGAACTTAACATATCGGACTCAGACTTTGATTCTGATTTAGACTTCGACTTTGACTCCTCCATTTCATCGTTATCTAACACATGATCCACCACTTTCTTCATCAATTGAGATTGTTGATCAGTGTCAGACGATGTAAAAGTGACATCAATATTTTCTGGCAAGTTAACTGAAGACTCCGACTCCCACTGTAAATTTGTTGCCTTTTCGACTCTTTCTGAATTTGGATTTCTCGGAGAATATCCATTTTCAAGCGGGGGTGGACACTTATTGTAACTGACACCTTGTTTCTTACCAGATGTCTTCATTTCAGTATCCTTCTTCTTTTTCGTCTTCTTTTCAGAAACCTTTTCAACATTCTTTTCTTCAGTTACTTCATCCTCTTCAAATGCCTTCATGCCTTCAACAGTTGGATAAATCCTGTCAATGACATAAGAAGTACATGAGTAACTTTTTAATAATTGGTTTACTCTTTCTGTCTCAATCCTTTGTGTCTCCAGTTTTTGTTCAAGCACAGCACACTTCTCAATGTAACTGTTAACACTTTTCTGCTTTGTCATGAAAGCTCCTTGTAGTGTCTTCATTGCTGTATCCTGTTCACTGCTTGTTTGGTTGTACTGATTCATTGCTTTGTTCAGAACATCATATGATTCTTTCAATCTATTCATGTTATGAATCAATGTGCTGTTCTGCTTCTTTACTGCTTCACAGTTTTAACATGTCACAGGAACATTTTGTGCATTAACTTCTGCCTCAACTTTGAACTCTGGAATGTTTTTCACCTTTTTCCTTATCACAGGAACATCTTCATCATCACTGCTGACTGGTGTTTTAACTTTCTTCTTTTTCTTTTTAGCTTTATCGTCATCACTGTCACTCTCTTCCATCATTTTCAAATGAGCTGCCATTCTTTTCGCATAATAATCATCATCATTATCACTATCTTCAACAATTCGAGCAACAAAAGCTTTTGCTTTTAAAATATCTTTATCCGGACAGTAATCATCCCAACTAAAACCTTCCCAGCTGAACCCTTCAGGTAACTTTTCATCATCTTGGTTTATTAGACATGCTTTACTATCAGCTGAAACATATTTGTCCCAACTGAAACCGTTAGACGATTTTTTATCATTTTGATTCACCAAACATGCTCTCTTTGAAGACTCCTCTATTATTTTTCTACCATGTGCCACTTGTGGTTCTTGTTGTTGTTGAGCAACTTGATGATAGATGGCCTTCCGGTAGTAATCATTGTTGTTGAACGGATTTTGAGCTCCACTTGCTTCACGATTAGTGCACTCTCTCTTGAAGTGTCCTTTTTCCCTGCAACGAAAACAAGTAACTTTAGATTTGTCAAAACCCAAAATAGAAACACATGCATCACGGAAATCATCTCTTCCTGTGATCTGTTTGAATTTCTCAGCTCGTCTCAACACACTTGCCAAACACCACTTAATATCCATTAATTCCATCTCTTCAGCATCTATCTGATCGTAATCCTCTTTTGTAAGCATTGGATTCCCGATCCGACCTGCCACTAAACTTCCATACGACTCCAACACGGTTCCCAACAAAGACATATGGCTTTTTACAACTTCTTCAGAATAATTCTGATCATTTTCAAGATTCAATACAATGTTGCATTGTAGCTTCTTGCCATTCTTGGTTGCTGAAATGTTCGGATCAAAAGATGGATATGATGAAAAACTTGTGTTACTGTTTGATCCTTTGGATGAACTTCCGGATGAACTCTTTGCATTGAATGCAGTCTCAACCTTTGGTGACATGTTGGTGGTTTTATCACTGACACCACCTTTGTAATAAAGACCAATGTCTTGTTCACCGTCAAAATCTTTCATTCTTGAAATCTTTCGTTGTTCCATCTCTTGAGCTTCAATTTTTTCAATAAACTTGCTCAATGTCAGACTGCTAAACCCTTTCTTGTTCCTTAACATCATGAGATATGTGCCCCATGTTTCATATGGCAATGCATCAGCTAATTTTTCAATCAACTCCTCATTATCTTTTGTGATGCTCAACCTCTCCATGTTAGCTAACAGATTGCAGTATCTTTCAATGATCTGCTTTGTGCTCTCATTTTCAAACCACGAAATAGATCAAACTCTTTCTTCAAAAGCGATTTTTTGTTCTTGACCATCTCTTGGCTTCCAACAAACTTTGATCTTAATGCTTTCCATATTGAGTAAGAAGTTCCATTGTGTTGCAATAATACCAAGATATCTTCCTTAACAGCTTGATGCAATAAACCTGTCATCATTTTCTCATCTTTGTATTTCTTTTTATCTTCGGCACTTAGATCTTTAATTGCAATAATCTCCTCATCATCAGTCATCGGTCTAACATATTTCGTTTCAACACATTCCCAAGCATCTAAGTAGTTGGTTGTACCCAATTCTCAAATCGTTCCTCCCATCCCTTATACTCCTCAATGTTCATAAGTTTTGGTGGTTTTTGCATAGTGCCCGTTTAATTTTCTAACATTGTGTTCTGTGCAAGAGTAATCGGGGTAACCGAAGTAGCAAATGCGTTGTAAAATTCCTCTTCCATGATTCGGTTTTCAAATAATGTTCAAACAATCAGTTTCAAACAGAATTAACACTTCAAACGGAATATCCTCTCAAGCGGAATACCTAATTCCGTTTGAACTGGACATGGTGATTTCATGCGGAATTACAAGATGTAATTCCGTTTGAAACTACCTCTCAACCTATATTTGACATTTTTTTCGTTTTGCGTGCCCTGATCTATTCACAAACATACAAGACTCGATACAAGACGAAGTCGACAGACGCATGCACCAACAAATACAATATAATAACCACACATCCATTAGAAAATAATGTCACCTATGGCTTTATAGCCTAGCAGTATCTTGGGGATGAGATAATGTCACAAAGGAGTTTTTCCTATGTTTATTGGGTTTCAAAAAAAATTAGAAAAGTATGTTCTTTTACCGATGATCTTTGACTTTGACCTTTGATTAAATAGTTAGTAATTGAATAATAATAAATAAATTGTGCCTTCAACGACATTTAATTACATCACATTTGTAACTTGTTAAATATTAAATGATTAAATTTAAAGTAAAATATTTTGCATAATAAAAAAAATGGTTATTTAAGGGGCTGTTTGGCAACATCTGAACCAATAAGTGCTGAATGAATAAGAGGTCTGAATGGGTAAGAGGGTCTGAACCAGTAAGTGCTGAAACAATAAAGCGCTGTTTGGTTGCACATCTGAATGATTGTGTAAAATGACTTTTTAACTCCTGAACAAATAAATACACTGGCTTTCTCTCACTTCCCCATAGAACGTTTCTCTGCTTCTCTCTCTAAAAACCTCTGCTCCTCTCTCTAAAAATCTAAACTCTCTGCTTCTCTCTCTCTAATAACAGCCAAAACACCATTCAAAATTCTAGATTATCACATTATCATTATCATTTAACTATTTGGTTACTAGAATGATCGATTCTTCACCTGAAGTTCAACTGCAACCGTCAGTCGAACAACTGATCGCTAAAATCTGGAGGAGTCTGTGCAGGCGGCGGCGGATGTGGAGGCGGCGGCGGCGGCTGTGCTGGTTCGGCTGAGGAGGAGATGAGGAGGGCGGTGGCCTCTGGAGTTTCGATTGTGGAGGCGGGCGGCGACGATTTGGTGGTTCAGATGTGGAGGAGGGTGGCGGGGCTATGGTGGTTCGGATGTGGAGAAGGGCGGCGTGTGGAGGAGAGAGGAGAACAAGATGGGGCTGTGGGAGAAGAAGAGAAGCTGTGTTGTTTAGGGGTATCTTTGTCTCAAGTTTCATTCAGCGATGTTTTTTAGCTGAATGGTTCAGAGGTGTACTGAATCATTAAGAGGCACAATCTTAATCAACCAAACAGCCTAGCCTCTGACCGATTCAGAGGTAAGCCTCTGAATGGCTTCATTCAGATGCAAACAAACAGCCCCTAAATGTCATCCATAAAATTGTTAAATATTAAATGATTAAATTTAAAGTAAAATATTTTGCATAATAAAAAAAAAATGGTTATTTAAATGTCAACCATAAAAGCAAATCTAACGTTCATCACCTTTCCCATCTTTCAAACCTTGTTCCGTCCCCACTCTCTCACCTTCTCCATCATCTCATAAATCCAAACTCCAAAATCCTCCAATCCCCATTCTCTCAATCCATAACTCAATCAAACCATCACCCAACCCAAATGGAGTTTTTCCAGAGGGCAAAATCCGTCCGGCTAAAAAGCTACCACCACAAATACTTACTAGCCGACGAAGACGGGGAACACGTGTCTCAAGACCGTCAAGCCACAGTAAAAAACGCCCGCTGGACGGTAGAATTCGACCCCGATTACGACAACGTCATCCGGTTAATATCCTGTTACGGCCGGTACCTCACCGCATCAGAGGACCACCACTTACTCGGTACAACCGGTCAAAAGGTCATCCAATCCGTTCCCCGTAAAATTGATTCGTCTGTTGAGTGGGAACCGGTTCTAGAAGGTTCCAAAGTCCGGTTCAAAACCAGATACGGTAATTATTTACGAGCGAATGGTGGAGTGCCTCCCTGGAGGAATTCGATTACTCATGATATTCCTCATAGGCATCATAATTGGATCTTGTGGGATGTTGAAGTTGTGGAGATCAATATGGATCCACCGAAACAGGTCCCGGATCCGGATGTTGATGTGGATCTGGATAGTTCTTCTTTTCGTCTCACTTCGGATCCTTCAATTCTGGTTTGTGAATTGTTTTCTGATTGCGCCATAATATATTAGTTAGGGTTTATTGTAGTTATGTTAGAGATTATTACAAAGGAAACTTAATTCAATCATATCATGTAATTATGTTAGAGATAATTACCAGGGTTCGAGCCTTCGAGCTCGAAAAAACGTGCCCCCAGGCCTTAACGAAATTGGGTAATGGGCTCATTAAAGGTTTAAACCTAATGGCAATTGGCTAGTAACTAATCTAAACCATAAAAATAGTTTTGTAAGTGAGCCAACGTTGGTGTTTGTACGAGTATACCCTATTAATTTATTTATTTTTACATTTACATATCGGATTTTTTTTAAATAACGTGCCCTTCGAAGTATCAAGCCCTGGCCGGTGGTCCTCCCCGCCCACCCTAAGGGCCGGCCATGATAATTACAATAAACGCTATCTAGTATATTTAATCGATTACTGTTATGATGATTAGGATCGGCGTGATGCTATGCTATGAGTTGACTCTGTTAGCACAATGCCAAATGAATTATGTTTTATAAATGTTAGGAAAATTAAGCAACTGAACTGTTGTGTGTGAATTTGCAGGGGAGTGATCAAAACTTTGGGTCTGGGAAGAATGAAGGGAGGATGATTTATTACAAATTGGCGGATGATGATGGTGTTGTTGTTGATGCAGAAGGGTCGTTTTTGTTCAAGGGTAAGACCGTAGAGGATTTGACTCTGAACTTGGAGGAAGAAACAGAACTGGAGAATATAACTGTGTGTTCGGTTAACCCTTTGAATGGCAAGCTTTATCCCCTTCGGTTGGCACTGCCGCCAAATAACACTACTATGCATGTTATTGTAGTGCCTGCAACCTCCAAAGGTTAGATTTTAAAAAGTATTTTTCACATTTTGGTTTGGTATAATCACGTTTCATTTTGATCAGATGGATGGAATTTTGTTGGCAATCGAAAAAAGCTTTCTGTCTAAGATCAAACCTAAGGGGCAAAATGGTAAAAGGGTGTTCAAAATGGTCAAAAGGGTGTTCAATATATTTAAATGAACTACATTTAGATGATTTTATGCATATAGAAATTTGATAACATCTGGGTGACTTTTGATCACTTTGAATTGTTTACCATTTTGGGTGACTATTTATCACTTCACCCATGCTAGAGATTAGGTATAAACCGAAATGATATATACGCCCATAAACAGGTTGAATTGCCACTTCTAGTTGACATTCTATGAGACGTTGTGCGTTTTGTTTTTCATCAAACATTCTTATTTGGAGTAATGTTTTCGATAAACTCTTATGTTAGAATCACAAGGCACACAAATATTGATATTTTTTTGGGTAAAGCACAAATATTGATATTAACACATGTAAATGTAAGAATTAACATTACGTGATTCAACAACTTGTTTATACCCATTATTGAATGAGATAGTACATCAAAAGATCAATATATAGGTTTCTTTCTTAACATTAATTGAGAAGAATGATAATCTTGAAAAATGTTTTTTTTTTTTTTTAAATCATGCAAATCACCTTTTTTTGTGGCTCCAATGGGGTCAGCCAGGATCGCTGATCAGTAGAATCTAAACTCAAGTTATGCTTACTTCATGTAATGAAAATGTACTGGGCAAGTTTCTTGAGGAAAAAAAAAGGTTTTGAGTGATTTGATTGTTTTTAAAATATGAAATCTTCAAGAGAGAGAACTTTTTCTTGCATCTTGGGAAACCAGATGGATGGCAAACAACCCATGTGGGCTCATGAAATATTGAACTTTTTGTAACTATTATTATTTATTTAAGGTACTTTATACTTAAGTTAAGCTCTTGTAAATTGTCATCTAGTAGAACTTGTATTAAAAAGTACCCAGGCGCTTCCTATCTGTCCACTTTTGACTTTTAAAAAGTCAAGTGAGTCATAGTTCAGATTCAAAATTGGTAAAACAGTTTAGAACTTGAAATAAACAGTACCCAATGTGGGTTCATTATCATTATTATTTGTATACTTGAATCAAGCTTTTTGCAAATTGTGATTTATTAGAACTTGAATTAAACGGTATCCAAACCTTCATGTCTGTCCACCTTTTGACTTTTAAGAGTCAAATGAGTTGTAGTTCAGTTTCAAAATTGGTAAGAACAATTTAGAATCTGGAGAGAAGATTGACAAGTTCATTAAGCTGTAAAAACTTGTTGTAAATAGAACATCTATGTATTAGGTTTGACTTTTCACAATTAAGAGTGGACTTTAGTTGTCATGGTTTTCTGCTTTGTTTTAATCTTTAACGGTAGCTAATAGACAATTTTTTCTGTGTTTTGATCAGCGGCAAAGGATTTCTAGCCGAGGAAACCATACATTATTATTATCTGCATCTAAACTCCTAAGCATGCACAATATCAAGACATGCAAGAGTGGTGTATATCTTGTATCGGTGAATCATGAAGAGACAATGAGTGATCCCTGTGTAAGTTGCGATTCATTCTTGGAAACTTTAATCCGAATCTCTTCACCGTCTCAACTTTTGTAACATCAAACACATTTTCATACCCCGAGTTAAATGCCTTCTTTCTCCCAGTATGGGTATGTGTAATTGTGTAAAGTTAGTCTTGCAACTAACACCGTGTGGTTCCTTAACTTGGTTTAGACGACTGAAAAAATAGCCACTTGGTTAGACATGCTTGACGCGTTGGGTCGGGTCACTATGAAGAATTATAAATTCAGTAGTTTAAAGTTATGATTGTTCAAGGTATTTGGACTTGGAATTATAAATGGGTTTAAAATAATAGGAAAGGGATTAAATTGATGGAATTAAAGTAGTAGGAATTGGATTAAGTTGATGGGCTTAATATTAAATTTATTAAGGTTTTTCGATAGTATGAATTTAAGAATAAGGATGGCTTTCTTGATTATTATTACATCTTTTATACAGAATTTAAGTGGTTCACAGCGGATTAAACATGTTTTTGAGCTACAAAACATTTAATAACCTGATACTAAATAAAATGTATGAAACATAGAAGAGGGTAAGGTTTGTACTTTGTAGTGATACATCTGATCTAAGACAGTAATAAACGAACAGGTTGTCCTTCCTGGATAGAGGTTTTCTATAATTTGAAAAGGCATGAATGAAAAAGGCTATATAAAATGTAAAAATATTATAGATCCAACATTTAACCTACTTAAATGGGTTGAGTTATTAGATCAATGAATCCATGAACGGCAAAACCACTATATGTCTGAATATATAGAGCCAACAAGCCACTGGAACGCTTACAACCCGAGCCAAAAAGGCAAAATAACAACTACAACATATTCAAAACATTAAATTATGACCAACACTCCCAAGACACAGCTGGGCGTTTAGACCTGTTGGTGACCCACAAATACGACTCTTCCTTTATACGTTGAACCGTCTCACGCACCGGGATGAACTTGTTCTCGAAAACCTTGACATTCCAGGCTTGCCAGATGTTGACCCCATGGATGGGCTTTATCACAAAAATATATCATATCACCCATTCATTTTTCTTAAAAAAAAAAAAAAAAAAAAAAAAAAAAAAAACAATTTAAACCCCCTTCTGCGCCTATGTCTCCGGACCTTCTACAAGCCTCGTCTCCACCTCACCATCCTATGTCTATCAAATGGGCTTGGATGGCCCATCTTTCACTAGGTCTCCTCCAATTCTGGAGTGCCAATAACCAGAACTGCACAAATCAGGGTTTTTAGATTTTTTTAGAAACCTGGTTACAGGTATGATAGGGTATTGAAAACTCGGGTATTGAGAGAAATTGGGTACAAGTATTGAGGAGAAAAACCATACCCAAAATACTCGAGTAGGGTATGATCGGGTTCAGGCATAAC
This sequence comes from Helianthus tuberosus, assembly GCA_030545235.1. Lineage (NCBI taxonomy): Eukaryota > Viridiplantae > Streptophyta > Magnoliopsida > Asterales > Asteraceae > Helianthus > Helianthus tuberosus. Next base: position 147,600,404 of record CM060400.1, read on the forward strand.
CAGGCATGAGTCCGGGTAATAATCCCCGGTTTTAAAAAATAGATTTTTTTATTAGTTTACACAAAGTTTAAGAATTATATTTGGTTTGTATTTTGTAATTTGTAAAAAAAAATATAATAAACTAAAATAACATAAATTCACTATTTTACAAATTGTTTGCTTTATAATATGCATTAAAAAACTTAAATATAAAAGTGTTAAAGTAGACATAAAAATATACTCTAAATATTAGGGTATTCTATTAGGTGTTAAAAAACAATATCGGGTATAAGGTATAACTGGGTAGGGTACATGGTATTTTTGGGTATAAGTTCGGTACGAGTATTCAGCTCAAAATGTATACGCTATCCATACCATACGGTTAGAGTCAGCCGTCGGGTTTGGTTACATGTATAAAATACCTGGATACAAAAATAACCAGTTTTGGATTTTTTTTCTTGGATTTGGTTCCTCCAAGCGCGGGTTTTTCTATGCACCTCTACCGATAACCGGTTGCGAATGAAAAGGCCAAACTGAATCGACAGAATCACAGCATTTTATTTTTGCCAATTTTCAATTGCCGCTATTTTTGCCAATTTTCAATTGCCGCTAGTTTGTTTTTTAAATTTGGTTTAAAATTTAAGTTTTTTAATTGGGGTAAATTAGTTTAGATTGGTTAAATGACAAATGCGCTTAGATGGGCCAAACTAAAATCGTTATTGATATTGGTTAATTGGGCTGGTTTTATTTAAAAGGTTAATGGGTTTATTAGGTTTTAAGCTTTAAAGTTTTTTTTTGTTTTTGTTTTTGTTTTTTTTTTTTAAGATAACTTTATATATATATATATATATATATACTAGGATGATGCCAGATGCCGCGCGTTGCGGCGGCGATCTCTAGGTTGTTTATAGTCGGCAAAATTATGGTTGTTTACGATCTTAATGCATTTACGATCTTAATGGTTCGATACCCGTACCCGGTACCATTTGCTAATTCCTATTCTGTATTAGCAAACTGAGAATTTAAAAGTTAATGGAAAAATAGGCAAAGATGATCTTATTAGCTCTAACTTATTCACTTACTAAGCAACTGCAATTAGAACTATACTTTGAATCGTGTGATGGAGTTGGTACATGCAATTTCTAAACTAAAAACCATGTAATCTAAGAACATATAATAAATTTCTCAACCAATACAGCAAAATTGTGTAGAGAATAAAATGACAATTATTCTCAAAACAAAATCTAAATTAAATAAATCAAAGTTTACTAATTCAACCTAAACATGGTGAAGTTGGGTATCTTCTTGATACCCACCATCAAATACGTGAAGCTCAAAAAAGCAATAAGACATCAGACAGATATGAAAACAAAATTTTCCTCAAAGGGTATCTTCGTCTTTGTACTTTATCATCACCATCAAACCACGATGAGTCCGTCATGATACCCCACAATCAACTTCTATACAAAACCAAAGTTTAATAGTATAGAAACAAAAGAAAGGAAAAGTAAATAAAGCATACTAACCGAAACAGTACGCACTAATGCTTGGAAGATAACAACAAAGCAAGGAAAGAAGTTGAAGAAAAGGCAGAGTAACAAATGATCTTGAAGAAGAGAAAGGAGATAAAAGAACCCTAGCCACACACGTGTTGAAGTTTGGCCGGTGGCAAAGCCACCGACCTTTTTCTGAATACCAGTGCCGTACATATATACCATACAATACCTGTACCGACCGATCATATTCGGTATAGTATTCGGTTTTTAATTTAACTCAATTTCGGTAGCGATTTATGTGGTGTGGTACGGTAATTGTTCGAGACTTTTAACGGTACCATACCATACAGCCTAACATATACAGTATCATGTTTAGGTTTTAGCTAAACTTCAGTATTAGTACTATGCGGTAAGGTACTGGTACGAATCTCATGCCTACTTGTGACCTAATTGATGAAAAAAACCTAATTTGCAAAATCATCAGCAAGAAATCAATAAAACAAATTCTTACAATCAGTTTAGAGTAATATCAATTCTAAAAAGTGTGGTACATACATATGTACATAAAGATGTTGACGGTAGAAATGTAAATAGACTGAGAAGAGTTATACCGATTCGTTGAACTTGGGAGAACCGGCAGAAGCCGCCGTCGCAGAGACGGAATCATGGCGGCGAAGGGCGCCGTAGTGGAGGAGAGTTGACAGAACGCCTTGATAGCCGGTGCATGTAGTCTTTGGTTCAACTTATGTCGCCATTTTGTGAAAGGGGGAGAATGCACCACCACCACCACAATGGCCGCACCACTCCTCCTCGCCGCCGCCATCGCCATCATCACCCCCATCGTATTCTACCTCCTCCAATCCCTCTACACCCGTCTCCGGTTCAAACTCCCACCGGGCCCACGCCCCTCCCCATCGTCGGCAACCTCTACGACGTTAAACTAGTCAAGTTCCGGTGCTACGCTGAATGGGCCAGAACCTACGGCTAGGGTTGTAAACGAACCGAACGAACACGAACAAGGCCATGTTCGTGTTCGTTCGTTAAGAAAATTAACATGTTCGCGAAATGTTCACGAACGCATACCGAACATAAGTTTATGTTCGTGTTCGTTCGTTAAGGAAATTCAGTTGTTCACGAACAGTTCGTGAACACTGGTCTCGAACACAAACGAACGCAAGCGTCTAATAGATCACCAAATGATGAATCAAGTTTAACTAATATAGACACAATTGTCCCAAAAAATGTCTTAGAATGTCCAAATTTTAGTTAACTTATAAAAAAATAGGATTTCAAGTTTTCAATATGTTTAGATAAAAGTTTATTATTTATTTTTATTTTTTTTATATAATCGAACGGACACGAATGAACGTAAATGAACATATTACCGAACGTTCACGAACGTAGTCGAACGAACGAGACTTGTGTTCGTGTTCGTTCGCTAAGCTAACCGAACGAAATCTTTTGTTCGTGTTCGTTCGTTAAGCTAATCGAACGGACATAAACGAACTTCCCGCCGAACGGTTCACGAACTGTTTGCTGAACGTTCGGTTCGTTTACAGCCCTACCTACGGCCCAATATTCTCTGTGTACTTAGATTCGAAGCTGGATGTTATTGTGAATACATCGGAGTTGGCTAAAGAGGTGTTGAAGGAGAATGATCAGCAGTGTGCTGCTGCTAGTGGTTTCTGCAAAACCCTAACCCTTGAAAGATTTAGAAATTCATATAAAGTGATTTAAAAGAGAAAGGGTAGGTGGCATATGCCACCGACCTTTCTCTTTAATATTTATAATATATATATATATATATATATATATATATAGAGAGAGAGAGAGAGAGAGAGGAGAATGATCCGTTAGGAACCACCTTTTATTGCAAGAACCGTGAGAACCAATGTGAACACAACAAAAAATACCTAAAAATAAAAATAGCTAAAAAAACACAAAAAAACAAAATTACTATTTTTTATAAAAAAAATCGCTATATTTCGTTACCAATTTTTTTTTAATTTAAAAAAAAATTGGCTACTAAAAGTAGCGATTTTAATGTAAAAAAAATTGTGTGTTTTTTAGATTTTTTTAGTTTTTTGAGGGTTTAGTTTTTAGCATTTTAGCTTTGGGGAGGGGGGGTGGGGGTTAGGTTTTTTTGGTGTGTTCACATTGGTTCTCATAATAAAGGTGGTTCGATCCTTGCTAAAGTGGGGAACAGCGGGGAACCGACTCAAACGAACTCCGATTTAGAATTCAGGGTTAAAAGATCCTAGTTAGGGTTCGACGAGCCGGTTCCAACGCCGCTGGAATGAGTCCAATCGGAGTACGTTTGAGTCGGTTCCCCGCTGTTCCCCACTTTTTTAGTGTTCCCCAATGAACCTCACACTATATATATATATATATATATATATATATATATATATATATATATATATATATATAGGTAAGGTTCATGCGAGAACCACCTTTATTGCGAGAACCGCGAGAACCAATGTGAACACAACCTAAAATAGTTAAAAAAACCTAAAAAAAACTAACCCCCCCCCAAGCTAAATGCTAAAAACTAAAACCCCCAAAAAACCTAAAAAAAACCTAACCCCCTCAAGCTAAAATGCTAAAAACTAAACCCCAAAAAAACCTAAAAAAATCTAAATTTTTTTTTAATATTTTTTATGTTAAAATCGCTACTTTTAGTAGCAAAAAAAAATTAAAAATATTTTTTTTGCTACTAAAAGTAGCGATTTTTTTATAAAAAAATATTAAAAAAAATTTTTTGTGTGTTTTTTAGCTATTTTTAGGCATTTTTTGTTGTGTTCACATTGGTTCTCGCAATAAAGGGTGGTTCCTAACGGATCTTTGTCACATATATATATATATAGAAACGAGATCAGGAGAAAACGCCAAAAAGTGTGAGAACGGTGAGAACGCATCCTGGCCCAACACGTGGCACGGGATATGATCAGGGTCCGAGGGTTTTTTTTTGTATTTTTAGTATTCTTCTCATTTCCTGATTTGCGCGTTTGACATGCTGCTTCATTTTTTGCGTGCAAGATAATTTTGGGGTTATCTAGAATCATTAATTACTTGGCGTTTTACTGTTTTTCTCAGATTTCTTTTCGTTGAATTAATTCTTTTTGTGTCACATTGTTAATTTTTTTAGCGTTATGGTTTTTCCATGTCATTTTTTGGCGTTTTGGGTCTTTTTGTTAATAATTGATTACCATAGATTAATATTTTATAAAATTACAATAATACGAAATCAAAATAAACTAATAGTCTTCCGTGGGTGGGATTACATCAGAGATGTACCCATCGCTTTGTTCATCACTTTCTTCAGATTCATCATCATCAAATTTTAGATTTGCGTATAACGCCATTAGCACGTCTCTTCTTTGCTGCAGCCTATTCTTGAATATCACTGCATCCTTGGATTTTGGATCGTTTGAAGATGCTAAATCACAAAGTTGTTCAATGATAGATAGCAACCATGTTTTCAACATTTTTTCCATTGGCAATGAATATTGCACCCCGTTTTTATAAGTCACTTCAAGCGTTCCTTCTTCCTCATGCATCACCCAACTGCTAAGTTTTGGTCAGTGTTGCAAAAATCGCGACTAGTCGGCGATTAATCGGCGACTAGTCGCTAGTCGGACCTCTACTGAGTAATTTTTCACTAATCAGTGAAAAAATCGCTAGTCGGCCTAGTCGGCCCTAATCGGCCCTAGTCGGCCCTAATCGCGACTAGTCGGTCGGGAAAAATCGGAAAAAATCGGGAAAAAACAAAAAAAATCGGAAAAAAATCAGAAAAAATCGGAAAAAATCGGAAAAAACACATATTCCGGCCAAAACCTCCCAGATTCCGGTCAAAACTTGTCCACTTAAAAAATTTACGTATAAAAATATATGTATATATGTATAAAAACTTAAAATTATACATAAAAAGTCCGATCCGATTAATCCCGATTAATCCCGAGTAATCCCGAGTAGTCGCTAGTCCCTACCTCACCGACCCGCTAGCGACTAGCGAGTTCTCCAACCTTGGTTTTGGTAGAGGAGTATTGTCAATATCATCATCTTCATCATCTTCTGCCGGAAATTTTCTCTTCAGTCTTTTTATTACAGTTCGGGTTCTTTCACAATCGTTGGCCATTGGAACTCCAAGGGCCAGGATATCCCTCTGAACCCCTTCATTCATACCAAGCATGACTTTGATTGTCCTTACCTTTACCCTTCTCCTATCAGAGAACTTTATGATGAATCGTTTCTCTTTCCTTTCAAACCTTCATGCAATAACCTTAGCCATTTTTAAAGTTTTTGGCGTTTTGGACAATATGTGGCGTTTTAGTCAATGTTTTTGGCGTGTTTGAGCTTGTGTTTTCATGGTATTCTTTTATATTGACTTTTTTTCCCCGCGCGTGACAGGTAATTATGGCGTTTTGAAAAAGATAAATAAATTTAATTCCCCAAGTATTTTGCTTTCAATATAATAAATGTTAGTAATTATGTTTTCCGTCGTTTCATTTTACTATTTTTGCAGTTACCGTGTTTTGTTTTCAGACTCAACTGTTCTTATGGTGTAATACGTCTAATCTTGACGGCTGTAATTATGGCGTTTTGTTTTCCAATGGCGTTTAGATAACGATTGGATTTTTTTTGTTTTATTTTCTTTGCACATTGTTTCACGCTTTTTTTATAATAGTAGTTGTTCAAAGTAATTTTATTATATTTTGGTAGTTTTTTTGGGGCATTTTTATGGCATGATGGCGTTTTACAAGCATTTGCTCGTTTTGCCGTTTTATTATATTTTTCATTATAGTATTAATGTACTTTTGTTGTTTATTAACTGAAATTACAAAACAAAAAACAGATAAAGAAAATAAAAAAAAACAAAATAGAAGCAATTTATGATCTAAATCTTCAGTGTCATCAGTCTTTTTTTTCTTTTGAAACTACAAGAACTGTCACAAATAAATGGCGTTTTGGGTTTGGCGTGGTTTATTTTCTTTGTTCATGTGTTGAAGTGTCTTTGTGGATGTTGGAGACATAGATCAACCATTTGTGGGTGGATGCTATCTGCCCGTCGTCTTCATTATATTCATCGAGGCCAAAGTAGCATTTACACTGGGATAGGTCTATTCTAATCATCCAAACATTCTTCAAGAACAAAGATGACAGAATGACATATGGGTATCGTCAGTCCATCTTTTTTTAATTTTGTCTATCTCATGCAGCAAAATCTTACTACACTCACGTAACAAATCATTCAGCGAAAAATCATGCAGAACATTACTGAGTATCAAAGAAAAGATGTTTGCCATCGTTGTATTTTTTGGCGTTTTACATTGAGTTGTATTTTTTTAGGAACCAGTGTGTTTTTTTGGTGTGATAAACGGAAGGTGGTGAGACGTTTCTATCTATACAATCTTTTTGGCGCGTAGTTTAGGCGGGATATTATTTTTATAACAAAAAATGTAATTAACATTTATCCGGTTTTAAGGCATGGCGTTATATATTATGGCGTTTCACATTTTGTGGCGTTATTGTAGCCTGAGAGCTTAAATAAAAACACAGAAAAAAAGTACGCATTGATAAAATTGGCGTTTTATTTTTCAATGGCGTTTTATGTGAGAAATGATGTTTTACCTTTTTTACCCTTAATGAAGACCGTCCACGTAATAAAATTGATGTTATTTACAAAAACGCCACCGCGCCAATCTAGTCCATACATTGTTTTGATCGGACGATCCATAAGCGTTCTCACCGTTCTCACACTTTTTACCGTTTTTGTAAGGCCCTAATACATATTTGAAAAAAAATTCGCAGCGAAATTCGTGCCATAAAATTTCTTTCATTATAAACGTCTTGACTTACTTGAAAGTTCATTTTAATATGTATCTTTTACAAAAATAAGGTATAAGTCCTGTTTACTAAAGTACATACTCAATTATTCCCGTACAATCTATCTTGTGACTCGGTCTTCGATCTCTATTCCTCGTGATTCGTAAAACCTGCACTCACCACATACATTCATAACATTAGTACACAATACATAAACAAGATTCAATCTCGTACACTTCCCATTTCGTTATCTTTCTAACTTTAAGCATTCATCTGCGTATCCATATCCTGGTGAGGCTTCAATAATGTACCTGCATTATTTTTCATTTACAAGGCACACTATTAATAACGTATTACTCGACGTGTCTAAATCATGCATACATACATTCTTACATGCATACATACACATCTACATACGTACATACCTTCCTATATCTCTACATACCTGCATACACTCATACGTACCTTCATATATACCAAATACACATCTACATACGCACATACATTACTACGTCTCTACATACGTACATATACACATGCGTATCTTCACATATACATGAATACACATCTACATACATACATGCATTACTACGTCTCTACTTACTTGCATACACTCGTACGCACCTTCATATATACTTAAATACACGTCTACATATGTACATACACTCTTACGTACACGTCCAAGATCTTACATACCTCTTATATATCCATACATTAATTACATGGTACTTAGACTTAGATTTATAGCCCATAAACGTCAAAGGAACGATCAAAATCATGTTTGGGAGGCCCGCCGTGGTCCACGGATAACAAACCGAAGCCTAATATACCCAAATCAACTTAGATAACAAATTTCAGGTTTTTAAACATGGGGAGGCCGTCGGCGACGGCCCTAGGGTCGTTGGCGACGGCCCTTGCAATTGCCCGTAGCCCAAAACCTCCGTAAACAGTCAAATAACCCGTCAGCCAAAAACTGAGTTTGTAGAGCCCGTCGGCGACGCCCTCTAGATATTGCATTTTTCTGCAGCTCCGTTTCGTCGTCCGTACGCACTAAAACGCGCATAACTTTTGAACCGTTTACCCGTTTAACCTCTCGTTTCTTCCTACATGCTTGTAAATTCACATTCTATCATATGAACTTGAAACCCAACATCCGGTTTAAGGAAAATATTCACTTAAAGCTCTCGGCTTTATATACCCGCTTTCACTTATTCGACCCGTTCATGTTTTCGTCAAACTACTCATTTGTTTTAACCCAAAACTTACATAAACGTTATAACTATAATACTTTTACATTATCCGGGGTTCGTACTTGGGATTTATGCACCCGATACCCGGTATGCGTTAAACCTATTCATGTCATTTATTTATACGAAAGCAAACTTTGTTAATACAATTTCAAATGCGAAATTGTTTGTCTATTAACCATGACTCACAACCGAGTCTTTAGATTATTAATCCGCGTCTCCGATTCTTGGTTAGCGTACTTATGTACAATTCTACCCATACCTGGTTATAGTACCGTAATCAATTACTTATACAACCCTTCCAATATAGTAATAAAACCACATTTTTGACCCATTCGGCCTACTTAACGTAAATCATCAATTTCATACAACCCTTCTTATTTGACTTCAATTATCATGCCTAATTAACTAGAACATAACCTAACTTAACAAACTAAGAAGTGATTCGGAAATCACTTACCTTGTGCATTCGTGTCCGTATCCACTTCCTTGCCTCCTCTTGACCCGTTAGCCTTTCATGCTTGAGTCCATCTTGACATGATTCTTCTACTTTCATGCCACCAATTCACATTCTCGTTAGCATACACAATTGTACATGTTAAAGATCACATCAATTCATATTTCACATTTGACTTTCATTAGTCAATTATAACAAGCATAAGACATATACCCAATTTCACATCCTTTCAAACTCATACAATTTACCATGTCATTCCATATAACGCGTATTGATGTAACATGTACCATACGACTTTCTAATATCCTACCTTTACAACAACAAGTCAAATTATGCTTCCTATGTGTAGTTGACTTTCAGAAGTCAACAGTTTATCATATGAACTTCCGACTTATCCACCTATATCTGTAACATCATTTATGCTATATCAAAGACACTATAAACATTTCTTACTCACGATGCAAATGTGCTTACAATCACATGATCACCTAGTGATATTAAACACAACGTACAAGTCCTTAATGCATAGTCTTGACCAAGACATACATTCAACCCGAATTCTTGTATGAGTTCCATCTAAAGCACATTCTTCAAGTTAGTATACTACTAATTACATCATTACCTCATCTCATTCATATATATCAAGCCATTTCATACAATCTCACATCTTAACTTCACTTAGACATTTCATCATACACTTGGTGTGCGTACACCATTTAGTGCACATTGTACAACTAATTAAAGCACATTCTTCCTAGTTCATCCATGGATTAACATAATCATTCACAAATCGTTATCATAACCAAGCATCATATGTTTTATATCAAATTATCCATCTAACTACTTTCTATATCACTACTTTAACATCAATATTACATAATTCATCATGAATCTTCACTAAACTTCATCTTCCTACAAATTCTAAGTGGGTTTTATCCCAACTCATCAATATAATCAAAATTAAGCATATTACAACTTCCACACATTGATATTAACTAACATTCATGTTCAATTTCATAATACATTCACGGATTACACATAACCCACTTCATCAAACAACACCAAAACATAAAATTCAACTTACTTGGTGTCAAGAACACTTGAGTGATCATAAATCTTAGTTCATGCATCCATTTACCCCTCAATTCCCTTTTCAATTTGGCAGATTTTTGATGTTAAGGGTTTGTTCTTCTTCTTTGTTCATCACGTCGTACACACACACACACATGTCTGATGATGTGTGTGTTTTGTATTTTAAGTTTATAAATTTATCTTTCAAGTTGCCCAAGTTTGACCCCTCAAGTTTACCATCTTCCCATACTTGTCACAAGCTTCTTTCCTTAAAATTTAACTCAAACTTTAACTAGGTTATTTAAAACCGGTTAACCCACTTCATGCCTTGAAACAAGAAAACATATTCGTAAATTAAACATTTGATTTTTGGGGCGTTACAAGTCTACCCCCCTTAAAGAAGGTTTCGTCCCCGAGACCTTTCTCATTCCTACTTTTACCATCGTTACTTGTACTACATACACCTTTAAATCTCTCCTCAAAGCAATTCATTTATCACTTTATTATTAATTCTCTTCATGCATTACTTATTCTACCAAATAAGTATGTCGTGCAAGCGTACCATACGAGCGTTTAACCAATTAGTCCAAATTTTCACTCAAGGATTTTGAGAGTTCCTTTTAATAACATAATTTCTTCTCATGTCGATCGTTAAAAGTCAAACATTCCATACCATACCATATTTATCCTACCGTTCATTTCATTCATAAATGCTAATCACTCTATAAATTCTTACTTATCATTCAAGACTAAACATTTTACTAACCTTGATTTCATTGCATAAACCAATGATTTGCGGCCCGTATTGGCCCGCTCCTTCACATGTCCATACCACAATCGGATCAATTCCGTCCATCCATGCGATGAGCTTCCGCTCGTGAGCATCCTTTCATCAACTCCATTCGTTTTTATCTCCTCAAGCATTCTACCATTCTTATTTACAAATATTAATGATTAGCACATTTCATTCATATTTCTTCAAGCATGGCGTTTATCAAATCATAGTGACCATTTCATTCCTATTACCAATTCATTCATCTTGACCCGTTGACAACGAGTCATATCATACACAATTGACCCGTTGGTAATGGGTCAATACACATCCTTTACTTTCTGATTTCTAACCATTACTTCAAAACTCAACTCATCGATTTTCCATGTTTCATACAACAACTTTCAACTAGAATTTATATAATGATACTGGCCATTTCCAGATTTTTCTAAAACATTAGTTCGTTTGACTCATCTTATAACGGGTCAATACACAACCATTCTTTAACATAATATCTTCCTTTATTTAACTCTTTCATAACTGGTCAACACGTAACCATTCTTTAGCAGACCTTTAACTCATTCGTCAACTTTTGCAGTTTGACTTTTCAAGGTCAAACCGGTAATTCTTACTTATCATTGGCGTATCGAAGTACACGTTCGTACTTCTTTCTACTCATGCTTCCTTGCAAAAACTTCATTACATCATTTCAGTATCCCTTACCAAACTTACCCTTACCATCTGTACCCAAGTTATCGTCCGAGTCGTAGCCCGTCATTCATTATGATTACAAAGAGTCAATTACTAACACATTTAACATGTATCTTATTCAAAACTTCTTTATTTCCGCAAAGACTTAGTTTTGCGTGCCAATTACGGTCACTCTTTTTATTATACTATCACCGTTTACTTTATATTTACTCGTGTGACCCATTTGACTCAATCACGGTCAAACTGTCGATACATTCTTATATAGGTTACTTTCATCCTCTTTATATTTTAAACCCGTTTTGCGGATTTAAACGTATCATACACGTCTTTCATCCCTTTCACGTTTCGAATCCGTCTCGCGGATTATAACATATCATTCATATCTTTCATTCCTTTCATGTTTCGAATCCGTCTCGCGGATCCTAACATATCATTCGTATCTTTCATTCCTTTCATGTTTCGAATCCGTCTCGCGGATCCTAACATATCATTCGTATCTTTCATTCCTTTCATGTTTCGAATCTGTCTCGCGGATCTCGCGGATTCTAACATATCATTCGTATCTTTCATTCCTTTAGTGTTTCGAATCTGTCTCGCGGATTCTAACATATCATTCGTATCTTCTCATGTGTATTTAGTACTTTCAAATCCCCGAAAGTACTACATTTTCCTTCACCCTCAGGTACACCTAACACCTAATGTAAGGACCTTCAAAAATGTCCCAAAACGACCCGTAAGTGAAAACCCGGACCCCTGAAACCCTAATCCATATCAAAAACCAAGAAAACAAGAAATCTGGTTCTCAGGCGGGCCGCGTAAAGGATAAGCGAACCCTTACGCGGGCCGCGTCAACTCAACATTTGACCAGATAAGCGTTCAGGGCCACGTATCACACACGTGGCAAGCCTAGGTGTGACACGCTAGCCCTAGTCTACGATTAGGAGGCCCTCGCGGGCCGTGTAAGTGTTAAGCATGGGTTTACGCGGGCCACGTAAAACCCATATTTCAGCTATAAATTGCTTGGATCATGGCCTGTTCATCTGTGTCGAAAACAACTTTCAAAAATGAAGTGCTAGTGCTCAAATTCGAAAATTAAGGTAGTGAGGCACTGCTACGATACAGGGTATTAACTCGATCGCTGCTACGATTCAATGTCCGATCGATTGAAAACTATCCAATGGATGTTTAAGTGCTGCCCAAATTAGGGCTATACTTTGTCATTCGTCGTGAATTCGATGGATGTTTAAGTATTGCACTTTGTCATTCGTTGTGAGAGTTTTAATCTCGTGAGTTATCATAAATGCTGTATTAGTTACTGACCTAGTTCGTGTGCATTGTTATTTAAATTAGGTTACAAGGCTAATCAGTAGGCTAATCTCTGTCCGTTTAAATCTGCAATGTGAGTCATTCTCTTTTATCAAATGTATTTTACAATACTCCAATTATTTTCAAAAGTTATAATTATAGGGATTAAGTCGTGGTTATCTTGAATCACTGGCTAGTGGGGTATTGTGCACATTACTAATTTCTCACAGTTAGGCTAATAAATCCTAACAGTGATAATCATCACTACTTGGGGAAAAATCCAATAGTGGTATGACCATCGTCACCAGCAGGTGACACCGCGCCAGATAAAAATAAGATAAAAGCCATTGTAATTGCTCTTATGCTGTAATTCATAACTATGTGTCATTTTATTAAATTTGAGTGACTCGCCAGTATTTCCCCGCTGATAAAATATTTTCAAAACATGTTTCAGGTGACTACTGTGAACCAAGGAAAAGTGCTACGGAGCACTAAAAAGCTTGAAGTAGTGGCTCAATTAAATAAATAAACATGTTTTGTAAATCAGGGAATTTCCTTGTGAAATTCCTCTATTGTAAATTACGGGGTTTATCCCGAATTATGAAATAAAATAATCGGGCATTTCAAGTCTTAAAAAGATCCTGTAAAACCTTCCGCTGTCAACTCAATTAATAAATACCACGGGTTCCTGTCCAGCGGCTCCTGGACCGGGTCAAACCGGGGCGGGGGCCGTGACAGGAAAAGGTGGTATCAGAGCCACTGATTTAAGCCAATTAAGTATTTAGAAATACTTAATTTTTACTAATTGCCATCTTGTGATTACGTGTTTTATTAACTGACTACTTGTTTGTTACAGTATGGGTAAGCAAAGACTTTCGGACATCTATCGTCAATTAGATAGTTCACCAAAAGATAAGGGAACTTTATCTCAATCAAATTCCTCAAAATACTCAGCATATACTGAGGAAGGAATATTTATCCGTAAGGCACAGTTTGAGAAACCACTTACCCCTAATAAAAGAAGTTGGATTATTAGAAAAAGTCAAGAGAAAATAAAGAAGTCACAACCAAAAGGAGTGATGAGTAATAAGGAAACTCAGGATATAGTCACTAACCCACCATGGGAAGATGAATTAGACGAACAATGGGTAGATCTCTATATGTTAGCTACTACAGCAGTAAATGCTAACTTATAATTAAATTACCAAACTAGTACCAGCACCTATATCATCTATACGCCAGAAACTTTGCCCATTAAATAAATAACTTAGTAAGAAAAGATAGACTAAAATAAATTATCCCCTAGTATATTTTAAATTTCAATTGTATTTTGTAATAAATTTATATCTGTATAAATCACAATATTTTGTTTTAATCAATCTGTTTGTATAAATATTAGATTTCTTTATGTTATTATTCAATTTACAAAATTTTAACCTAGAATTTTGGGTGTTTCTTCATATCTGCTAAACAGCATGAATGAGTTGTCTGAAGCTCTTCAGAATCTCAATCTCTATTATGTTAATGTGGAAGTTTCCAAAGACTTTACTGGGTATTGTGCCGAGGTTGAGGAGCCTATGGAATTTCAAGCCCAGCCACCGGAGAAACCCAAGCCAAAGAAAAGAAGAAGAATCATGGGCTGGAGGCGTGTGCGAAGAAGGAAACCAGTAACTAGGAAAGTTGCCAAGACGGAGGCCCCAATGGATAAAGGGAAAGGAATAGAAATTTGAGAAAGCTCCAAGCAAGCCGAGGAAATGCCATTGCAGGAAGAACTAGGTTGCATACTAGCAAGTTGGGATATCCTCAAGCCTGTCAATGAAAAGCTTTTCACTTATCCTGCCGAAACCTAGCTTCCAGTAAACTTGGAACCAGCCATCCCAGATCCCATTGTCAATACCCGACCTTTAGGAGAAATGGAAGAATGGTGGATCAACGATTGGCAATTCCAGAATCTTTTAAACAACCCTTATACTTTTCTCCCTCGGTTTGACCCAAAGCCTGCACCCAATCCACCGATGAGCAACGAGAATCTGGCTGAACTCCGCCATTTTGGCGAGGAGCTGATGGATGCAGGAAATCGAATCCGAGAGGTGGGAGAACAGATCTCCCGGAAGTACGACGAGAGGGAACGTCGTTACTGAAAATGCCAGCTGATGGGATAGTATGTGATGGTGGAAGCATGTGTTTTATAAGAATATAATAATCAAAATATAATCGTATGAAATAACTTAAAAAATAAAACTTTTGTAAGATAACCAGTGTGTACGGATGCCTATTATTATAATATATAAAATATCGAACGTCGAAAAATCGACAATTTTGAATATACTTGTTAACGTAATTATGTGCAATTGTTTTGTTATGTTTGATTATTAATTATTTTCTGCTAATTACTTATATAAATTAATTACCAGATGGAACACGCTGGTAATTAACCCGTTAATGAAGTTAATCATTCTGAGCAAAACAATGAAGATCAATTTCTGAATAGGCAAGATATCGAGAATATCGTTGCTCAAGGAATAGCCAATGCTATTCCAGCAATTCTTGCTGCTGCCCGAAATCCAATTGAACCTCAACAAATTATTCCTAGCAAACGTACACATGGCGATAATTTCAGTAATAGTATAAACGGAGGCGGCAACCATAACGACAACGATGGAATGCAAGCTCCACTCCTTAAGAAAATGAAAGCTGCAACACCTGGTTGTACTTACAAGGAGTTTCTTGCCTGTAAACCGGTTGAAATTGCAGGCAATGAAGGGGCGACTGCTGCACTGCGTTGGCTAGAGAAAACCGAGGCAGTGATTAAAATAAGTAAATGTGCTGAAGAAGACAAGGTCATGTACGCGTCGCATCTTTTCAAAGAAGGGGCGCTAGAATGGTGGAATACGGTACTTCAAGCCAAGGGAAGCGATGCGGCCTATGCCATGAGTTGGGAGGAATTTAAGCGACTGGTGGAAAGAAAATTTTGTCCCGAATATGAGAAAGAACAAATGGCAAATAAGTTCCTGAACCACTGGATGGTGGATGTAGATTGTCGAGGGTATACTTCGACATTCTTTGAGTACGCTAGAGTTGTAACAACCCAGGCTTCGCCAGAGCCGATACTTATTTCTCGCTATATTTGGGGATTGATTGGCGAAATCCGTGATATCGTTAAAGCTGCGAGACCTCGCACTATTGACGATGCTGTGGAATTAGCTAATACCCTAACTGACGGACTAGTGCGTACGTGAGAAGAAAATAGAAGGAGGGAAGTGGCCCAAAAGATTTCCCAAGGATTCCATGTAGGTAACCGTAGTAATTTCAAGAAAAAGGGAACGGGACAATCTTCTACTATTCCATTTTGCAATGCCTGCAAAAGAAAGCATTTTGGAAGATGCAAAAGGTATTGCAATTTCTGCAAAATTCCGGGGCATCAAGAAGAAGATTGCAGAAAGAAGAAATCCACAATCTGCTACAACTGCGGAGAGACTGGACATTTTAGGCCAGACTGCCCAAAATTGGCCAAACCGGCTGATAACAAAGCCAAACCTGCAGAAGGAACTACCAAGAGAAACGCATGAGCCTTCCAGTTAACTCCTCAGGAAGCAGAACTAATCCCTGACGTAATAGCTGGTACGTTCCTAGTTCACGACGTTTATGCAAAAGTATTATTTGACTCTGGTGCAAACCAAAGTTTTATAAATACTTCATTCTGCCAAGCTCTTAACTTACCCTTAACCAACCTTAGGCAGATTTTTACAGTCGAAACGGCAGATGGGAATTCTGTTAACATAGATAAGGTTTTACAAGAAGGAAAAATAGAACTCTTAGGCCATAAATTCTCTGCAACCCTGTTACCTATGAATTTAGATGGATTCGATATAGTATTAGGAATGGATTGGTTAATAGCCAACCATGCTTGAATTCTCTGTGATAAAAACTCCATAGAGATTCATACCCCTATAGGAGAATTAGTGGTGATTACAGGAGATAAGCCATGAAAACCACTGAAATTCATTTCAGTAATGAAATTGGCCAGTTATTCAAGAAAACAAGAGGTGGTGTATATGATTTCAGTAATCATTAACACAAAAGGTAAGGAACTTAAAGAAATTCCGGTAGTAGCAGAATACCCGGATGTCTTTCCGGAAGAACTACCTGGATTACCACCCAATAGGGAAGTCGAATTTAGAATACATTTAATTCCTGGAACTACACTGATAGCCAAGGCACCTTATCGGTTAGCACCCACCGAAATGCTAGAATTAAAAAAGCAATTAGATGAATTATTAAGCAAAGGATTCATACAACCTAGTTCATCCCCGTGGCGGAGCTCTAGTGTTGTTTGTGAAAAAGAAAGATGGATCAATGAGAATGTGTATTGATTATAGGGAATTAAATAAGGTTACAATTAAGAATCGATATCCATTACCTAGGGTTGATGATCTTTTTGATCAATTGCAAGGAGCTAGATATTTTTCTAAGATAGATTTACGTTCAGGATACCATCAGTTGAAGGTACAAGAAGAAGACATACCTAAAACTGCTTTCAGAAGTAGGTATGGTCATTACGAGTTTACAGTCATGCCCTTTGGACTAACAAATGCTCCAGCAGCATTTATGGACATGATGAATAGGATCTATAAACCGTATTTGGATAAATTTGTAATTGTCTTCATCGACGATATACTTATTTATTCTAAAAGCCAGGATGAACACTGTCAGTACTTGCATACACTCTTAACTTTGTTAAGAAAAGAGAAGCTCTACGCCAAATTCTCGAAATGTGAATTTTGGCTGCAGGAAGTACAATTTCTAGGACACATGGTGAATCACAAAGGTATTCATGTAGATCCTGCTAAAATAGAAGCAATTACTAAATGGAAAGTCCCGCAGACAGCTATGGAAGTTAGAAGTTTTCTAGGATTAGCTGGATACTATAGACGATTCATTAAGACTTTTTCCAAGATAGCCGTACCATTAACTAAGCTAACCTGTAAAGCAGTAAAGTTTGAATGGGGACCTAGACGAGAAGAAGCTTTTAAGATTTTGAAACAAAAGTTAACAAACGCCCCAATTCTAGCCTTGCCAGAAGGAACAGAGGATTTTGAAGTTTACTGTGATGCTTCTAAGCTAGGATTAGGATGTGTACTAATGCAATGCAAAAAGGTAATTGCATATGCCTCAAGGCAATTGAAAAAGCACGAGGAAAATTATACGACTCATGACTTAGAATTAGGAGCCATAATCTTTGCCCTTAAGATTTGGAGACACTATCTGTATGGAAGCAAGTTTACTGTCTATACAGATCATAAAAGCTTAAGGTACATATTTGGGCAAAAAGAATTAAACATGAGGCAAAGGAGATGGATGGAAATCCTAAGTGACTACGACTGTGATATTCAATATCACGAAGGAAAAGCAAACGTAGTTGCTGATGCTTTAAGTCGTAAGTATCATGAGAAACAACGACGAGTTCGTGCTCTTAGATTAAGTCTACAACTAGACTTAATGGAACAACTGAAGAACGCTCAAGAAACAGCAATCAAGGATGATGCTGAAGGAATGAAAGGAAGGATAAAAGAATTAGAGCAAGGAAGTGATGGAATTTGGAGATTCCATAAGAAAAGAATTTGGGTACCTAAGCAAGGAGAATTAAGAACTAAGATTTTAGAAGAAGCCCATAAATCTAGGTATACCATGCATCCCGGTAACAATAAGATGTACCAAGATTTAAGGAATAATTTCTGGTGGATAGGGATGAAAAAGGACATAGCTAAATATGTTTCTAAATGTCTTACTTGTTCACAAGTTAAGGCAGAACACCAGAAACCCTTAGGGTTACTTCAACAATTAGAAATGCCTGTATGGAAATGGGAACTTATAACCATGGACTTTGTTACTAAGTTACCCAAAACCAGAAAGGGTAATGATGCGATTTGGGTAATTGTGGATCGATTAACCAAATCAGCTCATTTTCTACCCATAAAGGAAACCTTTAGCATGGAAAGGTTAGCAAAGTTGTGCGTAGATGAAGTAGTATCCTTACATGGAGTTCCGCTCTCCATTGTATCGGATAGGGATAGTCGTTTCACTTCCCATTTCTAGACAAGTTTCCAGGAAGCAATGGGAACCTTACTAAATCTAAGTACTGCATATCATCCTCAGACAGACGGACAAAGTGAAAGGACGATCCAAACTATGGAGGACATGCTCAGGGCATGTGTAATAGATTTTGGTGGAAATTGGAATGACCACCTACCATTAATTGAATTCTCCTATAATAATAGTTATCTTTCAAGCATTGAAGCTGCCCCATTCGAAGCACTGTATGGACGAAAATGCAGAACTCCAGTCTGCTGGGCAGAAATAGGAGAAAGTCAATTATCAGGACCCGAAATTGTGCAAGAAACTACCGACAAGATTACTCAAATCAAGGAAAGATTAAAGACGGCTCGAGATCGCCAGAAGAGTTATGCCGATAATCGACGCAAGCCGTTAGAATTCCAAGTAGGAGACAAGGTACTCTTGAAAGTTTCTCATTGGAAAGGAGTAGTTCGGCTCGGTAAGAAAGGAAAGCTAAGTCCAAGGTACATAGGACCATTCCTAGTAATACAGCGAATAGGACCAGTTGCCTATCGCTTACAACTACCAGAGGAATTAGCCGAGGTACATGACGTATTTCATGTATCCAATCTCAAGAAATGTCTATCGGACGAATCTCTGGTAGTGCATCTTTGAAGAAACACTAGATAAATGACCGGAATCAAATTATCTAGGGGGTTTGGATCTGCATAAAAGGGTTGTTTCTCTCGTTTGATTCGATGTGACTGATCTCCTTCTCTGTTAAACTCTGCAAAACAGAACACCGTTAGCCTCGTCAAGGGGAGAAGGGGGTTCTCTCCTTGACCCGACTCCGGCGTGAGAATAAGTAGGTGTTTATGAAGAAGAAGTAGTATTGAAGAAGTGTGTGTAACTTGAAGTTCATACCTGAATTATCCTCATATTTATAACTGAGAGTTTGGGCGGGAAAACTTGTTGATGAAATATTAACGGAAGATGCTAACCCCGTAGGCGGTTATTTTTTCCTTCCGTTAATCTTCTTGATCCGGTGTGAGAGCACACGGATTACTGTTTTGATCAATGGCTGGGGAGTCGCCACGTGGACAGTGGGCAAGTGGAGGTTTTCCTCCAATTCCATGCCATCATCGTGATTTTAGGGAGGCCTGAGATGATGACACGTGTACCAGACGGTTATAACCGTCTGGTGTTGCACGATTGAATCCTTCTAGAAGGTTTATTGTCATAATCTGGTGTGACCTTTTACTGTGGGGTTTCAGTTGAGTAAATAATCTCCAAGTCTGGGTATTATTTAAGTGGAAATGTCTAACTTAGGATTTCCATCCTTTGTTTGTGGAGGAAGGCGCAAGGATTTATGGTTTCCTTTTCAGCGCGCAAGTGTTGTCTGCTATCTTCCTCTTGAGTCCTCTCTGTAGGACCGGTTGCGCGGCCGCGCAAGGTCGGAAGAGGGCTAAGAAGTGAGGTCGTGGTATGGTCCCATGTACTTGGTATAAGGTTTTTGGGACCTTACCCCTTCAAGTCCCCCCAGTCTAGTGTTGCTCTTATGCGAATAAGTGGAACACTGGACTATGAGAGAGATGCTTGTGGTTTTTCTAGGCGTGAAAAAATGAAGAATCTTCTGAGAGAAGATTTTCTTTATTAGAACCTTTGGGGGAAGTTGTGATATTTGCTCTGCTGATCTGTCCCATTGTAATTATGATCTGACGTTCGGTGACGTCACTTGTAATAAAAAATTAGTATTCGTGATTTTTTCTTCCTTCTTATTTTGGAATACGTACCGCCGTGTGTCAGGCTTCATTTATGGGGATATGACCCTTGGTCCTGTAGCGCCGTTTAGAAGAGACTCTTGACAGTTAATCATGATTATTAACTTTTCTCTTTTTAGTTTTCTCATATATACTTTTGAAGATTCTTATCCTTTTGCTCATTTGGAGACATGAAGGCGAAGCGTTCCTTTCGTACCCGACGATTATTGGATGTTCTGAGGGTTTATGAGGCCGCTGAAGGTTTCGTGCTCCTTGCCGATTCGCAGCCTCTAGTGACCACCGGAGAAGAAAAGCCTTTTAACTCTGTTCCTTCCATAGTTGCAGATTCTGATTCAAAAGTCATAGTTGATGAACAGGTCGATGTATTGTCTGCTGAAGATTTGATTAGGCGTTTTCCGATGATTCAAAAAGGTGGATGTCGGCTGGTGTATTGTCGTCGGAAAAATCTTCGTGCTGATCAGGTGCCAGCTGTTGATGATGGGTTTGTTGATTAGGTTAAGTTTAGGGAATAGCGTATTCCGCTTTTGATGTTTTGTAAGTATGTCTTGCTACTGTCATTTTTGGAAGAACACCGTTGTGTTCTCTATACATGGTTGTTTGTAGTGTCGTTGTCACACTTAACGATATATTTTGATGCACTGTTGTGCATGAATGCTTAGTTTATGTTTGGATTACAATATGTTGCAATTGTTCAATTGCTTTGTGTAGGTAAAGTGAATGAGAATGGTATTGAACTCATGAGTGAACGTAGGTCTAAAATGTGCGCAAAGCTGGCTTATTTAGACTGTTCATGAGGCGTTCAATGTTTACCATATTGTTTTCGTGTAAACCAAAAGAATTATATGCAATTTGTAACAAACAGTAACATGTTTAAGAATGATGCTTGCATTAATAGGGAGCAAAGCCGATAATACAAAGTGTAATTGAAAAATACATTGCCTGTATAGTTTCATCTTCTTGGAATGCTTATATATAACACCTGCGCAGCTGTTGCGCGTTCCAGGTGCGGGGAACTAGTGTCCCATCAATTCTCTTTAGAGTGTAAGCGCCTTTGGCGCTAATTTTCCTGGTTTTTCCGCGTTAGAAGCTTCATTGTCGCACAAAACGAAGTCTCCTGGAACGAATGTGCACACGCGTACGAGCGCGTCATAGTATTTTTCTAGTTTGGATTTGTACCTTGCCTCTGCGATGGCAACATTTTCGCACCTTTCCTCCAGAAGGTCTAATTCCATTCTTCGTTCTTGCTCGTTGTTTTGTCTTTCCATGGCGAGCATGCGCGGGGGTGGAAGACCAATTTTGGCTGGGATTACCGCCTCTGATCCATAGACAAGACTGAACGGGGTTTCCCCAGTGCTGGTCTTTGGCATGGTGCGGTGTGCCCATAGGATGCTGGGAAGTTCATCAACCCATCCCCTGCGCGTTGTCCCGAGTTGCGCTTTTATGCCATCGACGATCTGTTTGTTGACACTCTCAACTTGGCCGTTTGCTTGTGGATGCGCCACAAAGGCAAAGTTGTGCTCGATCTTCATTTCTTTGAACCATTTATGAAGATCTTTTGAGGCAAAGTTAGTGCCGTTGTCGGAGATGATGCGCAATGGTAATCCGAATCTGCAAATAATATGTTCCCATATAAATTTACGGATTACCATTGCCGTTGTTGAGGCTAGTGCCTTGGCTTCGATCCATTTTGTGAAATAGTCGACTGCTACAATAATGAATTTTACTGGGCCTGGCACGTCAGGGAATGGGCTAACAAGATCGATGCCCCATTGTTGGAAGGGCCAGGCGGACGTGACCGGTATGAGCGGATTTTTTGGTCGGAGTGTTTTTGGTGCATGGCACTGTCAGGCTGAACATTTCCGTAGTAATTCTACCACGTCTACGTGCATTCCCGGCCAATAGTAGCCTGCATTCATTATTTTTGCCACTACCATGCGCGGTCCAGCGTGTATCCCGCATAAATCTTCATGGATTTCCCTGACTAAATATTATGCGTCTGTTTTGTCAACACAGCGCAGTAACGGTCCCATGAATGACTTTCGGTACAGAATCCCCTCCGTCATTTCATAGTTAATTGCTTTGTTTTGGATCTTTCGAGCTTCTGCTTTTCTTTCCGGGAGTTTCCCGTGTTGTAAGTATAAGTGATGCGTGTGAAGTGTTATATATATTAGGTGTATATTTTAAGCCCCTTTAACACTTATTTTTAGCCAAGTTTTAAATTTATAAAACACGATATTTTACTAACACTAAACACACATATGGGCAAGTGCACCCATCGTGAGCGTAGTATAGTGTTGGCAAGATACCGAGGTCGTCCAAGGACACAAGAGCTTTTAGTACCGGTTTATCCACAACGTCTAATCAAAATAAAAAGTTTAGAAAAATGTTTTAAACTAAGAAAAATAAAAACTAACTAAAATGCTGAAAATAAAAATAAAAGAAAAACAGATAGACAAGATGAATCACTTGGTTCCGACTCGTATCTAGTATAACCTTTGATTATTTCCGCACTTTTGCACATATTTAAGAGATTATCTTAGTTATTGTAGTAGGCCCCTCTTTTGAAGGTGACGTTACCCTCACCCCAGTAGTTTGAGTCAGCAAGGATACAATCCTAAAAGGGTGGATTATTGGAAGATAATTAATTAAGTTATTAATGCAATATTATGGTAGGCCCCGCTTTTGGCGGTGACGTTACCCTCGGCTAAGTAGTCTGAGTCAGCAGGGATACAGTCCTAAATAGCTGGGTTATAGTATTAATAGTAGTTAACTTATGAGGGGATCAAAGAGTTTGGACCCCCGCCATCCAATACCGTGAAACATTGAAGGAGGTCCTACTAAATTTGACCCAGGTCCATTGCAGGACCTCTAAACGCTGAACAATGGCAAGACCTTTACCAAACCGTTCCATTAACCCCCGACCAGGTAGCCAACATACCTCCATATAGACCGTGGAGATATGAATGGTGAAAATCTTTTATTTTATATAGACAGTAAAATAATGCCAAGACACCACGGACAAACGATAAGGAAAGATCACCTTCAACATAAGTAACTAGTTATTAAAGTCATTAATACAAAACCAAATAAAAAGTGCAAAAGATTAGAAATAAAAAGTATTATACTAGACACTTTGTCTTCACCAAGTGATGTAAGAGACTTAGGCAAACATGGCCTTGATTGTCAAGAACTCTTACGATCAATCTTGGATCCCGAGACGACTCACACACTCTATGATGGACAATGGATGATGGTGGTGGATGATGGTGTTATGGTGGTGGTGGGTGAAGTGTGAGAGAGGTAGTGTGCCAAGGGATGAGTTGAAATGAAACCAAGCACTCCTATTTATAGGCTGAACAGAAGGCTGGGCACGGCCCCGTGTCCGCTGGACACGCCCCCGTGCCTGTCTGACACTCTCTCTCTTCATTAATTGTAATTCACAATTACAATTAATGCGCCTGCTGTACTTTCGCCACGCCCCCGTGTTCACTGGACACGGCCCGTGGTGGGCAATAGAAGCTTCTATATGTTTGTCTTTTCTGCTGCTTCTTGGGCACGGCCCCGTGCTGGCTGAGCACGGGGCGTGTTCAGTCTTCTGCCTTCTCTATTTTGCTTGGGAAGATGCCGTTGAGGGGTCGGGTAGTCCACTTATGTTCCTTTTCTTGTATTTATGTTAGATTTAGCTGTCTTTTTGCTTCTTTTGTGAATTTGAGCTCATTTAATCCTGAAAATACAAAAGGAAGACAAAAACACTCTTTTTCCAACATTAGTACTTAAAAGGGGTTAGTTTTATGCCTCATTTGATGTAATTTATATGTTGCATTTTACATACATCAAATACCCCCACACTTGAACATTTGCTTGTCCTCAAGCAAAACTCTTTAATATGTGGCTTACACTCCCAAATGGAATGGGTAGAAGAGAAGGTTTTGGACTTGTCATAGAGTGTTGGGAATCCAAGATCTTTTTGGGTTTTATTTTTATCTATTTACAATCCTATTTGTTATGATTTGTTTAGAACGTTTCATAGGAGAAATTACTTATTTGGGCATAACATGCCTTTTTAAAATTCCATTTATATACAAGTTCACATACCTCACGGGAGAAATCACTCACACTCGGCCGAAGGTGTATTTTTAGTGAATCACTCGAGAGCGGCATGGAACTTATTCCTACCATAGGCTTGCCAAACAATCAAGACTCCTCCTTTTTAACTTTTATACCTTTGTAAATATCAAGAGGACTTTGTGGGTGAAGGGTTAGGCTTGGGTTAAAGGTAGGTGGTTGGGTTAGTGGTTAGTAGAAAAAGGGTGAAAAAGCGTAACAAGTGTCGGTTTTCGTAGGACTTTCTATTTTTGTAACTTTTTATTTTGATGAAGCTATTATTCAAACAAAGTTATTTTTGATGAACTTGTTTGTTTATTTTCTTTTGTTTCATCATCAACACTTTTTTTTTTGAACGATCATACGAAAAAAAACCGAACTTGTTACTAAAACAAAGGGTTAAAAATGAAAAAGGTTTTGATGGGTAAAAGGGTGTTTGGTTTGGGTTATGAAATGAAAAGGTTTAGGCTCAAAGGGGCTAACTAGGGGGATTTTGGGTAGGTGGTAAAAAAAAAGAAAAATAATGGTGTAGAAGAAAAAAGGGTTAGTCCTAATGCCTCTATCATTTACTTACTCGGGTTTAAGTTGATAAGGACCGGGAATGCATCGTCATGGCAAGTTCTAGAGTCGTAAGAACCAAGCGGCTATTCACACAAGAAACGAAAAATGAGCATTTAGTCTAAAGATGTAAATTTGTATGCTCAATAAAGGCTCAAAACTCACTTTTGTGGGAATGGGTTTTTATGTGATCAAGTATATATAATCAAATTTTAACTAAGCTTGTCATGCCGTTTCATAATTTTCTTATGTTGGTTCTTATTATCACGACGCTCTCGGTTGTAAATTTGTAAAAATATAACCTTATTAATCTTATGATTCCTAACTTAAACTTTAGACAAGTAAAAAAAATGAAAATTTTTGAAAAAATTTGGGGTGTTTAGCGGTTCCAATAGAGTTTTGTGTAAGGCTTGTTATTAGGACTTGCAAAATTTCAAGGTTTTAGCATCCCCCCCACACTTAAAATACACATTGTCCTCAATGTGTCCCAAAAATAAATTTTTAGGTTGATTAGATGTGTAAAATGGTGTCAAAAGCAAAGATTTATGTTACTGGCAGTCTGGACACGGCCCCGTGGGGACCGGACACGGCCCCGTGTTCAGGTGCCAGTAACAAAAATTAAAGAAAAGAAACAGAAGCCTGGACACGGGGGCGTGTCTGGTGAACACGGCCCGTGTCCAGTTACCTGAACTGGGCATTTTTCTGCAGGGGGTTCAGCACGGGGCCGTGTTGGTTGGACACCGCCCGTGTTGAACCTTCTGTAATGGAGAGATTGATGCTGGGTTGCCTTGTTCTTGTGCATGAGGTCATTTTTCTCGTTCCCCTTTTCATCCCTTACCACCATGAGTGTGTTTTATTTATTATGAACCATCCGAACTTTAAAAACCATCATTTCATTGCACTCATAGAGAGACCTTACATAGTCCTAAATTTATATTAAACTAGATATGAAAACAAAGAAATATTAAACCATGGAGTTCTAGCCTCTACTTTATTTTAATTAGCAAAATTTCCAAGAAGCTACTAATCTTGGTTAGACAAGGCCTTTTAGAACTCCTTCTTCCGGGTGCGGCTTTCCTCACATGTCGACGAGCCACTCTTCCACCTCCCTTGGAAGGAGAAAAGAAGGCTCATTGGCATTAGTTTGAGGAGTTTCGATTTCCACCGGGATCTCTTGTTGGTGTTCCACGGGAGGTTCCGCCGGAAAGTCTTCCCACCCGGTAGGGTTGTTAATTCCGAGTGCCAGGTTCCAATCCTGTTGAGGGAGGACTGGTTCCATCGGGGGTGCTACAAGAATATTTAACCTCTGGTGCAAGAGGTTAATTTCTTGGAAGCTGCTTTCGAGTCCCACCGTAAGATCGTTAATACGGTTGATTAGGACCTCCTCTACTGATGTCATTTCGTCGAGAGCCTCCCTTAATGCAATCACATAGTGCACAAGTGTAGCTTCAACGGAGGGCCTCCTTCCTCTTCGGCTGTTTGATGAATGCACGGAAGATGTTTCGCTGTTTTCACTCGACATTCTACGAAAAATAAACTGAAAAATAGTTTATTTGATGAAACAGTGACCGGACACGGTCCCGTGCTCATTGAGCACGACCCCATGTTCATCTTTCTGCAGAATTTTGGAGCAAGGAAACTTAAAATTTTAAGTTATTTTCTGAACTTGTGGGGTCTTTTTAGACATTAATAACTTAAAACAATGTTACACAACATATTTTTTTACCAAGATTCCTTGAACAAAACTCATTAATCCCTACCACAAAGTTGGAAGAATTCAAACTTTTAATGGTAGTTCTTAGAGAAAGATGGAGAAGAAGGAAATGGCTAAAAGAGGAAAGGACAATATGGGTTGTTGGAACCTTCTTTTAGACTTACCTAGGATAGTTGAGAGAAGATTTCTTCAAATCTCTGTCCCAAGTTGGTCCAAATGTGCAGAATTCTTGGCTGCATTTATAGAAAACGACAGCATCCTGGACACGGCCCGTGTCCATTGGACACGGCCTCGTGTGCAAGTGGAGTTCTGACACAGTTTGTCCGTATTCTGACGTACCGATCAGAAGGGAATCTTTTGGTGAACACGGGGGCGTGTTGACTGGACACGGCCCCGTGTCGAGGGACTGTTTTATGAAGTTGTCTAGTTTTAAGGAACTCACTAGTATCGGGTGGCTCCTGATTGGTTGGAACAACCCCAAAGTGCCTAAGATACCTTAATTGTCCTAAACTAAGGCGAGAACGCAAGAGGTTGTCGGTGAGGGTAATTCCTATTTTCATTCTAGGTGGACAAGTCCAACCCTTTCCCGGGCTCTCGTTAAAGAAGGTGTATGCCGAATCGCTCAGGTCTATGTATGCATCAAACGAAGTCGATGGAGAGTCCTTCACGGCACAATCGGCACAGGGACGACTATCGTCCACGTCTTTGCTAGGTATGAAGGTATTTTTGGGAGCAACGAGGTTGTCGGAATGCGGTTCCAACATTTCTTCATGGTCATCGTCTTGGGGCGGATCAATAAAGTCCTTCCTAAGCTCTTTTAACCAATTTAGAATTAGCTTTTCTAGTTGAAATAACTCGTCAAGGAGCATTTCCCCTAGAATATCTGGCTAGGCGCATTCGAGGGAGAGATAGTGCTTATTTTTACTTTCGCCCCTCTTAAGGTTATAAGGAATCGGTGGGTCTATGTAGTGGGGCCTATAATTTAGAAAGTAACATTCTAATTCTTTATGTTCGCCTCCACATAATTGACACCACGTACCATAAGAGTGCCGAAAGTAAAAACAATTACTATCACTCATGTTTATGTCAGAAATTACCAACCGCCGGGATCTAACGGTTCTGTTTTCAGTAAGTGAATCTTGGGCACGGGGGCGTGTTGAGTGAGCACAGCCCCGTGTTCAGCTTACTGTCTGACTTAAAACAGGATTGCCAGTTCCAATGATTTAGCACAGGGGCGTGTTCAGCGGGCACGGCCCGTGCTGAGCTCTGCAGAAGCTGAAAAACTAAGAAAATCCTAAAAAATTAAAAAGTAAAATAAAAATATGATTAGGCCGTTGATTCCTAACTTTCTTAAAATCCTTGTGTCCCCGGCAACGGCGCCAAAAACTTGATGCGTGTGAAGTGTTATATATATTAGGTGTATATTTTAAGCCCCTTTAACACTTATTTTTAGCCAAGTTTTAAATTTATAAAACACGATATTTTACTAACACTAAACACACATATGGGCAAGTGCACCCATCGTGAGCGTAGTATAGTGTTGGCAAGATGCCGAGGTCGTCCAAGGACACAAGAGATTTTAGTACCGGTTTATCCTCAACGTCTAATCAAAATAAAAAGTTTAGAAAAATGTTTTAAACTAAGAAAAATAAAAACTAACTAAAATGCTGAAAATAAAAATAAAAGAAAAACAGATAGACAAGATGAATCACTTGGTTCCGACTCGTATCTAGTATAACCTTTGATTATTTCCGCACTTTTGCACATATTTAAGAGATTATCTTAGTTATTGTAGTAGGCCCTCTTTTGAAGGTGACGTTACCCTCACCCCAGTAGTTTGAGTCAGCAAGGATACAATCCTAAAAGGGTGGATTATTGGAAGATAATTAATTAAGTTATTAATGCAATATTATGGTAGGCCCCGCTTTTGGCGGTGACGTTACCCTCGGCTAAGTAGTCTGAGTCAGCAGGGATACAGTCCTAAATAGCTGGGTTATAGTATTAATAGTAGTTAACTTATGAGGGGATCAAAGAGTTTGGACCCCCGCCATCCAATACCGTGAAGCATTGAAGGAGGTCCTACTAAATTTGACCCAGGTCAATTGCAGGACCTCTAAACGCTGAACAATGGCAAGACCTTTACCAAACCGTTCCCTTAACCCCCGACCAGGTAGCCAACATACCTCCATATAGACCGTGGAGATATGAATGGTGAAAATCTTTTATTTTATATAGACAGTAAAATAATGCCAAGACACCACGGACAAACGATAAGGAAAGATCACCTTCAACATAAGTAACTAGTTATTAAAGTCATTAATACAAAACCAAATAAAAAGTGCAAAAGATTAGAAATAAAAAGTATTATACTAGACACTTTGTCTTCACCAAGTGATGTAAGAGACTTAGGCAAACATGGCCTTGATTGTCAAGAACTCTTACGATCAATCTTGGATCCCGAGACGACTCACACACTCTATGATGGACAATGGATGATGGTGGTGGATGATGGTGTTATGGTGGTGGTGGGTGAAGTGTGAGAGAGGTAGTGTGCCAAGGGATGAGTTGAAATGAAACCAAGCACTCCTATTTATAGGCTGAACAGAAGGCTGGGCACGGCCCCGTGTCCGCTGGACACGCCCCCGTGCCTGTCTGACACACTCTCTCTCTTCATTAATTGTAATTCGCAATTACAATTAATGCGCCTGCTGTACTTTCGCCATGCCCCCCGTGTTCACTGGACACGGCCCGTGGTGGGCAATAGAAGCTTCTATAGGTTTGTCTTTTCTGCTGCTTCTTGGGCACGACCCCGTGCTGGCTGAGCACAGGGCGTGTTCAGTCTTCTGCCTTCTCTATTTTGCTTGGGAAGATGCCGTTGAGGGGTCGGGCAGTCCACTTATGTTCCTTTTCTTGTATTTATGTTAGATTTAGCTGTCTTTTTGCTTCTTTTGTGAATTTGAGCTCATTTAATCCTGAAAATACAAAAGGAAGACAAAAACACTCTTTTTCCAACATTAGTACTTAAAAAGGGTTAGTTTTATGCCTCATTTGATGTAATTTATATGTTGCATTTTACATACATCAATAAGATGATCGGAGACATCCAGGATGGATTGTCGATCTCTATAACATTTACTTGTTTGAGAGGGATAGAAGGATTGGACAACACTTCGATGCGTACCTCTTTTGCTAGGCGTCTGAAGCTGGTGGCGGCTAACTTGCTTAGTGCATCCGCGTGCTTGTTTTCACTTATGTTTATGTGATTGAGTTTAAACGTTTGGAATTGGCTGATTAACATCCGTGCTTGTTCTAGATATAACGCCATAACTTCACCCTTTGCATCGTAATGCCCATTGACTTGTTCAACCACTAATTTTGAATCTACGTTAGCTTCGAGGTTTCGTGCTCCCATTTTGAGCGCTAAACGAAGGCCTGCTAGAAATGCTTCATATTCTGCTTCGTTGTTTGTGCTTCGAAAATCCAGGTGTATCGCATATGTAAGTTCGTGATCATCGGGGCTGACCAATCGGAGGCCCGCGCCGGCTCCATCATCATTAGAAGCTCCATCTGTGTGCAGAGTCCATACTCGGTCGTCGAAGATGGGAACAGGGTTCTGGATTGCCTCGCATTCTTGGACTTTGTCGATGGGAACCTCTGTGGCAAAATCTGCTAGAACTTGCCCCTTGATTGCTGGTCGTGGTCTGTACAGGATATTGTATCCTCCTAGCTCAACAGCCCACTTAGCCAATATTCCCTCAACATCGGGCTTGGATAGGATTTGCCCTAAGTGGTAATTGGTGAGAATTGTGATGACGTGACCAGAGAAATATCGACGTAAGCGCCGTAACACATGTACCAGTGCTAAGACCAGTTTCTCTATCATTGAGTAGCGTGTTTCTGGGCCAGTGAGCATCTTGCTTATATAGTAAATTGGAGTCTGGATGTTCTCTCGCTCCACCATTATGACTGCACCTACCGCTACTTCCGTAGCAGATAAATATAAGATCAGTGGTTCTTTTTCTCGCGGTGCTGTTAGTGTTGGCAACTGAATTAAACATTCCTTCATTTGCTTGAAGGCTGCTTCCGCTTCGGGCGTCCACTGGAAGTGGGTTTTCTTGGCGCAGTTTCGTAGTGTACTAATGAATGGATAAGACTTTGCCGCATGATTTGCCAAGAACCTGTTCAAGGCTGCTAGATTTCCGGTGAGTCTTTGCATTTCTTTTATTGTTGCAGGTGATGGAATTAGTTGGATGGCCTGCACTTTCTCTGGGTTTACTTTAAACCCATCTCTTGTTACTATGAAACCCAGAAATTTCCCCTCTTCCATCCCGAAGGAACATTTTGTTGGGTTGAGCTTTAAGTTTACGCTGCGCAAAGAATCGAATGTGCGTTGAATATTTACCAGCATCGTTTCCTCCTCATGGCTCATGATGACGAGGTCATCCATGTATACCTCGACTGTTTTACCTATGTCTCCTCTGAAGACTGTGTCCATTAGGCGCTGGTACGTTGCGCCTGCGTTGCGTAAGCCAAAGGGCATTTTTGTATAGCAGAAGATGCCCTTGTCTGTGCGGAATGCAGTCTTGTCTTCATCTTCTTCCTTCATCTGGACCTGATGATAACCCTTATAACAGTCAAGAAAGCACTTCCATCAAAATGATGCTAGAGAGTCAACTTTTTTGTCTATCTCAGGAAGCGCATAGCAATCTTTTGGGCATGCTTTATTCAGGTCTTTGAAGTCGAAGCACATTCTCCATCCGCCACTGTGTTTTTGAACCATTACTGGGTTGGCGACCCAAGTATGGTATTGAACTTCGCGCAAGATTCCGGCGTTAAGTAACTCTGTTACTTGCTCATTCATGGCTTCCACTTTTTTAGCGCTGAGACTACGCCTCCCTTGAGCAACGGGCTCTGCTGAGGGTCGGATGTTCAGGCAGTGTTATGCTATATCGCGCGGAACCCCAGTCATGTCTGCTGGGCACCAAGCGAATATGTCTTTATTGTTGGACAGCAACTCTTTTAATTGTACGCGTGTTGTTGGTGAAATGGCGTGTCCTAACAGGATGGTCTGTTCTGGATATTCGTCATTTAGGACCCATTTCTCCGGCTCATTTGACGCTGAGGGTTTACCCACTTTCGCTGGTGGCTCATCGTACATACATGACCTCCTTGCTTGAGTATAGGATCGCGACTCCAGTTTCTGTTGGGAACCCGCACGCAGCATGTGGAATAGAAGTGATCATGCTGAATTCTCTTTGTGACCTTCTTCCGAGTAAGACATCATGGCGTGATGTTGCAGGCATGACCATGAAATTTACTGTGACTGTGCGCGAATGCTCGCCATCAGATAGAGTCACAGGGAATGCTATTTGCCCTAACGGGAATACAACTTCATTACAAAATCCAGTGAGAGGGAAATCAACCGGTTCTAGACGTGCTTTGTCTTCTGGATCATGCTGTTTGAAACATTGCTCAAATATGATATCCATCGAGCTCCCTGGATCTATAAACATATAGTCCGTTCGGTAATGGCCGAAGATGCCAGTGATAATTACTGGTCGTTCTTCCTGAGGGCCTCCAGGGACAATAGGAAACACAACTTGCTGTTCCCTCCAGTGATGATCATGGTTTCGTTTATTTGGCCTTCGTGAAGGACCTCCTTGCACCATGCTTATTTGTTTTGGTTCGGCTTCCTGATAGTTGATGTCTCCTGATTGTTGAAGTATCTTAGCATAACTGTCAGATTGGATGTCCCACTGACTAGGCGTCTGTGAGTCCAATACTATAGTGTCTATTTCATCACTGTTTTCTTTCAGAGTACCAGATCTGACGTTTAAGGACTCAGATCTGTTAATTTATGTAAAAATTGTGTTTAAAGCAACCTGGAATCTGCCAAACCAGTATTCTGGAGTTCTCTTTATGAGTTGATCTGAGGAATCCTTTTCGTCTGAATGACTGTTACTTTTGTTGATTCCCATGATTCCGTCGATCTGGGTATTTTAGGTTGTAGAAACCTCGAACTCAGATCGAGGACCTGATGGGTGAGATGATGAATTCCCTGCCATGTGAAAACAGAGAATGAGGGAAACTGAATCGAAACGAGACAAAACTGATAAAACAAAGAAAACGGTGGGCGCCAATGAAGAAACACTAGAAAAATGACCGGAATCAAATTATCTAGGGGGTTTGGATCTGCATAAAAGGGTTATTTCTCTCGTTTGATTCGATGCGAATGATCTCCTTCTCCGTTAAACTCTGCAAAACAGAACACCGTTAGCCTCGTCAAGGGGAGAAGGGGGGTTCTCTCCTTGACCCGACTCCGGCGTGAGAATAAGTAGGTGTTTATGAAGAAGAAGTAGTATTGAAGAAGTGTGTGTAACTTGAAGTTCATACCCGAATTATCCTCATATCTATAACTGAGAGTTTGGGCGGGAAAACTTGTTGATGAAATATTAACGGAAGATGCTAACCCCGTAGGCGGTTATTTTTTCCTTCCGTTAATCTTCTCGATCCGGTGTGAGAGCACACGGATTACTGTTTTGATCAATGGCTGGGGAGTCGCCACGTGGACAGTGGGCAAGTGGAGGTTTTCCTCCAATTCCATGCCATCATCGTGATTTTAGGGAGGCCTGAGATGATGACACGTGTACCAGACGGTTATAACCGTCTGGTGTTGCACAATTGAATCCTTCTAGAAGGTTTATTGTCATAATCTGGTGGGACCTTTTACTGTGGGGTTTCAGTTGAGTAAATAATCTCCAAGTCTGGGTATTATTTAAGCGGAAATGTCTAACTTAGGATTTCCATCCTTTGTTTGTGGAGGAAGGCGCAAGGATTTATGGTTTCCTTTTCAGCGCACGAGTGTTGCCTGCTATCTTCCTCTTGAGTACTCTCTGTAGGACCGGTTGCGCGGCCGCGCAAGGTCGAAAGAGGGCTAAGAAGTGAGGTCGTGGTATGGTCCCATGTACTTGGTATAAGGTTTTTGGGACCTTACCCCTTCACTCTTCAAGATATAGAGGTAAATGAAAAGTTAAAATTCGTTGAGAAGCCATTGCAAATAGAAGACCGAAAAGTCAAGTTTCTCAAGCACAAACGACTAGTACTAGTCAAAGTCAAATGGGATACCAAAAGAGGACCCGAATACACTTGGGAGTTGGAATCGGAAATGAAGCGAAAGTATCCTCACTTATTTTAATAAATCTCAAGGATGAGATTTTAAATAAGGTGGGGAGGATATAAGGACCTTCAAAAACGTCCCAAAATGACCCGTAAGTGAAAACCCGGACCCTTGAAACCCCAATCCATATCAAAAACCAAGAAAACAAGAATCTGGTTCTCAGGCGGGCTGCGTAAAGGATAAGCGAACCCTTACGCGGGCCGCGTCAACTCAACATTTGACCGGATAATCGTTTCCGGGCCACGTGTCACACACGTGGCAAGCCTAGGTGTGATACGCTAGCCCTAGTCTACGATTAGGAGGCCCTCGCGGGCCACGTAAGTTTTTAGCATGGG
Source organism: Helianthus tuberosus (assembly GCA_030545235.1). Lineage (NCBI taxonomy): Eukaryota > Viridiplantae > Streptophyta > Magnoliopsida > Asterales > Asteraceae > Helianthus > Helianthus tuberosus. The sequence continues at coordinate 147,634,991 of CM060400.1, forward strand.
TTTACGCGGGCCGCGTAAAACCCATATTTTAGCTATAAATTGCTTGGATCATGGCCTGTTCATCTGTGTCGAAAACAACTTTCAAAAACGAAGTGCTACTGCTCAAATTCGAAAATTAAGGTAGTGAGGCGCTGCTACGATACAGGGTATTAAATCGATCGCTGCTACGATTCAATGTCCGATCGATTGAAAACTATCCAATGGATGTTTAAGTGCTGCCCAAATTAGGGTTATACTTTGTCATTCGTCGTGAATTCGATGGATGTTTAAGTATTGCACTTTGTCATTCGTTGTGAGGGTTTTAATCTCGTGAGTTATCGTAAATGCTGTGTTAGTTACTGACCTAGTTCGTGTGCATTGTTATTTAAATTAGGTTACAAGGCTAATCGGTAGGCTAAACTCTGCCCGTTTAAATCTGTAATGTGAGTCATTCTCTTTTATCAAATGTATTTTACAATACTCCAATTATTTTCAAAAGTTATAATTGCAGGGATTAAGTCGTGGTTATCTTGAATCACTGGCTAGTGGGGTATTGTGCACATTACTAATTTCTCACAGTTAGGCTAATAAATCCTAACAGTGATAATCATCACTACTTGGGGAAAGACCCAATAGTGGTATGACCATCGTCACCAGGAGGTGACACGGCGCCAGATAAAAATAAGATAAAAGCCATTGTAATTGCTCTTATGCTGTAATTCATAACTATGTGTCATTTTATTAAATTTGAGTGACTCGCCAGTATTTCCCCGCTGATAAAATATTTTCAAAACATGTTTCAGGTGACTACTGTGAACCAAGGAAAAGTGCTACGGAGCACTAAAAAGCTTGAAGTAGTGGCTCAATTAAATAAATAAACATGTTTTGTAAATCAGGGAATTTCCTTGTGAAATTCCTCTATTGTAAATTACGGGGTTTATCCCGAATTATGAAATAAAATAATCGGGCATTTCAAGTCTTAAAAAGATCCTGTAAAACCTTCCGCTGTCAACTCAATTAATAAATACCACGGGTTCCTGTCCCGCGGCTCCTGGACCGGGTCAAACCGGGGCGGGGGCCGTGACACCTAATTCCAACGGACATACCTGTAACAATCATCACAGTCTCACGAACGTCATATGTTTCTTGTGTACTGGCCAGGTACACATTCCACATACTAGTTTCGTGTCTTTGTGTAATCGTCACCTTATGTTCGAAGAATTAGGTTTCGGCACGTGTATCATTTTCATAACTTCGTTGTCCATTCTATTATTATATTTAATTAAAATTTTCCTTCGCTCAATAAATTTTAGCATTACATGCACCCATATGCTAAATTTACGTACCTGGGTCATTATGTCTTATTACATGCCTTGGTGCTGGTCCTAGACCACATCCATATATCATCCTTTCCAAGCAATTGTGCTTACCTTTCACATAACATACTATTAGTTTCCTTTAAATACATAAATTAATACATACATACATTCGCTTTTAACTTTAGGCCTTGATCGAGTCTTGGATTGTACGGGTTCCTTGTCACAAAGCACACAGGTTTAAGTTCAAGTATATACCTCCTTCTCCTTGATTTCTCTCAAACCAGGGCTCTGATACCAACTTGTAAGGCCCTAATACATATTTGACAAAAAGTCACAGCGGAAATTCGTGCCATAAAATTTCTTTCATTATAAACGTCTTGACTTACTTGAAAGTTTGTTTTAATATGTATCTTTTACAAAAATAAGTTATAAGTCCTGTTTACTAAAGTACATACTCAATTATTCCCGTACAATCTATCCTGTGACTCGGTCTTCGATCTCTATTCCTCGTGATTCGTAAAACCTACACTCACCACATACATTCATAACATTAGTACACAATACATAAACAAGATTCAATCTCGTACACTTCCCATTTCGTTATCTTTCTAACTTTAAGCATTTCATCTGCGTATCCATATCCTAGTGAGGCTTCAATAATGTACCTGCATTACTTTTCATTCTCAAGGCACACTATTAATAACGTATTACTCGACGTGTCTAAATCATGCATACATACATTCTTACATGCATACATACACATCTACATACGTACATACCTTCCTATATCTCTACATACCTGCATACACTCATACGTACCTTCATATATACCAAATACACATCTACATACGCACATACATTACTACGTCTCTACATATGTACATATACACATACGTATCTTCACATATACATGAATACACATCTACATACATACATGCATTACTACGTCTCTACTTACTTGCATACACTCGTACGTACCTTCATATATACTTAAATACACGTCTACATATGTACATACACTCTTACGTACACGTCCAAGATCTTACATACCTCTTATATATCCATACATTAATTACATGGTACTTAGACTTAGATTTATAGCCCATAAACGTCAAAGGAACGATCAAAATCATGTTTGGGAGGCCCGCCGTGGTCCACGGATAACAAATCGAAGCCTACTATACCCAAATCAACTTAGATAACAAATTTCAGGTTTTTGAACATGGGGAGGCTGTCGGCGACGGCCCTTGCAGTTGCCCGTAGCCCAAAACCTCCGTAAACAGTCAAATAACCTGTCAGCCAAAAGCTGAGTTTGTAGAGCCCGTCGGCGACGCCCTCTATATATTGCATTTTTCTGCAGCTCTGTTTCGTCGTCCGTACGCACTAAAACGCGCATTACTTTTGAACCGTTTACCCGTTTAACCTCTCGTTTCTTCCTACATGCTTGTAAATTCACATTCTATCATATGAACTTGAAACCCAACATCCGGTTTAAGGAAAATATTCACTTAAAGCTCTTGGCTTTATATACCCGCTTTCACTTATTCGACCCGTTCATGTTTTCGTCAAATTACTCATTGGTTTTAACCCAAAACTTATATAAACGTTATAACTATAATACTTTTACATTATCCGGGGTTCGTACTTGGGATTTATGCACCCGATACGCAGTATGCGTTAAACCTATTCATGTCATTCATTTATACGAAAGCAAACTTTGTTAATACAATTTCAAATGCGAAATTGTTTGTCTATTAACCATGACTCACAACCGAGTCTTTAGACTATTAATCCGCGTCTCCGATTCTTGGTTAGCGTACTTATATACAATTCTACCCATACCCGGTTATAGTACCGTAATCAATTACTTATACAACCCTTCCAGTATAGTAATAAAACCACATTTTTGACCCATTCGGCCTACTTAACGTAAGTCATCAATTTCATACAACCATTCTTATTTGACTTGAATTATCATGCCTAATTAACTAGAACATAACATTACTTAACATACTAAGAAGTGATTCGGAAATCACTTACCTTGTGCATCCGTGTCCGTATCCACTTCATTGCCTCCTCTTGACCCGTTAGCCTTTCATGCTTGAGTCCATCTTGACATGATTCCTCTACTTTCATGCCACCAATTCACATTCTCGTTAGCATACACAATTGTACATGTTAAAGATCACATCAATTCATATTTCACATTTGACTTTCATTAGTCAGTTATAACAAGCATAAGACATATACCCAATTTCACATCCTTTCAAACTCATACAATTTACCATGTCATTCCATATAACGCGTATTGATGTAACATGTACCATACGACTTTCTAATATCCTACCTTTACAACAACAAGTCAAATTATGCTTCCTATGTGTAGTTGACTTTCAGAAGACAACAGTTTATCATATGAACTTCCGACTTATCCACCTATATCCGTAACATCATTTATGCTATATCAAAGACACTATAAACATTTCTTACTCACGATGCAAATGTGCTTACAATCACATGATCACCTAGTGATATTAAACACAACGTACAAGTCCTTAATGCATTGTCTTGACCAAGACATACATTCAACCCGAATTCTTGTATGAGTTCCATCTAAAGCACATTCTTCAAGTTAGTATACTACTAATTACATCATTACCTTATCTCATTCATATATATCAAGCCATTTTATACAATCTCACATCTTAACTTCACTTAGACATTTCATCATACACTTGGTGTGCGTACACCATTTAGTGCACATTGTACAACTAATTAAAGCACATTCTTCCTAGTTCGTCCATGGATTAACATAATCATTCACAAATCGTTATCATAACCAAGCATCATATGCTTTATATCAAATTATCCATCTAACTACTTTCTATATCACTACTTTAACATCAATGTTACATAATTCATCATGAATCTTCACTAAACTTCATCTTCCTACAAATTCTAAGTGGGTTTTATCCCAACTCATCAATATAATCAAAATTAAGCATATTACAACTTCCACACATTGATATTAACTAACATTCATGTTCAATTTCATAATACATTCACGGATTACACATAACCCACTTCATCAAACAACACCAAAACATAAAATTCAACTTACTTGGTGTCAAGAACACTTGAGTGATCATAAATCTTAGTTCATGCATCCATTTACCCCTCAATTCCCTTTTCAATTTGGCAGATTTTTGATGTTAAGGGTTTGTTCTTCTTCTTTGTTCATCACGTCGCGCTCACACACACACATATGTCTGATGTGTGTGTTTTGTATTTTTAGTTTATAAATTTATCTTTCAAGTTGCCCAAGTTTGACCCCTCAAGTTTACCATCTTCCCATACTTGTCACAAGCTTCTTTCCTTAAAATTTAACTCAAACTTTAACTAGGTTATTTAAAACCGGTTAACCCACTTCATGCCTTGAAACAAGAAAACATATTCGTAAATTAAACATTTGGTTTTTGGGGCGTTACAGTTTTATCTAAATCCCGACCCTATATATAAAGAGAGAGATCGTTTAACGTACAAGACCATCTTATCATGCGAAGCGTACACGAGCATCTCAACCACATATCTGACCTACTCTAGGCATTTAATTGAACGTGGTGGCACAATAGTAATTAACTTGACATAATGACGCACGTTATTGCATAATTGCACACATTATTGCATAATTACGCATGTTATATGAAGAATTATGCACGTAATTAAAGGTTGAAAAAACTCGTGCGTAATTTATATATATATGGTTGGGTTCAACGAAGAACACTAAAAAAACGAGGGGCCGAGAGGAACCAACTTAAACAAACTCCGACTGGACTCGTCCGAGTGGCATTGGAACCAGCTCGTCGAACCATAACTATAAACTCTAAATCCTAAATTTTAAAGCTAAACCCTAAACTCTAAACCTAAACCCTAAAGCTAAACCATAAGACTAAAACTTAAGCTAAACTGTAAAATCTAAACTATAAACCCTAATGTAATACCATAAAACCCAAACCCTAAATCCTAATAGCTAAACCCTAACCCTAAAAGCTAAACCATATATAGGGTTCGACGAGACGGTTACAATTCCGCTGGAATGAGTCCAATCATTGTCCATTTGAGCTGGTTTGGTAAACTCTATGTCCTATCAATGCTCACGAGATACCTCTATATTGTTTTCACCATGTAACGCCCTGCTACTTCATACTTTCCATAAATAGAAAGTCTTGTTTGTATTTCTATTTTTAGAATTCTCGTGTTCTTGTAATCGTTCTTTCTTTGTAACCATTGTAAAATCCGAGACTTTGATCATAAATAAGACTCGTATTTTGTTCAATACATGTTATACATACTTTATACATGCTCAAACATTCGATTTCGTGGAACAATTGATGCTTATTCGTAATTCTTGGAAACTATGTGCTAAACTTGCGATTATATGAAACTTATGCATAAAACGTGTTTTGATCATAAACGATACTTAAATACGACCTTTATACGCCAAATTATACTTTGATTATGCTCATCATACTTTATTTGGCCTTAAACTATGCTTTTATGGCGAAACTAGTCCCTAAAACACCCTAAAAGCACTAAATAACAAACTCTAGGGGGGCTAAGTGTAATAAAATGAAAGTCCAGCCACACCCTCCATACAGGCCGCGTAAGCTTACCCTGGGGGCTACACGGGCCGCGTGAAACCTCCCAGATCAGCTTCCTCATTCTCCTTTGCGATTTTGAGTGGGATTTAGTTGTTTTTGAGTTTAAAACCGGGTTTTTGGCATTAATTACACACCTAAACCAACCCTAATTCATTCCCTATATAAACCCACACTACTCCAAGCCATTTGCACTTTACAAACACTCTCACAACTCTCTCAATCACTAAAAAACGTAGCTGCAAGTGCAAGTTCGGACAGAAGCATCAAGCTCCACTAAAGTGAGCATAACTTCTTCATTTCTCATCCGTTTTAGCTCATTCTTTTTCCAGAACACTTGGCTTGACCTTAGCTTCGATTCCATGGGTATTTCACAGAGAATAAGTCCCTGGAACTCCGGCAAATAGGCTCCAAAGTTCACTGTTGGTTTTGTTTAGAATCAAACCTTGTTTATACTTATGCAAACCTGAGTTTAACTCACTCAAACCCACGTCCTTATGCTTATAACCACTTCTATGGTTAGTTAAGCTTAAAAATGGGGCTGAGACATACGAAATCAGAGGTTAAACCTCACATATATTCTGTTTTGTTTAGGGTTTTTAACCCACAAGTGATGTTCAAGTTTCAAGCTTGATGAAGGTGTGATTATGGACTAACTTGGGTTGTCCAACATAGAATCCCCACATTACTTGATGATTTCTCATAGTGTAGTTGTTTCTTATTCTTGTATTGATATTAGTTCATGACCCTCCTTGTATGTTTTTACAACAAGTGTAGTGGTGAACCATAAGAGGTACCTAAATGGAAGCTTGTTCTTCCTACCTCCTACATGACTTCCATGATACTAGAGGTGCCTAAATGAAGAATAATCTTCTACCTCATGCTTGACTAATGGATGAAATAATACATATAATACTTATACATATATATACTATTCGAACTCTTGATGGTGGAATTGTGTTCATTCGTCAAGATATTAGAATAACATCATCTAAGGCAACTTTGTGTAGAAGGACTCGGTGTTCCAACCTCCTAATCAACCAACTCACTCGCGGATTCAAGTAGAAGACTTGCAAAACCGTTAGTATACTCGCAACCCCCTTTTTATGTTTACCACTTTTTGGGGTGTAACATGTTACCTTATTAAAACACACTTAAACTTATTCTTTATGCAATGCACGAAAACAATCCTTATACATGAATACTATGTTGTTATACTTGATGCTTATACGTGGACCATACTTATGTGATATGTTTTAGTCATTAGCTTTCACGAGCCTCCATTTGACATGTATAGCGCTATAGGAGTAACGCACCGCCCGTAGACTAGTGGTCATGTTGAATTATATCATTTTGCGTAAACAGATGGTTGACTGGAAATATTGCTTGCCATGTTAGGTTGATTTTGTATAAACTAAGTTGCCATATGGATTCGTTTTTAAACTTTTATACTTATACTTATTCTTAAACTTGTATACTCGCCTTTGCTTTTGCATTGAATTGTATTTTAAACATGTTACAGGTTGATGATTGATGATGCTAAGAAATGGATTAGCAAAGATGCCTAGATACTCACTTAGACGTTTAGGTTTAAAGTGTTGTATCAATTTTGTTATGTTATGTTGAACAATGTTGTTATTTGAATTTCTTGTAATGTTTGACAATTTATCTATGAAATGAAATCGGTTGAATTAAATATTGTCACAAATAGTGTTATGAAGTCTCTTGCAATCTTGAACAAGTCCCACTCCAATGATTCCGCCATTGGTTGGGGTGTGACAGATTGGTATCAGAGCCATAACTATAGGGAATTAGGTAGAATTGCCATGATTCGACCTACTCTATAGTAGGAATCATATTTTGACCATTCTTGTTACATGCTTAAAATGTTATTCTTCCTACTTTGCTTCTTTCTCTTCTTTTTGGTCTTAATATATACATAATGTCTTTCCTAAGACATTTTACACAATACACTTGAAGACTTGAAGACACTCTTTATACAAAAGAAAAGAGTTTACCAAAATAGGCGTGAAACCCACAAGTTGGTGAACGACTCTCATTCCGTTTATTCTTATTTTGCACGAAATTTCGCCATTTAGCTAGGAGTGAAATCCACATCTAAATGGTAAATTTCCAATTCAAACTCTAGTGGACCCTCGTCATAGTGTTGAAATTATATTTTGACCCGACGAGTACCAACCACATTAGGGTACGAAATCGTCAAGTTAGGGGTGAAACCCGCACCTTGTCGATTGATTCCCAGTCCTCGATTTTCGATCTCGCCAAAGTTTCGATTGATTAGAGATGTGTAGTAACTGGAAGGGTAAGATACCGTTAATCGCTTCTCGATGAGAGTATCTTACCTATAGGCTAAAGCACGTTCTCTAATTTGAAAGAACTTTCGATTCAATTTGGAATAGTCGACGTTTCTCTACCCGAAACAATCCTATGTTTTATGAGCCTCTCTTTTATGTGATTAAATTTATATGTGACTTTTATACTTGTTACCTCGTTCGTTTCAAAACCGTTACACAATTCGCACGTCTCGCGCAATCAAAACAATAATAATTCTCGTGAACAAACTAAATTTATACTCTTTTCACGTATTCACACGTGTTTATACTTGTTGAATGCTTGTTGAAATCATGCTAACTATGTGAACCATACGTGTTACATCATGCTTACATGTTTAAAACTTGCAAACTTATTTTGAATTTATGATCAAGTCTCATCCTTTCCTTCTCTTTCGATTCCTTAGATGTCGTCCGACGGTGCTTCCAAGAAAACCAATTCAAAGAAGGGTTCGACCTCCAATGCCAACGCCAAATCCAACTACATGTCACAAAGGGATTGCATGAAATTCATGGCCAAGCAAATGGCCAAGGTCATACCCGATATTGTGAGCAAGATTCAGCCAAACACCGATTCACCGCATGGCTCTGTCGATTCGAAGGCCGAAAAACCTAAGCCGACATTCCAATTCAAGCAATTTATGGCTTGTAAGCCCTTGGAGTTTACAGGCGAAGATGGCGCTACCACCATGATGAATTGGTTTGACGCAATTGAGCTTACATTCTTACAAAGTGGTTGTCCTGATGAGCTACGAACCTTGAACGCAACTAGAGTCTTCCGCTCGAGAGCACTCGAGTGGTGGACCACCGAACGTAACAAGAGGGGAAACGATGTTGCGCATGCGTTACCTTGGGACGAGCTTAAGCAGCTTATGAAAGACCACTTTTGTCCTCCTCACGAGCTCCAAAAGTTGGAGAACGAATTTTGGAACCTAACGCAAAAGGGGAGCGACATGTATGGTCTGATTACACGCTTCAAACAGCTTAGTATCCTCTGTCCTGGACAAGTCAATTCTGTTCCCAAAACCATAGCCAAGTTCATTCGCTGTGTTGCACCTTCCTTGACCAATCATCTTGCCTCCGCTAACCCTAAAACCATCGAGGAAGCCTATACCATAGCCACCGAACTTAACAACAACTGCGTTCTCCATGGAACCTACGACAAGGTTTCAACAATGAATGCACGCCAAGCTACACCTGACACTACCACTGTTGAGCCCCCACCCTCCCAATCGTCCAAGAAAAACCAAGGCAAGAAGCGGAAGGCTTCGAGCCAAAATTGTGCGGTCGTCACTCCGCCAAACCCACAACCCTTACAAGCTTTAGCTGCCGTTGCACCCGCAAACACCGAACCACCAAAACAAGGTTATGTTGGATCTCATCCCAAATGTACCACCTATTTATTTCATCATCCTACCAACGTACCTTGCCGCAAATGTGCCAACTGGCAGAGGTATGGTCATTTTGCTAACCGATGTCGAAACTTCCCTCAACCTCAAACTGCTCCTGTGCGAGCATGCTTCAAGTGTGGCAATCTCAATCATCTCGCCAATGTCTGTCCCTAGCGTTATCAACCTCAACAGCAGCAGCATCAACAACAACCACCACAGCAACAACAACAAGCTCAACAACCTGCTAGAGGCCAAGCTTTTGTCATCACTGTCGCTCAGGCTCAGAATGCCAACGATGTCATTATTGGTACGTTTCTTGTGAACCATGTATATGCTTCTTGTCTGTTTGATACTGGCGCCGATAAAAGTTTTGTGTCGCTAGAATTTGAACAATTGCATAAGTGTAAACGCTCTAAGTTGCCAAAATCTTTCGCTGTCGAAGTCGCTAATGGTAAATCCGTCACTGTTGATTCCGTTCTTTCCAATTGTTCCTTGTTGCCATACTACAAGACCGTGATGAGGACACTTTCTTAGTAGCTCCTTGAACCTTTCCCAAGTTTCATATAAGGATTCCCCATCCTCTTGTGAATATGTATTAATTTCAGTCATTAATTTAGCCGTTTTAGCAGGAGGGAAATACTTATATAGAAACTTTTGGGCTAGTTCATCCCAGGTGTTTACCAAACCAACTGGGAGGGTGTTAAGCCAAGCCTTGGCTCGGTCTTTTAGTGAAAATGGAAACATACGAAGGCGGATGGCGTCGTTTGATGCTCCATTGATCCAAAAAGTGTCACATATTTCTAAGAAATTAGTGATATGTAGATGAGGATCCTCGTCCGCAAGCCCATGGAAGGTTGCAGAGTTTTGAAGCATTTGTATCAAATGTGGCCGAAGTTCGAAGTTGTTGGCTTCGACATTCGGTGCATTGATAGCGGCGCCGAGATTACCTACAGTGGGGCGTAGGTAATCCATGAGGGTACGTTGGTCCGCCATTGGAAGTGGGTCCCCCGAAACTTTCTCTTGGTTTTTAGCTTTAAGTCTTTTTCTGAGAAAGCGTTCGGGTTCTTCAAGAGGTTCTTTTATGTCTTTACTAGAACTGGAGCTCATACACTACGTAGAAAGTTCAGATGTGGCGCCTGGGTTCCAAGTCCTGCAATAAAACCAGAAAAGAACGTTGGTCAGAAGGTTCACCACGGCCCCGTGCTCAGATGAACACGGCCCGTGGTCGGAAATACAGTGATTGTTTTCCGGATCCCTGTTACTGGGGAGCTGGACACGGCCCCGTGTTGCACCGACACGGCCCCGTGCTCAACCCTCTGTAACTCAGAAAATAAAAACTGCCAGTAACAATGCTGGGCACGGCCGAGGTCCGACCAAGCACGACCTGTGCTGAGTTCTGCAGAAGCTGAAAAATTAACAAAATCCTAAAAAAACAGAAAAATTAGAAAAAAAAACGGTTAGGCTGTTGATTCCTAACTTTCTTAAAATCCTTGTGTCCTCGGCAACGGCGCCAAAAAAACTTGATGCGGATTGGTGTGTATATGGAATTAAGTATATTTTAAGCCCTTTTTACACGTTAGTCAAGTTTTAAATTTATAAAACACGATATTTTACTAACACCAAACACACATATGGGCAAGTGCACCCATCGTGAGCATAGTAGAGTGTTGGCAAGATACCGAGGTCGTCCAAGGACACAAGAGCTTTTAGTACCGGTTTATCCTCAACGTCTAATCAAATCAAAAGTTTAGAAAAAGTTTTTAAACAAGAAAAATAAAAACTAACTAAAATGCTGAAAAATAAAATAAAAGTAAAAACAGATAGACAAGATGAATCACTTGGCTCCGACTCGTGTTTAGTGTAACCTTTGATTATTTCCGCACTTTTGCACTTTTTAAGAGATTATCTTAGTTATTGTTGTAGGCCCCTCTTTTGAAGGTGACGTTACCCTCAACCCAGTAGTTTGAGTCAGCAAGGATACAATACTAAAGGGTCGGATTATTGAAAGATAATTAATTAAGTTATTAATGCATATTGTGGTAGGCCCCTCTTTTGAAGGTGACGTTACCCTCGGCTAAGTAGTCTGAGTCAGCAGGGATATAGTCCTAAGTAGTCGGGTTAAAGTATTAATAGTAGCTTACATATGAGGGGATCAAAGAGTTTGGACCCCCGCCATCCAATACCGGTGGGTATTGAAGGAGGTCCTACTAAATTTGACCCAGGTCCTTGCAGGATCTATACACTGAACAAGGCAAGACTCTTACCAAACCGTTCCCTTAACCCCCGACCAGGTAGCCAACATACCTCCATATAGACCGTGGAGATATGAATGGTGAAAATCTTTTATTTTATATAGACAGTAAAATAATGCCAAGACACCACGGACAAACGATAAGGAAGAATCACCTTCAACATAAGAAACTAGTTATTAAAGTCATTAATACATAACCAAGTAAAAAGTGCGAAAAGATTAAAAATAAAAAGTATTACACTAGACACTTGTCTTCACCAAGTGATGTAAGAGACTTAGGCAAACATGGCCTTTGATTGTCAAGAACTCTTACGATCAATCTTGGATCCCGAGATGACTCACACACTCTATGATGGACAATGGATGATGGTGGTGGATGATGGTGTTGTGTTGGTGGTGGGTGGTGGGTGAAGTGTGAGAGAGGTGGTGTGCCAAGGGATGGTTTGCAAATGAGCCAAGCACCCCTATTCATAGCCTGAACAGCAGCTCGGGCACGGCCCCGTGTCCATTGGGCACGGCCCCATGTCCATCCTCTTCTCTTCCCTCATTAAATGCAGTTTGTCTGCATTAGTAGACCACGCCCCCGTGTTCGCTGGGCACGCCCCTGTGTGCAGAAGCATATATGTACTATCAAGATTTCCTCAGATTCTGCGAATCTTAGAGTTGACCACGGCCCCGTGTCCGTTGGACACGCCCCCGTGGTAGGTGATAGAAGCTTCTATAGCTTTGTCTTTTATGCTGGCACTTGGGCACGCCCCAGTGTTCGCTGAGCACAGGGCGTGTTCAGTCTTCTGTCTTCTTGATTTTGCTTGAGAAGATGCTGTCGGGGGGTCGGTCATGCCACGTTTGATCCTTTTCTTGTATTTATGTTAGATTTAGCTGCCTTTTTGCTTCTTTTGTTAATTTGAGCTCATTTAATCATGAAAATACAAAAGGAAGACAAAAACACACTTTTTCCAACATTAGTACTAAAAAAAAGGTTAGTTTTATGCCACAATTGATGTAATTTATATGTTGCATTTTGTGCACATCAAATACCCCCACACTTGAATCTTTGCTTGTCCTCAAGCAAAACTCTTTATAATGTGGCTTTACACTCCCAAATGGAATGGGTAGAAGAGAAGGTTTTTGGGCTTGTCATAGAGTGTCGGGATTTCCAAGATTCTTTATTAAGTTTTATTTTTATTTATTTACAATCCTGTTCGTCATGATTTATTTAACATATTACATAAGATAAATTACTTATTAGGGGATAACATGCCTTGTTTAAAATTTCACTTATATACAAGTTCACATACCTCACGGGTGATCACTCAACACTCGGCCGAAGATGTATTTTAGTGAATCACTCGAGAGCGGCATGGAACTTACTCCTACCATAGGCTTGCCAAGCAATCAATCCTCCTCCTTTTTAACTATATACCTTTGTAAATATCAAGAGGACTTTTGGGTGAAGGGTTAGGCTTTGGGTTAAAGGTAGGTGGTTGGGTTAATGGTTAGTAGAAAAGGGCTAAAAGCGTAAAAAGCATCGGTTTTCGTAAGACCTTTTTTTATTTTTATTTTTTTTTTCAATTTTTATTTTGATGAAGCCATTATTCAAACAAAGTTATTTTTGATGAACTTGCTTGTTTATTTCTTTTGCTTCATCATCAACACATTTTTTTTTGAAAAGTCATCCGAAAAACCGAGCTTGTTACTAAAACAAAGGGTTAAAAATAAAAAGGGTTTTGGTGGGTGAAAGGGTGTTTGTTTTTGGGTTAAGAAATGAAAAGGTTTAGGCTCATAGGGGTTAACTAGGGGATTTTGGGTAGGTGGTAAAAAAAAGAAAAAAAAATAATGGTGTAGAAATGAAAAAGGGTTAGTCCTAATGCCTCCATCATTTACTTACTCGGGTTTAAGTTGGTAAGGACCGGGAATGTATCGTCGTGGCAAGTTCTAGAGTCGTAAGAACCAAGCGGCTATTCACACAAGAAACGAAAAATGAGCATTTAGTTTAAAGATATGTATTTGTATGCTCAATAAAGGCTCAAAACTCACTTTTGTGGGAATGAGTTTTTATGTGATCAAGTATATATAATCAAATTTTAACAAAACTTGTCATGCCTTTTCATAATTTTCTTATGTTGGTTCTTTTTATCACGACGCTATCGGTTGTAAATTTGTAAAAATATAACCTTTATAGAATTTGAAATTCCCAAGTTAAACCTAGACAAGTAAGAAAAATGAAAAAAAATTTGAAAAAAAATTTGGGTTCCAATAGAGTTTTGTGTAAGGCGTAATTAGGACTTGCAAGATTCAAGATTTTAGCATCCCCCCCCCCCACACTTAAATTACACATTGTCCTCAATGTGTCCCAAAAATAAGTTTTTAGGTTGATTTAATGTGTAAAATGGTGTGAAAAAAACAAAATTTATGTTACTGGGCGTCTGGACACGACCCCGTGTTGTCCGGGCACGGCCCCGTGTTCAGATCACCAGTAACAAAATACTTAAAAAGAAACAGAAGTCTGGGCACGGGGGCGTGTTCAGTGAGCACGCCCCGTGTCCAGTTACCTGAATTGGGCATTTCCTGCAGATTGTGCAGCACGGGGCCGTGTTGGGCGGGCCCTGTTTTCGTGCATGGGGCGCTGGTTCAAGTTTCCCTTGTTATCCTTCACCATCCCGAGTGTGTTTTATTCCTGAAAATTAAAACTAAACTAGAAAACATAAAAGTTAATCTAAACTAAACTAATGATAGTTCCGCGGAATGCCTCCGTGCTGCGCCACGTTTATAAGGGTCCTTGGCTAGACCCAAAGCCTGGTCATATGTCACCCAAGTGGGATGTTTTGCATCCCATGCTACACCGTCGGAGAGCGTCATCCAAGCTTGAGTCTATGACCTTCATGTAGTTGGTCGGGTCTTCGTCTTCTACTCTTTTTCCAACTCCGAACTTCACTTCCTCGTCCCCAAACTTCAATGTTAGTGTTCCGTCATTCATGTCTACCACTGCTTGGGCTGTGGCTAGAAATGGCCTCCCTAAGATGAGAGGGACTTCGGTATCTTCTTCCATGTCTAGTATGACAAAGTCGGCTGGGAAGACGAAATTGTCGACTTTGACCAATAGATTTTCGATGACACCTTGTGGATATTTGACGGATCTGTCGGCAAGTTGTATGCTCATCTTTGTGGGGCTCGTTTTTCCTAGGCTGAGTCGTTTGAACATTGAGGCGGGCATGAGGTTGATGCTAGCCCCAAGATCGGCTAGTGCATTGCTAATGGGGGATCCCCCAATTGAGCAAGGAATCGTGAAGCGTCCAGGATCAATCTTCTTTTGCGGGAGTTTGTTGAGTAGTAAGGCGGAGCATTCTTCGCCTAAGTTAACTAATTGCAATGATTCAATTTTCCTTTTATGAGTGAGGAAGTCCCTCATAAATTTTGAATATTTAGGCATTTGGGTTAGGACTTCGATAAATGGAATATTAACATGCAATTGTTTTAGTAAATTTTCGAATTTTGCGAATTGCTCATTGGTCTTTTGACGAATTAACCGACCGGGGTATGGAACCGAAGGAGTCTTGGTGTGCTCTTGGTTTAGCGGAGAAGCCTTCTCTGGCTGGGGCATGGGTGGAGTTGTGGTATGGCTGGATTGGCTTCTTTCAGCTGGCGGTAATGGAGCCTCCTCGGGACCCATGGTTCGGTTTCTCAATGTGATGAGATGTACTTGTGCTTTTGGGTTGGTTTCGGTATTACTTGGTAACGCGCCTTGTGGTCTCTCAGAGAAATTTTGAGCTATTTGATTTAATTGTTTTTCAGTGTTTTGAATGCTAGCTTGTTGATTTCTGAAATTCGATTCCAATTGCTGAAATCGATCCGAGTTTTTCTTTTCGGTGTCGGAGATGAGGCGAGATACAGTATCCTCAAGCCTTTCTCGTCCACCTTGTTGTTGAGAAAAATTTTGTGGTTGTTGAAAGTTAGTTCGTTGGTTTTGTTGGTTACTACTATTGCCAGGATCTCTCCAACCAAGGTTAGGGTGGTTACGCCATCCTTGGTTGTAGGTACCCGTTGGAGGACCCGACGGCCTAGGTCTATTATCAATGTAGTTTACCGTTTCCGTTTGATCATCTAATTCTTTCATACAACTCCAATTTTCATGTGGCCCACCACACCCCTCACAAGCCATAACCGATACCGTTTTTGCCATTTCTGACTTTTTGATTTTTGAAGAAAGGGCCTCGATTTGGGCTTGTAAAGAAGTGCTTTCATCAACCTTATGGGCGCCCGGGGCAACAGATTTATTGCCTCGGGGAGTGTGCCACTGGAAATTGGTTTGGGCAATTTCCTCAATTTGATTATATATTTCATTTGGGCGACGATTACCTAAAAGTCCCCCGGAGCTAGAATAAAGTGTTTGTCTTGTGTGTGGCAACAACCCATTGTAGAAAGTGGATACTTGTTGCCATACTGCAAGACCGTGATGAGGACACTTTCTTAGTAGCTCCTTGAACCTTTCCCAAGTTTCATATAAGGATTCCCCATCCTCTTGTGAATATGTATTAATTTCAATCATTAATTTAGCCGTTTTAGCAGGAGGGAAATACTTATATAGAAACTTTTGGGCTAGTTCATCCCAGGTGTTTACCGAACCAACTGGGAGGGTGTTAAGCCAAGCCTTGGCTCGGTCTTTTAGTGAAAATGGAAACATACGAAGGCGGATGGCGTCGTTTGATGCTCCATTGATCCAAAAAGTATCACATATTTCTAAGAAATTAGTGATATGTAGATGAGGATCCTCGTCCACAAGCCCATGGAAGGTTGCAGAGTTTTGAAGCATTTGTATCAAATGTGGCCGAAGTTCGAAGTTGTTGGCTTCGACATTCGGTGCATTGATAGCGGCGCTGAGATTACCTACGGTGGGGCGTAGGTAATCCATGAGGGTACGTTGGTCCGCCATTGGAAGTGGGTCCCCCGAAACTTTCTCTTGGTTTTTATCTTTAAGTCTTTTTCTGAGAAAGCGTTCGGGTTCTTCAAGAGGTTCTTTTATGTCTTTACTAGAACTAGAGCTCATACACTACGTAGAAAGTTCAAATGTGGCGCCTGGGTTCCAAGTCCTGCAATAAAACCAGAAAAGAACGTTGGTCAGAAGGTTCACCACGGCCCCGTGCTCAGATGAACACGGCCCGTGGTCAGAAATACAGTGATTGTTTTCCGGATCCCTGTTACTGGGGAGCTGGACACGGCCCCGTGTTGCACCGACACGCCCCCGTGCTCAACCCTCTGTAACTCGGAAAATAAAAACTGCCAGTAACAATGTTGGGCACGGCCCGTGTCCGACCAGGCACGGCACGTGCTGAGTTTTGCAGAAGCTGAAAAATTAACAAAATCCTAAAAAAACATACAAATTAGAAAAAAAACGATTACGCCGTTGATTCCTAACTTTCTTAAAATCCTTGTGTCCCCGGCAACGGCGCCAAAAAAACCTTGATGCGGATTGGTGTGTATATGGAATTAAGTATATTTTAAGCCATTTTTACACGTTATTCAAGTTTTAAATTTATAAAACACACATATAGGTAAGTGCACCCATCGTGAGCGTAGTATAGTGTTGGCAAGATACCGAGGTCGTCCAAGGACACGAGAGCTTTTAGTACCGGTTTATTCTCAACGTCTAATCAAATCAAAAGTTTAGAAAAAGTTTTTAAATAAGAAAAATAAAAACTAACTAAAATGCTGAAAAATAAAATAAAAGTAAAAACAGATAGACAAGATGAATCACTTGGCTCCGACTCGTGTTTAATGTAACCTCTGATTATTTCCGCACTTTTGCACTTTTTAAGAGATTATCTTAGTTATTGTAGTAGGCTCTCTTTTGAAGGTGACGTTACCCTCAACCCAGTAGTTTGAGTCAGCAAGGATACAATCCTAAAGGGGCGGATTATTGAAAGATAATTAATTAAGTTATTAATGCATATTGTGGTAGGCCCCTCTTTTGAAGGTGACGTTACCCTCGGCTAAGTAGTCTGAGTCAGCAGGGATACAATCCTAAGTAGCCGGGTTAAAGTATTAATAGTAGCTTACATATGAGGGGATCAAAGAGTTTGGACCCCCGCCATCCAATACCGGTGGGTATTGAAGGAGGTCCTAATAAATTTGACCCATGTCCTTGCAGGATCTATACACTGAACAAGGGAAGACTCTTACCAAACTATTCCCTTAACCCCCGACCAGGTAGCCAACATACCTCCATATAGACCGTGGAGATATGAATAGTGAAAATCTTTTATTTTATATAGACAGTAAAATAATGCCAAGACACCACGGACAAACGATAAGGAAGAATCACCTTCAACATAAGAAACTAGTTATTAAAGTCATTAATACATAACCAAGTAAAAAGTGCGAAAAGATTAAAAATAAAAAGTATTACACTAGACACTTGTCTTCACCAAGTGATGTAAGAGACTTAGGCAAACATGGCCTTTGATTGTCAAGAACTCTTACGATCAATCTTGGATCCCGAGATGACTCACACACACTCTATGATGGACAATGGATGATGGTGTTGTGATGGTGGTGGGTGGTGGGTGAAGTGTGAGAGAGGTGGTGTGCCAAGGGATGGTTTGCAAATGAGCCAAGCACCCCTATTTATAGCCTGAACAGCAGCTCGGGCACGGCCCCGTGTCCATCCTCTTCTCTTCCTTCATTAATTGCAGTTTGTCTGCATTAGTTGACCACGCCCCCGTGTTCGCTGGGCACGCCCCCGTGTGCAGAAGCATATCTGTACTATCAAGATTTCCTCAGATTCTGCGAATCTTAGAGTTGACCACGGCCTCGTGTCTGCTGGGCACGCCCCCATGGTGGGTGATAGAATTTTCTATAGCTTTGTCTTTTATGCTTGCACTTGGGCACGCCCCCGTGTTCGCTGAGCACGGGGCGTGTTCAGTCTTCTGTCTTCTTAATTTTGCTTGGGAAGAAGCTGTCGGGGGGTCGGGCATGCCACGTTTGATCCTTTTCTTGTATTTATGTTAGATTTAGCTGCCTTTTTGCTTCTTTTGTTAATTTGAGCTCATTTAATCTTGAAAATACAAAAGGAAGACAAAAACACACTTTTCCAACATTAGTACTAAAAAAAGGTTAGTTTTATGCCACAATTGATGTAATTTATATGTTGCATTTTGTGCACATCACTTACGCAAAGGTACTTTCGCCTTTCTTGCCCACATTGTGGAAAAGAAGGACAAAGGCCCAAGCATAAGCGACGTCCCCATTGTACGTGATTTTCCCGATGTGTTTCCCGACTATCTTCCTGGTCTGCCTCCTGCTCGTTCTATCGACTTTCGCATTGATTTAGTACCTGGCGCAATGCCTGTCGCTAAGTCTCCTTATCGCTTAGCACCCTCTGAGATGCAAGAACTCTCGAGTCAACTTCAAGAGCTTCTTGATAAAGGCTTTATACGCCCTAGTACTTCTCCTTGGGGCGCTCCCGTTTTGTTCGTTAAAAAGAAAGATGGGTCATTCCGAATGTGTATTGACTATCGTGAGCTCAACAAGCTTACTGTCAAGAACCGATACCCTCGTCCTCGCATCGATGACCTCTTCGATCAATTGCAAGGAGCGACCTGCTTTTCAAAAATCGATCTTCATTCTGGGTACCATCAACTTCGATTCCTCGAAGAAGATGTACCTAAGACCGCCTTTCGTACGTGTTATGGTCATTACGAGTTCGTGGTCATGCCCTTTGGTTTGACCAACGCACCTGCTGTTTTCATGGATTTGATGAACCGCGTGTGCAAAGCATACTTGGACCGCTTCGTGTTCGTTTTCATCGACGATATTCTTATCTATTCCAAGACACAAGAAGAGGACGAGCGACACTTGCGTCTTATCCTTGAGCTTCTTTGTACTGAACGCCTATACGCCAAATTCTCCAAGTGTGAATTTTGGTTAAAAGAGGTTCAATTCCTTGGTCATACTGTCAACGAGCTTGGTATTCACGTTGACCCCGCTAAAATCGAAGCTGTGAAGAACTGTATCGCACCTAAGTCTCCGTCTGAAATTCGTTCGTTTCCTGGTCTTGCTGGTTATTATCGTCGTTTTATCTCTAACTTCTCGAAGATCGCTGTTCCTTTGACCTCTTTGACTCAAAAAGAGAAACCTTTTGTTTGAGGTCCCGAACATGAGGAATCTTTTCAAACGCTCAAGGAGATGCTGTGTAATGCTCCTATCCTCACGCTTCCTGATGGTAACGACGACTTCGTCGTATATTGCGATGTTTCACGCCTTGGTCTTGGTTGTGTACTTATGCAACGAGACAAGGTCATCGATTATGCGTCAAGGCAACTCAAAATACATGAGAAAAACTATACCACTCATGACCTTGAACTTGACGCAGTTGTTTTTGCGTTAAAGATTTGGCGACACTACCTTTATGGTACTAAGTGTGTGGTCTTCATCGACCATAGGAGCCTTCAACATATCTTCGACCAAAAGGAACTGAACATGCGTCAACGTCGTTGGGTGGAACTGTTAAACGACTACGACTGCGAAATCAAATACCATCCAGGTAAAGCGAATGTAGTAGCCGACGCTCTTAGTCGTAAAACTCATGTGAAGAGTATCCGTTGCCTCCAACTCGTTAACGATCTTCAAAACCGTATTCGTAAAGCTCAATAGGCCTCCATTAACGAAGGTAGCCTCTCTGTTGAAATACGAGGTGCTAAGGAACATGAGCTCGTGTCCAATTATGATGGTATTTTATACTATCTCAATCGTATCTGGATCCCTAATCGTGAAAACCTTCGAGACTTTCTTATGAATGAGGAACACAAAACAAGGTACTCTGTTCATCCTGGTGCTGATAAGATGTACCACGACATGTGTACATCCTATTGGTGGCCTGGGATGAAGAGAGATATCGTCTCTTACGTTGCGAAATGTCTTACCTGCTCGAAGGTAAAAGCTGAACATCAACGTCCCTCTGGCTTACTCGAACAACCAGAGATTCCCGTCTGGAAATGGGAGAGCATCGCCATGGACTTTATCACTAAACTTCCTCGTACTTCTTCTGGTCATGACAGCATTTGGGTGATCGTGGATCGATTGACCAAGTCAGCTCATTTTCTCCCCATTCGTGAAGATTTCAAAGTTGAGAAATTGGCTAGAATCTACACTAATGAGATCATTTTTCGTCATGGTACCCCAATTGACATCATTTTCGATCGTGATGCTCGTTTTACGTCTCGTCTTTGGCAAACTTTCTAATCTGCTATGGGTACTGTTCTTAACCTTAACACCGCTTTTCATCCTCAGACAGACGGTTAAACCGAGCGTACTATCCAAACATTAGAGGATATGCTTCGTTCATGCGTAATAGATTTTGGTGGCAACTGGGATTCACACTTTCCGTTGATCGAATTCTCGTACAATAACAACTATCATGCGAGTATTCAAATGGCACCTTTCGAAGCATTGTATGGTCGCAAGTGCCATTCGCCTATTAGTTGGCACGAGATTGGTGAATCTCAATTCACTGGTCCCGAGCTTATACAAGAAACAACGGACAAGATTTTACAGGTTCGAGACAATTTACTGAAAGGCAGGATCCGACAAAAGAGTTACGCCGACAAGCGTCGTAAACCTTTGGAATTCGAGACAGGTGACTTCGTACTTCTCAAGGTATCCCCTTGGAAGGGCGTGGTTCGATTTGGTAAGAAAGAGAAACTCGCACCTCGCTACGTTGGTCCTTTCAAGATACTCGTAAGGGTTGGCAAGGTTGCGTATAGACTAGACCTACCTGAAGAACTCAACAATGTACACCCTGTCTTCCACGTGTCAAACTTAAAGAAGTGTCTAGCTGACGAAGGGCTTCAAGTTCTACTCGAGGACCTTCAAGTCAACGAGACCTTGCACATTATGGAAAAACCCGTCGAAATCGTGGATCAAGTAGTCAAGTTATTGAGGCGCAGCAAAATTCCTATCCTCAAGGTTCGATGGGAAGGTAAACATGGCGCTGAATTCACTTGGGAACTCAAGAGTCACATGAAGACGAAGTATCCGCAACTTTTCCCTACTTCTTCCTAAATTTCGGGACGAAATTCCCTAAAGGAGGGGAGTCTGTAACGCCCTGCTACTTCATACTTTCCATAAATAGAAAGTCTTGTTTGTATTTCTATTTTTAGAAGTCTTGTGTTCTTGTAATCGTTCTTTCTTTGTAACCATTGTAAAATCCAAGACTTGGATCATAAATGAAACTCGTATTTTGTTCAATACATGTTATACATACTTTATACATGCTCATACATTCGATTTCGTGGAACAATTGATGCTTATTCGTAATTCTTGGAAACTATGTGCTAAACTTGTGATTATGTGAAACTTATGCATAAAATGTGTTTTGATTGTAAATGATACTTAAATACGACCTTCATACCCCTAATTATACTTTGATTATGCTCATCATACTTTATTTGGCCTTAAACTATGCTTTTATGGCGAAACTAGTCCCTAAAACACCCTAAAAGCACTAAATAACAAACTCTAGGGGGCCTAAGTGTAATAAAATGAAAGTTCAGCCACACCCTCCATACAGGCCACGTAAGCTTACCCTGGGGGCTACGCGGGCTGCGTGAAACCTCCCAGATCAGCCTCCTCATTCTCCTTCGCGATTTTGAGTGGGATTTGGTTGTTTTTGAGTTTAAAACCGGGTTTTTGGCATTAATTACACACCTAAACCAACCCTAATTCATTCTCTATATAAACCCACACTACTCCAAGCCATTTGCACTTTACAAACACTCTCACAACTCTCTCAATCACTAAAAAAACGTAGCTGCAAGTGCAAGTTCGGACAGAAGCATCAAGCTCCACTAAAGTGAGCATAACTTCTTCATTTCTCATCCGTTTTAGCTCATTCTTTTTCCAGAACACTTGGCTTGACCTTAGCTTCGATTCCATGGGTATTTCACAGTGAATAAGTCCCTGGAACTCTGGAAAGTAGGCTCTAAAGTTCACTGTTCGTTTTGTTTTGAATCAAACCTTGTTTATACTTGTGCAAACTTGAGTTTAACTCACTCAAACCCACGTCCCTATGCTTATAACTACTTCTATGGTTAGTTAAGCTTAATAACGGGGCTGAGACATACGAAATCAGAGGTTAAACCTCACATATATTCTGTTTTGTTTAGGGTTTTTAACCCACAAGTGATGTTCCAGCTTCAAGCTTGATGAAGGTGTGATTATGGACTAACTTGGGTTGTCCAACATAGAATCCCCACATTACTTGATGATTTCTCATAGTGTAGTTGTTTCTTATTCTTGTATTGATATTAATTCATGACCCACCTTGTATGTTTTTACATCAAGTGTAGTGGTGAACCATAAGAGGTACCTAAATGGAAGCTTGTTCTTCCTACCTCCTACATGACTTCCATGATACTAGAGGTGCCTAAATGAAGAATAATCTTCTACCTCATGCTTTACTAATGGACGAAATAATACATATAATACTTATACATATATATACTATTCGAACTCTTGATGGTGGACTTGTGTTCATTCGTCAAGATATTAGAATAACATTATCTAAGGCATAAGACTTGTTACGATTCTAATGAGTATATTACTCATGAAAACATTAACCTTTGAGGTTTCATAGTGTCAAGAACAAGTACTTGGTGTTAGAGGATGATTACTTTCGAATACATATATTCTTATGTTTTAACTTCCTAAATCCCTAAATCTTCCGAATTCCCAAACTCACACACCTATGTTTCCTTTGTGTAGAAGGACTCGGTGTTCCAACCTCCTAATCAACCAACTCACTCGCGGATCCAAGTAGAAGACTTGCAAAACCGTGAGTATACTCGCAACCCCCTTTTTATGTTTACCACTTTTTGGGGTGTAACATGTTACCTTATTAAAACACACTTAAACTTATTCTTTATGCAATGCATGAAAACAATCCTTATACATGAATACTATGTTGTTATACTTGATGCTTATACGTGGACCATACTTATGTAATATGTTTTAGTCATTAGCTTTCACGAGCCTCCATTTGACATGTATAGCGCTATAGGAGTAACGCACCGCCCCGTAGACTAGTGGTCATGTTGAATTATATCATTTTGTGTAAACAGAGGGTTGACTAGAAATATTGCATGCCATGTTAGGTTGATCTTGTATAAACTAAGTTGCCATGTGGATTCGTTTTTAAACTTTTATACTTATGCTTATTCTTAAACTTGTATACTCGCCTTTGCTTTTGCATTGAATTGTATTTTAAACATGTTACAGGTTGATGATTGATGATGCTAAGAAATGGATTAGCAAAGATGCCTAGATACTCACTTAGACGTTTAGGTTTAAAGTGTTGTATCAATTTTGTTATGTTATGTTGAACAATGTTGTTATTTGAATTTCTTGTAATGTTTGACAATTTATCTATGAAATGAAATCGGTTGAATTAAATATTGTCACAAATAGTGTTATGAAGTCTCTTGCAATCTTGAACAAGTCCCATTCCAATGATTTCGCCATTGGTTGGGGTGTGACACACCATGCCAACGTTGAACACCGCCAAGGAAACTAAGCTAACTTTGAAACGCATACTCAGAGGAATCACTGACGAACATATGTTCCTAGTTTCCTAACTACTTTGTTTAGAAGTGGAGGCACAGGATTCTTTCGTTGTAGTAGTATAATCACAGATACTTGGTTTCTTACGATTCTTGATTTAAGTTAATGACTTTGTGTCAGTCCTTTATTCAAACCCTAGTATAAAATCGATAATTTGAATCCTATTATTGGACTTAGGCAAAAAGAAAATTTCATCAACCTAATTTGGAAAAGACAACATGCATAGCCAATATTAGAAAAAGTTACGTTTGAAATGATTAAAGATGTTTATTTGATTTAGGGAAGAAGACAACGACAATGTCATGTGCCTTACTATGGACCACATGTGGGTGGTTCTTGGTGCCTACCAGAAAACAAGAAAGAAACAAAGTAGAACATAAAGAAATCGTGACCCAAGTGAGGAGGGTCATAGTTGGCCTTTGAGATGATGAATAAAAAGAAGAGGGGGAGTTTTATGTATTTTCAAGTATAAGGGTAAAATGGACTTTTCACATGAACTAAACAAAAACCTTTTAACGTACTTCCATTTTCAGGACTAAAAGTGTTGTTACTTGTGAGTTAATAATGAGGGTCGTGAATGTATTTTCTAAAAACTTTATCTTTAAAATCGTAATACGAGTATACCACTAAACCATTTCTACAAGTAATTGCCTTTAATGGGTAGTTTTGGCATAACTTTTTTATTATGAGTAAATTACAAAAAGCGTCATTTATATATGTACCGTATTGCTAAGTGTATCCTTTACTTTTAATAATTACAGAAAACCTACTTAATGTTTACATACCCTAACACATTATATCCTTTACTCCAAACTCTGTTTATTTTTTTTTCTGGAGTAAATTACAAGTTTTGTCCTTTATGTTTACACCAAGTTGCAGACGCTGTCCTTTTTTCCAAAAGTTTACAGGCGGTGTCCTTAACCTTCCAAAATCTTGCACGTTATGTCCTTTAGGCCAAACCCAGTTAGAAATTTTTGTTAAATCTGGTCATGTGCCTTGCACATGAGGGCATTGTTGTCATTTCATCTCTTCAAGGACTATTATGTAAAAAAAACTTATATTTAAGGGCTAGTTTGTAATAAATTGAAAAATAAAGTCCCCCTCTCTCTTCTCTCTCTATCACTAACCTGTCACCACTCTCAAACAAAACCCCACCATCCTTCATAAGCAAAAACCCCCCAAATTCCCAATGCTTTTAAGCCAACACTGCAATTTACTCTTGAAAATTTTACCGGAGGCAGTGGAGGTGTGTCGTGATGAAGCACCTGTCGTCTCATTAATCGTCATCCCAACCTCCTGCTGATACTATACTCTTTCAATCAATCGATTAATCAAACCATGATAGTAAATACATAAAAGTCCCAAGAATATTGGAAAGTATTAAAGAGCACACATGATTACAAGAACAGGATCCTTACCAATCGATTATTCAACGAAGAAAACACACCAGACAAAAGGAAGGAAGGAACCCTAGGATTGGAGATTAATTAGAATGGGCTGAGATCGGAGACGACAAACTAGATCTGAGATCGGAGACGGCGGAGTGTACGGCGGTGGCGTAGTGGTCGCAGGTGTGAGATCGGAAATGGTTGTAGATGATGAAGAGTGGTCGTGGTGGTCAGTGGTGGCTGGGGACGGTGGGTCGCCAGAGAGTTCAGACGGTGGGTCGCCGGAGAGTTCAGGGGTCCAATCCTAGCTATATATCTTTGTATTTGAGTATTATCACTTTATAGTTCAATGGCATAGAATTTGGATAGTTGGATGAATTTTTTACACTTTTGTTTGGTTGCTTGTATACAATCTGGTTATAAAAATTGATGATTTTCAAAAGCCATTGAAGAAGAAATGGTCAATGTCAAAGATGCAGGTGTGATGGTGAGGTTAAGTGTAGGTAGATGGTATTGTTTTAATGAAATTCTTTTTATTTTAAATGGGGTTGAGAGGGAAATTACTATTTTACCCTCATGTGCATTGCACATGACTATTTTTAACTGAGATTTCTAACCAGGTTTGGGCTAAAGGACAAAACGTGCAAGATTTTGAAAGGTTAAGGACACCTCCTGTAAACTTTTGGCCAAAAGGACAGCGGCTGCAATTTGATGTAAACATAAAGGACAAAACTTGTAATTTACTCTTTTTTTCTGTTAAGTCATGTCACATGGGGCTCACGTGAGGGCACTAAAGTCTTTTAACTTACCCACGACATTTCCAATTATTAAAACCCGAAATCGACATCCCCAGCCCAACACCTACAAACACCAAATCCTGGACCACAACTTACCACCACTGCCTACCATCACCGCCTATTAGTCGATAACTTCAAAAGAAGAACTACTCAATCCATATTCTCATATCTCAATCAAAGAAACACCAACTAAAGATCCTTAAAACCCACCGAACTACTAGGTGACGGATCAAATCTTTTTCAACATTATAGTCATCATTTCTCAAGAGTACGTCTATCTTCCAACTATCAGTCGACAAAGATCAAGCCTTGGTGTCTGGTGGGACGCTGACAACAATATTTCACTGCCCACCTTCCATCGCCACCCCCACTTTTCCGTTCATTAAACCACCACCTGCACCTTGAAACCCGAGCGCCATTAATCATCAACTCACTAGTCTCTGATATCGGAACTTGACCCAGTCCTCGCCCCTTTATTTTGTCTGTAGAGACCCAATCAATCCACCCCAAAAATACAAATGGAACTCATGATATTCCTCTTAAATTCCATCCCATGCATATGTGATTTAAAAGCAACCCAATTAAATTTATAGAGATTAACTAGGGTTTGAGTAAAACCCTACAACAATCAAACAAATAGAAATACAGTATTGGGTTTTGAAATTACAGAGATGAATCATTGGCAGTAGTGTGGTGGTCCTGAAATAGAGAAGTTGTCGGAATTTAGTTTGAAGATGGGGGCGGTGGTGGGGATTTGATTGATTGAATGGGGGGGGGGGAGAAAAATCAGAAATAAGAGGTTGTGTGGGGTGAATGGTGTGGTGGCAGGTTGTGGTGTTGGTGATGGTGGAGGTTGAAAGGGGTCGCTGGTGTTGTTTGGTGGATGGTTTAAGAAAGAGAAAGTGTCATATATATAGTTTTTACAAAAAAATGTCTTATGTTTAAAAATATTATTTATTATATGATTATTTAATTTAGGTGGTGTTTGTTTTTTCAGATGTAAAAGGTCTGCAGCTGCGGACCACATCTGCAAACGTCTGCACGAGAAGAGGTGGATCAAATGTCTGCAGAGTGTAATAAAAAGAATGTTTATTTATCTCAAAACCCCACATCTACAAACGTTCTCTTCTCCCAAACCCTTTTCTCTTTCAGATCCGCAAACCACCCACCACCTCCACCACCCATATCAAACCTGCTAATCCACTCCATCTCCCACCACCAACACGAGTTTCATAGTATTCCACTAACAATGCTTATTATAACATTTCATTTAGTTACCAATCTTAAAAACCTACATCAGTTAGAGATAGAAACCCTAAGGCAATAAACCTAAACATTAAACAGAGCATACATTCCTCAAATTTAAACACAGTCAAATCAACACAACATTCAAAATCGCTAAAATAATAATAAGCATCAAACCCTAACTTTCTGCTACCGCCACTCTTGCCATTGCCGTCTTCTTCAACTTCAACCTCATCTTATTCAACTTCCTCTGGTTCTTCCTCTTTGTTTTCGTCTTCGTTCTCGTTCGGTTGCTGCTTTTGAATATAAATATCGATTTGTTCGCGAATAAACGCCTTTTTGTCTGTTAAATCGATTCCGAATTCGTGTTCTAGTTACCGGCGAATGCTGGCGGTTGTGGTAGTGGTTAAACCGATGGTTGTCAGAATTTGTTGTAGCCGATCGGTGAGTTTGGAGTCTGGTACCATCGTTCGCCGGTGCCGGAAGTTGAAAGTCGGTTAACGGTGGAGAAATGATGAGAAGATAAAGTGGAAGTATATGAGTTTTCTCTTTTTAGTTCCTTGTGGTTGAGATGATGAAGGTGTGGAAGAGGTGGGAGACATTGGACCATGTCTGCGTGGAGAAGAGGACGCGCAGAGGTTTGAAGACATTTTTTAATGAAATGTCTTCTAAAAAACAAACGGTCTGCAGAGCTAAACGTCTGCGTGTGGTCTGCGTAGCGTAGACATAAGAGGCCAGAAGAGGTTAAACTGAAAAAATAAACACCCCCTTAGTATTAAGGGTAAAATGACCAAGTTACCCTTATTATTAATATAGGATTAATTATTCTTTCATTGTCACCATCTTTGTATATCCGTTTGACAGATTACTAATATAGGATTAATTATTCTTTCATTGTCACCATCTTTCAAGAATTTCTACCCATACCATTTCACCTTCTTAGAACTATTATTCACATCAAAGGCCACATCTTCGACAACAGACTCTCTAGGAACTAATGTTTTATCATTTTGGGAACAAGAAGAACCATCCAGGTTCATCGTTTTCTTGTGGGCAGGCGAGCTATGTACAAAAGGCCCAGTTAAGGCGAACCGAAACACAACTTAAGGCACAGATGAGGCGCACCTCATGTACATGGCTAAAAAATGTTCATCGGGATGTTTTACAACAACATTTTACGTTGTACATGTAGAAAATAAATATATACTAAACCATAAAAACTATTTATAACTAAACTTTAGGTAGGGATGCTAAAAACCTATTTAAATGTATAAAAAATTATACAAACATCTTGCACCTGGTGTACATTGCACTACATTCACGCCTTGATTTTAGACCATGTTGTCTTGGCGTGGTCCTCGCTTTTTTAACTTAACATGTCATAATAGTTTAGGAACCCGTGTTGGATAATCTTAATAGGTTCAGGTCGAGTTCGGGTCAAGTCGGTTACGAGTCTGAAATACGGGTTATAGAGTTGAACCGGGTCACCGATAAAGATGGGTCACCGGTAACAAATATTACTAACATGCAACATTGAAATAAAAAATAATCTATATTATCTGTATTAATAGTAAGTGTCCATGAATAGTAACTCATATAGATATTTTAATATAGTTATTATCTATATTATAATTATCAATTTATTATTGTATTACTTATTGTTATAAATAAAACCATTTTATATATGATATATACATTCAATATGTTTAATTTTTTTTGTAAGTGTCCATGAATAGTAACTCATATAGATATTTTAATATAGTTATTATCTATATTATAATTATCATTTTATTATTGTATTAGTTATTGTTATAAATAAAACCATTTTATATATGATATATACATTTAATATGTTTAATTTTTTTACTAATTGGATTTTATACTTGCGTTTGTTCTCTTTAAAAACTAAATAAGTAGTTGTATTTGACCGCTTTTCTTGATGTTTCTGTGTAAATTTTATTAAAAACTGGGTTATGTTCGAACTTCGAAATAGAGTCTTTATATTGTGTCGTAGGTTATATCAAGTGTCGATGTTATAGCGGTTGGTGTCACAAAGCCAATACAGCGATACCGATCGAACAACGACCATACCAGTATCAATATATTATCAGATATAGTTTAAAATCTATATGCTTTGAAACCATTTAGTTGATTTAATTTGATTTTTGTTCGATAAGTCGCATTCATTATACCTTTTTTATAAAAATGAATACCAACTATGTTTAATAATTTTTTTCACACGGCTTCCGTAAAAACTTTGATAAAAAAGAGTTTATTTTTCAAAGTAGTACCATGATGAATCGAGTTGATACCGAAATCAATACCAATATAATTATTATCAGTACTGGCACCGGTAATCATTTTTATTGTTTTCAGTGTAAATACACATTTTTTTGGACGTGTCATAAGTTTCAACCAAGTGTCAGTATCATACCAATATTGTAATGAACCGAATCGATACCGACCGAATTCCCACTGCATCGCGCAGGAAAAGTCACCTAGTTTACATCGAAATTAACTAATAATTATTACTTCTACTTTTTCATTTATAGGTTTCAATTAAATTTCCACCCACCCGCTACCCTTTGAAGCACAAGATGTTAAGATTTATACTACATCAACTTTATCGTTGAGGGTGCGTGTACGTTCCTGCGAAAATTTGCACATTGAATCATCTAGATGATGCCACCACTTTAAAGTTTAAACATCATTAATATCTTATTCTTAATTTAATCTTATTGTATAATACTAAATTGCCAAAACTTATTTGTTTAGAACTTTTTCCAAAACAATGAATAATACACACGTTTATAAATAAATACATATCTAAAGACCCCTCTCACATCAAATCAAAGGTGCAAGTCCTTTTCCCCTTTCTCACAATGGACCCCTTTAATAATATGAAAAACACATGTATATTCATTCCAGAATCCAAAAACACTCTCTTTGCGCTTATAAATACGTCACTCCCACAATTAGAAAAGTTTGTTACACCCCTTTGTCCTTATCATTCCTCACGTCATCCCACACCACCAACACTCTCCGACGACGTTTCATCCGCTTCCTTCACTGTAGATTCCGGTAACAATCTTCTCAATCTCTTTCAATGTATGTGTCTGTTTCAATGTGTTTGCGTTCGTCCCTATCTTTACGTTCCGTTGTTTGATTCGTTCAGTTTGAAAATTGAAATCGAATTGATTCGTCTAGACGTCGTATACTGTTAGAAGCTGCATTTGGATCGATTACAGAGATGTCGAAGAAATGTCAAAACGACGACGTTCATCGGAAGATCACGATTGGCGTTTGCGTTATGGAAAAGAAGGTGAAATGCGGCCCGGAGGTTCTGTTCCTTTTGCTTTTGATTTTATTCTGTATGAATCTGTTAGGTTATTAACGGCGATGATATCATTATTGTCTATATATGCTTCATTTTTGCTTCGTTTTGGCGTTTGATTTTGTTTATTTCGTTTCGTGTTTGTGTTTATTTAATGGCGACGGTGGCATTAGGTTTTTTCAGCACCTATGGGGCAAATTCTAGAAAGGTTGCAAGCTTTTGGTGAATTTGAGGTAATTGTGAAATGTTGAATGTAATAGTAGTAGATTTGGGTGTATGAGTACGGAATGTGGTCCTATATGAAGAATCGCTATCGAACATTATAGAATCTATTGGTTTAGTTAACGTGCAATGGCTTTATTTATGGTCTCAAATTTTGACCTGTCAACATGCAAGTATCTTTATATGGTCTAAAGGTTTTACTTATTAATTTTTTTTGTTGTCATATTTTGTTGCAGATTGTACATTTTGGGGACAAGGTTATCTTAGAGGAACCGGTAGAGAGGTGAAAATTTCCTTAGTAGTTTCTAAATAGTTTATGTTGTTAGCTTTGTATACAGTTTGTGGCGAGAAGCTAAAAGAACATCGATCATCATATGTTTTAAGACTCCATACACTTATTTTACTGATTCCTGATATGACAAAATTATACACCTTCCACAAACGATTCTTGTCTTTCTGTGATTTTACTTGTTACTTCTACAGTTTTACCATGAAAACAAAAGACAAGGTCTATATGAGATAGGATGTTAGTCTCCAACATTAACTATATTTGACTTTGCCAATGTAAAAATAACATTCCATCCATACATTTGAGAGTACACCGACATAAAATGTTTCTGAACATGCATGGGTATCACTGTTATATTTTTTTGGAGTTCTGTTAATAACTGTAGTGTTTCAGGTGGCCGATATGTGATTGTTTGATTGCTTTCCATTCTTCTGGGTATCCGCTTGAAAAAGCTGAAGCATATGCAGCCTTAAGGAAGTAAGTCTCAACTTTCTTTCTACGTTACGTATTCTTTCCTCATCTCAATGTGCACACTTTTGAAATGACGTGTGACATCAAATATGCTTCAATCTGACTGACAATGCTGAAATTCCTGTGCACCTTTTGTTACCATGAGGGAAGCTTGGCCCACGTTGCATTCATGTCTGTTTGGTTTTAGTATATGTCATTATGATAAGTTTCATACGCGTATTCTGTAGCATATGACTATCGTCAGCAGTCCGGTAAAAGCAATTTTATAATGTTACCATTACATTTCTTTTTCAGGCCTTTTCTTGTAAATGAATTGGAGCATCAGCACCTTCTTCATGACAGGAGGAAAGTATACGAGGTATGACTATTAAATCAATTACCTTATGCGGTTCTTGTGCATATAAAATTTCTTTAAGTTACATATTTCTAATTTATTAGGGTGATAAATTTCTGATGCATACATCTTCAATGCATGGAATTTGACTCATTCATGATGTTTTTGTTTCCTAAAGAGGATTTTTTTTTGCATTCATCTTTATCATCTACCAATCCCTGCTTACTGATGAAGATTCGTTTTTTATCTTTCTATATTCGGCTTCTTCATCGGTCAAAATTTCAAGTGTCTTGAATCATATGGAATTCCCGTTCCTCGCTATGCACTTGTCAATAGAGAAAAGCCATATCAGGAGTTGGATTATTTCATTGAAGAAGAGGATTTCGTTGAAGTTCATGGACAGCGATTTTGGAAGCCTTTTGTGGAAAAGCCCGTACATGGTAACGTTTTACAGTTAACCTATCAAATTGCTTTCAGCTTCTACTCTTTTCCCTTTGTGTTACAGAATCTAATGTTAGTTCTCTAGCAAGCTCGTATTTCCTTTCACAATGTATTGGCCTATCGGGCTCAAACTTTAAGAATTTCACTGTTTGTGAGTAATCTAGACAGAACTGTTGGTACTTGGTAATACATTCTTATTGGGGCCAAGTGATGAAGTGAAGTTACTACTTAAATTCTTTATTTCTGCACTGTTCTCCAAAAGTTTCTACTGTTTGGTTTTCCAAGTGTAAATTTGCTATTTTCTTTCCTTTTTACAGGTGACGACCATCGCATAATGATTTATTACCCCAGTTCGGCAGGAGGTGGAATGAAAGAACTGTTCCGAAAGGTCAGCTTTCTAACTTCACACTTCGGGAATTTAATGCTTCAGAAACTTGTGTATAGCTTCATTCTTTTGGCTGGGAACATGATAAGTAATTAGAATAATTGCATTAATCTCCTTAATGATTCTTAAGCATGATGTTTTTAACTAAAATAATATATCCACACAGCAAGAAGCTCTTTTAAGTTTTTAACAAACTAGTTGGGGTCGATACAGAGATGAGTGGAACAGTCAAGTCTGAGTTACATTTACATGATCATACCATTCTGTATGGTCTAGATTCAGCTCTTCAGCATAATCCAATCATCACATCCCTCAACAATAGCAATCATTATATGGGTTTAGTTGTTGCAAAAAAAAAAGAAAAAAAAGAAAACCATTGTAGATAAGGAAATCCTAAAATATACTTGGATTTAGCTTCAGAAGGAGCGTATCACAGAAACAAGGCCGAAACGGTTCAAGTATTCCATGTGTAGCGCTTTCATGGTTATTACGACCACAATAGTAAATGGGAGCTAAATTAAGTAAAATCATGGCGGCAGCTTATCACTAATTATGGTGTTTTATTTCAGAGCTTATTGGGCACTACCTAATAGTGCAAGTAGATTGTTGTATTGCTGGATTGAAGGGGTATTAGATACCAGCTTTGTTTATAAATTTTGATATTATTAATAGTTTAGAACTATGCAGATATTAATGATTATACACTTCTCTAGCTACAATTCTAATGTGGATCATACATGTTTTGGTTCATTATGTTTCTCCTTTTTGCTTCAATTCCTCAGATGTCATGTGCTCTATGCCTTAGCTAAGGATGCACATTTTCTTACTAAAGCATCTAGAATTTTTTTTATGTCTGTATTAACACTGATTTTATTTATGTATTTTGGATACTGGTGCTAAAAGATAATCATGTTACTTTTAACCCAGATGATTGTCAGACAGTACAACAAGGTGTTGGTCTTTAACCTGCTATGTGCCTTTGATATCCTATATGTTCTGAATCTCTGCAGATGCTTATATGTTCTTTTATGTTTTTATCCATGTTTAGTAGTAAAATAATATCTAGTATATATAATTATAAAAGGTCTTATCTTGCAGGTTGGCAATAGATCAAGCGAATTTCATCCAGAAGTTAGAAGAGTGAGGCGTGAGAGCTCTTACATATACGAGGAATTTATGCCAACTGGAGGAACAGATGTAAAGGTTGTTGCATTCTTTACTTCATGAAAGTTGCAATAATATTTTTAATATAAAAGTTGGTGAAAAAAATGAACCATAAGTTATGAGAAATAGTAGTTTATTTATACACAATATTTATTTTCCACTTTTGAGTCGGAAGTGCTTACTATTGCTTTAATGCTTATGGTATATATATATATAGTGTGAGGTTCAACGGGGAACCTCAAAAAAGTGGGGAACCATGCATTTAACATGTTCAATACATCAAAAAAAAATTAATTTTTTCAAATTTTTTTGGAGCTGTTGCATATACAGATGTGTAGAAGCCATTTTAATAAAAAAAATCATTTTTATAAATTTTCTTTTACCTTTTTTAACTGTTTTTATAATTTTTTTTTAAGTTTTTGAATTTTTTTTATTAAAAAAGCTTCTACATGTATTTATGCAAAAGCTCCGAAAAAAACAAAAATTAATTTTTAACATGTTAAACTGAAATTTTCATGATACATTAAAGTAACAGCTTAAAAATTAAAGTAACAGCTTGCTTATTGGTTACTTAATATGTTGTAGGTGTATACAGTTGGTCCAAAATATGCACACGCTGAAGCCAGGAAGTCTCCTGTTGTTGATGGTGTTGTCATGAGAAATCCCGATGGCAAAGAAGTAAGTTTTTGTGGAGCAACTCTTTCTCAACTCCTCTCCCTTTTGTCTGTTCCAAGAGCTATTGCTAAGTTCTGCCGTTAACATATATAGACAATAATTTTATCTGAATATCTTCATGGCTATGACCTGCAAATTATGGTTCACCGATACCCTGTTCCTATCTTCACTTTAGGTTAACTCATGTGTCCATGTAAAAGCTGTAACTTTTGTAGCAGCCACAGGAACAAATTGCCTTCTTACCTTCCAAGATTCATGACACTCGGTTCTTCCGGAAGGCATATTTTCGTTCCTGCTTGACTTAAACAGGTAGTTGGTGAACAATTTATATGGACTTTGTATTAGGAACTAAGGATATGGTTAATTCAAGAAAACTTGCATGTCCACCACAAATATTAATAATTTACATGTACTGAATCAACATTTTTTTACTTGTAAAGCTATTTGTTATCTGATTTTGTTGATCACATACGGGACGGTTTTAATAAATGCATTAGATAGTGATCTATGTTTTTATGTTTGGCAGGTCAGATATCCCGTACTTCTTACGCCCAATGAGAAACAAATGGCAAGAGAAGTCTGCATCGCATTTAGGCAAGGGGTAGGTGATTTTATCTTCGTATCGCTTGTTATAGTATGTTCAAAGCTTCTTTAGATAGAGAACTTCTTAATTAATAAATGAATGAGCATACATTATTTAATGAACTTTCATAATCACATATCCTTTTAACAGTATCAGTTGATGTCTAATCATCTGCTATGTTTATGTGACTGCAGGTGTGCGGGTTTGATCTCTTACGCTGTGAAGGTCGTTCATATGTTTGTGATGTGAATGGCTGGAGCTTTGTCAAGAACTCATACAAGTAATAATTGTTTATTATTTTGAACCTACACGAGTAATTACTTTCTTTAGTAAAAATCAAAATGCATTGCTTTAAATTAGGTTTTCATATTTATTAGCTTAGGAGCATGGGCTTTCCTTACATATACTTGTTAATAAGGGCCAAATCTTCTTTGTTATGTTGTTAAAATCCAGCATGTTTATCTAACTACAGATATTATGATGACGCGGCTTGTGTGTTGAGAAAGATGTTTCTAGACGCAAAAGCTCCCCATCTGTCAACAGCAATTCCACCGATTCTGCCTTGGAAGGTCAACGAACCGGTTCAGCCTTCTGAAGGACTAACACGTCAGGGAAGTGGGATCATTGGCTCATTTGGACAAGCTGAGGAGCTACGTTGCGTAATTGCCATCGTCCGTCAGTAAGATATAGATCCATGCTATTGTTTAATTCATTTTGTGTGCACTTGCTACTTTTCTCTTAGCATCTGCGTTTTTGTCACTAGTGGTGATCGGACTCCAAAGCAAAAGGTGAAGTTGAAGGTCACTGAGGAAAAACTGTTGAACTTGATGCTAAAATACAATGGAGGAAGACCTAGAGCTGAGGTGCTTCTTATATAGTATTTCCCTTTAGATCCCAAGCCATACACATTGCCTTACGTTTTCTTTTGATAATTCTTCTGTTGCAGACAAAACTCAAAAGTGCAGTCCAGTTGCAGGACTTGTTGGATGCTACACGTATACTGGTACCTCATACAAGGTATTGATCCATGTTAGTATACATTGTTGCAGTGTATTATGTGTTGTTAGTTCATCATTATATGTGGTATCTCTCTTTCTAGAATAAATTACATTGTGATATATCTCTTTCTAGAATAAGTTACAGCACTCTTTGCTGGCTCATTGTTATCGACTTTTATGAAAGATGCATAACTTTTTTTCTTCCTTAGTCAAAGAAGTAATTTGATATACTAATGAGCTAGTCTGAGACCTGGTCTTGCAAGTGACAGTGAAGCAGAGTATATTGAACATGCGGAAAAACTACGTCAAGTTAAAGCAGTTCTTGAAGAGGTTTACATCTGAATCTATCTTTATCTATCCAGCTATGTGTATGTGTGTAGATGAGTCGTTATTATAGCTACTCATGTTAATTTTTCAAATTCTAATAACAATTTATTAACTTTCAGGGTGGCCATTTCTCTGGCATCTACCGGAAGGTGCAGCTGAAGCCGCTTAAGTGGGTTAAGGTTGCAAAAGGGGACACTGAAGAGGAACGTCCTATAGAAGCATTGATGATTCTCAAGTACGGGGGTGTTCTCACACATGCTGGTCGAAAACAGGTAATTACTAATTTGCCATCTATATTTGGATATTGTCATATGACTGCATATGTGGTACAACTGTAAAACAGTAACTTTTCTTATAACATCTTAATCTATTAGTTTGTGTCTTTTTTTTTTTATTTCAGGCTGAAGAACTTGGCAGATATTTTCGCAACAATATGTATCCAGGTTAACATTACTTTCTATTAGTTTTAACTTACATCTCAAAGGGTTTTTGATACATATCCAACTAACCTAACGGGTCAAATTAACCCATTTCCCCTTGATGATCCTAGACCCATGACCCAGTCAAATGACCCAATTAATTGCAGTCAAATGACCCAATTAATTACAGTTCTAGCCCAGTCAAAAGACCCAATTAACTGCAGCTTTAATCAAGGGGGAAACTGATGTAATGTGGGGACATGTTAATGGGCAGTTACTTGGTATCTTATGTCTTTAAATAAGTTGTTTAAGGTGAGAATAAGGTGTCTTGGATATTTTGTTTGTATTGTGATCTCTGATCAGAATTTAGGAGACTAGCCCCTCTCGAATCGGGCCAACTATCGTGTTTGTTCTTGTTTCAATTTAATAAGATTTTCAGTATCTATCAGTTTTTGTGAAAGTTTATAACCTGTCGTTGGGTAGTGTCTTACCTTCAGGCCTCAACTTTTCTCAATCGGGTCATGCATATTGCCTTTCCTTGTTTTAATTGTCTTGTTTATAGTTAAGAGCAAAGAGAGAAGGAGACAGTTCACAACATGATTAGTAGTTTTTTTTTTTCAACAATTAGTTTAATGAAATATACATTTCTCATAAAATGAGGAAGATGTAGGTGTTCAGTGTAGTTTGATATTTCCTATCACTTAATGTCTCAGGTGAAGGTACAGGACTACTTCGCCTCCACAGCACGTACCGACACGACCTCAAAATTTATAGCTCAGATGAGGGCCGTGTGCAGGTATCATTTTTATATATGCATTTGGGTTCTTGGTGCTTAAAGTTTCACATGTTCTTTTTTCATCCCCAACTTCCATCTTAATTGAGCTAATTTACCTTTCTGCTTGAATGCCAACAGTGCTTCTGTTTTGACACCTTTGACCTCTTTGTGAATTAAACAGATGTCAGCTGCGGCATTTGCCAAGGGACTTCTAGACTTGGAAGGACAATTAACACCAATCCTGGTTTGTTATCTTGTACTTAAACAGTTTGACTGTGCATTTTAACATTGACTATTATTAAGATAAACAAACTTCTTTTGAAGGTTTCACTTGTTAGCAAGGACTCTTCAATGTTAGATGGACTTGATAATGCAAGTACCAATATGGAAGAAGCTAAGGTATATTTTTGTACTAGTGATTTGGGTAGATTAA